>CM028132.1:733197500-734683750 GCA_016271365.2 Neoceratodus forsteri
CTTCACATTGTTAGTGGGAAATTACTTAAACACATGTAATATGCTCCTTGACTAGGGGCTCACTGCTACAGCTGTAGGTTTATGAGCTGTCCCAAGCAGCATTGAATGCTAGGGTTGTGAATGTCCCAATGCCTCTTCTTGGGCAGTCTTTTGTACCATTGTGTCAAAGGCAGCAATATATCTGACGAGCTCCTCAGCTGACTTGTAAATGTCACAGTTTTTATTATTTTTCCCTCTTTAAGTAACTCCAGCAGGTAGGATGCTGTTTATTTCTAAAGGTAGTACCTTCTAAACTCGGTCATGCCTGTTCAAAATTTTTAAGTGGCAAGCCTGCTTGATTTCCTCCTTAACAGCTTCTGTGAAGGTCTGGGTCATTACCATTCTGTCAGTATTCTATGATTTTAAAAATAGTGCACTTGTTTTGCTGTACTTGGTTTCTCTTTTTACTTAGCATGGTTCCTCTAGTAAGTCTTTGTTAAAAAAAAAAAAAAAAAAAGTCGTCTCTCTTAGCAAATTTAATTTGGTGGCTCAGGCTACCTTTTTGTGTGGACTTTAGTGATTGTTGTGTTTTTTTGGCTATTGTCTGTGATTTCCTCTCAATTTGGAGTCTGTTTTTAGCATGAGTGCCGTCTTTATGCTAATTTCAGACTACCTAACTTGAGTGCTCTTTACCTGCTCTGTTTTTGACCTGCTGTTACAAGTACAAGCTCACTTATCCATTTAACAACGCTTTTGTGTAATGTTTTCCTACACAGCACTGATTGCATCTCTTTTTCTCCAACTGCTCATGCGTCAAGTTTTCTGTGCAGTTGTAGCTTTTTCATAGTGGTAACCCAAAGGCTGTTTGCATTATAATTTTCACCAGCAATTGCTGTGCTTTCATCAGGTACCCCAAGACAAAGTGTGTTTGCATTGAAGTTCACTGCAGAGTACATTTGTGCAGCCCTGTTCCTGCAGTCTGTTTTTTTTTTAATGAACAGCTGTGCAAACCATGGGTTTTTGGCATGGGGTCATAATGTCACAAGATATTATGCTGCATGGCAAAATCGCGCTGCCAGTACAGCACTATTTCTGCCATGAGGCATAAGTCTTTTTTTTGTGGGGCGCTCTGCCCCCACCCCATTACGGCCGTGTGCTGTTCAGCTTCCACTAAAGATTCTCAACTCCTGGGGGTTAACTCGGAGAGCGCACAAAGTATTTAAAAAAAAAAAAAAAAAAGTTTCTGGGATCTGGAATCAAATTCAGTCCCAGACGCAGCTGCTCAGCCTTGCTGCTGTGGCTCAGTCCAGTGAGCCACAGCAGCTGCTCGGCAGAACCCAGTCCCAGCAGAGGTCTTGTCCTCTGCCCGGGAAAGTGTGAATGGTGCAATACCGTGTACAGCAGTATACGTGGTATTGCACCATTCGCTCTTGCCTACGGCGCTATCCCATGTTAGCCATAATGTCATACACTATAAAGCATGCGACATTATGACCCAGTAGGTGAGTTTTTTACTATTTTTCTCCTTATTTGGCAAAGTTTGACATTTCTGTTAGCACCAAGGTATTCCACAGACCATTTGCATTCTAAAAATGCAAAGCCTGATACAGAACCTTGAGTCACTCTCCTTGTGGTTCACATTGTCCTTTCTGTGCTAGTCAAGCAAATTTAACATTTCTGGCTCCCATCACGCAGTTCTTGGTGTCATGGGGTAAGATGCATCTGGTATTTTTTTGTTGCACCATAAACTCCTACAGCTTTTGAATTATATTTTCCATGCGGAAGAACCGCAGGCCACTCTTGCAAAGACCCTCCCCCCCAATATACTCTTTTGGGCCCTTCAGGCCATAGGGATCCACAGCAGGTAAACACAGATTTACTAGAGCATGCTAAAGATGCTCTGCCTAATTTGCGGGCATTCGCTGATTTTTTCCAGGCTTGGTTCTGATGCTCAGCTAAGCAAGAATAATGGCAGGGACAAAGAATGTCCTCAGCCTCCACTGGATGAAGTCTGGTACACCAAGGAGGAGTAAGGCAAAAGCTCTGAGGATACTGAAATGTCCACAATTCCACTTTTGTTTGATTCTCAGTTGACATCCTTTTTAGTGACTGAATCCTGTATAATGTTAAAACTTTCCATTTGTTGGTGGCTCCACTGGTGGCGAACACAATAATTTCAGCTTTGGAAATGATCCTAAGTGCTTTCTGAGTTTCCAGCGTTGTGACCAAGTGATCAACCAGGAGCAATTGAAAGCAGTATACAACATCTCATGCTAAATGTTATCCTTTTCAGGATGCTATGCTACAAAAATGAAAGGTCCCACCAATCACTGATGTTTCAGTGGCTAACATGGTTAAGCATACCACTATCCCCAATAGAGGGATCGTCTGCCCTCACTGACAGGAATGATAAGAAGATAGATGCAGCTTTTTAGCTGTCTTTTTAAGTGGCAGAGTTTAACATTAGAGATCTGTATGTTTCGTTCCAAGTTTCAAGGTCTCTGTGGCTGGCTGTCAGCTGTCTTGGATGGTTTACCAGAGGATTCCTCAGTGCCCAACCTTCTTCCATATTACCTCAGCATCCTCCTTTTTGTTTGCTTGTGCATATGCCTAAAACAGACATATTGTGGTTACTCGCAGAGTAGGGTCTGAGGAGGTATAGCACTGTAGCAGCCAATTCAGGTGAGCTTGCAGAAGGCATGCAAGTGACAGGCCAGTGAGGAGCAGGCTCATGATGACACTGCTCAGCCTGGCTGATAGGCAGAACCTTTGTGTAATTGAAAGGAAGCAGCAGCATCTATTACAGTGTGACTGCATCCTTTAATTTACAAGACACTGCCCAGCAGCCAGCTGAGTGTAATCCTCATCACCCTGCTCCTCGCTGTCCCCCTTCCCGGAACATCCTTGCAGTCATCTGTGCACCCCAACACACACACACACACATCCTGCAACACCTGGGTGCTCACCCCAAGTGCCATCAGACACACAGCACTGTGGTGCCCAGTCCCATGTCATTCTTTTTTTGTTGGGTTAAAAACCTGGAATAAAGAAAACCATCCCATCATTCTCTGTGAGTCCCCCCCACCTGACCCCCAAGCACCCACACTACTCAACTGGTAGCCCTCCCACTCACCTGCCATCACACATGCCACATCAGCCTTTACTCCCATCCTACCACAACTCTCCCTTTCCCACAAAGAAGCACAGCTGGTGCCTGATGAGTAGAGACCTGCGTTTTTTTTAAAATAAGAAATAGCAAGAAAATTCAAGGTATAAAAAGAAATAAAACGAAAACAAGTACATGAAAAACGTATTTTTTTCGGCAAAAACTAAATAAATGCTTGCAGCAGCTGTTGTTTAGGCTCCGTTGTTACCACAGAGACAGTACACAAGGAAGCAGCAGCGGAATTGTCTGATTCATAAAACCTTTCAAGACCATAGCATAATGCTGCTTAATACAATGTAGTATACTAGGAATATGATTTTCTAGTGTGCATAAGGTCATTTTGAAATATTTTATGAATGTAAATGTGATAACAAGAAATAAAACTACACTTTCAGTGAGTAAAAAGAAATAACACGAAATTCCAGAAAAATAAAAAGAATTTCATGAGGCTCTACTGATAAGCTTCCGCCTCCGTAAGTGCACACCTTTACTGATAACGTTCCCTTTCCAGCTGTTATGACTAAATGATACGTATCATTTATCATTATGCATGTCATTTATTAGTGCCAGCTGGGAAGTAAGGGAGCGCTGTCGATAAAGGTGTGTACTTGCGGAGGTGGAAACTTTTAAGGTGTCTGTTGTGCTTCTTTGTGGGATGGACTGCAAGTGGGTTTTATGTGAGAAGGGCGAGTTATTGTAGTCGCAGACCAATAAGAGCGACTGAACAACCGCCCCAGGTCACAACAGTGAGCAAAAACAGATCGACCACTGCAAACAGTGACATTTGATACAGTCAAAGAACAAAACAAACAACGAAACATTTTTTATGCGGGGGACTACACTCCCCAACTTACAGATTCTCAACTCCAGGGGTGGCCGACTTGGAAAGAAAAGAAAAGTCCGGGACAAACAAAAATCCTATCCCAAACTTGGGTCCTTCAGCTCTGTAGGTGGTGGCTCTAGCCACTACACCAAACGGCTAGCTTGACAGGGCTTGGCCACACTACCCCCATATAGTCGTCAAGTGAGTGCAGCTCACTGCTGCAGTTGCTGTTGCCCATTTCTCGTATTGCACCATTTGCTCTTCCTACGAGTGGTTTTATTGAGTCGCCCTTATTGAGCTGCTCAATAAAACTCTGTCATATCACAGTACACCCTGCAATGTCATGGCGGGACTGGGGCAAAGGCTGATCCGAAGTGTGTGACGGCAGGTGAGCGGGCAGGCTGGTGGGCTGCTGGGGATAGGGTGTACTCGGTGCAAAATAAAAAACAGGAGCCAGTTTTTATTTAACCTTGAGTGGATTACCAAGTGGACTAGAACTTTGCCTTTGGACTGGACCAGTACTAGGGACATCGGGGAAATAGCTACTAGACTACCAGGTATTTGAAAACTTGTACAGTACTGCTGTTGGGCTAAGAGAAGGCCATTTGGAACACAATTTCTGGAATTGGTTTGTAAAGAAAATGAACAAAATCGTAGCCTAACATAAGCATGACAGGCATCATGTTTAAAATTCTGCGCAAAACATCTTGTCACGTTTGTGCTAAAAAAATTGTTTTGGCCAGGATTTCATAAATAACACTTGTCATGTTCATAAGGTGGTGTAATAAAAAGATTATGTTGAAAATTTGGGGGTCAAACTCAAACAACGAAGTTGTGAACAAATGTTGACAAGTTTTAACATTTACTCATAGCAGTATTTTTACTTTACCCACATTTTTAACTTATTTTGTCTGGTGCCGCCATTTTGGGTCATATTAAGCAATGGAAGGTTCCAACACCATATGATGTTAACAGTAAGAATGGTCATGTTTTTACCCCAGTTCAATGAACATGGCTGGTATCATCATCAAATTCCCCTCCAAAACTTGTTTTTGTGGCTGTTCCACAAAATAATGTTCTCAGGACGTGGATATGTTGCTGTATCCCAAACAAAGCAGAATTGGTAGAAATCAAGCCACTCACCAAATATTCAAAATTTTAATCTTTGTTTATTATTTTCTATTATATCTTAGGTGTCTTTCAGAGAAATGCAGCATACAGTAACAATAGTCCTCCTTAAACGTTTCGGACACATGTTCTTCATCAGTAAGGTTGTACTGTATCTAAAAATAAACACATGTAAATTCCACATAATCAAAAACTTCCTTGAAAATTTTTTATATTTCACCAAAACTTTGGACTCATCAGCTCACCATTGTACCATACTGAATACATTCTTTTTCTGTTAAAAACGGTCATGCCTGTATATATTCTTTGCAGTGAGTCTGTAGTATATTAAGTTATTTATAACTATCACATAGACCACTTCATTAGAGCCTTAACCAAATCTCAGACTGTGCCATCTGATAAATGCATTCACCCAAATATAGTGTGTGCTTCACAACCACTATAAGCATCCTTAGACATGCAAATGTATTTATAAACATTTTAACTAACACTTCCAAAATGTAAGTGAATTCCATGTGTTAATATAGTACATTTCGTTGCACAAAAATTGCACAACACACCTCAATGTTTGTTCAGATACAAAAACTTCAAGTGCTATAGGGAAAAACAAGAAAAAAAGGGGAAAATCCCAACTTTTTGTCTGTTTGTGACTCCTTCAATTTCTTATGCTTTGTTTGTAGATACTTATATTAGGTAACAAGAAATTCCCCAAAAAATCTTTAAACAAACTGTTAAGTAACAGGAGACATACCTGTTTCCCTAGTTCTCAAAAGGTTTTTCTTGTTTAAATCTGTTAAAAATAGAGATGCACTTGTTGTAAACCTCCTCAATATTATTCCAATGTAAGATACAAACAAGCAAACAGTCCGGTATTTGGTAAATAAGGCTTTTCGCAAACTTAAAGAACTTACTGGCTACTGTTTCTCTAAGTAAGTATGGATGCGCTCTCTCTCCACCTCTACAGGCATGTAATGGAGTTGTGTAGGAGTGTCTTGCGCAGTTTAAAATGAGCTATACCTGCTCGGAGAATCGGGCGCATGGACAGATGGGCAGGATCACATGATCCTCTCCCAGGTGCCTTGCACGCCCGACCCACTAATAGCAGCTCCGCAGAAATCAGCGTTTGCTAGTAGCTGCACCAGGAGAAAAGTAAGCTATGCATCTCCTGGTGTCCCATGCAGTGTACAGAAATGTTTATAAAGGTTTTATTTTCCTTTTTTTTTAGTTTTTATTTTCAGATATACCAGTCACCATTAGCAGGACATTATTAAGTACTTTGTAACTAATTTGAGAAATAGAATACTATTTTAAACTCATGCAATATGTAACCACTAGCCTATGGGAGGTCAGCATATTATTGGGAGGTCATCAAATGACAGTTTTACTACGGGGAGGCACTAGTGCAGTGCTTGCTTACTTAAATATATGGCCTATAATGGATAAGCAATTCTATGTATTTTTTTATTTCTCAATCTCTCCAAGCAATATGTTTGTTATTTAAATAATGAGTTGTCAATGAATGGAGTCGTTTAAACCAAATCTGGGGTTTACAGACTCAAATGTAATAAGCTTCTGTACTAAGTATACAAGTTCTGTAATTTCCCCCTCTTGGGTCAGGATTTACTTGTTCGATTCCAAAGAATCTTAGATGTGTAAGTTGATGTCTCTCTGAAATGAAATGTCTGGCTACTGGTAAGGACAGATCAGCGCTCCTTATATCTGATTTGTGTTCACCAATTCTGGTTTTAAGTGGTCTCAGTTTTACCTATATATATTTTGTCACATGAACATTTTAAACAATAAATCACACCTGCAGTTGATAAAACTGTTAATCTCTATATTCTTATCTCTGGCAGTATTTCTAGTATTTTTAATTCTGTAAGTATTGTTACAGTGTGCACAATGACCACAGGGATAATTCCCTTTTATGTCCAATGTTGACATAAAATGTTGTTGTGGTTTCATCAGTATCTTGTGCACTGTTTTCGATAAAATATTTGCCATTGTTCTGTTTCTCTTAGCTACAACCCTGGGTGTGTGTTCAGAAATATGTTGCCCTGTCCGAGTAGCTCGAAGCACATTCCAATGTTTGTAAATAACCTGTCTGATTTTATTAAAACTATCATTAAACGTGGTGGCAAAGACAATTCTCTTCTGGTTTTCACCTCCTCACATTGTAATTCACCCTGTCGTGCACCTGTATTTAAAAGTGTTTCTCTGTCCTTATGTTGAATTTTTTCTGCTGCTTCATCCAGGGTAACCTGATCATATCCCCTGTCTCAAAATCTCTTACACATATCAGTTTGTGCTTGCATGTATTCATCATTATTTGTACAGTTTCATTTAGCTCTATCAAGCTGACCATAGGGTATAGATTTAATTGTTTTGGGTGATAACTATCTGCCCTAAGTAATCAGTTTCTGTCAGTAGGTTTTCTGTATAATTTAGTTTCTAATTTATTATTCATTTTATATATCAGTAGATCTAACAAGGGTACCGTGGCTTTATCACTTGTCATTGAAAAAATACGATTTTTTGTCGTGTGTTTAAGTAATTATTAAATTCCACTAGTTGTGTTTGATTGCCTGTCCAGATACAAAATATATCGTCAGTAAAACGATGAAAAATTCTAATGTATGCTAAGTATACATTGTCTCTACAAAAGACAAATCTGTCTTCAAAATCAGACATATATGTTTGCATAGGATGGGGCCATATTAGACCCCATTACTGTACCCTGAATATGTAGAAAAAAATTATTCTCAAATTTGAAAAAGTTTTGATTAAGGACTAGCTCTGCCATCTTAACTAGTAGTGAATTAGGTGGTGTATCATCCATTCTGTGTCTCTCCAATGTATTCATTAATACCTGACAACCCTCTAAGTTTGGGATAGATGTATATAGGTCTTTAAGATCCCAGGTAACCAAGATACTCTGGTCAACTTGCAAGTCCATTTCATTCTGTGTTGCAATCAATCTAATTATGTTAGATGAATCTTTAACATAAGTCCTGGTTTGTTCCACCAAGGGTCTAACAAAATAATCCACATATACTGACAGTGGTTCTAGCAGGGAATTTATTCCTGAAACAGTAGACCTGCCAGGTGGATGATATAGATCCTTGTGTATTTTGGGTAAGATATGGAAAATTAGAATTGATGGGGAGTCTCAAAACAGAGCATTCTTTTCCCACTCTGTTAACCATTGATTTTCAAAAGCAACTGTTAAACTTCTTACTAGATCTGTAAGTATTTGGGTGGGGTCCTGTTGCAGTTTTAAATAATTGTTCTGGTCCTTTAATACTGTTAGGCAAGTGTCTTGATACTATAAATAATTCATAACTACAACTCCCCCTCCCTTGTCTGCATTTTTGGATAATTACATCAGAATCATTTTCCAAATTCCTTAATGCCCCAAATTGAGCTGCAACTAAATTAAATCGAGTTCTCCTATCCATATTTCTGTCTTCTAAAATAATCTTATCAACATCCTTATTTACTAGTGTGATGTATGTTTCTATATTATGAGAGGCCATGGGTGGAACAAACACTGACTTAAGCTGTAATCTTTTGCTAAGTTCCGTCTTTTTGTTTTGGAAGTCCGGATCTGTATTAGCCTGATCCACATGTGTATCAAAAAAGTGTTGTAATTTTATTTTTCTAAAAAAAAAAACCCCGCTGTAAATCTAATTTCAGCTCGAGTTCATTGAGTGGACTATGGGGGCAGAATGACAACCCCTTGGATAATACCTCATAGTCTAACTGTAAGGACCCTATTTGATATATTATACACAAACTGGGTTTGTTGGTCTGGGATCTGAGTACTTTCTTGTCTGCTACTGCCTGTTGTCTTTTGTCATTCGTTCTTTCTTCTCTGTCTGTATGTGTGCCTCTTCCTATGTCTCCTGATGTGCCATATCATCTTCTCTGTATTGTTCTCTGGGTATATGTGTATATTGGTAACCTCTCCTGTTTTTGCCATAATAAGGTCTCCTGCCTCTGCCCCCAAAAAAACACCCCCTGGCTCCACTTCCCTGAAAGGTCATATTACTGGTTTCTGTATCACTGCCTGAAGTTTGTCCTGATGATTCAGATTCCAAATCAAATCGTTGTATTCTCTCAAAAACGTTACATTTTTTATATGTATAACTTTTATTCTCTTTATAATCCTTTAAATTCTCTTGAATTTCTTAAGTTTAGTAGCTCTAAGTTCTTCCTCAAATTCATTTAAGTGGGCATTCACCTTTTCCAGGTATAACTTAAATTCATCAACACTATATTTCTTTTTAACTTCAGATTCATTCGGGTGTATATCCGGTTCCATCCTGACTAATTCCTTAGTGATAGACTCAGTAAAAATAATATATCCCAAATTGGCTTCCACAAAAATTCTCAGGCCTTTCGGGATCATTTTTTGTTTTAAAAATTATGAAAGGGTCAGGGCATGCCACTCTGATTTCACCTAATAACACAGGTGGATCAGGCTAATACAGCTCCGGTCTTCCAAAAGAAAAAGATGGAACTTAGCAAAAGATTACAGCTTAAGTCAGTGTTTGTTCCACCCATGGTCTCTCATAATATAGAAACATACATCACACTAGTAAATAGGGATGTTGATAAGATTATTTTAGAAGACAGAAATATGGATAGGAGAACTCGATTTAATGTAACTGCAGCTCAATTTGGGGTATTAAGGAATTTGGAAAATTATTCTGATGTAATCATCAAAAATGTAGACAAGGGAGGGGGAGTTGTAGGTATGATTTATTTACAGTATAAAGACACTTGCCTAACACTATTAAAGGACCAGAATAAGTATTTAAAACTGCAACAGGACCCCACCCAAGTAGTTAAAGATCTAGTAAGAAGTTTAACAGTTGTTTTTGAAAATCAGTTGTTAACAGAGTGGGAAAAGAATGCTCTGTTTCGAGACTCCCCATCGATTCCTATTTTCTATATCTTACCCAAAATACACAAGGATCTATATCATCCACCTGGCAGGCCTGTTGTTTCAGGAATAAATTCCCTGCTAAAACCATTGTCAGTATATGTGAATTATTTTGTTAGACCCTTGGTGGAATAAACCAGGACTTCTGTTAAAGATTCATCTGATATAATTAGATTGATTGCAACACAAAATGAAACGGACTTGCAAGTTTACCAGTGCATCTTGGTTACCTGGGATCTTAAGGATCTATATTTTATTTATTTATTTAGTTATTCGGGAAAAAAAACCTTTGAGCACAAGGTCTTTTACAAAGGTTCCACGTCCCAGATTGCAAAACAAAGTACAATAGGAGAAAGCAAAGGTACATTACAATGAATGATACATAGGTACAAGTTAAATAAGAAAAAAACACTTTATGATGGAGGGGATAAGCAGCCACAAAGTGCCTTGTCAGTAGTTAAGAGGGACGGGGATAGCTGGCAGAGGGGTGAAGAAGGGAGGTATGAGAGAGAGGTGAGTACTGCGGTGGAGATGAGAGGGTGGGAGAATAAGGTATAGGGAGAAATGGTGGGGTGAGGGGAGGCTGAGCGGAGAGGACATGCTAGAGTAAAATGGTGAGGTGTGAGGAGGCATGGTCAGGCAGCCAGCATTAGTAGTGACTGTTTGAGAAACTCACAGGACTGTGAGTTGGGGGAGGGGGTTGCAGGTGCCGAAGGAGCATGACGTAAATTGATTGCTAGGGCAAGTCATGAGATCAGACAGAGGGAGGATATACATCTATCTCGCACTTAGAGGGTTGTCCAGTATTAATACATTGGAGAGACACATAATGGATGACACACCACTTAATTCACTACTAGTTAAGATGGCAGAGCTAGTCCTTAATCAAAACTTTTTCAAATTTGAGAATCCGTTTTTTTTCTACAAATTCGAGGTACAGCAATGGGGTCTAGTTTGGCCCCATCCTATGCAAACTTATATACGTCTGATTTTGAAGACAGATCTGTCTTTTGTAGAGACAACGTATACTTGCCATATATTAGAACTTTCCATTGTTTTATTGATGATATATTTTGTATCTGGACAGGCAACCAAACAACTAGTGGAATTTAATAATTACTTAAACACACGGAAAAAAATCTTATTTTTTCAATGTCAAGTGATAAAGCTGCGGTACCCTTTTTAAACCTATTGATACATACAATGAATAATAAATTAGAAACTAAATTATACAGAAAACCTACTGACAAAAACTCGTTACTTAGGGCAGATAGTTATCACCCAAAACAATTAAATCTATACCGTATGGTCAGCTTGTTGGAGCTAAATGAAACTGTACAAATAATGAAGAATACCTACAAGCACAAACTGATATGTGTAAGAGATTTAGGGACAGGATATGATCAGGTTACCCTGGATAAAGCAGTAGATAAAATTCAACATAAGGACAGAGAGGCACTTTTAAATATAGGTGCACGACAGGGTGAATTACAGTGTGAGGAAGGTGAAAACCTGAGGAGAATTGTCTTTACCACCACGTTTAATGATAGTTTTAATAAAAGAAGACAGGTTATTTACAAACACTGGGATGTGCTTCAAGCTACTCGGACAGGGGAACATATTTTTGAAAACACACCCAGGGTTGTAGCTAAGAGAAACAGAACATTGGCAAATATTTTATCGAAAACAGTGCACGAGATACCGATCAAGCCACAACATTTTATGTCAGCATTGGACATAAAAGGGAATTATCCCTGTAGTCATTGTGCACATTGTAACAATATTTATAGAATTTAAAATATTAGAAATACTGCCAGAGATGAGAGTATAGAGATTAACAGTTGTATCAACTGTTCAACTGCAGGTGTGATGTATTGTTTAAAATGTCCATGTGACAAAATATATATAGGTAAAACTGAGAGACTACTTAAAACCAGAATTGGTGAACACAAATCAGATATAAGGAGAGCTGGTATGTCTTCACAAGTAGCCATACATTTCTTTTCAGAGAGATGTCAACTTATACATCTAAGATTCTTTGGAATCGAACGAGTAAATCCTGACCCAAGAGGGGGAAATTACAGAACTTGTATACTTAGTAGAGAAGCTTATTACATTATTACATTTGAGTCTGTAAACCCCAGATTTGGTGTAAACGACTGCATTGATTGGCAGCCCATTATTTAAGTTGTCAGTTCTTTGAATAACAAACATATTGTCTGGAGAGACTGAGAAATAAAAAAATATATAGAATTGCTTATCCATTAAAGGCCAGATATTTAAGTAAGCAGGTACTGCACTAGTGCCTCCCTGTAGTAAAATTGTCTTTTGTTGACCTCCCATAGGCTAGCAGTTACATATCGCATGAGTTTTAAATAGTATTCTATTTTTCAAAATAGTTACAAAGTACTTAATAATGTCCTGCTAATGGTGACTGGTATATCTGAAAGTAAAAACTAAAAAAGAAAAAAAAAACCTTTATAAACATCTCTGTACACTGCAGGGGACACCAGGAAATGTATATCTTGCCTTTCTCCTGGTGCTGCTATTAGCAAACGCTGATTTCTGCGGCGCTGCTATTAGCAGGTCGGGCGTGCAAGGCACCTGGGAGAGGATCATGTGATCCTGCCCATCTGTCCATGCGCCGATTCTCGAGCAGGTATAGCTGATTTTAAACTGCGAAAGATGCTTCTCATAACTCCATTACCGCCTGTTGAGGTGGAGAGAGAGGCGCAGCGTCCATACTTACTTAGAGAAGCATTAGCCAGTAAGTTCTTTAACTTTGCGAAAAGCCTTACTGAATACTGGACTGTTTGCTTGTTTGTATCTTACATTGGGATAATATTGAGGTGGTTTACAACAAGTGCATCTCTGTTTACAACAAGGTGGTTTACAACAAGTGCATCACTATTTTTAACAGATTTAAACGAGAAAATCTTTTTGAGAACTAGGGAAACAGGTATGTCTCCCGTTACTTGATTAAGAGTTTGTTGAAGGTTTTTTGGGGGAATTTTTTGTTGCCTAATATAAGTATCTACAAACAAAGCATAAGAAATTTAAGGAGTCACAAACAGACAAAAAGTTGGGATTTTCCCCTTTTTTTCTCATTTTTCCCTATAGTGCTTGAAGTTTTTGTATCTGAACAAACATTGAGGTATGTTATGTAATTTTTGTGCAATGAAATGTACTATATTAACAGATGGAATTCACTTACATTTTGGAAGTGTTAGTTAAAATGTTTCTAAATACATTTGTATGTCTTTAAGGATGCTTACAGTGGTTGTGGAGTACATACTATATTGGGTGAATGCATTTATCAGATGGCACATTCTGAGATTTGGTTATGGCTCTAATGAAGTGGTCTATATGATAGTTATAAATTAATATATTACAGACTCAGTGCAAAGAATATATACAGGCATGACTGTTTTGAACAGGAAAAGAATGTATTCAGTATGGTACAATTGTGAGCTGATGAGTCCAAAGTTTTGGTGAAATATAAATTACATTTTCAAGGAAGTTTTTGATTATGTGGAATTACATGTGTATATTTATTTTTAGATACAGTACAGCCTTACTGATGAAGGACATGTATCCGAAATGTTTAAGGAAGAATATTGTTACTGCATGCTGCATTTTCTGAAAGACACCCAAGATATAATAGAAAATAATAAACAAAGATTTAAATTTTAAGTATTTGGTGAGTGGCTCTATTTCTACCAATTCTGCTTTGTTTGTGATTTTTGCCTATTGGTAGTGAGCTACTCCCTCAGTTTGTATTATATTTTTTCTTATCGAGGTTGGCTGGACTAGGATCACGATTATGTTGTTCTATCCACACTTGTTGGCAGTTTCCTTTCCTCTTTAAGATGTGCTGGAAAGTCTTCAAGCTGGCTCCTCCCACCCACTCGGGTGGTATATCCCTCAGCTCCGCATCATGACATCAGACCTTCCTTTCCACTGGAAGAAGCCGGTTCCCTCCTCCTGCTCCCACGTTGTAGGCCCTAGCGCTTTTTGATCCATTTGGATTGCTTTCTAAAAAACTTCGCTACTGTTTAGGTATTAGTCTTTGAGCTCCCAACCGTGATGGACGACAAGTTCACACCCGGATTTCACTGGTGCCCATGCAGACAGAAGATATCGCATACCAGCCCCCGTGTTACATGCGTCTACTGTCTGGGCCACGAACACGATATCAAGGCCTGTGTCATTTGTCAGCCTTTTCACGCGATTGTCCCTGAGGACCGCCTCGCCAGCCTTAAGTTGGGCTGCCCAGAAAAAACGACATCCGGTGATCAAGTTGCAAGACGCCCGTTGGGTGGTCTCCACAGCTGCAGGGTCCGCCGAGCAGCTGAAACAGCTTGCAACCTTCGAAGAGGAGGCGGCTCAAGCCGCCGCTCAGTCCTCCTCATCTTCTGCCTTTGTGCCACTCCAATTGAGCTCCACTTTTTCAGGCTCCTTCAAGGAACTGTGCCAGTCCCTTCTAACTAAGGGTCAGGGCCCTTCTGGATCTCACCACTCCCGCTCTCGCAAGGAGGAGGAGCCATCGAAGAAAGGCAACACTCCTTAGCGACGTTTGTGGGGGCAGGAATGTTCAGGTCTCATGACTCCCATGTTTTGACCACGGCCCAAACCGCGGCCTTGGCTACTGGCTTCACGGAGACCTCGTCAGGCCAGTCGGTCAAGACGCCAGCCAGTGATGCGGCCAAGATTTTTCTCAACCCTATTAACCAATTGTCATCCAAAGAGGCCGACAATTCTTTCTTTAGGACTCCAGTCCTGCTTGTGACCTTAGAAGGGGCTGCTCAGTCTGCAGAGCAGAACCCTCCAGTCACTGACCCAGACCAGGAGGAGCCGTGGCATTCCCCGGCTCCCTCTGAGATCCCCTGGCAGCCAAGGTCCCAGTCCTCCTCCAGTGGGTTGAGCAGCTCCCGCCATCATCGGCGGTCTTGCTCTCGGCGCCACAGGAAGTGGCGCAACCGCTATTCATAGTCCTTGTCCTCCTCGAGTGAGGAGAGGCTTCAGCATAAGTTGTGTTGACGCTACGAAGACCTCGTGGCAACAGTTGGTGCTGGCCAGTATGAAGCTGACCCCGGTTCCCACACCGGCTATTACTTGACTGTTGCCTGAAAGGCCGACATTGACTACTCCTGCGGGGTCAGTCAAGACAATCCCTCAGCGGAGCCGGTCAAGACCATCTTGGTTCGGCCGAAGCCAGCCTCTCCACCAGTTGTGGTAGAGCCGCCGCCCAATCAGCCGTTGACCAGCGCTCCAGCTAAGGAGTCTTGCCCGACCAAGGGGCTTCCCCATTGGCTGTCGGTCACTGTCTCACCAGATCACCCGCAGAGGTTTGAAGGTGACTCTAGCATTTAGCCACTTTATGTGGACTCCTCAGAGTCCCAAGTATTCCTCACTGCACTCCCGTCCAGTCAATGAGGAGTCCATAAGGGCTCTCTCAATGGAACATCCTCTGTCTCATCTCAGAGTCCATGGAGATGAAAATGGAGCCTGTTCAGAAGCAGTTTCGTTATCCCCTTACAGAGATTCTTGACAAAGGGAACTCTCCGACGGAGGCCTTTCCAATTGCCAAGGCCATTGTCGGACCAACCCTGGAGCTTTGGCAGTGCCCCACATCCTGCCCTGCGCCCTCTGCCCTGATGTCTTGCAAGTCTGCAGTGCCCATCAGTACTCTCTTGGGTTTCACGGAGTACCCCTCGGCCGAGGGACTGGGGACATTGACAAGTTGCTGGATTAAGAGTCCAAGAAATTGGACCATTCAGCGAAAAAGCTTTACACTGCCTCTTCGCTCGGTCTCCGTCAGGCGAGCTCAGCCATCTTGATGGCACACTTCTCCCATGCCCTATTGGGCTCTTTGGATGAGGTGATTCCTCACCTGCCTGTGGACCTCCAGACCACAGTCAAGCAGGTCCAAGATCAGGGCTGGGCTGTGGCCAAGCAGCAACTGCAAACGGCTCTGGACCCGAGAGATTCCTCTGCCCGCTCGATGGTGGCTGCAGGAGCCATGCACCATAGGGCTTGGCTGCGGGATCTTGACCTTCACAGCAGACACTCAGCACAAGCTGGCAGATGTTTCTTTCTTGGGCACCAGCTTGTTTGGGCCCAATATGGAGGGTCACCTCCAGCACGTCGAGAAGTCCAATGCCACCTTGGACTCCGTAACATCCACACAGAAGGATCCCAAGGGCTCCACGCAGCAGAAGCAAAAGCCTTTTCGGTCCTCCACTCCTGTGGCAAAACCAGCCCTGCATCAGGCTAGCCAGAAGGCTCAGTCCTGGTGACCCAGGCCCAAGTCAGTGACCTCGGTGGTCCACAAGCCCGGAGGGAAGGGACCTGGTGGAGCCTCAGCCGGGTCTTCCTCCTCTGAGCCTGCTCATCGATGGGATGGGGGTACCACCCTCATATCCATCATGCCTCCCCTGGGTCCTCCTGTCGGGGGCTAGCTATGCCAGTTCCTTTCCACCTGGATCGCTGTCAGCATGGACAGGTGGGTTCTAGAAGTGGCCGGTCGGGGTCTGCCTCTGGAATTCAAGCAGTACACTCCGAGGCGAGCCTGCGTCCCATGGGAGGACTTGGAATCCCGCAGACACTCGGTCAGCTCTTTGAGACGACATAGCCCAGCTCCTCTGCAAGGGGGTCATGGTCAGAGTAGCGGATCCTCTGGAACACCTAGGGTTTGTTTCCAGGTACTTTCTGGTGCCAAAGCGGACGGGGGGTTAGCACCCCATTCTAGATCTGCATGACCTGAACAAGTTCCTCAGATCGCACACCTTCAGGATGGTAACTCTGTCTCAGATCATACCACCTCTAGAGCAAGACATGTGGTTTTGCTCCCTGGATCTTCAGGGTGCATTCTTTCATGTCGCGATCCATCCATCCCACCAACAGTTCCTCCACTTTCGAGCCGAGGGAACCCTCTGTGAGTTCTGGACCATGCCATTTTCGGCCTCTCCTTGGCCCCCAGGGTCTTCACCAAATGTATAGCAGTGGTGGCAGTCTACGTGAGGCATCCAGGGGTTCGGATGTACCCCTACCTGGATGACTGGCTGATTGCAGGTCCCTCCAGGCAGGAGGTGGAGCAGTCCAAGGACCTGGCTCTCCAGACTTGCACCTCCCTTGGCCTCCTGGTTGAGACCCAGTCAGAACTTATGTCCTCGCAGGTGATCAGCTTTATCGGGGCAGAGCTCAACTCTAGCCAAGCCAGAGCCCGCCTCCCGTCGGACAGGGCGGAGGTTCTCTCCTCCTTCGCCTGATCATTTCGGTTGGGCAATTGTGTCCTGCCCGGGACTTCCCGTGCCTTCTGGGTTACATGGCGGCCTGCACCAGCGTGGTCCAATGGGCCTGTTGGAATATGCACTCCCTGCAGTGGGAGCTGGCCAGTCAGTGGTCTCAGCACAAAGGTCACTTCAACTATCTGGTCATTGTGACCCAAAAGATGTGGGACGCCCTCCAGTGGTGGCTAGTCCCAGAGCATCTGCAGGAAGGGATCCCATTTGTCCGGCCCGAGCCGACAGTCATCCTGATGACTGATACCTCTCTCATGGGCTGGGGTGCCCATTTGGGGAAACAGAGTCCATGGGCTATAGATCCCTGAGGAGTCTCGATGGCACATCAACCTACTGGAGCTCCGGGCAGTTCAGCTGGCACTGACTGCCTTCACGTGTTCGGGGTCAAGTGATCCAAGTTCAGATGGACACCATGACCATGTACTACCTCAACAAGCAGGGCGAGATGCACTCCCTGCCTTTGTGCAAGGAAGCTTTCCATGTATGGAGCCTCATGTGCAGCCTGGAGGCGGAGCTCCTAGCCATCCATGTGGCAGGAGCCTCCAGTCAGCTGGCAAATGCCCTCAGCTGGGTAGGCAGGGTGTCTCATGAGTGGTCTCTCCATCCGGAGGTAGTTTACAGCCTGTTTTCCCAGTGGGGCACACCTCAGGTAGACCTGTTTGCCTCCAGGGAGAACGCAAAGCTGAGGCTGTTCTGCGCACACACACCACCACCACCCCCGCTGCAGGGGGATGCCTTCTCGAGGCCTTGGACCCCAGGCCTCTTCAATGCCTTCCCTCCACTTCCCTTGATCCATAAGGTGCCGCTCATGGTCAGGAGGAACAAGGCACGGGTGATCTTGGTGGCTCCAGACTGGCCATGCCAGTTCTGGTACCCCGATCTACTCTGCTTCAGCAACAGGCTCCTGAGGCGTCTTCCACTCCACCCAGACTTGCTCTTCATCAGTCAGGGGAAGGTACTCCACCCAGACCTTAAATCCCTGCACCTGAGAACCTGGTTCCTGAGCGGCTAGAGTTCCAGGCTTTGGGTCTCTCCGAAGATGTCCTCACCATAGTGGAGGCATCTAGAAAGAAATCAACCAGAAAATGCTATGCCTTCAAATGGAAAAGATTCTCTATTTGGTGTCGGGGCAAGGGGCTGGACTCTCTGACCTGTCCAGTGGCCAGCATTTTGGACTACCTGTGGTCCCTCTCCAAAGGGGGACTTCGGTCGACTTCGGTCGACGACCCTTAAGGTGCACATTTCCATTTTCATCTGCCCTTGTCGTAGAGTCTGGCGCAGCTTGCGGTACCAGTGACTCGGCTGGGGCCGTCGGTGGTGCTGTTCTCGGTCTCGGCACCGTTCACGGCACTAGGGACTCGGACAGCGGTGCCGTTCTGAGTCTCAGCACCGTCCGCGGTGCCGGGGACTCGGGCGGCGCCATCGGCAGTGCCGTCGTGGGCCTCGTCAACATTCGTGGCACCGGGAACTCTGGCGGCATCGTTCGCTGTGTCATGCTGAGCCTTGGCGCCATGCGTAGTGCCAGGGACTCGGGCGGCGCCATTTTCGGTGCCGTGCTGGGTGTCTGCGCCAGTCACGCCCAGGTTCCTAGCGCCGCCGAATGTGTGGATGACTCTGCAGACATGGTTGGCATTGTGTGGCCTACGGTGGTACCAGGCCAGGTGCCACCTCTGGGCAGGTTCCTGCGGCTGTTGCGATGGAGCCTTCCTTTGTCGGCTTCTCGGAGGAGGAGGACGATTCAGGTGAGGACCCAGACCAGCGGCTAGAGTCTTTGGGCTCGGAACCTCCTGTAGGCTGCAGGGCTAGACGTTCCAGTGTTCCTCTCCCAGAGTCCCCGGAGCTGGTTAACCTGGATGATTCCATGGTTAGGGGTGGCCTGGAGTCTTCCGTGGTGGACCCTTTGGGTATTCTGGAGAGGATACCATCTTCTCGGAGGTCCCGGGCAGCTGCGTTCATGGTGTTGCTCGGGTCCTTCAGCAGAGGGGGGAGGACTCTGCCTCGGCGAGTTCCCTTCGGGGTCTTGCTCAGCAGGGACTTCCACCACTGGTCACGAGGAAGAGGGCTGCTTCGGAGTCCAAAGGATTGAAGGGTAGAGGTCAGGAGTGGCAACGAGCCCCCACCGCCCTGCAGGGTGTGGGGAGGAGTCATAGAGCTGATCCTCACCTCTCTCTTAAGAGCCTTCTGGTGGCGGTTCTGAGGGTTGCCCTTCTGGACTCGTGCAATCCCAGGTGTGTTACAGGGGAGATTCCCCTTCAGGGCTTTTTCCGCAGTTGCCTCCTTCCCTTTCTACTACGTGACCCAGCATGATCTCAGGGTCCCCAGTCTTGGCGGCGTCACCACCTGGATCCCAAAGCCCTGGCAGAGGCGGGCACATGCTATTAGGTGCCCCTCAACCATCTCTCTGCAACCACCTCCCTCTCTTCCAGGCCATGTGGGGCCCACTGGGCCATTAACTTGGGAGATGTTCAGAGCTACTGCAGCGGCCTTCCCATCCTATGTCAGGGCCATGGACCAACAGGTTTTCTGCCTGTCTCTCCCCCACCGCAGGAGTCTTCTGAGCATTCGAGCTCCTCGTCTTCCTCCTCTTCTGAGGAAGAGGAACTTCCTGTCCACCTTTCCTCTGATGCTAATTTCACTGAATATCAGCTTTTCCTTTCGAGGATGGAGTCGGAGCTCCGTATCTCCTACATCCGTAGGGTCTAGGGACAATACCGAGCGGCAGACGCGTGCTTTCCTTAGTGAATTTAGTGCTCGCCATCTGGTGGTGCCTGACAAGGGAAGATACGAAAATTACGTACCTACCGTAATTCTTGATCTTCTCTTATATCTTCACCATTCATTACTGATTCCCGCCCACCTTCCCCTCACGGGCCTCCTTCTTCGGCATCTCCCCCTTCCTACTCGTTCCTCCTACTTCTTTGTTGGCCTTTAAGCCAAAAAGAAAAAATCCTATCTTGATTTTTCCGTTCTTTTCTGAACGGATCCTATTTTCCTCAAGGTAAAGTGGGAACAAGTTGAAATTATTCTATTTTGAGGGAACTCTTTTTGATTGCCCTTAGGGGTGACCTCTTGGTTTTCTTAACCATGTGGTTCAATTCACAGTTAAAGGACCATCCCTCTATGGCTCGGTCCTTTTTTTTTTTTTTTTTGTCCTGGTCCCTCTGGCAGGTCATAATCTTCTTTGTATCAGTTCTTCTGGTTGGTGCTTCCTAGCACTTCAGTTACCTTCAGCTGATACTATTGCCTGGCCTTCAGGGAGTCCGATTGAGTTCCCACTCTATCCTTTCATAAAGGGGTGCCCTCTGTAGAGCTCACCCCCTCCACACACGTATCTGTGTTAGTATTAACAAGGTGCTAAAGGACCACTTCCTAGTTGGGTGCTCTTTCTGGAACAGAATTTCTGCCTCGGCAGTCTGTGAGCTTTCAGCTAGAGTTTAAGAGGTTGGGATGATGGGAGGTTAGAGAATCTGCCCTTTGTGTTCAGTCTGTGAAAGCAGTTCGGTGGAACCTACTTTCAGTCCTATCAAGCGGGATCCTTGCTCCCTTGTTTTGGTCCAAACTTATAAGCCTTAAACAGATATATCAGTGGGCAGTATTCTCCCCTCCCAACATCCCTTGTTCTCTCCCTCTCCATCTGTTCCTCCCTTGGAGCCGCCCCAGAAGTGAAGCCCTACAGTCCCTTAGGGTAGGCATTTTCTTCTTTTTCTGTCCTCTTCCGGCTTATGCCTTTTTCAGTTTATATCCTTTCCTTTTTTCTATCCCTCGGCTCTCTTGCCTCGCTCTCTTTTTCTTATCCTTATTTCACCTCTCCGGCTAACAGAACTGGGATGGAGGAGGTGTCTGTGGCATGCGGTGGCCCTTGCACATCCGTGGTGCGTGCTCAGGCCGGTGCCCGTTGGCCTTGAGTCCAAAAAAAAAAAAAAAAAAAAAAACTCCCATGGTGGGTGCGCTCCTCCGGCTTACACCCAGCAGTAACAAATGGTGAAGATACAAGAGAAGATCAAGAATTACGGTAGGTATGTAATTTTCATTTCTTCCCGAACCACTCCTCAGAGACCGAACACAGGCTCCACCTTCTGGACCTGAGGCGAGCTCTCGCTTACTACAGAAAGCGCATGGCTGGAGTTCAGGGAGAGGTTCACCAGCTGTTTGACACCAACACCAAAGCCACACCAGGCAGACCTGCAGCCAAGCAGATGATTGGCAGGTAGATCACTTCCTGCACTGATCTGTGCTATAGGTTGGTGGGTAGGGAGCCTCACGGATGGCTAAGGGCTCATTCCACCCATCATACCACTGCGCAGTGGCTGCTTCTAGGGACGTCCCTATCCAGGAAATCTGCAGGGCTGCTACCTGGAGGTCAGCACACACCTTCATTTCCCATTACTACATTGACCTCGAGTCATGCCGGGATGCTGGTTTAGGGCCTCAGTTCTCCAATCTCTGTTCCCTAAGTAGGGGGTGTGCACCTTCCCTCCCTCCTCCCAGAGAACTACTAGGAGTCTGCCAACAAGTGTGGAAAGAACAACATATCCACGTCCCTAGAAACACAGGTTACTCACCTATAGCAGTAGATCTTACTTCGAGAGGGCTCTTGCAGTAGGTATTCACAAGTAGGACTAAGCCGCCAGGACCCCACGGAAGAATCTCTAGTTAGCTGTGTCTGGCGGGGACCACCCCCACATCAGGTGACCGGCATCAGCCTATGTCAGTATAAAGGGGGTGGTCCCGACGCCCACCCTCCAGTTCTTTCCTGCCGTCGGCTTGCGAAAGTACCTTGTGGAAGAACAGCGCTTGCTTTTCTCGTCATTTTGGATAAGTAGCAGTCTTTTTCGACCTTTCCTTCTTTATTCTGATAATTGTGTGCTACTTACCTCACTGTGCGTGTCGTCCAAGTGCCGTCGGAATCACATAAAAGCGTGCGACTCGTGTGGATCACTTCCTCACAAGGATGGCTGCGACTCTGAAACGAAGGCAGCAGTCCCTGGAAGCCCATTTGCTCAAAACGAAAATGGCATCCATGGAAAAGGAACTGAAGAAATTGTGGCAGGCGTCAACTTCTCCTGAGGGCCATCACAAGAAAAAGAGGGACAAGGAGAAACACCGGGATTGAGACTCGCCATCCACAGCAGTCGAGACTTCGACTAGAGTCGCAACTCTCCAGATAACTCCCGCCCCCCCCGGGATCCTCATTCAATAGCCGCCTTAGTGGTGTCTAAGCTGGTGTTGACCCCTCCCCTCTGTCCGGCTCACACTCCAGCCTCACTGGAGCCTCTGGGGCAAAGGAGGCCCGTACTTCCGCTACAGCCTCTAAAACCAGGCCTACTGGTCAGAGTGCATCCGATAAGTCGAGCTTCTGTCCTACTGACGCCCACCCGGACACGGCTGGAAAGTCGGTCATTGGCACGCCCGACTTCCGCTCAGCCGGTGACCTATTGTCAGGTTCTTCCTCCATCCCTGACATCATAGTTGCCACAGCACACTCCAGTCGCATTGCCCACTGAGGACCCCACGTCTCTGGCTCCTCCCAAGGAGTTTGCTCCTCCCTCCCCTGCTGGGATCAAGGAGCCTGTAACGCTGCTGTCGGTGGTGCCCCCCCGACGCCGGATCCTCAGACACCGGACCCGTCAGACCACCTGATGTCACCTTCTGGCATCCCACTTCCTGATGATTTACTGTCGGAGCCTTCCGGGTTCCCGGACCCCCCGACGGGTCCTCCGGGCTGACGCCTGATCCCTCTGGCCCACCTACGGGGCCAACACCGGCACCTTCGACTCCATTGGAGCCCCCGGCATCAGGATACCAGACGCTGGCATACCCGACACTGCAGTATCCGGCTCCTCAGTACCCAACGCCACAGTACCCGGCACCTCAATATCCAACACCGGGCCTCCCACCATTGGGTTATGGGTACCCTTATTACGGGTTTCCAGGTTACCCGTATCCGAACCCCCCTCTGACGACTCATCCCCCTCCTACGCCGCAGCCTCAAGTGGACTTGAGGGAGGTCTTGGCCTCTTGGTGGGCTGAAGCCAAAACACAGATCACCCAAGAGTTCAAAAAGCTTATACCGACGCTGAACCCCTTGCGTCAGCGTGAGGAGACTCCCTTACCTCTGCCTGACACCAGAGCTGAACCATCTGGTTCTCGGGCCAGGGAGGACACACTCCCCCGGGGATCCCCCAGAGAGGGTGATCCTCCCCCTCTTAAGGAGGCATCTTCTTCTTCTGCAACATCGGAGTCTTCAGAGTCAGATTTGGACTCTGGACACTCTGACCTTGAGGACGAGCCCCGCACTCCAGATGGACCCAGGCCACAAGGTTCTCTGAAGTCCCCTCCAGAAGACCCTTCCATTCTGGAGCTGGGAAGCCATGAGAGTCTGGCACTGGGCATCCCAGCACAGCATTCATCTGATGGCCGTTCACGTGCCTGGGATGAAGAACACTCTCGCGGACGCCTTAAGTCACTCGTCAGCCAAGTCTCGTGAATGGGAACTCATCCAGGTCGTGCTAATCGACATCTTCCAGCACTGGGGGACTCCTCAAATGGACCTCTTCGCTTCCCCCGACAACGCCAAACTTCCTGTCTTCTGCTCGCTCGCTCACTCCAGGGTGAGACTTTTTTTGTCGGGATGCGCTGTCTCTGTTCTGGAAGGACAGATTCATTTACGCCTTACCTCCGATACCTTTGATCCCGAGAGTGTTCAACAAGCTAAGGTCAGAAGGAGCGAGAATGATCCTCATTGCTCCTTTTTGGGCGAGGGAAGCCTGGTTTTCTCTTTTGCAACAGTTTTCCGAGGAACCTCCTCTTCCACTGTCGCAACATCTGCTGACCCAGGAGAAGGGGACCCTGGTTCATCCAGTCCTCAGGTCTCTTCACCTTCATGCATGGCTCCTTCAGACGTAAGTAAAGCTCGTTTTGGAGTTTCTCCTGCGGTTGCTGACATCCTGGTGGAGGCCAGAAAACCTTCCACCAGGTCCACTTATGCCATGAAATGGAAGCGCTTCACCATCTGAGCTGGTTCTAAAAACATAGAACCTTTTTCTTGTCCAGCCAGTGAGGTTCTGGACTACCTTAGGCACCTGTATGACTTTGGCCTTAGTTACTCTTCAGTGAAAGTACATATGGCAGCCATTTCAGCTTACCACATCCCTTTCAGAAGCAGGGCGTTTGCACAACTACAAGTCTGAATGACTTTTTTGCGAGGGGTCCTGCACTTAAGACCCCCGATCCACAACCCTGCTCCCCCTTGGGACCCGAACTTCATTCCCGAGAAGATTACTCTGCCTCCCTGCGAACCTGCAGTGGAGGCAGAGCCGAAGTTTCTTTCTTGGAAGAATTTGTTTCTGGTGGCCATCACCTCAGCTAGGAGGATTTCTGAGTTGCAAGCCTTGTTGTGTAAAATCCCTTATTCGATTTTCCACAAGGATAGGGTGGCCGTGCGTACTAATCCTAAATTTCTTCCCAAAATGGTGGCTGAATCTACTCTGAATCAGTCCATCGAGCTACCAGCCTTCTTCACGGAGCACTCCAATCGGCCTTCTCCATACCCTGGATGTACATAGAATTCTGAGATACTACACTCATAGGACTAAGGATCTCAGGAAAACAGACCAACTCTGTGTCCTTCGCTCACAAGAGAGAAGGCAACCCTGTTTGTAAGCAATGCCTTTCAAGATGGTTGGCCAATTGTATCACTTTCTGTTACAAGTATCACAAGACCCTTTCGAGTCAGATCAACGGCCACTCCACTAGAAGGGGTTGCAGCATCTGCCACTTGCTTCAAGAATGTGTCAGCAGCTGAGATTTGTACAGCCGCTACTTGGACTTCCGTCCATACCTTCACAAAACATTGCAGTTTGGACATTGCCTCTTGCCGCAGAGCAGGCTTCGTGCTAGCTGTTCTGCATGGAATCCTCTCATGATCCCTGTCTAGAAGCTCAACCTTTGTGGATGGTTTGTTCCTCCTCCCGCTTTCTTTTTGTTCCAGACTGCTTGGGACTCAGTCCTACTTGTGAATACCTACTGCAAGAGCCCTCTCAAAGTAAGATAGTACAGTTACGTAAGAACTTACTGTAACAGTAGATTTTCAAGAGAGGCACTTACAGTAGGTATTACCTTCCCTTCCTCCATCCCCTCATTTTCTTCTTTTTCAGATATGGGGCCATATCCTCTTCTATCCTGTCAGCCCTTTGGCTCTTGGCAGGAAAGAACTGGAGGGTGGGCGTCAGGACCGCCCCCTTTATACTGATGTCGGCTGACGCCAGTCATCTGACGTAGGGGCGGTCCCCGCCAGAGACTGCTAGCTAGAGATTTTTTTGTTTGTTCCTGATGCCTGGCGGCTTAGTCCTACTTGTAAATACCTACTGCAAGAGCCTCTCTCGAAGATCTACTTTTACGGTAAGTTCTTACATAACTGTACTTTCTAGGAGTGGTATATGTTGTTAATCCACACGGACCCACCCGACCTCCCCTGGCTCAGGCACACAATCTCTGTTTCCAGCGGGCAAGATCTGGTGTCATGGGGTGGAGCCAAGGGATATACCACCTGGGTGGGTGGGAGGAGCCAGCTTGAAGATTTTCCAGTACATCTTAAAGGGAGAAGGACACTGCCAACAAGTGTGGATGAACATCATATACCACTCCTAGAACTACTGTTACAGGTGAGTGACCTGTGTTTTTCAGGTCGCATTTGATAAATGACACGGTCACGATCATATGCTAGGGTATTAAAAAAATACTATTTTGAAACTTCAACGTCACAATATATGAAAACAACAACATTATGTGAGCACCTCTTCAGTTCCCAGTGACAGTTTCACTATTGTAACTTGTGCTCTTAATTCGAGAGGGCTCTTGCAGTAGGTAATTGCATATAGGACTGAAGCTGGCAGGCATCAGGACCCCATGGAAAAATTTCTAGCTAGCAGTCTCTGGCGGGGGACCGCCCCCACATCAGGTGACCGACGTCATGCGACGTCAGTATAAAGGGGCGGTCCCCCATGCCCACTTTCCAGTTCTTTCCCGCCGTTGGCTCGTGTCAGCGCCTCGGCGGTAAAGTTCAACGCTCTTCAGCCTGTCTGTAGTTCTACCGTCGTTTTTTTCTCTACTTAATTCGATAAATAGTTACTTTTTTGGGTGGTGTATGTCATCCTCTACACCCTCCGAGCACAAGAATAAGTTTGACTCATGTGGCGCCCAACTCCCGCACAAGGACAGCCATTCCCAGTGTCTCTTCTGTCTGGGCCCGGACCATCAGGTGAAGTGCCAGCATTGCCTGAAATTTAACGCCGCCACCCACAGACAAAGGCAGCAGTCCCTGGAGGCCCACATCCTTAAAAAGAAAATGACCTCCATGGAGAAGGAGTTGAAAAAGCTCCATCAGGCTTCTACTTCCCCCAAAGGCCATCATAAGAAGAAGGACAAGGAGAAGCATCAGGACCGGGATTCCTCGTCCACATAATTTGGCTGGAGTCGCTGTGTTACAGGTAGCGTTCCCCATGGACCGCTCCTTGATGGCAGTCTTAGGCTTCCAGAGCGGCGTCAACCCGCCCATCTGGCTCGCGCTGCGGGCCCCTCGGGCTATTAGGCCCCATTCCAGTAAAGCCACGCGTCGCGCCTACTGTGTGTGGCTCCATTAAACTGGATGTTGGCTCCTCTGGCGCCCGCGGATTGGCCACTAAGTAGCTTGACCTTCAGAGCAGCGCCGGCCCCGTTCCGCCCGATCAGGCCGCCCCTTGGTAGCCAGCCCTGGGGCGAAGGGGTCTGCTAAGTCGGACGTCTGCTCCTCCGCCGCCCACCGCCCAGACTCTGCTGATAAGTCGGACATCGGGCTGCCCGATGACTGCGCCGACACTGGACCCTATTCCGTCCGCTGTTCCCGGCTCCCCGCAGCCTTCGCTGCCCTCCGGGGACCTTGGGTCTCCTCAGCCTGACCCAGGGGAATTTTCCCCTCCTTCCCCGGGCGATGCCGAGGATCTTTCTGCACCCCAGTCAGATCTCCCTCCCGCTGAGCCGGACGACCTGACGTCGGTTCCCTGGACGCTGGCCCTGACACCGGTCCTGCTTACCCTGGGTGACATCCCCCTTCCGGGTGCCGCTCCCACACCAGGCCTGCCGCCTGCCAGGCTTCTGGTTCCAGGCCTGCCTGCTGGGCCCCCTGCCGGTCCGTCTGCCCCAGCAGACCCCCCAGTTCCTGGGTATCCGACGCAGTCATACCCGGGTCCACAGTATCCGGTGCCCCAGTTCCCGATGCCGGCCTATCCGACGCCGCAGTACACGGTGCCTCATTACCCGACACCGGATTACCCACCGTCCAGTTATGGATAAACACCTTACGGATACAGTCAGTATCCATATCCCCCTCCTTCTCCTCCTCCACTGCCCCCACAGCCGCCGGTGGATTTGAAGGAGACTCTGGCTTCCTGGTGGGCCGAGGCCAAGCCTCAGCTCACCAGGGAGGCAGAGAGTCGTCTTCTGATGCCAGTCCCGGGTTCGGACCACCTATGTCGGAGACGAGAGACTCCCTCCCCTACTCCGGATACCAGAGGTGAGCCCTCCGGTTCCAAAGTGGGGTTGGATACACTTCCCAAGGGGTCTGTTTCTCTCCCGCATCAGGAGGTGAAGTCTTCCTCTTCATCCTTCTCGGAGCCTTCAGATTACTCCGTTGGGCGCTCCAACTTGGATGACGAGCCCCGCTCTCCGGATAAGCCAAGGCCGAGGACTCCTCTGAAGTCTCCTCCGGAGGATCCTTCCTTTACGGAGTTGCGCAAAATCCAGGCCATCCATCAGTGGCACTCTTTGGAGCCAGATCCACAGCAGCAAAAGCTAGCTGCCCATTTGGATCTGCCTGAGGTCGCTCCTACCTTGGTTCCACCCTGGTTCGAGCCTCAGGCGGACCTTGTTTCCACTATCTGGAAGCAACCCTCCGCTATAGCCCCACTTCCGAGGAATGCGGACAGGCTATATCAGGCTCCTGAGGGTGTTGTGTTTCTTATCTCTCACCCCAAGGCTGACTCGGTCATGATCAGCGCCGCCCACAGCCGGACAGCCAGTCCTAAGCATTTGAGCTCGTCACCACCTGATAAGGAATCCCACCTTCTAGACCAGTATGGGAAGAAGGTCTTCGCTTCTTCAACTCTGGGTATTAGGGCCTTGAACTACATCACCCATATGGGGGATCACCAGAAGGCCGTCCTTAGCGAGGTGGAAGCTAAACTGGACTCCCTTCCTGAGTCACAGACCAAACAGGAAGTGGCAGACCTGGTCCGATCTGCTCGTTCGGCCAGTAGGCACATGCTTCATACGATGCAGTGGACGCTGCTTGTAGGAGCTCGGCGTTCGCGGTAGGTTTGCGGTGGCACGCCTGGCTCCGAGTGTCAGGTTTGGTCCTGGAGTGCAGTCTGCAATCCAGGATGCGCCCTTCAGGGGTTCAGCGCTGTTGTCAAGGATATCATCACCAGACTGCGTGAGAAGGGCACTGCTCTCAGGGAGGTCGACAACTTGTACAGAACCGCTCAACTGCGGCGCCGTCCCTTTTGCAAGCGGGCACGGGCCAAGGCGAAACCACAAGGGAAGCAAGCCAATAAACGCCGAGCCCCTCAAGCTGTGAAGCTCCCCCACCCACCCAAATGAGCAGCAGGAGCCCCAGCCACGGCGCTGCCTCACACCACCTGACTCTTTTCCTCTCCCACAGCCTCTGGCTCTTCCAAAGGAACCGGTAGGGGGGAGGTTCTCCCTGCATCTACCGGGTTGAGAGAGGATCACGTCAGACGTTTGGGTGCTCCAGCTTATAGTGGAAGGACACTCAATAGAGTTTCTTCAGAAACCTCCCAGAAAACCCCTTCTTACTCCCCGGAACACCTTCTTCTGGTTCAGGAGGAAATCTCTGCCCTTCTGTGGAAGGCAGCGATAGAGTCCGTCCCCCTCCATCTCAGGGGGACGGGTTACTAGTCTCATTTCTTCCTGGTTCCGAAGAAGTCAGGCAAAGTGAGGCCAATCCTTGACCTCAGTTCCCTGAACCTGTTCATGGAGTACAAGAGGTTCCAAGTGCTCTCGCTGCAGAGCCTTCTGCCCCTCTTTCGGCCTGTACAGTGGCTATGCGCCCTGGACATGCAGGATGTCTACCTGCATATCCCTATCCGCCCGTCCCACCGCAGATACCTCCAGTTTTCTTTTCAGGAGGACCACTACCAGTTTAGGGCCCTCCCATTTGGTCTCTCCTTGGCTCCCTGAGTATTTACCAAATGCCTTGCTGTGATGGCGGCCCACCTGTGTACCCAAGGGGTTCAGGTTTTCCCTTACCTGGACGATTGGCTCTTTCTAGGGACATGGATATGTTGTTCATCCACACTCATTGGCAGGTATCCTTGCCGCTTTAAATCTTGCCGGAAGGTCTTCAAGCTTGCTCCTCCCACCCACCCGGGTGGTATAACTCTCGGCTCCGCCCCATGACGCCAGATCTTCCTTACCGCTTGGAAGCTCAGGTTCCCTCATTAACGCTCTGCGTTTGAGACTGGTTCCTATTTCTCCGTTTGCAGTTTAAAAATAAATTTTGCGAAAAGACTTCAGTCTTCTATCCTCATGGCCTGCGATGGACCAAATCGACTCGATTCGGAGATGCTCATGCGGGCAGAAGATGTCTCGGACGGATCCACACTCACGGTGTTCACTGCTTAGGCCTTGAGCACCACCCGCAGGCTTCGACCTGTGCTCATCTTTCTCGCCCTACGTCCTCGAAGACCGTGCTGCCCGATTGCAACTGGGCCGTCCCGAGGCGTTTCCCTCGGTGAAGTCAAGGAAGCCCGTTGGCGGTGTCCGCGGCGGCCGGCTCGATGGATCAGTTCGAGCGGATGGTCGCCTCGAAGAGGAGGCAGCGCGGTCAATCTTCCTCGGCCGCGCATATCCCGCCTCTGGGCTCTTCTACACGGCTTCCTTTAAGGAGCTTTGTCTGTCCCTCTCCACTAAAGGAGAAGGGCCACGTCTCAGGACCTTATTCTCGGTCCAAAAAGAGGGACAGGGGTAAGTCCCTCCGTCGACGCTCTTGGGAGCGGGAAAGGTCCCTCTCCCCGGGCCGTCGACCGTCGGCTTCGGTCGACCGCTCGGCTTCGGCCACTGGCCTCACGGTGTCCCCGTCAGGCCAGTTGACCGAGACTCCCACCGATGAAGTCGAGATTTTTCTCGGCCCATTGGACGGGTTGTCGCCTTTAGCAGCCGAGATTCCCCTCTCCCCGTTCCCCGGGAGGAGTTGAGGATCCCGTGGGCTCGCCTGTGCCTCCGGTTCCGGAGCCCTCGGATGGACCATCCGAGCCGAAGGAGTGCGGTTCCGGCCGACACCTCCCCGCACCGACCTCGGAAATTCCGGGACTCTCGGTCTCGGTCTCGGACCTCTTCGCGGTCCAGCCGATCCCACCGTCATAGGCGGTCTCGGTCTCGGCACCGCGGTAAGCGGCGTCGCCGCTCGTCCTCGTCCTCCTCCTCGGATGAGGGGAGGCTTCGGCGTAAATTACGTCGACGGTACGAGGACCTTATGTTGCAACAGCTCCTCCTGGCCGGGAGTAAGCCGACCCGTCACCTTCCCGCCATTAAGTGGCTGTCACCGAGCTGTCGACCACAACCCCTCGACTTATCCGAGGAGCCTATACCCAGGCGGTTGTTCGGCAAAACCAGCTGCTCCACCGATTCCGTGGAACCTCCGCCTCCACAGCCACCATTGGGGCTCCGACCAAGGATTCTCGGTCGGCTAAGGGTCTGACCCATCGGCTGTCAGTTACCCTCACTCCCGACCGACCTCGGCAGGTGAAGGGTGGCTCAGGCCAGAGGCAGCTCTTGAGGACTCTTCCGAGTCCGAAGATGATTCCTCCTTTTTCTCCAAGCAACTAGACTTGGAGTCTTCAGGAGGTCAGTCAATGGACGATAGCCCGTCGTCCTTCCTAGGACTGCTTCGGCTCATCTCGGAGTCCACCGGGATGGAGCTCGAACCCGTTTCCAAACGGGCCAGGTATCCCCTCACGGAGATTCTGGACCGAGGGGATTCTCCGACGGAGGCCTTTCCGGTGGCCGAGGCCATAGTGGGTCCGGCACTGGAGCTTTGGCAGCGCCCTGCTTCCTGCCCTGCACCTTCGGCCAGGATGGCCAGGAAGTATGCGGTCCCTACCGGTTCCTTGTCCGGTTTTTCGGAACACCCCTCTGCTGAGGGGTTGGTTACCGACAGCGTTTTCCGGCGCGCCGGCAACGCCAGGGATGTGGACAAACCTCTGACAAGGGTCAAGAAATTGGACTATGTCGGGCGAAAAGTCTACGCTGCGTCCTCTCTCGGCGCCGTCAGGCCAGTTGGCCCGTCCTCATGGCACATTTTTCTCATGCCCTGTTGGGCTCCTGGATGAGGTCATCCCTCATCTTCCCGCCGATCTGCAGACTACGGTTAAGCAGGTGCGGGACCAGGGCAGGGCAGTGGCCAAACAGCAGCTCCAGACTGCTTTGGATATAGCGGACTCATGTGCCAGATCGGTGGCGGCCGCAGTGGCTATGCGTCGGCAGGCTTGGCTGAGGATATCCACCTTTACTTCGGATACCCAGCACAAGTTGGCGGATGTTCCCTTTTTGGGGACTGACCTCTTCGGCCCTGGGGTGGAAGGTCACCTGCAGAGGATCGAGAAGTCCAATGCTACCTTGGACTCGGTCTCTTCCGCTCAGAAGGACAAAGGCCGCAAGCCACAGCCTAAGCCCTTTCGTCCTTCTGTGCCCCCGGCGCACCCGGCCCAGCAACGTCAGGGCCAGCAGGCTCGGCCTTGGCATCCCAAACCCAAGCCGCCGGCTTCCTCTAACAGGAGGCAGGGAGGAAAGGCCCAGGAGGTCCCTCGGCCGGTCCCTCCTCCAAGCCTGCCCAGTGACGGGCTGAGGGGTGTCGCCCCCATTCCCGCCTACCCACTTCCCTGGGTCCCCCGTGGGGACTGCCCGCACTCCGTTCCGCCTGTCCGCTGTTACCACGGACAGGTGGGTCTTGGAGGTGGTGGGAAGAGGCCTGCCTCTGGAATTCGAGCAGGCACCACCCTTCAGAGCCGCCGCCTCGGGGGCCGGGATCCCCAGCCTCACTGGCGGCTCGTCGAGCCGACATCGCTCTCCTCCTCCAGAAGGAGGTGATAAGAGAGGTGGTGGACCCTCCTTCAGACCCAGGGTTTGTGTCCAGGTACTTCCTGGTTCCGAAGCGGACGGGGGGCTGGCACCCCATTCTCGACCTACACGACCTAAACAAGTTCCTAAGGTCTCGAACCTTCAGGATGGTCACTCTGGCTCAGATAATACCATCCTTGGAACGCGGCGTGTGGTTCTGCTCTCTCGACTTGCAGGACGCGTTTTTTCACGTCCCTATCCGTCCGTCTCACCAGAGATTCCTTCGCTTCCGGGGAAGGATCTCTCTTCGAGTTCCAAGCCATGCCCTTCGGCTTGTCTCCAGCTCCCAGGGTCTTCACCAAATGCATGGCAGTGGTGACAGCATTCCCTCTGAGCGCCGAGGGGTCCAGGTGTACCTGACCTGGACGACTGGCTGATAGCAGCTCCCTCCAGGAAGGAGGCGGAGTGGTCAGAGATCTGGCCTCCAGGTCTGCTCTCAACTGGGCCTCCTTATCAGCGAGGCCAAGTCAGAACTCGAGGCGAAGCAGGTGATTCTATTCATCGGGCGCAGCTCGACTCTCCTTGAGCCAGGCGCGGCTCAGCGGACAGGGCCGAGGTTCTTTCCTCCTTTGCCCGATCATTTCTGGTTGGGCAATGCGCCCTGCCGGGACTTCCTGCGCCTCCTGGGTCTCATGGCGGCCTGCACCAGCGTGGTCCGTTGGGCCCGCTGGAACATCGTCCCTTCAGTGGGGACTGGCCAGCCAGTGGTCCTGGCCTTCGATCCTTTGGACCAGCTTGTGTCGGTGACACAGGGATGTGGAACACTCTCCAGTGGTGGACCGTTCCAGATCATTTGCAGGAGGGCATCCCGTCAGTCACCTGAGCCAACGGTCTCTCTCTTCAGACCGATGCCTCTCTGATGGGTTGGGTGCCATCTGGGGAACACCGGCTCATGGCCTCTGGTCCCCGGGAGTCCCGATGCCACATCAACCTGCTGGAGCTCCGAGCGGTCCGCCTAGCTCTCACCGCCTTTGCTCCGTTCCTCCGGGGTCAAGTGGTCCGAGTCCAGACGGACAATACCACGACCATGTACTATCTAAACCGCCAGGGCGGGACGCGCTCCATGCTTCTATGCAAGGAAGCTCTCCGCATTTGGTCACTCGTACGCAGCCTGGAGGCGGATCTCCTAGCCATTCACGTGGCAGGAGCCTCCAACACCCTGGCCGATGCCCTGAGCCGGATAGGGGCTGCATCCCACGAGTGGTCTCTCCTGCCGGAGGTAGTACAGCATCTGTTCTCCCATTGGGGCACACCTCAGGTGGACCTGTTTGCCTCCAGGAGAACGGCGTGAGTCTGTTCCATGCCGCCCCCTCAGCAGGGCTCGCTGCAGGGGATGCCTTCGAGGCAGTGGACCCGGGCCTCTTTACGCCTTTCCCCATTTCCTTGATCCACAAGGTGCTTCTCAAGGCGAGGAGCAAAGGCGCAGGTGATTCTGATAGCCCCAGACTGGCCTCGCCAGTTCTGGTACCCAGATCTCCTCAGTCTCAGCTCCAGGACTCCGCGGCAGCTTCCAGCTCGCCCGGACCTGCTCTCAGTCAATCAGGGGAAGGTGTTCCATCCGGACCTTCAATCCCTGCACCTGACGGCCTGGTTCCTGAGCGGCTAGAGTTCCAGGCCTTGGGTCTTTCCGACGAGGTCCTCAATGTAGTTGAGGCGTCCGTGAAAGTCGACCAGAAAATGCTATGCCTTCAAATGGAAAGGTTTTCCATTTGGTGTCAGAGCAAGGCTTGGACCCTTCCTCCTGTTCCTTGGCAAGCATCTTGGACTATTTATGGTCCCTTTCTAGTCAAGGGCTTAGGTCGACGACCCTAAGGGTGCACCTGGCAGCCATCTCTGCTTACCGGGCGCGGGCCGGGAAGCAGTCGGTGGCGCAGGAGAAGGTGGTCTGGCGCTTTTTCAAAGGCCTTGATCACATTTCCCCTCCAGTGCGGGAACCCCCACCTCCGTGGGATCTACTGCTGGTACTGGCAAAGCTCATGGGCAAGCCATTGAACCTATGCACAGGTGTGCTCTCTCTACCTGTCGTGGAAGAACCGCCTTCTTGGTGGCTATCACGTCAGCCAGAAGGATGGGAGAGCTCCAGGCGCTCACCGAGTCTCCTTACCTGGTCTTCCACAGGGACAAGGTTGTCCTGCGCCCCACCGAAATTCCTTCCGAAGGTGGTGTCGGAGTTTCACCTTAACCAGGTGTTGACTCTGCCGGTGTTCTACCCCAATCACACCTCGGAGGCCGAATATAGGCTCCATACTCTGGACCCTAGAAGGGCACTCGCTTATTATAAGGAGCGCACGGCTGAAATTCGGGGAGAGGTTCGCCAGCTGTTTGTCACCTACGCTGAAGCCGCATCTGGCAGACCTGCAGCCAAGCAGGCGATAAGCAGGTGGGTAACCTCCTGCATAGATCTCTGCTATAAGTTGGGCGAGCTGGAGCCTCCCAGAGGATAAGAGCTCATTCTACCCGCCATACTGCTGCAACGGTGGCTGCTTCCAGGGGCGTCCCTATCCAGGAAATCTGCAGGGCTGCTACCGGAAGTCAGCAAACACCTTCATTACCCATTACCACATCGACCTTGAGTCACGCCGGGATGCTGGTTTGGGGCCTCGGTTCTCCAGTCTCTCTTTCCCAAGTAAGTATTGGGGTGTGCGTCTTGCCTCCCTCCTCCCGGAGAACTGCTAGGAGTCTGCCAATGAGTGTGGATGAACAACATATCCATGTCCCTAGAAATACAGGTTACTCACCTGTAACAGGAGTTCTAGGAATGGTATATGTTGTTCATCCACACGACCCACCCGACCTCCCCGGCTTCGACGCACAACCTGAGCTTCCAGCGGGCCAGATCTGGCGTCATGGGGCGGAGCCGAGAGTTATACCACCCGGGTGGGTGGGAGGAGCAAGCCTGAAGACCTTCCGGCAAGATTTAAAGTGGCAAGGATACCTGCCAATGAGTGTGGATGAACAACAAATACCATTTCTAGAACTCCTGTTACAGGTGAGTAACCTGTATTTGCGGCCCCATCCAGGGAGGATCTCCTGCGCTCCCTTTCCCTTACCCTGCAGGTTTTCACCAGCTTGGGTATCGCCATCAACCAGGCCAAGTCCCATTTGATCCCATTTGAAGACTCCAGTTTATCGGGGCGATCCTGGATACGACTTCCAGTATGGCATTCCTGCCTCTGGACAGGGTGGCCACCCTTCAGACTCAGGCAAGCCTTTTGTCCAGCCGCAGGCGGGTCATTGCCAGGTTGGTCCTTTGCCTCCTCGGGCTCATGGCGGCTGCCATCCTGATGGTGCCACATGCTCGGCTCCACATGAGAATCTCTCAGTGGACGCTTCAGTCTCAGTGGGATCAATTGGTGGACGACTTGAATTGCGAGATCCTGGTCTCTTCGATGGTTCGGGACTTGCAATGGTGGATGGTTCAGGAGAACCTTTGCAGGGATTTCCCTTCTGTCTTTCTCCCCCCCCCTCCCAAATCCTAACAGACGCCTCGGGCAAGGGTTGGGGAGCCCACCTGGGATCTCAACAGACCCAGGGCTCTTGGTCCAGGCTTGAGCAGACTCTTCACATCAATGTACTCGAGCTGAGGGCCGTCCTGTACACCTTACAAGCTCTGCATCTGTATCTGCTTCCCGGTCATCTGGCTGTTCAGACCAGCAACATGTGCGTAGTGTGGTACATCAACAAACAGAGAGGAACCCGTTCCTACCCTCTTTGCAGGGAAGTGATGCGGGTTTGGGATTGGGCGATACTTCACAACCTTCACCTTACGGCGGTTCATGTTTCGGGGGTCGAGAACACTTTGGCAGACCACCTCAGCCGGTCGTCCGCCCAAGCGCACGAATGGGAACTGGATGAGGGGGTAGTAGAAGACTTCTTCCTACGCTGGGGAACCCCTCAGGTAGACCTGTTTGCCTCTCCTCTCAATGCAAAACTTCCCGTCTTCTACTCGCTCGCTCCAGGGCGCAGAGGTTTTTGGAAATACTCTCTGTCTCTAAACTGGAAGGGCAGATTCGTCTATGCTTTCCCCCCTATCCCGTTGATTCCGAGGGTCCTACATAAACTCTGTTCAGAAGGAGCACGCATGATTCTCATCACTCCATTCTGGCCCAGGTAAGTTTGGTTCTCTCTTCTGCAACAGTACTCAGAGGAGCCTCCTCTTTCTCTGTTGCAACTCTTGTTGACCCAGGATCAGGGGACCCTGGTCCATTCAGGACTCAGATCCCTTCAGCTGCATGCGTGGCTCCTGCAGACATGATTAAAACCTGGTTCGGAGTTTCGTCGCAGGTGACGGAGATTCTAGTGGAGGCCAGAAAGCCCTCCACTCGTTCCACTTACGCAATGAAATGGAAAAGGTTCTCTGTTTGGACCTCTTCCAGAGCTTTCGAGTCATTCTCCTGCTCTGTTGGGAGGCTCCTGGATTACATGCGTCACCTCTTCGACCTAGGTCTCAGTCACTCCTCCTTGAAGGTTCACATGGTGGCTATTTCTGCTTACCATGTTCCCTTTGGGCGACAGGTCTTTTGCACAGCTGGAAGTCGCTAAGACTTTCCTTAGAGGGATCCTCCACTTGAGACCCCCTATTTGCGCACCTGCCCCTCCTTGGGACTTGAATTTCATTCTCGAGAAGCTTACCCTGCCTCCCTTTGAGCCAGCAGCATCTGCAGACCTTAAGTTCCTTTCCTGGAAGGCTCTCTTCCTGGTGGCCATTACCTCCGCTTGATGAATTTCCAAGCTTCAGGCCTTAATGTGCAAAATCCCGTACTTGATTTTCCACAAGGAACATGTGGCTCTGCGTACCAACCCTAAGTTTCTCCCTAAGGTGGTAGCGGAATCTGCGCTGAATCAGTCCATGGAACTGCCTGTGTTCTTTACGCAACATTCCAATCAAGGGGAGTATCTCTTGCATACTCTGGATGTTCACCAGATTCTAAGATACTACACCAACAGGCAGGGCCGGATTAAGGGGGGGGACAAATGGGGCAAATGCCCCAGGCCCCCCGCCATATACTGGCCCCCTGGTAGTTGGAAGCGAGAGAGAGACTTAGTAGGTGGTTTGTAAATCATGCCACCTCATCCCGCCACAGCGCGAGTCAAGTGTGAGTCAGACACACACCCCCCATAGCCCCCGGCAGCTCGCTCCGTGAAAACGCCGTGAAAGCAGCGTGACTGGAGAGGCATTTTTTTTTAATTAAAAAAACAAACAAAAAAAACCCTGCCACATATAGGCTCCGGCAAGCCAGTATTGCAGATTTCTCTTACTCCCTCCCTCATTTAGGTGGTGGTTTGTAAATCATGCCACCCCCAATCACACACAGGCCTCCCGGCAGCTCGCTCTGTAAAAAAACATTGTGAAAATGTGAAAGCATCGCGACTTTGAGAGGCATTTTTAATTAAAAAAATAAATAAATAAAAATAAAATAACACAAGCCCCCTGCCACAGATAGGCCCCCCGGCAAGCCAGCATTGCAGTTTTCTCTCGCCACCTTCCTCTTCCTCAGTTAGCCTGCAGTTAGGGTCCGGGCAACAGGCAACTAGCAAAACAAACTGGCAGGCACAAAGAAGGCTAACTACGCAAGCATCTACCTCCTTAGCTGTACCGACCGGGCCAGGTTTTCCATTTTGTTGAGTCTGGGACCGGACTGGTACAAGCTGCGACCAGACCTGGGCATACAAGGAGCCGGGAGCCTGCTTGCCTGCTAAGTCTCTCCGTGTGTCCTTTGCATATAATCCAGACAGCATTTCTTAAACCACTGTTTCTTGGTGGTTTCTTCTTTGGACCCAGGCCACATAGCACCGATTCTGGAAAGTGGCTCTGGCTCAGTCAGACTCCAGAGAATAGAGTAGCGGCTAGCCGCAGTGCAGCCTGGAGAGCCAGACCCGGACCAGTCAACCTAACTAGTCTGGTGCAGCAGCAATCAGTCTGTCTGGGATACAGTTTGCCAGCCATCCATGCAACGCTGTTGTTAAAGTAAACCTGGCTAAGCGCTAGCATGATGCAGTGTTCTAAGCTGCCTGCTGCTGTTAAACTGAGGAGTTTCAAAGGGAGCGCCAAGCAGCAGACAGCTGGAGTTCAGAAAGTGGCTTAGAAAGCCCACTAATCAGAGCCCCAAAACTGTAGTTGGGCCAATCGAAGTAGGGGAGGCAGACCAGGCTTGTGATTGGTTCACTTAGGAAAACCAATCACAAGTCTACATTAACACAAATGTGCTGCGGGAAAAGAAAACAAAGGACATACTTGACTACTTTGCCTTATAAATTGGGGCTTTAAATCCCTGTTCAGCCAGGCATCAGAGCTTAATCACCTGACTGATCTACCAACAGGAAAAAGAACTGAAGAAAGAATAGCATCCTCACCATCTGGATCTCCATACTGACCAACCAGCCCTACTCCACCAGCTGACAGAGAGAACCAGGACAGAGACTGCTAGTGGACACTCTGTTCCTAAGCTTGTCCTTCAATCTCAGCAGCACACTATTTATGTCAGATTATCTACAGGAGCAAGCAGCATAGTTTCTGTGATGTAGGCTCAGGCTGGTGGTGTTTATATAACTGCTGTTCTATTATTTGATTTGAACTACAGTAAATGTAATTTTTTTATTTTTTGGGGGGTATACTAGCATTTAAAATTGCACTGTAGATGCCTTCATGGAAACTGACACTGTAGGGTTTTTTTTTGGTGGGGGTACATGTTAACAGGAGGGTCTTCTAATTTTTTGCATATTTGTTTAATAGATTTCTCCCCCCCCCCAAAAAAAAAAAAATGTAGTGTCAGGCTCCATAAAGGTATTTTCAGTTCTAACTTTAAATACTAGTATGGTCACAGTTTTAAATCATTTCACTGAGGTCTGTCTGCTACGGCAGAAAAATATTTGGTTTGTTTGCAGATTGTGTCAAGTTCATATTTGTATTTTATTTTATGCTGGGATAATTGATTCGAGCTTGTTCTAAGAAGAGATGAAGCGTGTGTGTGTCTCTCCATCAATCTGTTTATTTGTAATCATGGCATTAGTGCATTGGAACTGCACACTTCTTGTACAATGGGTACATACAGTAACTACTGTTGTTTGGAGTAGGATACATGCATCTTAGTAAAGCGCTGTTTATTTTTATTTTTTCCTTAAAATAAACTTGTGATCGAAGAAGTTACTTAAAGAGGGGCATTGCTCTTCTGGAGATGGTCCAAGGAGGCGACCAGAATGATACTGGGACTGGGGGGCCCTATGAGGAGAGACTGGAGGAGCTCAACCTGTGCTTGCTGGAGGAGAGAAGGAACAGGGGGATATGATAGAGGTTTTCAGAATATCTTGGTTTTCATTGTTTGTATATGTCACATCACATTGTTTATTAAACACAACACAAATACAGTGTTTTAATCCTATTAGTATTTCCATCATTTAAATTACCTATGGTATATATTCCATCATATTTCTGGTTGTTTAGCCTAATTTTTGCAACAGGTCTGTTTAGGTCATTTTTCTCGGCTAAGATAATTGTAGTCTGCCTAATCAGTAGAGGTACCAACATAAGTGAAGTTATCAGATTGAAAGACACAGCTATGTTTATTTTCAGTTTGGCTTTTTTAAGTTATAAGCAGGGTGAGAGAGCAAGAAATGTAAACAAACACGTTTTGGTGTTGTAACACCAGTATGGTGGGTAGTCAGTTTCTCACTCTTTAAAACAAAAAGGGATGTGAATAAAAACAAAAAGGGATGTGAATCAAACTACCAGCTGCAGCAACAGTCCCTATAGAAAGTGTGCATACAAAATGTATTTTATTTTTTTTAAACTTTGAGGCCTAAGGGGTTTCAGTGTTCCTTTAAGCAGCTAGTGAGGCAATTGCTTAGAAGACGTAACAAGTGTTTTATCTTCAATAAAAGCCCCAAAACTCATCACAGAGCATCTAGACCCCCAGAGCTTCTGAGGCCTGGTAGCCCCCAGACCCCGGCTTTCATTTGTCATACAATAAATATAACATTACAAAGTATGACAACATGACAGGGTGTGTGCAGTAGACTGTTGTACCTCAAGAGACTTTTTTCTCCTGTGAATAACGAGGGTTATCTCCCCATATGGTGGTTGTTATGGTTAATAAACTAAAATTATAATAAACAACATGCTCAGTAAATGTTGCACAAAATAAACATTTTTGGTATGAAAAGTTGGGCCTTTTACATGGCCACCCGAGTTGTAAGTGTCCCAGGCCCCCCTAAGGCTTGATCTGGCCCTGCCAACAGGACAAAAGGATCTCAGAAAGACTGATCAACTGTTTGTCTCTCTTGCTTGCAAAAGAGAGGGCAATGCTGTCTCCAAGCAATGCCTTTCGAAATGGTTGGCTCATTGTATCACTTTCTGTTATGACAAGTATCACAAGACCTTGCCAGGTCAGGTCAGAGATCACTCGACTAGGGATGTAGCTGCCTCTGCTGCTTTTTTCAAGAATGTGTCGGCAGCTGACATTTGTGCAGCTGCAACTTGGACTTCTGTCCATACCTTCATGAAACATTACAGTTTGGACATTGCCTCTCGCCGTAGAGCTGGCTTCGGGTTGGCTGTTCTGCAAGGTCTCCTTTCCTAAGACCTTCACAGCCAGAGGATCTGTGTATGAGTAGTTTCCTCCTCCCGTGAACTTCTCTCTTGTTCCAGACTGCTTGGGACTCAGTCCTGTTATGTAATTACCTACTGCAAGAGCCCTCTCCAAGTAAGATAGCACAGTTACTTAAGAACTTACCGTAACAGTAGATCTTCGAGAGAGACTCTTGCAGTAGGTAATACCTTCCCGCCCTCCATCCCCCTTAGCTTTTTCAGCTCCTTTTCCAGGGGGAAATCTCTGCTTCTCTCTTGCCTTTGGTGGGAAAGAACTGAAGGCGGTGTGGGGACACCCCTTTATCCTGACGTCGCATGACGTCTGGGCGGTCCACCACCAGAGACTGCTAGCTAGAAATTTTTCCGTGAGGTCCTGACGCCTGCCGGCTTCAGTCCTATATGTAATTACCTACTGCAAGAGCCTTTCTCGAAGATCTGCTGTTATGGTAAGTTCTTATGTAACTGTACTTTACTGTTAATTTTATCTTCTGCACAATGTTGATCAACTACACAGCAAATGCAAGCCAGGAAACATTTGGCATTGACCAATACTAGTTAGGAGATGCTGTTGTCTACAGTCTACAACTTTCATCCAGGTGTTTCTGTGCCAAAGTTTTGACTATGAGAGGAGCATGGTTACGGCTCTGGACTGTAGATCAGGCCTCCAAGGTGCACATGTATGGTGTTCCTTTTTTTTTGGGGGGGGGGGTCTGTTGTTCGGGCCACAGTTGGATGAGATTCTGAAAGATAAAGGCAAGAAAGGCCAGTTACCCATGCTAAAGGATAATAGGTCTCCAGTAACCCTTCCAGGGGAAGGGATTTTGGATGAGTTTGGTACAACGAAAGTGGCTTTTGTTCCTTCTGAGGCTATGCAGATCAGTGAGGTAGAGATTCCTTTGCTGGTTTCAAGTCTGCTCAGAGTAGAGGCTTCTTCTGCGGATATACCAGAGGAGCCAGCAGGAAGGGCAGATTCTCTGCATCAGGATTCACAGGCCGTTTTGTCCGGGGGCTGCCTTTAGAACTGTCTCGAAAGATGGTTCCAAACCATGACAGACTTGTGGGTGCTGGAGACTTTGTCTTGGTTATGTGTTAAAATTCTCTACCATGTCCTTAAGGGGCCTGTTCTTTACATTTTCAGTATCCAAAAACCCAGTGACAAGAAAAGCGGTGGACCAGACCCTGAACACCCTGCTCCAGATTGGGGCAAATAGTTCCAATACTCCCTCCAGAAAAAGAGCAGGGTCTCTACTTGACCTGCTTCATATTCCCAAAAAGGTCAGGGGTATTCCACCCGATTCTTACCTCAGGAGTCCTTTAGCATCAGTAACAATAGCAGTTAGCTGGCTAGGTGCAACTGCCCTGGAGGTGTGCCTTTAAGAGAATTTTATTTAAATGAGCTTTGGGCATCAGCCAATCAAAAAATAGGGGAGTGAGCTGAGTGAGAGCAGTTTGAAGGCTTAAGAATTTTTTCTCCACTGGCTGAGCAACATTGCCCCTGAGGTGCCTCTCAACTTACCTTGTTGACAGCCTCCTAATCGCTTATCTTGGTAAAGTTTTCCTCATAAATTCTTTTATTTAGAGTGTTGAATGAAAGTTTAACGTTTTTGTTAGCGCTGTGCTATTTCGGTAATTGTAGCGCAACCGTGCTATTTCTATTTCTTTTTACCACATCTGCTTAATTTATTTCTTGTTTTTATTGCAGATGCTTTATTTCACTTTTTTAAAGTAATTCGTGAAGGAACCATTGCATTCTTGTCTTTTACCTCAGACCTCATGGGTTTTACCACGAGGTAACCAAATGGGTTCAAAATTTGACAGTTGCTTGGCAACTTTCTTTTTTCCACAGTAATCTGCTGGATTAGGTAGTGAGGGTCTCGGCTCGCTCCCTCCCCAAGTGGCGGCCGTGGTAGCAGCGGAAGAGAAAAAAAAAAAGGAATCAGCGTTAGCGATCAAGGAATCCATGGGTTAGGTCGTGAGGGTCTCGGTCGCTCCCCCCCCAAGTGGCAGCGGTGGTGGCAATGAAAAGAAAAAAAAGGGAATCGGCGTTAACAATCAAGGTAAAGAACAGACCTTAAGGGAAAAAGAAGGTGTTTTAAAGGACCTACCAGATTGCTGCTTGTAGCTCGCTCCGGGTGCGTCCTGTGGGCGGATGAGTAGACAGCGTGGCTGCTGGAAGAGAAGGCTGGTAGCCAAGCACCATTTTGGGTTGGTGCACATGTGCTGACTGTTTTATTGGATGGTTTTTTTCCAAGGGATGCATTTCTGGGCATTATCTGACTACTCTCTACTGTGTACCTTAAGTGATATAAAAGCAGCTTGAAGGACTGGGCACTCTGAGACTAATTCCACCTGGTGCTTTAACGTTAATTACCATAGCCTGACCCGTAACCATTACTTTGAGGCTATTACTGTATGCATTTGTTTGGGCTTCAATTTTCCTACTGTGTTGCGTTCAACGGAAAGGAATGTGCAGCCTAATTGACCGGGTGCCTTCCGATTCTGTTCCTGAATTCTCCCACTGGTCATTAGATAGCTAAACTGTGTAGAGAGGCTGTAATTTAGGATAGCTGGGCTGTGGATGCATGCAAACTGATCGATTCTGTTCCTGAATTCTCCCACTGGTCATTAGATAGCTAAACTGTGTAGAGAGGCTGTAATTTAGGATAGCTGGGCTGTGGATGCATGCAAACTGATCGATTCTGTTCCTGAATTCTCCCACTGGTCATTAGATAGCTAAACTGTGTAGAGAGGCTGTAATTTAGGATAGCTGGGCTGTGGATGCATGCAAATTGATGAGTTTCCCTCCGGAGTTGCCCTGACTGTGAGGTTGACCAGGCTGTGTGTTAGAAAGGCAGTTTCTACCTGCACCGCTGGTAATTTGCATGGTGTCACCTCTGGAGTCGCTTCCGAGTTTTCCTGTATGTTTTGTGATTTTAACAAAGCTGGTTGAGATGTAACATAGCTGTTTCTACCTCCACCGCTTCTTGCCTCATCTTGCAGGCCTCTGCACCCTCCCTCCACTTTCCTGACTGCTTAAGACTGCACTCACCACTCACTTTGTTTTCCATAGGAATCCGCTGGGTTAGGTCGTGAGGGTCTCGGCTTGTTCCCCCTCCCAAGTGGTGGCGGTGGCGGCAACGAAAAGAAAAGAAAGAAAAAAAGGGAATCAGCGTTAACAATCAAGGTAAAGAACAGACCTCCGAGTGCGTCCTGTGGGTGGATGAGTAGACAGCGTGGCTGCTGGAAGAGAAGGCTGTCCCCCACCACCACCCTTGGTCGACACTCCCCTTTATAGGCGATTGGATGGTCATTGAGCTGAATTTACCTATCAGCTCACTCTGCCATCTGCAAGCTATACAAAATCGCCACTAGGGGCTTCCCTGTATTTACTGGGATAATCTTTGATTGCTTAAGCAAAGCTTTACTAGAATGACATGCTGGCAGGCTCACCTCACCAGCAATTAAACATCACTACCTCTCCTCTTGGTGATCCCCTGTCATTTCTGGGGCTAATAAATATTCGGAGAAGTAGCTCCGTCACAATATCCAAGCCAGTCAATCCCTACTGGCTTTGAAGACTAGGTCACTCACAAATTGGGGCCCCTCACAGCTATGATGGACGACAGGATCCACTCATATTGGCCTCACCTTAAATTACTGCTGCTAGTTCCCACCTCCAAGGTATCTGGGGGTTCTCAAGCCTCTCTTCCGTGGGGGTGTAATGGGGCGGTGGTCTCTACCCCCTCCCTATCTCACCTCTGCTCACCTGGGCAGGACACTTCTTGCCCTGGGGGGGACATAGAACCTAATCCAGGCCCCTACTCCCCTAATCTCTCCCTCAACAATCCCTATGACCCCTTGTGGGTTGCCTCATATGGGCTCAAACTTGCTCGTATGAACATTTGCAGTCTAAGGCACAAATTCCATGATTTTGAGGCATGGATGACACTCTATAAACCGGACGTACTAGCCATAACAGAAACCTGGCTTAAACCACAGATCCTCCCCCATGAGGTGGATCTTGTGGGCTACCCTACCTTCAGAAAAGATAGGGTAGCGAAAAGGGGAGATGGGGTTAGTGTCTATGTCAGCACTGCCCTCCAAGCTTTGGAGCTGAATTTCCCCTCTCTCAGTGATTCCCTGGTGGAAACACTATTTGTCAAAATACTCCTCGGTAATACCAAACCCCTTACCATAGGGGGAATTTACCTCCTGCCTCAAAATGCTGCCTCCTCTCTGGAATCTTTAATGGATAACCTAGAGGACTTCCCCTGAGGGGAGACCATACTCCTAGGGGATTTCAGTCTCCACTGGCCATCCCTTCTCTCCTCCGCTACAAAAAATCCTCTACTAGGCTCTCCATTTACTCAGGTAATTGATCTCCCCACAAGGCATAACCCCAAGACTGGAAACCACTCTCTCATTGACTGGATCCTCGTCTCCTGCCCGGGCCATATTTTGTCGGCTGGGATCATGGCTGACTCCCTGAGTGACCACTCGCCGATATTCTGCATCTGGTCCAATAAGCCTCCAAAAATCTTTGCTAAGGTCATTGAAGCAAGAAATTACAGCAGGTTCGAGGTGGCCGACTTCTGCTCTGACCTGAGGAAAATGGACTGGGCACCTATTGCCTCGCTCCCCTCTCTGGACGAGGCCCTTGAATATTTCATACAGGCCTTCTTGTCCGTCTCAAATAGGCACGCCCCAATAAAAAAGCTTACAGTGCAGGGCAAATGCCATAAATGAATAAACCCTATCCTCAAACAAAAGATGCTTCTCCGAGACAAAGCATGGGGCACCTACAAGTCCTCTGGAAACTCTGCAGACTGGGAGAAGTACAGGGAGCTGAGAAATCTATGTAAAAAATCCTTGAAACAGGCCAAAGCTCAGTACTTACATGACCTCCAAACTAGGCACCTACGTGATCCAAAAAAATTCTGGGGACATATAAACATGCCCCTCAAGGGATCTGCAGGTAAGCAAACGGACTTTATCCTAGTAGGTGATTAACTGACTAATGAACTGTCCAAGGTTGCTGAGGCCTTCTGTGCCTCCTTCTCTGTCCCAAACGGGACCCCCCTTCCGGCTCTCCTCAGGCCGGACCCTTCCCAGGGAGGGGTGTGGGACCACCCCAGACCTCAGTTTCACCTAAAGCTGGTCATTCAGTCCGAGGTGCTACCTCTTCTGCGAAAAATTAATCCTACCGCCTCTCTAGGCCATGATTGGCTCGAACCCCGCCTACTGAGGGATGCTGCCCCTGCGAGCGCCCATCCTATCACCCTCCTCATAAATAGGTCACTTCGGGAAGGAATAGTCCCAACAATGTGGAAGGTCGCGACCATCATCCCCGTCTACAAAAGCGGGCCCCGTGACAAGCCAGGAAACTACAGACCTATCTCCCTGCTCAGTCCTCTTGGAAAAATCCAGGAAAGTCTAGTATATAAGCAGCTGCAGGACTACCTGGAGCAGCACCTATTTATGGCAGCTGTGCAGCATGGTTTTAGGAAGTGCCATGGTACAGACACTGCTCTTATCCGGCTCACAACTGACATCCTTGCCTCCATGGATCAAGGATCCCCAACGGGTGCTCTCTTCATTGATCTATCGAGGGCCTTCGACCTTGTCAATCATAATCTCCTGCTCGCTAAACTATAGCTCCTAGGCCTAGATGACCACTCTCCCTCATGGTTCGAGAGCTATCTTAGCGAACGTTTCCAAAAAGTCCGCTGGAAGGGTACACAGTCTGGACTTAGGCCAGTCACTGTGGGGGTGCCCCAGGGCTCAATCCTGGGCCCCTTACCTTTCTCAATAATATTGAGAGTAACTGTTCCCTCAGCCAACTCATTCTGTATGCGGATGAGACGGTTATCTACTACAGTGACCCTCAACCTAGTGTAATCAACACAAAACTGCAGGATAGTCTCCCAACTCTGGAGTCCTGGTTCTCCACAAACTCCCTGAAGCTAAATGGGGAAAAAACAAAAGCCGTCCTGTTTGGCTCCAGACGTCTGGGCCCTGACAGAAGTCAACTGCTCCAGATCAGCACAAACCAAGGGAAACTTGTTGAGGTCACGTCCAGTTTCAAGTACCTTGGGATCCATCTTGACCAAGAGATGACCTACAGACCTCATATTGACTCCATAACCAGGACCATCCATCAAAAGCTTGGTCTCCTCTTTCGTCTGGGGAACTCACTATCTTGCGTCGCACGGCTAGCAATTGCCAGCTGCAATCTTCTTCCTTCCATTCTGTATGGGGCTCCTCTACTGCAGTCACTCAGAGAGACAGAATTCAATAAACTTTCTGTCCTCTATAACAGGGTGGCCCATTTTGCCTCAAACTCCTCCCCAAGGAGGCATCACTGTGAGGCACTTAAGGAACTGAACTGGCCATCTCTCCGGCACAAACTAGCCTACCCAGTCACCTGCCTTGCATTCAAGTTCGCTACCACAAGTCCCCCTCCTCATCTAAATGGACTTCTCTCTAGCAAAACACAATGCAGAACCCTACGATCATCTGCAAATCACCCACTGGATATCTCTCGGTGTCGCTCAAACCAAGGCAAACGCTCCTTCAAGTTTGCTGCCTCCCACCTTTGGAACTCCTTACCAGCCAGCTTGACTGGCACATCCACCATTGGCCAATTCAAGTTCAGGCTTGAAGTATATCTCCTCAACCTCAGCCTTTGTGGCTGTAACCGTTGGCTCCCAAGCCCACTTCTCCTTAAGCTCGCACTGCCTTGACCCCTCCTTCCTCCTGGATGTATCTAATATGACGTCTTCCTGACTGTCTCACATTGCAGACTAAACGGAATGTGAAATCTGACATCATGTAATGCTAACAAAAGCTTACTACCCCTATGGCTGGATGCTACTGTATACTCTGAGTAATTATTGTAACTACAGTTAAGAATGCTGTTATGTGTCTTTGCTCTTAATGAATGCTATTACTGTATGTGTCTTACTCTGTAACATAGCTGGGTCGTCCCTTGCTAATATTGGTGTTACTTATTGTAACTACTGTATGGAATGCTAGTATGAGTCCTCTTCTGTAAAGAATGCATTTGTGTGTCTCTCCCTGTAACTAATTCTGGGTCGCCCCTGAAAAAGGGACCTCTGGTCTCAGTGGGCTTACCCGGTTACCAAAATATAAATAAAATAATATCAGAGAATCCCTTAACTACATAACACTGGATCCTGAGTTCATCTGTCATGGGACTGGCCAGTGGCATTACAACAGAAACCTGTGTGCAGTTGACTGGTATTACTGGGTTTCCTATTAAATTGGCACTGGTATAGATCCCAGTACTACAAAAAAAAAAGGGATTTTAAAGTAGACAGTGTTATTTAATTGGGGCAGGACTGGCCGGTGGCAATTCACAGAAACCTGCACTCGGTTATTGTGGTCCAGGACTGGGATTCTCTTTGTTAAATTGGCACTATAGCAAAGAAATCTAATAAGTATTATGGCTGAGGATATATCAAAGGCTACGGATAGGGGCCATTTAAGAGTAAGTATCTAAGCAGGGGGATGATGAAGCCTCCAGTTCCCAGCCAATAAATATAGCTTCCAAAGGGGCTGATGAAGTTCCTCACAAAATACAAAATTTTAAAGAATAAAGGAAGCTCAATCAAGCTGCTATGAAGTGGCTAAAAAGAACTCTGTCAAGAAAACTGCTCCTGTTCCTCTTGGGAAAGCCAATAGCGAGCAACAGGCATCTTAAAGAATAAAGAAAAAACAAAGCTTATTCAGCACTGTCTGCGCAGGTAAAATGTTTGCCAAAAGTATGGCACATCCTTCAGAAATGGGGTTCATGTTTACAGGGGCTAGTATACACTTTCCACAGTTCTCTTTCTCGCAGACTGTGAAGGTGATACAGGTGAAGATGAATAATGTTATGCCCCTGCTTACAGAGGCTGCTAAACACTCTTCCACGGTTCTCACTCCAGAGACTGTGAGGGTGATACAGATGATATGAATATTTGTGGGATGCCCCTGACATTACTTTGGAAGGCCTAGACCTTATCTGTCCACCACCCTCTCCTTGGAGCTTTCTCGGCTATCCAGGAGAACTCCCCTTCTACATTTTTGTTTATCGAAAATATATTGGACACCCTGTACCTCCCTTCTCAGGAGTTCATCCTAGGTGAGGATGAGGATAAAAAAAAGATGTTAGTGGGATGAATGGTCTTCCACCTCCTACAGAACTGGTCGTGCCTCCCTATGTTGAAAACGTTAATAAAAATACCATGAAACTGCTTCAAACCCCCACTTCTGTAGCAGAGATTTACAAGCGGTCTGAAAATGATAATAAACATATAAATATATTGATTAACAACAATGCTGAGTGCCTCTCTGTCCATCCCAACCATGTGAGTAGAGTGCAGCAGGTACCTTGCGAGAAAGCTGGGGTCTTCTTTTCCTCCCTACTCCCAGACAAGGACTCCAGAAAATATACTTCTTAGCTAACACAGATGCTTGTCAAAATTTTTTCCTACATGGTTTCTTGGCCAAATAAAAAAAAAAAAAAAAATGCGGAATTCTGTCCTGGTACTGTGGTGCAGGAGCCGGTGGTCACTGCAAACCTGCCCCAAAAGCTATGTAGTACCAATTCCACAGGCAATAGAGATGCCGCCTCCAGAGTGATGGCCCATGCCACCTTTCTGAGGCGCTTTGTCTGGCTTAAAACTACAGTCTACTCCATTTATATCAACCGCGGTTAAAACGGGCAATCGTCTATTTCGGGCAAAAGTTCAAAACCATTTGCCAAGTCTCATAGATTCAAGTGTTACAGCTATTGGTTATATCGATCGTTATCCGCCTTCTATAGCGGACTGATTCTGCTTGTTGTTGAAACTTTTGACACCCTGTTAGCGCTTTGCTAATTGTTAATTGCTCAGCTCAAGCAAAGCGGTTTACTGTTTCCATTACAAAAGAGGTGCTATAGCACCTCAGTGCAATCAGTTTGTGTCTCGACTGCTGAAATAATGGCTGGAAAGCAAGACAATGTCCTAAGCCAAAAATTGAGTTCTTTAAAAGATCGACGAGCTGCCCAAAATGAGCCAAGCGACTTGGCTCAACACCTTATTCTACCCAAATCTACTGTTGCTGATCTATTGGGGCAAAGAGATCAGCTGTTTACAGAATGGAATGCGAATCAGAACCTAGATCGCAAAAGAGGCGGGATGGCAAGGATGTGGAGGTGGAAGCAGCCCTATTACGCTGGTTTCAAAATGCTGCATGATCGGGATGCACTGATTAGTGGTCCGTTGCTAGCACAAAAGCAAGCAGCTAGCAACAGTATCAGAAGAGGACTTCAATCCTCAGAAGGCTGGCTCCAGCGTTGTAAAGCCCAGAATAATTCGGGTTTAGAAGGGCACAGGAGAAAAACTGAACTCCGATGTAGCCAGTGCAGAGCAGTGGCTTCTGAATGTTCTCCCTGGGATCCTGGAGGGTTTCGAGCCAAAAAATATTTTTAACTGCGACGAAACTGGTCTCTTCTATCGCTGTGTTGGGTATGGGACATTAGTTTTTAAACGTGAGCCTTTGCTGGGGTCAAAGAAACAAAAGAGAATTTCTGTTCTCCTTTGCTGTAACATGGATGGCTCGGAGAGGCTCGAACCATTGGTTGTGGGCAAGCCACAAAACCCACGCTGCTTCCGTGGAATTCTATAACTTACCTGTTCTGTACCGAGCAAACAATTCGTCTTGGATGACTGGTGACATTTCACAGACTGGGTGCAAACATGGGACAGAAAATTGAGGCGGCACAAGATCGTCCTTCTACTGGACAACTTTTCCGGTCATCCAAATGTTGCAGGTCTGAGACATATAAAACTGGTGTTCTTGCCACCAAACACCACTTGCCTTATTCAGCCTCTTGACAGGGGCCTTATTTATAGCCTAAAACAGCACTATGTTTGCACCATGCACAAAAAGGTTTCTGAGGTAGGTTCAGAGTGACCAATAAAGAACTTCTACTTTCGCATAAAGTTGTTTAGGCAGATTCAGAATGGCGTGACAAAAAGGTTTTGGACACTCTAGGTGTCAGCCCAGAAATGCATGCATCTCAATGCGTAAGACAGATCACACTGTTGGATGCTGTAAGACTTTTAAAGCACTAATGGGCCATGGTGTCTGATCTTACGATCCAGCGCTGTTTCAAGAAGGCAGGATTTGTGTACCCTGAGGATGCCTCTGCAGAACAAGCTTCTGTGTCCAGTGAGCCTTACCTATCACCCCCGAAGTGCTGGAAATAGAAACAGTAGCTGTTCAGATGGACTGTCAGAGGAGCAGTTTAAGAACTGTGTCACCTTGATGATAAGCGGCTCTCTACCTGAAGGAGAGCAAGATGACATCCAGGAGGTGATTAGTGCGCTCAGAGGTGACATGTGGGCGAGAGCAGAGGACAATGACCCTGAAGCTAGTTGGGTGGAAGGAGGCTATTGTAACCGTTGATGTTCGAGGAGCCCTATTAACATTACATCGTGCCATGGAACAGAGTGCTGATGCAGGCGAACTGGGATATGATGCTAAAAACCGAGGAGACATGGCATCCGTACAGCCGAAAACAGAATATCCAGACTCGGATCACAGAGTTTTTCATGGGATATAAGTAGGCTTAACATCACAGCTTCTGTTGCACTGTTACTGTGCTGTAGTTTTACTTTTTTTTTCACTCAATTAATTAAAGTAAAGAAATAAGAAAATAAAGATTAGTATATTAAAGTACTAGTGTATTATACTGTCTTTACTAAGTGCTTTCGATTACATTACTGTAGTGCTTTTGATATAAACAGTAGCATCATTTATTGGGTTCAAACTGCTAATATGTGGTAGCATTTAGATACATCGTCCGTCTCCTATAATGGGCAAAAAGGCCTGACACAAACATGCCCGTTATAAACGGTGGGCACTGTACTGGTCTACCCCCAGACTCCCAGTTTTAGGGACGTGGACTTTCCCTGTGATCAAATCATTCTGTTCAATCCAGAACATCCGATTGCATCAAGGCCTCCTGCCCCATGTAAATTCCTCCTGAGGGCAGTAGGGGCACAGGTTATTTTTCCAGCCAACCCTTTCTCTCAGTACAGGGGCGCTTTCATAGGGAGGGGCAGAATTGGCCACCTCTACCCAGCCAGCAACTTCGCAGTCTAGCTCTGATGTTGGTGCGGGCAGACCCAGGTGTGTCAGCCTCTATCCCCAACACAGGTGTTACTGTTGGAGTAGGAGGTAAAAAAAACTTCTAGTTTTTCGAATGGTGGAGAGGGTCCTGGCCCACAAAAAGACGAAAGGTCCTCTACTGCAGGTGTTTTCTGACACAAGAAAACAACTAGGGAGTGACCACCTACCATGCTGTTCAAACCCAAATTCAAAATGGTCACTCTGTTACTAATACAGTCCGGAGACTGGCTAGCCTCCCTGGTCCTAAAGAATTCCTTTTTTTCCATAGAGCCCATAATATGGTCTCACAGGCAGTTTCACAGGCGGGGGCTCATTGCAGCCCTTCGGCCTTTCTCAGCCTTGAGCATCTTTACTAGGTGTCTGGCAGCAGTAGCAGCACACATTCAGGAATCTGGGCATCTCTGTTACACCTAACTCACCGATTGGATCATAGTGCCAGAGTCTCCTTGTCAGGTCAAGGAGCCCCTTTCCCTTACAGGGCTCACTCTGGAGTCTTTGGGTTCCCTGGTAAATCTAAACAAAGGCTCATCTGATATCCTCCCAGCATACAGGGAGGATATGCCTTTCCCTTCACAGGTGACAATTCAAGCTATTCCTCAGTAGCAAATCCTTCATCCAGGGACAGCAAGACCAGCAGCAGGCACTTGGCTGGGTAGGCTCATTAACCCTCACTTGTTTAATATATGATGCGGTCCTGAGCAAATCACATAACTTTGACATTTTCTCAGGCTATTGGAACACACGACTTCAATGCCTGCAGTGGTCCCAGGGTTCAGATACAGGATATGACACCTGCAAAGCCTCTTTTAGCTTGCTGGTCTCAAAAAGCACTTTTTCAAAGTTGAGACCTCTGACAGAGCAGTTCTCAGATGCCTTCCTCCTCTGGTGGGGAGCACATCTGTACAGTGCATCAGTAAGTGGCACCTAGACTCTCCAAGAGTCACAGGTACACACAGTTTTTTTTACTCAGAGCAATCCTTCTAGATCTCAAAGCAATTGCTCATGTCATAAAGGACAGACAGTACAATGTCAAACAAGCACCACTGCAATGTTTTTCACAAACAAGCAGAGTAGACCAGATTACGAATATTCTGCTCGCAGGCTCTATAAATCTGGTCTCTCACCTTCTCCCTGGGAGTCAGCCTTTCAGCTAATCCCTCCCAGGCAAATACAGTACTCTGGCAGATGCTCTAAGTCGCATCAGTCAAGGCCAGAGCGAATGGACTCTGAACAATTAAGTACTAGCCACAGTGTTCAGGCCTGGGCACTCTAGAAGTAGATCTGTTTGCCTCTTCCCTCAGCTTCCGTTTTGATGCAGGCCCCAGTCCGGGGATCACTTCCCTGGATGCCTCGAGCCTGGTGTGGTCAGGAAGGTCCCTATATGCATCCCTCCTTTTCCCCTGATTCTCAGGGTATTTCTGAAACTCGGACAACAGTCTGTATCAGTGATTCTGGTGGCTCCGGATCGTCCCAGTCAAGCCTAATACCCTCTCCTTCCCGCACTTTCCTGCAGCAGGCCTAACCGCCTACTGCTATCTCACTCTCTGCTGACCCTCTTCAGACAGGAGTGCATTATCCAAACATACACACACTTCGTCTCAAGGCCTGGTTCTTGAGGAGTTAGAGTCCTATCTTTTCAGGTCTCTGAACTAACACAGGAAGGGACATGTGCAACCAAATGGAAACAGTTTCCCCTCTGGTGCAAGAGCAAAACAGGCCAACCCTCTTACAGCAACAGATCCTCACCTGCTGGATTACCTAGTGCATCTGCAGGCATCCGACTTGAAACTCACTCCCTCAAGCTACGCCTGACTGATTTCGGCCTTTTCTTCAGTGGGGAAGAAAAAGTCAACTCTTATCCAAACCGTATGTTTTTCAAAGGCCTTTTGCATCTCCAGCCTCCAGTCAGGGAGTCCTTCCCTCCCTTGGAGCCTGAATCTCTGCATTGCCAGTCTCATGGAGCCTCCCTTTGAGTCTATGGCCACTGCACATATCAAGTTTGTGACCCAAAAGTAGGTCTTCCTGGTGGTCATTACCTCTGCCAGAAGAAATTCAGAAGTACAGGCCCTGTGCACTGAGCCTAATTTCTTGATTCATTACAATAATAAAATTTGAGCTCTGGATGAATAGGAAGTTTCTGTCTAAGAGGGTTTCAGACTTCCATCTAAAACCAGTCCGGTACTCTGTCTTCTTTACTGCTAAATCCACTCTTGGCAAAAAAGCTCCTTAGCTTGCATGTTAAAAGAGCTCTCTTTTACTACCCAGATCATACTAGGCAGCCCAGAGACTCTTCCTCACCAACGGGAATGTAGGCAGAGGAAGACCAGCTACCAAGAGAGATTTTCCCGCCGATTGGTGTCTCGTATTAGATTCTGCTAAGAAAAAAGCTGATCATCAACCTCCTATGGGGCTCAGGGCCCACTACTCCAGGGGCACTGCAGCCTCTGAGGCAGCAGTAAGGGACTTATCCCTTCTGGATGTCTGCAAAGCAGCTACCTGGAAATCGTTGCACACCTGCATGATGCACTATAGGTTGGATGTGCAGTCCATATATGACACCAAACTTGACAGGGCGGTTCTACAGAGCTTGTTTCCTAAGTATGTTCTCTACCCACCTCCCACTTGGTACTGCTCGATAGTCTGCTATTGTTACTGATGCTAAAGGACTCCTGGGGTAAGAAGAAAAAATTACTTACCGCAGTAATCTTCTTTCTTCCAAGGAGTCCTTTAGCATCAGTAAACTCCCACCCTTCCTCCCAGACTCACCTGTCAGGAAAAGGGTGCTGTTCTTAGTTCTCTTACCAAATTTGAGATTTTTATTGAAAAGCTTTGTGCTCACTTTGTGTTATCTGTTTTCAGTTTTCGGACATTTGCATGTTTTTTGAATCCTGTTCACTTTTCAGGGCATTTGCCCTCTTTTCCTTTGAAAAAATTCTGAAGCCTTTAGACTGCTCTCACTCAGCTCATTCCCCTTCTATTTTTTGATTGGCTGATGCCCAAAGCTCATTTAAATAAAATTCTCTTAAAGGCATACCTCCGGGGCAGTTGCACCTAGCCAGCTAACTGCTATTGTTATTGATGCTAAAGGACCCCTTGGAAGAAAGAAGATTACTGCGATGAGTAATTTTTGCTTTTGGATGTGCAGTCTGAACACATTCATGAGGCAAACCAAATTCAATATTAAGCCCCTCCAGTCCATTATGAGATTTGTGCATATGGGGACTACCTGATTGCCATCAAACTATTAAAAGTCTGTCTTCATATTCCGATCCACAACTCTCACCAAAGATGTCTGAGGTTTGCCATTCTGAGTCAACATTTTCAATACCAGGCCTGCCCTTTGGCCTGGCATCTATGCCAGATGTCTTCACAGGTCCTGATAGTAATTCCTGACACCCTCAGACAGGTGATATCATATTTCTAACAACGTGGATACAGTTCACTATCCACATACTCGACGTAGGTCTGTCACCTGACATCTTCACGCTTGGATTGTCCCACCACCCACGGTGTACATCTTCTGGCTCTGCCCCACTGACATCAGATCTGTTTTGGAAGGAATAGCTGTCCTCAGCATTTCTGCAGCATGCAAGGAATCCAGTTTTCAAAGCATTAAATCTTGATGAATTTTTGATGTTTGCGATTTACTTTGAGTTCAGAGTGCCTCTCTCACTTTCCATTTACTCCATTGAAAATTGCAGGATATAACAGCCGATTCCCAATTATAAAGTATGCTTTCAATTCAGGCAGAAGATGTCCGGTAGAGACCCACACAACATGTGCCTCTGTTGCCTGGGGATGAACTACAACATTTGTGGGTGCCCTTGCTGCCAAGCCATGCATCCTTTATTTCTAGAGGATAGGAAGGTGCACTTCCCCGAGGTGAGCCTCATAAGTAGGCCTCGTCGGTCACTGGGGCAGTGGTCCATTTGGCAGCCATGGAGGAAGAGATGGCAGAGGAGGGCTCCTCATCGGTCTTGGCAGTGGCTCCACCTGGTCCCACCATGGGGGGCCATTCCTGGACTGACTGGAGTTCTGTGAAATGTATTTGGCCCTTCAGAGCTTTGGTAAAAGACCTCCTTTCCAGAAGAAGCATGTTAAGCACCATTGTCTTCAGTTGTGGGAGGGGGAGTGTGCTGATGCTGTCCCCACTCCCTCCATTCTCCTAACCAGTAAACCTTGTTGAAACTTGTATGGGTCAAGGTACATGGTTAGGTTTTCCCTAGTGACCTTGATGGAGCAGTCGACATCGACTTTGGTCAACAATCTGATTGAGCTCTTTCTCAAACCAGTCGACCCAGAGTTTCAAGGGGAGATAGATGGGGATTCCTTGATCACCAGGCACCCAGTTATCCCGGACCCATCCCTGGTTGGGGAGATGATTCGACAATAACTCTGGTCAAGCTGGTCTGGATTAAATCTCCACCAGCTGTCTCCCCTTAGGTGGACACCACAAAGCTTCATGTGCCTAGCCGGTGAACCGCTATTGACTCCATAGGGGTCAAAGGAAAAGACACTGTTCTCAGTCTCTGTCTCGGTCCTGCAACCTGTGCCACCTTCTACAGTTGTTGGGCTTCATCCTCCTCCGAGGACCGTTGAAAGCATTGCTTCTGTAGGAAGTATGAGGACTTTGGCAGCACCATTTGTCCTGCCCAGCACCACCCACCTGTATGACCTGCAAGTACTTGTCCCTATTGGGAGCCTCACTGGATTCTCCATCCATCCATCCCTCAGCTGAGGGGCTTTTGTCAGACTTGACCTTCCATAAAGTGGGAGGCCAAGGGGATGTGGACAGATCACCAAACAAGGAGTCCAAGAAGCTAGACTTCATGGCCGAAAAGGTCTACTCTGCTGCCATCATGACTCTTAGACTGGCAGGTTGTGCCATGCTAATGGCTCACTGTGGTTATACACTCTTTGACCTTCTATGGGACCTCTTTCCTGTGCTCCTGGCCTTACACCAGGCAGAAGCAAAGTTGAGAGACATGAGCTACATGCTTGCAAAAAGTACAGTTATGTAAGAACGTACTGTAACAGTAGATCTTCGAGAGAGGCTCTTGCAGTAGGTAATTATATATAGGACTGACGTCGGCAGGCGGCAGGACTCCACGGAAAAATCTCTAGCCAGCAGTCCCTAGCGAGGGACCGCCCCCATGTCAGGTGACTGGCGTCAGGAGAAGGGGCAGTCCCTGATGCCCGCCTTCCAGTTCTTTCCTGCCACAGGCCAAAAGAGGCCGGACGAGAGAGGAGCGGATATTTCCCTCAGTGGAAAAGGAGCTGAAAAAGCTTAGGGGGATGGAGGGCGGGAGGGTATTACCTACTGCAAGAGCCTCTCTCGAAGAGCTACTGTTACGGTAAGTTCTTGCGTAACTGTCCTATCTTACTTTGAGAGGGCTCATGCAGTAGGTAATTACATATAGGACTGAGTCCCAAGCAGTCTGGAACAAGGAGAAGCACACGGGAGGAGGAATTCTACTCCAAGTAGAACCTATAGCTGTGCAAGTCTTAAGATAGGAGGCCTTGCAGAACAGCCAGACCAAAGCCTGCTCTATGGCGAGAGGCAATATCCAAACTGTAATGTTTTGTAAAGGTATGGACGGAGGTCCAGGTAGCAGCAGCACAGATGTCTGCTGCTGACACATTCTTGAAACAAGCCACTGAGGCAGCGACTCCCCTGGTGGAGTGGCCTCTTACTTGATTCGGCAGGGTCTTGTTGTACTTGTCATAACAGAAAGTGATGCAATGAGCCAACCATTTGGATAGGCATTGCTAGACACAGGATTGCCCTCTCTTTTGGGTGCAAAAGAGACAAACAATTGATCGGTCCTCCTGAGATCTTTTGTCCTGTTAGTGTAGTATCTCAGAACGTCCATAGTATGGAGTAAATACTCCCCTTGATTGGAGTACTGCGTAAAGAAGGTGGATAACTCTATGGACTGGTTCAGAGTAAACTCCGCTACTACCTTAGGGAGAAACTTAGGGTTAGTGCGCAGAGCCACATGTTTCTTGTGAAAAATCAAGTATGGAATTTTACACATCAGGGCCTGGAGCTCAGAAATTCTCCGGGCGGAAGTAATGGCCACCAGGAAGAGAGTCTTCCATGAAAGGAACTTCAAGTCTGCGGAAGCTGCCGGTTCAAAAGGAGACAGAGTAAGTTTCTCGAGAACAAAGTTCAAATCCCAAGGGGGGGGCAGGAGTACGTATAGAAGGTCTCAGATGGACGACCCCTCTAAGGAAAGTCTTAGAGCCCTCCAGTTGAACAAATGTCTTGTCTGCAAAGGGAACATGATAGGCCAAGATGGCCACCATGTGGACTTTCAGAGAAGAATGACTAAGACCCAGGTTAAAAAGATGGCATAGGTACTCCAGTAGAAGCCCAGCCGAGCAGGAAAAGGGTTCCACGTCCTTAGAAGCAGCCCAGATAGTGAACCTTTTCCACTTCATGGCATAAGCAGATCTAGTAGAGGGTTTTCTAGCCTCCACCAACATGTCCGCCACTTGGGGAGAAACCCCAAAGCGAGATTGAGCCAAGTCTGCAGGAGCCATGCATGCATGCAGCTGAAGCGACTTGAGACCTGGATGGACCAGAGTCCCCGATCCTGGGTCAGCAAACCAAGTGGTAGAGGAAGAGGATGATCCTCTGAGTATTGTTGTAGAAGAGGGAACCAAACTTGCCTGGGCCAGAAAGGAGCAATCAGAATCATTTGTGCTCCTTCTGAAACTAGTTTCTGTAAGACTCGTGGGATAAGAGGAATTGGGGGGAAAGGCACAGACGAATCTGTCCTTCCAGTCTAAAGACAGAGTGTCTCTCCAGAAAACGCCTCACTCTGAAACGAGCAAGCAGAAGTCAGAAAGCTTTGCGTTTAGAGGAGAAGCAAACAGGTCGAACTGTGGTGTTCCCCAGTGTCGGAAGATACCTTCTAGGACCCCCTGGTCCAGTTCCCACTCATGAGCCAGGGCGGATGAGTGACTTAGCTTGTCTGCCAAGGGGTTGTCAATTCCCAGAACATGAATTGCCGTGAGGTGAAGGTCTTGTTGTGTTGCCCAATTCCAAACCCTCATTGCTTCCCTGCAAAGAGGGTAGGACCGAGACCCCCCCATTTGTTGATGTACCAAACCACGCACATATTGTCCGTCTGAATGACTAGGTGGCAGGAAGAATGTAAGGTGAAGGACTTGGAGAGTATGCAGCATGCCCAAGCTTCGAGCACATTGATGTGGAGGTCTGTCTCTAGGCTTGGACCAAGAGCCCTGGTCCGATGGGGACCGAGATGGGCTCCCCAGCCTTCGCCTGAGGCGTCTGTGGTTAGAGTCTGGGAGGGGGGAGGAAGACAGAAAGTAACTCCCCGAAGCAGGTTCTCTCGGACCATCCACCATTGCAAGTCTCGAAGCATCGGCGAGGAGACTAGAACTGATTGATCTAAGTCGTCCACTAGCTGATCCCATTGGGAGCTGAGTGTCCACTGAGAAAGTCTCATGTAGAGACAAGCGTGAGGGACTGTCTGGATAGCAGCCGCCATAAGCCCAAGAAGGCGAAGGACCGATCTTGCACTTACCCGCCTGCAGCCGGACAACAGACTTATCTGAGTCTGGAGGGTGGACGCCCAGTCCGGTGGCAGGAAGGCCCTGCCAATGGTCGTGTTTAGAATCACCCCTATAAACTGTAGTCTCTGGGATGGGATCAAGTGAGACTTGGAATGGTTGATGGTAATACCCAGGCAGGCAAAAACCTGCTGGGTAAGGGCGAGGCAGCGCAGGAGTTCCTCCCTGGATGAGGCCGCCAGGAGCCAATTGTCCAGGTATGGGAAAACCTGCACCCCCCCCCGAGTACACAGGTAGGCCACCACCACCGCAAGGCATTTGGTAAATATTCGGGGAGCCGAGGATAGGCCAAACGGAAGTGCCTTGAACTGGTAGTGGTCCCCCTGGAACACAAAGCGAAGATATTTGCGGTGAAATGGGCGAATAGAAATGTGCAGGTAAGCATCCTGCATATCCAGAGCGCATAGCCATTGTCCCGAACGGAGGAGGTGCAGAAGGCTCTGCAAAGAGAGCATTCTGAACCTTTTGTATTCCACAAAAAGATTCAGGGAGCTGAGATCTAGAATGGGTCTTAGTTCTCCTGTCTTCTTTGGGACCAGGAAGAAGTGGGAATAGTAACCCGTCCCTTGAAGATGAAGGACGACGGATTCTGTCGCTTCTTTCAGTAAGAAAGCTGAAATCTTTTCCTGGACCAAGAGAAGATGCTTCCGTGAATACGATGACTTTGGGGGGGGTGGCGAGGCGGTTTCTGTAGAAACTCTATTGAGTGTCCTTCTGCGATCAGCTGGAGCACCCAAGAATCTGATGTTATCTTTTCCCAGCTGAGGAAGGTGCAGGGAAAACCTCCCTCCTACCGGTTCCTCCGGGGAGTCCGGAGGCTGTGGGAGAGGAGAGAAGTCAGGTGGTGTGGGGCAGCGCCGCAGCTGAAGCACCCGCTGCTTTTTTGGGCAGGGGGGGCTTAGCAGCTTTGGGGGCCCGACGTTTTGTGGCCCGCTTTCCCTGGGGTTTCACCTTGGGCTGATTCCGTCTGCAAAAGGGACGGCGCTGTGGTTGGTGGGGATGGTACATGGAGTCAACGGACTTTAGTACCATCCCCTTCTCCTGCAAATCGGTGATGATGTCCTTGACATCACCACCAAAAAGCACCGACCCCCGGAAGGGCGCTTCCTGGATAGCGGATTGCACTCCGGGACCAACCCTGACACACGTAGCCATGCCTGCGACGTAAGCCTGTGGCTAAAAGCTGAGTCTGGTCCAGCAGTGTCCACTGCATCATAGGTCACATGAAGCATGTGTCGACTGGCTGAACGTGCAGAGCAGACAAGATCAGCCAGCTACTGCTTGACCTGAGAGCCCAGCAGGGAGTCCAATTTGGCTTCCACCTGAGTAAGAGTGGCCTCCGGTAATCCCCCATATGACCGACATAGTTCAGGGCCCTGATCCCCAGCGTGGAAGAAGCAAAAATCTTCTTGCCATACTGGTCCAGTAGGTGGGATTCTTTGTCGGGTGGCGACGAGCTAAGGTGTTTTGGGTTGGCCAACCAGCCATGAGCGGCGCTAATCACTACCGAGTCAGCACGAGGGTGAGAATCTAAGAAGTCAACACCCTCGGGAGCCTGGTATAGCCTGTTCGACTTCCGCGGAAGTGGGGCTAGAGCCGATGGCTGTTTCCAAATGGTGGTAACAAGGTCGGCATGAGGCTCTATCCAGGGTAGCACCAAGGTGGGAGCTGTCACGGGCAGATCCAGATGCTCGCCGAGTTTCAACCGCTGAGGATCTGTTTCCAAAGATTGTCAGTGATGAACCTCCTGGATTTTGCGTAGCAACTCCGTAAAGGAAGGATCTTCCGGAGGTGACTTCGGAGGAGTCCTTGGCCTGGGCTTCAACAGAGAGCATGGCTCGTCGTCCCTTTCAGAGCAACCGTCGGAAGAGTCCAAGGAGTCTGAGGGGGAAGAGGAAGAAGAAGAAAAAGACTCCCTTTCCCGACCCGGGGGAGGAACGGACCCCTTGGGAAGCCCTCGAGGAAGCGTGTCCTGCCCCTCTCTGGACCCAGAGGGAATAGTCCTGGTGTCCGGATGTGGTGAGGGAGTGTGCCGCCGTGGACGTACGGGAACCTGGGTCGGCACCATCATCGGTAGGCAGCTCTCCACCTCTCTGGTGAGCTGAGCCTTGGCCTCAGCCCACCAGGAGGCCAGAGTCTCCTGCAAATCCACCGGTGGCTGAGGGGGGCGGTGGAAGAGTAGGAGGAGGGGGATAAGGGTATGGATTATATCCATACGGAGAGTATGCGAAACCCGGCGGCGGAAAACCAGGCGTCGGGTATTGTGGCGCCAGGTACTGTGGCGTCAGGTACTGTGGTCCCGGATATGACGGCGTCAGCTAGGACAGAGGGTATCCGGGAGCTGGAGGAGTTGCTGGAGCAGACGGCCCCGCCGGCGGCCTCACGGGTGGATCCAGGTTGGAGGGCCCAGAGGGCGGAGGGCCCGGCATCGGGGCGACATCCGGGAGCGGGATGTCAGCCGGAATCGGTAGAACCGGCGTTGGGGTCGGCGTTGGAGGCCCCGGCGTCGGAGCCGGCGTCCGGGGGAACTGACGTCAGATCCGGCGGACCCGCAGGTGGATGGTCTGACGGAGGAGGAACCCCAGCGTCGCCAAGGGATGGAGGGGAAAAATCCCCGAGGTCGGGCTGGGGGGACTCAGGGTCCCCGGAGGGCAGCGAGGTCTGCGAGAGCCGAGGACGGCGGACGGGGGGTCCGTCGTCGGTCTTTCACTGACCGGACGCCGGATGAACTGGCGTGCGGCTTTTCAGCGAATTCTGGCGGGCGCTGGAGGAGCCAGCGTCCAGCCACCAGGACCATCGCGGAGCAGGGCGAAGGAGGATCGGCCTGGTCCGGCGGGAGGAAGGCCGCACGCCGCCCCAAGGGTCGTGCAACACCAGTCTTTTGCGTGGGCGTCAGAGGAGCCGACATCCGGCTTGGCGTCACCTCGCCAGTGGCTCTTGGCTACAGCCGAACTGGGGCGGAGGCTCCAATAGCTCGGAGGCGCTCGAGGGCCTAGCGCGAGCCAGATGGGTGGGCCGACACCACCTCAGAAGCCTCTGAGGCAGCCATTGAGGAGCGGTCCCCCAGAGGGGACGTTACCTGAATCACGGCGACTTCCGAGGGAGTCACAGTGGAGGAGCCCTTGTCCCGGTGCCTCTCCTTGTCTTTCTTCTTCCAATGGCCTTCGGGGGAAGTGGACGCCTGCCGCAGTTTTTTGAGCTCCTTCTCCATAGAACTCATCTTTTTCTTCAGAATGTGGTCATCCAGGGATTGCTGCCGCATTTTCTGGGTAGCCGTGTTAAAACTGAGGCAGTGCTGGCACTTCTCGACCAGGTGATTGGGGCCTAGACAGAACAGGCACAGGGAATAGCTGTCCTTGTGTGGGAGTTGGGCGCCGCATGAGTCGCACTTATTTTTGTGCTCGGAGGGTGTAGGACTGACACACCGGCGGATGTACTGACAATTGATGGAAAGGTTAATACTGGTAAACCTAATAAGGAGTCTGACGAGCGAAGAACTTTTCTGCCAGGCGCCGCAACGAGCTAACGCCGAAAGAACTGGAAGGCGGGCATCAGGGACCTCCCTTTTACTGGCGTCTCCTGATGCTGGTCACCTGACTTGGGCGGTCCCTCGCCAGGGACTGCTGGCTAGAGATTTTTCCGTGGGGTACTGCCGCCTGCTGACGTCAGTCCTATATGTAATTACCTACTGCAAGAGCCCTCTTGAAGTAAGATCAGCAGTTTCAGATGACCTTGGACCTGAGTGACTCGTGCACCTATGTTGTAGTTTCAGCCATGTCCTTGTACTGACAGGCCTTCCTGTATCTCCTTGTCTTTATTTTTCAGACCCTGCACAAGCTGGCCGATGTGCCCACCCTGGGCACTGACCTCTTCGGCCCTGGTGTGGAGGGACATCTCACCTGTACTGAGAAGTCTGATGCCTCACTGGACTCCATGACTATAAGACTCAGTGGCCTCCTAGCCCGCTAAGGCCAAGAAAAAGAGCCTTTATCATAACCATGGGTACCAGCCTCAACAGCAAAGGCAGTTTCAGCATTATTGCCATAAGCCTATGTGGGGCGGTCAGGGCAAGAAAAAAGCCAGAGCCTCCTGCAGTGCTGCTGACAGGTTGCCAGTCCCTGTCCCAGCTCCCTGTCGGGGATTGGCTTCTACACTCCTTCCACTATGGTCTGCGATTATGTTAGACAAATATGTGCTACAGTTGGTAGGTTCGGGTCTGCCTCTCAAGTCTGAAATTCCTGCTGTTCCAACCCTGGACTCCAAGGGAGTCCAGGGTGCTAGAGGGCATGCCACCTGTGCTGCAGAGCAAGATCACTCAGCTCCTTATGTGCAGGTTAATAGAATGGGATCCTGGATGCCATGGATTCGCAGTGATACGTTTCCCTGTACTTTCTGGTACCAAAGCAAATGGGGGGGTGCTGGCACGCCATTCTGAATCTGCCTAAACAACTTTATGCGAAAGTAGAAGTTCTTTATTGGTCACTCTGAACCAGATTATTCTGTCACTGGAGGCTGGGCCCTGGTTCAGCTTCGTAGACATTCAAGACACCGTCCACATTCCAGTCCATTTGTCCCATTGCTGGTACCTTCAGTTCCAGGCAGATGGGATGCTCTGCTAGTTCATGGTCTTATCATTCAGCCTGTAATCAACACTCGGGGTTTCATCAAGTGTGTCTCTTTAGTGGTGGCCTACCTCAGTCCTAGGTGCACCAGGGTGTACCCGTACCTAGACAACTTGATCATAGCAGCCTTCTTCAGTGAGACAGTGGAGCAGTCCAGGGGTCTGGCCCTCCAGACCTTTCAGGATCTCAGCCTCTCAGTAGATATGACCAAGTCCAAGCTGGGTACCATGTAGATGATCAAGTTCATCAGGGCAGACGTGGACTACCTCTGAACCAGGGCTTGCTTGCCTGTGGATTAGGCACTGGGGCTTTCATCCTTTGAACAATCATTTGTAGTTGGGAAGTCATCCACAGTCTGGGAATTCCTCTTGTTGTTGGGATACATGGCAGTTTTGATCAGCCTGGTCTGCTGGTCCCTCTGGTGAGTATGCCCCTCCAGTGGGAGCTGGGCTGCCCAGTGAACTCAGTGCCTCGGTCACCTGGACTAGCTGGTCCTGGTGACACAGCTGAAGAGGGATGCCATTGAATGGTGGCTGTGCCCCCAGAACCACAAGGGAGAAATCTTTGTTGGGCCAGAGCTGACCCTTGCCCTGACAGTGGATGCGTCTTTGGGGTATTGGGGAGCCCACCTGGCCAAACAGAGCTCACAGGTTCTCGTCACCAAGTGAGTCCCAATGCCACATCAACCTGCAGGAGCTCCAAGTGCACTTGGCACTGTCCAGTTTAGCTAGGTTAATTCTGGGGTAGATCACGCCAAGTTCAGACCAGCAACATGATCACCATGTTCTACCTGAACAAGCAGTGTGGAACACCCACCATTTCCCTGTGTCAGGAGGCTCTTTGCACTTGGTCACTGGTATGCAGGCTGATCTCGTGGCACTTCACATCACGAGGTGTGTTTTATGTATGTATGTGTGTGCATGTGATATATATATGTGTGTATAATATATAGGTAATATATATGTGTGTATTTTTTATATATATAACAGTATATATATATATATGTATGTGTATATATATATATATATATATGTGCATGCATGCACGGAAAGGGAACTTTGTTTAACCAGGAGTAAGACACAAAGCTGAAGCTCATTTCTAGATACAACATGGGAGCACATGGAAGTTAAGTGACTTCACTAAGGTCATGAAGGTGCTGGGGGCTGTGCGCCCATAAGTGCACCTGTAGAACTAATCATAATAATTAACATTCATGTTTTTTAAAATATGCACATCAAGATGGTGCTTAAATTCTAGTTTTGATTTACTGATAACTTCAGGTAGTCTGTTCCAGGGATTAATAACACTATGAGTGAAAAAATATTTTCTGTTTTTATGCCAAAAACCTTTTCTTTTGAGCTGTAATGGATGTCCCATAGTACAGTAATGATCATCTTTAAATTCAAAGCCTAATTCTGTGATGAGGTAGGGATCCTGGATTATGTCAAACGTCAATAGATCGCCTCTCTTGCGATGATTAGCTAGAGGCATAAGAGTTAGTTATTTTAACCTATTATAGTATGATTCATTATATAGGCCGACTATATGTTTAGTAAATTTCTTCTGCACAGACTCCATTTTAATAGTTACAGATTTTTTATAAGGGTTCCGTAGCGGAGCGGCATACTCTGGATGTGGCCTAGCATATGCCCTATATAATGGCAACATAACTTTTTGGTCTCTGGAGACGGTGTTTCTCTTAATGGCCCAAATAACTTTGTTTTATTTATAGAATTATTAATTTGGTTAGTGTGATCAAGATCATTGGAAATCAATATTCCTAAATCTCTTTCGTCTGTAATAGATTCTAATAGAGTACCATCCAAATAATAATTAGCAAGTGGGTTATTAACACCTATGTGCATGATTTTGCATTTGGAGGTGTTTCATTTCATACCCCAGTGATGAACCCATTTTTTTATTTGGTCAAGATCTCTTTGAATGTTTATGATGTTATTTGTGATTTTACAAGGGCCCCCAATTTTAATATAATCTGCATACTTAATGAGATGCAGTTCTTTGTTAGATCCAATACAAATAGCTGTAATAGGGGCCCAAGACAGACCCCTGTGGGACCCCACTTGTAACCCTACCATAGTCTGACAAATGTCCATTAATTAAGACTTGTTGGGATCTATTTTGTAGCCAATTCTCAATCCAATTTATGTTACTTTTGTTAATAATAGTAGTGTGGAGTTTAGTTATTAAAGACTTGTGTGGCATGACATCAAATGCCTTACTGAATATATATATATGTATGTTTGTTTAGATTTGTTGACCCAGTAAGCCCACTGGGCCTAGAAGTCCCTTTTTCAGGGGCGACTGGGGTGGGGGGGTACAGATGGTAAGCCACTGAGACTGAACCAGATTAAGCTGTTGATGGTGTCTTTAGTGAATGAGGGAAATTTGGCCAGGACACCGGGGAAATTCCCCTTCTCGACCTATAGGGGGAACCTCTGGTCTGTGAGATGGTCACTTCCAGTGATCCTCCGGATGTGATGGACATCTCTGGGGTTGGGGAGCAGGCCTTCTCTCCTACCTCTTTGAAGCTAGAGGCTCACCCAATTTTTGTTCTAAATAGGGATACTCAGCAGACTGAAGTAGAAACTCCAGAGGTTTGCCATTCAACTGAGGATTTAAGTCAAATCATGGATTCTACAAAACTGTCTCTAAAGTGCTTTCTTCAAACCCAACTGAAGCTGAAACTACTTTTAAGGAGCTACTCCAGAATGAAACATGGAGGCATTTGACTACAGAAAAGGCTCTACAAGAAAAAATTGCGCTGTTGCAAGCTGCAGCTCTTGCTGTCACGACGGATCTCCTGCCTGTCATGCCTATCTGTGACGCAGCAACATCAAATGCAGAGGCCCTCCTGGGGCTGGGTGAGTCATCCTGCAAAAATTCTTGTGCTGTTGCAATTGACATTGTGAATTTACCTGTTGTGCCTGTTTCTTGTGCAGGATCGGCTGGCACTGTTACCGCTGATTTCAGCTGATGCCTACAGTCGTCGGCTCACGGACTTTCTAAATCTCCTGCTCCCTTGCCGGTTTTACCGGAGGTGATATTGCCTACACGTATTGCAATGCGCACTGATAGCGCTGTTCAGCTTGATTCCTCCCTTACCACTCAGCCCTTGTCTCAAGATCCTGGGTTTGTACTAAAGAATTTTTCCTTACATGGCTCCACTTCGCAATCTGTTCCTCCTCCAGTGATTTATCAGCATTCCCCAAATGTTCATGATGGGGCTACTGTGTTTTCATTTAACTCTAAAGAGGGGTCCTCTGTGTTGGGGTCAAAGGGTGATCTAAAAGGATGTAGGACTGCTCTGACTACTGCCTACCGGCATATTTTTTCAGCGTCCATTGTGGTAAAGCAGAGTGCTCCATCTCACTCTTTGCCTTCTGACTCTACGGTGGGTCAAACCACTACTGAAGTGTTACAAGCCACCTTTTCTTTAGATAAGAAGAGACCCCCTCCTCATGATGTCTGGTCTCCACAGACCGCTCTGTGTGAGGCTGGGTGGAAACAATCTCCCACAGGCTATTGGATTCCTGACCCTGAATGGGTCCCAAAACTGAATATTTCCCCCAAGACCCTCTTCATGGTTCCCTAAAGAGGGTAGTACAGTTCCTTTAAAAGCTCGGTTTTCTCCTAACTTGCCTGGGCAGAATGTTCCTGCCCTCCCCCCTATTACCCCTCAGCCTTCTGCCCCTCTCCAGGGGGTCCAGCTTCAGGACTCTGTTCCTTTTACTCGACCAATTAATCCTGGAACTCATGACACTCAGGAGGCCATTGTGGCACACCAGGATAGCCACCAACAGGGTGACCCACAACCACAGAAATCCCTCCTGTCTGACTTATTTTCCAAAATCATGAAGGAAGCTGCACTCCGAAGGAATGCAGTTTGGATACAGTATAAAAGGAGCCTTGAACTTCGGGCCGATAGACACTTTATGGGCAAATGTTTATTGAAAGATTCCCTTCATTTCTCCCCGAGGGAGGTCTTTGCATTTATCAATATTAGTGGAGAAGATAACTATGATGTTAGTTTTCATACCTCTTATGCCCTGGACCTTTTCTGGGAGAGGTACAATGAGGTAAGGTTTTCGACCATGTGGACCCCCTTTTTGGTTATTCCTTTAACCAAACCTTTAATTAAGTTTGTAACCATTATGTTTCAGAATGAGGGTGTCCACGTGGATGATACCACTTATTAGCTCTCCCAGAAATGCAACGTCTTAAGTGACCCTGAGGCCATCCTGGATGCTGAAATGTTTTGGACTGAAGGATGGAAATACAGAATTAAACTTTGGCAGTCTGATTCTGGTATTATGCATGTTCCCAATTTATTTATGTTGGGCAGAGATCGGGGGGTATGCTTTTATGCTGGGCAGCTCCGGGCCTGCTATAAGTGTGGGTACCGGACTCACATATCCAGTTCCTGTGACAAGCCACGATGCGATAATTGTGGAGAGATAGGGCACATAGCTTTTCAGCGTGCTTCCCATACCAAGTGTGACCTTTGTGAGGAGATCGGGCACATCTTTTGTGTCTGCCCATGGGCTGTGAAAAATAAAGCTTCTTGCATGAGCCCAGATCTCTTAATCCAGCATGCCCAAGACTTGGTACCTAATTCTAACCCCCCCCTGGGTCTATACTTTCCTTGACTGTTCCTTCCCCCTTTATCCTGTACCCCGATGAAGTATCCATTGGTGGTGATGCTATCCCTGATCCCCTCCCTTTTCCCCTTGGGGTGGAGCTCACTGGGACTTCCTCCATGCTTCCACTTTGTTATATGGACCCTGACCCTATGGTGCCTCCTGTTGTAGGTCCAGTAATCCTCCCTAAACGTTCCTCTAGGAAACTCCCCTCCAAACCTGGCTCCCTTCAGGGCTCAATCGAGTCTCTGAATCCCTTTGAGGTTCTTGCCTCTAAGGATGGGAATTCAGATATGGATCAAGAGGAGTCTGCCTCCTGACTCTCTACCTGTCCCTCAGCCTTTTGAATCAGTTGGGTATAGAGGGAAAAAATAGCTTAAGACTGTGTCCCCCTTGGCAGTGGGATCTGTTAATATTCATAGCGTATTGAATCCTCTGAAACATCAGGCTGTATTTGACTTTATTCATACATCAGGGTTTGATTTTTGTTTTCTTCAGGAGACATGGATGTTTTCCTGTGACCAGATAAGATCCTTCCAGGGGGAGTGTTTGTTGGGCCCTTCCTACTGGTCTTTTGGTCTAGACAGTGGAGATGGAGTGGGAGTTTTATTTAATGGGTGTTCTTTTTCCCTTCATAGATTAGTGGATCTCTGTCCTGGTAGGGTTTTGATATTGGATGGAGTTTGGAACAGTATGGCTTGTCTCTTTATTAATATCTATGGCCCACAATCAGAGGCCAAGAGGGTGTCTCTTTTCCAGTTGGTTCAGCCATATTTGACTACATCTCATTACATTGCTGAATCTTTGGCTATAAATGATCTGGCAGGTAATATGATTAGACAAGTAAATGAAACTAAATATCTAGGAATAATACTTGATGCTAGTTTAACTTATTCAGCACATATTAGGTATATAGTGAAGCCTGTAAATCAAAAAATAGGTGCCCTATATCGAATTAAGGATTGTTTAACCAGAGAAGCAAGAGAAATTATATCTAAAAGTGTGTTACTTATGACTTTGCATTACAATTCTTTTTTGTCTGCCAAAATAGCTACTAAGGACCTGGATTTGGTAAATAAGTCTTTTAATTCCATTTGTAGATTTGTCCTGGCTAAACCTTACAATACATATCATTGTGATTTATATAATGAACTTAATTGGCTACCTCTAAATTGGCCTATTTCTACAAGTTAGGCTATTTGACCAATACCATTTTTGTACAGGACTGTAAATCACCTCTTTATAGTCTGATTAATCTAAAAGAAGATACTAGATGTTTACATTTAACTAATGTGCAATGCTTATTTATTCCTGGAATATATACTTGCATGGGAGGGAGATCTTTTTCATTTCAATGTCCGACTTTATGGAATGCACTACCAGATAATTGTGTTACTGCTGTTAAGCAAGAAAGTTTTAAAAAAGTTTTGCACTGCTATTTTCAATCACTTGCTGTATGTAATTGTTTTTAGGTATGTAAATGTATCATTGTGTTCACTGTCCAAGTACTTATTGTATTGTATGTATGTTTATATTATTGTATTTAATTTACTTCTTCATTTGAGGCACCAGGTCGATACTGAAAAAGGGCCTTGGCCCAGTTATCCTACCTGGTAAATAAAATTAATTAAATTGAATTTTTTTCTGTGGGGATTTCAACTGCCCTTTTAAATCAAGGTGGCCTCTTCAGAAAAGAAGGTGTATTGTGACACAAATGCTCTTTTCTGAGTTATTGATTCTGCTGAACTGATAAACTGCAGTACATTCCAGCAGTCAGGGCCTAGTTTTACATATATGAGGAATGAACTCTCTTCCTCTATTGATCACATGTTTGTTTCTAATACTTTGCCTCCTCTTTCCTTCCATATTCAGCCAACCAAATTTTCAGATCACCTGGTTTTGTTAATCATTGTTGACGGGCCCCCAGAATTTTCTGTTCGATCAAACAGATGGAGTCTGAACATCTCTGTACTTACTGACCCTGTTGTTCGGCAGGGAATCCTGGGGTTAATTGCTGCTAGATGTTCAGTCTTTCTATATTCTGACCTTGGGGAATGGTGGCTTGATTCAAAGGCTGACTTTAAATCCTAATTCCAGATGTTTGGGAAAAAGTCGGCTAATGATACATTTTTGAAACATCTTTCATTGCGGCAAGTACTGTTTAACCTATTTACTTGGGCTAATACAACTAAATAGGACTATTCATCCCAAATCCAGAATTTGAAAAAAGAAATGCAATCCTTCCAGTATGATAGAGTTCGCACTTTACAGGCTGTACTGCAGAATGGGACACAGACCTCCCAAGTTCGTGACCCTTTTGCAGCCTATAAAACTTTACGGCATAATGTATTGATGGACTCCCTGGTGAACCAGGATGGGAGTACTGTTCATTCTATTGAGGCTATACATCACACTATTGAAGGGTTTCTTCTTTCTCACGCCCCACATACCCCATCTTCTTCGGAATCTATCTGCTCTTTTTTGGATTCAGTTAACCCCTCCCCCCAATACTTTTCCAGATACCCCCACTATACAGGAACCAATTGAGCAGGAAGAAATAGAATTAGTTATTAAGTCTCAAAAAAATGGGGTTTCCCCAGGAACTGATGGCCTGCCATTTGAATTTTATAAACCTTTTCCAGTGAACTTGCTGTATGTTTGGCATTAGGTTTTGATTATTTTTTCACTTCCCGAACAATACATACTACCTTTTTGGAAGGCTTATTAATTTTTCTATTTAAATCTGGAGATGTCATTTTTACGTAACTGGAGACCTATTACTATTTTAAATTCTGATTATAATATTTTGGCAGAAATCTTAAATCGGTTGAAATGTTATGCTTCCCAGGTTATTTTCCCCCATCAGTTTGTGGCCTTCCCTTTCAGAAAATTCAGTATGCCCTTATGGTGATAAGAGACCTGACTGATTATCTGTCCTTAAATGGTTCCTCGGGCTACGTCCTTTCCCTAGACCAAGAAAAAGCTTTTGATAGGGTACATCCCCCTTTTTTGTTTCTCACCCTTAAAGCTTATGGTGTTCCTGACGACCTCATTGATTACTTCCGATTGATTTGTTCTTCTACTATAGTTCATCCGGTTATAAGACAACAAATTACTGATGGGTTTTCAGTTTCTACGCGGGTTCATCAAGGGTGCCCCCTTAGTCCACTTTTATACATTTTTACTTTGGATCCCCTGTTAAGGAAATTAATCCACTCTCCCACCTGGGCAGGTATTACAGTAGCTGGCTCTGGTAGTGAGCTGCGGTTCCAGGCTTATGCTGATGATGTCTGTGTTTTTTTTTTTCTTAGACTCTGCCCATTTGCCTTATATCCTTAGTGACATAATGGATTATTCCCTTTTATCTAACTCCAAATGTAGCTAAAAGTAGGGGTTTATTTATAGGCTCCGGGGCCCCGCCACCCTTAATCATAGAAGGTATTACCTTTTCTTTGGACCCCATTAAAATTTGGGGGATAACCTTGGGGCCCCAAAATTTGGCTTCAGAGAACTAGGAGAATGGGCTGCGGAAGGTGGAATCCAGAGTCGGGGCATGGAAACACTGAAAGATGTCCAAACTTAAACTAGTTCAGGTTATTAAATGTTTTCTTATCCCCATTTTACTTTATGTTGCCATGATTTATCCCCCCCCCCCGCACATTTGGAGGTTAAATTATATAGCCTTTTCTTTCAGATGCTCTGGGGCAACAGATTAAACCCCATTAAGCTGCATTTTACCTACCTCCCCAGGGCAAAGAGTGGTCTTGCTATGATTGATCCTGTGGGTGTTTTTCCATACGATATTCCTATCACAGATTGTTAAAAGTGGATTAGTTCCTTTACAGGAACCTCATAGTGTTTAGATTTGACTTACCCTGTCTAGATATTTACAGGCTTGGAAAATGACCCCTCCCAAGTTATCTCCTATTTACATATTCTAGACTTTTTTCAACCAGCTGCATCTAAATTATAGAAATGGGGTATTTCAAAACAATTAACTTTACAAAGTTCGGGCCAGCAACTTTATTCTGCCATTATGGCCATGGTCTCTCCCAAGGAACCCCTTTTTAAGAATTGTTCCCCCCAATATAATAAATTTGTTCTGTCCCAGTTGCTTAACCCGAGGATTCCTCCCCACATGCGGGAGCATTAGTGGCTCTCTGTGTATAGGAGGATAAATGTCCGAGAAAATGGCAAACATAAGATTCTGGAGGAATGAAATTGTCCATATATGGATTGTATTAGCCTGGAAGAAACTATGACCATTATTTTTTTTCATTGTTCCTTTTTTAGACCATTATGGTCTTATCTTGCTCAATGCTGGAATATGCTGTGGTTGACTCAGATGACACATGATTTACTTGTTTTAGACCAATTTTCTGCATTAGGTTCCCTGTATAACCCAGACACCGTATCGGTGTTCTTATGTTGTCTTAAATATTATTTGTGACAAAGTCAGTGCCAATGGTTCCTGCACCAAAGGATGATGCCATACGATACAGTTCGTGTTTTAGTTTCTCAAGCTATGGTCAAGATGTATAAGGATGATCTTGCCCAAAATTCCTTACAGAAGGGTTTCTTTTGGTGGAAGGAATTTAGTATCTTTATTAAATATAAATGAAGGTCTGTATTTTTCTTTAGGTATGATGTAATGCCTATTTATGTCTTTAGTTTCTATATATGATTGTTGTTTTTATTTTTTCTTGCATTTTCCTGGTTTCTTTCTTTTTATTTTTCTTTTACTATTTTGCACTCCTGTTTGAAATGAATTCTTGATTTGTATTCGATTTTTTGATTTGTAACCTCTCAGTTTCCTTTTTGTACATTTCTACTGTTGTTTTTGTTATGTGCTTTGAAGTTATTGCAATAAAAAATTCCCCTACTCTTTTCGATAAGTGTCATGGGATCTTTAACATCCATGTGAACTACCACCAATCCAGGCAGATGGGACCTCGGTTTAATGTCTCATCCGAAAGACGGCTCCTCAGAAGTGTAGCACCCCCTTCGTGCTGCACTACAGTGTCAGTATTGGGATATTAACCCAAGTGCCAGATGTGGGAACTGAACCCACAACCCTCTGATCTCCTGACCTCAGAGGTGAGTGTGCTACCTACTGAGCCACTGACACCTAGTATCAAAAGTAGTAGTATTGTCAAGATGATAACTGACCTGTTCATAAAACAGAATAGATTGCTCAAACAACTTCTTCCCTTTTTGAATCCATGTTGTTCTACATCAATTATATTAAGAGGGGAAGGGCCTCAAACAACTGGTACAACAAAACCCACAAGAGACAGGGCTATCCTAGATCTAGTACTGACTAACAGGGAAAGGATCAAGATCTCCAGGTAGAAGGTCACTTGGGGGCCAGTGACCATCACATGGTATGGTTCAGTTTGGTCACTAAAACTAAATCATCCCATTCCAAGGTAAAAACATGGGACTTCAGAGGAGCTGACTTTGATAAGATGGCCAACAGAGTTAAGCTAGCCCTGGCAGAAAGAAATACAGGTGAGGGGTACAAGCAAAGTGGGCAAGCATTAAGGATGCAATACTTGAAGCAACATCCCATTGTATTAGAAAGAAAAAGAAGTGCAAAAGAAGAAGGAAACCACTTTGGTTCTCAAAAACAGTAGCAGAAAAGGTCAGAACCAAAAGGCTGGCCTTCAGGAAATATAAGGGAATGCTGCTGGATGAAGATAGGGAGGCATACCAAACTTCCCTAAGGGAAGACAGGCAAAGGCCCAAACTGAGGAAACACTAGCATGAACAGTAAAAGAAGGTGACAAGATTTTCTATAGATACATTAGTAAAAGGAGAAAGTTCAGTGGGGGTATTGCTAAGATCAAAAGGGGATAAGGGAGCGTGTGAGGAGGAGGAGGACCATGCAAAAGCATCTATCCTAAATAGTTACTTCTGCTCAGTATTTACTGAAGAGAAGGTAGGGCAGGACCCACAGCTCGGCACCATGGGCACGGGGGGGGAGAGGGAGGTGTGCATTAGTCCCTTCACAAAAGAAAGGGTCCTACAACAGCTCAGTAAGCTCAGGGTATGCAAGGCAATGGGACTTGATGGCATACATCCCAGGGTACTAAAGGAACTAAGGGTGGAACTAGCAGAGCCATTATCAGAACTGTTTAGTGAGTCTCTGATCACAGGTGAAGTCCCAGAAGAGTGGAGAAGGGCTCCTGTGATCCTGCTCCACAAGAGTGGTAGCAGAGAGGAGGCAGGGAACTGCAGACCAGTCAGTCTAACCTCAGTAGTGGACAAGATTATGGAGGCACTCCTTAAGGAAAGGATAGTGCAACACCTGGAATCTATAGGAGCACAGGATCCAAGACAGCATGGGTTTACAACAGGAAGGTCCTGTCAAACTAATCTCATAGATTTCTTTGACTGGGTAACCAGAGTGGTGGACCAAGAGGGAGCAGTTGTCACTGACCTGAAATCATCCAACCAGACCACTAAAGCAGTAGGTAAGGCTAGGGCGATGTTGGGGTGTATTAGTAGGGGTATCACAAGTGGTAAGAGGGACATAATAATCCCTCTTTACAAGACACTGGTTAGGCCCCATCTGGAGTACTGCATGCAGTACTGGAGGGCACACCTTCACAAGGACATTAACCAAATTGAGGCAGTCCAGAGAAGGGCAACCAAAATGGTGCAGGGACAGCATCAGAAAACATATGAGAACAGATTAACGGAGCTCAATATGTATACCCTAGAGCAAAGGAGGGAGAGAGGTGATATGATCGAAACATTCAAACACTTTAAGGGCATTAACAAGGTGAAAGAGTCTAACATGTTTCAATATTAGAAAAATAGCAGGACAAGAGGACACAGCATGAGATTAGAGGGAGGCCGATTAAGGGGTAATGTGAGGAAGTTCTTTTTCACAGAAAGGGTGGTGGATGCATGAAATGGCCTACCTCAGGAAGTGGTGGATATGAATACAGTGCAGGGCTTCAAACAGGCATGGGACAGGCATAATGGAGCAGTACAGATGAGTATGACTAGATAGGCCATTGACAGAGCAAAGGTCGATGGCACATTCATAAGGTAGAAAAAGAAAATGGGCAGACAGGATGGGCCTTGAGGTCCTTATCTGCCATCAACTTCTATGTTTCTATGTAATTGGGGTAATAAAATCTTTGATAATACTTTCAAATACTTTACTAATAGTGGAAGTGAGATTTATTGGTCTATAATTTTCCCAATTTGTTTTTGGTCCCTTCTTATGAATTGGAATGACGTATGCAGATCTCCAATCATCAGGGACAAAACTGTGGGTTAAATGTCCCTCATAGAGGAGCCTTAATGGGTGGGTAATAATATCTGCTAAATGGTATAAATAATGACCAGAGATGTCATCTGGTCCAGCGTACATTTTACCTTTTAGATTTTTTAACTTATTATGAATGGTATCTTCAGGGATTTTTATAGAATTGCTACAATTTTCTGTTTGTACCTGCGGTCTAGTGTCTTCAGGAGGAAAGGCATTACAAAAATTTGAATTAAAAAATATCTGCCATTTGTTTTGGTTCATGGACAGTGAAGTTAATAACTGTTAATGGGCCTATTTGACAGACAGGTTTTTTAGGGAATTAATGTAAGAATAAAATGATTTAGTATTATGTTTGTTAGCAGTGATCACCAGATTAAATTCCCAAGAAGCTTTAGATTTGTGTATTTTGGATTTACATTTTTTTTTATGTTTTTATATGCCTCCCAATTTTCATGTGTTCTTGATTTTAAATATCTTGAATATTTTTTATTTATTTTTTTTTTAATTTGCCCCTTTTTCTGGCAGGACCACCGGGGCCATCCGCCCTGGTCACGGCCCCCGGAGACCTCTACCTCCGTCAATTGCTGTTGGGGACCCACAGTCACCCCCGGCTTGCCCCACGGAGGGTGGGGCCACGGGCCACCTTCGTGACCCCGGAACTGTAACTGGTCGGGGTCCTGCAGCGACGGCAGCAATGTGAGGCTCTCCAGGGAGGGCTTCATAGATCGGTGGTCCTGCCTGCCTTCTTTTTCCACCAGATTTTCTCCCCAGAGGAGGCGGGGACGTGCAATGACGCCAGCGTCCGTCCAGCCTCCACGTCGAGCGTCGGTTGCGTGGAACTCCCGGTCTCCACCAGGGTCCCTATCGCATCAAGTGCTGCCCATGCCTTCCCCGAGTAGGAGAGCTGCCCATCGGACGCCGATCCTACTCCCCGGTCGGCTCCGACTACTCCGGATCCGCTCTCAACCCGGTCCCGCGCGCCAAAGCGGAAATCCCACCGCTGCGCCAATGGGCCGGCCTTTTTTATTTTTAAGTGTAAGTAGTTTGTGGATGGACATATTCAACCATTTTGGACATTGATTTCTATTCTGGTGCTTTTTAAATGGAATATATTTATCTCTTAACCTAAGTAGTTAGTTTTTAAACAGGTTCCAGCTATCCTGAATCATTAGAGTTGTGAAAATATAATCCCAATTTATATCTGTTAGATCTAGGGTTACCACCTGTCCTGATTTTTGCAGGACTGTCCTGATTTGGGCAGCTGTGTCCTGCAAAAAAACATGAAAAATACTAAATGTCCTGACATTATAGTAGAAAAAATATTTTCTGACTTTCTTCTAAATGTTGCAAAAAACTATAATACCTTACCTAAAAGACCTTAAAATGCTAAGAAACACTAGTAACTACTAAAAAACTACAACATATAGTCTTAATTCTGATTATTTAGAGAAAACAAGTCTGATGCATTGGTCGAGGTTACATACTGTCCTGCAAAAAATCATGTTTCAGTAAGAAATGTCCCACTTTGGGCTTCCGAAAAGGTGGTAACCCTAGTTAGATCCTTTTTAATATTTTGCATATCTGCCTTATCGATAAATCTTAGTTGTCGAGATACTACAAATAGTTTTTATGTCCAGATCAAAAGAGATAGTATTATGATCACTATTACCTTATAGGCATTATTACAGACACGTTGTTAATATTCAAGTCTTTACTGTGTAACACCAAGTCCAGAATACATTCTCCCCTAGTTGGTCGTGTGACACATTGCTTGAGATTTAACTGTAGCTGTACCCATTACCCATAGTACATCTCCATGGTTGAAATCACCCATGCATATAATATCGCCCAATTCACATGCTATCCCAAGTTCAAGCAACATATCATCAGAAGCTTTAGATGAGGAGCTGGGAGGTCTACAACATACACCAAGTATTATAGGGTCAATCTCCTTTTGAGACAGGTTAACCCATATAGATTCGCTCTCATCAGTACAGTATTTAATTGAACTAGATATGTTTATTGTTTGCAGGTTACTGTTTATAAATAAGGCAACACCACCACCTTTTCTCTCAACTCTATTCCATTTATACAGGTTAAAACCCAGTAATGTCCAGTCCCAAACCAATTTATCATCGCCCCAGGTTTCAGTAATTGCTATAATATCTATGTTCTCCTGATTTGATATTATTTTTAACATCAATTTTCTTATTGAGTCCTCTAGTGTTGAAGTATAAAACATTTAATTGTTTGTTATTAACAGAACTGTTTAAATTATCACCCCTATCAAGAGAGGCTGGCAAGCCCTGTCTCTCCCCTCCCTCCCAGTTTACTAGTTGAAACTGCTGTTAATTTGGGCAACAGTATATTTGTCCAACAATAGACTACCTCTTCTACTGAGGTGAAGTCTCTCGCCGCTAAATAACTCCAATCTACCCTCAAACTCTTCCCAATGGGTGACACACTTGATTGCTTGTCTGTAACATCGTTTTCTAAGCCATTCGTTATAATGCTTGCTTTTGTTGTTAACCTCTATAGAAGCTCTGGGAATAGGGAGAATTTCAGAGAACACTGGTTCACAGTTTAAGTTAATCAATTTGTTTGATAGAGCTACTAAGTAAAGTTTGATATTGCCTAGCTCATTCTGCATGATGTTATATGTCCCAACATGGGCTATAACTAATGGGTTTTCTCCTTTCTCATAGAGTATATTGGGTAGCATTCTGGTGATACCACCAATTTTAGGCCAGTGAAAGATAGAGCATGTACAGTTAGCTTTGTCTTGGTCACAGACAATTCTGTCAGTATGTTTGATAATAGAGTCTCCTACCACAAATATCTGGTATTTTGGCATTGTGTTACCACCATCAAAGTCCATAAGATCAATTTGTGCAGCATTACTTTGTGTTACAAGTGGATAAGTCCAGTAAAGCATTGTTATTTATTATATGTAAACTAGTGTTGTTACGGGTTATACTATCCACCTGTCTGAATTGTGGTATATTGGCTTTAGAAATACATGCTACATGTTCTGGGTTAATGCTAGTTGCAGAAGTACACTGCTGTGATGAGTTATCAGGCACCATAGGCATCTGATCACAATACAGACTTGCTCAGTATCACACAGTATGCACCTAGGTGGCTGTGGGATTCAAACCCAGGTCTCCAGATCTGCAGCTCACAGCCTTAACCCACTGTGCTATACTGCCTCCTATATACATATATATATATATATATACACACATTTATGTTATATATATATATAATATATATATATATATACACATCTGATGTGTGTGTGTGCGCGTGTGTATATATATATATGTGTGTATATACATATATATATGTTTTATATATATATATATATAGGAAACATGATGGGCATGAGTGTGATATGGCAAATGTTGTCACTCCTGCAGAGTGAGCTCTTGATATCTCACGAGTGCTGAAGGCATGAGTGAGATATCCAGAGCTCACTCTGCAGGAGTGACAGTATTTGCCATAGCACACGATCTGCACATCATGTATTCAATTTATACAATAGGGCTAGGAGTTTCAGAAGTATTGTTATGTTGTCTTGTGTTATGTTCCCTTTGCTCATTCTGTGTGTGAGTTTTTCTGAATGGGCTGGCAGTGTTATAAACTCTGGGAAACAGATGAGTGTGTTTTGCAGTGCTAAATGAGTTAGTTTTAGGTAGGAGTGAGAAACGGACTATTTTGTGAAGTTGTATTCTTTAGAAGTGTGGCTGCAGTCAAGCTGAGAGTATTACAGTAATGGCAATAGACTGAGAGTCAGAGTGTCAGAACAGCTGAGGCTGTTTTTAGTGGTAATTGAGTTAGCTGCAGGCAGCAGTGAGTAACAGAGTGTTATGTGAAGATGTGCTCTTTAGAATTCTGGCTGCAGTCAAGCTGAGAGTATCACAGTAATGAGCTGGAAGTTAGAGTGGGGAAATATGTGTTTTATAAAGCTAACTGAGTTAGCTGCAGGCAGCAGTGAGACCTCTCATGTAGTTCTGCATTTGTGTCTATGGTAACAGCACTGGTGTTTCTTGCATGCTGAGGGGAAAGCTGCCTAGAGTGATGATATCACTGACCTTTGTGTGGCCTGTGTGTGTAAATGGCTGATATCACAGTAGAGCAGAGGGTAAAAATATCACACTGCAGTGGATGATGCACTGTTTTATCTCACTCATTTATTACTCACCCCATTGTATAAATATACACACACACACACACACACACACACACACACACACACACACACACTAACATGCCAGCAGAGTAGGCCTCATGGTCTGTCAAGTCTGCTCGGGAGTCAGTAGCCTGAACACGTACCATCACTATCTTCCTTGTTCCTCCCATGTACCACATCTATGTTTTTATATATATTTATAAAATGGGCATCAGATTTTGTGTGTCCTGACTGGCTGAGAGGTATCTATACCCATGTCCTTATCAAGACATAATGTGCCAACCGGCACCTCTTCAGCCACTAAGGACACAGAACAATAGGTATCACTGTGCCACCCGCCAAGCTCTCCATTTTAAAATCAGACTTTGGTTGCCGTCGCCAACCTGAAGCACCCCCTCCCACACACACACACACACCCAAAACCAAGTATAGTACACCATTTTCCATGACTTCATTCTCTCCCCCCAAAAAAACTGACTAACCAGTACTCTGAGCAACAACATCTGCACCAGTAACCGACGGCACGGCTCCCCCACAGATTTTAATTTATTCAGCTCGGTCCTCCGCTCCATTTCTGCAGACTGTCGTTTGTCCCGCTGTCTCTTCCGCTCCGTTCCTTCGATTCCCCATCCCTGCACCTATCTATTCAGCCTCACCTTAGTTACCCTTTCGACCTTAAACAAAAAAAAAAACAGATACCTTTGTTCTGGGTATTTCCCGTTGCTATAATCGGAATCCTTTCAAAATCGCGAACCCGGAAACGGCTCTCTATGGTGGCCAGCATGAGACACGCTCACTCAGTCTGTACCAGGCATCAATTTAAAAAAAAACAAAAAACTTAAAGCTATAATTTCCGATCATTTATCGTGCTGACATGAATAACCTTTTGTTTTCCTAGTTCTTCAGGAGACACAATGCCACACTACTAAATGCCATGGGGTTACGGGGACAAGTACACAAAACTGATGAAATATCCCTGGGGAGATATCTTGAGAGCCTAAATGCAATCAGGGTGGGCTTCTTCATTTTTCAGGCGGGGGATTAAAAGTCTCTGGAGAGGGTGCTGTACAACCTAGTGTGTGTGTGTGTGTGTGGGGGGGGGGTAGTACCATTCATTGCAGTCACACACTACATAAGTTACCTGAATAGGAGAGACTATTTTACCACTTCAGTGTGAAAACCTTAAAATGTGTAAACATTTTGCAATTCTTTGAATTTTTTTTCTTAAATAATTACTTGTGAGGCCCATTTTATAAGCGCAATAAGACACTCCGAGGTGTAGGTTTTGGCCGAATAAACACTTCCAGGTGCAAAAGGCACTGCCAAAGCATCATGCCTCATAACGCACCTGGGCGCAGGTTTTATCAGGCCATAACCCACACCTCCTCGTCGTACTCATTGCTTACATATGAGAGATACACACACGTCTGTTAAATACAGTGTGTGTGTATGCATGTATATATACATATAGATATAGATATAGATTATACCGGCCCAATCACGATGTGTGGGGAGCCAGAGAAATCAGTTACTCAGGTAGTAAACTTCAGGGGGGCAGACTTTGGGAGGATGCAGGAAGTACTGAAAGGGAAACTAGAGGGCATAAGGCAGGAGATGGATGCAGAGCAGAAATGGGATATTAAAAGGGGGATTACAGAGGCAACAGAAGCTTGCACCAAGACACAGAGTAAGAGGAGCAGAGAAGAAAACCATGCTGGTTGAACAGCGAGGTAGTGGAGGTGATGAGAGCAAAACGAGAGGCACACCAGAGGTATAGAAGGACAGAGAAGGAAGTGGACAGGGAGGAGTATGTAAGACAGTCCAGGGAGGTGACCAGAAAAGTGAGACAAGCCAAGGCTCAGAGGGAGCTGAGATTAGTGCAGGGAATTAACGGGGGGAAAGAAACTTTTTCAGATACATCAGGGAGAAAAGGAAGTGCAAGGAGAAAATAGTGAGGATTAAAAGGGGTGGGGAGTGGACAGAAAAGGGTGAGGAGCAGGCAGAAGCACCGAATGAATACTTTTTCTCAGTGTTCACGGAAGAAAAGGGGGGGACCGCTACCATCATGGGCTGGGAGGGTGGGGAGAGGAGGCAACAGATGGAAGAATTGAGGCAAGTAGAGTCCTAGAGGGACTGAGGGCACTGAAGGTAGACAAGGCATCAGGGCCGGATGGTATCCACACAAGGGTGCTGAGGGAGATGGCAGAGGTGTTGGCGGAGCCACTGGCGGATCTGTACAGCACCTCACTGGAGTCTGAATGTGTGCCACTGGACTGGAGGATGGCACATGTAGTACCATTACACAAGAGCGGACCAAGGGATGAACCAGGTAATTATCGCCTATTAAGTCTCACCTCCATAGTGTGCAAACTCATGGAGACAATACTAAAGGAAAGACTGGTGTCGTACCTGGGGTACAAATGGCCTCCAGGATGTGACGCAGTATGGGTTTGTTTCAGGGAAGTCTTGTCAAACCAACCTAATACAATATTATGACTGGGTGACAGGTGAGCTGGATAAGGGTCATGCAGTGGATGTTCTTTACTTGGACTTCAGCAGAGCCTTCGATTCTGTGCCTCATGGGTGGCTTGGGGGAAGCTAACTGGTGTAGGGGCAAAAATGATGAACTGGATTACATGCTGGCTGAGTGGGAAGCTGCAGTGGGTGGTGGTGAGAGGGGAGCTCGCAACTCCAAGGCCGGTGACAAGTGGGGTGCCACAGGGCTCTATATTGGGGCCAGTATTGTTTGGCTCTTCATATCAGACATTGCACATGGGGTGGTGAGCAAGATAAGTCTGTTCACTGACAACAAAATTGGAGCAGCGGTGAATGGAGAGGAGGGATGGAAGCAGCTGCAGGGGGACCTAAGCAAGCTTGAGGAGTGGTCAGAGAGGTGGCAGCTGGGGTTCAATGCAAAGAAGTGTAAGGTTATGCACTTGGGGTGAAGAACCCAAGGAGAGAATACTGGCTGTGGGGGTTAAGCTGGGGATCACTGAGGAGGAGAAGGACCTAGGGGTAATGATAACAGGGACCATGGACAACACTGCCCAGTGCAGGAGCGTAGCTGCAAAAGTGAACAAAATGCTGGGGTGCATAGTGAGGGGTTTTTCATCCAGGCTAGGTGATCTTGCTCCTCTACAGGTCGCTGGTAAGGCCGCAGTTAGAGTATTGTGTTCAGTTTTGGAGGCCATACCTAAAGTGTGATATCAGGCTACTGGAGGGGGTGCAGAGGAGGGCAACAAAGATGATATGTGGAATGGAAGGGACAGACTATGACAGCAGGCTTAGAGACCTGAATGTGTAGACCCTGGAGGATAGAAGGGACAGGGGGGACATGATAGAGACATTCAAGTATCTGAGGGGAATCAATAAGGATGGGGCAGATGGGGTCTTTAAGTTAAGGAGGGGAGGGTCACCAGGGGGCATGCAATAAGAATAGAGGGAAGATTTAGGAAGGAAATGAGGAGATACTATTTCACAGAGAGGGTGGTAGCAAAATGGAATGCCCTACTAGAATGGGTGGTATCATGTAAATCTGTGAACAGTTTCAAAGGGCATGGGACAAGGAACAGGGAGAGTGAGGGTGGGGGTGGCAGTGGGATAAATGGGAGGGGTGGGGCAGCTGCAAACTAGGGGTGCTAGCTGAACACTCGAGCAGACTTGAACACGTGTGGTCTGTTTCTACTGGCACATTCTGTATGCTCTGTATGTTCTGTAATAGGGCCGGTATAAGTTAGGGTTGCACGGTTACTTCTATGTTAAACCTAAAAGTTTACACTTTAATAACTTTGGAACTGTTTGTCCGATTTGCCTGACATTGTGCATGCACAACTGCAAACCATATATCTCTGGATCTGGAAGGTTTTGTTCCAGTCGGATATACGGTTTTGGAATCGTAGGGAGTTCAAAACGTGTAAAAGCTCAACTTTTGTGCATTTTCTCGGTCGGCCATAATGGACTGAAGAATGCATTTCAGTGGATTCAGATGTGTTTGTCTGTATGTGGCCTGGGTTGAACTGGTGCCTTTTGAAGATTTGGCGAAAAAAATATTGCTCCGTTCAAAAGTTATTCAATTTTTTCATGTCCCATTATAGCCTATGGGAAAATTTATATGTGCATTGTGAAAACTTTTGCGATTACATTTTTGTTGTCATGCTACCTGAATTTGTTTTCGTGTTGCCACCATCTTGTTTTCAGTTAGCAAGAGACAAAAAACGTTGTAAGTCGAAACATAATGCCCTTTGGTAATCACCAACAATTGTGTTTACCTAATTGGGCCCTGAGGAACATAGCCCTGGCATTAGTTTTTCACCAGCTGGTCTGGAAATATGTTTTTCAAACTTGTTTCAGCATTTTGTTGTTTTCTGATCATGGCAACATTTTTTGTTGCCACAAAAACAATTGCGATTAAAAAAAAGTAACCTTGACAACATTTTTCTGTGTGTGACAACATTCCCATTATACTAGAGATAGGAGTGCTACAAAAACATTAAAATAATCACAATAACACTGCACGAACACACTTTCTAATGTATTGTTTTCTTTGTCACGTCATTGTGCCAAGGTGTATTGTGCTTTTGGCCTGAAATTTGAAGTGTGGCAAGCCCTGGTGCCACAGATCTGCCTTTTGCTGGTTTGGTACCAAATCATTCAACAGGCCTATAGTTACAGCATTCCGAAATTGAGAAATTTCCCATAGGATAACATTGCGGTGCCCGTGATGCCTTTCGGTGCCCGTATCTCGAAAACGGTTTGAGATATGGATTTTTCATCGCATAAATTTAGTCCCCCTAAAGGAGCTAATAGGGAATATAGGGACTAATTCTTAGTCCCCCTATAGGGGGACTAAGTGCAGATGTAGGTTGGAAAACCACAAATTTTTTTCTACCTCGTACGGTTACTGAGATATTTGTTAATTAGTATTCCAATGGCTCATTTTCATGTCCATAGGCCACTATTACGCCCTCAAAGGTAGCACCCACAGCTTTTTTCAATGCCCGTATCTCGGAAACTATTCGAGATACAGATTTAGTTGATCGTATTTCACATGGAGGTCTTGCTATCATGATTACGATGACACTGGAATTTTTTTTCATAGCTGCTACGGTTGCGGAAGATATTGGCTAATTAGTGTTACAAAGGTTCCTTGCCCTATAGGGCTGCTGTATGGCTCCATAGTTATGTGTAATTGGGAGTGCAGGGTCCGGAGGGCCTGTGTTCCCACAGATGCATATCATTATGCACAAATGGACAGCTTGGTGGCAGCGCAGGGCCCTTTACCAGGTACTAGTTATATTACTCTTTTTCAAAAAGTAAGGAAATTCTTTGCAAAAAAATTCATTAATGCATCAGTTAGGGTTGTTTCCACAGAGACAAAAGTGTGGAAATTCAATGTTAGAGTTACCAACCCTAACACCCCCTGCCCTACCCCCCCTCCATATAACCTCAGGCATTGGGGTGTTCTCTGGGGTCGTCGCACCTAACTCTCACCCCATTCTCCTATACAACACCTTAGCTTACTTACAAATGGAATGTTGTGAGAGTTAGGCCGACAACCCCAATGCCTGTTGTTGAGTGGAGGGTGGGGAGATAGGGCAGGGGGTGTTAGGGTTGATAACCCTAACATTGAATTTCCACACTTTTGTCGCTGTGGAAATGACCCTAACTGATGCATTAACAAAGTTGTTTGCAAAGAAGATACATATATAATGTGACAGGACTGAACAAGTCCCTGCCCCATTTGTTATGCAGAAAGAATTTAAAGGCAAGGGTCTGTTCTATCCTCTCCTGTTCTGTCTCTTCTCTGCCTGGTTGCACAACCAAATTTTCGTGTGAAACCTAGGAACTGATCACTCTGATGGTTTTATAATTCTCCACCTCTCACTATCTCTCTTCCTTGCTATTTCTGTTTTTCCTTCCCCCTTGCATATCTGCAGGTATAAAAATAAATGTGTATCGACTTCCAGTGACGTCATGGCGCCTTCAGCAGCATAGACTTGGAGCTCTCTCCCCAAAGCAAAAATTAAAACCTCCAAAAATCAATTTAGAAGTACAAGACAGCATCAAAATGCCTCCTGGAGAATTGAAAATGGATAAAGCAGACAAAACAAAGCTTAAAGTGGCCAATAAGAAGTCTGATGGCACTAAATTTGCAGGTAAGCAGCAGGCCTACAGTTGGAGCGTCTCCCCGCACAGCCAAGATGGGTCAGATTACGATACCGAAGGGGAATCGGAGACCTTGTCTAGATCGAGGTTTGAGATCCTATTGAAAGAAATACAGGTCTTCCACTCCGAGAACAAGAAGGAATTCAACAAATCTAGCCCATAAATTCAACAAACTAGACCAACGCATTGAGCAAGCGGAGCAAAGAATAATCCAAACGGAAAGTGTGGGGGAACTCGTAGGCCAGGTGGTGGGCTCATTATATCAACAGACAGTGGCCCTACAAGCAAAATGTACAGACCTGGAGAGCAGGTCCAGGAGGGATAACCTCCACCTCTACGGTTTGGTGGAGGGAGCTGAAATCCAACCGATGGCTTCCTTTATTGAGGACCTCCTGAGAGGTATCCTTGGCCTTCCAGATGGCTACCAACTCCGAACAGAATGGGCCCATCGCTCACTGATCCCTAAACCTTCAGACCCCACTGCAAGGCCCAGATCTATTATAATGAAATTTTCAAGCTTTAGAGTCAAAGAGGATATACTGAAAAGAGCTTGGCAGAAAAAAGACCTCAGATACTTGGATTCACGAATCTCCTTGGATCAGGACTACCCTCCAGAAATACAGCAAGCCAGGCTACGGTGGACGCCATTCTTCAAAATCCTTTGAGATAATCAGCTTCGTTTTCAAACCCCCTATCCCACAAAGCTTATGATCTTTTGGGAGGAAGGAGTGAAGGTTTACAGCTCAACTGAAGAAGTGCTGGCCGTGTTTCAGAAAAAGGGAATTACCCCACTGCCCATGGAACCGGAACAGTATAAATGGAAACAACAGATCCCCACAGACTGGAGCATAGCCACAAGCTGGAAGAAACCAACATCAGCAATGGATTCGGCAAGAGTGCTTCTAGAAAAGGTTTCTGTTCTACAGAAGCAGAAAGAACAAGATTCAATCAAAGGCCCCTCAGAAGCAATGGGCTAAATTCGAGGATGAAAAGGTACTTTTCGAAGGTTTCGTACCACCTGGAAGCCTCATATGAGTCCCCCCTTCCCAAGACTGCCATTGAAGGGGGTCTGCATACCATTTCTGTTTCGACGCCAATGGTGACGCTCGCCTTCAGGAACAACCAAGTCAAACAACACTATCCTGACTTAAAAAACAAACAAAAAACAGTTATACCTGTTAAGTACACTGAACCTTCCAGAGCATCTATCTTAGTGGATGGTTCCTAGCTGTCTATCTCCCTTTTGACAATTTAAAATTGGACTAATTCAAGGGTGACATATGAAAAGAGGCTTTTTTTGTTACATTACCGATTAACGGTCCTTTAATTTTCTTTTCTACTTTATCTAATTGGGTTTGGTTTTGGGGAATGGAGTCTGCATGCCCCGGAGGATAAGAGGAAAGGGGAAGGCAGGGGAAAACTTTGAATTTTTGAAAGTAAACTTAAGATAGGGATTCTAAAACTGAGTTGGGTGGAGGGGGGAATATGAAAGGCTTGGAAATAAAGGCAGGTCTTGAAGCTAACTAGGTCGCACACTGAGGAATTTCAGCTAGTAATAGCTGTGGTCCATCAATAAAACTGTAAGATATTTAAGACAGCGCCCGGGGGAGGGGATTGATATGCTGTTGTTGAGACTTGGAATGAGAGAGGCTGTGACGGAAAACATTGTTTTTTTTACGAGGTTATGAACAACATCACTGACCTCAGGGGAGGACCCCATTTACATGGGGGATTCGGTTACCTCCTCCTCTTTCCCCTCCATCATGGATGCAGGGGCAAGAACAGAAACCTGATTTCTCAGATTTCCTACCTAGGAAGCAACCAGTTTGTTCAATTTGGGTTATGGTTCAACTTATGTTGGAAAATACTGCCCTGTTGGCAGAGAGTTATATTTATTTAATGGGTCACGACATAAAGAGTGTCTTGGACATAGAGTGGCATAATTCTTGGGGGGTTTGGGAGACTCCTGGAGAAGGTGGTGGAGGGTCATTTCAAATGGGATAAACAAAGACAGTCTAATGGCTAAGTATACTAAGTTTTGCACTTATAATGTGCATGGCCTAACTAATCCTGTTAAGTGCTCTAAAATTTTGGGTTACTTAAGGAAAGCTGAGGCAGACTTCATATTCCTCCAGGAGACCCACCTATCCCCCAGGAGCATGTTAAGTTAGGTTCTATGGGCTTTGGCTCCCTGGCAGCGGCCTCATATAAAAAGGGGAGACGTAGAGGTGTAGCGATATTAGTCCCAAAACATGTCCCTTTTGAACAATTAGATGTATTAGCGGATCGAGAGGGGAGGTATGTCTTAATGAAGGGGAGTCTATAAGGTAAACCCTTGACCCTGGCATCTGTGTATTTTCCCCCCCAGCTCGGAAGAAGCTATATATTTAAAATTCCTCACCACCCTGCAAAGCTGGACACAGGGAGCTGTAATATGGGGAGGAGACTTAAATCTAACGTTGAATCCTAGCCTCGACTCTTTATATCTGTTTCAGGGAACCCCTTGCACAATAACCAAGAAGGAGTTAGAAAATTTGCAAAAAATCATAATGAAATATATCTGGGCCAACAAGAAACCTAGAATCAGAAAACAAACTATGTATCTTCCCAAAGAACAAGGAGGGATGGCAGTACCTAACCTTGAAGGGTATTGGGTAGCCACACAAATGAGGATAGCCCTGCTATTGGGACATACTGCATATACAGCAGTATGGAAAGAATTAGAGACTGGGACACACAGATTACTCCCTCTGGAAGCCCTTATATTTCACCCTGCAGAACTTCCCAGAGACATGCAGGGTTTCTTTACTAGTACCAAAGCTACATTGGAGGGGTGGAGAAGAGGGACTAGGGGTAAGGGATACCAGAGCAAGGTCTGGAGATATCAGTGGTGGATGTCAGACCCTGGGTTTGGTCCTGCAACCTTAGATCTATGGTTTCGAGCCAAGGCTAAAGTGGGACTTAGAGCCCCATGTCAGCTGCTACAGGAAGGTGGATTACTACCATTCAGAGCAGCTCAGAGAACCTTTAAGTTAACACCCTCAGATAAAATGAGATACTTACAACTCTGCAGCTATATAAATCAAAAATGTAGAAAGGAGCACTCAAGCATGGGGTCAGGTGTCAGATAAGAAGTATTTAAAACCCTGTGGAGTTCAGAGAACCCTGCAGCAATGATTACTCTTTTATATAAGAGATATATACAACAGGTGGGCGCAAATACAAAATACATTAGACTTAGCTGGGAGCGGGAACTGACTACATCCCTTCCTGAAGGTACATGGGAAAAGGGCTGGAGAGAGATCTGGAGAACTTCCTCCTCACCGATGTGACGAGAATTTTTATGGAAAGTGAGGGTTAGGTACTTTAGAGTACCGATGGTGGTCTCTAAACAACATAAGAGAAGCTCGGCTATGTGCTGGAGGCAATGTGGTGACTCTTTGGCTACTTACACATGTCTTCTGGATGTGCTCAAGCCTATCTCAATATTGGACATGAATTATGAATTCCCTACAGCAGATATTTCAGATGTCAGGGCGGTGGGGACCGGGAGTGATGGTGTTGGGGGGAGCACCTGAAGGACTTGGGGAAATAGATGCGACTTATCTTTGGCAGATATTGCTAGTAGCAGCTCTAAAGGCTATTACTAAAAAATGGCTACAGCCCTCTTCCCCCGACTATCCCAGAGTGGCTTGAAGTGGTATCACAGATACAACAGATGGAGGAGCTCACTTTCTGGCTACAGCAGAGGACCTCGGCACTCCAAAATAGATGGGCTCGATGGGTGATATGGAGAGGCCAAGATAGTTAAAAACCTTATGGCAGTCCTTGAAGCTGACCCTAATAATTATTAATCTAGATGAGTTACCCAGGGGAAGTAATTCTGAATGAGTTGAGATTAGGTAGGGAAACTTTGCCCTCTTTCCCCATATTACTTTAGCTTACCTCCCCTGTTTCATTCCTTAATCTTTGCCCCCCCCCATTACAGAGGGCATAATTATAAGGAACATATTCACTCTGATTGTGCATACACTCTTAGCAAAAAGGAGTTCTTATCTGTAATAGAAATAAACACTAGGTAACTCAATAGTAGTAACTGGTAAACTTTAATAAGTTGCTCTTAATTATATATTGCTTTTTCTTTTCTCTTTGTATTTGTGAGTTTTTTAGAATAAGATGGTGCAGTTCTATGTGATATACATTTCTGTAATATCTGTACATCAAGGGAAATTATAGCATTCCACATCCTGAACCCAATGCTTCTGTAAAAGGGTATCAATGTGGAAAGGCAGACAATTTGAGAATGTGTCATTTTTGATGAGTACCAGGACTGTTATAGATATAAAGTTCAGAATAATGTTTTATATAAGAATATGTACTGATGATACTAATTTGTATTGAAATTCAATAAAGAAGTATAAAAAAATAAAAGAAATGTGTATCTTTATGTGGAAATGTCACCGATACTGGGATCCCTTTGTTTAAAACTATGTATAGTTATACTGTTGAAAGGATTGCAAAGCTATTTGGAACTCAAGGGGTTAACCTGAGAAGCTGGTATGCAAATTCCTGACATGCAGTTTTTAAGCCTTTTGCAGAGCTGTAAACAAGAGGTCAGTTCTGGGTCACCATGTACTTTTTGCTGCACCTGCAAGGAACAAAACTTACAAGAACACTCTATAAACTTACAAGAACATTCTGTGAGAAGCAGAACATCTCTTAACGAGGTTCCCACTCAAAGACTTGTAAAAGAGCAGCAATGCTTTCGCTAGAGAGACAAGGAGAGTCAGAGACTAAGAGACTGAAATTTGGAATTGAGATACCCTCAGAAGAAGTACTTAGTTTTCTGTTTGTACTGCCTTTGTAAATAGTTATACTGAATAATTTTTTATTTTGCCGTTATTGAGAAAAATAAAATGCTATTTGCAAATTTTGAAACTGCTCCTGGTTTTCCTATGCTTCCTGACCCGTGTCTTGATGACAAAATATATATATATATATATATATATATATATATCTCAAAGAAAGTTTATTTATAAAAAGAGCCTTTCCAGCGATCAAGGCGCTTGTACATCAATCCTACACATACAGTGAATTAAAACATAAATTATTAAGCAGTCCATTAAAATTATCATCAGTACATTAGGATTCCTAATGGTTCTCCATATTAAAATATATCAATCAGCTAAAATCTTCAGGAAAAGTCAGGCTAAAAAGATGGGCTTTAAGAGCTGATTTAAAACTCTGGATGGTCAGGCACTCTCTCACCCGACAAGGTAGAAAATTCCACAGGGTAGGAGCAGCAAATGCAAAAGCTCGAGCCCCAGATGTCTTCAGTCATACCCTGGGAATCTCTAGCAATCCCTCAGTGGAGCAGAGAGGGCAGCTGGGGCAATAGGGACGCAGAAGATCTTGAAAGTAGCAGGGTCCTTGTTTGTGTAGGGCTTTATAGGTCAGAAGACTGACCTTGTAGGTGACTCACCACTGAACTGGCAGCCAGTGCAGTTCTTGGAGCACAGGCTTAATGTGACTGGCTCTAGAGATGCCAGTCAACAGCCTGGCAGCTGCATTCTGCACTAGCTGCAAACGGCGGATCTCAACCCCTGGTAGCCCCAGATAAAGGGCATTGCAGTAGTCAAGGCGGGAGGTTACGAAGGTGTGAACCAATGTTGGAAGATCATCAGGAAGAACCAGGTGTTTCACCTGGGCGATATTCCTCAGATGGTAGAACGAGGTCCTGACAATGGCAGACACCTGAGATTTCAGGGTCAAACCGTCCTTAAAAATAATGCCCAAGTTACATACCATGTTTGAGGTCGTCAGCTGAGCACCTCCTAGCCAAAGTCCAGAGGGTCATCCAGCCGACAGACCCACTTCCCGATGATCTGGGTCAACAACCAACAACTCAGTTTTATCTGGATTTTACTGCAACCAACTGGCACTCATTCAATCCTGGACCTCGGACAGGCAGCTGTTAAACACCGAGAGGAGATCATCTTGTTCGGATATTAAAGACATGTACTGCTGAGTATCATCTGCATAGCAGTGAAAACTCAGACCATACTGTCTGATGTCTTCTAACGGGAGCATGTACACTGCAAACAATGTTGGTGACAAAATGGAGCCCTGCGGTACTCCGCAGGATAGGGGGAGAGTGCCAGAGGAATAAATCCCAGATACCACAAGGAAAGATCAAAATCATCTGAGGACCGTACCCGACAATCCACAGATGAACCGCAGGCACTCCAAAAGTACAACATGGTCTAGTGTCAAATGCTGCAGAGAGATCAAGGAGGACCAAGATGGAACAAGACCTCTGATCTCTTGCTATTAGGAGATCATTTAGCACCTGAACAAGGGCCATCTTGGTGCTATGCCTTTTCCTAAATCTGGGCTGGAGAGTATCATAGACATTGTGGATGGATAAATGATCATCCAGCTACAGCGCAACCACCTTCTCAACAACGTTGCCTCCAAAAGGCAGGTTAGAGATGGGTCTGTAGTTGGTCAGACAGTCTGGGTCAAGAGGGGGCTTTTTCAGGAGTGGTCATACAACCGCCTCCTTTAGGGGGTCTGGAAAAAAAACCCTCTCCAGTGACCTCCAGACTATCTCAGCCGGGACTGGGCCGATTTCATCAATGCACCCCACAAGGAGAAGTGTTGGGCCTGGGTCCAAACTACAGCTGGTTGGCCGCAGAGTTTGGATGATCTTCACTATGCCCATGATATCCAGCTGGTCGAAGTCCATCCAAGCAAACCAGGCAGTTGCCACCCCCTGCTGAGCTTCACAATACCTATTAGAGGGAGCTGTGCAGATCTCAGACCTGATGTCGGCAACCTTATCCCTAAAAAAACGAGCAAGCTCATCACATCTTTCTTGTGAAACGTCTCCACCAGGCTGAAGACAGATTGGATTGCACAATCTGTCCACAGTCTGGAAGAGCTGAGCTGGTCAGTTTTGCGCAGTGGCAATCTCCCTGGACAGGAATTCTACCTTTTTACAGGAGATTTTCTATTGATAAACAAAATAATGGTCCATCAATCTAAGCCTGTCGACCTCCAGGCCTGATTTCCGCCGGGCTCTCTGTAGCCTTCAACCCACTCTCCTTAATTCTCTCAAGGTCCTATCAAACCATAGGGACCTTGGACAAAGAGTGAGGGGTCGAACAGGAGTGATGGAATCCTGGGCTTCCACCACTGCCCTGTTGTAGGCAAGTACCAGATTCCCTGGATCCACGCATTCACTCAGTAAACTCGATAGGTCCAGCACTGCCATTGGGCTCTCCAGGGTCACTCCCCTTAAAGGGTGGTACCAGACCATTTCCATAGGGGCTGGCCTATTAGGGGGAGCCACGAAATTGAACCTAATGGAGTGATGGTCAGACCAACCGACTGGTTCCACCACCAAGTTGGAGATTTCCATCCCCAGGAGGAACACCAGGTCCAATGAATGACAACTAATGTGGGTTGCAGAGGAAACCACCTGTGTGAGGCCCAACAATGTCATATGTTGGAGGAAGTCTCTTCCAAAATGCAAGAGTTCACAGTCAACTGAGGCATTGAAATCCTCCAGAATTCACCTTCTTGGGGACCCCAACACCACATCGACAATGAAGTCCGCCACTTCCTGCATCAAATTATTTCCCATCACTGGGTGGACGGTAGATGAGCAGTATTCTGCACCCCACACCCACAATACATTCAAAGGATCTGGTGGACCCCACTAGTATCTCCGAAAGGCTCAATTCTGATAGAAAACAAATAGCTACACCCCCGGTCCTGTGATCCATCCTCGGGCGGTGTATCGTCAAGTACCGGCTGGAACAGCTGAGGCCAAAACTGGGCCCGCATTTTTGTCCAACTAGGTCTCGGTGATGCAAGCCCAGTCTGATGTCCCAACAAGCTCTTCCATTATGGCAATCTTGTTCTTAATAGACCTAGCATTGCATAGAAACATAGAAGCATAGACTTTGACAGCAGATAAGGACCGCTTGGCCCACCTAGTCTTCCCATTTCCCTACCTAGAGGATAAGCTGCAGATCCTATTTAACCAACAGCCTATTTCTTCCTACCCCCCACAAAAATTGCCTTATGTCTGTCCCATGCATTCTTGAAATCTCCCACAGTTTTAGACCCCACAACCTCCTCAGGAAGGCTGTTCCATGCGTCCACCACCCTCTCTGTGAAAAAATACTTCCTCACATTGCCCTTGAGCCGTCCCCCCCTCTATCTTCATATTGTGTCCCCTTGTTCTTGCACATCTCTTTTTCTGAAAGATGCTACCCTCTTGGACTTTGTTGATTCCACTGAGGTACTTAAATGTTTCTATCATGTCCCTGCTCTCCCTCCTTTTCTCAAGGGTATACAAATTAAGCTCCTTTAGCCTCTCCTCATATGGCTTCTCTTGCAGACCCTGCCCATTTTAGTTGCCCTCCTCTGAACTGCCTCCATTCTGTCTATGTCCTTGCAGAGATGGGGTCTCCAGAACTGGATGCAGTACTCCAGATGGGGTCTCACCAACTGTCTGTACAGGGGGATAACAACTTCCTGTTTTCTGCTGGCGATGCCTCTCCCTATACATCCCAGTATCCCCCGAGCCCTCCCTACCGCCTTCTCACATTGCTTGCCAACCTTAAGGTCATCTGATATGATTACCCCCAGGTCCCTTTCCATTTTTGTTGTTGTTACTACTCTTCCCCCCAATTGTGTAATCTTCCCTGGGTTTTGTTTCCCAGGTGCATTACTTGCACTTCTTTGCATTGAATCCAAGCTGCCATACTTGACCATTCCTCCAACCTTGCCAAGTCCCTTCTCATCCTTTCCACGCCTCCTTGTGTATCAACCCTGTTGCAGATCTCTGTGTCATCTGCAAAGAGGCATACTTTTCCTTCCAGTCCCTCTGTAATGTCACTTATAAAGACATTAAAAAGGACTGGACCCAGTACTGAACCCTGCGGTACCCCACTAGTAACCCTTCTTTCTTCAGAGTGGACTCCATTTACAATTACCTTCTGTGTCCTGTTGTTCAGTCAATGTTTTACCCAGGCTACTACCCTGGGGCCCACTCCAAGGCTGGTTAATTTAACTACTAATCTTTTGTGTGGGACTGTGTCAAATGCTTTGCTAAAGTCTAGGTAGGCCATGTCCACAGCCCCTCCCTGATCTACTACTTTGGTCACCCAGTCCAAGAAATCAATTAGAGTCATCTGACATGACCTTCCCGCTGTGAACCCATGCTGTCTTGGGTCCTGTACCCCACTGGCCTCTAGGTACTCAACAATTCTTTCCTTCAGAAGTGATTCCATCACTTTCCCTACCACAGAGGTCAAACTGACAGGTCTGTAGTTTCCTGCCTCTGTCTTGCTCCCACTTTTGTGAAGGGAATCACATCAGCCTTCTTCCAGTCCTCAGGTACCACACCATCCTCCCATGATTTGTTATAAAGGGTAGTTAGTGGTGTCACTAGTTCTCTGCTTAATTCTTTTAGAATTCTGGGTGAATTCCATCTGGCCCCATTGCTTTGTCCACCTTCAGTTTTAGGAGTTCTTTCAGAACCCTTTCTTCTGTGAAAGGAGGGATCGACCCCTCTCCAGAGTGCTTCTATTAATTGGATTAGGCACTCCCCACTTCCTCTTTTGTGAATACTGAACAGAAGTATTCATTCAGTATCCCTGCTTTTTCACTGTCACTCTCTGCCCACCCATCATCCATTCTATTTAGCCTCACTATCCCTCCCTTTGTCTTTCTACACTCCCTGATATACCTATAAAAGGTTTTATCCCCCTTCTTAACCGAGTTGGCTATCTTTTCCTCAGTTTGTGCCTTTGCTATTCTGACTACCCTCCCTGCTTCCTTCTGCCTTAACTGGTACAGTTCTCTGTCCTTCTCCTTCTGTGTTTCCTTATACTTCTAAATGCTATCTTTTCTCCCTAACCTTCACTGCCACTTCTTTTGAGAACCATAGTGGCTTTTTCTTTCATTTTGATTTGTTTATTTGCTTCACACAAAGGCTTGTTGCCTCTGTGATGGCAGTTTTGATATTTCCCCATTGTTGCTCCACCCCTCCTTCTAGCCTGTTTGCTAGTGCTTTTCTAAGGCACTCTCCCATCTTGCCAAAGTCAGCCCTCCTGAAGTCCAGAACCCTCACTTTTGTATGGCTTGACTCTGTAGCTGAGTTTATCGTGAACCACACTGTTTGGTGGTCACTTGTTCCCAAATGGCTACCCACTTCTAGATCTGAGATCCTCTTACTGTCCCCATTTGAGAGTACGAGGTCTAAGATTGCTCCCTCACGAGTAGGTTCCAAAAATAGCTGTCTGAGGCATGCCATCTGAAGGGCATCAAGAATGGCCCTGCTTTTGGATGTGGCTACAGCAAAGGTGCTCTAGTTAACATCTGGCATATTAAGGTCCCCCATCAACAGTATCTCCTTTCTCTGCCATCCTAAGTATGCCTCTATCTTATCCTTGTCCATTCCCTCCCCTGACATGGGGTCTTTATGCAACCCTGTGTGGATTGTGGTGCCATTTCCCATCTCTAAGGTGACCCACAGTGCCTCTCTCTCTCCTCCTGTTTACTCTTTTGTTCAGTTGCTTTTATCCCTTCCCTTACATAGAGAGCTACTCCCCCCCTTCTGCCCTCCCTGTCTTTCCTGTAGGTTGTGTACCCTGGTATGTTAACATCCCAGTCATGGTTCTCTGTATACCATGTTTCTGTGACTGCTACAATATCCAGGCATCCCTCTTCCATCAAGGCCACCATTTCAGGGAGCTTGTTGCCCAGAATACATACGTTGGTACTCATTACCCTCCATTTCTTGATGGCCTTACCCCTCACCAAGGAAGACCGAGCCACTTGGCTGCATAAAGCAGAGCCCTTGGGTATAGATAGATATGTAGATATATATATAGATGTACATCTATATATAGATATAGATGTTACTTTGAGTGGGAGCTCTTGGAGCAGGCTATTACCATTAGGACTGTGACGTAGGGCACTAGGACCCCACGAAAACCAACTAGCTAGCAGTCTTCACCTTAGTTCTTTTCCCCCGAAGACCCGTCTACTTCGGCTCTTCAGTTGCCTTTTAGAACATTTTTGGTGGTTTTCAGCAAATTTTGGTAGTGCTTTCTCACTTTTTTCATCGAAGTCCACTTTTTGTTCGATTCATCCTCATCTGCATGTCGTCTTCACTATCTTCAGTTTCTTGTACCGTGAAGAAGAGGACTAAGTGTGCCTGCGGTTGCCAGATTCCAGCTAAGGATAAGCACAAGACCTGTGTCTTCTGCCTGGGGCCCAACCACAACACCAAGGCATGCTCCATTTGCAGTGACTTTACTGGCCAGACTCAGATTTGTGGCCTTAAGGCACTAAAGGCCCACATTCTGGAACAACAGGTGGCCATTATGCAAAGCTCACAGCCAAGAAGTCTTCCTCTTCTTCTTGCTCCTCAAAGCACAAGGACAAGAAAAAGGACATGGACCAGCATAAGTCCCGAGAGAAAGACCAGGGTAGGTCCAAGGAGCATTCGTGCTCCCGGTCCTGCACCATAAGAAGACCTCCTCAGGTTCCAACTCTGGGGGCTCTGACCACTCCTCCTGCCATTCTCTGCACTCTTCTGGGTGGCAGGATTCCTCCACTTCTGCCAAAATCCCGACGGGGAGTGGAAGGCAGAGCTCAGGTACCACATTGGCCTCGAGTACCCTGAAGGCAAAGGCCACATCCTTGCAGTCACCCTCCACCTCAGGAGTTGGGACCTCCTTCTCGTCTTCCACGGGGACCTCTGTCCCATTGCACAAGGTCCTGACATTGGTCTCTCCCGGGGCTAAGACTGCTGAGCACCGGCATTGGAAGTTGGTCTCTAAGCAGACCTCATCTCACTGTACTTCGGTCTCTCAGGCACCTATGGCCAAACCAATGACAGTCTCCAAGCCTGACAGCTCCAGACTGTTGACATCACCGGACAAGGGTCATACATCTGGCAAAGCCCCTTAGGACCTTGATAGTTCACCAGTCCAAGGCTTCTACACCTGACGACCAAGGGGATCAGTCTAATCACTCTCCCAGGGACCCACCGGACCTCACCTCTTCCCCTATTGCCACCTACACCCGAAACACCTCACCCCCTGGTGGGGCCAGCAGCTCCTCAGTTCTCAAAGGCAGAGCTGGCAGAACTCTTTCGGCTTTGGTGGGGCCAAGTGAAAAAAGACATCCTTCCACCACAGCCGGATGCTAATTCGACTCTGGATACAGACAAGGACCAAGGTCAGGGAGACAAACTCTCCTCACCCACGCCTAAACCTAAGTCCCAGTCACGCAGTCCTACTGACTCCTATGGCCGAACTTTACATAAGAAATGGCATCACTCCTGTTCGCCAAGCACTTACCACCGTCGCTCTCCAGCCATAGGCGGTCAGTGAGCTGACATTAATCAGATAGTTGTCATCTGCATTCTACCAGCCGTCGCCGGTCCTACAGGCATCGCCAGTTGTCTAGTGGGTGGCATTCATCTGAGAGGCGCAGATCTTCCTCAGGTTCTAGATCAACTTCCCTCTCTTCTAGAAATCACAGTTCGGACTCCAACGCATCGGGCTACAACCATTCTCCTTCGAGAGAAAGACATATCCCCAGATGAAAAGGACACCCCTAGATCTCATCCTGATGATCCTACCTTTCTGGATGTCATGAGACACATCCAGACCTCCAGTGGATGGAAGATGGAGGATCTGGATCCAAAGCACCAGAGGTTGACCAAGTACCTGAGGCAGAATGAGCCAAAGCCCTTGGTCATTCCTCCTTTAGTGGATACGTTCCAGGATCTCACCCGGATCACTTGGAAGCATCCCTCTACCACTCCGGCGATCTCTGAAAAGTTGGATAGGCTGTGTACCAGGTGCTGAGGAATGAGCCTCTTTTGGCAGAACACCTTCAGGGAGACTCGGCGGTAATCATGGCTGCTCACAATAAGTTGAAGAAGCTGAAACACTTCAGTTGGCAGCCTTCCGATGTAGAGTCCAGATTTTTAGACCAGGTGGGCAAGAAAGTGTATTCTGCCTCCACCTGTTCTATTAGATCATTGAACTTTCTCACACGTATGGTCCAGTACCAGAATGCGATGTGGGAGAAAGGCTTAGAGGTTGCTCAGGCCTTGCCAGACTCAGCTTAGAAAACCGAGCTTCTGGATATTCTGAAGTCAGGTTTGGATGTAGGTACTCATGTCCTGAGGGCCTCATATGACACTGCAGAAACAACTTCTAGGGTAGCGGCATCCGACGTTTGCCTCAGATGTCACGCCTGGCTCAGAGTCTCGGGATTCTCCCAGGATCTGCAGTCCAGGATCCTGGACCTTCCCTTTTCAGGGTTCCTTTCTTTTTGTGGAGGAGATGGAGAAAACTGATCTCTCACCTCCAAGAGTCCGGGAAATCTATCTGGTCCATCGCAAAGATGTACAAGGGGGACTAGAAATCCTTTTGCAAATGGCCTTTTTATAAACCCTCAAGGCAAAACACCCACAGCCAATTTCAGCAGAGGGGAGGCTTCAAGAGGAAAGCACCAACCCAAACTCCTAGGAGCTCTGCCTCTAGAGGCCCCAAGACCTCCCAGCGCTCTCTGCCTGTTCCCCGATCTGCCCAATGACTCACTGCCTGCCCCTCCTCCTCCAGAGGAGGCTATGGGGGAGGCAGTAAGGGGTCACTTCTTCCTCTACCTAGAGGGGTTGAGAAGCATCACCACAGACCTCTCAGTGTTGGGCCAAATCAGGGGATGACATACTCTCGAGTTCCTTCAGACCCCTCCAGATAAATCACCAGGGTCCTCCCATTATCCTCCTTTGCACATGCCTCTTATAGAAGGAGAAATCCAAGCTGTTCTGCAGAAGTGGGCGATAGAGCTGGTTCCCCACCAGATCAACTGGGGCAGAGCTACTATTCTCACTTTTTGCTGGTCCCGAAAAAGACCAGAGACCTTTGGCCCATTCTGAATCTCAGCTCTCTAAATTTCTTTATAGAGTACAAGTGGTTCAGAATGGTCACTCTGCTGGGCCTCATTCTCCTCTCTACCAGGGGACTGACTCTGTTCCCTGGACATGCAGGAAGCCTACCTGCACATAAAGGTCTTTCCTCCCCATCGGAAGTTTCTGAGGTTCCACTTCCAGGGGAGACATTACCAGTTTCGAGCCTTGCCATTCGGCCTCTCCTCCGCTCCTCGAGTTTCTCTTCGACGCTAGGGCCATTACATCTTCCCTACGTGGATGACTGTCTCCTGGCAGCTCCTTCCAGAGCTCAACTGCTTCGCACTCTCGGAGACACCTTTACTGTCTTCCATGAGCTGGGGATCACCCTGAACCTTCCAAAGTCATCCCCATGGCTTAGCCAATGATTCCTTTTCATTGGAGCAGTCCTGAACAGTTCAGGGCATGGTCTTCCTCCCAGAGAACAGGGGGGATTGCATATATTGTGTAGCCCGGATGATATCCATGATTCCACAGGTCCCAGCCAGGACCTTCCTCAGACCGCTGGGGCACGTGGCGGCAGCCATCCCTACAGTTCCCTTGGCCTGCCTCCACATGAGAGTTCCCCAATGGATGCTCAGGGAGCAGTGGGACCAGAGGTCAGACTACCTAGACCAGCCAGTCAGGGTCTCCGACCCAGTCCGAAGGACTCTTTCCTGGTGGCTAGACTCCTCCAACCTGGTACGAGGGGTCCCCTTTCAGCAGGAACCCCCCTGAGATGGATCTTACAGAAGCATCCGGCCTCGGTTGGGGTGCTCATCTGGAAAACAGACAGATCCAGGGGACATGGTCTGCAGATGATCAAATGCTCCACATCAATATCCTAGAGATGCGAGCGGTCCTGAACGCCTTGCAGGTATTTCAGTCGGACCTTTCACCAGGCCCTCTTCTCATCCAGATGGACAACACAGTAGTGTTTTACATCAACAAGCAAAGGGGGCACACATTCTTAACCCCTTTGCCGGGAGCTGATGAGGGTCTGGTATTGGGCACTGGAACATCACCTAGACCTCACCGCTGTTCATATTCCAGGCATCCAAAACGTCTTGGCAGACAGCCTAAGCTGGTCTCAGTCCAAGGCTCACAAGTGGGAGCTTCGCCAGTCGGTAGCAGATCAGCTATTTGACAGATGGGGCTGCCCAAAGTTGGACCTCTCTGTGTCTCCACTCAGTACCAAACTGCTCAGTTTCTGCTCGCTAGAGCCCGAGCCTGGTGTTTTCTGGCCAGATGCTTTGTCCCTCCATTGGACAGGGAGGTTTCTATATGCCTTCCCTCCCTTTCCCATTCTTCAGAGGGTTCTCCTGAAGTTACAGGCCAAAGGAGCAGAGATGATCCTCATCGCTCAGTATTGGCCTCAGTAGATTTGGTTCCCACTACTTCAGCAGTTGGCAGTGGAGCCTCCAATACAGCTGCCGCTGAGCTTTCACTTGCAATCACAGGATCAGGGAACCCTGGTCCACCTGGACCTCATATCCCTGCATCTTCATGCCTGGCTCCTGCAGACTTAGTCAAATCTAGGTAGGGGTCTCCCAGGAGGTGGCAGATGTTCTTGTTGCAGCGAGAAAGCCCTCAACTAGATCCACTTATGCCATGAAGTGGAAAGATTTTACCTGTGGACTTCACCTCATCACTTGGATCCGCTTACCTGTCCAGTGAACTCGATATTAGAGTATTTCCTCTTCTTATTAAATCAAGGCTTGAGCTACTCCTCCATAAAGATATATCTTTCCACAATTTCTGATTATCACGTACCTACGGAAGGAAAAACCCTCGCCCAACTGGACATGTCCCATACGTTTTTGCGGGACATACTGCATTTTAAGCCTCCCATCAGAAATCTGGTACCACCCTGGAATCTCCTTTTTATGCTCAAAAAACGTACTCTTCCCCCGTTCGAGTCTGCCGCAGAATGCGATCTTCGCTTCCTTTCTTGGAAAGCGTTATTTTTAGTTGTTGTTATTTCTGCCCGGAGAGTTTCCGAGCTTCAGGCCCTGATGTGTAAGGAGCCTTATTTAGTTTTCCATAAGGACAGGGTGTCCTTACGTACTAATCCTAAGTTTTTGCCCAAGGTAGTGTCTGAGCTCGCACTAAATCAGGACAGTAACCTTCCGGTGCACTACCCTAATCACTCGAACAGAGGGGAAGCGTGCCTGCATACTTTGGATGCCCACGGGGCGCTATGGTATTACCTTAGTCACACTGCTCCACACCATAAGACGGAGCAGTTGTTTGTGGTCTTTGTGCCCCACTGTCAAGGCGCTCCATTGTCTAAGCAGACATTATCTAAGTGGCTGGTAAATTGCATCATCTTCTGTTACAGGAAGTACAACAAACCCCTTCCGGGCTTGGTAAGGGGTCATTCTACGAGGGAAGGGGCTACTTCATTTGCATATATGTGCAGTGTGTCCATTGCAGACATCTGTGCAGTGGCTACCTGGAGCTTAGTGCATACTTTCATTAAGCACTACAGCTTGGACATTGCCTCTAGGAGAAGAGCAGGTTTCAGCCTAGCGGTCCTTCAAGGCCTCCTATTTTAAAGCCTTCCTATGGCTATTGCACTTCAGCCTCCTCCTGGATCTACTGTATTCCTTTTTTCAGGACTGCTTGGACTCCATCCTAATGGTAATAGCCTGCTGCAAGAGCTTCCAGTCGAAGTAAGATACTACAGTTACGTAAGAACTTACCGTAACAATAGATCTTCGAGAGGAGCTCTTGCAGCAGGCATTGCTTTCCCTCCATCCTTTGCCCTGGTGAGTCTGCTTGTTTGTTTTTACAGCAAGCTTCTACCTGGTCCACCTGCAAGCCTTACCAGTGGATCTCTGGCGGGTGAACCGAGGTGGGGCTGGGGACCACCCCCTGATATGCCATTGGCAGATGTTGGGGTGGAGCCAGCATCAGGGGCTGTCCCCACTGAAGACTGTGGGGTCCTAGTGCCTGGCAGCGTAGTCCTAATGGTAATAGCCTGCTGCAAGAGCTCCTCTTGAAGATCTATTGTTACGGTAGGTTTTTATGTAACTCTACTATATATATATCTATGTATATATACATCTTTATCTATATTTATACATCTATCTGTCTCTCTCTCTATATATATATCTATATATATATAGATATATATATAGTCATCAGGGCACTGGACTTCTACATCTATGTTAAACCCAAACTTTTTAACTTTAATAACTTTGTAACTGTTCAACCTATTTGCCAGAAATTTTGCATGCGCCGTCTAGTATTATAGATCTCTGGATCTGGCAAGTTTGTTCCAGTCGGTGGTGCTGTTGCGGAGTGCCAGAAAATGTGAAATGTACCATATAGTTGCAAATTCTTTGCTCGGGAGTAAGTCTGAAACAGTTTGGGGGTTTGGTCAGAAATTGTTAGGGTATATGGCATCTGGGTCACTGATGTGCCTTTTGAAGTTTTGGTGAAAAAATATTAATTCATTCAAACGTTTTTAAAGTTTAAAGTTTCCAACTATAGCCTATAGGAAACATTAGCTGTCTGGTACAAAAGCACTTTTTACTTTCGCGAAAGTACTTTTTACTTTCGCTAAAGTACTTTATGCTTTCGCAAATGGGAAAGTAATATCATGCTTCTGCCATCTTGTTTTCAGTTAGCGATGGGAGATAAACACTGTAATTCAAAAAATACTGCCCCTTGGTAAACACCAACAGCTGTGTTTACCTAATCGGGGTCCAAGGAATACGATCCTGGTGTTAGATTTTAAAAATAATGTTTGGAAATGCCTTTTTTTCAATTTGGCCAGTGGAAGTGTCACAAATTTGCGACACTACTTTTGCGAAATGTTTGCAAATTGCGCCACTTTCGTAGACATAGTGCCACGAAATTTGTGAACCTTTCACAAAATTTGCGACTAGTTTAAAAAAAATGTTTTTTTGCCACTTCACTGCATATAAATAGTTAGGACTTTTGGGCTGAAATTTTTAGGGTAGAAAGGGCTTGCACCACAGATGTGCCTTTTGCTGGTTTGGTCATAAAATTTACATCGGTTCATAGTTATAACATTCTGAAGTTTCGAAATTTCCCATAGGATAACATTATGGTGGTCACAGTACCTTTTGGTAGCTATATCTCAAATGGTTTGAGATACTGATTTTTCACTAACCGCAGCTTAGTACACCTTTAGATGTAAGCAATAAGGCACGAAGGGGTGTGTGTAAACCATATTTTACAGCATGGCCCAGGGGCATAGTAAGGCATGAGGCCCAATGCCGAGTGACTTCAGCTGCTGCCCGTACTGTAAAATATGGTTTACACACAATCCTGAGTGCCTTATTGCGCTTACAAAATTGTTTTTTTTTTTTTTTACTTTTGACTATTGGGAAAAGCATGTTTATATGTAGAAAAAATAGATTTACTTGTATGCATTTGTGATAAAATAATCCTTCTGCCCACTGCAAGTGATGTCATTGATGATGTCATTGTATTATTGCCTACTTTCTTCTTCCTGTTTTTTTTTCTCTGTTGTTCTCCACATTCAAGATATGGAATGTTGTCAGCCCGGTGGCGCCGAGGGTTGAGGCACTGGCGCCACACCTCGCGACACGCTGGCAACGCAGGTTCAGGAACAGACTCGGGGCACTGGGGCTGGCAAGGGAGAGGAAGGATTCAGCATCCCATGACTGCTCTCCTTCCTCAGGGGTGGGCATGGTGTATGCAGCGTGCTGCAGCGGTGCCTAGCAGAGGCTAGGTGTACTGTCAGTAGCAGGCATTCTAAGGGAGAGGGAGCGCAGTGGACATCTGCATGTAGGTGCATTAGATGTCATTGCACGTCCGGCTCCCTGGGGTAGTAATTGTGGAAAATCACAGGGTGACCGCAGTGGCTCATGGCCGAGCCCCATGCCCCCGGACACGAGAGGCGTGGCCACCTGGTTCCCTGTCACAGGCCCCCCAGAGGGGGGATGTCCTGTTAATTTCTTTGGGGCCTGTGTGAGTCAGGAGCATGTAGCATATGATAGACCTGGTCTGGGGGCGTGGGTGCTGGTGGCCAGTGGTTGCTGTGGCCCACTCTACATGGGAGAAGTAAAAGTGTTAAATGATAAAAAAAAGATATGGAATGTTTACCACGCAATACATGGATTCAAAATTCTGCTCAGTTCCACTGTCAGAATGTTTCTTTCCCAACACACTGTACACACAGACAACAAAGGCCTTTGTTACAGCCAGAGACTCAGTTATCTCACTGTCAGGACAAGAAGAAGAGAGTTCCCTGATAAGCAGGTAAAGACAGAAGGGGGATTTTTCACTGTCAGCAAAGAACCAGTTGTGAAAACTAAAAACAATACTTATTGTTTCTAATTTGTTTATGTATGTAAGGAGAATGTGATAATCAGAGAAACAGCATTTGTTTTCATTTGTTTTATTTTTTATTTAAGGTAGTTTTATTTTTAGGGCCCAGTTGAAGTTTTTTTTTACAGAATAAAGGTAGCAGCCATGTTTGTGGTGGAATATCAGTTCTGGCAGTAGAGTGCTAACTGAAATGCCTGTGTTCCAAATGCCCATTGATCTGTGTTGCAGACTCTTAACTGCGGGGCAGTCATTTTTTTTTTAACCATGTGTAAATCATATTTTACACATAAATAAGAGCCTGTCAGATTACATGATTTTACCCTGCCATTTTATAAGTACTAAACAAGATGCAGGTTGTCAGGCCATGATTACAACTGCAGTGGAATTTTTTCCAGTATTCCTATGGTTACTGTGATACTGCGCCATTTGCAGCACAAGGGTTACTTGGAACGTATCTAGGCCTACGTTGTGTCTCTACACTTGTGGGTAGATGGGATTGCAGGGCCCACATATGGGTACCATTATGTAGTAATGGGAGTGCAGGGCCCTCTGTTATGCAGTACTGGGGCCCTGCGCTCCCACAGGGAGATGAGGGTTCATTACAATGTCTGTCCACTTAAGAATAGATGGGGGCCCTGCACTCCCAAAAATGGATATTATTATGGAGTGATAAGAGCATGATGCCTGAGGGTTAATTACAAAGTCTCGACACTTATGGTTACTCTGGGCCCTGCACTCACACATGAAAATCAGAGACAGTTACAATATGCATGCATGGGAGCACAGAGCCCAGAGGGCCTGTGCTCCCACAGCACACTATAGACTGAAGAGGCCCTGTGCTCCCACAACCACATATGGGTAAGATTACACTTTATCAAAAAGTAATGAAATTCATTGCAAAAAAACTCTGTTAATGCATCAGTTAGGGTTCCCTAACCAACATAGGCAAAATCTGCCACTCATTCTAATAATAGTATATCCAGTTTTATATACAGCTCAGGCACAAAGGGCAACCCTAGGAGGCATATACCAAGTGCGGTATAGCCCCTAGCCTTACTGTCTGCTGAGCTTCACTGATCTTCACCAACTGGGAGAAAGACCAATCATGGAGGGAAGGCAGACTCCGACAGGTGCAGAAGCAGGGATTCCTTGACAGCAGTTCTACCTGGCTGAATTCCCCCTTGGAGTGCACAGTCTGGGCTCTATCTCCACTGAGGCAACTTCTCTCCTCAATTGCTCTGCTCAAACCCAGCCAGCAGCTGCTCTCTCAGCATAAGGAACAGTTGGAGCACTTACCAAGAATTCCTGGCTGCTGTATGTAAATCAGCATTTGTACTGCTGTATCACTATTGAAATAGTGGTCGAGTGATAGAAAGCTTTCAGCTGGAAGCAACTGCTCAGACACAAAGGGCACCCCCAGGAGGCGTATGCCAAGTGTGGTCCAGCCCCTGGCATTAATATCTGCTGAGCTTCACTGACCTTCACCTGAGGGAAGCGCAAGTAGGAGATTTAAATTCTCCCATGCTCTTGCCTGCAGGTCTGCCAACTGAAGCACTACAAGCGGAACTCACAGCAGCATAGCCGCATCCAGGTTCCATCTCATCAGTGGCTTCTACTCTTGGTGGCTTCTGCTGCAGCAATTCCCTGGCTACTCCAGTGTTTGAGAAGAGCAGGTATTGTCCTGCAGCCAGTGGATTAGTCCCCTCTCCCTCACAGCAGCAGTGAGCCAGGATGCATGCACTACAGGCAGAGATTGTTACTGCAAGCAGTGAGGACTCCACTGAGCTGTTCTGAGCCAAAAGGCAGAACAATTGAGCTAGTAACAAGATTCCTTCTTACCTTGCAGGAGTACAAGCTAGACCTCCTCTGTTCAACAGCTACCTGATTGTTTTCAACAGCATACAGCAAACAGTATGATATGCCCACCCAAGTGCTCTTGCTTTATAGTCATGTAAAACTGCCCACAACACCTGATAGGAGGTAGTAAGGTACAAAAAACCAAACAAAAAACAAACTCACTGTTCTGTTTTCTTTTTCATCCACACTTCTTGCCAAGACACAGGAATCAGCACTTTCAATTAAAACAAACACAAAAATGGACCTTGTTAGTTGCAAAAACTGCAGTGCACTGTACAATAGGGTCTACATGGTAACTTTCTCGGAAGTGCTACCTGTCTATGGCATGGATGAGGCTAGGGTACTTTGCACCATGGGATTCAATGACTGGGTGAAAAACTGGTGCAGAGCTCAGGGATTTGGCTTCATTTGGGACTGGGGCTCCACCTGGAGGGATGCAGGCCTGTACAGGCGCAATGGTCTGCCTCTATCCATGAGGGTAACCAGGATCCTAGGTGACAGGTTTAAATGCTTCAATGGCAAGCATTTAATCTAGCCAAGGGGGGAGGCACTGAAAAGGAGAAGGGAAATCCTAGCCCCCCCAAAAAATCAGGGTAGTTAATGAGGTAAACACCAAAATAGAGCAGTTGATAGGGATAAGAGCAGGGGTAAATGGAGAAAAAGACAAAGGCAGTGAGGACAGGAATGGGGCAAAAAGAAATAAAGCCATAAAAAAAATGGAGGGTAATGAGTATCAATGCCCTTAGTCTAGGTAAAAAGCTCCCTGAAATGGTGGCCTTGATGGAAGAGGGATGCCTGGATATCGTGGCAGTCACAGAAACATGGTACACAGAGAACCATGACTGGGATGTCAACATACCAGGGTACACAATCTATAGGAGAGACAGGGAGGGAAAAAGAGGAGGAGGAGGAGTAGCTCTCTATGTAAGGGAAGGGATCAAAGCAACAGAACTAAAGGGTAAACAGGGAGGAGAGGAGGCACTGTGGGTCACTCTGGAGACTGGAAATGGCACCACAATCCACACAGGGGTTGTATACAGACCCCCATCTCAGGGGGAGGAAATGGACAAGGAAATGATAGAAGGCATCATTAGGATGGCAGAGAAACAGGAGATATTGCAGATGGGGGAACCTGAATATACCAGATGTTAACTGGAGCACCTTTGCTGCAGCCACATCCAAGAGCAGGGCCATTCTCGATGCCCTACAGGGGGCATGCCTCAGACAGCTAGATTTGGAACCCACTTGGGAGGGAGCAATCTTAGACCTGGTACTCTCAAATGGGGATGGAGAGAGGATCTCCGATCTTGAAGTGGGTAGCCATCTGGGAACAAGTGACCACCAAACAGTGTGGTTCACGATAAACTTTGTTGTAGAGTCAAGCCATACAAAAGTGAAGGTACTGGACTTCAGGAGGGCTGATTTTGTCAAAATGGGAGAGTGCCTCAGAAATGCACTAGCAAACAGGCAAGAAGGTGGGGTGGAGCAACAATGGGGAAACATCAAAACCGCCATCACAGAGGCAACAAGCCTTTGTGTGAAGCAAATAAATCAAAACAAAAGGAAAAAACACTATGGTTCTCAAAAGAAGTGGCGGGGAAGGTAAGGGAGAAAAAGATAGCATTCAGGAAGTATAAGGAAACACAGAAGGAGCAGGACAGAGAACTGTTACCAGTTAAAGCAGAAGGAAGCAGGGAAGGCAGTCAGAATAGCAAAGGTCCAAACCGAGGAAAAGATAGCCAACTCAGTTAAGAAGGGGGATAAAACCTTTTATAGGTACATTAGGGAGCAAAGAAAGACTAAGGCAGGGATACTGAAGCTGAATAAAGAGGAAGGTGGTTGGGCAGAGAGTGACAGTGAAAAGCAGGGATACTGAATGAATACTTCTGCTCAGTATTCACAATGGAAAAGCAGGGGGAAATACCTAATCCAGTCAATAGAAGCACTCTGGATAAGGGGGTTAATATTAGTCCTTCACAGAAGAAAGGGTCTGTAATAACTCTAAAACTGAAGGTGGATATAGCAATGGGGCCTGATGGGATGCACCCCAGAATTCTAAAAGAACTAAGGGAAAAACTAGTAACACCACTGACTACCCTTTTTAATAAATCATGGGAGGATGGTGTAGTACCTGAGGACTGGTGGAAGGCGGATGTGATTCCCCTTCACAAAAGTGGGAGCAAAACAGGCAGGAAACTACAGACCTGTCAGTTTGACCTCATGTGGAAGGAAAATGATGGAATCACTTCTGAAAGAAAGAATTGTTGAGTACCTAGAGCCCAGTGGGGCACAAGACCTGAGGCAGAGTGGATTCACAGCAGGAAGTCATGTCAGACAAATCTGATTGATTTCTTTGACTGGGTGACCAAAGTAGTAGACCAGAGAGGGGCTGTGGACACGGCCTACCTAGACTTTAGCAAGGCATTTGACATAGTCTCGCACAAAAGATTAATAAACAGATTAGCCAGCCTGGGAGTGGGTCCCAGGGTGGTAGCCTGGGTAAAACACTGGCTGGACAACAGGACACAGTGGGTAATAGTAAATGGAGACCACAGTGAAGAAAGGAGGGTTACTAGTAGGGTACCACAGGGTTCAGTACTGGAGCCGGTCCTTTTTAATGTCTTTATAAGTGATATTGCAGAGGGACTGGAAGGGAAAGTATGTCTCTTTGCAGATGACACAAAGATCTGCAACAGGGTTGATACGCAAGGTGGGGTGGAAAGGATGAAAAAGGACTTGGCAAGGTTGAAGGAATGGCCAAATGTATGGCAGCTTAGATTCAATCAAAGAAGTGCAAAGTAATGCACCTGGGAAACAAAAACCCAGGGGAAGAGTACACAATTGGGGGTGAGATACTGACAACAACAAAAATGGAAAGGGACCTGGGGGTAGTCATATCAGATGACCTAAAGGTGGGCCAGCAATGTGAGAAGGCAATAAGGAGGGCTGAGGGATACTGGAATGCGTAGGGAGAGGCATCAGCAGTAGAAAACAGGAAGTTGTTGGCCCTCTGCACAGACAGTTGGTAAGATCACATCTGAAGTACCATGTACAGTTCTGTTGACCCCATCTCTGCAAAGACATAGGCAGAGTGGAGGCTGTCTAGAGGAGGGCAATCAAAATGATAGAGGGTCTGCACTAGAAGACATATGAAGAAACACTAAAAGAGCTTAAGATGTATAGCCTCGAGGAAAGGAGGGAGAGGGGGGACATGATAGGGAATCAAAAAAGTCCAAGAAAAGAGATGTGCACGGCTCAGAAGTAATGTGAGGAAGTATTTCTTCACAAAGAGGGTTGTAGATGCATGGAACAGCCTTCCTGAGGCGGTCGTAGAGTCAAAAACAGTGGGAGAATTCAAGAATGCATGGGACGACAGACATAAGGCAATTCTAGTGGTGGGTAGGAGGAAGTAGGCTGTTGGTTAACTAGGATCTGCAGCTTATCTATTAGGTAGGGGAAGGAGCAGACTAGGTGGGCCAAGAGGTCCTTATCTGTCATCAAATTCTATGTTCCTATGTTTACAAATGGCAACCAGGACCCTGGCATGCGTGCTACGCCATAGCAGATCTTGCAGTCCAACTACAGGATGCTTGAACTATAATATATGACCTCCAATACAAGGACCTCTATAGCACACCTCCTCAACATCCCCCCCCCACCACCAGTACCAGCATGTCAGCCAGGCATCAGGACTCGAGGAAGGGCCTAGAGACTGGCAGGTAGTAAGGAAAAAGAGGCATCATAGGAGGCCCAGGAAGGAAGCCAAAAACCAGGAGCATTTTCCGGCCATCCAAACAAAAAACAGGTTCACTCCACTGCTACCAACCACAGACAAAGTAATACAAGATAAAGAAATCAAACTACCAAAAAAGGCTAACACGCCAATTAAAGCCAATACAAATTACGCCAATTAAAACCAATACGAACTATGATAAAAACAAAAATACTAATACTCAAAATATAATCAACAACAATAACAAAACCAAATGCAATAACAAAAATACTAAAACTCAAAAGAAAAACGACACAAATATAAACAAAAGCAAAATTCTCATAATCGGGGATTCCATGATCCGAGGAGCGGAACACCGCCTAACACAAAATGTTAAAAGTGACATTGTAGTAAAGTGTCTACCAGAAACCTCTGCAAGTAGGAACACTTGCCGCATAAAGACAGTTGTGTAGGAATCTGGGGATGTTACACATATAACAATACACCTTGGTACCAATGACTTGACAAATCACACAGTTCAGGAGGCCAAGAAACACTTCCAGGACCTGGTCAACAAACCTTCCCTTCTATCCAAATTAGCCTTCTCAGAAGTGCTGCCACTGTGGGAAAAAGGAAAATGCACCAAGTGAATCAAAGAGATTGAAGTAGGCGAATTCAACTCATGGCTGCATGATTCATGCCAAGGCAAGGGATACCACTACATAGGGAACTGGCACAACTTTTGGGAGAGCTTCTTTTAAATACAATGGATTGCACCTAAACGGAGAAGGCGTGCGAGCACTCGGACAAAAATTTGATGTCTATACAGGTTGTTTAAACTAACCAAAAGGGAGTATGATGCAGCTCACACCCCTGCCATCAGTGGGCTGGTCATCACTCCCCAAAATGCCAAATGCACACATACATCCTCAGGAAACAAATCAAAGCCAACATCCTCCCGAACCAGCGACCTCCACAATCTCTTGGCCGGAAAGATTAAACTGGAGCAGTCCAGGAAGAGAGAGGGTACAACCTCGCGTCAAAGAGTATATACATTCCTGGAAGGCAATGGTTGCAAATACTAGAAGCCTAACCAACCAACTTCCTGAACTCACAGCCATCTTGGAAACAGAAAGGTTGGACTGGGTGGCTATAACAGAAACGTGGTTCACGGAAAACCATGGATGGGATACGGCCATTCCCGGTTACAGTCTGTTCAGGAAAAATAGGCAGGAAAAAAAGGGGGGCGGTGTAGCCATTTACATTTGGGAGAAAATAAAAGCCACAGAAGTAGAAGGGCAACCTAGGGACTTCGAGTCACTGTGGCTAACAGTAGACATGGGCAAGGGAAACCCCTTCAGAATCAGCATCATGTACAGACCCCAAATCAAGGAGATAAAGGAGACAAAAGACCTAATAGAGGAAATCCACAAAATGTCTGATAAAGGCGAAGTAATGCTGGTGGGGGGACTTCAACCTACCAGAAACTAACTGGAGCACACTAATGGCAGCAATAACAAGAAGTAGGGACTTCTTATTGTCACTTCAAGGCGTGGGACTGTGACAACTTGTTAAAACCCTAACAAGGGGAGATGCCATTCTCAATCTTGTCCTCACAAACTTGGAAAGGATCAAGGACATCGAAGTGGAATGCCATATGGGCAACAGCAACCATTGCATGGTAAGCTTTAAGATAAACATAACACGGGACACCAGCCACTCAAAGATAAAGGTGCTAGATTTCAGAAAGGCTGACTTCCAAAAAATGAGGAACAACATAAATAGCCAGTTAATGGAAATAGAGGTTGAGGAAGTGGAGGTCATGAGGGGGAGACTCAATAAAGCTATAAAGACTGCCACAGATCAATGTGCCAGATGGGTCAGCAAAGCAAAAAGGAAAATAAATCCTCTAAAGTTTTCCAAGGAAGTGGCTACCACAGTCAAAGAAAAAAAGAAGGCGTATAGCATATACCAGGAAACCAAAACTGAGAAATAACTGGGAGTCATACAAGAAAAAAATGAGAGTCTAACAAAAAAATTAGAAAGGTAAAAGCCCAGACAGAGGGAAAGATAGCAGGAGAGGCAAAGAGAGGAGACAAATATTTTTTTAGATACATTAGAGGGTGTAGGATGGCAAAAGGTGGGGGGGATAGTAAAGATTGCTACTGAAGAAGGGGGAATGCACCAAACATGACCCAGAGAAAGCCAAAATCCTCAACAAATACGTCTGCTCTGTGTTTACCAACGAGGACCCTGGAGATGGCCCAGCCCTGAAAAAACAACACCCCAGGACCAGGGGTTGACATGAATCCCTTTACAGTAGTCGAAGTATGGGAGGCGCTAAATAAACTAAAGGCAGACAAAGCCATGGCACCAGATGAGACGCACCCCAGAATCCTTAAAGAACTGGGGGCAGAATTAGCAGCCCCTCTGGCACTTCTATTCATGAAATCCTTGAAGAGCGATGTGGTACCCAAAGACTGGAAAAAGGCAATAATGGTTCCACTTCCCAAATCAGGCAGTTGTGAAGAGGCTAGTAAATACAGACCGGTGAGCCGCACATCTATAGTAGGGGAAAACTAATGAAGACACTACTCAAACAAAGGATCATAGCATTCCTTGAAACTTATGACCAACAAGACCCTAAACAGTATGGTTTCACAGCAGGTGGGTCATGCCAGCCAAGTCTGCTTGAGTTTTTTGACTATGCTACTAAAATAGTGGACAATGGTGGGGCAGTAGATGTGGTCTACCTAAACTTTAGTAAGGCCTTCAACTTGGTTCCACACAGAAGGCCAGTCAAGAAGCTTGACCACACAGGGACTGGTCCAGAAATAGAGGGGTACAAAACTGATTACAAGGCAGAACCCAGAGGGTACAGGTTAATGGAATGCAATCGACAGAAGGCAGGGTGACCAGCGGGTTACCCCAGGGCTCAGTGCTGGGGCCTCTGCTCTTCAATGTTTTTATAGTAGACATCACTGACAGACTAGAAGGGAAGCTGTGTCTGTTTGCAGATGACACCAACATTTGTAACAGGGTGGACACCGCAGAAGGAGTGAGCAAGGTGGAGGCTGACCTCAAGAAACTAGAAGAATGGTTTGGAGTATGGCAGCTGAGATTTAATGCCAGAAAGTGCAAGGTCATGCACATAGGAAAGAGAAATCCAAGAAAGGAGCATTACCTAGGAGGCGAAAGATTGGCGGCCTCAAACCAGGAATGAGATCTGGGAATCATAGTCTCAGATAACTTGAAAGTTAGTAAGCAGTGTGAGAAGACAACATTGAAGGCCAACAAAATGCTGTACTGCATTGGGAGGGGAATCACCAGCAGGAGGAGAGAGGTGGTACTACTACTGTATAGATTGCTGGTCAGGCCTCGCCTGAAATATGTTGTCCAGTTCTGGAGGCCTCACCTCAGGAAGAACATTGACTGGGTGGAAAAGTACAGAGAAGGGCAACAAAAATGATTCAGGGTCTGCAGTACATGTCCTTCGAGAAAAGACTTCGGAAACTGAATATGTACTCCCTGGAGCAGAGACGAGAGAGAGAGGACTTAACTGAAACATTCAAGGACATAAAAGGCATTAACAAGGTACAGGCACGGGAACTTTTTCACTTCAAGAAGGGCTCCAGGACCAGGGGACATGACCTCAGGCTGCAAGGAGGGAAGTTCTCTACCAACACCAGGATGTTTTTCTTCACAGAAAGAGTGGTGGACACCTGGAACAGCCTGCCCCAAGAGGTTGTGGAGGTCAACACTGTGGGGGGATTCAAGAATGCATGGGATAGACACAAGGGAGCCCTGACTACAAAGGGCAACTAGAGTGTCAAAATAGTTCTAAAACAAATGGGCAGACTAGATGGGCCTAGCAGTCTCCTTCTGCCGTCAACTTCTGTGTGTGTGTGTGTCTATATATATATATATATATATATATATTCATATTCATTGCAAAAAAAACTCCATTAATGCATCAGTTAGGGTTCCTGTTAAAGCAATAAAAGTATGGAAATTCAGTGTTGGGGTTACCAACCCTACCACCTCACTCTCCACACACCAGCAGGTGTCTGGGTGTGCCTTGGGGGTAGTCCAACCTAACTCTCACACCATTCTCCTGTAGTGTACCATCTGTTTCCTTACACATGGAATGGGGTGAGAGTTAGATCCGACGACCCCAAGGCACACACCGGCACTTGTTGGTGTGTGGAGGGTGGGGGTGATAAGGTTGGTAACCCTAACACCGCATTTCCATACTTCAGTCGCTGTAATAGTACTGTACTAAAACTGGAAATACTATTGTTGGGGGTGAGTGGCTGATTTTGGCTGTGTTGGTTAGAGATGATGATATGGTGTGCACAGAAACAGGCTGCTCCTTGAAAAAAGTCATTTATATGATTGTTCACACATGTGCAGAAAACATTTTGTTAAAAGAAAGGGATTTTAGAGGCATGCCACTGTCGGGTCCAGCTGCACTGGGCTTGACAGTGACAGCCCAGTGATCAGCAAGGCTAATCAGGACACTGTTCTGTGCTTATGTGGTGGAAACTTCTTGTAGATGAAAGGAGTAAGCCACTTCTATCAGAGAGCATCTTGATCCTTTCATCTGCATGAAGCCGCCAAGCAAGCAGCTGAGCAGACTCGTGCTCAACCTGCTCCCCCCCGAATGTAAGCCCCATCTGTGAGTAGAGAGCACACAATACAATGTGAGAGGCCACTTGGGGACCAGTGATCACTGTACAGTGTGGTTCAATTAAAGGATGGCTGCAGAATCAAACCACAGAAGGGTGAGGGTCCTGAACTTTAGGAGGGCACATTTTAAATACATGGATGAATACCTCAGGGATGACCTGGCAGGGGTAGGTGACCTGGGTGGGGTGGAGGAACAGTGAGCAAAGATAAAAGGGACCATAGTAAAGGCAACAAACCTCTGAATCGAACAAGTGAGCAAAAGCAAGAAGAAAAAGAGACTGCTATTGTTCTCAAAAGAGGTGACTGAAAAGGTAAAAGCTGAAAGGGTAGCATTCAGAAGCCATAAGACGCAGAGGGAGGAGGATAGGGAAGGGATATACTACGAGATCCCAGCAATTGAAATCCCAACCCACACAATCCCGAGCCTGAAAGCCCAACTCGCCGATTGCTGACAGACCACCATCCCGAGGACCACAAACCCGACACTGGACTTCTGCCATGTTTGGGGGCGGGGGGCTCATCCCTGTCAGTCTTCACTATTCATTCCTCTGGGTGTGCACATGAGCTTTTGGGAGTTAACAGCACAGCCCATGGGGCGACGATTGCGTGGTGCACGAGGGGTTGGCTGTTAGGCACCATGACTCCTCCATCCCAGTTCTGTTTCCCCCACCGTCGAGGTCGCACCCGCTGCATGATCAGTGCTTGCTGTGTCATCGGGCCTGTTCCTTATTTTGATGCCGTTTCCTGCTTCTCCATCCCAGTTCTGATTCACCCAACGTCTTTGGATACCAGCAAGACTGTTACTTTTATTATTGCCAGCAGCACCGGGTCTTTTCCTGTGAATTTTGTTTGATTCTTTTCGCATCATGTCTGTTTCAGGGGCTAAGAGAAAATCCAAAGCGGGCCATGCCCCCATGTATTGGTGCTCCTGTGTCCGGCATTTTTCCGTGATGGACTGACATGACATTTGCCTGCACTGCCTGGGTCCCAACCATGATACGGACAACTGTGACGCCTGTTTCTCCATGGACTGCTGTGTTCTGGAAATCCGCATGTTTAAAGTTGGCAGAACCTCACCATCTTTTAGAGGCTGGTGACATTCTAGGGATGCCATGGCAAGATCTCTTGACCCTGCCTCCGGGTCCCCTCCTGGGTGTATACAGCCCGGTGAGGAGGAAACCTCCTCGGATTCCAGCCTTGCCATCAAGGAGGTTTATTCCACAGTGCTGGAGGAATGCCTCAGTTCCCTGTGGAGCCGGGGTGGGAGCACCGCCATGGCAGTCACCTCCTCGGAGGTGCAGGCACCCCCGGTGTTGCAGCCCATGGTCGCTGGGCCCAGCACTGGCAGACCCTCGGTGCCACCTGCTGGTGCCATTTCAGATCCCGCCGTCATTCATGGTGCCGGGGGTTGGGGCAGTGTTGCAGGTGGTGCCATAGTTCATGGCGCCATTGGTTCTAGGGCTCCCAGGGTCACTAGCCTAGCAGTGTGCATGGTCTCCTCCTCTTTGGAGCCAATCTGGACTGGTGTCCTGACTCCCCAGAGACAGGGAGCCCCCCTGGACACGGCACAAGGTGGCCCAGTGTTCAACTCCCATGCTCCCTGGAATCTGTGGTCTCTGCAGGCCCCCTTGCCACCCCCAGCATCAGGGGCCCCATGGTGGATTGCAGTCCCAGAGGAAGTGGTGTGGTAGTCTCAAATTTGGGGGGCCGGGGCAGTTCCCATGTCAGGTGCTGCTTTGGCCCCTACAGTTGGGATGGGGACTTCTTCTTCTGCGGCCTCCCTCAGGGGACCTGCAGGATTAGGGGTCCCCCTAGCACTAGGGTCGAGGAAGAGGATGGCCTCGGAGTCCGAGGGGTTGAGGGGCCAGGGTGAAGTACGGGGGCCCTCCTCCACTTCCCTGTGGAGGATGGTGAGAAGTCATAGTGCAGAGCCCTGCTTCTCCTTCTCGGAGGTGCCCTTAATGGCTGGCATGAGGGTTGCCCTTCTGGATCCATGCAACCCTGGTCACACCACAGGGGAGATTCCTCCTCAGGGCTCAACCAAGATATGTTTTCACATCTACAGCATACGCTGACTGGGTTGACTCCCAGATCCCCTCGAGCTAGAGGATCTTCAGCGAGGTCGCAGAGGCCAGGTGTTTTCAGTTAGGTGCTCTTCCCCAGTTCCTCTACAGTCATCTCCACCTCTCCTGGGCCATGTGAATCCTATCGGGCCCTTAACCTGGGAGGCATTCAGGGCCACTGCAGCGGCCTTCTTTAGGTATGTTAGAGCCATGGATGAGCAGGTCTTTTGCCTGTTTCCTCCTCCACAGGAGGACTCTGAGCACCCAAGTTCCTCAACTTCCTTGGCTTCCTCTTCTGAGGAAGAGAACCATTCAGTCCACCTTTCATCTGATGCTGATTTCACTGAATATCAGTGGTTCCTCTCGAGGTTGGTACAGAAACTCCATATATCCCACGTGATGAGACAAAATACTGAGCGGGAGATATGTTCCTTCCTGAGCGAGTTTAGTGCGCACCACCTAGTGGTACCATCCTGGCCTGTTCCCTTCCAGGAAGCATCAATCTGCACCTGGCAGTCACCAGCCGCCTCATCCCCAGCCCCAGCGGACTGCAGGAGGGGGTATTGCACTCCCTGAGTCTCTTAGTTCTCTGCCTCACCCGCCTTCAGGGCTGACGGCCTTAGATACTCCTTCTGGGCTTCAACACCTGGCGCACAACCGACCACTGGATCTGGATTCCACCGAGTTTGACTGATGGGGAAGAAGAGTTTTCTCTTCGGCTCGTGTCTTGTATCAGCTCACATCAGGCTCACCATGCTGCCTACCGCAGGCACCTGTGGTCAGTGTTAGCTCAGGTACTAGCATCTCTGCCTGATTCTGAGGAATATAGGCAAGCCATTGCCCTCTCTGCGCAGGGTCTGGATCTTGCAAGGCACCAAGCAAGGGCATCTTATGATGCCAATGAGGAGGCCTCCAGACTGGCAAGGACAGTGATCTGCATCAGGCGGATGGCATGGCTTTATCTATCCAGGTTGTCACCCATTGCCTGGTGTAGGGTGATTTCCTCCACTTTCTGGGGTACCCATCTTTTCTCCCGCAGGGCAAGGAGGAACTTACAGGGGTGTCTTCCGTCCCCCCGACCAAGGGGGACACCTCCTCGGCCTAACCAGCCTTAGGCTTTGTATGGTCTAGTAGGGCTATGCGGTTCTCCCCTCCTATGCCTCACCGACAGGAGGCTGAGGGAATCTGTTTCCTCAGGGCAGTGCCAGATCCTCTCCAGGGGGCTTGGTACTCACCCAGCAGTAATGAATAGTGAAGACTCACAAGGGAAGATATGAAGATTACGTATCTACCGTAATTCTTGATCTTCTCTTGTATCTTCATTCATTACTGATTCCCAACCACCTCCCCCTCTTGGGCCTCAGCTCTTGGGCACTGCCTCCACCCTGCTCACCCTCCCCCTCTTCGAGGTCAGTTGGGGACAGAGTCCCCCTGGTACCTCAGGGCCTTCTGTTTCCTTCACTAAAAAGTCACAGAGCACCCGCCCTAGGAGGGTGGCGAGTAGGGTCTTCGCCCTGGCATTGGAGGGAACTCCCTGGGATTCTCAGTGGGGTGCACTGTGGTTGCTTTTTTACCTGACACAGATTTCCATTTTGTTTTCCTCTTCTTGAAGTAGGGACTGTGTCAGTGCATCTCGTGGGATAACCTGTAGGGATTTTCCTCCCCCTGTGTCTTTCTCTCTTTCCTCTACCTTAGAGGTCATTCTGGACAGAGTCCTCTCCTGTTTATGGGGTCCCCCCCTCACTGAGCCATAAGACTTTAAGCTGTAGGAGACAATGTCCCAGGATTTTCATCCCAAATGTGCGTTTAGGGGTGGAGGGGTGCTGACTTCGCCATGTTTTATATTCTCCAAGACCATTTCAAATTCTCTTGTTCTGGACCTCTGTCCAGCGGTCCCTGAAGTTGATGGGATCCTTTCTCCTATGTTTTCATACCTTCAGGTTTCTGAGGCTAAAATAAGCCTATGGTCTTCCAAACTCAGCATGACTGAGAGCCCCCTTCTTTCCCTGCATATGCTGTATCTCTCTCTCTCTTCTCTTTCTCTCCTTCCTTCTTCCTTTCTTATGCTGCCACCCAAGGGTTGGGGCCCTATGGCCTCTTAGGATGAAAAGTACAATCCCTCTGTCCTCTGGTTGGCTTCCTATCCCTCGGCTCTCTTGCTTCACCTTGATTTTCTCTACCCCCCTTGTTTCATCCTCTGGCAGAACAGAACTGGGATGGAGGAGGAGTCTGTGGCGCCTAACGGCCAACCCTCGTGCGCCACGCAGTGTGTCGGCCTCGTGGGTGGTGCCGTCAGTGTGAGACTCCCAAAAAAAGAGCTCCCATACAGGTGCGCACTCTCGACTCACCAAGCAGTAATGAATGGTGAAGATACAAGAAGATAAAGAATTATGGTAGGTACGTCATTTTTATTTCTGCCCCCCACCCAAAAAAAACTAATATAACCAACTCCATGTCGTGGCAAGTTCGAGTGTCGGGCTTTCAGTCATTGGGATGGTGGTACATCGGGCAGTTATCGCGTCAGAATTTCGGACTCAGGATTGGGAGGGTCGGGATTCCGATTGTCGGGTTTTTGTCTTACCCCCTGAGGAGGTGTATTGGGGAAATGGAGGGAAGCTGGGAAAGCACTAAGGAGCGCATAGGCACAAACTGAAGAGAGAATAGCCCAGGAGGTAATGAAAGAGGAAAAGAAATTTTTTAGATATGTAAGTAAAAAAGAGGAAGACCAGGGGTGGATTGTTAGGTTAAAAAGGGAAGGGGGGACTATGCAGAGGGGGACCCAGAAAAGGCAGATATCCTGAACAAATACTTTTGTTCAGTGTTCTTGAAGGAGAAGGAGAGGGACCACAAAAAAGTAACAGAAGCTTTGGAGGGAGGAAGGTGAACACTGGTCAATTTTTGGAGGAGACAGTCCTGAAGGGACTTGCTAATCTGAAGGGGGGGACAAAGAAATGGGGCCAGATGGGGTGCATCCAAGGGAGCTGAGGGAAAGACTGACTGCACCTCTGACAGTTCTGTTTAACAGCTTACTGGAAACAGATTATTCCAGAGGACTGGAGGAGGGCAGAAAATGGTAGCAGGGAGGAAGCTGGCAATTATAGGCCAGTCAGCCTGACATTGGTGGTGGGGAAGTTAATGGAATCACTGCTGAAGGAAAGGATTGTGGAATATCTTGAATCCAGTGGGTCATAAGACCCAAGGCAGCATGGTATCACAGGGAAGGAGGTCATGTCAAATAAATCTGATAGATCTTACTTCGAGATTCGCTCTTGCAGCAGGTAACACCTTTAGGACAGAAGCCTGCAGGCAGCAGGACCTCACGGAAACTTTCTAGCTAGCAATACCCAGCAGGGGACTACCCCCTATGTCGGCCTGCCCCAGAGGTCACGTATGGTATAAAAGGGGTGGTTCCCAGCCCATCCCCAGTTCTTTTCCTGTTGTAGACCCCACAAGTCAGACTTCCGCGGATGCCTTCAGCTACTCGACCACCATCTTTACCGTGTTTTTAATGCATCTTTTATTTCCTTTTTCGATAGTATTTCAATGAATTTGTGCATGTTGTTGTCTTCTCCAACATAGTTGATCGAGATGCGCCCTTCCAACTGCGCATGTGGAAAGCAGATCCCACATAAAGACAGCCATTTGGTCTGCCTTTTCTGCCTGGGCCCAGATCACAACATCGAGGCCTGCCAGTACTGCCGCAATTTCAACCAGCGCAAGCATCTCCAGTGCCAGAAAACCCTCGAAGCCTTTCTACTTAAAAAACAGATATCTGCCATGGAGAAGGAACTTCACTGCAAGAGCTCTTCATCCAGTCCCTCTTTGTCATCTTCTCACAAAGAAAAGAAATTGAGCGGCAAACACAAGTAGCAAGACAAGGAGGAATCCTGGGCAGAAGACCGCTCTCGGACCCCCACAAAGTTGGCGACCCTCTCCTCCGGGCTTGCCTCTGGGCTCCTGGTCTTGGAGCCTCCCTCACCTCCGTTAGAGGAGAAGGCTCCTTGGGGTGGGGGAAGTCCTCCCACTCCTCCCAGCCACTCAAGCTAAGCCCATTCCCCTATGGGGCTGTAGGCATAGTGGCTCGGCCGGTGGTCCTTCGGGTGGCAGGCCACTGTCTGTCACCCTTCCAGCCACTGTCTGTCACCCTTCCAGCCAGGATGTCTGCTGAGTCTGTCCTGATGTCCGGGGCTGATGCTAGTAAGTGGCACCAGGGACAGTCACCTTCTTCCTCCAGGAGCAATGGATGGACGTCCCGATCAGGAGCGATGCCTCCTCTGCAGGTGACTCCACCTAGGCATCTACTGGCTAGGTCCCCAACCCAGCCTCTGCCAACACCAGTCACCTTTATGCTAGCCTCCCCAGTGCCCTCTCAGGAAAACCTGGCACTTCCGCAAATGCTGATAGTCCTTCAGCATCCCCAGTAGGCCAATGCCCAGGGACCTGATGCCCGATGGTCAGACGTCGGATCCAACACCTCCAATGACTGAGGGGTACTGTTTTGGTTCTGACACCAGATGACCAGGACCAGAGTACCCCGACACCGGGGTTACCCCAGACGGATGACTTGATGCCGGGGCCGTCTGTGCCTGCCCCCCCAATGCCAGATACTCCAGCTGTGCCATAGAACCCCCCACAGTGTCTTAATGAGCTTTTTGCTGCTTGATGAGCCTACTTCAATGATAAAGAGGCCCCTGGCTCCTTCTGTAAAGCTGGCTCCAAAGGGCTTTCCAGTCGAGCCCTAGGGCTGCCTTTCTACTCTGCCTCCTAGGAGGCCGAAGCTTGACAACGACTTTCCTTCTTCAAAGGAATGACCACACAGGCCCCTGAGGTTGCCTTCCTCCTCTCTGGATTTGGAGGGCTCAGAAGCGGATTCCTATTTTTCCTCCAGCCATGGGGACTTGGATCCTCCATCTGACCCTGACGTCAGCAAGGATGCCCTGCGCTTCCCACCTGACGACCCTGTTTATGGATGTGATGTGTCACATCCAACAGTTGAATGGATGGTACTCTAAAGGCCTCAACCTGAAATGGAAGAGGTTGACTGCCTTCCTCCAGAAGAAGGATGCCCTCCCCATGGTCAGTTCATACAAGGATGCCAACAAGCTGGCATGGAAGCATCCTTTCTCAACCCCAGCATTGTCCAAAATGTCGGACTGGTTGTATACCATTCCCCAGGACGATCTCTTCTATGAGGAACAACTGGAGGCAGACTCAGTGGTGCTGAATGCCACCCACGACAGGTCCAGACATCCGCGGCACCTCAGTACACAACCCCCAGATAAGAAGCAGTTCGATCATCTGGCCAGGAACATTTTTTTCCTCCACTAGTTGTGCCATCTGGTCACAGAATTTCCTTGCCCATGTGGTTCAGTACCAGAATGGCCTGTGCGACAAGGCACTGAAAATGATTCAGACCATGCCAGACTCATCCGGATGGGCGGACCTCATGGCTATCATGAAATCTGGCTCAGACATCAGTGACCATGTCCTGTGGGCTTCATACGATACCATGGATTCAGTGGGCAGAGCCATGGCTTCTGCAGTCTGTATCCACCGATACTCTAGGCTGAGAGCTTCCGGGTTTGCCCAGGACGTCCAGTCCAAGATTATGGATGCCCTCTTCAGAGGGCCGGTTCTATTCAAGGAAGATACTCAAAATATCATTACCCGTTTGCAAGAGGGAGGAAAAGCAGTTAGGTTAATGCAGACTATGTACAGACCTAAGCAACAACCTAACCAGTCCATTCATAAGACTGGACGACAGCAATTTCGAGGTCAGCACCAGCAGCAGCAGCGGGCTGGCTTCAAACATAAGGCCACTACCCCTGCCATTGGAGGTTCTGCCCCATGGGTTCCCAGAACATCTCAGCCTGTACTTCCCCTCCCCGGCTCCTCTGCTCAACCCTCCTCCTTTAGCAGAGTCTACAAGATAAGCGGTGGGGGGGGGTCGGTTCTCCTTGCACACCGAAGGGTGGCATCGGATAACATCAGATCGCTGGGTCCTGCAGCTCATCGAGAGAGGACACCCTTGAATTCATGGAGATTCCTCAAGACAACCCTCCAGTACTGTCTCAATACTCTCAGGCCCACAGCACTCTCATAGCAGAGGAAATTCTGGCTGTCCTTCAAAAGAAGGCCATCAAGCCGGTGTCCCTGGAACAATGAGGAACAGGGTTTTGCTCCCACTTTTTTCTCCTGCTGAGGAAGACAGGGGATCTTCGTCCTATCTTGGATTTAAACCACCTGAACCAGAACATAGAGTACAAAATGTTGAGGATGGTCACCCTGCTAGGTCTCCTCTCCTAGTACACCAAGGGAACTAGCTATGCTCCCTGGATATGCAGGATGCATACCTCCACATTCTGATTTTCCAACCACACAGAAGGTTCCTGCATGTCTGCTTTCAGGGCTGCTCATTACCAGTTCAGGGCCTTGCCCTTTGGCCTGTCCTCGGCACTGAGGGTGTTTACCAAGTGCCTTGCCATGGTAGCAGCAGGTTTCAGGAGGCAGGGGCATTATGTCTTCCCCTACCTCAACGATTGGCTGCTAACTGCTCCCTCTCAGAACTGGCTTATAGAAATCCTTCGAGACACGTTCTCCCTTTTTCAGGACCGGGGGTTACTCTAAACCTCCCCAAGTCCTACCTCTGGCCAAGTCAGTGGCTTCAATACATAGGGGCAATCCTGGACACGGCATAAGGCAAGGCCTTCCTCCCCCAGGACAGGGCAGACCGCCTTCAGTCCCATGCTCGGCAGCTGATCTCAGCTTGCCAAGTTCCAGCCTGGACAGTACTCAGGCTATTGGGGCATATGGCAGCAGCCATTGCCATGGTCTCCATGGTTCGACTTCACATGAGGGGGGGTTCAGTGGGATCAAAGGTCAAATGACCTGGACCAGCCAGTCTTGGTATCCTGCCCAGTCAGGCAGTCCCTGGCATGGTGGCTAATACTCCCAACCTTTCCAGAGGGGTTTTCTTCTGGAAGGAATCTCCCACACAGATCCTGACCACTGATGTGTCAGGCCAGGGTTGGGGAGCTCATCTGGGCACTCGCCAGACTCAAGGATCCTGGACTCAGCAAGAGCTTCATCTCCACATCAATATTCTGGAGAAGAGGGCAGGTCTGTATGCCCTTCAAGCCTTCCAGACAGTCCTCCTGACTGGTCCCCTGCTGATACAAACTGACAACATGTCGGTGGTATTTTATATCAACAAGCAGAAGGGGACACACTCTATTCCTCTTTGCAGAGAAGCCATGCAAGTGTGGACATGGGCAGTAGATCACCTGCTAGAACTCTTGGCAGTCCGCATTCCAGGCATTCAAAACTCTTTGGCCAACAGCCTCAGTCAAACTCAGTCCAGAGCCCATGAGAGGGAGTTGCTTCTCGTAGTGGCGGAAGATTGCACAGAAATTGATCTATTTGCCTCCCCATCCAACGCAAAACTGCCCAATTTTTGCTTGTTAGATCCAGGGCCTGGTGCTTTCTGGCAAGATGCATTGTCCCTCTCTTAGATGGGGAGGTTTCTTTATGCGTTCCCTCCCTGTCCCCTTCTGCAGCGGTCCTCATCAAGTTGCAGTCGGAGGGGGCAGAAATTATCCTGGTAGCTCCATTCTAGCCTCGTCAGATCTGGTTCCCACTCTTACAGCAACTGGTGGTGGAACTTCTGGTGTCCCTGCCCCTCCAGTCAGACTTGCTAGTGCAGGAGCAGGGCTCCCTGGTCCATCTGGATCTCAGATCTCAGCATTTACATGCGTGGCTCCTGCAGACCTAGCCGTCTCCAGATTTGGGGTTTTCCCAAAGGTAGCAGATTTCCTAGTGGCAGCCAAGAAACCCTCCACTAGGGCAACCTAGACTGTGAAGTGGAAATAGTTCTGCATTTGGGCCACCGCTTGAAGCCTGGATTTATTCACTTGCCCAGTGAACTTGGTACTGGAGTATATCCTCTCTCTTTCAGATGTAGGACTCAGTTACTCCTCACTAAAAATACACTTGTCTGCCGTTTCTGCATACCATGTGCCTATTGAGGGCAAGTACATTGCCCAGCTGGACCTTTCCCGCACTTTTCTGCAGGATATGCTTCATTTGAAGCCTCTCATCCAGGACCCTGTCCCGCCTTGGGACCTCTTGTTTGTTTTAGAGAAACTCACTCTGCCTCCCTTTGAGCCTGCTGCAAGCTGCACCTTCTGTCGTGGAAAACATTATTTTTAGTTGCCATTGCTTCTGCTCAAAGAATTTCCGAGCTTCAGACCCTGATGTGTAAGGAGCCTTATTTAGTTTTTCACAAGGACAGGGTGTCCTTGAGAACTAATCCTAAGTTCCTGCCGAAGGTGGTCTCAGAATTAACCTTGAATCAAGATATTCACCTGCCGGTATACTATCCAGAGTACTCAAACCAACAGGAGGCTCTGCTGCATGCTCTGGATGTCCACAGGGTGCAGAGATACTATTTGGAGTGCACCCATTTTGCTCGTCAGTGTGATCAGTTGTCTGTGTCTTTTCCAGTTTGTAAACAATGTTTCTCCAAATGGTTGATTTTAACTGCATTGTATTTTGTTACAAGAAGTATGACAAACCCTTACTAGGCTCGGTAAAGGGTCATTCTACCAGGAACATGGCAACTTATTTCTCCTCATTGAAAAATGTATCTGCCGCTGACATATGTGCGGCTGTCACTTGGAGTTCTGGCCACACATTTGTGAAGCATTAGTCTGGACATTGCTTCTCGCCGCAGGGCTGGCTTTGGACTTGCTGTCCCTCAGGGCCTCCTGTCCTCATTTCCTCTGAGGAGACTTCTACCTCCACCCTTCTACCTAGGATTTCTCCTCTACTGCTTGGGATTCTGTCCAAGAGGTGCTACCTGCTGCAAGTGTGAATCTCAAAGTAAGATAGTACAGTTACATTAGAACTTACTGTAACAGATCTTCAGGAGGAGCTCTTGCAGCAGGTACTATTTTTCCCACCCTTCTTTCCCCTGGTGATTTCTTCTCCATCTCAGATACTTTTGCTACTCAGTTCTCCTTTTCTATTTTTCTCATTAGCCGGTCTCCGGTGGTTGAACTGAGGATGTGCTGGGGGACCTCCCCTTTTATACCATACGTGACGGGGGGTTGGCCAATATAGGGGACGGTCCCCCGATGTGTATTACTAGCTAGAACGTTTTTGTGGGGTCCTGGCACCTGCCAGCTTCAGTCCTAAAGGTGTTACCTGCTGCAAGAGCTCCTCTCGAAGACAGTAAGTTCTTACATAACTGTACTATCTTCCTTTGATGGGGCTCTTGCAGTAGGTATGACCATTGGGACTAAGCCGCCAGGTGCTAGGACCACATGGAAAACTTCTAGCTGGCAGTCTACAGGAGGGGACCACCCCCCAATGTCGGCACGCTGATGTCCGCCTATGGTATAAAGGGGGCAGTCTCCCAGTCCCACCTCAGTTCTTTTCCCACCATCGACCTGCGCTCATCTGACCTAGTGGAACATTGCTTCAGTTGACCGCCTTTCCTATTTACACTTTTTCTTGGAGTATATTCGATAATATATTGTCGTTTTTACCATCGGCTGCATGTCTTCGCCGACTTCTTCAGTTGAATCCCGCAAATCCAAGTGTGCCTGTGGTAAACAGATTCCAGATAAGGACGGCCATTCCTCCTGCATTATCTGTCTAGGTTCAGACCACGACACTGAAGCCTGCCAGGCCTGCCTGAAATTTAACCAGGCCATGTGGAGACAATGCCAGAAGGTCCTGGAAGCCCATCTCCTTCAGCAGAAATTGTCTGTCATTGAAAAAAAGCTGCAAGCCAAGAGTGCATCTTCCTCCCCTGAGGCCTTGTCAGAGACCTCCTCTACTTCTAAGAAGCACAAACAGGACAAGCATCGGGAACAGGAATGGTCCACCTTTAGGAAACGGTCCCCTCTGGGGGCCACGGCCGATGTTGGATCCTCCCACCATGGGGGTTCGGCCCCTCCTGCCAAGCCAGCCCTCCTTCTCTTCCTCCGAGTTGCCTCTGGCCCCACCACCTGCTCTGACTTACAGTGTTGGGCAATGCCTCTGCGTGCTTGGGGGACTGTTCCTCCATCCCACTGCTCCTGTCTCTCAGGCCCTTCACCCCACAGGGTCCTCAGCCTGGGAGCTGTTCTGGTTCCCAGGATGTCAGTACCTCTACTGATGACAGCCCAGCCCCAGCATCTTTGCCAGATCTCTTTTTGGGGTACAACAGTCCTTCAGACCAGCATCAGCTGTGGCATGCTCCTGTGTGATCACAGTCTCCGCCTAGGGGATCCCCCCCTTGGGTGCCTCCTGGCCGTCAGCTGCCACCAGTGGATCCCATTCAGGGACCTTCCCACCTATTGTCAGCAGAGCCTCCAGTCCTCAGTCCTCAGACCCGGCACCCGGTCACCCAACACTGGGACCGCTGGTCCTCTTCCTTCAGACCCAGTGCCTCTGGTCCTGCCACTACTGGACCCCCACAGATCTCCAGGTGGCTCCTTTAGGACCCCCTCAAACCTGCTGGGTCCTCTGCCCGATGCCGTCTGCTGTCGGGACTGGCCCCTGGCCACCCTTCTGATCCCCAGCCAGGCCCACGGCCTCCATTGGGTGTAACTCCAGGCTGCCCGTCAACGCCCTTCAGGCCGTCACCCGATCCCTCGAGACCATCGCTGCATTCTTCCCACAGTTACCTGATGCCCAACCCACCATCTTACTTGACGCCGGCATCTCCTCAACTGTCGCCGGGCGATTATGGAGCTTTATTCAGTTCCTGGTGGGCGTACACTCACCGCCTGGTGCCAACCCTGGTGGCACACCCATCGGCCCCAGCACCAATGCGGGCTCCTCTTCAGCCTACTCCTAGGGCTCCTCCTCCTCTACTGAAACGACCACCTGACGCTAGGGCATGTACTGGTACCGACCTAAGCCCAGCCCTACACAAAACACTGGAATTCGAATATTCAGAGGATGTGGAGTCGGACTCTGCCGAGTCACCAGCTCACTCCTCTCCCAAGGAGATGTGGATTAGGGAGACTTCAGAATCCCCCCCCCCAGAAGATCCCTCCTTTCTGGAGGTGATGAGGCTCATTCAGGTATTGCAAGGCTGGCAAACAGAAGAGCAGGGCCCTCAGTGACACAGTTTGGTGGAGCACCTGTGCCTCCCAGAGGTCACCTTGGTGGTGGTTCCACCTTTTGTGGTGCCTGGCGATGATATTACCACCACCATATGGCAGCAGCTGGCATCGATCCCTCCCTTGCCTAAGAAGGCAGATCAGCTGTACCACGCCCCAGATGGTCAGCCCCATATTGGAACCCACCCTAAGGATGACTCAGCTATCCTAACAGCAGCCCACGTCAGGACTACAAAACCTAAGTGCCTGGGTGACTCCCCTCCTGATAAGGAGCCTAGGCAATTGGATCACTTCAGTCACCGAGTGTACGCTTCTTCCAGTCTAGTCTTGTGCACCCAAAATTACTTGGTGCACATAGTGTCTATCAACAGTCCCTCATGGACCAGGCAACAGGCATTCTAGAAGCCCTCCCCACACTCCTTCTCTAAGGCTCAGTTAGAGCAGTTACTCCAGTCTGCCTCCAGTGTGAGCTTCCATGTCCTCCGTGCTGCCTATGACATGGTGGATGCTTCATTGTTGAGCATGGCAGTGGCCATTTGTCTCCGGCCCCATGCCTGGCTTCACCTTTCTGACTTCACCCTGGACATTCAGGTCTCCATTATGGACTCCCCGTTCCGGGGCTCTGCTGTCTTTGGCGGTGATGTCCAAGACATGCTCACCTCTCTACAAGAGTAGAGCAGGGCTCTTCATTTGGGACACCCCCCTCTTGCGCACCCATCTGGGCGGGGCACGCTGTTCTCTTCATCGCCCAACACAATGACCCACCCACCAGCTGCTCTCTCTGAGTATAAGAGCAAGCATTAGGCCACTTCTGCCCCTGATGCCCCAGCCCCTAAAGCTCCCAGAGTCGAGGCAACCACACATCCACCACCTTTTGACTTGTGGCATGAACCCCCCCGTCCTCCAGCAGGGTAGCTAGTGAAGTTGTTAGGGGGTCGGCTTGCCCCCCAACCTAGATGGATGTGGGACAATCTCTATACATGAGTGGATTCTCCAGTTGATACCCCAGGACCACACTCTGGCCTTTTTCAGGTGGACACCTGGGCACTCTCAGGGGCCATCTCTTTAGTCGGGGGTCCACCTCCCCCACCCAGAAGGGTGCCATAAAACCTTTTCCGAGGGGACAGGTCAGACACAGTTTCTACTCTCGTTTCCTCTGGGAGGCTGGAGGAAACAGGATCTTCAGCCATTTTGGGGCCTACATCTGTTGCGCCAGTCTGTGGGGCAATAGTGCCTTCGCTTGGTGGCTCTCCCAGGCATCCCACTATGGATCCACCCCAGAATCAGGCTCTGTGCCCTCCCTCTGCAGGATGCATATCCCAATCTCTCAAGTTTTTCTGCCCTCAAATAGTTTCCTTTATCTCTCAGTGGTGCAAGTGCCAGGCCTTCAGTACATCCTGGAGGGCAATCTCAGCCGCACACAGGCTCAGCCTCTTGGGCGGAATCTGCGCATGTCAGTTGTCGAGAGCTTTGACAGGTGGGGACAACCAGCAATAGATCTGTTCTGTCCCAACCCAATATCGAACCGCCCAGTTCCCACTTATTCATCCCCGGGCCTGGTGCTTTCTGGCAAGACGTGTTTTTTCTTTCCTTGGGAGGGGGGCCCCCCTTAAGTTCTCCCCCTTTTCCCACTACTCCAGGGGGTTCTCCTCCAACTGCAGTTAGAGGGGGCAGGAATGATTCTTATCATGCCATATTGGCCACGCCAGGCAGGGTCCCCTCTGCTTCACCAATGGGCAGTGGACGTTCCAGTTTCTCTTCTCTTCTGTTTCTACTTGTTCTTCATGGTCGTGGGCACCTTGATCCATTGGAATCTCAAGTCCCTCCAGCTTCTTACACGGCTCCTTCTGACATAGTCATCTCTCGCTTTGGGGCTTTCCCCAAAATTTTCTGCGGTTCTGACAGGGACTGGCATGCAGTCTCCCAGAACCATCTGCACTATGAGGCGGAGGTATTGTCGCTCTAGGCAGCTTTCAAGAGATGGGACCCTTTCTTAGGTCCAGTTCCCTAGGTCCTGGATTATTTCTTATCCCTGCTGGACTCCAGCCTTGGTTATCCCTTGTTCACAATCCACTTTCTTGCCATCTCTGCCTATCTCTTCCCTGTGGGAAGCTGACCTTGTTTCTGTTGGGCGTCTCTGCTTTTTTCTGCAGGACTCTCTCCATATCTATCTACCTATCTCCCCACCGACACCCCACTGACTACCTAAATCCTCCACTTGACTCCAAAACTTCTCATAACAACTCCTCAACTCTAATCAACTCACCTCCCCCTTTCTATTTCAGAGTTGTTTCCAAATCTGAGACCAAGAAATATCTAATGCAAGCACTAGGGAATGCACCTGGGAAACAAAAACCCAGGGGAAGAGTACACAATGGGGGGTGAGATACTAACAACAAAAAAAATGGAGAGGGACCTGGGGGTAGTCATATCAGATGACCTAAAGATGGGTAAGCAATGTGAGAGGGCAGCAAGGAGGGCTGGGGGGATACTGGGATGCATGAGGAGGCATCACCAGTAGAAAACAGGAAGTTATTATCCCTCTGTACAGACAGCTGGTGAGACCCCATCTGGAGTACTGTGTGCAGTTCTGGAGACCCAATCTCCTAAAGACATAGACAGGATGGAAGCTGTCAGAGGAGGGCAACTAAAATGGTGCAGGGTCTGCACCGGAAGACATATGAAGAGACTTAAGGAGCTTAATATGTATAGCCTCGAGGAAAGGAGGGAGAGGGGGGACATGATAGAAACTTTCAAGTACCTTAAGGGAATCAACAAAGTCCAAGAGGGTAGCATCTTTCAAAAAGAGGTGTGCAAGAACAAGAGGCACAATTTGAAGATGGGGCGGCTCAGAGGTAATTTAAGGAAGTATTTTTTCACAGAGGGTTGTGGATGCATGGAGCGCCTTCGGAGGAAGGTTGTGGAGTCAAAATCAGTGGTGGAATTCAAGCATGCATGGGATAGTCATAAGGCAGTTCTGGGGGGTGGGGGTAGGAAGAAGTAGGCTGTTGGTTAACTAGGATCTGCAGCTTATCCAGTAGGTAGGGAAATGGGCAGACTGGGTGGGCCAAGCGGTCCTTATCTGCCATCAAATTCTATGTTTCTATGTAGGGAAGTCTAGAACTAGTGGAGACATGCTCGATCTGAGATTAGTTTTGCTCACCCTTGACAAACTACTCTCACCACTCACTAAAATCCTAAACCTATCACTTATAACCAGCAAATTCCCTTACATCTGGAATGAAGAGATGGTAACCCCAATCTTCAAAAGCAGGGATAAAACTATGCTTTCCAACTACCGGCCATTTTCTATCCTCTCTCCTAAGCCCTTGAGAGGATTGTCTATGACCAACTTGTAGACAATCTTGACAAGAACAAGCTGCTATGTCATCAACAACATGGCTTTGTAAAGGTGTGGGAAATACAGATGGACACAAACACAAGATTCTGGGTGCAACCCACTGTTTCTAAGTAGGATGTTTATTTTGTAATCATAAACAACAACAACTTTTGCACCATATAAAGTAAAAATAAAACAAAACAATTCAAAAGAAAAGACTTGTAAATACTTTTCACAATTTTCTCCATAGTGCAGCACAGGACTCTCCTAGTCCTTTGCCTACACTCAGTCAGAAGACACTGACCCTATCTAACATCTGTCTGCTCAGGCAGTACTATTTATACCCGCCCACCTAGGTCAGGTAACCAGACATCATCACGGCCCTTCATTTAGTTAAATAACAGGCTAAAAGGACTTAATTACTCTTCTATAATGAGGAGCAGCTTTAGATAATAAAAGGGACTTTCCCAGAAGGATTTTCCCCTCTTTAAAGGAGGACAACTTTCCACTGGGGCTTGAGAGACAGACAGCTTACTATAAAAAGGGGCCACGAGGGGCCGCTGTTCCCCTATACATGATATTTCATTCTTTCCCCTGCTTCAGGTAAGGACAGACTTAATTTGTTCCTTCTTCTTCATGAAGTACATTTGTTAAAGCATTTTATGTGCCCAGAAGTAGGTTTGTGTTTTCTTTACCCCCTTTCAGTATTCTAGTCTGTAGGTTAATTAGCTTCTTAAAATTAGGGTCTGGAAACTAATATGGCATGACTTACAACAGGGTTCCTTCTAATTTCTACCTACGCAACTACAGCTTAACAGCATAATGCATTCATTAGATAACTGCAGCATTCCGTACAGATTCTAACATTTCATAGCGGCAACAGGGTTACAGAAAGTAAAAAGGGAAAGGGGTTTGCCGCTTTACAATAAATACTAATGTACAGGCTAGTCATGTAGGTCTTTCTCTGCCTACACACTAAATAGCCACTGTATCCCTTTTTGATTAGGGTGCTTTACTGTATACAATACATATCTTTCATCCTAGCTAAAATAGGCAACCATTCTATAGAGCTATAGCGATAACCATTTTATTTTATTGTCCCATTCTGTCTGGGAGCTTGAGGTCACTGGAAGTTGACCTCCATACATACAGACCCATGGAAGGAAGAGAAAAGAAAGTTAAAAAGCACAGAGGATTGTCTGGAAGTGGCCTGCCTCCAGACAGAAAGAAACGGATAGCTTTATTAGATAAGAATATATATAGAGAGAGATTGCAACCTAAAATACTCAAGGGGGTCCTACTACAGTGGCAGGGACACACCCTGTCACGGGCTTTAGGAAATGGCACAGTACTATGATGGCACTAGTGGAGTTCACTGGCTTTATCCATGATGCACTAGATCAGGGGCTCTTGGTGGCGGCAACTTTCATTGACCTCACCAGATCCTTTGATACAGTCAGTCATAAGCTCCTTCTCAATCAGTTGGCCAACACAGGTCTATCCCCAGCATCTCTAGAGTGGTTCCAGAGTTACCTCTGTGAGCGGATACAGCAAGTAAAAGTACTGGATGTCCTCTCTGACCAACATACTGTTACTTCTGTTGTACCCCGGGGCTCTATCCTTGGCCCACTACTATCTAACCTGTTTCTTAACAACCTCCTAAAGGCTTGTCCTGACAACATCCTATTATACGCAGATGATGCTGTGCTGTTCACAAGTCGCTCCAACCCCATAGACCTTGAACAGAAAATGCAGGCTACCTTTACAGCAGTTGAGGCATGGTTCTATAATATATATATGGTTCTATATATATATATGGTTCCATATATATATGGTTCTATAGCAGTGTCAGTGGCTCAGTAGGTAGCACACTCGCCTCTGAGGCCGGGAGATCAGAGGGCTGTGGGTTCAGTTCCCACATCTGGCACTTGGGTTAATATCCCAGTACTGACACTGTAATGCAGCATGAGAGGGGTGCTGCATTTCTGAGGTGCCGTCTTTCGGATGAGACGTTAAACCGAGGTCCCATCTGCCTGTATTGGTGGTAGTTCAGGTGGATGTTAAAGATCCCATGGCACTTATCGAAAAGAGTAGGGGAATTTCCCCGGTGTCCTGGCCAAATTTCCCTCATTCACAAAAAATACCACCAACAGCTTAATCTGGTTCAAGGTCAGTTAGCATTCATCTGTATCCCTCTCCCCCAGGTCGTGCCTGAAAATAGGCAGGATTTGTCTAGTGCACTTACCCGGTCAACAAAAGCTAAATAAAATAAAAAATAAATATAATGCTAAGCTCTTCCTCAACTGCAAGAAAACAAAGGTAATGCTGTTTGCTTCTCCTCATAACAGGTACAGATCATATCACCTCAAGATCTTAACAGGGATTCTGCACTAGACATAGTCACCGACTTCAAATACCTGGGGGGTCACTCTTGACTGCTCCCTCTCCTATTCACTTCACATTGACCATGTGGTCAAGGTCGCAAACTCATGTATAGGTCAACTTAATAGGCACAGACACTGCTTCACTGACGTAGCCCTCAAGCTAGCAGTCTCAAGCTAAGTCCTGTCAATAATAACTGATTATGGGTTGGTTGTTTATGGGTCAGGTACAGACACAGCTCTCAAGAGACTCAAATTGGCCCTAAAAAATATTAAGACGTTTACCGTTTAACCCACACCTGTGAGCTCTACGCTTGCTCTGGTTGGCTTAACCTGCAAAATAGAATCCAATATCAGGTATGTCTGCTTGCTAAGAAGTCCACTCTGGGCCTTAGTCGTCCAGGTATACAATCCCTCCTTGGTTCCTCCAATTGCAGACCAACCAGAGATACATATGCAAACTTATTTCATGTCCCCTTCCACTGCACATCGCAGGGGCAGCACTCTTTTGCCTACAGGACCTACAAATGGCTGAACTCGCTCAACTCTGATCTCCAACTGGAACCCAAACTCTGCCCCTTCAAAACTAAACTCCATTCCTATCTCGCCACCTCCAGCTCTTGTGACTGTGACTGCTAAACCGCCCACACCTCATTCTTCACCCTTCAGGTTTAACCAGTTTCTACTAGCACTTCTATACCCCCCTCCCTTTCCCCCCTGTCATTAGTCTCTGCCCACTTCCTATCTCCCCCGGCTTTCCTAGGTCTTAGCGTATCGACCCTTTTCTTCACTTCTGGACTACCCCTCCACTATCTCTCACCACTCCTACCCCAATAAGGTCCTCGCCTGCTGTTCTCCGTTATCCCCCGTCTAACCCCACTCACCACTCATACCCCCAGCAAGGCTCTCTGGTCTGCTCTAGTCTCTCAACTCCCAATCCCCCCACCTGTTGTTCTCAATTATCCCCTCTTCTTCTCTGACCTGCTCTCCCTCCTATCTTCCCTTCCCCCTTCTTACCTCTCTTGCACCTCTCACTTCTTGCTCGACATCCTTCTAACAGCATTTACCTGAATAAACACTTTGTAATGTTTTCTCATTACCTTATCTTAATCCTTCAAATAATACACTGTAACAATCTCGAAGGATGCTATGGATAAGCATTGACTATATTCTATGTTCACTACTTGTAGTCATACTTAACTTTTGTCCTGCACCTTGTTATCCGTGACACTGTTTTGTATTCTGTTTTTCAACGTGGAACCTTTGTAAATGAGCTTTTAGCTCAAAGATCTTAATCCGAGATACCAATAAATAAATAAATATTTGGAGTTGCAGTTCCTTCTTCTCTGTGTATTTCCGAGCTTCAAGCTCTTATGGGCAAGGAGCCTTATTCTCTTTTCACAAAGATAAGGTCGCTTTGCGTTCCACTGCTCAGTACTTACCGTCAGTAGTGTCTGGGCCTACTCTGCACCAGCTTATGCACTTACTGGTGATTTATCCTGAGCTCTGTAGTTGGGGGAAGCACTTTACCACATACTGGATGCATGCAGTATCATGGGAGCCTATACCTTTTGGACCAGGTTCTATCAGCAGTCCTGTCTACTCCTTCATTTCCAAGCAGGCAGGCGCTTCGGTATCTGTGCAATGCCAGTCACATGGGGTGGCAAAATGCATATCCTTTGGCTATCAGCACCACCACCAGTCCCTTCCCGGGGTTGTTAAGGCCATTCCACCAGGTGTATGGCCCCGTCTACAGCCTGTTTCAGGATCATGCCTGCTAAAGACAACTGCACAGCAGCTGCCATCAACTCTGTCAGCACTTTGTCAGGCATTGCCATCTGGACATTGCTTTTAGGCGCAAGGCTGGCCTTGGATTAGGTGTCCTTCAGGGCCTCCTGTCCTAATTTGCCTATTGCAGACCTTTCTCCTCCTCTCGAGAGTTGTCTCTGCTTGTTTTTAGCACTGCTTGGGACTCAGTCCTAATGGTGTTGCCTACTGCAAGAGCCCCCTCAAAGGAAGATAGTGCAGTTAGGTAAGAACTTACTGTAAAAGTAGATCTTCGAGAGGAAGGCATGCTTTTCTCTCCCTCCATCCCCCTGCTCTTTTTCATATATTTGCCTTTTCTTTTGCTCCAGGAGCCACCTCCTGTTCTTGTCACTCCTTCTAACAGGTCTCTGGCAGGAGAACTGAGGTGAGGCCGGGGGACTGTCCCCTTTATTCCATTGGCGGATGTCGGCGTGCCAATGGTCCCCCACTGTAGACTGCTAGTTAGAAAGTTTCCATGTGGTCCTAGCACCTGGCAGCTTAGTCCTAGTGGTGTTGCCTACTGCAAGAGCTCCTCTAGAAGATCTACTGTTATGGTAAGTTCTTACGTAACTGTTCTATTTATTTGACTGGGTGACCAAAGAACTAGATCAGGGTGGAGTGGTGGACATGGCCTATCTAGATTTCAGTAAGGCGTTCGACACCATTACACACAGGAGACTAGTAAGCAAGCTGGGTAGTTGGGAGTGGATCCAAAGGTGGTAAACTGGATAAGAAATTGGTTAGGGAATAGGTGACCGGATGGTGCTAAATGGAGTTCACTTCAAGGAAGGGAGGGTGACCAGTGGGGTGCCTCAAGGATCAGTGCTGGGACCAGTCCACTTTAATGTCTTTGTAAGTGACATTGCAGAGGAGCTGGAAAGGAAGTTGTGCCTCTTTGCGGATGACACCAAAATCTGCAGTAGAGTGGACTCTCCCAGGTGGAAGGTGGAAAGGATGAGCAGAGACCTGAGAGAACTGGAGAAGTAGTCAAGGGTATGGCAGCTGGATTTCAGTGTAAAGTAGTATGGAATAATGCACTTAGGGCAGAAACCTGTGGCGGAATACACAATTGGTGAAGTGGTATTGATAACCACAAGGGCAGAAACCCAGGGGGGCGGAATACACAATTGGTGAAGTGGTATTGATGACCACCAAGCAGGAAAGAGACCTGGGGTAATCATATCAGATGATCCAAAGGTGGCCAGGCAGTAGGGAGGGCAAGTGAGATGCTGGGTTACATAGGGAAGGGTATTACCAGCAGAAAGAAGGAGATGGTGTTGCCTCTGAATAGATTGCTGCTAAGACCCCATGTAGAATATTGTGTCCAGTTCTGGAGACCACATCTACAGAAGGACAGAGAGTGGAGGCAGTCCAGTGGAGGGCAACTAAAATGGTGCAGGATCTGCATCAAAGCCCTATGAAGAGAGACTAAAGGACCTCAATATGTACACCCCGTAACAGAGGAGGGAGAGGGGAGATATGATGGAGACTTATAAATACCTCACGGGAGTAAATATGGTACAGGAGGGGAATATTTTTTGGAAGAAAAGGTGCTCAAAAACAAGGGGACATGCTATGAAGCTGGAGGAGGTCATTTCAGGAGAGATGTGAGGAAGTACTTCATCACAGAAAGAGTGGTGGCTTCCTGGAAGAGCCCTCCAGTGGAGATGGTGGTGGAAAAAAACAGTGGTGGGGATTAGGAATTCATGGGATAAGCACAAAGGAATCATAGTGGAAAGGAAAGGGGGAGGGAGCAGGAGCTGTAGATAGGGCACAGTCTGATGTAATAGTTTAGGTAGGGAGAAGTGGACAGACTGGATGTGGTCCTTATCTGCCATCAAATTTTATGTTTCTAGGGATGCGGATATGATGTTCCATCCACACTTTCTGGCAGTTGTCATTCCCTTTAATTCTGTCAGGAACATCTTCAAGTTGGCTTCTCCCACACACCCGGGTGGTAACTCTCTCGGCTCCGCCCCATGACGCTAATCTTCCTTTCCATTGGAAGAAGCAGGTTCCCTCCTTATCACTCTTAGTGCCAAGTAGGCCCTTTTGCTCGAAATCTTCGGATTTACTTCCAAACCTTAAAAAAACATCTTGAGGCTTGATCTTTGACTGCGATGAGCGACAAGTCCGCTCCGGGGTTCTGCCAGTGCCTTTGCGGGTAGATGTCCTGAACAGATCCACGCACATGTGTGCGTCTAATGTTTAGGCCACAAGTATGATCCTCAGGCCTGCAACATGTGTAGTTCCTTCCATCCCTCTGTTCTCAAGCACCACTGCGCCCACCTTGTTATCAGCTGACCAGACGAAGGGACTTGCTCGTCACATCTAAGAATGCCTGCCAATTGGTCTCTGCAGCTGTGGGATCCACCGTCCAGCTTGTGGAGTTTGAGGAGGCAGGCCGCGGCACATACCTCCTCAGCCTCCACCTTCATTCTGCTTTTGCTGGGTACCTCGTTCTTGGGATCCTTCAAGGAGTTATGCCAGTCCTTGCCAACATGCGGTGAGGGCCCGTCCTCAGAGCACAAGTCTAAGTCTAAAAAAGAGACCAAAAACCAGGCTTGCCGTCGATTGTGGGATTGAGAACTCTGTCATTTGAGAGCTTCTGATTCCCGGTTTTCTCCTGATCTAACTTCAATCACATTTTCGGCCCAGGCCACTGGCTCCACAGTACCCTCATCAGGCCAGTCAGCTGAGATGCTGGTTGATCTTCCAGCTGAGATTTTTCTTGAGCTGATCGACCAGTTGTCAACTGGGGAGGCCAATACTTAACTTTCCTGGAGTCTGGTCCTGACTCAGACCATTGGAGGGATGGATCAGTCCGCTGACCCACCACCTTTGGTCATCGACCAAGACCCAGAGGTGCCTCAGCTGTCATCGTCTCCCTCCGATTCCCACCGCCGGTCCCCCTGGTGGTCGAGGTCTGGGTCTCAGTCATACTCCCGGGGGTCGAGCAGTTCACCATGGTAAGCGGTGCCACCGCTACTCTTCTTCCTCGTCCTCCACTGGTGAGGAGAGGCTTTGGCGCAAGCTGCGTTGAAGCTAAAGGATCTTATGTGGCAACAACTGGTGTTCTCCGGTATGAAGCTGACCCATGGCTCCTACACTGTCCACCACGTGACTGTCATCTCAACAGCCAATGCCTTCTCTGCCTCAGGAGCCGACCAAGACAGTCCCAGTTCATCCGACCCCGGCATCTGCACCGATTCCCGTGGAACCGCCTCTAAACACCCGACAACCAGCGCTCCGACCAAGGAGTTTTGGCTGGCCAAGGGCATTCCACATTGGCTTTTGGTCACCATCACCCCTGACCTTCTGCAGAGGGTCAGTGGGGACTCGGGCAGTCAACCCCTCTTTTTAACAACTCCTCAGAGTCAGAGGGTTCCTCTTTGCACTCCCGTCTGGTTGATGTGGAGTTGGTTGGGGGGTTTCTGGATGGACGAAGGCCCTACTCCCTTTATGGGCCTTCTCCGCCTGATCTCGGAGTCCACGATATGAAAATGGAGCCTGTCCAGAAATGGGCTTAATACCATTTGACTGAGATCCTGGACCAGGGAGATACTCCTGGGGAGGCCTTTCTGGTGGCAGAGGCCATCCTTGCTCCTACCTTGAAGCTTTGGCAGTGCTCCGCTTCCTGCCCTGCACCCTCTCCCCAGATGGCCCGCCAGTATGTGGTACCTACTGGTTCCTTGTCCGGATTCACAGAACACCCCTCGGTCGAGGGGCTGGTGGCCAATTCTGTGTTCAGGCACTCTGGAAACACTGAGGACATTGACAAGTCACCCAACAGAGTCCAAGAAGTTGGACCATGTGGCTAAGAAAGTCTACGCTGCTTCCTTGCTTGGTCTTCACCAGGTGAGCTTGGCCCTCCTTATGGCCCACTTCTCCTATGCCCTGCTGGGCACCCTGGATGAAGTGCTTCCTCATCTGCCGGTGGACCTCCAGACCATGGTCAAACAGGTCTGGACCAGGGCTGGGCTGTAGCAAAGCAACAGCTCCAGACAGCCATGGACACCGGGGACTCCAGTGCCTGCTGTGTGGCGGCCGCAGTGGCCATGCGCTGCAGGGTTTGGCTGAGGATCTCGACCTTCACGGCAGACACTCAGCACAAGTTGGCAGATGTTCCTTTGCTGGGCACTGACTTGTTCAGGCCAGGGGTCATGGGTCACCTCACCCGCATCGAGAAGTCCAGTGCCACCTTGGACTCTGTGACATCTGCCCAAAAGGACTCCAATGGCTCTAAGCAGCAGCAGAAAAGGAAGCCTTTTGGTCCACTTCTACTCCTGCTGCCAAACCAGCTCAGCCCCAGGCTGATCAGCAGGCCCAGGCCTGGCGATCTTGGCTGAAGTCAGTGGCCTCGGTCATCCCTAAGCCTGGGGGGAGGGGCTCCAGTGGCTCCTTAGCTGGACCCTCCTCCAAGCCTGCCCAGTGACGGAATGAGGGGTGCCTCCCTCATGCCCGTCACACCTAACATACTAACATGCTAAAATGCCATCAGAATAGGCCTAACAGTCTTTTGTTTCTGCTCGTTTGGTCAGCCCCCACGCTGGGAGCTGATCTTGCTGCCCCCCTCTCCCTCTCTGGCTTCTCCCTTCCCAGTTCCGGATATTCTCACTGCACTGGTTTTTGCTTCCAGAACCCTTCCCCTGTACCTGTCCCACCTCCTCTTGAACCCCTCCACTGTTTCTGCCTCCACCAGCCCCCTGGGCAGTGCATTCCATGGCTCCACCACCCTCTCAGTGAAGCAGCACCTCCTCCTTTCTCCCCTGAATCTCCCCCTCTCCATCTTCTACCCATGCGCTCTGGTTGCCCCACCCTCCTTCCTTCGGAGCACCCTGACTGCTCCTTCTCTATTTATTCCCTTCATGTACCTGAAGACCTCTATCATGTCCCCCGGTCCCTTCTCTCTTCCAATGTGTACATATTTAGCTCTTCGAGCCTCTCCCCATAGGTCCTATACCCCAAGCCCCAAATCATTTTGGTTGCCCTCCTCTGGACTCTCTCGAGGAGTTCAACTTCCCTCTTTAAATGTGGCCTCCAAAACTGCACACATTACTTGAGGTGTGGCCTCACCAAGCAGTTATACAGTGGGAGTATCACTTCCCTCCTTCTGGAGGTGAGCCCCCTAGCGATGCATCCAAGCATCCTGTTGGCCTTTGCCGCTGCCCTTCTACAAGTCTCCGAGTTGTTCATCTTGACATCCACCACCACCCCCAGGTCCCTCTTTGCCATCGAGACTTGTAGCATTCCCCCCCGGGTGTACACTTGGCCGGGTTTCTGGCTCCAGGTGCAGTACCTTACATTTCCTGCATTGAACCTCAGCTTCTGCTTTCTAGACCACCATTCCAGAGCCTCCAGGTCCCCTGTGGCCACCCTCCACTCCTCCCCATCCACCACCGCCCCCAGTTTTGAGTCATCCACAAAGAGACTCATCTCACTCCTGATACCCTTCCTTATGTCAGAGACATAGGCGTTGAACAGGAGGGGCCCAAGGACCAATCCCTGAGGGACTCCACTAATGACCCTCCTTGGGGATGAGACTATCCCGCCAACCATGACCCTCTGGGTCTGGTTCTGGAGCCAATTGCCTATCCATCTGATCATCTGGTTCCCCACCCCCATTTCTCCCAGATTATCCAACAGGCCCTTGTGAGGAACAGAGTCAAACACCTTGCTGAAGTCAAGAAAGAGGACGTCCACTGGTCTACCCAGGTCCAAGACACTTGTCACCCAGTTATAGAACTCCACAAGGTTCGTCTGACACAATTTCCCCGGGATGAATCCATGCTGTCTATCATCCAGGCACCCCAACTTTTCTAGGACCCCCCAGTCTCTATTTGACAATGCCCTCCATCACCTTGACCACCACCGATGTCAGGCTGATGGCCCTGTAGTTCCCTGCCACCTCCCTTGATCCCCCCCTTGTTGATAGGCACTATATGCGCCACCTTCCAGTCCTGGGGCACCCACCCTGTCCTCAGAGAGATGCTGAAGAGCTCCTCCAGGGGTTTCACCAGGACATCCGCCAGTTCCTTCAGCACTCTGGGATGTAATTTATCCAGTCCTGGTGCTTTCTCCATCTTAAGGGACCTGAGGGCTTCCCTCACTCTCTCTGCCATGGTTTCCACCTCTGCTACCTCGTCCCCCTGCTTTGCTTTCCCCCCACCTGCCAGTGATGCTTCCCTCTCCTCAGACCCGCCCGATCGGTGAGGGCCCCCTCCTCAGTTTCACCATCTTCTCCCATGTATGATGCAGCCCCCATTTTCCTTGGTGAAAACTGAGGGCAAAGTACTTATTTAGTACCTCAGCCTGCTCCCCTGGGTCTTGTGCCCATCCCTCCCCTGTTTTTAACCTGCTAATCTGCCCCTTCACCCTTCGTTTTTCCCTAGTGTATCTAAACAACCCCTTGTTCCCTCTCCTAATTTCCCTGGCCAGGTTCTGCTCCTTCCTTGCCTTAGCTGCCCTGACCACCCTAGTGGCCCTTCTGGCCATCAGCTCATACTCCCGTAAGTCCCTTCACTCCTTGAGCACTTGAATTGCCTATAGGCCGCCTTCTTTCCCCTCACCACCTCCTGAACCTCCCTGGTCCACCAGCAGGGTTTTTGGGCCCTACCACATTTTCGTCTTACTCTTGCACAGGTGCTGGTAGCATTCTGCACCCCCCTCCTGATGATTTTCCACCTACTGTCAGCGTCCATGTCTGGCCCAATCCCATCAAATGCTCCTTAAGGATCCTTCCATTTCTTGAAATCCACCCCTGAAGTCAGTTACCTCCATCTTTGTGCAGCCTTCTACCCTCTAGGTTCAGGCAGAACCAGACCATGGCATGGTCGCTACTGCCTTATGGATCCCACCCTCCAGGCCCCAATCTGGTCACTGTCTGCCAGGACCACATCCAGTATCCGCTCCTCCTGGTGGTTCCCCCACCTGCTGAGTTAGAGAGCATCCTGAAAGATATCCAACAACCTCTGTTCCCTGGCCACCGAGGATGTCATAGTCTCCCAGTCTTTTCCTGGCATGTTTAAGTCCCCCAACACCACCACCCTTCCCCTTCCCAATCTGCAGTGTCTCCCAACATCTGCCACCAGACTCTCCTCCAGCTCCTTCGCCAGCGCAGGGGGTCTAAACACCAATCCTGTTTTTACTCTCTTGCCCGCCCCTTATTATCAAGGTGACCCAAATCGCCTCCACAGTTCCCTCTGCCTCCTCCACTCCTCTTTCTATGGCAATGCAATTTTTGACTATTATTGCTTCCCCTCCTCTTCCCCCCCGTCCTTCCTGAACAAGGAGTAACCCTCCAGGTTCAAGTCCCAGCAGTGCCCTGTGGTGGCCCAGGTCTCAGTGACCACTGCCACTTCCACCTCTCCCTCAGTCAGCATCACCTGGAGCTCAGGCATTTTATTGCCCAAGCTCCTGGCATTTAGCAGGACTACCTTCCACCCTTTCTCTATACTTCCATTTCCCCTGCTTGTGTTCCCGTGGGAATTCTGTCTTCCCCTGGTCCGCACCTTACCAGTTAGCCTTTACCTGCATTCCTGCAGCTCCCCGGGGGGGGAGACAGAGTCCCTCCTTTATCGGACCCCCCTCGACAGCCTTTTCTCCCATCCCTCCCCTTCACAAGTTTAAACCCCACCTTTCACCAATGAACCCCTCTATTTTCAACTTAAGGATTTCCTTCCCCTCTGAATTGAGATGGAGCCTATCTCTAGCATACAGCCCCTTATCCTCCCATATCTCCCCCAAATCCCCCATCAACCCATACCCTCTGGCCCCACACCACTCCCTGAGCCACTGGTTTATCACCCTAATCTTCCTCTTGTGTTCCCCACTAGCCCTTGGCACTGGTAGGATTTCTGAGAAGGAAATTGCACATAATATATCATGCCAGACCCTGGCAAGCTCCCTGAACCTTGCCTGTATCTCTAGCTCATTATATCCCTCAATGTCATTGGTACCCAGGTGGACCAGTATGTCCGGGGAACCTCAACAATCCTTTGCCAGCTGATATACCTCATGCTTGGCCCTGTGCACCGTTAGTCCAGAGAAGCATTTTGTTCTAACCAGGCAGGCTTCTCCCTCCCTATCCTATTTGATGCCCCTGATCATGGAATCACCCAACAGGAGCACTCTGGCCACCCCTTTTCCTCCATTTCCCCTTCCATGTCCCTCCTTTCTACGGCCCTCTCCCCAGCCAGCTCCTTGCTCCTCCCCCTATCTGGGTGCCACCTTCCATCCCTTCCTTATTTACCCTGGCCACCCCCTCCCCTCCGATCCTATGCCTCTTGTCCTCCTGAGTATCCTTCTGTACCTCGCTATCCCCACCATTACTGCTCGTGACTGGTCCTTCCCCCCATCTGCTAAACTAGCCTGGCTCATCCTTCCTGTCTCTGTTCAGCCCCTCCTTGCTTGCCGTGCTCCCCTGGCCTAAACCCTCAGCTCCCTTTACTGTGTCCTCCTTGTACTTCTGGTCCTTCTCCTTGCCCTTTCCTTCCAACTGGTCTTTTTCCTTGCACTTTCCTCCCTCTACCCCCTCATCCTCCTGCTCTGATCCCCTGCTCCCCCATTTTCCTGCATTCCAAGTTCCCCGTTCCTCCTGCTATCCAGCCCCCGTCTCCTGCCCCTTACACTCTTTCCATCTCTAATTGCTCCTGTCATGGCTACATCACCCCCCTCATCCTCAAGCAGAAGAAGAGAATTAAAGTGGTTACTGAGCTTAAGGTCCGATCCGCCTCCCCCCATTGCTTCCTTCTGTCCAGCCCCAGCCATCTGCCTACTTCCTTAAGAATGTCCTCCCTTTGGCCCCCATCTGTGAGGGTTCCCAGTTACCTGCCTGCTTCCTTTGTAGTATCTTCCTTTTGGGCCCCATCTGCCAGGGTCCCTATGCAACCCCAGAGTACTCTCCTGTACTCCTTTTCCTATGCCCCTACCCCTAGTGCTTGGTGCAACCTTGTGGGAGAGTCCCTGCCCTCTTCTCCAACCATACCTCCCCTCTCCCCCCAAGCTGTCTCCTAATCCCCTCAACCTCCTCCCTAAGCTGTGCCAGCTGATAGCACACTGGGCAACCACCGAACTTCCAAGCCCAGTCCAGTATCATGGCTGCCCCACACCCTGTGCACCCCACCACCCTCCCAAAGATGCTGGCCCTAATGACATGGTCCCATCCCCTTCAAGTAGATTTCCTTGGGTGAGCCACCAGGTTCCCCACTAGTCCAAGACTTTTAAACTTGCAACACTTTTCCCCACCTGACTATTAGCCTTAAGAGTTTGCTCACAGGGGAAGTGTGCAACTCCCTAAACTCCTCCCTCCCAGCCTTTAAGCTCACCCCCAGTGGCTCTTCTGTATTTAAGAAAGACTAATGCAAGGGGTGGGTGGGGGGCTTTCCAGAAACTTCTTAAGAAGTTAGGCCAATTTTAAAATACAACTTACAAACAATAACAACTTACAGAAACATATGACAAACTTAGCTTTCCAGAACCTCACCACATTTTCAAACTTCAACTGTTACCTCTGCCCCAGCAAGAAGGCTTGAAATGCCTCAGTGAGAATTTTAAACAGAGATTAACTAAAATGCAAACAACCTTGATTGGCTGGCTGTGTTACTGGCCAAAGACCCTTCCCCACAAGAACAGTCTCCAGCTAGCACAGAAAGATTTAAGGATTTGTGTCCCTCTATTCCAGAAAGTTCTTAAGGAGTTAGGCCAATTTTAAAACACAACTTACAGACAATAACAACTTACAGAAACTTATGATAAAGTTAGCTTTCCAGAACCTCACCACATTTTCAAACTTCAACTGCTTCTTCTGCCCCAGCAAGAAGACCCCCCGGTCCTACCGTGGGGGGGCTGGCTCCGCCACTTCCTTTCATTCTGGTCTGCTGTCACCACAGACAGGTGGGTCCTCGAAGTGATGGGTCAGAGTCTGCATCTGGAATTTGAGCAGCACCCTCCTTGCCGAGCCCGCGCCCCATGGGAAGGCTTGGTATCTGCAGACATCCTGTTGGCTCTTCAGGATGATGTTGCCCAGCTTCTCTGCAAGGAGGATGTGATTCCTGTCGTGGAGCCTCCAGAACACCCAAGGTTTGTCTCCAGGTACTTCCTGGTGCCAATGCAGACTGGGGGGCTGGTGCCCCATTCTAGATCTGCACGACCCGAACAAGTTTCTCAAGTTGCAAACCCTCAAGATGGTGACTTTGCCCCAGATCATACCATCTCTGGAGCAAAACATGTGGTTTTGCTCACTGGATCTCCAGAATGTGTTCTTTCAGGTCCCAATCTGTCCATCTCACCGTAGGATCCTCTGCTTCCATGCAGGGGGAGCCCTCTATGAGTTCCATGCCATTTGGCCTGTCCTTTGCCCCCAGGGTCTTCACCAAATGCATTGCAGTGGTGGCAGCTTACCTGAGACACTGAGGGGTCCGGGTTTACCCCTACCTGGATGACTGGCTGATCACAGGTCCCTCCAGGCAGGAGGTGGAGCGGTCCAGGGACCTGGCCATCCAGACCTGTGTATCCCTTGGCCGCCTGTTCAACGGGGCAAGTTGGAACTCGTGCCTTTGCAGGTGATCAACTTCATCGGGGTTGAGCTTGACTCTAGCAGAGCCAGACCCCGTCTCCCGGTGGACAGGGTGGAGGCTCTCTCCTCCTTTGCCCGATTATTTCAGGTTGGGCAATTGCACCCTACCTGGGACTTCCTGCATCTTCTGGATCACATGGTGACCTGCACCAGCATGGTCTGTTGGGCCCATTGAAGAATGTGCTGTCTGCAGTGGGAGCTGGACAGCCAGTTGTCTCAGTACAAAGATCACTTAGACCAGCTGGTCACTGTGACCCAGTGGATGTGGGACACTCTTCAGGGATGGTCAGTCCAAGAACATCTGTAGGAAGGGATCCCATTTGTCTGCCCAGAGTTGACAGTCATCCTGATGACCGATGCTTCTTTCATGGACTGAGGTGCCCTCTTGGGGGAACAGAGTCCATGGGCTCTGGACCCCTGAGGAGTCCCAGTGCTGCATCAACCTGCTGGAGCTCCAAGCAGTTTGGCTGGTTCTGGCTGCATTTGCTCCTCACATTTGGGGTCAGGTGGTCCATTTTCAGATGGACAACACCACGACCATGTACTACCTCTACAAACTGGGTGGGACGCGCTCTCTGCCACTGTGCGAGGAAGCTGTCCATGTGTGGACCTTCATGCATAGACTGGAGATTAATCTCCTAGCCATCCATGTGTCAAGGGTCTCCAGACAGCTGGTGGACACCCTCAGCTGAGTGGATGAGGCATCTCACAAGTGGTCTCTGCACCCAGAAGTAATACTCAGCCTGTTCTCCCAGTGGGGCACCCCTCAGGTGGACTTGTTCATCTCCAGGAAGAATGCAAAGCTGAGGCTGTTTTGTGCTGCAGGGGGATGCCTTCTCGAGACCCTGGACCCCAGAACTCTTCTGTACCTTTCTTCCTCTTCCCTTCATCCACAAGGTGCTTCTCAAGGCTAGGAGGGACAAGGCACAGGTGATACTGGTGACTCCAGACTGGCCACACCCATTTTGGTACCCCGATCTCCTCAACCTCAGCAGCAGGCTCCTGAGGTGTCTTCCTCTCCACCCCTCAATCAGGGGAAGGTACTCCACCCAGACCTTCAGTCCCTGCACCTGACAGCCTGGTTCCTGAGTGGCTAGAGTTCCAGGCTTTGGGTCTCTCTGAAGATGTCCTCACCATTGTGGCAGACTCTAGGAAGGAGTTGACCAGGAAATGCTATGCCTTCAAGTGGAAGAGATTCTCCATTTGGTGCCAGGGCAAGGGCTTGAACCCCTTGTCCTGCCAATGGCTAGCATCCTTGACTACCTGTGGTCCTTCTCTAAGTCAGGCCTTTGGTCAACAATCATTAAGGTGCATCTGTCAGCCATCGCTGCTTGCCAGGCATGGGCCAGTCAGCAGTCAGTGCATGAGAAGGTGGTCGGGCACTTTTTCATGGGCCTTGACCACATTTCTTGTCCTGTGCATGAACCACCACTACCTTGGGATCTGCTGCTAGTTTTGGCAAAGTTCATGGGCAAGCCATTTGAACCTATGCACAGGTGTGAAATATCCAGCGTGTCATGGCAGACCACCTTCTTGGTGGCTATTATGTCAGCCAGAAGGATCAGTGAACTCCAGGCACTTTCGGTGGAGTCTTCTTACCTGGTCTTCCACAGGAATAAGGTTGTCCTTCGCCCCAATCCAAAGTTCCTTCCAAAAGTTATGTTAGTGTTTCACCCTAATCAGGTGATTAATCTTCCGGTGTACTTCACCAATCACACATTGGAGGCCGAGCATAGGTTCCATACTCTGGACCCGAGGTGAGTGCTCGCTTATTACAAAGAGCGAATGGCTGGAGTTTGGGGAGAGGTTCACCAGCTGTTTGTCACCTATGCTGAACCGCGCCTGGCACACAGCCAAATGGATGATTGGCAGGTGGATTGTATCCTGCATCGATCTCTGCTATAAGTTAGCAGATAGGGAGCCTCCTGTAGGGCTATGGGCTCATTCCACCCATCATACCGCTGCCTTGGTGACTGCTACCTGGAGGTCAGCATGCACCTTCATTTCCCATTACCACATCAACCTTGAGTCATGTCAGGATGCTGTTTTTGGGACCTTAGTTCTCCAATCTCTGTTCCCTAAGTAGGGGGTGTGTGCCTTGCCTCCCTTCTCCCGGAGAACTGCTAGGAGTCTGCCAGAAAGTGTGGATAGAACATCATATCCACATTCCTAGAAAAACAGGTTACTCATCTGTGACAGTAATTCTAGGAGTGGTATATGATGTTAATCCACATGGACCCACCAAATCTCCCTTGGCTTTGGTGCACAACACTGCTTTCAGCAGGCAAGATCTGGCATCATGGGGTGGCACTGAAGGAGTTACCACCTGGGTGGGTGGGAGGAGCCAGCTTGAAGATGTTCTGGCCAGAATCAAAGGGAATGGCAACTGCCAGAAAGTGTGGATGAACATCATATACCACTCCTAGAACTACTGTTACAGATGAGTAACCTGTTTTTCCTCTCCCTCCCCTGTCCCAAAAGTGTGCGGACACTGGGGTGCCCACCCCCGGTGCCACCCAACATATGACACTGGGGTGCCCAATCCCCAGTGTCTCCCTTGCTGTAATAAAAGTCACCTTTCCTGTTTTTTTATCCATCAGTGTCTTTTGTAGCTGACCTGACCTGCCACCCACCCCACCCTGAGCCCTCACTCGGCACCCACCACCCCAGACCTCCCCATAACCTCACTCACCTCAAAATGGTCCACTGTCATTGTGCTGCAAGACTCATCCTTCCCCTTCAGTGCCAGCTGGGAACTGAAGAAACGGTAAGTGTGGTCAATGTACGTTCAATGCGTTTTGAACATTTACTCATAACTTTGTCATTTATTTATGTATTTTTTTTCACCAAATTTTCAACATGGCCCTTTTTAGACCCCACCTCATGAACAAGGTAGGTGAGATGTTTCCAGTTGGGTTCAAAGGTGATTTTACAGTTGTGCCACCAAATTTCTTTTTGTGTGGGTTTTGAAACTTTTCGCCTACCAGGTTCATAAGGTAAAGTCATAAAAAGACTAGACTGAAAATTTGGTGAAAAAAATATGGTAAAATGACCAAGTATTGAATGGACGTTGAAATATTTCAACACTGTCTTATAACTGCTATTTTTTTTAATATTTTTCCTCAAAACTTTCAACATGGCTTTCTTAGGACACAACCTCATGAACAAAGTAAATGACATTTTTCGAATCTGACCCAAAAGGCAGTTTCACAGTCAAACTGCAAAATCACCTCTCAGGCAGAATTTGAAAAATTTCACCTAGCAGGTTGCAGTGGGGTCATAAAAAAACTAGGTTGAACATTTTGGGTCAAAATCTTAAAAAAAACACACCAAAGCTATGAAGATACATTGACATTTTTCAACATTCTCTCACAACTTTAGTAATTTTCTATATTTTGACCCCACAATTTCAACATAGCCATTTTTTCATACCACCTTATGAATATGACAGGTATCATTTTTCAAATCCTGCCTAAAAAGCGTGTTCAACTTCACACTTGTGGCACAAAATTACACTTCAGTCAGTATTTTATAAACCATACCTCTCATATTTGGAAGGGGGTCATAAAAAGACACTTAAAAATTTGGGGTAAAAAAAGGTTACGAAGAAACATTATGTGTAGGGACAGCCTTTGGCTCAGCGGATAGCATGTCGTGTTCCTGTGTCAGTGACTCAAATTCGGAGATGAGCTCAGGAAGCCCTCTGGGCAGTGCAAGAATGGCAGCCAGCATTGTCGTGCGCCACCATTCCGAGCCTGGAAAGGTATTGTGCAGTGTTCCATCACATAGGCGACACCTTGTTAGGGCTGGAGAGCCTTCCCTCAGAAGGGGTTGCCATGCTTGTCTTGGCCCACATTTGTAATAAATTGCTGGTGTCATTAAACGTGACCACCACTTGCAATTTCTAAAACTTTTCTTCCCTTGATCTTACCTGTTCAGTGTACTGGTTATATTCATACTCTGGATGTAGTAGAATGATGTTATCACATATCTTAATGCTAAATACCATGGCATTGTAACAATGTATTTCATTTTTACATAGCACAAGACTGGGAACTTTTAAAACTTTCTAAATCCTGTATCTTCCTTCAGAAATGAAAATACTGTACATAAGACAAATATTACTGCTCACTGACTCCATTGCAGACTCTCCCTTGCTACAATACTACTCTGCCTTCATCATTCTCCACAACACAGCCAAAACCCACCTGACACAATATGCAAGCAAACATTCGGCATTGACAAATGCTTGTTTGTATTTTAGTACCATAGGCTATCCAGATCATCTTAGGAGATACCAGAAGCTCCTCAGCCTCAGATTCCCATGGCAGCTGCCAGTCCACATGGACCAGATTGCAAGACAGCAGGAAGCAGTACTGCACAGGACCTTCAGTCTCTGCACCTCTCAGCTTGGTACCTGAGCAGCTAGAGTTCCAGGTTTTGGCATTTTGTAAGACTTCTCCCTGTCGTGGAGGCATCCTGTAAGGAGTTAGCTCATAAAGCTTACACTTTTTAAGTGGAAGAGCTTCTTGCTTTCATGTCAGTGCCAGGAGATCAAACCCATTACTTGCCCAGCAGCTACAAACCATGACTATGAGCCACAGTCCTTAGGTTGCACCTGGCAGCCATCTCTGCATAGCGGGCGTGGGCTGATACTATGCCAGCAGTGGTGCATCGGATGGTGGGCAGGTGCTTATGCCAACAGTGGTGCATCAGGGAAGCTCCAAGTTTTCCTGTCAGCAAAAATGCTGACCTCCCCCACAGCGACGGCACAATACTGGCGCAGGTATTGTGCTGCCTCTTGACTCATTATTTTCTGTGGGGGTTGTACTCCCACACCCCCCATTAGGGGGGATCTGTTCCCCGCACCTCCTGGACTCTAAGATTCCAACTCCAGGTTGGAGTTGGTCCGGGGAAGGGATGGAACACTGGGGGGAGGCGAAACAAGGAAAATGGACTATTACCGTGAATGTCACCATAATGGTCCTTTTCCTTGTTTCGCCATCGGGGTGTCAATGAAAAGGGGTGATATGGTGCATCAGAAGGTGGGCAGTTGCTTTTCAAAGGCCTGGACCATTTTTCCCCTCCAGTGTGTGAACCACCTCCTCTATGAAAGATACTGCTGGTGCTTGCAGTGCTGATGGTTAAACCATTTGAGCCAGTGCACAAGTGTGAGATGTTACACATGATGTGAAAGCTTGCCTTCTTGGTCCCCATCATCTTAGCCAGAAGGGTAAGTGGGCTGGTCTTCCACAAGGACAAAGTTAGCTGTCCTTTGCCTCAATGCTGAGCTTCTCGTGAAGGTTGTATCAGAGTTCCACCTTAACCAGGTGATTAACCTTCCCGTTTTTCCAACAACCCTACCTTGGATTTTGACCGCAGGTACTGTCTTTTATATGGGGGGAATTCACAGGGAGGCTGGGCAGCTGTTTGTCACGTGCACTGAAGCTGCTGCTGGAAGACCAACAGCTAAGCAGATGATTAGCAGGTGAGTCATATCCCTACATTGCCCTCTGCTGTCAGTTGCCTGTTAGGGAGTTGTCCTCAGGGGTGATGGTTTATTCCACCAGGCATACTGCAGCCTCTGTGGCTGGTTTCAGGTGCATCCTGATCAAGGAGATCATCTGGGCTGCTATTGGGACTAAAGCACATGTGTTCATCTCCTGCTATAGCACTGATATGTCATTGAGATGCTGCATTTGAGGCCTCAGTCCTCTTTTCTCCAAATATGGGTGCGCACATTGCCCCCTCCTCCGGGAGGACTGCTAGGAGGCTGCCAGAGCATGGATAGTGAATTGTATCAACCTGGGAGTGACAGCACCTTAGTTCCTTATTGTCATTGTTTTTCAACCTGCGTCACTACCAAAAGTTCTTTGTGGTGCCTTGCTACTTTCTTTTTCTTTTTCTGTGATGTTGAAGCCTGAGAAGAAGGGGGTCCAAGAAGAGCAAGAAAGTCCGGCAGTCGCCAATCATGTGTCATTGCCCCTGAGGGAAGCAGATGGCTGCAACGAACCAGCATCCATGCTGTATGGTTGCCTTGGCCCTCAGCACAACATGGATGAGTGCAAGGCCTGCTTTTCCTTGGACCGCCTTACCCTCGAGCTCTGTGCGATGAAGTGGGATCGCCTGACCCCAATCTTTGGAGGTAGATATCGCACTCATGCAGTCAGGGTACATTCACTCGGCCTTTCCCCTGGACCCCTGGTCACCGGGCGTGGCTTTAGGATAACACAATTTCAAGCAGACCACAAGTCAGGTGCATAAAAAATGCATGGTTGTGTTTGTCATTTTATTTTCATCAAGCAAAATATACAGAAAGCAAAATAAGTCAGACAACTGCTTAGCTTTGACAGTGTCCAAGGCTTTTCTTCAGCCTAGCATAAATCAAACAGTGTGAAAGCACACAGTACCAGGAGGTCTTCCACCTTCCTCAGTCAGTATCCAACTGACCACCCTATCTGTCCATCCTCAAGCACTGAGTTAGGGCTTTTTATAAGCTCACTAGAAGTTGGAAAAACAATTTCCCTTGCCTTTTGATTAACAGCAGACATAACATAAAAACTAGCCACTAGGGGCCACTGTTGCACCACAGAGAACAGTTATTTGGCACCTGGAGAACAATACATAACTTGTTTACAACATTGTTAAAGGTCAGAGCCGAGGTCAGAACATTCTATGCTCTCCTAAATTCTCCTGCAGGGTCAAATTACCTCATGCTGTCTGCTGCAAAATGTATCTTAGAAGGGGGCTGCTAACATCTAGACAAAGCGGATACAAGTTTTTGTTGTTCTCATACTAAGACAGCCCTCTCATTTTGTAACTGTACTCTTAGTTTTCTTTTAGGGTACTATGCACAGAAAGCTTTATAAACACTTCAGCACTTAATTTATTACCAGTCAACCAGCATGTTGGACATTATACAAAACATATAAACTGCTTGGGGATGGGTTTTCAATTTATCCCAGGAGTGTTCACTATGACAGAGGTCACCCTGTCACAGCTCCTTCCTGGGACCACTGGGTCTGTGGAAATACAGGGTCCTCCTCGACCTCTCCCTGCTGAGGCATCCAAGGCCCTGGTGGGTGGATCTGGTGGACAACTAGCTCCTTCTGAGTGGCCAGCTGCAAATCACCCACAGTCTGTCCACCTAGAGCAGCAGAAGTCCTGGTGGTGAAGCCAAAGCTATATGCTCAATCTCCACCGGTACTCACCTGAGTGTTGTGGCCTGTTGCCACCCATGCTCCTGTCAACTTTCAGTGCGATGGTGAACTGGACAGTGCCAGACGTGACACTGGTCCCCCCCAACACCATTTGCAACACCTGGGCTGTTCTGCATCCTGTTGCAGAGGTGTAGGTTGTTCTTTCCTCCAGTGTTGCTAGCTTCACTGAGGGGGAGAACAACAACATATGTGGCAACAGATGCAGTGATGGCCTTGTTGTTGGTCCAGGTAACCATGAGCCTGGCACCAGAGGCAGCGCCAGCTCAGAGTCTGGTGGCAGTTCCAGCCCACCCCTCTGGCGCGCTTCCTCCTCATAGAGCAATGAATCTCTGTTCCAGCTGTCTTCAGCTGCTGAGCACTCCCTGTACCAGTGATTCCTGGAGGACATGCTGGAGACATTTGACAAAGAGTTAGGCCACGATCTGGCATCCCTGCTGTTGGGACTCCTCTGAGTTCTCAATGATAGCACTACTGTCATCCCTTCCTGGCAAAGAACCATAAAGGAGGCATCAAGAGTAGTGTGGAGACATCTGTTATCTTTCCCTCTAGCCCCAAGGGATCTCCTCCTCCAATATTGTGCACCCACAGGGTCTGCAGGTGCAGCACATCACCCCCCTCTCCCTAGGATTGGAAGTGCCGCAGACTCTGCCAGGGCCAAGACACCCCATGCATGATCGACCAACCTGAGGCAATTTCTGCTCAGACAGATGCCTTGGAGAGGAAAGTTTTTACTTTGGCATGCTCCTTATGTGGACTGCAGCACATCAGGCAGCCTTCGGTCGGCATCTGTGGTACCAGCTAGGTCAACTTCTAGCTGCAGTGCCTGAATATGAGATAGTTGGACAGCCCATTTGCCTTTCTAATATAGGTCTGAAGGTAGCATGTCCCAATTCAAGGGCATCGAACAATGCCAATGAGGTGGCCTCCACGCTTGCAGAAACTGTAGTCACCTTTCCAGACTGGCATCCTGTAAAGAGTTAGCTCATAAAGCTTATGCTTTTTAAGTGGAAGAGGTGTTCGTTTTAGTGCCAGTGCCGGGAGATTGATCCCCTTGCTTGTCCAGTAGCTACAGTCATTGACTACCTTTGGTCCCTGTCTTGGTCATGGCTATGGGTCACAACCCTTAAGATGCACCTGGTGGCCATCTCTGCATACTGGGCATGAGCTGTTATGCTGATGGTGGTGCAGCATAAGGTGGTCAGGCACTTTTTCAAAGGCCTGTACTTCTTTTCCCTTCCGGTGCGTGAACCATCGCCTGCATGGGACTTAGTGGAAAAGCAGCTCAAGCCAGCGCACAAGTGTGAAATGTCACACTTGATGTGGAAGACCGCCTTCTTGGTCACTGTCCCCTTAGCCAGAAAGGTGAGTGAGCTCCAGGCACTTGGAGTCTCCATTTTTAATTAAGAAATCAGCATTCCAGGCATGAGATTTCAGTAGAAAGATTCTTTACTTGTAAAAAATTCATTTGGTACAAAATTCATACTTACAAAAAACAAAAGTGCACAATTCAAAACACAATAACATCAGTGCAATGTGCTTATCAAAATGTTTAGGCTCCCAAAGTGACACTCTCAACCTCAACTTGAAGTCTCCAGATCTGCTCTTCCACAAGGACAAGGTCATCCTTTGCCCCATGCAGAGTTCCACCTTAACCAGGTGATTAACCTTCCATTTGTTTCCAACAAACCCTACCTCGGAGTCATGAGTCATATGTCGACTGCCGGGCCAATACTTTGGACCTGCACAGGTACTGTCCAATAATAAGGAGTACACAGTGGGAATTTACAGGGAGATTTAGCAGCTGTTTGTCACTTACACTGAAGTCGTCACTGGCAGACCAGCGGCTAAGTAGATGATTAGCATGTGAATCACATCCTGTACTGCCCTCTGCAATCAGTTGCCTGTTAGGGAGCTGTCCTCGGGCTTGACGGTTTATTCCACTACACATGCTCCAGCCTTTGTGGATGCTTCCAGGTGCATCCTGATCAAGGAGATCATCAGGGCTGTTACCTGGACTAAGGCACACATGTTCATCTGCCACTACAGCACTGAGGTGCTCTGTCGTCAAGATGCTGCATCTGGGGCCTAAGTTTTCTAGTCTCTTTTTGCCAAGTAGGGGTGCGCACTTTGCTGCCCCCCCAGGAGGACTGCCAGGAGACAGAAATATTGGTTATGCACCTGTAATCATAGATCTTCAATGAATCAAATACTTTACCATGGATTCCATACCACTAAATCCCACTTAAGGGTCTGAGGCAAGAGGCAAGAGGCACTAGGACCCCACAGGAGCAAAGGCCTCACCAGCTCCTACTGACGTTGCCTGCATTCATAGGCCCTGAGGGGCCACTGGTGTAGGAACAGCACAGAGTTTGTTGGTGCTGTAGATACATTCCATAGAGACTCTAACAGAGCCCAATTCTGATCCATCTCCCCAGCACCATCAACCTCTGGGGTCAGCTCCTCTCCTCTGTCAACATCCTCCTCAAAGGACCACAAATATTTGATCCACCTGTCCTTGGCTGCTGAGTACTCCCTGTACCAGTGATTCCTGCACATACTGGGGGCACTTGACATGGGGTATTATACAGGCCATGATGTGGGATCCCTGCGATTAGGACACCTCAGAATTCTTAGTGATAGCACTACAGACATCCCTTCCTGGCCTAGAGCCTTTGAGGAGGCATCAAGGATAGTATGAAGGTGTCTGTTCTTTTTCCCTCTAGTTCCAAGGTACCTCCTGCTCCTGTATCATGCACTTCACCCCTCCTCAGGGTTGGAAGTGTTGCAGATCCTGTTGGGGCCAAGATGTCCCACACGTGACCAACTGACCTGAAGTGGATTCTGCTCAGACAGATACCTTGGGAGGAAGTTTTTTTACCTCGACATGCTCCCTTATGTGGATTGCAGCACACCAGGCAGCCCTCAATGTATGTGGTAGCAGCTAGATCAGCTTCTAGCTGCAGTGCCTAAATGCAAGATAGTCAGCCAAGCCATTTGCCTTTCTGATCGAGGCCCAGAGGTAGTATGGGACCAATCAAGGGCATCGTATAATGCCAGTGAGATGGTCTCCAGGCTTGTAGGAACTGTAGTCTGTCTCAGGCAGATGGTGTGGCTTTGCCTTTCCAGACTGGCATCTTTGGCCTGGCACAAAGTGCTAAATTCAGAGTTCCAGGGGTCTCGTTTCTTTTCAAGGGTCAAGCAAAGCTGTCAGGGTGCCATCCCACTCCTGTGCCACAGGAGCCTCTTCATGGCTCTGACCAGTCTCTGGACCCACCAGATCCGTGAGGAACCCCTGCTCCCAGCTGTTCTGGCTACTTGTTACCCTTAGGGTGAGCCAGCTGCTTCATCAGAAATAAGGGAAGCTTGGTATTCTGATCTGTAAGTGGGAATCAATGGTGAAGATTGATTTGAAGATATGAAAATTACGTACTTACCACAATTGTTGATCATCCAGAATACCTTTACTATTGATTACCACATCCTGCCTACCGTCCCCTACTCAGAAAGAGCCAGAGCCACTGGGCATGCTCACACTGCTGGTGATGGCAGCACCATGAGCATACTGGCTGGGCATCTCCCCAGTCACATCCCTTCTCAGAGGTCTCTCCTTTTTTCTTGTTTTGGGGGGGGGAGGAGCTGGGCACTTCTTGGGATGCCCACCCTCACCCAAAAAAATACAAAACTGGCAGAGGGTAGCTTTACCATTTGCGGCACCGATTACCTCTTTTCAAAGCAAAGTTAAGGCGTAGGAGGGTCAGCTAGGGGAAGGAGGCTCGAGCGTCCATAGGACTGCTGTCCTCTGGGGGGGAGGGGAAGTAAAGCCCGACATACCCTGCCCGTTAGTAGATGCTAGCGAGAAGGCAGTCTGGGACCACTTGAAGTGCGTGGAGTTGCAGTGACAGTTGACGTACATCATGCTTAAGCATACCACATGTGCAATAACTGCAGTGCATGTCAGCAGCTCCTGGTGAGAAATAGCAAAATCTCCCAGCCGGTAGGATGACACTGGTCACCTGCAGGCCCTGCCCAGTGCACCAGATCTTGCTCAGTGGGGGTTGGGGAACCCCACCAACCTTGTGGGTGGGTAAGTCCTGGGGAAGACAAAGAAAGGTAAGTCCTGGGGACTCCAGGGTGACTGGGCTGGGGTGACCAGTAGAAGGGGGATGGTTGGACAGGGGCAGTAAAAGAATAAAGAAATAAAAACTAGTGAAGGGTCATTTGGGGATCTTGTACAACCAGAAAAAAAAAATTTAAAGGGGGATTTTGTTGTGGAAGGTTAACTCCTCTACCCCCTTTTTCTTTCTTATCCTCATCCTCCCTGTCTGGGATATATCACCACTGTGGGTATATCTCCATTAGTTGCTAAATGCAGTACGTGCTTCTGGAAACTATCCAGTCCAAATCCACTGGGCAGCTTCTCTGCACGTGGTGGTGGTGGTGGTGGGGAGGGTGGTATGCACCCTTTTAGGTCAGATACACTAGCTTCCATACAGGGTACATCCCTACGGTTGCAGAAGAAGTATGTCACATTGGTGTAATCCTTTCTCTGACTGTGTCAGGCTTTTTTGGTTGGTATGTCCCTTTCTTCCTTGTGTATCTGGGCCTTTAGCCCACTACCCATACTGGGGTGCCTGGGACTTCCTTGGGCTGTCCAGTCCTGCAACCCCAGATGCACCTGAGTCCCCCCTCATTTTTTTTGTAACTTAGGCTTTATTGAGAGCAATTCAGCAAGCATTTTTTACATTTATATATGACAGTTCACAGTGTGACAGTGGCAATTACATTCAAATCCATTTTCAAAAGCTTTAGCTGTGGTTCAGAGTTCATGTAAGTGGAGCCCTCCAGGAGAGGTACTTTACTCTCTCGGTCCCATGTTGACAGTGTCCGGTTATAACTATCAAACCTATACTGTTTTTCTGTGAAGAACGGTTAGTTAACTAATAGGTCCCTAAACTGACCTGTTGGTAAAATTTTTCTTTTAGGAAAAAACTAAATTTTAACACTGCAACATTCAAAATCTGTCTGTACGATCTTAGAGATAATCAAAGCATTAAGTTACATCAGTTATTCTGGCTAGCTGGCATATAATTAAAATACTGTTTATCGTCAAGATGTTCCCATTTATTACATTTAGCAAGAGACTTTTCCTGAACCAGTCTGAGTGTGGCATATTTTTTTCCATAGAGACAAGGGCATTGAGTCTAGATTTCCATTCTGTCACTGTGAGTAAGGTCCCTAAGAACCAATGGGATGGGATGCCTTTCAGGGCCAGGAGACACACTGTGTGAAATATCTCCCAATATCTTTGTGGGTGCAGGTTGCTAGGAAAAGCACCCAAGATGCACGTTTGAAAATTCAGTGGTATCTCCAGTCCCCAGATCCTGCCCTCCTCGTTTTCGATCTGAGACCAGTAGGTCTGGCTATGTGGACTTCCTCCAAAAATGTGGAAGTGGTCTCCTTTCTCCATGCAGCCCCTCCAACACCTATTTGTATATAGTGTATGGTTAGGACTTTTTGTGCACAGAAGTGAAACAGGTCAAAACTTTGTTGTACACATTCCGTTGTTAACTGCACCTGCAAGTCCCCCACTCTCACTCCCGAGGGTGCTCACTTATTTTGCTCAGTATACCTCACTGCACCTCACAGAAATTGCAACGGTGGTACTTTAAAAAAAAAAAAAAAAGTCAGCCACAGTTCACACAAAACCAATGTCAGAAGTAGAAAAGTTCATCCACGAACAAGAAAACAAGAGGACAGCCCAAAAAAGCAGTCTTAGACATGAAGCCAGTAAACTCTTTCCTCCTTGACAAAAGGTAAAATGAGACATTTCAACCATACCTGTAAAAGAGCTATTTGGAGGTTCTACACTGGATGGGCTATTTTTAAAACCATACACTATAACAAATAAAATATGGGCTACCATAAACAACTCTCCTTGTGTTTCCATCTCAGGGTTGATTTACCAGCATGGACCTCTTGAGCTTCCCTCTCAAGGTCCATACGCTGGTACCTGAACCCTGAGATGGAAGGACAGACATACTGTGTATGGTCACCCATACATTATTCCTTATATCTTGTGCCAAAATGTGCCATAATTGTAGAGATGTGGAAGTAGCACATAAGTACCTTCCACCTAAATTCCCTCCATGTGAGGGAGGCAGTCACCTAGGTTTTCCCTTCCATCTTCCCCGATGTAAGAAAGAGGGACATGGTTAATTCATGAGTTCAATTACTCCCTATCTGGTAGCATGGTATTGCCCCTTTTTCCAGGAGTCTATGTGTTTCTTTTCTTTTACGGCACATTGTGTCATGTTATTTACTAGGTGGTCCCACTCTTGGGCATCCTCTTTGTACTTCTGCCAGTCACATGCTATGGGGTTATTTTTTTATACTGCTGTCTACCTTCTGTGTAGCTAGCTAATGGTGTGAGGCTCTGGCTGTATACACCCAGTTACCCTGTATGTTATCTAATGTGCCTTGTTCTTATTTCTAAGTTAGTAGTCAAGTTTTATTGTGTTTTCCTATATCCTTTCGCTATCCCTTTGGGCTAAAAAGTACTATATCTCATCCTATGTTATTTTCTCTCCGCTTTGTTTCTCTTCTGGTGAACAGAACTGAGGGGTGTGAGGGAGCCGGGGAGAGTTATTGGGCTGGTGCACACAGCACCATGTCAGATATGCAGATGTCGACAGTACCTGACACCAGCTCCCTCCAACAAAATAATTGCTCCCACATGGTTTTGGTGCCTCCAGCTCCAGCCTCATAAGTGGTAATCGATGACGAAGATATTCTGGAAGATCAACAGTTACGGTAAGTTCATAATTTTAATTTTTGCTAGTAGTATACAGTTCACATCCACACAACCCTGACAAGGGGCACATGGATCCTTGCTTCCAGCATGCAAGATCTGACATTGATGGGGCAGGGCTGGAGGATGTACACCATCGGTGGTGGGCGGAGTGAAACTGCTGGAGTGTGGATGTGAACTGTATACCACTGTCGTCGAGGCACAGGTCAGGAAGTATAGGAAAACCAGGAGCAGTTGTAAAATTCACAACAAGTGTTTTATTATTAATAATAGTAAAATTAAAAAAATAAAATTGTTCAGAATAACTATTTACAGTGGCAGTACAAACACAGAAAGCAGAGTCCTTTTCTTCTCAATTTCAAATCCTAGTCTCTCTCTGTCTTTTGCAGAACATTGCAGCTCATTTTTATAAGTCTTTGCAGGAGCTCATTAAGAAAACAGAATACTTCTCAAACAATGTTCTTGTCAGTTTCAGCAGGTGCAGCAAAAAGAACATTGCGACTGTGACAACCCACCTCTCTTTTTGGGCTGTTACAGCTTTCAGAGAGGTGTCTGTCTTTAGGTATCTGCTGCCACCTGCTGGGTTCACCAGCACCTAATTTCTTACTTGCACAGAACTGGGAGGTCAAACATGCACAAATCAAAGCCTGGTAGTGAGTCTCTCAGGTGGTGGATGCTAAACAGAGTTTGCCTCAGCCAGTGGAAACCATAAATTACCTTAGAAATAATTTAAATTACAGCCTTAACCATAAATTACCTTAGAAATAATTTAAATTACAGCCACAACTGTTGAGTAAATAAATTGCTCTTTACTTAACAGAAGGTCAAAAGTTGCATTACAAGAGATATATGTTTAACACAAGAGAATAACACTATTACAGGAAAAGTAAACACATGTTTTTAAATAACAGATGACAAAAGAAAAAGCCTGTTACTGAGATATGCTATTATTTCTCTTACCCGTCCCTATCCATTAAGAGAAACTGGACCCTATGCAATCTGTCAGCTCCCACGTACAAAGAAGGATAGGCTTCAATCTTGACCTCTCAGATGTATCTTCCCCAGCAACTCCAAGAGCAACAACAACAACCCCTATAACTGTCTTTCAGCATCTTATATTCTCTCTTGAGAATAGGTCATTCTTGTTCCCCCTTTGAATGTATCAACCATTTACCATGTATGTATTTAATTGTCCCAATCAGACTGAACACCAATCAATAACCAATTATATTCATTTTTAACCTTTAGTTTATATTTGGGTGATCCAGTCCCTTTAAACTCTGCATGAGTGTGTGAGTGGGTGCACTCCTCCCTCTTGGTCATTTTCTCTAAAATATACAACCTGGCCGTCACTTTATCTACATGCTGCTGGGCAGTGGAATCCCAGTGTGTTGTTTTTTTCAGACTGCTAGAAAATTCTCAGCCAAAAATCCAAGCTGTTAACTCCTTCCTTCCCATTTCTGTCACCCTCCCAGTGACAAAGGCGTGTCCTTTGGGCCACCCCAAGTGACACGGCCATTTATGCAACTGCTGGGAAGTGCCCAAAGTATCCAACCATGCTGTATGATCTGCCTAGATAACCCATTCGCATTGGCATTTTGTTTTCCACTGCAGTGCTGGATGGTCATGTTGTATGCCTGCAGTACCAAACTTCAGCGTAGTAGTTTTTTATTTTGCCCACTTGACCTATGAAGCCAGATCAGGGGATTATGATCTGTGACCACAGTACATTTTTTTCATATAGGTAAGGCTACAGCTTTTTAAGGGCCCACACTATTTTTAAGCACTTTTTCTCGATTGTGACGTAGGCCTCCTCCCTGGGCAGAAGCCTCCAGCTGAAGTGCACAACCGGGTGCTCCTCCCCCTGCTGGGTAACCTGGCTCAGCACAGCGTCCAGCCCTTGGTCTGAGGTGTCCACATGGACAATGAACTTTAGACTGTAACTGGCACTGGCCAATACAGCTGACCCGCTTAAGGCCTTTTTTAGCTCCTGAAAAGCGAACTTACAGCCCTTTGTTCACTGCACCTTATCTGGCTTTTCCTTTTTGGTTAGGTCTGTCAGGGGCTTAGCCAGATCACTATAGTGAGGAACAAACCTCCAGTAGTACCCCGTTGTCCCCAGAAATTCCCTTACCTGTTCATGGTGGTAGGAGTGGGCCAGGCCAGAATGGCATTGACCTTGGCAGGGTCTGGGTGGATGCGTCTACTAGCCACCCAGTGCCCAAGGTAGGACACTTCTGCCATACCTATCTGGCAGTTTTCCACCTTGACTGTCAGACATGCGTGCTTCAGCCTGTGGAACACATTCCACACATTCTTGATGTGCTCCTCCCAGGTCTGGCTGTATATGACTATATTATCCGGATACACCAGTGCAAACTCACCTGCCCCAGACAGAATGCGATCCACAAGCCGTTGAAAGGTTGCAGGTGCATTTTTCATTTCAAATGGCATTACCTTGAATTCGTATAAGCTAAATGGAGTGACAAAAGCTGATCTCTCCCTGGCTGCAGGGGTCAGAGGTACCTGCCAGTAGCCCTTTGTTAGGTCTGTTGTGGTCAGATACTTGGCTCCCCCAGTCGCTCCAGGGTCTTGTCTGTTCTGGGCATGGGATAGGTGTCAGACTCCGTGTAGCTATTAAACCTCTCGTAGTCAATGCAGAATCGTTTGGTGCCACCCTTTTTGGGGATCAAATACCACAGGTGAGGCCCAGGGGCTACTAGATTTCTGGATTACTCCAAGTTCCTGCATTTCCTTGAGTTACTGTTTCATGGTCTGCTTAACCTGCTCGGGTACCATGTAGGGAGACTGTTTCAGGGGCATCTGGGTCCCAGTATCCACATGTTGCTCAATCAGCATGGTGTACCCCAGCTTCCCTGTGAACATGTCCTCAAATTCTCTCAGCACACCCCAACTCTCCTGCACCTGGGCTGGTGTCAACTGTTTGGAGAGGGTAAGCCTGTCGACGGAGGATCTAACCTGGGCCTCCCCGAGCAGGTCCATCAGTGGATCAGCCTTAGTTTTCTTTTCTGGGGTGCTGCACGCAGCAAGGACCAATTTCTCTGTGTCATAGTAGGGCTTCGGCATGTTAACATGATACACCTTTCTCCTGCATCTCCTGCCCAGTAGCTCTATTATGTAATTGACATCACTAACCTTTTGGACAATGGAGAATGGCCCCTCACATGCTGCCTGTAGTTTATTTTGTCAGACAGGGATGAGTGCCATCACTCACTGTCCCACCTCATATTCTCTGGCTCGGACCCCGCGGTCACACTTGACTTTCTGCTGCTGTTGCGCAGTGGCCAAAATATTCCTGAGCAAGCCCCATTAGCTCCTTAAGGTGGGTCCTGAAGTTCAGGACATACTCCACAACAGACTCCCCTTGGGAGACATGGTCACCCTCCCACTTATCCCAAATCAAATCTAGGGGCCCCCTCACCCTGTGGCCAAACAGTAGCTCAAAAGGTGAGAACCCTGTGGACTCCTAAGGGACTTTTATGTATGTAAATAGGAGATGGGGCAAATATTTGTCCCAATCCCTCTTGTGCTAGTTAGCAAAAGTCCTTAACATGGTCTTAAGGGTTGAATTAAATTGCTCCACCAGATCATTAGTTTGGGGATGGTATGGGGAGGTTTTGAGCTGCTTTACCCCACACTTCTCCCACAAACTACTCATTAAACCCCGACATGAAATTGGCACCCTGATCTGTCAGTATCTCCTTGGGAAAGCCCACCTGGCTAAATATTCCCAACAGTGTGTCAGCCACAAGTTCCGCCTCAGTGGACGATAGAGCCACTTCCTCTGGGTATATTGTGGCATAATCCACTACCACCAGGATATACTGCTTGCCAGTGCAACTTGGGGCTCTTAGTGGCCCCACTATGTCCACACCTACCCTCTTGAAGGGTTCATCAATAATGGGCAGAGGCACCAAAGCTGCCTTGGCCTTGTCCCCCATTTTCCCCAACATCTGGCACTGTGGACAAGTCCTACAGTAATTTGCCACATTCTTGCCAATACCAGGCCAAAAGAAATTGTTGGCCAGCTGCTTTTTCATGCACTTCACACCCAAATGGCCTGAAAAAGGGATATCATGAACAAGGGCCAAAAGCTGCTGGCGATGAAACTTAGGGACTACCAGCTGCTGGAGCACCTCACCATCTAGCCCTTTCTCTGCTGTACATTTTCTGTACAGCAGTCCATTGTCCCAGTAAACTGACTCTTTACCCCCTGAGGACCCTCAGCCCTATTAGCCATTTCCCTCAGTTTTTGCAAGGTAGGATCCGTCCGCTGTGCAGCACTCAGTTCCCTTTGTCTGACCCTTCCCAGTGCCCCTTCAGAAGCAAGTCCTGTGGGCTTCTCCATTTGTAGCTGGGGTTCAGGACTGCTACTTCTAGCCAACCCCTTCCCCATGCTAGCCACTTCCTCAGCTGCTGAGGGAGGCGCTGGACCACATTGAGTCACCCCCTCTTCACCCTCAGAAGCTTGCCCTTTTGCCTGGCTGTGGGTTGCAACACACACCAGCAATTCCCTGTGGTTAAAATCATTCCCCATGATCACATTTACAGGGAGGTCCTCTATGACTCCAACCTCCTTTTCTCCATGTCCCCCCCTCCCAGCTCAGGAAGATTCGAGCCATTGGTATTTGGACCACTGGCCCTGTGACTCTCTGGATTTTGGAGTATTTCCCTAGCGACAACTGCTCCGCCCAGATTAGATCCTGCCTCACCAGGAAGATGTAAGCGCCTGAGTCCCTCAGTCCCTGGGTTACTGTCCCAGTAACTACAATGGGGTGCATATTCACGTCAGAGGAGAGTGATTCTTCAGGCTGCACACACCTCACCAACAGATCAGTGCTATTTTGATCACCCCCTCCCCCAGGTCTTTGCCCCTTAACCATTTTTTGAGAGCAGTTATATCTCAAGTGCACCACTTGATTGCAAATATGACATTTCCTGGGTCCTGTCTCTTGGGTCCCTTTAAAACCAGAAGATTCTGCTTTGGGCTCAGGTGCAGGCTGGTTTTCTTTGGGCTGCCCCCATGGAACCCCTTAGAACCATGTGCTGTTCCCCACCATGAGACTTATGCTGTGTGTATGGCCTGCTAGCCATCTACATGTCACCACTTGCTGCCTTCTCCTTTGAGGAGCTGTGTGCCATGTCTAGGAGCCATACACGCAGATCCTCAGGTACAATTTTAAGAAATTGTTCCCTTACAAGCAAATCTTTGATTAGCTCCACAGTATCTGCTTTTGGCCCCTCCACCCACCTATCAAGGCAAATACACAATTGAACCTGCAATTCCACATAACTGTCTTTTGGGCTTTTCTTTAACTCCCTAAATTTCCTTCTGTAAGCCTTAGGAGTTCATTTAAACCGTTTTAACATCTCTGATTTAACCTTATCATAATCAACATAGTCTTCATCACTCATTTTACCAAATGCCTGCAAAGCCCTCCCCGTAAGTAAGAGTATGAGATGAGATGACCAGGAGCCTTAGCCAATTGAAATTGCTCACATACTCTCTCAAATTTCCTTAGAAATAGATCAAGATTATCTCCCTCTCTAAACTGAGGAAACAATTTAGAATTAATTTTGGCTTTAAGAGGAGAACTCATTCCACCATTACTCACATTTTGCCGGTTGCGAAAGGTCGTCATCTCCTTTTCGTGCTGATGTTCTTTTTTTTTTTCCCGACATTCTTTTTCTCTGTCCTTATGTTCTTTTTCTCTGTCCGCCAGTCTTTTTTCTTCCAGTTCTTTCTCTGCTTCCTGCCTTCTTGTCTCTGATCTTCTGATCAGTGCTTCATTAGAGCGTCAGCAAGGTCCTCGGCAGCCAAGACATTACAGGTCCTGGAACAGCGTGGTTGGATAGTTAGCAGCGAGAGGAGCTCCCTTGCTCTGTCTCAGGGACTATGACATCTGGGAATCTCTTTCTAAATGGATCTGCAGAGAGTCTTCCTCTCCTTGATCAGAGTGGAAACTCTACAGCGGGACATTTGGCATCTGAGATCTCAGAAGGTTGTGTCTGCTCGCCGCTGCCCTCAAATCTTTGATCTGATGTCTGCTGCTATAGAACCAGTTCATAGGCTCGCTTCCACATGAGCCCTCTTCAGTCACTTCTGTCCCCTTGATCTGCAGCATCAGAGAATATCAGATCCCCATTTTAATCACTCATTTGCTCTCAACCATCAGTCTACAACTGTTGGCCAAGCTGCCTTCTCATATCACTTCCCTAAACTCTGGAATGCCCATCCCCTGCCCATCTGCAATGTCTCCACCCCATGATTCCTTTCCTCCTTTCTCCATAATTTCATCTCCCCTTCCTGCAACTGCTCCTAACTTCTTCACTCCCTGTCCCCTATCCCCTATTGTGAAGCACCTACTCTGCTGCCTGTATGCTTCATCTTTCTTCCGCTTACTCATTGTGCTGACCCTAGTAATTGCTTGAAGTAATCATGATCCTACCTTTATTGTTCATCTTGTAAACTGTTATTACCTGAATGTAACATATTGCCTCCTTGGAAGCACTTCAAACTCATTTCTGTATTATAGTAATTGCTTGATGTAATCATACTCATACCTGTATCGTTTATCTTGTATTCTGCGATTTTCTTGTATGTAACATATCTACCACCCTGTCACTATTTTGAATCTCGTTATCTGTATTATTTGCCTTTTCCCATCCCCTTCCCCCCAGAATGCATAGAAGTTCTGTTCAGTATGCTTTTCCTGGTGAAACTTTTAAATAAATAAATAAACCCCCACCCCTCCAGTTAGTTGCTTGCATGATGGGATGATTTGGGGAAACTGATAAAGGCAGCCCTACTATTTTTCCCCTCTGGAGCAAATTTTGACAATGGGTGCCAACCTCTTGGGTAGGGGCATGGCTCTGGACCACATTTTGGTCCAGAGTGTTTGGAATCTGGAGGAACAAATCCTTCATATGAATACCGTATTATATGATGTCACCTACAACCAATAAACAGAAATAAAAAAAAAAATTCTTCATATGAATGTCTTTGAGATGCAGACAGTGTTTCACGCTCTCCATTTTCTGCAGCAGCTCAGCTCCCAAGTGGTAAAATTTCACTCAATGCAGTGAAGGTTACATGCATAAGTAATCAAGGAGGAATAAAAAGTGAAAGTGTGCTATTGCAAACCCAAAATGTTCTTCAGTAGGGTGAAAATAATTTTCTGTCAGCCATTTATCTACTGTAGCAGGAGGATCTAAATGTGGAGGCTGATTGGCTCAGTCAGCAGGTTGCCCATCCTGATTGATCTGAGGGCCTCCCAAAACCCAGATGGAGGCCTTCAGATCGATCTTTTTGCATCTATGGAGAATGCTTAGGTTCCCAGGTTCCTTAGTCAGCTCTGATGTCCACTAGCAGAGGCAGTAGACTCTTACCAGAAGTGGCACTTAAAAATAAAAGTGTTTCCTCCAATCTCTATGAATCTAAGAGGTCTTCTTTGAGGATATCACTTGCCGCAGGTCACACCTCATGAACTATAGCTGCCAGGCACCAGGATCACATGGAAACATTTTGCACTAGCAGTCTTCCTGGGGCCGCCCACTGCAACGTCACCACACCAACATCCTTCATATATAGCCATGGGCAGCCACATGCCCTCCTCAGTTCTTTTCCACCATCAACCTTCACACCTTGGACTCTACAGAGCACTGTCGCTTCAGTTGACCACCATTTTTTTCTAGACTTTCCTTCTTTTATTTCTCACCCTAGTTTTTTAATCACTTTATCCACTAAAGCGATAACCCCTTTTTCTTTCTGTTTATGAGTAAATTGGATACCCTCTTTCATCACTGCAACTGTGGTCAAAAGATCTACAACAAGGACCTTCATGAAGCCTGCGACCATTGTCTCAGTGCCTGCCATGACATCCAGGCCTGCCATATCTGCAGTGGCTTCAATCAGACCACCCGGTGATGACACCTGCAAAAACTAAAGGCTTTCCTCATGGCACAGATCACCACCATCCTGGAGAAGGAGCATCAGACCAGGAGCGCCCCCTCTTCCCCAGCTCCATCCTTGGACTCATATTCTGCCAAGGCCTGGAACAAGAGCACTGTCACTGGGAGAAAGAACAGTCCTCCCAGGAGCGTTCTCGGTTGCTGCTCTTAGCACCAGCTGCTCCCTCACCCTATCTGCCACAGGGGTGCAGCCTGTCAGTTCTGCCAAGGCTGACCCTTCATTGCTGGGGTTTCCTCCTCTATCCCTGCTGACATGCCTGCCTCTGCTGAATGTCTCTCTGCCACCTCAGGGGACACAGTCGGAGAGCAATACCAGTCTGCTTGTTCCCGACAATGGTCATTCTTCATTGGGCATCCAGCTGTTCCAGTTGATGCCCCTTACCATCCCTACAACACTGGAGATGTAGGTTCCCCAATTCAGGCCTCTACTTGCCTCATCTCATTGTTGCTTCAACCTTCTCTCCCGATGCCCCAGTATCCTCCATCATTGCCACAGGGCATTCTGCCGATGCCGGTGGCCATCAGTGTCCAGGCCCTGTTCTCATATGTCCGTGACCTTGTGCAGAATGTTGTCCCACTCAAGGCCCCATCACCAGTGAGGCCTTATTGGCCAGCCTCGACACAGTTGCACCAAGCAACGTCAAGACCTGCCCCCCTCACTTGTTGATGTCTTCAGTGCCCCCTCTGAAACAGGGGATGATGACAGTTATTACCCTGATTTTCTCCTCCCTGATGAGGAGGAGGAGGAGGAGGATGCAGGGGCCAGAACTCCATCTAGTGCCTCCACAGTCTCCTCAGTGGGGGGGGGACTCCTCCAGTTACATCCAGCAGTACCCCCTGAATGACACCTCTTTCAGGCACCATGGGGTTCGATTCTGCAGAGCAAGATGTTTCTAGACATAACCTGGCTCATTACCTAGGTCTCCCAGAGTCCCCTTCTCCTATTATCCCTCTTATGATTGATGCATATGAGGATGCCACTATGGCCACTTGGTACAGGCCTAACCTGATCTCCCCCATGCCCAGGAAGGTGGACAAGCTGTATCAGGCTCCACCGCAGGAAGCCCTTTCCTGCAGGGCTGCCTCAGGCAGATTCAATGGTTATCAGCCTGGTGCATGATTAGTCCAAGAGACCCCAGCACCTCAGCTCTCTCCCTCCAGACAAGGAGTCCAGGAAGCTAGACCTTATGGGCAAGATTGTATTTGCCTCTTCTATTCTGGCCATAAGACTCCTTAATTACATGGGCCATCTGCTTAAGTACCAGAATGACCTGCAGGAAACAGCTAGGTGTGCTGCCCAGTCTCTTTCTGAGGGGCCCCCAGAAGGAGGAGATACTCAAGGCCCTCCAGTCTGGTGCTGACATGAGCAGGCACCTATTGAGGGCTGCCTATGATGCAGTAGATGCCGCAGCCAGAGCCTCAGTGGTGGGCATTTGCCTGAGGACGTACTCCTGGCTGAGGGTGTCAGGTTTCACTACTGAGACATGCGCGTCTGCGTGTGTCTATAGTTTCCAGAGGGTCCGAGGGGTCGAGGGCCTAAATATATGCATGTTAGTCCAGATATATGCTATACTCCCAAAACACTGTAAGTATTTCTCACTTGTGACATATGCTGTGTATGATAGACTGGTTAAGCATTCTGGGTGTATTTCATTCTAATACATATAAGATGGCAGCTAGTAATCACACCACTATTGTTACTTCAACAGGGATTATTGGTGTACAATGCACTGTGTGCAAAATGTATACACTCACATTGGGAGATTTACCAGCACGGCCTTATACGTGTAGCAAATGCTTGGAAGTTAATGATTTGCAGCATGTTATTGGTTGTTTTAATTCTCATTTAGTGGAACTTGAAAATAGCCAATTGGAAATGCATAAACGTTTTAATGCTGAAAATACTTTACCGTATAACAGTGCTAATCATCCCATTGTTCCAGAGAAGGTTATTACACCCATTACTTCTCAGAATGCAGATTTTAACCCTCAGGTGACTTCTAATCTGTTACAACATACAGTGTTTCTACTTTCTGACAAATCAAAGAAAAGAGCAAGGGAAGTTGAAACTGATTCTGATGAAGAGTGCAATAATGACAATAAATGGTATAAACTGCAATACACCAGAGCTAGTAAAAAGGGTAGAAAGGCTCAGCAGTTTAGCACTCAGTTGTTCAACACATTTGACCCCCTTAATACTGTGATGTCAGATACCATTAATGTTGATGTAGATACCCCATTTCTGCATATGGACCACGGTAACTTAGCATGTACTGTGTCATTAAGCTCCACTCACACTCTCCCTCCTCATAACAATCCAGAAGTTAACGATGCACCACATATTGATTTTTCAACTGATTTAACTAATAATGCCTCACCCATTAGTGTCCGCCCATCTGTTGTATCCTGTCAACAACAGATTTATGTATTAGGTGACTCTATCACCAAACATTTAGACAGGCAGATTTGCAACCCCGGCAAAGTGAATAGGACTAGTTCAAGTTATAGTGGTGCAAGGATATTAGATCTTACCAAAATGATGACCAACATTTTGAAGGATTGAGGCACTAACCCCATTATAGTTATACATGTGGGAGCTAACAACATTCTCCATGATTCTATTCAAGAAATGAAAGAACAATTTGTTGCTATGACCAACAAGCTGATTGATCTTGGGTGCCATATTTGCCTATCTGAAATTCTACCAATTCCCCGTTTCTCTCCATTTTTTTAATAAAAAAATTAAAGTCATAAATGAATGGCTTTGTAAATGGTGTCTCCAACAAAATATTACATGTATCACCCATTGGGAAGAATTTGATAACCATAATGAGTTGTATTGCTTTGATGGGTTACATTTAAGTAGACGTGGAAATTCTATCTTGGGGAAACAGTTTCTCTCAGTTATTAATAGTTGTTTAAACTAAGTCCTTGGGGGCGATGTTTGATATGTCACCATCTCTAAATCCTTCAACTAATGTCAAACTTACCAGTCATCACTTGCATTGTTTAAGTTTTAATGCTGGGTGTTTAAATCACAAATTGGATGAATTAAAGTGTAGAATTAGTCTGGATAATATTGATGTTATATCAATTTGTGAAACATGGGGTGATGCTAAGTTCTCATGGGAAACTAATATACCTGGCTTTAATTGCTTTATCCATAATAAGTCAAATAAAAAGGGTGGTGGGGTTGCTTTATTTGTTAATAGCAAATTAAATTCGATAGACATTACAAGCAGTATAAAAACACATGATAAACAAACAGAGACAATATGGGTCAAGATATATCTTTCTATGACTGATGTTCTTGTTTTTGGTTCTTGTTGTTGCCCGCCTAATTCATCTGTGGAGATATTAGAAACTATATTAACTGAAATGGAACAGGCTAAGGCCTTTGGGAATACTGTTGTAACTGGTGATTTCAATCTGGGAGATGCAGATTGACTTAATTTCAGAGCCAATAACAGCATGGGCAACAGACTATTAAACACTTGTTCCCAGTTAGGTCTTAAACAGTGCGTATTGACCCCTACCAGAGGTGAGAAGATCCTGGATTTGGTCCTCTGTGACGAGGACCTAATGATTGACCAGATTCATGTTGGTGATCCTATCGGCAACAGTGATCACAGTAGTATCTCCTTCAAGATAATAAACTCTGTCTACAACTCTAATTCCACAGTCATGTACTTGTATGATAGAACAGATGTGACTACTATGATGCATATTATTAACTAAATTAACTGGTAAACTGTGTTATGCAATTCCACCTCTGAGTATTGTTGGGAAACATTTAAAGATACACTCTGTAGTTTGAGATTTATATGTTCCATGCAAACAGAAAACTGTTAAATACAAAAAGGTACCACAATGGATTAATTACTCCATAAAAATAATCATTAGGCTTAAACGGAAAAAATATAATACCTATCTAAGAAACAAATCTACATCTAATTGGGACTCTTATTTACAAACTCAAAAGAAATGTGAAAAGATGATTAAAAGGTTGAAATCTAGGTGTGAGTATAACCTGGCAATTAATGCAAAGAAAACCAATTGTAAGAGTTTTTTCTCATATATTAACTCATTGAAGAAACCAACATGTCAAGTGGGCCCATTACCAGACAATAATGTCCTTATTCATGACCCCCGAAGTATGGCTGATTTATTTAGTAAAGGTTTTTGTAAAGCATTCACTAATAATTTTCCAGATTTATCTACTCCTATTTTAGATAATACTAATAATGACCCTTTGGTTTGTTTTTCTGAAGACAGTATTAAAAACAAGCTATTATACAATGGCAAGAAAGAATCCTGGCTTCTGATTGGTCAGTTGGCTATCACAGCAGGGATGTTATCCTGGCACAACATCCATGCTGATTGTTTGTAGGATATGGAGCATGCTCCTGACCTTTTTTTTTTCTCTCGAGAAACAAAAATATTTTTACACACTAACAAAAACATTCTTTAAAATTATTTTTTTAACTATAAAACAATAAGTCATTGTATAATAGAATAATGCCCTCAGGGTGGGTGTTATGCTGGGATAACATCCCTTCTCGGGTGTTGGACGCCGTCGGCCGATGGCCTCGGGCCCAACCTCCCGAGGTGGGATGTTATCCCAGCATAACACCCACCCTGTCAGGCATTATTCCTTTATTGTCCCTCAAAGGTAAATATAATCCAGGCCCAGACACTATAGCAGGACATTTATTATTTTTTTTTTTTTAAACTTTCTTTATTTGTAGTTTTAGTTCCGTAGAACAAGACAAACAAATTACATACAGACAAGTAACAGGTACAATAAATTACAGTGTTTTCATAGGCAGTTCCATTAATTCTTTTCTTGATCTAATTGTCTGACAAATATTGCTCAATTTACTAAGGCAGTCAGGTCTTCAATTATTGAAATTACATTACTTTACTTCATTAATTGTTATGCTACTAGAAGTAATTTAATAATTACCTTATATGCCTAAGCGTTTCATTAAACTTATACCTCACTCAAGGCATATATTTAACACCTTCACCAGAGGAGGCTCACTTTGCCACAAGCTGTTTTTAATTTTGATTAATTGATCTAACTGCAGTAATCCAAACCTGTATATGTTGGGGTCTACCGAGTTTCATGGAGTCCAAGGCCCATCGCGTATAACCTCTCTCATTATCCTGTGAATCTTCTTCATTATGGGATAAAGTCAGATCTCACCTCTGCCATATACAGGATCCAACGCCTTCACAGAATTTCAAATTGGGGCAATCTTTTGTTTAAGGACGCTGTTATTGCCTCCATCCTATAAATGCTGATCATAATCTCCTGCCATATATTTAATGTAATAGGTGTTTGAGTCATCCAATTTTTAGTTATAGCCTTCTGGGCTGTTAAAAATTAAATTTTCAAAAACTTGATTGTGAGGGGGTCTCCGAAATCCTTTGGAATTTCTAGAAAAAAATACCAAGAAAGTTCAAATATCCAGACCCAATTATTGCCTTTAGAGCCTGATGTAAATCCTGAAAGAAGGTGTATAACACAGGGCAACTCCACAGCATGTGTACCAATGTTGCTGGGGAGTGTCCGCAGTTTCTCCAACAGGCTACAAGGTTGTTTCCCTGATATTTCATCGAGACTGCTGGAGTCTGGAAATATCTGGCAAAGATTTTCCAGGAAAATTCCTGCCAACTAAATGATGAAAGGCCCCAATGAATTTTTGTTTGAGTCCATGCCCAAGTTTCCTCTGAAATCTGACTCCCCATATCAAGTTCCCATGCTCTTTTAATAGTGGAAGTAGTGTCACCTTTCCATGCTAACAAAGCCTGGTATATATTAGAGATAATGTGTGTCCTGATAGGTGCACCTTCTATTGCTTTTTTAAGAAAAAGTGCAAACTGGGGAGGTCCTGAGATCCCATTCCCTAGGCCTGTAATGATGCTTCTAATACAGTTTCTAATTTGAAAGTATCTGAATCTATCTTGCCAAGGGATTCCATACCTGTTGACTAATGTTTCAAAAGAAACAATCTCCCCTTCCTCCAGAAAATGCCATATTAGGTGTAGGCCCCTTGCCTCCCACCTCCTGAACCCCGCATCCCACAAACCAGGGAAAAAGGTATCCAGATATGGGATAGAAAGTAGCAGATACCTCCAACTGGTTGCCTTTCTGTCTCTCAAGGTGCCAAACCATGTACTCAATGTAAGAGTTGTAAGTGGATTACCTTCTTGACCAATATTTAGTCTCTCCCTCTGTCTAAGGAGGGAGTTGTTCAAGTTTGAAAGGGCCCCCTCTCTGAGTTCCATGTTTTTCCATTTAGACTGGTAGGCCCGGTCCAACCAATAAAAGGTTGTTCGTTGCTGTGCGGCCTGATAATATAGTTTAAAATTAGGTAATGATAGACCCCCTTCCTTCTTCGGGATCTGAAGAACTGCGAGCCAGACTCTAGGTTTATGCGAACCCCATAAAAAGCGTGAAACTGTCCTGTCAAGATAGCTAAAGTAGGTATCTGGGACATATATAGGGAGTGTTTGGACCAGATATAAAAATTTAGGGAGGATTACCATTTTTACCGCCTCCACCCTTTGTATTAAGAGGATGGGGATAGGTGCCCATTGCTCTAATTCCAATTTAATGTTTTTTAAGATTGGAGTAAAATTAAGTGTTAATAACTGATCTGTCTGAAAACTCAGTTGGATTCCTAGGTACTTAATATGGGTTAGGTCCCATCTAAAGGGATACTTCTGTCTAATTTGTTCTGATGGTTCATAATGTATTTTTAATACCTCAGTTTTAGATGTATTCACCTTATACCCAGCCATAAGACTGAATTCTGTGAGGCATGTCCACAAGTGTTCTAGTGACTGTTCTGGATTTTGAAGGTAAACTAACAGGTCACCTGCATAGACGGCAAGTTTGTGTTATTATTCTTTTTAACAGATTCTATTATAGTGCCCTTAAAAATAATGTTTGAACGTTTCATTGCAGAAAACTTCATACCGCTTGATTGGAAGGAAGCTAATGTGATTCCAATTCATAAGAAAGGTCCAAAAAATAATTGGGAACATTATCAGCCCAGAAGTCTGACTTCATCAGTATGTAAACTCCTAGAGAATCTTATTAAAGACATGATTTCACCTATGCTGGATCCTCATGACCCAGAACAACACGGTTTTAGGAGCAGTAGAAGTTGTGTAACAAACTTTATATGTTTCTATGAACGTATTAGTTTACTTCTTGACAGGAATTTACCTTGCAATGTCATTGTTATTGATTTTTGCAAGGCTTTCGACATTATGTCTCATTGGGCCTTGACCAGTTAACTCAGCAAGCTTAATATCAATAGTTTTCTTGTTAAATGGATAAACAATTGGTTGCAAGATTGGTCCCAACTGGTCATCATTAGTAGATCTAATTCAATATAAGACAACGTGACTAGTGGGGTGCCTCAGGGCTCCGTTTTGGGCCCTTGCCTTTTTCAAGCATTTGTAGCTGATTTAACGAAGGGCTGTATGTCCTTTACTACTAAATATGTAGATGATGTCAAGATTGGTGGATCTTGAGAGTCGGCTGCACAAGCTACCACTATCCAGAATTATTTAGATCACATTTCCTCATAGGTAAATGATTGGGGCACGACCCTGAATGTTTCCAAATGTAAAGTGATGCATTTTGGAGCTAAAAACTTGCAGTTTACTTATTCCCTGGCAGGAATTTTACTGGAAAAAACAACAAATGAAAGGAATTTGGGTATTACTATTTCAGAAGATCTGTCACATAGTAAGCATGTGCATGAGACCATTAATAAAACCAACAAAGTAGTATGGTCTATTTTGTGAAACATCAGGTCCAGGAACTGTGAGGTATTACTGCCATTGTATAGAGCATATGCCCGACCTCATCTTGAATATGCTTTATAGATTTGGTGTCCTTATAAAAAAACAGAAGAACATCTGCTAGAAAAAGTTCAGAGAAAATTCACTAAAAATATATCTGGGCTTGAAAATATGCCTTATGACATCAGATTGGATACTTTAAAACTTATGCCCCTTGCCACCCATTGTCTTAGGGGCCACTTAATGTTTTTGTGTGATATTATTCAAGACCCATACCTCATGTGTGAATTGGGTTTGGTTTTTAAAACATGTGTATACAATATCAGAGGCCACCCTCTGCAGCTGGAAAGGAAGTCATTTATTCATATCAAACGCAAATATTTTTTTACCCTCCGAGTCATTGGCCCGTGGAATAGACTGCCACTATATGAGGTTATAAATGAGATCAAAAGTATTTTTAAGTATCGATTAGAAAAATTATAAGCACGGGATACCCCTTGTCCTATTATTCTGTGGTTTAGCATAAGAGCACTATGGGCCCTCGGCCTTCTGACTCTTGAACTGACCATAGTATGAACCGTAGTATGATGTCCAACAGTCCATCCTGATTGCCCCTTTCAGGGGCTATAAGCTCTTCGGGAGAGATGCATAAAACATTCTTAGTGAGCTTCAGGCCTCGGGAAGAACCCTGCATTCTGTTGATTCCATCTATCACACCTACAAAAAGAGTAGACAGAGAGTGCCTTTTTGACATGCCATTCATTGGCTCAGGTCTGGCACCAAACAGCCCAGCAAATGCAAAGCTGCCCCAGCTCTGCCTACCCCCTCCTCTGTCACCGGAAAGTCCTTAAGAGGTGGAGGAGCAGGTCCGGCCTCAAGCTGTACCTCAGTCTGGCTCCTTGCCCAACCCCCTCCATCAGGTTTCCCAGGATGTGGTGGTAGTTAGTTGCTTCTCCCTCCACCCGGACAGGTGGCGGGAGATCACAACAGATGCCTGGGTGCTGCAGCTTATAGAATGAGGACATGATCTGGAGTTCATAGAGATGCCTCCGGATCTCCCCTCAAGACCTTCGACTTGCCCTCCAAATCACATAACAGTGCTGCTGGAGGAGGTTCACACACTGCTACTGTACGAAAAAGGGTCATAGAACCAGTTCCCAAGAGTCAACAGAACCTGGGGTTCTAGTCACATTTCTTCCTCATCTCCAAATCCACTGGGGACCCAAGGCCTATCCTGGACTTACGAAACCTGAACTACTTCATCCAGTACAAAAAGTTCAGGATGATCATCCTCCTGGGCCTGTTGCCTTTGCTCTAGAAGGGAGACTGGATCTGTTCTCTGGATATGCAGGAGGCGTACCTGCGCATCAAGGTGTGTCTTCCTGTCAGCCCAGTGGTGCTGAGGGTTGAGGCTCTGGACACCACACCTCACACCACGCTGGTGACCCAGGTTCAGGAGTGAACTCAGGCACCAGGGGTCAGCAGGGGAGGGAAAGGATTGAGCACCCGCTGGGCTGCTCTCCTCTCCTTTCCCGAGGGGAGGGCACTGGGATGCCTGGTGCTCCGGCGGCCCCTGGTGGAGACTGGAGGTACTGCAGAGTGCTGGACTGCATGCAGACAGTGTGGCCCAATGCAGGCAGGGTTGCCGTATGCCACATCATCGGGGATGTGCACCATGCATGGGGGGGGGAGTGGGAAGGACACACAAGGGGAAAAAGCCCCTCCAGCCAAATAGGCGATGGCTCCTCCAGTGCCACTGCCACATGCCCAACGCTGGTTCCCCACCACTGCCCCTTAAGCTCTCTGGGGCTGTAGCCCCCCCATGTCCTGAGGAGTCCTAATGACTTTGAAGATGGTGGGGAACACAGCGGGTGGTAGAGCGACACAGGCAAGCGAGGCAGCCTGAGAGAGTTCCGAGCCTGGAGATGAAGAAATAGAATTGGGGGGTGTTTGTTTGTTTGTTTAAAAGTTTATTTTTATACAGGTTAGTTTGTTGGAGAATTAAATCTCCATTTACAACAAGTTCCTGTAAAGCATAATTACATCAACAGGACAAAACAATAAATACGCACAATACAAAATCACATTAAACCTAAAAACAACTACAGCAAACATTTAAATAGTCATGTAATTATATGGAAAGATAATTCATTCCAAGTCTTTGCTAACCTATTCTGGAGAACTATATCCCCAATCCGATTTATGATTCGAATCGTGGGCAGTTTTCTAGTTGTTTTCCTTAACCTATCTAAATATGTTGAGTTAGAATTCAAACATATTAAATGATTTAAAGAATGTGTTTTAGAATGAATTAAACCATGACATATCACTAACCATAGATACTTTCTTCAAGCTATTGGACGTAATCAATCAAGTTCCTGATAAACTAAACATTGGTGAACTCGGAATTTATTTTTTAGGATGTAATTCCTCAACCTGTAGTAAGTCTGGTCTAATTTATTTAAAAATTTTTGATAGGAATGCATGTATAATGGGAATCCATAATCAAGTACAGGCAACAACAATTGTTTTACCAATTTGATCTTAACTTCTTTACTCAACCACCCTGACACCCTTCTTAGAGCTCCCAATCTTTGGTTCACTTTTCTTATCTGTGACAAAATATGTTCGGAAAAAGAAAAATTATAGTCAACAAGAACCCCCAAATATTTGTAAGTATATGCTTTCTGAACCATAGCCCCATCCAAAAACTTAATCTGAAGATCAGTGAGATCCTTTTTTACATGTGATACCACAGAAAAAGTCATACTCTGCGTCTTCCCGGTACTCATTAAGAGACTTGAGTCTCTTATCCAAGTCTCAATATTGGAGAAATCTGTTTGGAGCTGCTGTCTCAGGTCTCCAGGATCATCTGCAGATGCAACCAGCACTACGTCATCCACGTAAAGTCTGACATCAGTACTAGTTACATGATTTACAAGACTATTTATATAGATGTTGAATAACACAGGGCCCAAAATAGAGCCCTGAGGTACACCTTGTTGTAGATCCAGGAGACCTAAGACAGCGGCACCATAGACCACCCTTTGCTTACGGTTCGATAAGTAAGATCTAAACCATTGCAAGGTCTCCTGTTGCATCCCAATATTCTGCAATCTATGCAGAAGGGTTTCTTGGTGAACTAAATCAAAGGCTTTACTTAGGTCCACAAATACAGCCCCATTATACCTGCCCTGGTTCAGTGATGTTGCCACCAAGTTACCAAAGTCAAGTAGGGCGGTATTTGTGGACCTACCTTCTCTAAATCCTTGCTGACAATTAGTTAATAACCCCATTTGGTCAAGGTAATGTCCAAGCTGATTATTTATCAGCTTTTCCAGTACCTTTGACAAAATTGGGAGCAAAGTAATAGGTCTGTAGTTGGAGGGAGCTGTAAGGTCACCACCTTTATGAATTGGAATGATTTCACCTATTTTCCAATAGTCAGGAACAAGAGAAGAATGTATACTCTAATTATAAAAATATGTAATTATAGGGGCTATAATATCAAATCCTAATTTCAAAAATCTGGGATCAATACCGTCTATACCTGCTCGCTTTGATATTTTCAAGTTCTTTAATTCTTTGGCTACATCCTGTACCTTAATACTTTTTATTATAAATCCCTTATTATTTACAGTGGAAGTAACAGAATGTGTATGTTTAGGATCAACAGTCCCAAGTTTTGGTATCTCCAAATCTGGTAAGTCTTTAAAATAATGATTTAACAAATCAGCTACCTTTAAAGGGTTATCTATCAAATTTTCTCCTATTGTTAAATTAATAGAAGTTCGAGTTTTTACTGGGCTTTTTAAATCAGAGATAACCTTCCAAAATGTATTTGGGTCATGCAGATTACTGAATGAGTTCTGATAAAATCTTTTTTTAGCTAGAACTACTAATTGTTTACATTTATTCCGCCATCATTTAAAAAGATCCCAATCACCCTCTAATTTTGTTTTCTTAGCTTTTTTCCATATTCTATTCCTAATACATAAATGAGTTTTTAATTTCTCATTAAGCCATAATGGACTTTTAATATTGTTCCTTTTTTTTATTTTTGGAGCATGAATTTGAACTATATGTAAAAAAGAATCCGTAAATTCTTGAATAGCCAAGTTCAAGTCAGGAATCAAGAATACTCTAGACCAGTCAAAGGTTTTAAGACTGTCCCTAAATGATGATGCATTAAATCGCCTTAAATCGTGTACCCAAAAATCATAATTTCCACTACCCCAAATTTTTTGTAAAAACAAATGATGTTGAATAGGATTATGATCCCCCAGGTTCAGGGGGAGTACTTTGCATCCCTCAACCTTCAAATCTTGTGAAACGAAAAATAAATCTAATATAGGTACAGTAGTTCTATTATTAAGGCATCTTGTTGGTTGGTAAATCAATTGTTGTAGTCCCAGTACTTCAAAACTAGATTTAAGTTTTTTACCTCTATTATGTTCCCAATCTGCATTAAAATCTCCAGTTAACAACACACTCTGATCTTTCAGTATTTCCAATAAAATGTCAGTCAGGATGTCAAATGTACTTATTTTAGTCTTTGGAGGAGCATAAAAAACACCCATTATCAATTTTGATTTTAACAACCTTATGACCAAACAGTCAATCCCTTCCACATTTTTAGCAAGTAATGTTTGGTATGGACCTAAAGTATTCTTCAAGTAAAGCAGTAACCCCCCCTTCCCCCATCCTGCCTTATCAATCTATACCCTGCTAAATCCATCTCCTCATTAAGAATACCAGAATGGAGCCAAGTCTCAGAAATAGCTAGAATATCATAAGACATTCCAGTAACCCAAACCCTATATTCATCTATTTTCCGTATAAGACTTCTAACATTTTCATGAATAATTGTTATCCCAGCTTGTTGTTTAGGCCCTGGATTTTTTTCCACATCACCACATTGTATTAGGAGGACAGAACAAAACAAACTCATAGTTTAATAATTCACCAAGTCAAAAGATCCTTTTTTAATTTTTAGAGGTCTTAAATGTAATTTTAGTGAGTTTGTAAATGGATTCCGCCTCCTAATCAAATGTTGGTGATCTTGTACATGCCCTCCCACAGTCATAAACACAGCACCTTTACTTATATTATTACAATTTACATCTAACAATTGAAATCTAATTAGCCACATTCCCATCGATACCCACCCCCCTATAACACATAAGTGCATATTTTAAGTAAAATATTACTACAATACTTAAAAACGTTCTTACCTAAACCTGGTAAAGTTTTTATTTTATTTTTCTCACTGAGTGGCACTTGCACCACTCATGATGCCCATGCCATGGCGCTCATGCCTGTGGGCGGCACGGGCTTAAATAGAGGAATCAGCCCCAGCTGTCAGCAGTTACCCCGACCTCTAGAAAACACAGTGCAAGTAAAAATAAAGTACTGTGTTTTCTGGAGGTGGGGAAGGTCTGTCTTCCTCACAAGAAGTACTTCAGGTTCCTGTTTCAGAGGGGACACCACCAGTTCAGGGTCCTACCCCTTGGCTTGTCTTCAGCACCACAGGTTTTCATTATATGCCTAGCAGTGGTGGCAGAAGGTTTTTATATCTTCCCCTACCTGGATGACTTGTTAGTCAAAGCTCAGTCCCAGGAACAACTGTCTTTGACCCTGCAGTGTACACTGCAGTTGTTCAACAATTTGGGGATTACAGTCAACCTCTCCAAAGTCGGTGTCTCTCAGCCAGCATCTCCACTGCATAGGATCTCTACTGGATGCAGCCCAGGGCTCTGCCTTCCTGCTTTGGGATAGGGCAGAACACCTGATAGTGCAGGCCTGGGAACTGTATCACAGCCAGCATGTCACAGCCAGGACATACATCAGGCTGCTGGGCCTGATGACTGCAGCTATTCCCACGGTTCCCCTGGTGAGGCTACATATGCGCGTTCCTCAGTGGACTTTGAGGGTACAGTGGGACCAATGAATCAATGATTTGGAGTAGAGAGTTCTTGCCTCTGCACCAGTAAAGAGGGTCCTCCTATGGTGGATGGAGCCCAGCCACTTACTCAAGGGGTTCCTTTCCTCATATCCTCCCCCATCAGATCCTCACCATGGATGCCTCAGGGATGGGATGGGGTGTACATCTGGGTCCTTACCAGACACTGAGGACATTGGCTTTGCTCGAGGCTTCATTCCATATCAATGTCCTGGAGATGAGCGCTGTCCTGTATGGCCTGCAGGCCTTCCAGTGTCACCTGTCATGGGCCATCTACTTGTGCAGATGGACAATATCAGTGTAATGCACTACATCAACAAGCAAGGGGGCACCCACCCATATCCTCTGTGCAGGGAAACGAGGGTCTGGCACTGAGCTCTGGACTATGGCCTTGAACTGTCGGACATCCATGTTCCTGATGTCCAAAATGACCTGGCAGATTAACTAAGCAGGTTGCAGTCAAGAATGCATGAATGTTGGCTGGCCTGGTGGAGTTAGGACTGAGCCACTGGTCACTGCACCTCGTGCAATGCCAGTGACCCATGTTTGGGTTGCTGGGGGTCAGCAGGGAAGGAGTTGGATCAAGTGTCCAATGGACTGCTCTCCATCTCCAGGGAGGGGGGTGTTCTGCGGTTGGTGTGCGTCTGGCCCCTGGCAGAGGGTTGGGCTTGGTGCAGCGCTGCCAACTCTACATGCGGGTGGGAGCATGGCAGATGTCTGGTGGGGATGTGTGCGGATGCGAGCATGTGCCCATCACTGATGTAATTGTACGCCAGCTCCCACAGGGGAGAAAAATGGAAAAAGACCCTGGTGACTGGTCGTGGTGGCTTGATGGCTGTCCCCTGGTGCTCTGTTCCCAGAGGTAACACCCTGAGCCATATCCTAGATGGATGGGTGAGTAGGGGGCTCCCCATTGCCCCACCATGGGGGGTAAGCCATGGGGGCTACAAGGGTGAGGGCCTGGAGAGAATGGAGGCTAGGGACAATGGCTGGATGAGAAGCTGACCAGAGCCAGGGGAGAAGAAAGTAGTAGCAAAAAAAAAAAGAATGCATGGATGTGAACTACTCACTTCATTGGTAGAGCACCTGTTCTACAAGTAGGGTCACCCAGAGTTAGACCTTTTGCAGCCCCACACAGTGCAAAACTGCTGCTTTTCCACTCGCTCCAGGGCCTGGAGTTTTCTGGCAAGACACATTGTCCCTCTCTTGGAAAGGGAGATTCCTCTATGCCTCCCCTCTGATTCAGAGAGTACTAATCAAACTGCAAATGGAGGGTGCCACCATGATTCTGGTGTCCCCCTTTTGGTCTCGACAGATTTGGTTCTCACTGCTATGATAGCTAGCAGTGGAGCTTCCTGTACCCGGCTTGCTGTCACAGGAACAGAGAACCCTGGTCCATCTGAACCTCCAGTCCTTTCACCTGCATGCCTGGCTTGTGAAGACATAGCCATTGCCAGGTTTGGTGTCTCCCCTAAAGTGGCCTGTGTCCTGGTGGCTGCTAGAAACCCTTCCACTGGGTGACTTATTCCATGAAATGGAAACACTTTGCTTTGTGGGCAGCTGCCCATCACCTGGATCCCTTCATCTGCCCGATGAACCAAATTCTTGAGTACTTACTGTCCTTGTTGGATGCTGGACTTAAGTACTCCTCACTAAAGCTGCACTTGTCTGCCATATCAGCCCTCCATGTGTCCATCGAGGGCCGTATGGTAGCTAAACTAGATGTAGCCCATACCTTTCTGAGAGGCATCCTGCACTTGAAGTCTCCCATTTGTAACCCAGTCCCTGCCTCAGACTTGAATTTTGTTTTGGAGAAGCTTACTTTGGCATCTTATGAGTCAGCTGCGAGCTGTGCTTTCTGTTGTGGAAAGTGTTATTTTTAGTTGCTATTCTGCTGGAAGGATTTCAAAGATACAGGCTCTCATGTGTGAGCAGCCTTATTTGATTTTTCACAAAGACAGGGTGTCTTTGTGTACTAATCCTAAGTTTTTGACGATGGTTGTGTCTGAGTTTATCTTGAATCAGACCATCCACTTACCTGTTTATTTTCTGGAGCATGCCAATCCAGGGGAAGCATTACTCCATTACTTCAGATGTACATAGAATTTTTAGATATCATGCTCATTGCACAAAGGACTGCAGGAAGTCCTCAGAACTGTTTTATTCCTTCGCCCCTGGGAAAGCAGGCGTTCCCATCTCTAAATAGTGTCTGTCCAAATGTTTGGCCAACTGCATTGTTTTCTGCTACAGGAAGTACGGTAAGGAACATCTTGGGTCTGTTAAGGGTCACTCTACCAGAAGCATGGTGGCTGCATCCATTACTTGTTTCAGAGGGATCAACGCAGGTGAGATTTGTGCTGTGGCAACTTGGAGTGCTGTCCAAACTTTCACAAGACACTACAGTGTGGACATTGCCTCGAGAAGAAGAGCAAATTTTGGTCTAGCGGTGTTGCAACCTCTCCTTTCATCGACTGTTACCTTCCAACTGCCTGGACTATTTTCCTCTGCAGTATTGTTTGGGACTCATTCCTAAGGTGTGACCTGCTGCAGACGATATCCTTAAACAAGATAGAACAGTTACGTAAGCACTTACCGTAACAGTAGATCTTCGAGAGAATCTCCTGCAGCAGATCATGCTGTTCCACCCATCTTCCTCCTTACTGCTGTATTCCTCCTTTCCTGTTCTCTCTTTTCCAGGAAAGTTAACCATCTGCATTCCATCCTCACTCAGGTGGATTTCTCTGGTTCTCCCTCCGTTCCCTTTGAGAGCGCGTCCTCAGAGGTGGGTCTCTGGCAGGGAAATGAGGAGGGTGTGGGGCCACCCACGGCTATATAGGCAGGATGTTGGCTTGGTGACATCACCATGGGCAGCCCAGGAAGACTGCTAGCAAAAAATGTTTCCATGTGATCCTGGTGCCTGGTGGCTATAGTTCTTAAGGTGTGACCTGCTGAAAAAGATTCTGTCAAAGAGCTACTGTTATGGTAAGCTCTTACGTAACTGTTCTTTCTTTAAAAAGTCAGCAATACAGAAGCTTCCTTCTGAGCCCTGGAGTGGCCAAGAAGGCCATGGTTCTTGGATATGATAAATCTCACAATTTGGGAACTGTTCTGGCTCCTTCTCATCAGGGATATACTAGGTCAGGGACCAGTTCTTCATGTGAACTCAGGGTCACTTCATTTGGCTGCCTGACTCCTGAGATAAAAAGGCTTCTAAAACCTTAGCTAAGATGGGTATTCTTACTGTATATAATCTAGAAAATGTTCTGCTCCTTTGGCATGTAACAGTGTCTGAAGCACTTTTGCTTCTTGGGCTAGAGGAAAAGGGGATCTTACTTTGAGGGTATCTCTTGCAGCAGGCCATCACCAGTAGGACTAAGCCATCAGGTGCCAGGACCACATGTAAACCTTTTTCTAGCTAGCAGTCTACCAGAGAGGGCTGCCCACCTTCGATGTCAGCCACTCCTATAAAGGGGAGCAGCCCCCCCACCATCCTCAGTTCTTTTCCGCCGTTGACCAATGCACGTCGGACCTCTGAAGAAATTAGAAGAGTGGTCAAGAATATGGTAGTTAAAATTTAACACCAAGAAGTGGAAGGTGATGCACATGGGTAAACGTAACCCAAGAAAGATGTACACACTGAATGGGCATCAATTAGAAGAATCAAAGATGGAATGGGACTGCGGAGTAATTGTTACCAATGATCTAAAAGTGGGGAAACAATGTGAAAAAGCAGCACAGAAGGCCAGCAGCATCCTCGGCTGCATAGGTAGAGGGATTACAAGCAAGAAGCGCGAGGTAATCATCCTGCTGTACAGGTCCTTGGTCAGGCCACACCTGGAATACTGAGTTCAGTTCTGGAGGCCCCACCTAAAAAAAGACATTGACCACTTAGAAAGGATTCAGAACAGGGCCACTAAGATGGTGCAGGGGCTGCATCAAGAACAGTATGACACAAGACTCAGTGAATTAAACTTACACTCGCTAGAGCAAAGAAGAAATAAGGGGGACATGATAGAAACATTCAAATACATAAATGGAATCAACATAGCCCAGACAAGAAATCTATTCCAGGAAAACAAAACAACGCATACAAGGGGGCACAATCTGCACTTATTGGGAGCCTAAGTCCAGTAAACTGGTTCACAACTTTAAATATGATTGTAAAGAAAGCTGGCATGGAAGATCGTTGGTCTACTGAAACTAATACAGACATGAATCAATTTGTAGAAGAAATTATATAGAGTATATGGCATTGAAATGCAGAATGATTTAGGAAAAATACATAATGTGGACATAGGAGGCCTTTACTACAGCATAAAGCAAAATTGGGGCACAGAATATTATCTATCGCATTGTGAAAATAAATGGCACAGAAATAATTTGTGTAGGATGAGGTTGGAAGATCTGGGAATTGTCAGCTTGCAGAAGAAGAAGTTGTGGGGGAAGGGGAATAAACCCGTATGCAGTTGTTAAAATGTAAAATCTTCAAATATAACTCATGTGGTTCTGGGCTGTGACACTCTAATGTTAGAGAGGAAAAGATGGATTATGCTGCTGCTTCAAAAGTATAAGTCATGGAATGAGGAAGATTGTATGAAATATCTCCTAAGTTTGGATAAAACAAATGTTATTTATGGGGTTGCAACATTTGTAAATGCCTGTAATAGATAAGTAGGGGGCTTGATAAAGATTTTATATGGATATAGCACTTTATTTATGAATGGATTATTTAAGCAATAAACCACTCCAGGGTGTGGGTGTTGCTGGTTTTCCGCCTGGCATGGTTCGGTCACGGGCCTCTGGCCCGGTAATAAACTCTGGTGTAAACCCCCATCACCACACCCTGAAGTATCATTGTGATTATACAATGTGCCCCTTTACTTACTGTAAGTTAAAGTAAAATAAAAATAGTTTTTTATTATTTTGACTACTGTTTTTTATTGATTTTATCATTGCTCTGCAAAAAATAGTTCCCCTTTGCTGACTAGAATACTGCCCTATGAGACAGACTGCGAGGCTTCATTTTTTTAAAAAGTTTTTGTATCCCGAAGGAGACAGTGGAGTATGAAAACTGTTGTCCGTTGGTGCTCAGACACACAGAGAAAATGCAAGGCTTCATTTTTTTTTTTTTATCTACCCCAGCTTTGGAAAGGCGTCGCGAGTAGCTGTCAGGCTAATACAGGTAGAGAGTGGGATGTCATCAGCGCTGCGACTGGGCCAGAGTGGGGCATCTGAGATCGTGGTTTTGTGTACAGCTTCTGGGTATGCGGCCACAATGCTGTTGAGGGGAATTTGTTGTTAAGTTTATGATTGAGTTATTCTTACGCTTATTGTTGCAGTTGCACAGCTACAGGGCAATTGGTATACCATCGTTTAGCAAGGAAATCAAGATGGCGGCTCGTAATGATTTCTTAATTTTTTTTTGCTGTCTTATTGAAATGCGGCTGACTGGCATCTCGTTCAGTTGGTAATGCTAGGATTTTCCATGGCTAGGAGGTGCCAGCTAGCCAATCAGATTGCTTTAATTTACAAGCCATTGTATAATGCAAAACTGATATTTTGTATGATTGTACTTGATCTGATGATTTTAAAACTTTGAGATGTAACAAATTCTATGTGTTGTTATACATCTGTTAATAAACTTAACCTTGAAGCCCAGTGGGAGGCAGATTTAGAACCAACATAAGGAAATACTTTTTGACAGCAAGGGTGATAGAACCATGGAAAAGCCTGCCCTCAGAGGTGGTAGCATCAAAGACAGTATGGGAATTCAAACTAGCATGGGACAGGCAATATGGGCAACTAAAGGCAGGGCACCGTGTTTTCTGCGATTCTGTGGTTGCAGCAGTGGCCACAGAAATTAGTACTGGACGCAGAAATCAGTGCTGGCCACAGAAATTGGAAAAAAACAGCCACACAGCCACAGAAATGCTGGCCATGCTTTGCGATCACACAAGGCAAGGGCATAGTTACTGATATTTTAAGTATGCCATGGCATACATGTTCATTAGAAGGGGCAACAAACTGATTCTGCCCACTACAAAGCCAAAAACTAGTGGCTACATGGCATCTTAACTCGGGCTGGCTCTTGTTACATAACTCCATCCTGCCAGTATTGGGGGAGGTAGACTGACGCAAGAGTAGCAGAGCTTGATTAGGTCCATGGCAGTTATTTCCAGCTGTGTAGGTGTAGGTGTGGCTAGCTCAGCCATGTTAATTTGTCATTGTAAGGCAGCTCACGGTGCATGCTGAATCCTTGGAAGATGAATTTGAAAGGAAGAACTGGAAGGCGAGCAGTAGTCAAGAAGTGCGAAGATTCAGTGGTTCCTGTGGAGTCAAAATCGATCTCGGTGTGGTGGCAGGTAGTGGAGGAGGAGATGAATGCAGAAACATATGGCTGGAAGCAGAATGAGCAGAGAACTCGGTCCCTGGTGGCGGACATTGATCACAGTTTTGATTGTGGGCTGCAGATCTGAACCTACAAGTGTGAGAATAATTTATTGAGAGATTAGAAACTGCAGGAAAGTGGTGGCATCAAGCTCAATTCTTAAGAAGGGTCAAGTTGCTCAGCAGCAGCAGAGTTGGGGACCAGGGTATACTGGAACTAGAGTGAGAAGGTAAGGAAAAAATCAGAATGGAGAGTTTGCTGCTATACGTAAGTAAAATGAGGGTCACCGACTGAAGAACACCACAACCCCGTGAGTTGCTAGGAGAAGAGAACATGTTTACTAAGGTTACTCCAGCTTAATAAGAATGACTTGCTTGCGATTTTAGTGTGTCCCCCAAAAGAAAAATCAGGAGTCAACAAATTCTACAGACACTGCAAGTTACACCCTCCTTCATTGTTATAGGAAGACAATCCCCACTCCCCCAACACACAGATTTGCACACTTTGGGTATTCCTACTTAAGAAAAAATAATAATCTAAAAGTTGATCAAAATCAGAAAAAAATGACTTTCAAGTTGGAGTCTCTTTATATCTGCTAACTGTAAATATAAACCAGAAGAAATCCAAGCAGGCTTTGCCTTCTGTACAGTTTTACCTGAGCGTGTATGCCCTCCTCCGATTATAACCTAGGAGAACAACAAAGGCCACCAATTTCCAGAAGAACAGATGAGCCTTCAAATTTGGGGTGGGAGGGAAAAGTCATTAAAAGAGAACACCAATGCCCATGGCTGCACCAGGTTTGTGTTATTGCAGTTTAATATTTGTGATAAGAAGACTACATACTGTTAATTGGCCTGCTGTTCCACTTTCAGCATAGCAGAGTGGTTGAACGAAGGCAGTTAAAGGGTTAACTAAGACAATCCCCTTGAAGGTATGCTATTTAACCACAATTTATCTGTTGCAGAATGGCTACAGAATCAGCAGCTGTTCTGACGCAGAAAGTATGAGGTCCTGCCGCAGTAAACACGGGCCCCTGCCTAAAGGGGTAGAAATTTTTGGGCAGACTAGATGGATCATGCGGTCCCCATCTGCTGGCTACTACTTATGTTCTTATGATACTGCCACAACTATAGTCAACTGCCATTTTCCTGCAGGCCCTAGTGCTCCTCACACACCCAGGGATGGGTCTGATGCCGGGCCAGCCGGACACTTGGATGATCATCAGACCAAGTAAAGTTGGGATGATTACCTAGATGACACTGACCAGAGCTTCAGCAGTGAGTCCTCCTCCATGGGTCCAGACTGCTCCAAAGGGTAAGAGGCTCCCAGCAACATCCCCAAGTCCCCCCCAGATGACTCCATGTTTATGGCCATCATGATGCACGGAAGAACAGGACCCAGAGTGGCTTCGGCTTGCCATATACTTGCATCAGTCAGATGCCCATCCTCTGGTGGTCACCCTGATTATCGACTCCTATGAGGACATCACCTGGGCTGCTTGGAGCCACCCCCATGTGGTACCAGCAGTATCCAAAATGGCTGACAGGTTTTACCATGTCCCTACTGGGAAACTGTATTATGGCAAACAGCCCAAAGTGTTCAGTCATTATCAGTGTGGCGCACGACCGCACTAAATGACCAAAGCACCTAAGCTCACTTCTCCAGACAAGGAGTCCCACCAGCTAGACCAGATGAGCAAATGTGCCTTCGCCTCTGCCACTCGGGCCATCCAGGTCGTCAACTACATGGCCAATATGGTACAATATCAGAACCTGCTCTGAGACCAGGCTAGGGGGGCTATCCTAGCCATGCCGGATAAACCCCAAAGCAGCAGACTCTAGAGGTCTTCAAAACAGGCTTGGATGTCAGTACCCATATCCTCAGGGCTGCCTATGATGCAGTAGATGCCTCGTGCTGAGTGGTGGCAGATGCTATCTGTATGAGTCACCACTCCTGGCTTCGGGTCTCTGGTTTCGCACAGGATGTCCAATCTAACATAATGGATGCACCCTTCAGGGGCTTCAAACATTGTCCAGGATATCATCTCTGAATTCCAGACCTCAGGACGGGCTCTCAAATCTGTCCATTCTATGTACCATACCCAGTCGAAGCCAGAGCAGTGGGCTCCTTTTTGTCACTCCTCCTGCAGACAGCTTGATCCCCTCCCAAAATCCAGGGCAAGAGCAAGGTGGTGGTAGCTCTCCCTACTCCCTCCTCAGCTGCCACCTGCAGGGCCCGAGGTGCAGCAGCAGCCCCAGCAATGGCTGCTCCCATCTCCTCACTCCTTGCCAGACCCCCCCCCAGTCATTCCACAGGAGGCGGTAATCAGAGGTTGCTTCCCCCTGCACTTGGACAGGTGGAGGGAAATTACCACAGACAACTGGGTGCTGCAGCTCATGGAGCAATGCCACACTGTCAAGTTCATAGAGTGGCCTCCAGAAACCCTCCGGGCAGTTCCTCATATCCTCTCAGACACGCCCCTCTCATCCGGGAGGAAATCCAGACCTTACTTCAAAAAAAGGCCATAGAGCCAGTCCCACAAAGTCAGCAGGGAAGGGGGTTCTACTCACACTTCTTCCTGGTCCCCAAGCAAATTGGAGACCTTCGGCCCATCCTGGACCTCACAGCCCCAACAACAGGCTACTGGCATCTCCTCCAGTGTGGCATCACCTCTGTCTTTGTCAGGGAGGTCTCCTTCCCCCCAGGTACCTGTTTCCCTGTCCCAGTGCTGGCAGATTCTCCTCCCAGGGGCCCTCAATGGATGCCCACTGGGCCTCCACCAGTACTGCCGCTGCCCCAGCTTACAGGCCCAGCGCCTGTACTGTCTCTCCTGCAGCCTGCAGGCCTGGTGCCAGTTTTGCCCTTGCCACAGCCTGTGGGCCCATTGCTGGTCCCACAGCCATTGCCGGCTGGTCACCCATCCAGGCTACCCGACGCAGGCTCTGATGCTGCCTTTTCTTTACCCGGCACTGGCCTATCCTTATCTGCTGGTATATAATTATCCTGCCCTGGTGGACTACAACACCCTGTTTTCTGCGTGGTGGTCCTTCATGCAGAAACAGGCCCCCCACTCCTCAGGGCCCACCTCTAAAATCACCTAGGTGGCCTGGGGGGAACCTTCCACCCCAGGACAGGGGGCAGTCAGGTACCAGTGCCCCCCCCTTTCACCAGGGTCCACCAGATCCAGACTGACGTTGGTTCTGGCTCTCACCAGGATGGGTGCCTACTAGCCAAGAGTGAGCCAGATGAGGATTACTCTGATTATTCGGTCTTCCTCCCCCCGGGGGGACTCTTTTGAAGGTGAAGATTTCACTAAGGTGGTTTTCAAGTTCCATCCTGATGATCCATCATTTATGGACATCATGAGGCACATCCAGGCCACCACAGGCTGGGAAACAGAGGAGAAGGGCCAGGAGTAGTGTTGCTTAGCCATTTATTTGAGACAGCCTGATGCCCTCCCTGTGGTAGTGCCACCCCTGATTGACTCTTATGACAATATCATGAGGGTGGTTTGGAATCACCCCTGGATCACTCCTCTGTTGCCCAAGAAAGCAGACAGGCTCTACCATGCTCCAGCTGGTAAGCCCTTTTTAAGGGGTCATCCTAAAGCTGATTCTGTGGTTGTCGATGTGGGACATGACTGCACCAAGAAACCCAAACACCTTAATGCTCTTCCCTTGGACAGGAAATCCAGACAGCTGGACCACTTGGATAAGTGAGTCTTTGCATCCACCACTCTGGCTATCTGGGTCATTGACCACTTGGCCCACATGGTCCAGTATTAGAATGTCCTCTGGGATCAGGCCAGGGAACTAGCTCAGGCTTTGCCCAGTGATCCCTCCAAAATGCAGTTCACCCAGCTCCTCCAAGTGTGCTCCAATGTAGGCAACCACATTCTTCGGGCTGCCTACGATGCTGTGAATGCCTTGGACAGGGGAGTAGCCACAGGTGTCTGGCCCCAGCGCCATTCCTGGATTTGGGTGTCTGGCTTTGCCTTTGATGTACAGTCCAGCATTTTGGAAATCTCCCTTTGAGGCTCCGTCCTATTCGGAGGGGATGTTCAGGATCTAATTTCCTCCCTTCTGGAGTCAGGCCATGCCCACCAGTCCATTCACTCACTGTACCATACCCACCTTAAGACTGATCAGTGACCTACATTTCTCTGCTGCTCCCACAAACAAGCCTGCCCACCTGCCAAAGGCCAGGGTAAGTGCAAAGCGGTGTCAGCCTCATCCCCAGCTGTCACCAGAGCCCCTCGAGCACCCGAGACCACCTTCTTGGCGCCCGATCCTACCTCTTGTCTCCTTAGCCGACCCCCCTCCAGAAAGAGTTCTGGGGGTAGCTGTTGGAGGTCAGTTCTCCCTTCACCTCGATGGGTGGCGGGACATTACCTTGGACAACTGGGTGCTACAGATCACAGAACACGGCCAAAAAAGACTGGGGATCTCTGACCCATCCTGGATCTGAGTCATTTGAACTTGTGCATAGAGTACAAATGCTTCAGGATGATCACCCTTTAGGGGTTAGTGCCCCTCCTGCACTGGGGAGATTGATTCTGTTTTATGGACATGCAGGATACATACCCGCACATCAAGATTTTTCCTTCCCATCGGTGCTTCCTCCACTTCCAGTTTCAGGGAGCCCATTTTCAATTTTGAGCCCTCCCATTTGGCCTCTTTTCAGCCCTCAGGGTCTTTACCAAGTGCCTGGCAGTCGTAGCAGCTGGCTTGAGGAGGCAGGGTTTCTATGTGTTTCTCTACTTGGATGATTGGCTGTTAGCAGCACCCTCCAGGGACCATCTGGTCCACACACTGGAGTATACCTTACACCTGTTTCAGACCTTGGGTATCACCATCAATCATTTGAAGTCCTGCCTATCTCCTAGCCAGAGCCTCCAGTAAATAGAGGTGGTTCTGGATACTGCCCAGTGCATGGCCTTCTTGCCCCATATAGGGAAGAATGCCTGCCTGATGGCCCAGGCTCATCTAGTCTCCTCCAGTTGATAGGTCCCCACCAAGGTCTTCCTGTGACTTCTGGGTCACATGGCAGCAGCAGCCATTGCCATGGTTCCCCTTACCCGCCTTCACATGTGAATTCCTCAATGGACATTGAGAGTTCAGTGGGATCAACACATGGTTGACCTGGACCAGACGGTCATGGTCTCCAATCCTATCAAGAGTACTGTCATAGTAGCTAGAGCTGGACAACTTGCTTCAGGGGGTTTCCTTTCAAATCTTGGTCCCCTCATCAGATTCTCATGACTGAAGCCTCGGGTCTAGGCTGGGGAGCTCATTTGGACACACAAGGCACTTGAACAGAAGTGGAACAGGGTCTCTACATCAATGTTCTGGAGATGTGAGCAGTCCTGCATGCTGTGCAGGCCTTCCAGAGTCATCTCCTCTCTGATCCTCTGTTGGTGCAGATGGACAACATGTATGTGGTGTACTACATCAACAGACAGGTGGGCACTCACTCTTACACCCTGTGTCGGGAGGTGATGCAGCTTTGGTATTGGGCCATCGAGCACGGTCTGGAACTCACAGCTGTCCATGTTCCAGGTGTCCAAAATGTCCTGGCAGACAGTCTCAGCTGCTATCGGTCAAGGACTCACAAGTGGGAGCTTCTGACCCCGGTAGTCGAAGATCTATTCAACAGATGGGGTCGACCAGAGTTGGACCTTTTTGCATCCCCTCTCAATGCAAAACCACTGCTTTTTTGCTTGCTTGATCCCAGGCCTGGAGTTTTCTGGTGAGATGCATTGTCCCTCTTCTGGAAGGGGAGGTTTCTGTACACTTTCCCTCCCTTCCTTCCTGCTCCTCCAGAGGGTGTGGCTCAAACTCCAGTTGGAAGGGGTGGAAATGATACTCATAGTCCCCTTCTGGCTGCATCAGATTTGGTTCCCCTTGCTGCAGCAGCTGGCAGTGGAACCTCCAGTGCCCTTGACCCTGTGCACCGGCTTGCTTTCTCAGGACCAGGGCACCCTGGTCCATCCAGATCTAAAGTCTCTGCATCTCCATGTGTGGCTCCTGCTGACTTAGCTATCACCCGCTTTTGAGTGTCCTCTATGGTCGCGGATGTCCTGGTGGCTGATAAAAGGCCCTCTACCAGCGCCACTTATGCCATGAAATGGAAGCGCATCACCCTTTGGGCTGCTTTGCACCAACTGGATCCCTTCCCCTGTCTGGTGAATCAGGTGTTGGAGTACCTTCTCTCCCTCTCGGACTTGGGATTGGGATAGTCCTCTCCCAAGGTACATCTTTCTGCCATCTCTGCGTACCATGCACCTATTGAGGGCAGGGCCATGGCTCAGCTTGCGTTGTCTCACACTTTTCTGTGGGGCATTTTGCATCTGAAACCTTCCATTCAGGACCTGGTCCCTCTGTGGGACCTCAGTTTTATGTTGGAGAAGCTCACGTTACCTCCCTTTTAAATGGCTACGAGTTGCGCTTTCTGCCATGCAAAGTGTTCTTTTTAGTTGCTGTTACTTCTGCTCAAAGGATTTCCGAGCTTCAGGCTCTCATGTGTAAAGAGCCTTTTTTGTTTTTTCACAAAGACAGGGTGTCTTTGCATACAAATCCCAAGTTTCTTCCCAAGGTGGTGTCGGAGTTTACTTTGAACCAATCCATCCACCTACTGATTTATTATCCTGAATATTCAAATCAGGGGGAGTCTTTGCTCCATACTTTGGATGTACATAAAATCTTGCAATATTATATACACTGGACCAAGACTTCAAGGAAGTCTGATCTGTTGTTTGTTTTATTTATCCCTAAGAGAGAGGTCACTCTGAGTTCCAAACAGTGTTTGTCTAAGTGGTTAGCCAATTGCATTGTTTATTGCTACTGTAAGTACAACAAGGACCTTCTGGAAGTGGTTAAGGACCATTCCATCAGGGGTTTGGTCACCTCCCCAGCTTGTTTCAGAAATGTGTCTGCTGTGGACATTTATGCAGCCTCCACCTGGAGTTCTGTCCACACCTTTATCAAGCATTACAGTCTGGACATCGCTTCTAGGTGCAGGGCCAATTTCAGCCTCGATGTTCTGCAGGGCCTTCTATCTTAGGCTGTTGGCTGCTGTCTAATATCCTTCCGGTGCTGTTTCCTTTTTATTGCTGGAACTGCTTGGGACTCAGTCCTACTGGTGTTAGCCTGCTGCAAGAGCCTCCCTCGAAGTAAGATAGTACAGTTATGTAAGAACTTACCATAACAGTAGATCTTTGAAAGGAGCTCTTGCAGCAACCACATGAGTTTCCCTCCCTCCTTCCCCCTTCTTTCGCTCTGCTGTTTCTTCTTCTATTCACATGGGTTTTCTGCTTCCCACTTCCTTTTTGGCTCTCGGGAACCTCTCTGGTTCTTCTTTCATTGCCTGCTCTAGGTCTCTGGAGGGAGAACTGAGGAGGGTGTGGGGGACCACCTGCCTTTATAGGATAGGCTGATGTCAGAGGGTGACATCAGTGGTGGGCAGTCCCCTGTGGTAGACTGCTAGCTAGAAAGATTCCGTGTGGTCCTGGTGCCTGGCAGCTAAGTCCTACTGGTGTTGGCCTGCTGCAAGAGTACCTCTCGAAGATCTACTGTTACGGTACATTCTTAAGTAACTGTACTTCCTTAATGCTCTCTGTAAGCCACCTTTTGATGCCTTATCCTTTATTCCATAGTATAACCTTTCCTTCAAGGTTCCCCCCCCGACTCCATTTCTACACCTTTACCACATTGGACTCTCTCCAGTGTGGTCCTTCGCTAACCCGTCCTCCTGAAGCCTTTCTACCACTCCTAATCAGCACCTCCTCCTTGTCATGTCACCAAAGCCCCCTGGATCTACATCCCCCGGGAGCAAGGACCGCCACTCCTACCCGGCGTTCTGTCTATAGTGTCTGTTGGGACAGACGGGAGGAGAGCCAGAAGGGCTTCAAAGCCCGGAATTGGACATGGTGCCGGTGCACAAGGTGTGGCATCCAACGCCTTAACCCTCAGTGCCACTGGACCACAAGGTTCATTTTTTAATAGCAATCTGTTCCACCAGACAAATCATCAGCTTCAGGCTCTCTCTTGTAAGAACTGTATCTCATTATGCATAAGGGCAAGGTGGTGCTGTGGACAATTCCCTTTTCCTGCCAAAAGTTCCCACTGCCTTCCATGGAACCAAGAGGTGTGCCTTCCCTCCTTTTATTGAAAACTGGCTGATTCAAAAGAAAATGAGGAACATCAGCCTGACCTTCACAGAGCCATCAAAACATATCTCAGCTCTGCAGCATTCCATCAGACAAGCAGTTTCTTCATGCTTTTTGAAACAGCAGAAAGGATCAGAATGCTTCAAGGCCACTTTGGTAAGGTGGGCCAGAACTTGTATAGCAAAGGTGTAAGTAGAAGCAGCTAAATTGAAGCTGCCAGCATTGAACAGAGCATGTTGTACTAGAGCTACAGTAACCCTCTGGGTTGAGAAAGCAGAAGCATCTGTATCAGAACTGTTGACAGTGGATATGTGGTTCTCCCTCCACACCTTCATGACCGGCTCTACATACAAGGTTCAGTGGCTGCAACCTTTGGTCGAAAAGAGCTACAGAAAGTTATCAAAAATAAAAAAGAATTCCCCTTTAGGGGCATATTATAAATAGGACTGTATTCTCTACCTCCTGCTTTCTAATGGGTCCTTAGAACCCATGTGTAAGTAGTTCCTATTGACAGCGTGGAACAATACAGAAAGAAAAGATTCTACCAGACTTTCTGTTGGCTCCAATGTTGTCAGTGGGGCCACCACCAAAGAGTAGTTGGTGATTCTCATAGAGTATATTGTCAGATAGATAAATAAGACAAACTGATTCATTTTTCAGTGAACTGACACATTAATGATTAAATATTCTGGTTTATTCATTGGCTTATATCAGGCACTTAACTAATCATTTCTTCACACCCCAAGAATCTCTCAGTATGCTTGACTTATGCAGGTTTACCAGCTAGGGTCAGCTGTAAAGGAGATAGAACTTATGCTAATGATAGCAAGGCATTAGCCCAATCAGGTTATAGTTGAAGAGTGCTGCCTGTAGGTGTTGCCGTTAGATTTATTTCTCTGCTTGACTGAACAAGTCTGTCCCAGAGCTCTCTCTGTACCTCATCATTGAAGAAGTTTGTTTCTTTAAAAGTTGCTTTATTTCTGTAGTTTTTTCTGCCGTTAGGTTTTCTTAGTATTTTATCATTGTTTTCTTGGTTCCCATTGGTTCCCAGGAATGGAGAAAACTTTCCCTGACGAGGGGTTTTCTTTGTGGTTCCTGCGCTTTCTTCCTGGCTGGAAAAAAATACTTCTGTGGTAATTTTTTTTCTACTTTGTGATATTTAACTTTAGTTTTTTATCAACTCCCTTATTTTTAAGGAACAGCGTTTAGAGCTAACTTTTCTTTTATATTTTATTAATTAGGAGCCGTTACTCACAGTTCCATCATGCTTGGGAACCAATGGCAAAGTTTCAATTTTTCCCAGTTGGGAACTGATTTTCAGGTATTCTGATGAAATTGGCATATCGGATAGACCCTAAAAGAGGACTGGACCTACAGGATTTAAAAATTGTATTAAGTGCTTTAAATCATGGCTAAGGCAGATGGCAATGACCTTTGTTTAAGCTGTTTAGGTCCGTCACACTTCTGCTAACTGTGAATGTTGCACTAAATTTTGCTCTAAAACAGGAAAGAGCCAAAAGGCTGGAAATAATGGTTTCTCAGTCTGCCTCTCCCTCTAATAAGCCTTCTGAGGAGGGGTCCTCCTCTCATCATAATCAATATATTGTTCTCTGTGTATGCCCTTATTGTAATACTTATGTTCTTATTTATTGTGTTACCTGTCATACTGTTCTGCAATTTCATCATACTGTTTTAAACTTACTTGTGCTTGTTGCTGAATTTGTCTCCCCACACCTGAAGTTTTTACTTGACTATGTACTGTACTGCTTCATGTGCTGCATCACATGTACGATTTTGTATTTCTAAAATGTATTCTCCCAGGTCATGCCTGAAAATAGGCATCCCTATGCCTAGTGCACTTACCCGGTTACCAAAAGCAAATAAATAAATAAGATAGGCCCTCCAAGGACCACCTAGAGAATACGTCTGGCAAAATAATTCAGACCAAGCCAAACAAAAAAAGGCATACAGAACAGGTTTCTGACCCAGTGCCTGCAAAAAAATAATAAAAAGAGAAACATATCACTGCCCCTCCCACTGAAGAGCAAAGGGAGATGCCAGTGTTACAACAAAATATGCCCTCTCCTGAGGAAATGGCAAATGCTAGGCAACTATATCAGACCTTTCAGAATATGGGCAATCTGTTCAGAGCCCCAGCTGGCCCTTCTACGCCTGTTCTCACTGACCTTGACCCTGGCCATGGTTTTTTTTATGAGGAAGGAAATGATGAGGAGAAGGGTGAACCCCTAGAGCCTGACATATCCCCTGACCAAGAATTTGGCTCTCCTTCTTGTGAGCAAGAGTATTTTTCCTCCCAATACACATTTGTACAGCAGATGGTGGACATTCTTGACCTCTCCATATAGGAGACTACTAAGAAGAATGAAGAGGCAGACTTTCTAGATGTGATGGGTCTCCTTCCCCCCAAAAAGTTGCTCCTTCCAGTACACAAGTCCCTTGGCAGGGCCACTTTCAAACTCCTCCAGAATCCCACCTCCATTCCAGGTATGGATAAAAAAATAGAGAAAAAGTACCAGCCGGATAAAACAAATGCTGGGTACCTTTATACCCATCCTTATCATGAAGGCATGGTACAAACTGCAGCCTGTGACAAGGCTAAGGTGCCCCTTTCATCCCAGCCTCTGGACAAAGGGTCTAGAAAGTTGGACGCCATAGGCAAGAAATCTTATACCACAGCCTCTCTCTGTTGCTCCGCCTCTCTACTTGTATGGCATACACAGCACAGTACCAAAAGGCACCATGGAACTCAGTTCTGGCTGTTAGCCAGAAAGCTCCTAATAACATTGCCCAGGACCTGGCAGAAGCTGTCAAAACTACCGTAGACATCACAAAGTACCAGTTTCATATGTCTGTAGATGCCAGTAACACGGCCTCCAGATCCATGGCTCAAGCCATCTCACTCAGGATGTTTGCATGGTTGAGAACCAACAAACTCTCTCAGGATACCCAGACTAGAGCTATGGACTTCCCCTATGAAAACAGTTCTCTCTTTTGGGACAAGACAGAGGCATACATGAAAATGGTGGAAGAATACAAAACCACCTACAAGAGTAATGCAGCAAAACAGAAAGCCTCCACTTCCTACAGGTCCCAGGGAAGAGGAGGCAGAGGTTATTATCACAGGGCCTTCTATCCTATACGCATGCCCATGGATTACTCTCAGATGTGAGGATACTTCAGAGGAAGAGGTAGGATGGCTCAGAAGTTTCTCCGAGGCTCTGAGCTGCAAATCTGGTAACATCCAGCATACCAGACCTGAGTTTGAATCCCACAGCTTCCACTTGCTTACTGTGTGACCCTGAGCAAGTCGCTTAACTTCCCTGTGCTCCCAGGTCACTCCTGTAAAAAAGCTTTTAGCTTAGCGTGCTACTCCTGGTTAAACAACTGAAAAAAAAAAAGCCCAGTCCAAACAAAATCCCTGATTGGAATACACAGGTCACCTCCCTTCTGCCAGTCAGCTCCCCTCTGCCAGTCGCTGGTCAGCCACATGGCAGCTGGAGTTCAGTGCCAAAAAATGCAAGGTCTTGCACCTAGGGGCTAAAAACCCAAAGAGCAGCTACTGGTTGGGGGTAGTGCAGTTGGCCACTTCGGATGAGGAGAAAGATCTGGGAGTGCTGTTGGCAGGGGACATGAAACACTCAGCACAGTGCAGGAAGACAGCTACAAAGGTGAACAGAATGCTGGAATGTGTGACAGAAAGCTCCTGCCACTCTTGAGGACCGACCTTTTCTTAAATCTGTTGCAACAGTTCTTTTATTTCTTAGCCTAATCTATCCTTTGCAATTTCTAGTCCATAAGGTTGGCTACCTATGGGCACCCCCTTCCCTTTCTTGACTATGCTATAGTGTCCACTTTAATTTTCCTTTTCCCTCTCAGGTCCTCATACAGGGATGTTATTGTGGTGACCTCCAAGCATCTGTAAAACAGGTTGTGTTTATCACTGCTGGATTTAGTATGTAATAGCACTATGTCATAAAATACCTTGATGTATATACCTTACATTTATGTAACCTGTAAATGTTGAAAATACCATGGCACTAGGTGTTTTTAATAATGGCAAAAAAGTACTAGGTGACTATTATAAAAAATAAGTTAGTTGTGCTATTTAAAATGCATGTAAATTGCTGTAAACTGAACAAGTCTGAAATATCATGGTGTTTTGCATATATCCCGTGATGCTTTGCATTATAGAAGTATGTGTGATGTTGTGTTTCTTTGAAACTTGGCTTATTGTCAATGCCCTTTGGAGTAACCCATGTTTCAGTGCTTCTGCATTGAGGTTCTTTGTTTTTAGCTTTTTTTTTAATATGAGCCCCACTACCCAAGCAAACAAGGCCCACATAGCTCACTCAAACATTAAGAATCCTCAAACAGATACAGCTATAGAAAGCTATGTAATTCGGTGTTTAGGTATTAAGGGTCAGAACATCTCATTATAATATTTATAATCTGAAAATTATATTAAAAGTACGTTCTTCACTCCGTGGAACCTTCCACAATGTCCTTATTCTCTGAGTCAGCCCTGGTTTGCGTAGCTTGAATCTTTTCGGCCCACTTGCCAGCTTCCACTGGATCCGAAAATGCCAAGACTTTGTTTTGATGGACGATCCTTAAACGAGAAGGGAAAACTATGGAGTTGGTGATACTCAAATCTTTCAGCATGCGACGAACTCCATCAAATTTCTTCCTTCGCTGTCTTGTTGCATAGCTTATATCGGGAAACAAGTACACTGTGTGATCATCAAAAGAAAGAGGGCCATTCCATCTGGTTATGGATAAGACACGATCCCTTTCTCCAATTCCTGCAGTCACCACCAGGAGAGTTCATGGTGGGCCATCAGCCTCTAGTCTCCCTTGTGGCGTGATTCTATATGCCTTCTGAAAAGAGAAGGCCTCCGGATCTCCTTCAGCAAGTAGTTTTTTGGATAGCCATTCTTTAATAAACATCTTGGGATGGTCTCCCTTAGCACCTTCTGGTAAGCCCAATACTCGAATATTTGCTGCTCTAGTTTGGTTCTCTAGGGTTTCGAGACATGCTTGAAAATGTTGGGCCTCTTTAATCGCTGATGCAGAAGCACTCGTTGATGTTGCCACATGTTTTTTTACTTCAAACATTTCAGCTTTCAGGCAGTCTATTGTGGTTTCCACCACCGTAATCCTGTTTGTAAAAGTGTCCATCTTCTGATTTAAATCAGAGACCGATGATATTAATCGCTGCATCTTGATGCCTAGGGATTGCATCATTTCAACCCCCGAGTCCAGAACTGAAGTACCTTCGGCAGGTCCAGTAGCAGTCATAGATGAACCCGCAGTATCTTGTTTGCCTTTAGGTTGATTGGAACCTCCTCGGTCTCGGTCTCGACCTTGACGATTACCCATTTGTAGTCTTGATGTTATCTTATCTCTCCTAGGAGCCTCCTCGAGTCTTTTATGCAGAAATAAGTTTTAAAATATATTCTATGGAAATCTGGCAGAGCTCCTATAAAGCGTGTGTCTTATCAGCTCAGGTTCCACAGTGCACCCCCCCATCTCCTGTATTTTGAATAAACATCACACAGAAATTGTGTCTTAAACTTGAAGTTTGGTGTCTGATCCATCTGTTATCCCAGAACCCCTCCACAGGATGCATCACCAGGGGAATCACCTCTAGGAGGGAAGAAGTCATTTTGGCCCTGTACAGGTCCCAGTGATGCCGCACTTGAAGTACAGTGTGCAGTTTTGGTGCCCATATCTGAAAAGGGACATCGAACTATTGGGGGGAGTCCAATGTAGGGCAACGAAGATGATCCTGGGAATGGGGGTCAAGACATACAAGGAGAGATTGAGGGAGCTCAACATGTATATGGTAGAAGGGAGAGGAGATATGATTGAGACATTCAAGTAATTGAAGGGCATAAACAGACTTAATTCAGATGGCTTGTTTAAGTTAAAGGGGGGAGGGACACCAAGGGACACAGCCTGAAATTGGAGGGAGGATGGTTCGAGAGAGAGAGAGAGAGATGAGGCAGCACTATTTCACAGAGAGGGTGGTGGCTGGTTGGATTGCTCTGCCGGAGGAAGTAGTAGTACTGTGGATGGTGGGCAGCTTCAAGAGAGGGTGGGATAGGGCCAAAGGGAGGTCAAAATCATGGAGAGGGTGGGGGAGATTGATTGGAAGTGGGGGGGCACTAAGAAGGGGGAGCAAGGGGGGGCAGTCGCAGTTTAACAAGACAGTGTACTGCACACTTGAGCAGACTAGACAGACTGAATGTCCCGTATCTGATGGCAATTTTGTATATTTGTATGTAGCAGGGGGCAGGTTGACCCACTACCTCCATCAGTGGCAACACACAACCACAGACAAATGGCTGCTGGAGGTGGTGGGTCAACGACTTGCCCTGCAGTTCAAGAAATTTCCCACACAGCAGGGCCACAGGAGTTTCAAGTCTATGACCCCCCACAGAAAAGATTCTTTTGGGAGTCAGAGGTCCAATCTCTCCTAACAAATACAGTAGAAAGGATGCCCCCCTCCCAGTGGGGAAGGGGCCTCTACTCAAGATACTTTCTCACCCAAAAGAAGAACGGGGACTGGCGAGCCATTCTAGACCTCAGGTACCTGAACAAGCACCTAGTCAATCCCAAATTCAAAATGGTCACCCTGTCAGTGGTGATCCCTTCCTTGTAAAAGGGAGACTGGCTAGCCTCCCTGGACCTCAGAGATGCCTATTTTTGCATCCCAATCAGTTCCTGTCACAGAAAGTATCTCAGATTCAGATTGCCCTCTGGCCACAGTACTCCTGTTTGGCCTTTCCTCAGCCCCTAGAGTCTTCACAAAGTGCCCGGCAGTAGTGGTAGCCCATCTCAGAAAACAGGAGATCTCTGTCTTTCCTTATCTTGATGATTGGCTGATAACAGACAAGTCTCCCCAAAAGCTCAGAGACTCTCTCTCTGTCTCACACAGCTCACTCTGGAATCACTGGGCTTCCTGATCAACACAGAAAAGTCCCAGTTGGAGCCAGTTCAGCTCCTGGAGTTCATTGAAGCATAGCTAGACACAAAGCAAGGAAAAGCCCTGCTCCCACTAGACAGGGTAGAGAACCTCCAGACTCTGGCAGACTAATTTATCCTCAGCCAACCAAGGCCAGCCAGACACTTCCACAGACTTCTAGGCCACATGGCCTCTACTACAGCAGTAGTTCCAGGCACCAGGTTTCACATGAGGGACATTCAGTATCATCTGAGGGCTCATTGATCTCAGAAAAGGGACTCTCTATCAAAACTGATTCCAGTCACAGGGACTCTCTTAAAAGTTCTGGACTGGTGGAAAGTCAGGCACAACCTCAGGGAAGGAATACCCTTCCAACAGTAGGAACTCTACAGAGTGCTCACTACAGACACCTCTCTCCTGGGATGGAGAGCACACCTGGCAGATCAGTCCATAAGTAGGGTGTGGTCTCCCAGAGAGTCCAAGTGTCACATAAATCTCCTCAAGCTCAGTGCTGTGTATCTGGCTATAAAAGCCTTTGCCCCCTTCCCCAGATAGAAAGTCAATCTGTCCAAATCAGGACAGACAACACCACCACCATGTTCTACATCAACAAGCAAGGGGGCACAAGATCCTCAAAGAGCTGCACAGAAGCCATGAATATCTGGTCACAGGCTTACTCCCTGGACATGCAATTAACTGCCATTTGCCTGCCAGGTAAGGACAACATGCTGGCAGACTCTCTGAGCTGCATCAGCCAGTGTCACCATGAGTGGACCCTAAACAAACAAATGCTGGCTACAATCCTCAGGAGGTAGGACACTCCATAGATAGACTCCAAACACAGTCATCATATGCCCCTGTACTGTTGCAGGCCTCCGGCACCAGGCTCAGTGCCAGCGGATGCCCTGTCTCTGAATTGGACAGGGAGATTCCCGTATGCTTTTCCTCCATTTCCCCTGATCCTCAGAATGCTCTTCAAGCTCAGCAGACAATCAGCAACAATGATCCTGGTGGCTCCAGACTGAGCAAGGCAACCATGGTACTCTCTGCTCCTCACCCTGTCAGCCAAAGGGCCCATTCACCTGCCCTCGACCCACAGTCTACTGACCCTGTCTCAAACAGGGGTAACACACCCCAACATAGAGTCTGTTCACCTCAAGGCCTGGTACTTGAAGAGCTAGATTTCCCAGACTCTCAAGATTCAGAACAAGTCCTAAGAATCCTTAGACTAGCTAAGAAACCAAGTACCAAAAAGACCTATGCTTCTAAATGGAAGAGGTTCTCTCTCTCTGGTGTAAAGACAGGCAAACTGATCCTCTGCAACCTATCTTGTCCTCCATATTGGATTACCTGGTTCACCTACAAGCATCACGCCTTAGGGTCTCATCCCTGAAGGTCCACTTGGCAGCCCTTTCAGTCTACATTTCAGCAGGCAAGGAGAAATCTGTAATTTATCATCCCATTTTCCAAATAATTATTTAAAGGCCTGCTTGCACCTTCAACCCCCACTTAGAGAACATTTTCCCCCCTGGGATTTGAAACTGTGTATAGCCAAATTGATGGACTCTCCATTTGAACCTATGGCTACAGCAGACCTAAAGTATGTCACTTGGAAAACAGAATTCCTGGTGGCCATCACCTCAGCCAGGAGGATATCAGAGCTGTTAGCTCTCTGCACTGAACCTAACTACATCATCTCCCACAGGGATGAAGTAGTTCTCAGGATCAACAGGAAATTTCTTCCCAATGTGAAGTCTGAATTTCACCTCAACCAGTCTATAACTCTCCCTGTCTTTTGTACAGACAAATCCACTCCTGGTGAGTGCAGGATCCACAGCCTGGACATCAAACTGGCACTAACCCACTACCTAGAGCATACCAAGCAGCTTGGGTCCTCTTACACCCAACTGTTCCTCACCTATGGTGAGGTGGGCAAAGGCAGACCAGCCTCTGAGAGAACTATCTCTCACTGGATACTCTCTTGCATCCAATTCTACTACAGTAAGGCTGGAAGACAACCACCTCAAGGCCTTAGGGCCCACTCTACCGGGGCACAGCAGCATCAGTGGCAGCACAAAGTGACATACCTTTGCTTGACATCTGCAAAGCAACTACTTGGAAGACAATGCATACCTTTACAAAGCACTACTGCTTAGATGTGTAGTCCAGATCAGATGCCAAATTTGGCACTGCAGTCCTGCAGATCCTTTTCCCAAAGTAGGTTCTATTCCCTCCTCCCAACTACACTGCTTTGTAATCTGCATAAGTCAAACATACTGAGGGATTCCTGGGGTGAGAAGAAAAAATTAATTATCATAGTAATAATGTTTCTTTCAGGGGATCTCTCAGTATACTTGACCATCCACCCATCCTCCCCTCACATAACCTTAATGTAAACAGTTCTGCAGTTCCTGCCACTGGCCAAATTTCTTGCTGGAGGGCCAAAACATGTGTGAGGTGCCACAGTGAAGCATAGTGTATATAGTTCGCCTATAGGCTGTTTGTTTTTCCTCTTGTTTCTTTTCTGTTGTTTTTCTACTATTTTCCATAGTTCTAGAATAGGGTTAGGGGCTGGGGCCTTTTGCCCCTCAGGCTACAAAATGAATCTGACTAACAGCAGCACTCTTCAACTACAACCTGATTGGCTAATGCCTTGCCATCATTAGCATAAGTTCTACCTCTGGGGCAGCTGAACCCATCTTACAAACCTGCATAAGTCAAGCATACTGAGGGATCCTCTGAAAGAAACAATATTACTATGGTAAGTAATTTTTTTCTTCTTGCCCTGTTGAATCAGTTTCTTCTTCCAGCTGAATCATGTACTACACAACACTTTGTTCTGTTTGCTGCTTGGCTGCAGATTGAAATCTGAATGATCATAGTGGTATGCTGATTGAGACAATATTTCTGAATCACTGTGTCCAGGATTGTCAGTGCTGGTCTCTCCAAGAAATGTACTATACTGCTACCCAGTGGTCCAGCAGGTATCACATCCCACTACTGTGCTGGCCACTCAAGTTAAGTGGTGAACTGTGGAGCCCAGCATCAGAGAGGTGAGAGCAGCTTAGTAGATTGGAAAGGAAACCCCTATGTCTCCTGTATCACCAGTATGATGGCTGCTTGCACTCTAATTTTTAAATATTTTAATAGTAAGGGGATTTTGTACTGGATGCTCCCCCCACTACCACTTCCATCCCAGCTCTTCAAATGTGCCACCTCTGCGAGCACCCAGGTGTTTGCCTACGGGTGTACTGTGTCCTAGAAAGCATGGTTGACAGAGCAGGAAGCAGCTATTGCTAATATGACCTTAGGAGGCATAGCAAACCAAGCGGAGTAAACAGGAGATAAGAACCTTTGATTTTTTTCCCCAGGGGGCTTCTGCTTGCCTTGTTAAAGGCAGACAATAACCCCTTTGCTAGGGCTTTTAAATATATTAATAGTAAGAGGATTTTGTATGGCACGCTGCCCTGATCACAACTTCTGGTCCCAGCTCTTCTAAGGTGCCACCTCTGGAAGCACCCAGGTGTTTGGCTATGGGTGTACTGTGTCCTGGAAAGTACAGCTGACAGAGCAGCAAGCAGCCATTGCTAATATGATATAGCAAACCAAGGAAGGGAGAACCTTTGATTTTTTTCACTGGGAGGGGGTTCCTGGTTGCCTTTTTAAAGGCAGGCAATAACCCCTTTGTTAGGACTTTCAGATATTTGAATAGTAAGGAGATTTTATGCGGGATGCTCCACTGACCACCACTTCCAGACCCAACTCTTCAAAAGTGCCTACTCTGCGAGTGGAGGTGACGTGCAGGCAGAGGCAAGTGCATCTGCCAGCGTCAACCGAGGAAGATGAGGGAGGAAGGCACAACCTTTTTATCTTAATCATTAAATAGGTAATACACTGTCTGAACTCTATAGTGAACCCAAGCATTACAGTGTCTTAATGATATGTTTGTGGTACTGTTGAATGCTGTGTGTGGAGTGTGACTTATTTACAAAGTCATTGATAGCCTTTGCCAAACACTAGAATTGGGTGTGGATATCAATTGCATAGATACCACCTGGAAGTTCTTGATTTTGTGGTTTGTCCAGTAGCAACGGATGGACTACTCATTATTTAAATCACCTAATAACAGAGTTTACATTTACACTTTTCAGTGGCACTAATCAGGAGTTGGGGACAAAGGATTACTTACTGCTGCTGTGGCGTACTTTGTAAAGTCATTGGAGGTTGATGGTGCTTACGGCACTTGGATGCCTGCCCATGTACTGCAGGGATTTTATGCATAATTTCACCTGCACCCAGCTAGCAGGGCCTAGCTCTATAGTGTTCAGAGCAGTACTAGATCTAAATGCAAAGTTGCCATGATTATAACTTCATTTCCCTCAAACTTGGATTCTTGTGCTGGGGTCTGTGTGTTATCCTGAGCAGTACTGGCTGTTAATACAAATTGATGGGATTGCAGCCTTACTTACATCAAACTGTAATGAGTTTGTGCTGTGTTCGGTGTGTTGTGGAGTGTGACTTTAGTCTAAAGAAGACACTAATAATATTTGTCTATCCCTTAAATTCCTTGCATTTGGGCTGTGCACTGTGTGCGTGGAGTATAACTTTAATTTTAAAAAGCCATTGATAGCTTTGCCTACTTTAGCGCAGTGGGTGGATATTGGTTGTATAGCAACTACCTAAGAATTTGGGGATCTTCTTTGGGGGTATTGTTTTAGTCATCAGGTCACACCATAGGAACTTCATTGCTGGTGAAGCAGGATCCACACGGACGATTTTCAGCAGTACAGCTGGAGCCACCCATGCCGATGTCATCAACCCTATAAAGGCGAGAGTGGCCCCGCTGCCTCCTCAGTTCTTTCACGCCGTTGACTTGTTCGCTTGGGTCTCTGCTGAAGCTTCGATGCAGTTTCTTACCTTTTTGCCTATGGCTTTTCAACCTTATACTTTGAATCTTTTTTTTTTAAAAAGAGATTCCTTCATTTTATGTTGAGAGTTAATCCTTTGACTTCTCTCTTCCATCACTGCTGCCGTGGAAAGAAGATTGCCTCCACAGATGAACACTTTCTCTGTGTTGGCTGTCTTGGGCCTGACCATGAAGTGTCTGACTGTGAACTCTGTCAGAAGTTTGATCAAACAACCCTCAGGCGACACAAAAAAGCTCTTTAAAATTTTCTAATGGAGCAACAGGTAGCCAGTTCTGGGCAGGGGTCCTCCAGGGTCCCAGCCTCCTAGTCAATGGCAGGGTTGTTGAGCTCCCAGGTCTCTAAGGCCCAAGACAAGTCCCTTATGGAAAAGCAATAAAAAAGACCATGATTGGGACCACTCTCCCCAGTGGTGGTCCTATTCCCCAATGGCCTCTCCATCCTTGTCCAGGGGTTCTTTGTCGGCTGCGCCAACACACAAAACTGCTGTACAGGTCTCTGTGCCCACCAGACCCATACTGACAGCACCTCTGTCAGACATGCAGGGCAGTCAGTCATCGACCTCCAGATCATCGACCCCTTCAGCATCAATGGGATTGTCAACAGCCCTCCCATCGAGGTCTGATCCTACCCCAGGTCCTAGGTCTTCAGGATCTTTGGGGTCCCAGGGTCCTTCTGGGAGGTCGTTGCTCCCTGCGCTGTTGACCCCCCTGTTGATGCAGTGTTTGATGCTCATTGACCTCAATGAGATCCTGACCAGATTTACTTCGATGATTCTTCACCAGCTAGACACATAAAGGCCCACATCACCTGCGCTGTCAACAGCAGCTTCATCATGGACTCCTCATCGACGGCCATGGGCCATGGTCGGTGCCTCTGATGTCAGACCTTGATTTAGAAGACGTCAACGTTGAAGAGGAGTACTATCCAGATCTTATCCTTTCTGATGAGGAAAAGGAGGAGGAGAAACTCCTCACCTCAGACAGGTCCATAGCTTCCTCAAGTCAGTGAGGACTCTGTCAAACATATCCCTAGGTCTCCTCCAGAGGACCCCACCTTCTTCAATGTGATGAAGCAGTTGTCCTCAGCTATGGGGTTCCATACTGAGGAAGAGGAAGATGTTACCAGGAAAGATCTGGTGGATTTCCTGGAGATCCTGGAGTCTCCTCCTAAGATCATTCCTCCAATTCTGCCTGCTTTGAGGAATGCTACTACAGCAGCCTGGCACAGGCCTGACATGTTGCCAGCTATGCCATGCAGGGCGGATAAACTTTACCATTACCCTCAGGGGTTTCCTGATTATGCTGCCCAGCCTGAAACAAATTTGGTGGTTATAAAGGCAGCTCATGACAGGTCTAAGGTGCCCAAACACTTTAGCTCCCTCCCCCAGACAAAAAGTTACGCAGGATTGATCTTTGGAGCAAGAGGGTTTACACCTCCTCCATCCTGAGTACATAGCTATCATCAGATTTGGGGTTTCCAACAGAGTGATGGACGTCCTGGTGGCTGCCTGAAAGCCTTCCACCCATGTCACTTATGCCATGGAGTGGAAGCGATTCACTAAATGGGCTGCCAAGCATAACCTGGACCCTTTCACCTGTCCGGTGAACCAGATCCTGGGATTACCTGATCTCTCTATCTGACTCACGTCTCCAGTACTCCTCCCTCAAGGTGCACATTTCAGCTATTTTGGCCTTTCATGAGCCAGTGGGTAACTGTACCATAGCTCAGCTGGATGTCTCCCGTAACTTTTTGAGGGGCATCCTGCATCTGAAACCTCCAATCTGTTCTCCTGTCCCGGCTTGGGATTTGAATTATGTTTTGGAGAAATTGACCCTGTCTCCTTTTGAGCCAGTCACAACGTGTGAGCTACGCTTTCTTTCCTGGAAAGCGTTATTTTTAGTTACTATTACTTCTACTCGAAGAATTTCAGAGCTTCAGGCTCTCTGGTGCAAGGAGCCTTATTTGATTTTTCACAGACAGGGTAGCTTTGTGCACGAATCCTGAGTTTCTCCCTAAGGTGGTGTCTGAGTTTACACTAAACCAATTATCCAGCTTCCTGTTTATTTTCCAGAGCGTGCCAATCCAAGGGAAGCACTGCTCTATACGTTAGATGTGCGCAGAACTTTGAAATATCACCTGCTCCGAACCAAGGAATGTAGAAAGTCGAAGCAGTTGTTTGTTTCTTTCGCCCCAGGTAGTGAGGACATTCAGGTTTCTAAACAATGTTTGTCTAAATGGTTGGTAAATTGCATTGTGTTCTACTACAAGTACAGCAAAGAATTGCTTGAAGCAGTCAAAGCTCATTCCACAAGAGGCATGGCTACTTCTGTGGCTTGTTTCTGAGGGGTCTCAGCCACTGACATCTGCGTGCCTGCCACCTGGAGTACCAGCCACACTTTTACCAAGCACTACAGTCTGCACATTGCCTCTTGAGCCCATGCAGGATTTGGCAGGGCTGTGCTGCAGGGCATCCTGTCTTGAGCTTAAGGTTGGCCTTCCTCCCAGACTGTCTGTTTGCACCTGTAACTGCTTGGGACTCATTCCTGTGGTGTGACCTGATGACTGAGATACCCCCAAAGAAGATAAAACAGTTACATAAGAACTTACTGTTACAGTAGATCTTCGAGGGGATCTCAGTCATCAGGTCACACCGTAGAGACTTCACCACCAGTGAAGCAGGATCCACAAAGGTGAAACTTCAGAGTTTTTTGTTTGTCTGTCTCCCTGACCCAGGAGGGTTATTTTGTACTTGCTGCCTGCTCATAATAAATGGACTTTTAGGAGGTTGTGTGGAACTTTGACTTTGTGGTGTGCCTGGTGAGTACCATGACTTTTTTTCTGTTTTCTATGTCACTGAGCACCCCATTCTGCCTTGGTGCAGCTGTATTGTTTTTTTTTTTGTTTTTTTTCTATTTTTCCTCCAGAGCTCCGGCTGCAAGCCTGCTGTCTGTTGTCCCCCCAGCGCCATCCCCGAAGGTCAGACCCCCTCCCTTATGCACCCCGTGACTTACTCTTCACAGCAGGTGGTGGGGAGCAACTCAACCCACCCCAACGGATCCATGCCAGGTAGGTGCCTTCTCAGGGACGGTGCTGCAGGGCATAACGTCATTCTGCTGGGCTCTCTCTCTTTTTCCACTTTTTCTCCCGGTGGGACATGGCGTGCCATGACGCCAGTGACTGGGTGCATGCAGGCTCCTGTGCGTGCCCCAGTCAAGCGTCTGCCACGTCCCGCCCCCTTAACTTGCAGCTATGTGCCACCGAGCCCCAGCCTCCGCTAGGGGTCAGGCAAGCACTGGCTGCCTGAATCCCCCTTCCTGGAGATGGAGAGCAGTCCATTGGATGCTCAATCCATCCTCACCCTGCCGACCCACGGCAACCCATGCCCATTCCTGAACACGGGTCGCCGGCATGGCGCGAGGTGTGGCAACCAGCGCCTCAACCCTCAGTGCCACTGGGCTGGCTAGGTGCAGCTGTATTATTGTTCCGCAGCTGCCATACCCCTGACCACTCTTGTTATCCTCCACAAAGAGGCAGATCTTTCCCTCCAGTTCCTCTGCAGTGTCACTTATGAAGACATTAAAGAGCTAGTGTACTGCCTGAAATTAATAGTAACTTTTAGTTGTAGTCAACTATCACTTCTTATATATGAGGTATTTTTTCTTTTCTGTTTGCTAATTAGAATATTTTCCACCTGACAGTACTGGGCTGATGTGTGGAGCAGCACTCTGTTTGGAGGCTAAAAAAAAAGTTCTGTTCCTCCCACTACATCTTCAGAAACATGGCCAGACACACTGATGCACCACAACCCTTGCAGTCTGAACAGTGACTTTCACAAGTTACCAATCAAAATGCAGGAAATTGTGACATCACTAGTAACCAAGAAGAGCCAATCCCTGTTGCTTCATGTGAAAGAGAATAATCTGGCAGTGAGAAATGGTTCTTGGTTACTAGTGATGTCACAGTCAGTGTGGCCTCAGTGTTGATGATGTAGTGGGAGGAACAGAGCTGACTCTTTTTAGCCTCCAGGCACAGTGCTGCTCCAAACATCACCCCAGTACTGCCAGGTGGAAAATCTTCTAAATAGCAAACAGAAAAAAATACTTTAGATGTAAGAAGTGATTGTTGACTACATCTGAAAGTGAATATTAATTCCAGGCATTACACTAGCTCTTTAATGAGGACTTGTCCCAGCACTAATCCCTGAGGCACCCCACTAGTCACCCACCCTTCCTTGAAGTGAACTCCATTTACTATCACCCTCTGTTGCTTGTCTCTTAACCAGTTTCTTACCCAGTTTACCACTTTTAGACCCACTCCAAAGCTACCTAGCTTGCTTACTAGTCTTCTATGTGGAAGAATGTCAAAAGCCTTACTAAAATCTAGTTAGGCCATGTCCACCCCTCCACCCTGATCTAATTTCTTGGTCACCCAGTCAAAGAAATCTATCAAATTTGTTTGACATAACCTCCCTACACCCCATGGATCCATGCTGCCTCAGGTCTTGTAACCCACTGGATTCAAGATATTCCACAATCCTATCCTTAAGCAGTGATTCCATTAACTTTCCCACCACTGATGTCAGGCTGACTGGCCTATAATTGCCAGCCTCCTCCTCCCTGCTACCACTTTTGTAGGGACTACATCTGCCCTTCTCCAGCCCTCCAGAAGCACTCTTGTTTCCAGTGAGCTGCTAAATTGGACTGTCCGTGGTTTAACCAGTATCTCCCTGAGCTCCCTCAATACCCTTGGATGCACCTCTTCTGGTCCCATTGCTCTGTCCATGTTCAGATTAGCGAGTCCCTTCAGGACTCTCTCTGAGATAGGACTATTGTCCACCTCCTTCCCTCCAAAGCTTCTGTTACTTTTTTGCGGCCCCTCCCCTTCTGCTTCTTCTGTGAATACTGAACAGAAGTATTTGTTCAGGATGTCTGCCTTTTCCTTGTACCCCTCTGCACGGTCCCCCCTTCCCTTTTTAACCTTACAGTCCCTCCCCTCGTCTTCCTTTTTTCACTGACATACCTAAAACATGTCTTGTCCCCATTCATTACCACCTGGGCTATTCTCTCTTCAGATTGAGCTTTCACTTTTCGTACTGCTTTCCCTACTTCCCTCTCTTTCCCCTGATGCACTTTCCTATCCTTCTCCCACTGGGTTTCATTATACCTTCTGAATGCTACCCTTATAGCCTTTACCTTTTCAACCACCTCTTTCAAGAACCATAGTGGTCTCTTGTTCCTCTTGCTTTTTCTCATTTGCTTGATGCAAAGGTTTGTTGCATTTACTGTGCCCCCTTTTAGCTTCACCTACTCTTCCTTCACCCCACCCAGGTAATCTCCCTGCCAGGTCATACATGAGGCATTCACCTATCTTTATAAAATCTGCCCTTCTGAAGTTCACAGCCCTAACATAGAAACATAGAAAACATAGAAACGCAGAAGTTGATGGCAGAAGGAGACCACCAGGTCCATCTAGTCTGCCCAGTGTTTTTAGACCTAACCTACCTTTCTATCTGCTCTTAGGTGTGAGGGCTCCCTTATACCTATCCCATGCATTCTTGAAACTTACTACTGTGGTAGTCTCCACCACCTCTACAGGCAGGCTGTTTGAGGTGTCCACAACTCTTCCCATGAAGAAAAACTTCCTGGTGTTGGTAGAAAACCTCCCTCCTTGCAGCCTTAGATCATGTCTCCTGGTTCTGCTGCCCTTCTTAAATTGGAAAAGTTCATTTGACTGTACCTTGTTTATGCCTTTTATGTACTTGAATGTTTTGATCATGTCTTCCTTAGTCTAGCCTCATAGAACATCGTCTGCAATCCTAGAATCATTTTTGTCACCCTTCTCTGCACCATCTCCACCTGGTCAATGTCCTTTCTGAGGTGGGGCCTCCAGAACTGGACGGCGTACTCCAGTTGAGGCCTAACTAGTGATCTGTACAGCAGCAGGACCACTTCCCTTCTCTTGCTTGTGATTCCCCTCCCAATGCATCCCATATACAGCTGGCCTTCAATGCTGCCTTCTCGCACTGTTTTGCCACCTTCTAGTAGTCTGAGATTATGATTCCCAGATCACGCTCTTAGTTGGAGTCAGCTAGTCTTTCTCCTTCAAAGTAGTACGCCTTACTTGGATTTCTTTTTCCTATGTGCATGACTTTGCACTTTTTTGCATTGAATCTCAGCTGCCATGCTCCAGACCATTCCTCAAGTTTCTTGAGGTCAGCTTCTATCTTGCCCACTCCCTCTTGGGTGTCGACCCTGCTGAATATTTTGGTGTCATTTGTGAACAGACACACCTTGTGATGTCTGATATAAAAATATTGAACAGCAGAGGCCCCAGTACCGAGCACAGAGGGACACCTCTGTTCACCCTACCTTCTGATGAAAGTGCTCTGTTATTTTGAGTAAGAAGGGTATTTATTTTTGTGAATTGGAAAGTTTAGATTGGTGGGAGGGGGGATTTTTGAGTGAATGGAGGTGTAATTAGTTAAATAGTGGTGTGTGTGGAGTGTCTGAGAGATGTGCTGGGGAATCAGGAACATGGTCAGACAGTACTCCCCCTCAAGACTAAAGGATCTTCATCCATTTGAACATCCTCTGCTCCCATTTGAAGTTCATAGGAGATGTTGGGCTTTCGGCATCTTAAGGAAATGAGGGGGCAGAAGGAGTCAAGGATCCTGGAACTCTCGTAGGGGGATGGGAAAAGGGTGGACGGATTGAGACAGTGAGAACCAGGAGATGCCCTGGGGTGAAATGGACACAGGAACATGGTTATCCTTGTCTTGTGCCCATACCCAAGGGCTCTGATGTTGTCAGACAGGAAGTGGAGTCACCCTTAGGCTCCTGTTCCTTTCGGGTGGTGTTAAACAATGCCAGGTCAATTAGGAATAAGACTGCAGTAGTAGAAGATCTTGTGGCTTCTGTTGACCTGGCTTGCATCACCGAGACCTGGCTGGATGGAAATATGGGCCCTATCTTGGAGTCTGTGATTACGGCCAGGTTCTCGGTGATTCACCACCCGAGAGTGGACCGTAGGGGCAGGGGGGGTTGCTGTCTGTTTTAGACAGTAACCGGGTCTCAGGGAGATGCCAATTCCTTTGAGTGTATAGTGGGTGCAGGTGCAGGCTACAGGACCCTTCTCATTTACCATCCACCAGGTGTTGGGAGGGAGTACCTGAAGGAGGTTGTGGACTTCATCATCGAGATGGTGTTGGAGTCCCCCAGATGGTTAATTCTGGGGGACTTCAATGCCTGGGTTGATGATGAACTCTCGCTGTTTGGACAAAACCTCCTCCAACTGATGGATTCATTGGGCCTGACATGGGTTATTACCACTGCAACCCAAGAGAAGGGGCACACATTGGACTTGGTGTTCCACTTGCGGATGGAGCTCTCCGATGTGGAGGTGGAGCCAGTTGGTTGGTCTGACCATCACACCCTGAGACTCAGTTTCGCAGCCCCTTGAAATAGGCCTGTCCCAAAGGAGTTGATACAGTACCGTCCTTTAAGAGGAGTTACCTCAGAAGGCCTAATGACGATGCTGGACCTCTCAGGATTTCCAAAAGATAGCACTGATCTAGGGCCCCTTGTGTTAGCCTATAATAGGGCTGTTACTGGGGTCTTGGATGCCATTGTTCCAACTCAAGTTCACCCTCTTACCCTCTGCCCGGGTGCCCCTGGTTTAATGGGGAAATCCGTGAGCTGAAGAGGCAAGGGTGAAGGTTGGAGAGGCACTGGCAGAAAACTCACCTGGAGGTGGATAAACTTAGATTGCTGGATCACTATAAGATCTACCAATCAGCAATTTCCCATAAGAAGGCAGAGTTTCTGTCCAGGGAAATTGCTACAGCGAAGAATAGGCCATCCCAGCTCTTACGGACTGTGGACAGACTGTACAATCCAGTCTGTCTTCAGTCCGGTCATGCATTTTCACAAGTTCAGTGTGAGGAGTTTGCGCAGTTGTTTGCTGATCAGGGCCGAGATAAGCCAGTGCCTTCCCATTGGACCTTGCATTAATCAATCAGATGGTACTAATGCCCAATTGACCTGGTTCACCTTTAGCCAACTGGTAGTTCTAGATATAGTGTGGATTATCCAGACTTTGCAGCCAACCTACTGTTGTTTGGATCTGGGCCCCACGTGCCTACTAGTGGGGTGTGTAGAGGTTATCAGTCCAGTCCTTGCTGGGATAGTGGCGGTTTCATTGGACAGAGGGATCTTCCCAGATCCCTTAAAGGAGGTGGTAGTATGCTCCCTTTTGAAAAAACCCTCCCTTGACCCCGACTGCCCAGCCAACTACAGACCAGTCTCTAACCTACCCTTTTTAGGGAAGGTTATTGAGAAGGTGGTGGCATTGCAGCTGGAGGATCATTTAACCAACCACGATATCTATGACCCTCTCCAGTCTGGCTTCAGGAAAAGGCATAGTACCGAGACAGCCTTGGTGCAGGTACTAAATGATCTTTTGATGGTGAGAGATCGGAGAGCCCATTCCATCTTGGTTCTCCTTGATCTCTCAGCAACATTTGACACCATGGATCATAGGGTGCTGCTTGAGTGCCTGTGGTTCTTCTGTGGACTGAGAGGGGTGGTCCTCAGTTAGTTTTGATCTTTCCTCGAGGGCAGATCCCAGAGAGTGGTGTCAGGGATTTATTCCTTGGCCCCTCACTGGCTGCCCTGCCGGGTTCCGCAGGGCTCAGTGCTGTCCCCCATGTTATTTGTGGTGTACATGCTTCCATTAGGGGACATTATAAGATGGTATGGGTTGAGTTTTCATTGCTATGCCGATGACTCTCAACTCTACATGTCTTTTGTGCCTGAACAAGAGTTAGATTCTGTCACAGTATTTAATAACTGCCTGCTGGAGATACAGAACAGGATGAGTGCTAGCTGGCTTCACTTGAACTCAGGTAAAACAGAGGTGGTGGACCCTGGTTATAGGACGATACGGGCATGGGCAGGGAAACCCTCAGGTTTACATCTCAGGGGTCCCTGCTTATTGCCTTGGGCCAGGTACATAACCTGGGTATGATATTTGATGAAGGCCTGACCCTGAGGGTGCAGGTTTCAGCTGTAGTCAAAGCTTCCTTTTGCCATCTAAGGTCCTGCCTGAAGATCTTCCTACCTTGTTCCATGCCTTTGTCACCAGTCATTTTGTTTACTGCAATGCCCTCTACCTAGGGCTACCAGGGGTGGATATTCACCACTTGCAGCTAGTGCAGAACACGATGGCCAGGTTGTTGACTGGAACCCCTACATCCAGCCATGTAACACCTGTGCTGTGTGAACTGCACTGGCTGCCAATACAGTGGTGAATCACCTTCAAGGTCACATTTATTTAGTTTTTGTTAACAAGGTAGGTGCACTAGCCATAGGAATGACTATTTTCAGGCATGACCCAGGAGGTTACAGGGTTACATTACAGAGAATACAAAAGGGTAACATTACAGAGAATACAACATAAGGTAGATGCAGCAGGATATAAAAAGTGATATTCTGATAGTAGGTTATACAGCATAAATAGGATACAAGGTATTGAGAGTAAGTAACAGGACATATAGCTACAGTCAAAGCACTGGGATGAGGTATGTTGGCAGTAGAGTAAAAGCCTTAATTGTAGAAAAATACAAGGGATAACTCAGAAATACATGGTTACAAAATTCAAGAAAACATAGGCATATAGCCGTTGTGGCCCTGAAAGAAAAACAATTTTCAACAGACAAGGAAAATATGGGAAACAATATACAAAGGACAACAGCAAAAACCAAGGACCAAAAAACAAAAACAAAAAACAAGAACAAAAAACAAAAACGTGAAGCATGCCTGTATGCTGATATCTGCAAAAACAAAACAAAACAAAAAAATAAATAAGTGCCAAGTGGTTAGATGTGGGGGTAGGAAGAGGAGGTTATTCAAGTTTGGGGTAGGCTAAGTTGAAAGACAGGAGCCAGGCAAGTAGTTATATTGCTGGCCTATAAGGCCCTACATGAGCAGGGACCCCACTACCTGAAAGAACTCTTATGTGCTTATTGTCCCACTCCTCCACTCCGATCCTCTGGTGAGGGATTGCTGGAGATTCCCAGGGTATCCCTGAAAACATCAGGTGGAAGGTCTTTTGCCTTTATGACACCTACCCTGTGGAATTCTCTTCCTCGCCAGATACGACAAAGCCTGACCGTGAAAGAATTTGAAAGATCCTTAAAAATGTACCTATTCAATCAAGCATTTGCTGGGACACATTGACTAACTGTAAGGTTTTTATCTGTTTTTATGTGAACCATTGTGAAACTTTTGTAATGAATAATGTTAAGGTGACCTGAGCTTTGGAAGGGCACCTTCTGTAAATAAAATGTTACTTACTTACTTTATCTGCACCTTCTGCATCCTGCCCTGTAACCAATTTTATACCCATCTAACTGTAGCGAGATTGTCCCCTGCTGTGTAATATTTGCAGATATAATTCTGTTATACAGTATATATTTTTTATGTGATTTTGTGTATGTTAAATACCACAAGAGAAGGCCACCGAGAGGGCCACCCTTTAAGACCAATCAGAGTTTGGCAGTCTGGACCCAGACTATTTAAGAAGTTCTGACAAAGAGCAAATTCTCTTATTTTCCTGGAGCATTTCATTCTGGACACTCTCCTGACCAGACACAGAACCAACTGCCAGAGGACCCTGAAGGCCAGTGGCTGAAAAAGGAGGAAAGAACTCTTCAGACATTATTCTTCTGAACTTTCAATTCACTATAGACTTAAGGTAGAATTTAGATAAAAGTACAGTGTGTTTTTCTAGTATATGTCCACTTTTTATTTTGTGTTATTCTGTGACCAAATTGATGAAACCTTTTAGTTGTAACTGCATGATTATTAATTATTTTAGTAAAAACATTTGTTTTTAAGAAACCTGCCTGAGTGAGATTTTTATATTGTGTGTGATTTATGGGATAGTTAATTTGTGATCAAACTGTTATTGCTAAAGGGGTACCACCAGAAGCAACCAATCAAGCAAGGATCTGTAAGGGGACTCTGGGTAGAGACAGGGAGAATATAGAAGTCTCAGGAAGGTGTCTATGGGGATTTGAACCAAGATTGCTGCATGCCCTGTAGGAGAAGACAAAATCAGGGTCACACAGCTACCCCCAAAGAGCGTGTGATGCCTGGATCATCCCCCTTTGTGTAACAACCAAGAAGGGTTCATATTTGGCTATACGACTCAAAACTGGTATTGTACCCTGATCCAGAGTTTAAAGAGGGATGCCCTGGGACTTCATGGCAAGTGTTCAGCTCTGAACTCAGTGAGCACAATAGAAGGATATGAAGAGTGTATTCCTGCCCCCCATCATGGGTTGCACTTAAGGGAGGGCACTGTGAACTCAGTGGACCTGACCCTCGGGAGGGGGTTCAAGACAGATCTGGTATGCAGCAGTGGGATCCGAGTGATCTGGTTGCATAGTGTTGCAATTCGAAATATATTGGTGGCACAGGCATAACAGTTGGATTCGAGGCCTGTGTATCAGATTGATAAACTAAAAACAATCCACACACAATCAAGGCAGAGATTTGAAAAAAATATTTGGTTACAGTATAAAGTTCCCTACCTGTTTTTTTTTTTTTTCAATGTAAGCTATTGTAGTAGTGATTAGGGAAGAAGATGGCTTCCAACTACAGCGTATACACTACAGACTACCTAAGGCAGTTGTGTCGGGAAAGAGGGGTCAAGTATGAGGGATGAGGGATGAACCAAAAAGCACTTTGTGGAGGCTCTCATGGCAGCCGATGAGCAAGCTGTTGCCCCAATCCTGGAGTCACAGCAGGTGACCGAAAGGGACCAGACTTTGGGCATTGGGGTGCCAAGGGATGTCGCAGAGTCCAGTCCCAGTGAGGAGGACAGCGATACCCAAGGGAACCCTGAGCCACAGCACCAGGGGAAGGTCATCACAAAACTGGAGCCAGAAGTGATCAGGCTGCAGTTGGAGTTGAGGAAATTGGAACTGGAATTTGAGCAGAGAAAGTCTGAAACCCAGCAGCAAAGGGAATTCGAGCAGAAAAAGTTTGAAGCCCAGCAGGAAAGAGAGCAGATGAGGTTCAAACTAGAGGTGCAGGAACAGCAGCACCAGAGAGGCACCAAGGAAAAAGAAAAACACCAGAGAGAGTTTGAACTGGAGAAGCTAAGACTCCAATGACCAGTGCCAGAGGAGGTAAGTGTCAGGGGTGGACCTGAAACTCCAGGGCTGGGGTATATATTAAATTCCAAATTAAAACTGAATTTAAAGAGGGGGAGGATATGGATGCATTTTTGAATTTGTTTGAAAAGATCTGTATCCAGGCCAAAATACCCAGGGAGTCCTGGAGGTTCCAGCTATCTCCACTGTTTACTGGTAAAGAGCATGAGGCGCTAGGCCAAATGGACAATAATGATAGCCAAGATTATGAGAAACTTAGAGCTGCTTTGCTTAAAAAGTATGAACTGACTCCTGAGGCCTACAGGGTTAAGTTCCATAAATTCAGAAAAACTCTTGACATGAGCTTTGAGGAACTCGCCACAAAGCAACGTCAGTGTTTAAAATGTTGGTGGGAGAGGGGTGGAAGCAAACTCTGTAGGGAAAATTGAGGAGGTTCTACTTTTAGAGCAGTTCTTTTGGACTTGCCCAGCAGAGTTGAAAACCTAGCTAGAGGACTGAGATCAAAAAACAACACAGCAAGCTGCTGAACTCTTGCCAGGAGCAGGCCTGCTCTGAAAGGAAGTGGAGCAGGTGTGGCAGGGCAGAAAAGGAAAAGAGCACCTTCAGGGCAGCTAAAACCCTCACAGCCTCTGCAGAAAGGGGGAAGCCCCAGGTTACCAAAAAGGGATTCCTTGAAAAAAAAAGAATGATGAATGTTGGTCTTGTAAGCAACCAGGGCATCTTGCTAGACAGTGTTCTAAAAAAGTACAGAGTGACCAAAGTGGTGGTCGAACAGAGTTGGGTTGTTTGTGTATCCCTAAAAGCATGCCTGTAAATATGAGGGAGCACATGCACCTGGTTACCATGAATGAGGTGCAAACCCATGGGATAAGGAACATGGGGGCGTTTCTTACCTTAGTAAAAGGGGATTTGGTTGGGCCTGAACAGCTTATAGCTAATCAGTTTGTAACTGTGAGGGGATTCTTGAATCCCTGCAGGGGGTTGGACTCAGGCAGCTGGTGCATGAGCCAACCAGGGACAAGTCAATTCTGGACCTGGTATAGACCAATGGGAACAGAGTTGAAATACAGGTGGAAGGGCAGCTGGGGCCCAGTGACCACCACATGGTGTGGTTCAGCATGGAGACATAGACTCAAGTAAGCCACACAAGATCAAGAGTATTAGATTTCAGGAGGGTGGATTTCACTGAAATGGGTAGATGTATACAAACAGTCTTGGGGAAGGGAGAGGTAATAGAGGGGGTGGAAGAACAATGGGAGAAACTGAAAGGAGCCATAGTGGATATAACAAACCAATGCATTAGGATAGTGGCCAAAGGGAAAAGAAGAAGGAAACCACTATGGTTCTCAAAAGAGGTGGGGCACAAAGTCAGGGCTAAAAGACAGAGTTTCAGGAAATATAAGGGGAGCCAAAGGGAGGAGGACAGGGAGGTGTACCTTGAATGTCTAAGAGAAGCAGGGAATGCTGTTAGGAGGGTGAAGGTGCAGACAGAAGCGGGCTTAGCACAGTCTGTAAGTAAAGGGGATAAGGCATTTATAGGTTTGTCAGTGAAGAAGAAAAAACCGAAGAGTTGTGAGGCTCAAAAGGGAGAAGGGAGAGTGTAAGGAGGGGGATCTGGACCAGGCAGAAATACTGAACAAATACTTCTGCTCAGTATTCACTAAGGAGGGGGAGTGTCAAGGACCACAGTTGTGTTGCAGAGGCAATGGGGAGAGAGGTGGACACCAGTCCATTCACAGTGGAGAGAGTTCTTGAAGAACCCACAATGCTGAAGGGGGTAAGGCCATGGGGCCAGACGGCATCCATCCAAAGATATTAAAGGAGCTGCGAAGGGAACTAGCAGCACCTCTGATAGCCCTGTTCACAGAGTCATTTAACATGAGTGTCATTCCAGAGGACTGGAGGAGGGCACATGTAGTCCCTTATCCCCTTTGTTTACAGACTTTGCTAAGCACTCTTCTGTCTGCGCCTTTGCCACACTGCTGCCTACACTCCTCCAGTATTCCCTCCCTGAAAATCCCCAGGGTAGCCATGAAAATGGACACTAGAGCCCTGTCTGTAACAGCCCCCACACTATGGAGCAAGCTGCCCACTGAACTGCGCACCACAAACACTCACTGCCAGGTCAAGACTCATCTTAAAGACTGGCTCCTGTTGGCATCCACCTGCCATTGCTTTAAGGACTAGCTCCCCCATAGGTTCCAGGGGTAGGGCCAAATAGGTTCTCTTATTTACTGAAACTGTACCACCATGAGCCTTACTTTGCTTTATTTGTTGTCCCTCAACTACTGCCACCATGTATTGCCAGATGTAACAACTGTAACCTTTCACTATGTATTACCTGCTCTTGTTATTTTGATGTTTCTATTCTGTGCCACCATACGCGGCCCGGATCGTGCCTGAAAACGGTCCTTGGTATCATTGCACCTACCCGGTTAACAAAGTCGTAAGTAAAATAAAATAAATAAAAATAGTCCCACTGCACAAAAGCGGCAGTAGGGAGGAGACGGGGAACTACAGGCCAGTCAGCCTCACCTCAGTGGTGGAAAGATCATGGAGACACTGCTTAAAGAAAGGATAGTGGCACATATGGAATCCTGATGTGCTCAGGATCTGAGGCAACACAGATTCACAGCAGGAGATCATGTCAAATGAATCTAATAGATTTTTTTGATTGGGTGACTAGGGAACTAAATTAGGGAGAGGCAGTATATGTCGCCTACTTATATTTCAGCAAATCTTTTGACACTGTCCCACATAGAAGGCTAATTAACAAGATGGGTAGTCTGGGCATGGCAGACAAGGTGGTGAACTGGGTTAGGAACTGGTTAACGGACAGGAGACAGAGGGTGGTGGCAAATGGCATACAATCTGGGCAGAGGGGGTGACCAGTGGGGTACCACAGGGATCAGTACTGGGACCAGTCCTGTTCAGTGCCATCATTAATGACATTGCAGAGGGGCTGGAAGGAAAGGTCTGCCTGTTTGCAGATGACATCAAGATCTACAACAGTGTGGATACTCCAAAAGGGATAAATTACTATTACAGAAAGGCAAAACAAGTATGGGACCAGATAATATTACTGGACACTTTTTATACCTACTGGCTGACAGTTTAGTGGTTCCCTTAAACCTCTTTTTTGAGTCCTGTCTTTTAAAAGGTTTTGTTCCAAAAGAATGGAAAACAGCAAATGTTATCCTCTTGCATAAAAAGAGTGTTAAATCTGACTGGGCTAACTATCGACCTATCAGCCTCACATCTCCTTTATGTAGAATGTTTGAGAGTTTGGTTAAAAACATCTTAGCCCCCATTCTAAATAATTCAGATGTTGAACAACACGGATTCATGAAAGGTAGACGCTGTTTGATGAACCTAATGAGTTTTTATGAGAAAATCAGTCAGATAGTGGATTGTAAGACACCATGCGATATCTTTATAGACTTCAGCAAGGCCTTTGATGTTATGCCTTATTGGGCCTTAAAAATTAAGTTACAGAACTTAAAAATAAACAATCATATCATAACATGGATTTGTAATTGGCTTACTAATCGCACACAGCGTGTCATCATTAATGGTCAATTATCTAATGTTGGCTATGTGACTAGTGGGGTACCTCAGGGGTCTGTGCTCAGACCATATTTGTTTCAGGCCTTCATTTCTGATCTCACTATGAATTGTTTATCCATATCAATTAAGTATGCTGATGATATTAAAATCAGAGGACCTTGTGCAACCACTGATGACTCCGACACTATTCAAAGTGATCTCGATAAAATCTCTGCTTGGGTAATTAAATGGGGCATGAAGCTAAATAATAATAAATGTAAGGTCATGCACCTTGGCCTTAAAAATCCTATGAGAACATATGTTCTGGGATACTGCCCACTTATGACCACTACTGATGAAAAAGACTTAGGGGTAGCAATTTCTAACAATATGGAATATGCTCATCACATAAACGAATCAGTTAACAAAACAAATAAAGTCATTTGGGCCATTAGATGTAACATCTCTACAAAAGATCCTAAAGTAATGATGCCCCTGTTCAGGGCCTATGCTAGATGTCATCTTGAATACGTTTCTCAGCTCTGGTGCCCCTATAAGAACTCTCATATCAACCAGTTAGAGAAAGTCCAGCATAAAGTTACTAAACATATCAAAATAATGTATAATATGCCTTATGTAAATAGATTAAATAGCCTTAATTTGTTACCTTTAGAGACTCATTGTTTACGTGGGGACTTATTATTTCTCTATGATATTATACAGGACCCAGTCTTAATGTCAGATTTAGGATTATAATTTAAGGATTATATACATGATACCAGAGGCCACCCACTTCAATTAATTGGTAAGACCTTTAATTATTCGAGGAGAAAATTTTTCTTTACAGTAAGGGTAATCAACCCTTGGAATAAGTTACCTCTCAATATTATCATCAGTAAAAACAAAACTGAATTTAAAGCAAGATTGGATGCATTTTTATTATCTGATACTTTGCTGACGTATTATGAGTGATTAGTATGAGGGCATTTATGGACCTTTTGCTTTCTTGCTTTCTTAGAACCATAGAATAGTATGAAGGGGTGCAGAAAATGAAGAGGGACCTGGAGAAGCTTGAAAGATGGTTGGAGATGTGGCAACTGAGGTTCAGTGCAAAGAAGTGCAAAATAATGCACCTGGGTAGAGGGAACCTAGGGGAGAGCTACAGGTTGGGGGGGGAGCTGACCATCACCAAAGAGGAAAGGGACCTAGGGGTTATCCTCTCTGATGACCTTAAGGTAGCAAAGCAGTATACCAAGGTGGCAGGGAGGGCCAGTGGCATGCTGGGGAGCATAGGTAGGGGTATCTCTAGCAGGAGGTGGTGAAGCCATTGTATAAAACATTGGTAAGGCCTCACCTGGAGTATTGCATGCAGTTCTGGAGGTCACACCTATGCAAGGACATTGATAAGGTGGAGACTATCTAGAGAAGGGCAACAAAGATGGTGCAGGGCTTGCACCACAAAACGTCTGAGAAGAGACTAATGGACCTCAAAATGTACTCACTGGAGGAGAGGAGACAGCAAGGGGACATGATTGAAACTTTCAAGTACCTCAAGGGCATAAACAAGGTGCAGGTGGGGGACCTTTTCCAATGCAGAAAAAGTACTAGGACAAGGGGGCACAATATGAAATTAGAAGGGGGTAGATTAAGAGGAACTTTTTTCTACACAGAAAGGGCATTTGACGCTTGGAATAGTCTGCCAGAGGAGGTAGTGGAGGGGTTAAAGCATGCCTGGGACAGGCACAAGGGAAGCCTGAGAGGGGAGAGTGTGATGAAAAGCCATTGATCACATAGGGTCAGTGGTCACATACAATGTATAGGGCCTATGGGCAGACTGGATGGGCCTAGCTATCCTTATTTGCTGACAATTTCTATGTTTCTATGATTCACTGGGGAGGAGAAAACTGCCACTAGCTAGTGTTCTCCTGGACTGGAGTGAGACAGGACAGAGGGTGCAAAAAGTGGCAGTGGCAGACAACATCGCCCTGGATGTAATGAGAGGGAACAATCTCCAGAAGGGGTTGATGTGTGCAGTTACCCACAGTCAGATGGCAAAGGCCATTTCTAGTTCCCAGAACCCCATAGAAGCACCTGTGGAAAGAAATAGGAGGCTGGTTCCCCAGCTTGTGTCTCCTGAAATGGAGAGTAGTGAAAGAGAGGTAGGACTTCCACAAGTAGCAGTTCACAAAACAGCTACAGAAGGTTACTCTGAGGAGGGAGGAGTAACAAATGGTCAGAAGGTTAGGGATGGCAGTGACCCTGAATGCCCTCACGCTAGAGCTATGGACCCCAGTTTAGGAACTGAAGGGGACATATCCCATGCCTTGGGAAAATGTGAAGATTTTGCAGCTGCTCAGATAACTGATCCTAGTTTGGAGAGGCTGAGGGCTTGTGCAGAATCTGATGGAACACAGGGAGGTGACATCAGACATAGGGTATTTTGGGACAACAGACTGTTTTATACACAGGACGTGAGGACAGAGGGAGGGGTGATGGGCAGGTAGCTTGTCATTTCCCAGGGGTACCGTAAGCAGTTGCTCATGATATCCCCATATCTGGACATCTGGGCACTGGGCATACCATGCAGTGATTAGCCCAGAATTTCTATTGACCCAACTTCACCAAGGCAGGTGAAGGAATATTGCAGATCATGTCACCGGTGCCAACAGATAAGGAAGACAGGTAGTAAAGCCAAAGCTGCCCTAATTCCCTTGCCCATTGTGGAGGAGCCATTCCAGAGGATAGGAATGGATATTGTGGAACCTCTGAGTACCCCAAGCTCCTCTGGGAAGAAGTTTATCCTGATGGTGGTTGATTACACCACCTGATACCCAGAGGCAGTCACCCTCTCCTCATTTAGGACAGACAAAGCGGCAGGCGCCTTTCTAGGGATTTTCTCCCATGTCGGGTTTCCGGCAGGAGGTTATCACTGATCAATGGGGTACCTTCATGTCAGATCTGATGAAGTGTTTGTGGGAGAAGTGTGGTGTGGTGCAGAGATGCATGACACTGTATCATCCACAAGCCAATGGGCTTGTGGAAAGGTTTAATGGTACCCTAAAATTGATGCTCCAAGCGTTTGCTGAACAGCATGGGAGGGACTGGGAGAAATACCTTCTCCACCTGTTGTTGCATACAGGGAGGTGCCCCTAGAGTTGACAGGGTTCTCCCCTTTCGAACTCTTATATGGATGTAGGGTGTGTGGGCCCCTAGACTTGATCTGGGAAGACTGGGAAGTTAAGCATAGAGAGGCAGTATAGCGCAGTGGTTTAAGGCTCTGAGCTGCAAATCTGGAGACCTGGGTTTGAATCCCACAGACCCCACTTGCATACTGTGTGATCCTGAGCAAGTCACTTAACTTCCCTGTGCTCCCAGGTTGCAACTGTAAACAAGCTTTCAGCTTAGTGTAACTCTCCTGGTTAAACAATTGGAAAAAAAGCACACCACCCAGGGAACTCCCATAGTGAAGTATGTCCTAAAGTTTAGGGGGATGCTGAAGGAGCTTATGGGAGTGACCCAAAACAACCTTTTAGCTGCCCAACAGAAACAAAAGGTCTGGAATAGCCACAGAGCCAATGCTGGCTTGTACAGTGTAGATCAGGAAGTCATGGTCCTAATCCCGGTTCAGAAGGACAAGCTGCAGGCGGAGTGGATGGGACCATACAAGGTAGTCTGACAGTTTAATGACATAAATTATATTGTAGAACTGCCTGACAGGAGCCATACCAATTAGATGTACCATGTCAACATGATGAAGCCATATACAGATAGGGCTGACATGGTATTTGCAGTGTGTAGCCCTGGGAGGGGATGGACAAAGAAGATCCCCTACTGGACTTGCTAAAAGAAAACAAGTGGGAGCCCTCTGTGGAGGCAATCAGACTGTCACCCCAGTTGACCCCGGAACAGTCCCAGGAAGTGAGGGAGGTTTTTGAGGACTTTGCCCCTTTGTTTATAGCCAAGCCTGGATGAACTCCCTTAGCGACACACAATGTAGACACGGGGATGCAAGCGCCCATATGGCAGACAGCCTACCAGGTGTCTGAGGCCATCCTATAGGCCATTAGAAGGGAGGTGGAGGAAATGCTGGATTTAGGGGTAATCCAGAAATCCCACAGTCCCTGGGCCTCACTCGTAGTCCTCGTTCCCAAGCCAGATGGCTCTACTTGCTTTTGTGTGGTCTATCATGGACTCAACACAGTCACAAAGTCTGATGCCTGCCCAATGCCATGGATGGACGAACCACTGGACAAATTGGGAGGGGTGACCTACCTTACCACAATTAACTTGACAAAAGGGTATTGGCAGGTGGAGATAACTGCCAGAGCTAGAGAGTGGTCAGCCTTCATCACTCCAACAGGATTATTTGAGTTCCGGGTAATGCCTTTTGGAATGAAGAACGTCTCTGCCACCTTCCAAAGGTTGGTCAACCAGGTGTGACATGGTACTGAAGAGTACACAGAGGCTTATCTAAATTATATTGCCATCTTTATTACCAGTTGGAAGGAACACCTGTCCCTCCTGAAGGAAGTGTTGGGCAGGATACAGAGGGCAGGGCTCATTGTCAAGACTGAAAAGTGCCAGGTGGCTATGGCGGAGGTGGAATACCTAGGCCATGTAGTGGGGCAGGGGCATCTTCATCCCAATCAAGCAAAGATTGAGGCAATAGAGGCATGACCCATGCCTGAAACCCAGAAGCATGTTAGGAGCTTCCTAGGGACCGTAGGGTACTATTGAAAGTTTGTACCAAATTACAGTACCCTGGCAGCTCCTCTATCTGGCCTGCTAAAGAAAAGACAGCCCCAAAAGATAAAGTGGGAGCCAGCCTGTGAATGAGCCTTCGCACAGCTAAAAGAGGCACTGTGCTGTGCCCCTGTGTTGGCCAGTCCAGATTACTCTAAGCAATTTGTAGTCCAGACAGATGCCTCAGATGTGGGGATTGGAGCAGTCCTCAGTTAGACATCTAATCAGGGAAAAGACCACCCAATCATATACCTGAGCAAAAAGTTACTTCCCTGGGAGCAGGCATATTCCACAGTTGAAAAGGAATGCCTTGTTCTGGTGTGGGCCCTGAAGAAATTAGAGCCGTACCTCTACAGGAGGAACTTTGAGGTACAGACCGATCACAGCACGCTGGTGTGGTTAAATCAGATGGGTAAAACAAAAGGTAATCTGTTAAGATGGAGTATTGCCCTACAGGCCTACGATATGACTATTAACCACAGGGCTGGATCGGCCAATGCCAACACAGATGGCTTATCTCACCAGTTAGAACAGTAACAGAATTTGTGAAAACCTTACCATGCATTTGGGAGCGTGTTCCCATAAATTCAGTCTAAGGAGGGAGGAGTGTAGAGAGATTGGCCCCTGATGTATAATATTTGCAGCTATAATTCTGTTATATTTTTTTTGCACCTCCCTTTCTTCCTGGCTGCCCACTCCTTTGGGTCTCCATCACCCATACTGACTGCCTGCCCCGATTCCCACACTGGCTACCAACCTCATATTGCAATCCCCCCCCAGGTAACCTTGCATATCCCTTCGCCGGATGGGTCCCCCTCCTCCAAGGGGGAAGGCACCGGTGGGGGTGGCCAGCACACTACTCTATTGGCCTGGGGTACCGCTGAGGTGTGTCAGTTGTGAGATCAGTGGCAGCAGAGGACAGAGAGACCATCATCCAGCCAGCCAGGAAGCATTTCCTGTTTTTTATTTGGGGAGTGACGTCCTGACATCAAGGCATGCTGACATCTGTCACTCCCTTGAGCACTGAACTCAGACATCACTGCTGTGCTCCTGGCCTCCGCCAGGAAGTCAACATGCACCAGTGTGCATCCCCCCTCCCCGGAGAAGAGGCTGTCCCAGATGCTCCATTTCCTCTCCCCTGGCCGGCCCTCCAGCGACCTGAGTCCAATTTCCCAAACCCGGGTGTCGGCTGCAGACTATATATTTTTTAATGTGATTTTGTGTGTTAAATACTCCAAGAGAAGGCCACTGAGAGGGCCACCCTTTAAGACCAAACAGAGTTTGGTGGTCTGGACCCAGACTATATAAGAAGCTCTGACACAGAGCAAACTCTCATTTTCCTGAAGCATTTCATTTTGGACAGTCTCCTGACAAGACACAGAACCAACTGCCAGAGGACCCTGCAGACCAGTGACTGAAAAAGGGAGGAAAGGACTCTTCAGACTTTATTTATTCTTCTGAACTTTCAATTCACTATGGACTTGAGGTAGAATTTAAATAAAAGTATAGTGCATTTTTCTAGTATATGTCCACTTTTTATTTTGTGTTATTCTGTGACCAAATTGATAAAACCTTTTAGCTGTAACTGAACGATTATTAATTATTTTAGTAAAAACATTTATTTTTAAGAAACCTGCCTGAGAGAGATTTTTTTTATTGTGTATGATTTGTGGGACTGTTATTAATAATCTGTGATCAAACTGTTATTGCTAAAGGGATACCACTAGAAGCAACCAATCGAGCGAGGATCTGTAAGGGGACTCTGGGTAGAGATAGGGAGACTATAGAAATCTCAGAAAGAAGTCTGTGGGGATTTGAATCAAGATTGTTGCATGCCCTGTGGGAGAAGACAAAATCAGGGTCACACGACTACCCCTCTAAAGCATGTGACGACTGGATATGCTCCCTTTGTGTAATCACCAAGAAGGGTTCATATTTGGCTACAAGACTTAAGACTGGTATTGTACCCTGATCCAGAGTTTAAAGAGGGACATCCTGGGACTTCACTGCGAGTGTTCGGCTGTGAACTCAGTGAGCACTATAGAAGGACACGAAGAGGGTATTCCTGTCCCCCCCATCATGGGTTGCACTTAGGGGTGGGCGCTGTGAGCTCAGTGGACCTGACTGTTAGGTGTGGGTTCATGACACTAACTACTTCCGGTCCAACCCCTGTGTGGTCTAGCTTCATTACCAGCCTTCTGTGTGGAACTGAGTCGAAGGCATTGCTAAAGTCTAGGTAGACCACATCCACTGCCTCTCCATCATCCACAACCTTTGTAATGCCATCAAAAAACTCAAGCAGGTTTGTCTGGCATGACCTCCCTGCTGTGAAACTATGCTGCTTGGGGTCCTGTTGGCCATTAGCTTCAAGGAATGCTATGATCCTCTGTTTGAGTAGTGTCTCCATTAACTTCCCCACTATGAACATGAGGCTTACCGGTCTGTAATTTCCAGACTTCTCCCTTTTGCCCGATGTGTGAAGTGGGACCACTATTGCCCTTTTCCAGTCTTCGGGCACCTCTTCACTCCTTAGGGATTCAGTGAATAGTTTTGCCAGTGGGGCAGCCAGTTCTAACCCCAGTTCTTTTAAGATCCTGGAGTGTATTTCCTCCGGCCTCATGGCCTTGTCAACTTTTAGTTTATTAAGCACCTCCAGCACTTCGGTCTCTATGAAGGGCTAGTGTCAACCCCAGGTTCAGGGATGTTGTGTTTTGTCATTGCTGGGCCATCATCTGGGTCCTCCTCAGTAAATACTGAGCAGAAGTACTTGTTAAGGATTTCTGCTTTCTCCGGGTCATCTTCAGTTGTTTTCCCTTCCTCAGTAGCAGTCTTAACTATACCCCCTTTTGCCTTATTTCTTTCCTGGATGTATCTAAAGAAGGATTTGTCTTATCTCCTCATCCTTTCTGCTATGCTTGCTTCTGCCTGGGCTTTTACCTGCTTTATTCTTTTCCTGACTTCTTTCATTTTCTCTTTCTATGACTCCCAGTCTTCTTCCGTGTTGGTTTACTGGTATAACTTGTACACCTTCTTTTTTTCTTTCACTATTTTAGCCACTTCCTTGGTAAACCAGCTAGGATTTCATTTTCTTTTCACCTTGATGACCCTCCTGGTGCATTGGTCTCTGGCTGACTGGATTGCTCTCTTAAGTCTCTCCCACATGACATCAACCTCTTCCACTTTTGTTTCGACTAAGACCTTTCTTATGCTGGTTCTCATTTTGTCGATGTCTGCTTTTTAAAAATCTAGCACATTTATTTTTGAGCGGCAGATGTCCTCTGTTATGTTTACCTTGAAGCTAACCATCTGATGGTCGCTGTTTCCCATATGGCACCCCACGTCAATTTCCTTTATCCTCTCAGTATTTGTGAGGACCAGGTCAAGTATGGTATCTCCCCTCGTTAGGGTTGTAACCAGTTGACCCAGTCCTGCTCCATGTAGTGACAATAAGAAGTCCCTGCTTCTCATTGTTGCCACCATTTGTGTACTCCAGTTTATATATGGGAGGTTGAAGTCACCTACCAGTATCACCTCACCTCACCTCTCTCAGTCATTTTGTGTATTTCTTCCATCAGGTGTTTGTCCCCTTTCTCTCCTTAATCATTGTCCATACAAAGACTGTCACCTTTCTGGTAAGAGTCTCACATCTAAAAAAGTCTCTAAAAACAGTGGCAAGGGAGACAGTGTCTTATATATCTTTATCAGTTGCTATCCATAACTATTTATCAGGCATTCAAGCATTACATAATATGAAAACTTTATAGAACTTGGGCAAGATAAATTAAACTAAACCATGTGACTCTGAAAACTTAGAGACCCACCATTGGTAAAGGCTAAGCTTTCCCTTATTCTTTAAGTGAACTGTATAAACACTCATTATATTTGCAAATCTTCTATGTGGCTTAACAAGTATTCCCCTTCCCTCATGGCTAGGTATTGATGGCAAGGCAAGGCAAAATTTATTTAAGAGATGCCCAATCCCAGAGGCTCTGGGCACTGTACAAAACAGGTAAAACACATATATCAAAACAAATCCAATAAACAAGAAAAATAAGTATAAACATAAATAATTAAATCCTCATAAAAACAGTTCCCATAAATAATAAACTAAACATCAGATTACCACTATTATAACCAGATTTATAGATTGAAGGCCTGGGCAAATAGGAGAGCCTTAAGATGGGTCTTGAATACCTCCAAAGTGGGGGCCCCCCTTAACCACAAGAGGCAACGAATTCCACAGGATGGGGGTGGTGACACTAAAGGCCCTGTCACCAGCCTATTTCAACTTTGTCCTGGGAATCACCAGGGGCCCTCCACAGGAGGAACGGAGGGGCAAACTGAGACAGCAGGTGCAAGAAGGTCTAACAGATAACCAGGGCCGAGACCATGTAGGGCCTTATAGGTGAGAAGACCCACCTTAAAGAGGATCCTCCAACTGACTGGCAGCCAGTGCAGCTCACACAACACCAGTGTAATATGGCAAAATTTTGGCTGCCCAGTAACTAACCAGGCAGCTGCATTCTGCACTAGTTGCAGTCTGCGGAGAGATCCTCCCATGACCCCGAGGTAGAGCACATAACAGTAACAAGCCTTGATGTAACTAAGGCATGCATCAAAGTGGGGAGGTCCAGAGGTGGAACAAGGGGCTTATCCTGGTGACATTTCTGAGATGGCAAAAACAGGAGCAGCCGGTGGAAGATATCTGCGCCTCCATCATCAAACTCCTATCCAGAATGACACCAAGATTTCACACCCTAGCCAGAACAAGTCCAGTATCTGATCCAGAGGCCATCCTATCATGCACTCTATTCGACTCCACCACCAATACCTCCATCTTATCGGGGTTCAGTCGCAACAAGCTAGAGGCCATCCAGTCATTGATCTCAGCAAGGCAGCTGTTTAGCACATCTACCACATTAGATATTCCTGGGGCAAAGGATAAGTATAGCTGGGTATCATCAGCATAGCAATGAAAACCCAAACCATACTTCCTAATGATCCCTCCCAGGGGTAACATGTACACTGCGAACAACACTGGGGCTAATACCGACCCCTGAGGTACTCCGCAAGATAGGGGCTAAGGGTGGAGGAGAAATTCCCCATCACAACCCGTTGCCACCTGTTGGTTAAAAAAGACTCAAACTAGCAGATGACAGTGCTGGTGAGTCCACAGAGTTCCCTGAGGTGGTCAAGCAACACACAATGGTCTACAGTGTCAAATGTTGAAGAGAGATCAAGGAGAACAAGAATTGTCTTTTCTCCTTGATCTCTAGCCCTGAGGACATCATTCTGCACCCGAACAAGTACGGAGCAATTGTTTGAATTCTTCCAGGACTGGACATAAATAAAATATATGGGAATGTGAAGCAGCATTTTCCCCACATCCCCTCCAACAATGGAGGGACACCTCTGGATCCCATCTGACCTGCATTCTAGGGGTGAGGAAAAATCTGATCTGGACTCTCCACATATATTCTTTCCACAGCAGGGCAGAGGTCACCCTTGGGGAGCCCTTCAAGATCCTCCTCCATTCAGTTTGTGAAAGCTGAAATCCTGCTTACCTCTCCCATTTAGCTGTGGTAGGTTAATTAGCATCCACCTGATGTATATTTAAAAAGGAATAAATTAGTGATATAGCTTTCTTGGGGTCTGTAATGTCAGGAGACCTATCATGCGGGGTCCTGGTACATCCAGCAAACTTCTCCTATTTTGTTGCCTCATTTTAGTCTGGATATAATCTTGTATTTGAAGATAATGAAGCATGTCTTTACTAGTCCACCCGAATGCCCCTGAACATTCTACAAATGACAAAATTGTGTCCCCTTTCATTATTTGGGCCGGACAGTGCAACCCCAGTCTGGCCTGTTGTCTATACCAATTGTCATTGCCCCCAGGGTGAAAATCCCTGGCTCTAGTAAGCCAACAGTATTGCCAAATATCCTCCTTGTCCCTGGGCAACTTTCTAAACTGGTCCCAAGCCTGCAGTGTTACCTGCATTGCCAGATAATCTCAAGTACTAGGTCTCCCCTGAGGGGAATCAAATAAGTAAGATCCAATTGGTCGGTCTGGGCAAAGACTCTTTCCCATGTCTTGCCAATGAGCAGTGAGGTGAGAAGAGTTCCCACAATAGGGCCCACTTAAACTGAACAGCTAACCAATATGCATATCAATCAGGGACTGCCCTTCCATCCCACTGCTTGTTAGCATATTGGAGCATTTTTTCGTGGCTTTTTGTTTGCCCAGATAAATCTCATAATCTTTCTCTGCATTTCAGCAAACCACCTCTGAGTCAATGTGGTAGGAGCACATTTCTGAAGGAAAGAATAGTTGAGTACCTTGAGGCCAGTGGAGCACAGGCCCCAAGGCAGCATGGGTTCACAGTGGGAAGGTCATGTCAGATGAATCTAATAGATTTCTTTGACTGGGTGACCAAAGTAGTAGACCAGGGAGGGGCTGTGGACATGGCCTACCTAGACTTTAGCAAGGCATTTGACACAGTCCCACACAAAAGATTAATAGTCAAATTAACCAGCCTGGGAGTGGGTCCCAGGGTGGTAGCCTGAGTAAAACATTGGCTGGACAACAGGACACAGAAGGTAATTGTAAATGGAGTCCACTCTGAAGAAAGAGGGGTTACTAGTAGGGTACTGCAGGGTTCAGTGTTGGGTCCAGTCCTTTTAATGTCTTCATCAGTGACATTGCAGAGGGACTGGAAGGAAAATATGCCATTGCAGATGACACAAAGATCTGCAACAGGGTTGATACACAAGGAGGCATGGAAAGGATGAAAAGGGACTTGGCAAGGTTGGAGGAATGGTCAGAAGTATGGCAGCTAGGATTCAATGCAAAGAAGTGCAAAATAATGCACCTGGGAAACAAGAACCCAGGGGAAGAATACACAATGGGTGGGGAGGTAGTAACAACAACAAAAAAGGAAAGGGACCTGGGGTAATCATATCAGATGACCTTAAGGTTAGCAAGCAATGTGAGAAGGCAGTAGGGACGGCTGGGGGTATACTGGGATGTATAGGGAGGCATCAGCAGCAGAAAACAGGAAGTTGTTATCCCTCTGTACAGACAGTTGGTGAGACCCCATCTGGAGTACTGTGTCCAGTTCTGGAGACCCCATCTCCACAAGGACATAGACAGGATAGAGGTAGTCCAGAGGAGGGCAACTAAAATGGTGCAGGGTCTGCAAGAGAAGCCGATGAGGGAGAGACTAAAGGAGCTTAATATGTATACCCTTGAGGAAAGAAGGAGAGGGGGACATGATAGAAACTTTTAAGTACCTCAGTGGAATCAACAAAGTCCAAGAGGGTAGCATCTTTCAGAAAAAGAGACTTGCAAGAACAAGGGGACACAATTTAAAGATAGAAGGAGGGCGGTTCAAGGGCAATGTGAGGAAGTATTATTTCACAGAGAGGGTAGTGGATGCATAGAACAGCCTTCCTGAGGAGGTTGTGGGGTCTAAAACTGTGGGAGAATTCAAGAATGCATGGGACAGACATAAGGCAATTCTTGTGGGGGATAGGAAGAAATAGGCTGTTGGTTAACTAGGATCTGTGGCCTATCCTGTAGGTAGGGAAATGGGCAGACTAGATGGGCCTAGCGGTCCTTATCTGCCGTCAAAGTCTATGTTTCTATGAAATACTTATAAAACCTAGGAAGGAGAGTTATTTTCACTGCTTGTATCTGAGCATACATTGGGAGGGGCAGCAGCAACCATCTTTTTATGTCTTCTTCAGCTTGTTTGATTAGAGGGGCATAATTATCTATATATAAATATTTGTTCGAGGATCTCAACCTAATACCTAAATATGTAAGAACCTCTGTATCCCATTTCATTGGATATTTCTGCCTGAATTTTGGTCTGGGGTTATATTGAAATCTTTGTAGTTCTGTTTTTGTAGAATTGAATGTATATCCTGAGATACTAAAAAACTCACCTATCAGCTGCATCACGCTAAGAAGGGATTCCTCAGGCGTACTAAAGATAGAGAAGAATATCATCCGTGTACTGTCCTGCACTTTGTGCTCCTGTGCACCAAGCATTATTCCTTGAATCCCCTGATCTTGTCTAATTCGCTGTGCCAGGGGCTCAATATATACAGTGAACAGTAGGGGAGATAGTGGGCATCCCTATCGGGTGCCCCTACCCAACTGAAACCCCATCGACATGGTGCCATTGGCATGTACGTATGCCTGAGGGCCTGTATATAAGCTTTTAATGGTGTCTTCAGACTTCCCTGAGAACTCGTACCCATCATGGACCCCATAAAAAATTCCCAAGCAACTTGATCAAATGCTTTTTCAGCATCCACACTTAACAGTAAGGCTGGTATATTAGTGGTATTAAGATGGTCTACAATATGTAGGGTACAGCGTACGCTGTCTGCGGCCTGCCACAAACTCCATCTGATCCTTGTGAACTATTGTGGGAATATGTTCCAATCTTTTAGCTAGGATAGTAGTTAGAAATTTATAGTTTACATTAAGAACAGAGATGGGTCTATATGAGGAGCAAAGGGTAGGCTCCTTGCCAGGCTTAGGCAAAACCGAAATCACTGCCTGTCTCCAAGATGGTGGTAATGCAGCATCACCCTCTAGGATCCCCTGAAAGGCGGGGTGCAACAAGGGTACCACTCTGTCCTTAAATATTTTTATAAAATTCAGCCGGAAGGCCATCCATACCAGGGCTCTTTCCAGTCTTACTGGAGCCTATGGCAAATGGATCTCTGCCACTGTGATGGGGCTCACTAAAGCTGTATTATGTGTCTCTGATATCTGAGGTACGTTCAGTAGGTATAAAAGGGCTTGGATCTGCTCTGCATCCGGTCTCTGTTGCTGTGTATATAACTTAGTGTAGTATGCCGTGAAGGCCACTGAGATCTCATCTAGTCGACTAACTCTTATATTTGTCTGAGGATGAGCTGTTCGGGGTATATGGTCTCTGGCCCTTCTCGGCCATAGGCAAAGTGCTAACAACTTTACTGAGTGAGTCCCCCCTTCATAATATCTTTGCTTTACAAATTGCAAGTTGCGTTCCACCTTAAGGTCTAGCAGCTGGTTGAGTGCTTTTCTTAGTTTTATTAAATCCTTTTCCTATCCATTTTTCTTGCTGTAGCATCTCTAAGGTCTGTATTTGGGTTTCTGTTTCTGTTTCTCCTGTCACTGTCTTTTTCTAGCCCAAGTCAGGCGTTCTTGACTCAAAGAAGCTTTTAATTTATTTTTATTTATTTATTTATTAGAACATCAGTTTAACAACCTTTGAGTCAGAGGCTCATTTACAAAGGTACCTCATCACAGAGAGGACAAAACAGTGCAAGCAACAAACATCAGGGCAGACAAAAAATCAGAGTACATTTAGGAATCAGGCAAAAATACAGGCATATGTCAAACACAGTATACAACAGGCTTACATGTGAGCTTTACAGAGTAGACAATATACAGTAGTTACATGGAGATTGATTCAGTGGGCAGATAAAGGTAAGGCTGGGTGGAAGACATCAGAAGAGGAGTGTGGGGAAGATAGTAACAAGTAAAGGTGGAGCTGGACAGAAGGTCAGAGAGCGGCTCAGCGAGCTTTGTCTGGAAGGATAGGAGGAGGCTTAGAGGCAGGTACAGCTGCATGTTGAGAGCAGGTGATTTCTAAGGCTAGTTTTAAAATAAGATATTGAGGCGGCATCAGTGATTCTGGCAGGGAGGGTGTTATACCAACAGGGGGCTCTGTAGGGGTAAGCCCTTTGACCTTGCGAGGTTCTCGCCCTCGGTATAACCAGTGCAGTTTTGTGGGATATACAGGTATGCACTGTAGGGTTTGTTCGGTGGATGTGGTTGACAGACCCAGTGGGGATAGCCCAAGGAGTGATTTTTTTGTTAGGAGGCAGGTTTGGTATTTGAGGTGCTCATCTAGGTTGAGTAGATTAGCCATGTTGTAAAGAAGGCAAGTGTGGGTTAGACTACGAACCCCAGTTATGAGCCTGTAGGCCTTGTTTAAGATGAGGTGGATCTTGTGCAGGGCAGTCTGATCTGCTGCACCATACACAGGTAAGCCATAGTCTACCAGAGAAAGAACAGAGGATGTGACTGCAAGTCAGAGAGCATCCGTGGGAGGCAGTTTTTATGACAATAGAGGATACCCAGCTGAGTGTTAGAGGCTGAGGCAAGGGCAGAGATGTGGGCATGAAAAGAGAGGGCAGGGCCAAAGGTTATACCTAGGTATTTATAAGAGTGAACTAGCTCAATAGGGAGTTTAGAGGTGGAGTGGACTGCGAGAGGATAGTTACTGGATTTATTTTGGGGGTGGGCAAAGAGCATGGTTTTGGTTTTCTTTAGATTAATTACGAGTCTGTGCTCAGTAAACCAGGCTTCTGCATCATTGTAGGATTCCCTGCAGAATCCTGAAGTGAGATGGGATTATGGTCGGAGGCAAAGAGTACAGCATCATCTGCGTAAGAAGGATTTACCAGTACATTCACTGGGCAGGAGTTGAGAAAAGGGAAAGAAGCAAGGGCCCAAGAATGGAGCCCTGAGGGACTCCGGATGGATAGGGCAGGTGCTGGAAAGTTTCCGTTGATTTCACGTTGTGGGCGGGCCGACAAGTAGCTGGAGCACCAGAAAACAGGCCCAGTGGCAAAGCCTAAGTGACTAAGGGTAACTAGCAAGAGGGAGTGGGAGACAGTATCAAAGGCTTTTGATAAGTCAATGAACACTGCACCTGCTAGGGAGCCAGAGTCCAGTGAGGTGTGAAGAAAGTTAGAGGACTCCAGGAGGGCAGTATTGGTGCTGTGGCCTGCTCTGAAACCATGTTGTTCTGGGCAGAGGATGCTATATTTATCAAGGTATTCAGAGATTTGGGTGGCCACAATTTTTTCTAAGGCCTTAGAAAGAGAAGAGAGGATTGAGATAGGTTGATAATTGCTAGGGAGGGTCCTATCACCACCCTTGTGTATTGGGGTAACAGTAGCTATCTTCCAGGCAGAGGGGAACTGCCCTAGGCAGAGAGATTTGTTAAAGAGGCTGGTGATTGGTGAGATAACCAGATCCAGAACCTGATGGAAAAGACTGGGATCAAGGGAGTCATTGCCAATTGTGTTACTCTTTAAGGCCTTGAGTAGGTAAGGTCTGACTTCCTGGGCAGTGACTTGGTGCAGGTAGAACAAGGGGCGTGGGAGAATAGGGACAGACCTGGAGGGAGGGGGAGTGAAGAAATTATCTGGGAGCACCGGGCTAAGGTCTGTGAAAGATTTGTTGAGGTGGTTGGCAATAAGGACAGGGTCTGAGGAGACCGAACAATATTGTTGCATTCGCAAATTCGGCTAACATAGTGAACCAGAGATCCATTTTAACATGTTTGGGGAAGTTATAAAAAATTATACCTTCTAAATTTATTTTTCTAGTGGTGAAAGAGTTGCTACATTATTTTTACTGTATGCCTCTTTCTTTTTAGTATTGTTGGCAGCAAATTCTGGCTTCAGAAGGAAATTTAAACTCTAAATGCTCTAAATAGATTCAACAAGTTTCAAGGGAAAGGGACATTTTATCACCACTTCTGGATTTGAGGTATCCTTCATTGACAGAATATTGGAAGTGGATTGGGGTTTTTGTAAAGCGCAGATGCAATTAAAAACTTGAGGGGTACTAGAGCTGAAACTGTGCAAAGCAAAGCAGTTATTGAAAGTTATATTTTTATTTCTTTGTGGAAACTAAGGTAGCTTTTGACATATTGGGAAAATGGTTTGATCTAGTATCCAATATAACCATCTTTAATGGATTGAATTGAACTATTTAAATAGGCTGTTAAATAAATAACATACATAACAGATATAGACATATAAGAGAGAAAGCAATGTTTCTTAACTGTGATTGAGGAACTACAGGTAAGGACATAGGTTATACAAGTGGCCTGGTTCAGATTAAAAAAGCTTCCATAGGATCTTGATATTTCCCGGACTAGGATCATCTGGACCAAATTGTGCTTATGGTCTCTGGTCAAACAAAATAAGTCATAACTTGTTTTCTCTGGTATTTTTACACTGACTTGGAATACCAGCAAAGGAACCTTTGATATTATTAAGGTCTAATTCATATGTGCTATTTATTATTCTAATATTGTATTGCACTTTCATTTCAAACCCTTGGGGTTTTTATATAAAAAGACTAGAGGCTGAGACAAGGAGACTGGAGAAAGAGGAAAGGGAAAAGGTTCATCAGCAAGAACTTGAACTGGAGGCAAAAAGACTAGAGGACAGACAGAAAGAATGACAGCACAAAAAGGAAATGTTGACTCTGCAGCAGCAAAATGTAAGTAATGGCAGAGGGAGTCTACTCCATGAAGCCAAAATTAATTCTAAAGTGTTTCCTCAATATAAGGAGAGAGAGAGATGATCTTCATCTATTCTTAAGGTCATTTGAGAGGGTGTGCATACAGTTTCAATTGGACAGAGCTTCATGGATGACCCACCTCATGCCCTTACTTATGGGACATGCTTTGCAGACATTTGCCAGAATGAATGATGAAGACTGTGTTGATTATGATAAGGTTAAAATGGTGTTATTAAAAACTTTTGAATTAACTCCTGAGGCTTACAGGAAGAAATTTAGGGAGTTAAGGAAAAGCCCAGAGGACAGTTATGTAGACTTGCATGTTCAACTGTGCACTTATCTTGATCATTGGGTGGATGGGGCAAAAGCAGACACTGTGGAGCTAATCAAAATTTGTTGATGAGGTAACAACTATTTAAGATTGTACCTGAGGACATGTGCGTGTGGTGACATGACAGGGCATGTGGCTCCTCAAAGGAGGCAGCAGCAAACGTTGACCTGTACATGACTAGCAGACCATACACACATTGTAAGCACAATGGGAGTGGGGGGGCAGCCTAAAGTAAACCAGCCTATAATTAAGTCTGAAGCAGAACCATCCAGTTCTAAAGGGAACCAAGAGTTGAGGGCCAAGAAATGTCATATTTATAATCAAGTGGGGCATTTGAGGTATAACTGCCCTCAGTAAATGATTAAGGGGCAAAAGCCTGGGGGATGGGGTGATCAAAATAGCACCCGACAGTGGGTGGGTTGTGTGCAGCCAGCAGTACCACATGCCTCCTCTAAACATATACACCCTATTGTAATTAATTGGACTGTAACACAGGAACTGAGGGACATGGGTGCTTACATCTCCCTGGTGAGGCAGGATCTAATTCAGGCAGAGCAGGTTCTGCCAGGGCAGTTTTCCATGATTCAGGGAGTCACCAGTCCAGTGGTCCAAATACCGATGGCTCGAGTCTTCCTGAGCTGGGAGGGTGGCCATGGAAGGAGTCGTACCTTATCTCCCTCTGAATGTGATCATGGGGAATAATTTTGACCACAGGGAATCTCTAGTGTGTGTTACAAGCCACAGTCAGGCACAAGGGCAAGCTTCTGATGGTTAGAAGGGGAAGACCCAGCCAGTGCCAGTCCCTCCCTCAGCAACTGAGGAGGTGGCTAGTATGGATGCAGGGCCAGCTAGGAGAGCAGCCCCAAGCCCCAGTCATAAACAGAGGAGGTTTCAGGACTTCCTTCTGAAGGGGAGCTGGGAAGGGTCAGATGAGAGGAGCTGGGCTCCATGCAGCTGGCTGATCCTACCCTGCAGAAACTGAGAGAAATAGCTGACAGGGCTGGGGGCTCTCAGGGGAGTAAAGAGTCAGTGTATTGGGAGAATGGGCTATTGTACAGGTACTGTACACCAGAGGGAGGGCTAAATGGTGAGGTACTCCAGCAGCTGGTAGTGCCAGCAGCTGTTGGCCCTGGCCCATGATATCCCTTTTTGAGGCCACTTGGGTTTGAGGCACACAAAAAAGTGGCTTGCCAACAATTTCTTCTGGCCTGCCATGGGCAAGGATGTGGCAAATTACTGTCAGACTTGTCCATAGTGCCAAAGGGTGGGGATGATGGGAGACAAGGCCAAGGCAGCTTTGGTGCCTGTGCCCATTATTGATGAACCCTTTAAGAGGGTAGCCATGGACATTGCACCCCGAGTAGCACTGGCAAGCAGTTCATCTTGGTGGTCATCGATTATGCCATGAGATACCCAAAGGCAGTGCCCTTATCATCCATTGAGGCAAAATAGGTGGCTGACACACTGTTGGGGTATTTAACCAGGTGGTTTTTTTCCCAGGACCTACTGTCAGACCAGGGCACCAATTTCATGTCTGAGTTAATGAGTAGTTTGTGGGAGAAGTGTGGGGTGAATTCATCCCTTAAGACCATGTTAAGGACATTTGCTAACCAGCACAAGAGGGAGTGGGACAAATACTTGCCTTATCTCCTTTTTGCATACAGGGAAGTTCCACAGGTGTCCACAGGGCTCTCATCCTTCGAGCTCCTATTTGACCACAGGGTGAGGGGTCCCTAGATTTAGTTCAGGATGAATGAGAAGGTGACCATACTTTCCAAGGGAAGTCTGTTGTAGAGTACGTCGTGAACTTCTGGACCTGGCTTAAGGAGCTCATCGGGCTTACTCAGGAGCAATTAGCCACTGTGCAACAGCTGCAGAAAGTCTGGTATGACTGCAGAGCCTGAGCCCGAGAATACAAGGTGAGACAGTGAGTGATAGTACTCATCCCTGTCTGACAAAATAAACTTCAGGCAGCATGGGAGGAGCCTTTCTCCATTGTCCAAAAGGTGAGTGATGTGAATTACATGATAGAGCTACCTGGCAGGAGATGCAGGTGAAAAGAGTATCATGTTAACATGATGAAGCCCTTCTATGATAAGGAGGAACTGGTCCTCATTGTGTGCAGCACCCCAGAAGAGGGAGCTGAGGCTATCCCCTGGTGGACCTCCTCAGGGAGGCCCGAGTAGGATCCACTGTGAACAACCTCACCCTCTCGGATGAGCTGATGCCAAGCCAGGCGCTGGAGATCCGGGGTGTGTTGAGACAATTTGGGGACATGTTCACAAGGAAACCAGGTTACACCACACAGGCCGAGCACCACATGGATACTTTATTTTATTTATTTTTATTTTATTGAAATCTAGGATTAAAAATACCTTTGAGCAGGAACTGCTCATTTACAAAGGTTCCACATTGAAGGAATGGGGTATACATACATACAAAGGTCAACATAATAGTACATAGTTACACAATAAAAAGAAGTAAGAGACTGAGGCTTAAGAAATTCCAATAATTCAAAATGTGCCAAATGTTAGGTAGCATGACATACCAGCCGAGGGTAATCTTGGAAATAAGCACTGCAGGTGAGAGGGAAGGGGGTATGCAGGCAGGAAGGCCATTGTCAGAGGGTGAGGGTAAGAGCTCTAAAGGGAAGGGAGGAGGGGAGGGACAAAAGTCAGGAAATGCCTGTGGGGAGGAAAGGAGAGGGGTAAGGGGTAGGCAGGTAGGAGGGGGCAAGGCGGGAGAGTAGCTGTCAAGACTGAAGTGGAGGGCAGTGGCGGTGGGCCTCTGATTAGGCGAGGCAGTCACAATGACTAGTTGAAATGAGATGAAGTCGAGTTGTCTCTTAAAAGGGCCAAGAGCAGCAGCAGTAAGAGTAAGAGGATACTGGGACCCAGGTGCCACTGAGACAGTCTCCCTACAGGCTACCAGAGCAGGTTAAGCAAACCATGAAAGAGGAGCTCAACAAGATGCTGGAACTTGGAGTGATCCAGGAATCCAGTAGCCCCTGACCTTGCCCATGGTCCTGATCCCTAAAAAAGATGGTACCACACAGTCTGTGGTTGACAACTGGAAGCTCAGCAGCTGCACAGAGTCAGACCTCTACCCCATGCCCAGAACAGAAGAGACCCTGGAGCAACTGGGGGGAGCCAAGTATCTGACCACAATAGACTTAACAAAAGGCTACTGGCAGGTACCTTTGACCCCTGCAGTCAGGGAGAGATCAGCTTTCATCACCACATTTGGCGTATATGAATTCAAAGTAATGCCCTTTGGGATGAAGAACACACCCATGGGCTTCTCAAGCCTAACACTCACCCCATTCCATCTGTAAATTAAGTCAGATGTGTAGACTTTATGAGAATGGAGTGAGTGTTAGGCTTGAGAAACCCAAGGCACACCCCACATCTGCTCACCTGCCTGATTTGGGGGAGGTGGGGTGTTAGGCTTGGAAACCCTAACACCACATTTCCCTACTTTTGTTACTTCAACCCTAACTAGTGCATTAACACAGTTTTTCTCAAAGAAGTTCCTTACTTTTTGAGATAGTATAATGGCAAGACAGGGTGGGGGTGCCAAATAGCCACCAGGGAAAGAATGGGATGAGGATCAGAGGCTGGGACAGGGATTGGAGAATGAGGGGTGCCAAAAAAAAGACATTGAGGGACTTTTTTCTTTATTACAGGCAAATAAATAATAAAAAAGGTAAGACAGGGTGGGGGTGCCACTAGCCACCAGGGAAAGACTGGGGAAGAGGATCAGAGGCTGGGACAGGGATTGGAAGATGTGGGGAGTGCCAAAAAAAAAAAGACATCGAGGGACCATTTTCTTTATTACAGGCAAATTAATAATAATTAAAAAAAGCAAGACAGAGTGGGGGTGCCATTAGCCACCAGGGAAAGAACAGGGATGGGGATCAGAAGGCAGGGGTGCCACTAGACACCAGGGCAAGTTATATTTTCTATTTAATAAAATAAAACAAGGGAACAGGGATCAGAGGACAGGGGTGCCACTAGACATCAGGGAAATTTGGCGATTTCTTAATTTGAATTTTCAGGGAGTGGGGTGTGCAGTGAGTGAGCCTGAGCACAAGTGCAGAATCCACTTAAGGAGGTCCAGATAACCAAGCTGCATGAGTGGCATGCAGAAAACTTGAAAACCCCATAGAAATACATTCATTCCCCATATGAAAAAATAACTTGTTTCGTATCTCGTCATATGAAACAAGATCTTGTTTCATATTACGCTATATGAAACAAGATTTATAATGTTAAAAATATATATTTTAAGGGAATTTCTCTCATACACAAGTGTAGAATCAAGCTAAGGGGGGCCTAATAAGCAAGGTATATCTGTTGGTCCCTCCCCAAAATATCATTTTTAGGGGTTTCTTAATTAGAATTTTCAGGCAAAACTAAAAACAAGATGGTGGCCAAATGAATAAAGATTTTCCTCAAATGAAAAAGAATGACGTCACTACAAACAAAGAATTCTTTTTTCGTTTCATATAGTTATTTTGAGGTGCTTACTGAGCATGCTCAGAACCAATTTATGAAAATTTATGAAAAATGTAAATTGGAATAACTTTGAAACGGATTAATATTTTTTCACCAAACAAGCAAAAGGCACATCTGTGAGTCAGCCCCTTTCTACCCTGAACATTTCAGACCAAAATTCCAAATCATTTGGGCTGTAGCCAAATTCAAAGAAAATCCCATTTAAACCAATGGGAAAAAACTATGAAAAATCCACTTTTTGCACTATCCAGATCTCGGAAACTACACATCCAACCAGAATAAAACTTAGTAGATTCAGAGGTCTATCTGTAATTGTAACACCTAAATTGCATCTGGCACACTGTCCTCCAAACATCTCTCCTTCCCTACCCCCTGACTCTCCCATCATCCCAACTGCCTGTTCTCCACATCTTCCCTCTGCCCTCCTGCCCATCCCACCTTTCCTCCTCCCTGCACACAGCACTTCTATGTCCACCCCTTTCTACCCCACTGATCTCCTTCCCCTCCCCTTTCCCTCTCCCCTTCACCACCTCAACCATTCCCACTCCCTTCCCTTTCTCTCTTTTTCTCCCTTACCCCCTCCCTCCCGCCCCTCTCTCCTTGGGGCTTTCTGTGTCTCAGTTCTTTCACTGACCCTCCTCCCCTCCATCTTCCCCCTCTCCTCCCATCCTATCTCAAGCCAAGTTGGCACTCCACCACCAGCACTTTCATTGACTACGTCATTATTCTGACTGCTTTACTTTTCTCACCTGTTATACTTACCTACCTGCCTCTCAATGCTTAATTACTTGCAACCTGTTTTTTCTGGAATCCTGTTGTACTGTAATCTTTAGTTTTGTAACCTTTTGTTCCTGAAAACCTTTTGTATTATAACCTCCTGATTTGTAACCTACTGTACTGATTTCTTTGTTTGACGGGTAACCTTTGTAAAAGAACCCTTGGTTCAAAGGTATGTGTAATCCTAGCAATCAATAAATAAATACCACACAAGACTGCACATGCAAAATTTCATGCAAATCAGTTGAACAGTTGTGAAGATATTAAAGTGCAAAATTTTGAGTTTAACATAGAAACCCCAGTTTAACCCTAACTATAGGGGTGCCACTGTGCCCCTATAATATATATCCTGTTGTTTTGAAACCTGAGTTTGCAGTAGAGAATCTATTTACATAGAACAGTGACTGTGGCTTATTTTGGCTAAGGTAACTATATTATTTTCACTGGCAAAGAGGGATCTCTGTCTGGCATCTGTCAGCTGAGAAGCACACTACCAGATTTGAACTGTGAACTGGTTAACCTCACTAGCCTTGGGCAGGGAAGAGCTAAAATCCTGGGAAAGCCAAGTTGGTGGTAGCAGAACAAAGAAACAGACAACTCTCTAGAAAGCTGTTATAGCCAAGAAAGGAGAATTTGTCACAGAAACTAGCCCCTTCCCTTGCAGAAATTAATGCCTACCTAGGATCTCTCTCACGCTCTAAAATGGATCTGTCTCAGCAAGCCTTACTATCAGCTAATCTAACCTTGGTAGAACTGCACCAAGCCATAAAAGACCTGAGTTCAAACAGAGCCCCAGGTTCAGATGGGTTCTCCCCAAATTTTTATAAAAGCTTCATAGAGGAGTCGAGCCCACTTTTTCTAGAGTTGTTTAACTTTATTTAGCAGGAGGGCCTAGATAAAGGAGATTTGATGGGCCACTGGTCACCTGGATCCCAAAACCAGGGAGGTATCATATGCAATTTGAAAATGATAGACCAATCTCATTGTTAAATCTAGATATTAAAATTTTGGCAAAGGTACTTTCAAATAGTCTTAACAGAGTCTGTGGCTCCCTGATCAGAGGTGAACAAGTACAGTTTATGCCAGGAAGGGTGCCATCAGTCCATTTGAAGAAGTTGGCCCATCTTCTCACTGCGTATAAGGGCGTGAAGCAGCAATGCCCACTTTCCCCGATTACTGTTTAATCTTTTCCTAGAACCACTGATCCTCAAACAAACCCCAAACATTACTGGCATACTACTCAAGGATAATACAAGGTATCCATATATGCGGACGATATCTTACTTCATGTAACTTAGCCCACAACATCCCTGCCTCGGGCCCTTCAGGTTATTACATAATTTGGGGGGCTGTCAAACTATAAACTGAATGTACACAAAACAGAGGTTCTCACCCCTGGAATACTCCAGTATTCCTAACTCTTCTGCAGTATACCTTTAAGGCCAGATCTGCCTGGAGATAGAATGCTATACTAATGATGGAATCATTGGCATGAGACACTTTTCAAACAATAATAATAAATTTTGTTTAATATAGCTCCTTTCACATATCAAGGCACTGAACAAACAAATAAAATCAGTAGATACAATAAATACCAGTAAAATCAGTAAAATCAAATGCTGCCACCTATCAACTGCCTACATTCTAACCCTCAGATTTCTGTCTCCGCCTGTCAAGACCAGATGCCTGGAGATTTCCTCATCATCAACTAGTCAGAGAAGCCTTATTAATAACAAATACTTAAGTATTTTTCATTTATTTTCATTTCCTGCTTCTTATCAGTGTTATTTTAATAACCGTTAGTTTATTTAGCTAATTTTGTGTTGTTTTCTCGGTTTCTCACGTGTCATAATAACCATTGAGGAACCGAGGTACTTTTAATTAGTTTTGGGGATTTTCCCCGCTTATTCACTAGTTTTTGTAAATTTTATATCCTAAAATCTTTGTTTTTTAGAACCTATATCTTCGGTTCCGAACCGCTAATCCTGGTTCTATTTCTATCAGTTCCTGGTTCCACTCGGTTTCCCCGATCGGTTCCTGAACCAACCACAACCAATAAATTTATTGTTTTTTGAATTTAAAACCCTTTTCCACTTTGTGTTTGCGATTTTTCTTCATTATGTCAGAAAAACCTAAAAAGAGAATGGAGAACCCAGTTTTAAAAACTGTTCTGAGTGTGGTGAAGTCTTTGCCAAGGCAGATAAGCATTCTGTTTGTGTTTTCTGCCTTGGTTTTGACCATTTAAAAACTAATTGTGTCATTTGTAAATCTTTTCCAGAAAACACATTGGAAAAATGTCTGGAGAGATTAAATAAGAGATTGAAGAGTCCTTCTGGCTCTGACCAGCCGAAACCCTCAGGGCCTGCGGTTACACACGACTTCTACTATTTATACCCCTGATACAGGTAAAATGAAACCCTCTGAACTGGATAGCTCTCCGGTTCCAGTTAAAAAAGCCAAGAAAACAAAGCACACTGAACCTCCTGTGGAAAAGGGGAGTTCTGTGATGCCTGCCACTGAGCCTACTCCTTCAAAGATTGCACAAGCAATAAAAATAATGCAAATCTTGCAGGGTCTGCTGCCTGTGGTTTCACAGTCCCCAGTCCAGACCCCTGCACCTTCCAACCCACCCTCCTTTCCTGAGCAGTGTGGTGAGGAAGAGGAGGAGGAGGAGGAAGGAGAAGGTGAGCCTATAGAGCCTGAGATCTCCCCTGAACAGGAGTGTGACTCCCCTCACAGGACCATAGAAGATTATTCTTCTCATTTTTCCTTTATCAGGAAAATTGCTGATGCCTTGGACATCCCTACCTCTGAAGTTGTAGAGGATGAGGAGGAGGAGGCTGAATATCTGGAAATGATGGGGCTGACTCCTACTAAAAAACTGTCATTCCCCATAAATAAGTTCTTTAAAAGAGATATTTTAAAACTCCTCCAAGCTCCTGGGTCTCTTCCTCCTTTGGACAAAAGGGATAACAAGTATCAGCTTGACAGAAAAGGGGCTGAATTCTTATTTTCACACCCTGACCACCAAGGGGTGGTGCAGGCTGCAGCTTGTGACAAGGCAAAGGTCCCTGTGGCTTCCCGCCCTCCAGAGAAGCACTCTCGGAAAATTGAAAGTATGACCAAGAAAGGTTACCAGTCAGCCTCTGTGGCTATTAGGCAAGCAAACTATCAGGCCTATGCAGCCCAGTACCAGAAGGCTCTCTGGCAGTCTGTCCTGGACATGGCTAAGAAAGCACCTTCTCCTCTTTTGGCAGACCTAGCTGAAACTGCCAAATACCAGTTCCAGATGTCAGCAGACAGTAATGAGACTGCTGCAAGGTGGATGGCAAATACCGTCGCACAGAGAAGGTTTGCTTGGTTGAGAGCCACAAACCTCATGCAGGATTCCCAGAATAAGACTCTTTTTTGGCAGCCATACAGAGGCCTGTATGAAGAAGGTGGATGAGTATAAAGCCACCTTCCATAGCAACTCTGCAAAGGAAAGACCCTCCACCTCCTCTTCAGTAGGGGAGGCAGGGGCAGACAATTTCATTCCAGGCCATGGTACTTCCTCGGGCACCCCAACACCTGCAGCAAGGGTATTTCAGGGGTAGGGGCAGAAAAGGTGCCAGGCGTGGTGCCCAGTCTCAGCCCCAGTCCAAGCAGTACTCCTGACTTCATCAATCAGGCTGCCTCACCTTTGCCAGTAGGGGGCAGGTTGACCCATTTTTTTTCCAGAATTGGAAAACCATCACCATAGACAAGTTGGTTCTGGGGATAGTGGGCCAGGGCCTGTCTTTCAGTTTCAAGTCCTCCCCTGTTCAAAAAATCAGAATTTTCAAACCAGCTTTCTTCCTAGAAAGCAAAAGGCTAGAAAAAGAGGTGAAACACCTTCTTTCACTAAAAGCAGTGGAACCAGTGTCTTTACATCAAAGGGGAAAAGGAATTTACTCAAGGTATTTTCTCACACCAAAGAAAAATGGAGAGCTGCAGCCTATCTTGGATCTCAGGGTCCTCAACAGGTTCCTAGCAAAACCAAAGTTCAAAATGGTGACTTTGTCTCTGATTCTACCAGCACTCCGGAAAGGAGATTGGCTAGTATCATTGGACCTAAGAGATGCCTATTTCCACATCCCCATAAGGGAGTCTCATGGAAAGTATCTCAGGTTCAGACTCCTGTCAGGTCATTATTAGTTCTCAGCTCTACCCTTCAGTCTCACTTCAGCACCAAGAGTGTTCAAAAAGTGTCTGGCTGTGGTAGTGGCTCACCTGCACAGACAAGGTGTCATAGTATTCCCCTAGCTAGATGACTGGCTGGTGGTGGGAAATTCACCACAACAGTTAGCAGAACACCTGCAGCTCACTCAGCAGCTTCTGAAATCTCTGGGTTTCCTTTTAAATCTAGAAAATCAGTTTTTCTTCCTTCTCAAATTCTGCAGTTCATAGGAGCAGAATTGAATACCACAGTGGGCAGAGTCTTTCTACCCGGAGACAGAGTAAAAAGCATCCTGCAGTTGGCAGGCTCTTTCAGGCTCAATGCCCCAAGGCTGGCAAGGCATTTTCTTCAACTTCTGGGCCACATGGCAGCTGCAACAGGCAGAGTGCTAGGCTCCAGGTTTCAGATGAGGGGCCTCCAATTTCACTTAAGAGCTCATTGGTGCCAACAAAATGATTCCCTGTCAAAGCTTGTTCCTGTAACAAAAACATTTATCCAAGCTCTTCAGTGGTGGAAAGAGGAAACCAACCTCAGGGAAGGGGTCCCTTTCCAGAAAGAACTTCCATCAATGATTCTTACAACAGATGCATCCCTCTTGGGCTGGGGGCTCATCTAGCAGAGCACACTAACCAGGGCACTTGGTCAAGTGCAGAGACTGTTTTACACATAAACTTGTTAGAGCTCAGGGCAGTGTTTCTGGCAATGCAAGCGTTCAAGCCACTGATACAGGGAAAGGTAGTGCATGTCAGGACAGACAACACTACCACCACCTACAGCCCATTTGGGCTGGCAGTATAGCCTAGAGGAACAAGGTGTGAATGAGCTTGGTACATCCAGCAGACCAGACCTGAGTTTGATTCTCACAACCTCCACTTGCATACTGTGTGACTCTGAGCAAGTCACTTAACTGCCCAGTGCTCCCAGACTGCCCCTGAAAACAGGCACATGTGCCTAGTGGGCCTTAGCCAATTACCAAAGACTAAAATAAAATAAAAAAAATGTACTACATAAACAAGCAAGTCAGGACAGACAACACTACCACCATGTACTACATAAACAAGCAAGGGGGAACAAGGTCACTCCTCCTTTGCATGGGGGCTATGAGAATCTGGACCCTAGCTTACTCACTGGACTCCTCACTACACACCATTCATCTGCCTGGCAAAGACAATGTCCTGGCAGATGCCCTGAGCTGAATCAGCCAGGACCATCACGAATGGTCCCTGAACAGACAAGTGGTGCAGACCTTATTCAGGAGGTGGGGCACTCCAGAAATAGACCTCTTTGTCTCTCATCAGAGTCACCACTTGCCACAGTTCTGTTACAGACCTTCAGTAGTGGGCACAGTTCCTTTGGATGCCTTTATTCTGGATTGGTCAGGGAAATTCCTGTATGCATTCCCCTCATTTCCTCTGGTATACAGGGTGCTGCTGAAACTCAGGTCTCAACCAGCAACAATGATTCTGATAGCCCCAGACTGGGCCAGGCAGCCATGGTACTCCCTATTGCTGTCCATGTCAGTGGACAAACCAACACAGCTTCCCAGGAGGCACAATCTTCTGACCTCCAACCAGGGGAGGCTCCTGTATCCAAACCTCAAGCCACTCAGGCTCAAAGCTTGGCCCTTGAGGACCTAGAGTATGCTGGTGTACATCTTTCTGAACCAGTTATGGATGTTTTAAGAGGATACAGGAAATCCTCTACCAAGAAAACCTATGCTGCAAAGTTGAAGAAGTTTTCTATTTGGTGCTCTAATAGGAGTATAGTGCCAGCCCAGGCAGGAGTACCAGTGGTACTGGACTACCTGGTCTACTTCCATTCCACAGGCTTATAGCCCTCTACTCTAAAGATTAATTTGGCTTCAGTCTCAGCCTATGCATCTGCAGGCAAGTCTGTTTCTTTGGCATCAAACTCCATATTTAAAAGGTACTTCAAGGGCCTTTCTCATATGTTTCCACTGGTGAGAGAACCAGTGCCAGCTTGTGACCTTAATATCTGCATTGCTCAACTAATGGTCCCTCCCTTGCAGCCTATGTTTTCAGTACCTTTGAAGTATGTCACATGGAAAACAGTGTTTCTAGTGCCCATTACTTCAGCTAGAAGAATTAGTGAGCTCCAGGCTTTATGCATTGAAAATACTACATTTCCTTCCACGGGATGAGGTAGTCTTACAGACAAATAGGAAATTCCTTCCCAAAGTGGTTTCAGATTTTCACTTGAACCAATCTATCACTTTGCCCGTGTTCTTCACTGACCATTCTTCTTCTGGTGAACATAGGCTGCATAGCCTGGATGTCAAAAGAGCTTTGAGCTACTACATGACAGCCACTAAATCCTATAGGCAGGACAGAACTCAACTTTTCCTCACTTATGGGGATGTAGGAAAGGGAAATCCTGCATCTAAAAGGTCCAGTTCTTGTTGGATTGTCCAGTGTATCCAATTTTGCTATTCAAAGGTGGGTAAGGAAGCTCCAGCAGGGCTTAGAACCCACTCCACAAGGGGTACAGCTGCAACACTGGTAGCTGCAAGAGATGTACCCTTGGTGGATATCTGTAAAGCAGCAACCTGGCGAACACTGCACACATTTGTCAAGCATCACAGCTTGGATATGCAGGCTAGCGCTGATGCCAGGTTTAGTACAGCTGTCCTGCAGATCCTGTTTCCAAAATAGGTTCTTCCTGCCTCCTGAGGTACTTCTTTTTCGTCTGCAGAAGAGTTAGGAATATTGGAGTATTCCTGGGGTGAGAAGAAAAAGTTACTTACCATAGTAACCTTGTTTCTCCCAGGGGATACTCCAGTATTCATAACTTTCCCACCCTGCCTCCCTGTTTAAGAACCAGTGGCCTCTGTATTCCATGCTGTACCTTAGTGTTTGCATGCCACATTCTATTGTTATTAGAACTTGTTCTTTCATTTTTCTCCTTTTCAGGTGATTCTGACATAGGAGTTTGTGGGATTGTTTATAATGAGTTATATTTCCTCCAGTTGGAGGTTTGGATGGTGGAATTTTGAAGTTATATTTTAAATATTTTAAAAATTTGGGACCTGTCTTTCCAGGCGTCCATGAAATCTGGGGGTTAGAATGCAGGCAGTTGATAGGTGGCAGCATTTGAAAAGTGGCTCATGTCAATGATTCCATCATTAGCATAGCATTCTATGTCCAGGCAAATCTGACCTTAAAGGTATACTGCAGAAGAGTTATGAATATTGGAGTATCCCCTGGGAGAAACAAGATTACTATGGTAAGTAACTTTTTCTTATGCCCCTCAACCCAGGGGTAAATAAACAAGACACAGCAGCCTTGGGACTGAGTGGCAAAATGATAACTTAAAATATTTGGGTATCCTGGTCACAAAAAAATCCACAGGACATGATCTCCCGGAACTTAGACCCCTTGTTTTGGCAGCTCAATATAATCTGGATAGATGGGCAGACCTTCCCCTTACACTGTGGAGGGAAATAATTTTAATCAAGATGAACTTCCTACCCAGAATGTTGTACCTGTTGAGTATGTTGAATGTTGTCATTTCTAGGAAATGGTTTCACAGACTGCATAGTCATATTTGTAAGCTTCTGTGGGCAGGGAAAGCAGTCTGCTGGGCTTATCATGAGCTAGTGGCACCTAAATTGCTGGGAGGCCTAAAACTACAAGACTTGTATCACTTGCCAATCTCAGCCACCAAGTACTTGTGGCGATTTGCAGATTCAGCCTTCTGGCATGAACACACATACACACCCTTCTGGCCCCAAATAGAGAAAGCACCGTGCAGAAAGGCTGACATCAGTACCAGAGCATTGATCCACACAAGGGTATGGAATCTCCTCCATGTTCTAAGGGACACACCTGTTGCAATGTCCATAAAAGCCCATGCCAGCTTTGCAGACTTCTAAAGCTACATGCTTTGAAGGATGGGATGCAACCTTTGATATATATATAATCCCAAATTTCTTATTGATGGGATGCCAATCCGCATCCCTTCCTGGTCTAATCTTAACATTACTAGAGTGGACCAGTTATAGCTAGTCACTAAGATAATTAGCTTCAATACTTTTCAGCAATGATATCAGGTATCGGGAGGTATTTCCCTTTCTACAGGTTTCCCATATACTTGCTAGGTATTTTAGAGGGCAACAGAGAAATAAGAGGCAAAGTGAAGCTATACTCCCACTAGCTAGCTGGATTTGCCTGCCTCAGGTGATTTCCCCTTTATATCTATGTCTGTATGACCTCACTACTACTCAGGTTGATGGCTCAGCCCCATACTGGCAAAATCAAATACCTAAGGCACAGGAAGAATATAAGTGGGGCAGAATATGGAAGGACGTACACAAGCACATTAAATTTGACACTTGTTGACTTATTCAGCTTGGAGTAATGCACAATATGTATTTTACACCAGTGAAACTGCATGGAATGCAGAGACTGCCATCTGATACCTGCTCAAGGTGCAGTATCAGCCCTGTCACCCTGCTCCACATCCTGTAGCATTGCCTTAAGGCTCAACCTTTATGGCAAGCAATTAAAAATAAACTTGACCACTAGCCCGGTGGCACTGAGGGCCAAGGCGCTGGATGCCTTACCTTGTGCCACGCAGGTGACCCGTGTTCTGGTACGAGCACGGACCACCAGATGCCAGCAAGGGAGGGAGGGAGCGGAGCTGGTAGAAGTTGCTGAAAGGTAGCTCTCCTCTCCGGGGTGATGGGGTTGCATCCCTTGGCCATGGTCTGCCTCCTGGTGGAGGCCAAGCTGCAGTACAAGCCAGAGTGGTGCAACGGCACTAGACCAAAGGGTGGGCGGAAGAGGCTGTTGCCGGGGCTGTAGAGCTCATGCGTGCCTCCACGAGCATGCGTCTCTAGTCCTGGGGCCCTGGGTAATGGGGGAGAAAACACCCGGCAGGCAGGATGATGCCCCACCACCCGCAGGCACCACTCCTGGGCCGGGCATAAGGTAAGTCCTGGTAATTCAAACAACATGAAGTCTTGCTGTATTCTGACATATGCAGTTAGCCCCAGTATTTGAACTGCTTCGGAGAGGAAAGAGTTAATTTCTATGCAAGGCATAGAACGCTGAGCTGGAGCTCGGTTTTCAAACCACTGTTTGTGGTGCCTCAGAGTGTAACCATCAGATTCTTTACTCCACCTAACTGTGAAGTCGCTCCAGAGATTGCTCCTTCGCTTTGGTTCGGTACTGTTTCAAAACGCATTGGTTTTTCAACCGATTTGTTTATTTTCAGTTTCGAGCCTCTGTCTATGGTACAGTAAGTAGTGTAGATAGGTAGTGAACTGTAATTTGTGTTTTTCTTCTGTGGAAATTGTAAACTTTGGTTCCTTCTCGGTCGGTCCGGTTGGGAACTGACCTTTTGTGTTTACATTTATTTTCTGGGATTTTAGTAGTGGTGTGCCAGTTCCTATCGGTTTAAAAAAACTACTTTTTTCAGTTTCTTTACACAACCCGTGACACGGTTGGTAACCGATAGAGGTGTATTACCTGGCTAAAAGCTGTAAAGGGTAATTTTTTCTAGTCTGGCCATGACTGAGAAACCCAAGAAAAAAATCGGTCCCACTGGGTTTCAACACTGTACAGAGTGTGGGGAGGCCTTTGCTAAGGCTGACCCCCACTTCATCTGTGTTTATTGTCAGGGGTTTAACCACCTCAAACAGACTGCCAAATCTGCAAAAAGTTTCCTAAGGCCACTCTGGAAAAAAGATTGGGTAGGCTAAAGGAAAAGGAGGCCGAGAAGTCCGCTGACCCAGATGGCCAGCCTGGTTCAATTCTGACTGAACTGAGGAGGTGCCAACTGACCTGGGTGAGACGTCCTTGGGCAAAAGGAGAGCTGACCCTGAGGGGTCGGTTCCATCAAAAAGATGAAAAAAGTCAGCCGGTTCAGATCCAGCATCCCTTGCTTCAACCACTGAAGAAATAGCCAAAGTGATCAGTATTGTGCAATCGGCCCGTCTGGTTCCGTCCAAACCGGGCGCGTCGGATTGGCTTTCGGTTCGGTTGAATCCAGCTACATCGGAGTATGATCCGGATGCTTATTATGAATTGGAGTGGGAGGGGGACGAATAGTTACCGGATGATGATGATGATGATGACAATGATTATGAAGGTCTGGATGTGCCCATTGAACCGGACATCTCCCCAAACAGACCCTCCAATGTCTCCCCCTCCAAGGCTTTCTGAGTCCCCATCTCACTTTCTGTTTTACAAAAAGGTGGCTGAAACCATCCAGCTGTCTATGGTTGAAGCTGTTGAGGAGGAAGAAGAGTCTGATTTTGTGGAGATGATGGACATCCCAGAGTCCAAGAAGTTGTCTATTCCCCTCCATAAATCCCTGTGGAAACAGACACAAAAGATTTTACAGACACCAAATTCTTTACCTCCTGTGGATAAGAGAATGGACAGGAGATATATGCTATCATGCTTAGGTACAGAGTTTTTGTTCAATCATTGCAGCCATGTTGCGGTGGTGTAGGCTGCAGCCTGTGACAAGGCTAACATACCTTTGGCTTCACACCTCCCAGATAAAGACTCCAGGAAGGTGGATGCCATGGCCAAGAAACAATACTTGGCATGCTCCTTGGGGCTCAGGCAGGCAAATTATAAGGCCTACACAGCCAGATACCAGAAGTCCAGGAGGGATACAGTTCTGGAACTGACTAAACAGGCTTCCCCCCAGCTAGCCAAAGAGCTGGAAGAGGTGGCTGCTGATGGGATTGAGGCATCCAAAGTGCAATTCCATGCTGCTGTAGACTCTAACGATGTGACATCGAGAGTCATGGCTACATCTGTGTCTCTCAGGAGAGTTGCTTGGCTCAGATGAACTCGCTTTTCTCAGGACACCCAGGCTAAGGCCATGGATATCCCTGTGGTGGGTAACTCTCTGTTTGGGGAGCAGACAGAGGCTTACATGAAGAAAATGGATGAGTACAGGACCACCTACAGGAGTGCACAGGCCAAGGAATGGCAAGCCACTCCTCAAAAGCAGCATTCTAGGGGCAGACCCTTTCACAGGCCTTTCTTTTTTTTGCATAATATGTTTATTAAATTTTCCACATAAAGACATTAATTAAAGACATCTACAATAAGAGACAACAACAAGAATAACAATACACATATACACATTGCATATAACTGTCCCCAACCTTTCCACCACCATACTATCCAACTCTCCACAACATATCTGGATATCCCACTATATTTAGATTATACCACATAATGCATCACAACACTTAGACAATTCCACTCCTCCCCCTCGCCCCGACAGACAGAAAAAATAATAAAAAGGCATAACAAAAACAAGACAGCAATTTATAAAATTGTGCAGATTGTATTCTGTTAATTGTCCTATATTTAGTATACACATTTTTCCATTCCCAAATTGATTCATGATCTCCCTGGATTTACATATATACCAGCTCCCATCCACTCCCAGTTACTGGGTCTCACCACATTATCCCTGTAGCTTTTTCCTCAATATAGCTATCTCAGCTAGGGATAGCGAAGAAAGAAAGAAAGGGCTCCCAGGTCACCCAAAAGTGCTCATCTTTATTTTTAGATACATAATATAGCCTCTCCAGGCCCACGACCTGCAAACACATATTTTTCCACTGCTGAATGGTTGGGGTCTCACTGGAAACCCACGTGTTTAGTATACAGTGCCTAGCTAAAACTACTAGGACCCTCACCCACCTAGGAAAAGGTCTCCAATCCTCCTCAACTGAGTCATCTACTCCAAACAGTAGGTTGATTCACAGGCCTTTCTATCAAGCCCAGGCCTCCTCTCCCTTCCCACAGAGGGGGTTCTTTTGAGGGAGAGGCAGGAGGGGGATGAGCAGGGCTGCATCCTCTTCCCAGTCCAAGGCTCCTGCCAAGCAGACACGCTGATGTGTCAGCCCAGATCGACTCCCCAACTCCAGTAGGAGGCAGGCTGGCTTACTACTTCCAGGCCTGGAAGTCTGTTACCTCAGACAAGTGGGTCCTGGAGGTAGTAAGTCAGGGACTGGCCCTCAGTTTCAAGAAGTTTCCAAAAATGAGGGTCAGGTCTTTTCCACCTCCAAACATCTCTGAAACCATTGCTCTAGAAGCAGAGGTTTCCTCTCTGCTGGCTCTCAGAGCTGTGGAGAGAGTTCCTATTCTACACAGGGGTAAGGGTCTGTACTCCAGATATTTCCTTACCCCAAAAAAGACAGGGGAGTGGTGACCATCCTAGTCTTAAGGTATTTGAACAAACACATCTTAAAACCAAGGTTCAAAATGATGACTGGGAGTAATTCTTCCCTCTCTGAGGCCAGGAGATTGGTTAGCATCCCTGGACCTCAAGGATGCCTATTTCCACATTCCTATCAGGTGCTCCCACAGAAAGTACCTCAGGTCCGAGCTGCCTTCAGGCCATTATCAGTTCAGAGCTGGCTCCAAGAGTGTTTACAAAGTGCCTTGCAGTAGTAGTGGCCTTCCTCAGAAGGCAGGGGACTTCTTTATTCTCATACCTGGACAACTGGCTCATTGTAGGACAGTCTCCTGAACAGGTCAGGTCAGCTCTTCAAGTCACTCAAGATTTGCTCAGTTCTCTGGGATTTCTTCTCAATCTGCCAAAGTCGGTTCTCGAACCAGTACAACTCCTCACTTTCATAGGGATAGAGTTAGATACTATTCAAGCAAAAGCCTTCCTCCCACTAACAAGGGTAAAGGCCCTTACAGATCTTGCTTCCTCTTTTCATCCTCTGGTTTCTTGCCCAGCAAGACATTTTCTTCAGCTCCTAGGCCACATGGCAGCCTCCACTACAGTGGTACAAGGAGCCAGGTTCCAAATGAGGGACATTCAGTTTCACCTAAGGTCTTTTTGGTTTCATAAAAAAGATTCTCTCACCAAATTGATTCCAGTGAATCAGACTCTGGTCCAAGCTCTCCAGTGGTGGCTGGATCAGGACAATCTCAGACAAGGTGTCCTATTCCTCAATCAATTTCATTCAGTGGTACTAACCACAGTTGCGTCTCTCCTGGGCTGGGAAGCCCACCTAGGAGCCCTCACAGCACAGGGTGTTTGATCTCCACAAGAGTCTCTCCTTCATATCAATCTTCTGGAACTCAGGGCAGTATTCCTAGCCCTTCAAGCTTTCTCAGACTCAGTAAGGGACAAGGTGGTTCAGGTCAGGACAGACAACACCACCACCATGTGGTACGTCAACAAGCAAGGGGGCACTCAGTCTATGGCCTTGCGCATGAAGGCCATGAAAATATGTTCTCTGGACTACTCCTTGCAAACCTCCCTAGTAGCAGTCCACCTCCCAGGGAAGGACAATGTGCTAGCAGATGCTCTGAGCAGAATCTCCCAGGATCATCACGAATGGATCTTGGATCCTCTTATACTGAAAGTAATCTTCACCAGGTGGGGCACTCCAGAGATAGATCTCTTTGCAGCCCCAGACAATCACCAACTTCCCCTCTTCTGCTGCAGACCCCCAGTCCTAGGGACTGTTCCCCTGGATGCCCTGATATTGGACTGGGAAGGCAAGTTCCGTTATGCCTTTCCTCCCTTTCCCCTGTCGTTCAGGGTTCTAGTCAAGATCAGGTCACAACCCTGCACGGTGATTCTACTGGCTCCAGATTGGGCCAGACAGCCTTGGTATCCTCTGTTGTTGTCCCTAGCAGTCTCACTCTCCTAGTCTCTTCCCAAAAGACACAATCTCCTAACCTCCTCTTAGGGGAGGATCTGGTACCCCAATCTCCAGTCTCTCAATCTCAAGGCCTTGCTCTTGAAGAGTTAGAATATGCAGACCTGCATCTTTCTCAGGGAGTTTTGGACATCCTTAAGGTTTCTCGGAAACCCTCTACCAGGAAAACTTATAATTCCAAAAGTAAAAGATTCAGCATTTGGTGTTCCAATAAGGATATTCTACCAGATGCTGCTGTCATTGCTACAGTTTTGGATTACCTGGTTCACCTTAATGGTTTAGGCCATAGGCCAGCCACTTTAAAGGTTCATTTAGCAGCCGTGTCTGCATTCCTTTCAGCAGGAAAGGGCTCTTCCCTTGAGTCTCACCCTGTTTTTGGTAAGTTCTTTAAAGGTCTGGTTCATATCAACCCTCCTTTTAGAGACCCTACTCCGGCTTGGGATCTCAGTATCTGCATTGCTCTGCTTATGTAGCCACCCTTTGAACCTCTGGCTTTGGCCGGGCTTAAATACCTGACCTGGAAAACTGTGTTTCTGGTAGCTATCACGTTTGGCAGGTAAATTAGTGAATTACAGGCCCTGTCAGTTGAACCTGATTTTATCTCATTCCATAGAGATAAGTTGGTCCTCAGAACCAATAGGAGGTTCTTACACAAAGTGGAGTCAGATTTCCATCTGAACCAGTCCATGTCTCTTCCTGTGTTCTTCACTGATCATTCTTCTTCAGGAGAAAGAAGATTACATAGTTTGCATGTTAAGAGGGCACTTAGCTACTACATTGAGCATACTAAGGCACATAGTAATGACTGTCTTCAATTGTTTCTCACTTATGGTGAAGTGAGGAAAGGTAGGCCTGCTACTAAGAGAACTATTGCCAGGTGCATTGTCTCTTGTATACAATTCTGCTATGCCAAGCTAGGTAAAACACCTCCCTCAGGCCTGAGGGCTCACTTGACTAGGGGTACAGCTGCTTCTCTGGCTGCTGCCAGACATATACCCTTGTTAGAGATCTGCAAAGCAGCCACCTGAAAAACAGTCCATACTTTCACCAAGATTACTCTCTGGATATCCAGGCTAGGAGTGATGCTAGGTTTGGTACAGCAGTACTGCAGAGCCTATTCCCAAAATAGGTTTGGTACCCTTCTCCATGGAGGTACTGCTTGGTAGTCTGCATATGTCAGAATACAGCAAGACTTCATGTTGTTTGAACAAAACATTATTCACCTTAGTAATTGTGTTTCTTCTAATGGAGTCTTGCTGTATTCTGACCTCCCCCTGCCTCCCCTCTCAGAACCTAGTTTTGGGATGTGGGCTGGCAGGTACAGTGTTCCACCTCAGGGGTGTACTTTACACCCTTCCCCTTCAGGGTGGGGTGGTTGTTGTTGTGATTAGGTTTTAACTTAGATTTATATATCTTGTTCACTACCTGCTTTTTCTCTTGGGTTCTCGACGTGAGTCTTTTGGACCCAAGTTGTTGCCTGTTGGCTTATATGTTTTACAATTTCCACACTGGAAGTGTAGTCAGTTAGTTTGCTCGTAAGAATCTGATGGTTACACTCCGAGGCATCACTGACAGAGGTTTGAAAACCGAGCTCGAGCTCAACGTTCTATGCCTTGCATAGAAATTAACTCTTTCCTCTCCGGAGCAGTTCAAGTGCTGGGGCTAACTGCATATGTCAGAATACAGCAAGACTCCATTAGAAGGAACACAATTACTAAGGTGAGTAACTTTTTCTTCAGGGTGTCGGAGTTGAGGGGGCTGGTTGGGCCGAATGGGGCTTGCCGGCAGTCAAAAACAGTGACATGTTAAAAAAAATAAAAATAAAATAAACTTGACCTATTATTGGGACTTGAGACAGTTTTTACACCCTCAATCTATATCTGGGGTGATTACAAGGGTCCGCTTTTAGGAACCTGAAAGTATTACATAGCTCTTATCACAACCTGTGCAAAGAAGGTATTTCTCTCCGCCTGGCTAGACTAGGATATACCCTCCTACCAAGAATGGCACTGTGAGCTCTTTTTTGCATCAAAGGAGGAAAAATCAATAGCAGGTATGAATAATAGAATGAGAAGGTATGAGAACAAATGGGAAAAACAGTATGTTCTTATGATGCTAGACTGAAATTGCATTATAAATGGGGAAGGTACCCCTCCATTGAATGTAATATGCATATCACAAATTCATTATGAATTCCTTTCTGTTACTGTCAGTAACTGTATTAGATAGGACATTGTGAGAATCTGTCATGATTACTGTCATCAGCTTCAGAATGTATGTTTTACACAAATTGTGCTCTGGAGGGACCAGTTCTGTCTGTGATGTTTGTTTGTGTTTTTACTGTTAAAAATCAATAAAGTATGCTTCATTAAATAAAAAAAGACTGGGAGCAATATTCTTAGCTGTGTCACTAAGTGGTGGTATACATTTTACCTACTTAGTAAAAAGGCAGGTCATGGTGAGCCAACACGTGTTTCCTCTGGCAGAGTAAGGCAGTGAGCCTATCTAGTTACTTTGGATATCAGATCAGGGAAAAATAATTCCTTTGACTTGTTAGGGGTGCTCGAAACTGAGGTTTTTATGGGTGGAACCTGCAACAAGTGAGACAACCTCTAGTATAAGTGATTACATCCTCTTGCATATGAGGCCAGTAGGCAATTTGTTTCAAGGCTTCATACGTGTTTCAGTCTCCAGGGTGACCACTGCATCTTTCTTCATTTGTATGATATAACCTCATTCCTCTATGACTGGTAGGGGCTACCCACCTGGGAATCCTGGTAGGTTCATGGGTATAGGTAAGCAGCTTCCTATGCAGGCTAAATCTGTGTTTCTGATCATACAGTACATAACCTTTAGCTTTCCATCCTTCTGCATGTCTTCAGCAGCAGTATTATTATTTTTGGGGTCCTCCAAACAGTGGTACAGTTTGGAGACAGTTTTGTCCTTTAGCTGGGCCTGTACTAAGTCACGATTTGGTTCTTCCCTAACCATTGTCAGGCTGCCCTGGGAGGGTGCCCCAGGGGTGGTTTCCAGTTCTGGTTTGAGTTCAGGCCCAGACTGCTTAGCCTGCCACTGAGTGACTGCAGACAGATTGACCTCAGGTTCAGTGTAAAATTCCCAAGGGTTAACATTCAGTGCTCCTTCCTTGACAAGGCTTTTGGCCATGCCATTCCCTTTCTTGTCTAGTCCTCTGACTCGAGAATTACCCTTTACCTTTTTCTAGTAATTGGTCATCTTGTGTTGCTACACCAACAGATCCACTGCATTAACCAATTCAACATATCTGATGTCCTTTCCCTTTGCAGTTTTAAATCCCCATTTCTTCTGACTAGGAAGGTAAGCCATAAACCCTAACCTACAGTGGCTCCAGCTAGGATGTAATGCAGTAATGTTGCAGTATATCACAAAATGCTGCAGTATACTGCAGGGAGCAATGTAATTAAATGGCAGCTGAGCCTTGTTGCTCATGCACTATTTGTAACATGTAATTTACTGTAAGTTACTGCACTGCATTGTGACTGGCTCCACTGTAGCATAGTTAGAATCGGTACAGATTATCAATTCTTTGACTTGAAATTTTAAAGCAGATTAATTGTAAGATGGCTTCCATCTCTGCTTACTGACTAGTCTGGGAACCAAGTTGGAATGCCAGTGGGGAAGGGGGTATGTCTCTTTCTCCCAGTAAAAACCCAAACCTGCACATACCTTTCCTTCCTCTCAGAAGGAACACCCATCCACATAGGCCTTGGGCAGCCCCAGCCAGATATCTTCCTCATAGGGCATGTGTTATGATCTAGCAGATTGTGCGACTCCTTCATTGGTGCACCTCTTAGTTCCTTCAGCTCTGTTTCAGCACATTGATGGAGGTCAGCTAACCCTTGAGCCACAGAGTTTTTCTTATTTTTTGCATATCTCACTTCAGGGTCATGACCCTGTAGGGCCAAGGTACAGGAAGTTGTTCTGCTGCTGGGTACTCTGCCTTCCTTTATCCTGAGACTGGTGACTAGTTTCTACTATTACCTTTTCCTCACAAATAATATGGGTGAAGCATTTTAAGGCCCGCATAGTTGATAGCAGGGCTTTTTCACATTCAGAATGTTTCTTTTCCACTTCTCTAAGTACTTCGTTGGCATAAGACAGAATTAGTTGGTGCTGATCATGTTTCTGGTACAGTGCTGCACTAATTTTTAGGTCTGCATGACCTGCCTCAAGGTAAAATTCTTTTTCTGGGGAAAGGCCAGGCAAGGAGAGTGGCTGAACTGTCTCTAAAGCTCCCTCATAGCCTCTTCCTGCTGGAGACCACACACCCAAAATTGATCCTTTTGTAGGAGATTGACCAGGGGCAGTGACAGCTGGGCATAATTCTTGATAAACTGGCAGGAGTAATTGCAAATACTCAGGAAACTTTGCAGCTCTGTCAGGTTGGCAGGTGGTTTTAAATCCCTAACCCTTGGTACTCATAAGACCTGAGGCCTAATGCCTTCCATGGATATTTCCAGACCCAGGTAGTTTACCTTCTTTCTACACCACTGCCCCTTTTATGATCGAAATTTTCACACACCTGCAGCCTGCAACTGGGAGAGCACATACCTGAGTTCCACCTTGTGATCTTCCCACATTTTACTAATAATCATAATACAGTATCATGGACTTAGACAAATATACTATGCCTTTCTGCATCAGGCAAGGCCTTGTGAAGAAACACATTAAATTCAGCAGAATTTGTAAACCCAAATGGCATCCAGTTCCAGGTCAGCTGGTGCTTGTCGAAGGAGAAGGCCAACTTGTTTTGGTCCCTGAGGTCTACTTCCACAGTCCAAAAGCCATTGGCTATGTCTGTGGTGGTGAAGAACTGAGCATTTTCAATTCTGGCTAAGCTTTGGTCAATACAGGCCATGGGCCATCAACAGAGGGGAACCTGTTTTTTTAGCTGTCTTTAATGAACAGTGAGTGAGTGGTATAGGGTGGAAGCTAGCCCAATGGGTAGAAAACTGCCTGAGTGACAGGCAACAGAGGGTAGTTGTGGGGGGAGAAGCATTGGAGCCCAAGGCAGTGACAAGTGGTGTCCCACAGGGATCAGTACTGGGACCAGTCCTGTTTAACATTTTCATTGCAGCCGTAGCGGTTGGGATCAAGAATAAGATCAGCCTCTTCGCCGATGACACCAAGATCTGTGCTGAGGTGGATGGGGAGGAGGGTGGTAAATTACTGCAGGAGGACTTGGTAAGACTCGAGGAGTGGTCACACACCTGGCAGCTTGGGTTCAACGCCAAGAAGTGCAAGGTGATGCATTTCAGAGCCAAAAACCCAGGATACAGCTACTGGATGGATGGTATCAAACTGTCCACATCCAATGAGGAGAAGGATCTAGGCGTGCTGGTGACCAGGGAATTAAACCACTCGGCCCAGTGTAGGAAGGCAGCGGCTAAGGCTAACAGCCTGCTAGGGTGCATAGCAAGGGGGATTACATCAGATGTAGCAAAGTCATATTGCCCCAGTACAGGTCCCTGGTAAGGTTGCACTTGGAGTACTGTGTGCAGTTCTGGCAACCGTACTTGAAAAGGGTATAAAACTACTGGAGGCAGTGCAGCAAAGAGCAACAAAGATGATCCAGGGGTTGGGGGACAGAACTTACAAGGAAAGACTAAAAGAGCTCAACATGTATACCCTGGAGGATAGAAGAGAGAGAGAGAGAGAGAGAGAGAGGGGACATGATCAAAATCGTCAAGTACCTGAAGGGAATGAACAAAGTAGGCTTCCAGGGTGGATTCACTCTCCAGAATGGAAGAGATACCAGAGAGCACTCCCTGAAGTTAAAGGGGGGCAGATTCAGGAGGGAAAGAAGGAGGAGGCACTATTTCACTGAAATAGTGGTAACAGAGTGGAATGCTCTGCCTGAGCAACTCGTATCAGTGCAGACTGTGGGGTGCTTCAAGAGGGGGTGGAACAAGTTCGAGGGGAAAGTACATACCGGGGGGGCAGTTGGGGCAGGGAAGTTAATGGGGGGGCAGCTGCAGTCTTATGGGCTGAAGTGCTGCACACTTGGGCAGACTAGATAGACCATACGGCCTGTATCTGCTGGCAATTTTGCATGTTCGTATGTTTATATGACACTTACCAGTGGATTTTAACACAGGCCACACTGGTGGCTTGATAATGCCTCCTTCCAAAAGGGATTCTAAAATCTCCTGAACAGCTTCCTGTGTAGCTAAGGGTATCTTGTATTTTCTGACATACATTGCTTAGCTGTTAGCCAGTGTCTGAATCCCGACTGTGTGGATGATGGTTTTTCCATAATCCAACTATCTTTGGATAATAGATTGGGAAACTCATGGAAAATTGTGGTCAGTTCAGCTTGTTGGTATCAGGCACAGCACTAATCAGTGCTGTCTGGCACTTAACTTACCAAGAAACTTCAGGATATGGCTCAGCCTTTCCTCTTACCATCTTTTCTTCTGTCTGGTCAGACACATCTGTTTGCCCTAAAGAGGCAACCTCCTTCTTTCCTTCCCTGCTCCTCCTCCTTTAAGGGTAGTGTTTCTGACAAGACCAAGTAGTTTTCCTGGGTTTTCCAGGTAAACTCATGTCCCATGTCAGTGGAAGGCTCTTGCTGGATCTCTATTTGACCTGTTGGCATGGTAACATATTCCCTTTCCATACCCCTCCCTCCCCATTCTGGGCATACATCTGGCAACCAAAAGTGGGGGTCTAAAGTCATGGAAAGTGGAGCAGATAAACAGTTCTTCCTGTAAAATCAAGCAGGTGACTGTCACCCTCCCCACTAAGAGGTAACTTAACTCAAAGAATTGTTTAGTGGGGGTTAAAAATCCTCTCTGCTCATTCAGTATCTTATGCCTTTTTAAAATTCAGTTTCAGAGGAAAGTCCCAGGCCCTGTCTGGTAGGATAACACCTTGTTCACTTACAACTTGGCCCACTTGTGGTACAGTTTGACCTGTCTGATTTGTGACCTGGTATCTGCAAATGGCTAAGGTACTCCCTTCGGTGTCTGATTCACAGTTCAGGTTGGTCAGAAGTCAAACAGACTCTGGCGGCAAACCTCAACAAAACCTCAGCACCAAGGTATAAGGATTTTTCTATTCCTTGCACTGCAGTTGCATAGTGGCAAATTGCATGGTCTCCCACTGTGAAATTCAAAGCTACAATTCCTTTAAACTTTAGTGAACCCTCCCACAGAGGAATACTGTCTAGTTTATGATGGCATTTGACCATCAGGTTGGAGTCTGTGTATTCCAGTTCTCTGAAAAACTAATCAGTGTATTTTCATAAATCAGAAAAAGACTTGCTTCTGACATTTCTCTGCTTTAAACAGTCACTGAAATAGTCAGGCTGTTATCAGCTTTGACATGTAAACTGCACAGTAAATCTGCCTCCACCAAGACAGTGAGGGTTGAGTGCAAGATGTTTCTCCTCAACGTTCTCAGCTCTAGGGGAAAAGAGCAGTGTAAGTGTCCTCTCCTCTTGGGCTAGCTCAACTGTCTGACCATTTGGTTTCTTCCTGCCAAGTGCAGTTTTATTTGCTGGAACAGCTGCAAACCTTTCTTCCTTGGTTTCCATGATGGGACCTACTTTCACCTCACTGTCATGGGCTGGTAATCCATCCCTATTTAGCAAGGGAGGTGACCCAACTGTTTTTTCCCTTGTTTGAAGGGAAACTTCCCTCTCCTGAAGTTGTTCAGGCACAAGGGCTGTGAGACTTTCCTCATCAGAGGTGTCCCCAGGCTTAGGTTTCCTGAGAGGCTTGGGGAATGGGCATAGTGCACACTCACAGTGGCCCCCAGCCCCAGGTTCGAATCTCCTAGTGAGGGTTGGGTTCCATAACAGTGGATCTCAGTAAAGCCTCTGACAAGCGCAATCATGCCCTATACCTCTGTAAAATATCCATTCTCAGTAAGAAACATCTTTTTGAGCTCTTATAATTATGTACTGGGTGCACAACATGATTTCCAGCAAAGTGCAAGTTCCACATACATTTTCCTGAAGACTTAAACTGGGATTTGTTACTGTTGAATATTGTGATTGTCTTTGGTTCTACTTTAAGACTGAGGCAGTCCACTGGCAGTAACTGTTGGAGTTAATTTTTAAACAGGTCAAGAGGCTACTGAAACTTCAGCTCCAGTGTCTATCAGAGCATACAAAGGCAAAACATTATCTACAATCACTTTCACATGCGGTCTGTTTCTTCCTCCATGACAGACTAATCTTCCTAGCAGCGGCAGCTTCCCAGAAGTCCAGACCTACTGGAGTACCTTGTGCCTGACTCCCTTCTTCCAAGTGGGTGTCCACAGCAATTGAGGAGGTCTAGGACTGTCCCTCCCACTTTAGTCAGCTGCTTGTGTCTGTGCTTTAGGAATATTGTTTTTTTTTTCTCAGAGGTACGCCAGGGGATGAGGTATTTCCTGCTTGCTGTGCAGGAAGTGTTTTATTTTCACTCAACTGCTTCTGCAGTGTGGTATATTTTTCTTTTGAGAATTCGCAGCATTGTCCTCAGAACCTGCATCCCGCTTCAGTTACCTCAGCAGCTGCCCATATTCTTGATGGTTGCCATAATTACCACTCTCCCTTGAAAAGGAAAATCCCTTCCTTTGGGAGTGGGGGTATCTTCTAACCTCTTGGGAAAATTAACTTTCCTGTCCACAGAAGAGATTATCCCCTTCAGGTTTTACCTCGGGGCTGATTTGGCTAACAACGTACACATTGGCAGAAGAAGGACTAGTATTTAAGACCTTATTTTCTAACACTGCATTCCCCATACAAAATATCTTACCCAGGACCTACTGATTCTCAGAAACAAAACTCATCAGAACAATCTGAACCTTTTTTTAACAACACATGGACAAAATGTCCTCTTAACTTAGGATCCTCTATATTGGCATCAGACTGACTATTAAAATATGTCTGTTTGAATGTCCTAAAGAAGTCACAAGGATCTAGGTTGAGTCTCTTTCAGTTTCAGGTCTGTAGCTTTAGCAGTGATGGGTGTTTGGTATCACCTGTACTCCCTCTGCATGGCTATACATAAACTTTCTAAAATGTCTTTGCTCTCAGGGGGTAACTCTTCTATCCACTGTGCTACTGCATCAGTAGAGGTCAGCTGCACTTCTTTGATAAGACACAGACAAGCCATAGCCTGTAGATAGGACCGGAGTTATATTAAATAGGTGTCTATTCCATTAGACTCCCTTCTTGCTAGGATCAAACCTTTGAACTATTTTTCACAACATTGTTCTTTCCTGCTTCATGATAGCTTGCCATTCATATGGAAAGAGCATTGCCAACCCTTCATTGGAGATATGTCCTGACCAGAATGCTGGGAGAGAGCAGCTTCTCTTTCATATGAGGGTCTGCTCATTGGTACATCATACTACTGGGACTCCACAGGAGTGGAAGAGCAGGGACCAAAGTGTCTCCCACCCTCCTTTGAGGGTGAGTACGCTTGGGCCCATGGGCTGAAATGCAGACATGCCTGACCCAGCTGAGCTGATTGTCTGCCCCCTTTAATTACCCAAATGGCAGACTGCATATCCTGATGACCAGGTTATTGCTTGCCCCATCCCCAGCTTGGGAAACCTTTTGGTTCACAGGTGTCTCTTGGGATAACTGCCAGTATGACAACAGGGTGATGGAGAAGAGGTGTCCTTAACATTCTGCTCCCAGTTTGGTTGGGCAAGTTTTATTTGTTCACGTCTAGGGTCTAACTCCTAGTTTCATACCTTAAACTTTCAGCATCCTACTTGAATTTGTTCACTTCTCTTTGTGAGTAAACCATGCCTGTTTTCTGCTTTATTTGGGATTTATTTAGTTTTTGTTAATCAGGTAAGCACACTAGACAATCAATGCCTATTTTCAAGTAACAACCTGCAAGATTGTCAGAAATTACATACAAGGTGATACATACAATAGAATACATTGTGATACAATAGGCAGTGAGTGGTAAACGCATTAAACAAGGCATTGCTTCTTGGAAGGGGAATACATACAAGGTGATTCATTCAGTTTGATACATTGAAATACAATAAGCAATGAAAGGAAGAAGCATGTTAACTAAACACTGTATCATAGAAAGGGAAAATGTACGTACAGTGTCCGACCACGTAAAGCTACAAAAATGACGTATACATTATTTACATAATTAACATTCTCTGCTTCAAGACATCTTATTTGCTCTTCCTTAGTCTCTTAACTGCAGGCTTAGTCTGATGATCTGATCTTGGACAATTTCTAATTTTTTCTGTCTCAGTCAACCCTTGCCCCAATTCTTCCATCTACTCTTCCCTCTTTGCCAACAGTTTCTTTAGATGCTTTGGCCAGGATATTCAAAGCTTTGCACTGTATGCAAACAGTCTGCACCGGGCTAGCGCCAGACTGCAATATTCAAAACTGATAATAGCACAGATGCAAAAAGATAATGTATGCATGGGGCAAAGTGAGGGGCAGGACCATGCATACAGGTGCAGTGCGATATTCAAATGTTTAGCGCAACACCGAGTGCAGCATTAGTTACCGCCTATGAAAAGGTAGTCTTATGTCCAGGCAAACCCAGAATGGGGGTGTGGACACAGCAGCACAGTCACACAAGTTTATGCAATGTCACTACTGCACAGCGCTAACCAACAGTACATATTATGTATTAAACATGGGGAAGTCTGGGAACTCGGATGCTATGCACACCCTCAGTGTGTGATGCCCAGAGAGAAACCCCTTGGGCATCGCCCTCGGGGTTTACGAGGCATCATACACCTCAGATCTGTATAACGTCTGAGTTAACCACATGTCCCCATGCATTATTCATTATGTAATGTAATGTATTGTAATGCATACCTAATGTGGCATTTGTGTATTGCATGCTATTGTGCATTGTATGTCTGTATCATATACCATTGCATTGCAGCCACACAGTTGGTATCTCTGGGTCATTCCCGACACTGGGCTGTGGCCCAGTGTGCCCATGCGGTGAACATGGTAAGACAGAACAATGTGCAGAAAACATTCATGGCTGAGACATGCTGCACACAGATGGCACTGCCCATGTCACCACCATCTGGCATTGGTCTAACCCTGCCAGCCATTACTGGTTGCCCCAGTGTGCAGTGGACAACATGGCAGTGCATCCATGTAGCGCACACCTCCATGTCCCCCATTGGTGTACACCAACAAGATCCAGTGGACACATGCAGCACTGGGGGAATGGAGAGTGTACAGGTGGCCACACTGCATCATATAGTGGGTACTGCCACACAGCAGGGGTCATCCACACAGTGCAAACTTTCAATGACGGTAATGCCCCTGACAGCAGTGTGCTGGTATGTTGGTATGTGCTCCCCCTGGCGCACATACTCTATGCCTGTCCAGGCTCCTCACACACATGGACACCCATGTGTATGGTAGTGTGGGAATCCCATGCCACTGGTGCAGCACATGAGGGTCACAGGACTGTATGGCTGTGGTTTCCACTGTTGGACCACACCATCCAGCTGTGCATGTCACTGTGTGGTTAGCACCAGTCACTGTTCCTTGACACATTGTAGGCATCCCCTTTCAGGTCAACACCCTTGACCGTGCACTGCAGCACTTGGCTGTGAGGCAGAGGCAGCTGCACTCTTACCGCTGCCTGCCCCTCCCGACACAGGTGAACGCCCTTGACCAGGCACTGTGGCACACGGCCATGAAGAAGAGCCAGCCATGCTCTCACCGTTGCCCACCCCTCCTGACACAGGTCATTGCCCTTGACCAGGCACTGCAGCACTCGGCCATGAGTTGGCCACGCTCTCACCACTGCCCCCTCCCAAAACAGGTCAACGCCCTTGACCAGGCACTGTGGCACTCGACCATAAAGCAGAGTCAGCCACGCTCTCACCGCTGCCCGCCCCTCCTGACAGAGGTCAACGCCCTTGACCGGGCACTGCGGCACTTGGCGGCCACGCTCTCATTGCCACCTGCCTCTCTTGACAGAGGTGTACGCCATTGACCGGGCACTGCGGCACTCGGCTGTGAAGCAGAGCCAGCCACACTCTCACAACTGACTGCCCCTCCCTATACAGGTCAACTCCCTTGACCGGGCACTGCAGCACTTGGCCATAAAGCAGAGCCGGCAGCGCTCTCACTGCTATCTGCCCCTCCCAACACAGGTCAACACCCTTGACTAGGCACTGCGGCACTCAGCCATGAAGCAGACCTGGCCACGCTCTCGCCGCTGCCTGCCCCTCCCAACACAGGTCAACACCCTTAACCGGGCACTGCGGCACTCAGCCATGAAGCAGAGCCAGCCATGCTGTCACCACTGCCCACCCATCCCGACACAGCTACTGTTCTATCTTGCCTAAACTGTTTTTTTTAAACTTGTTGATGTCAAGTTTCCTGTTAAGGAATATACTGTACTGCTTGCTGTTCAAGTATTTAGCACTTCCCCTCTCTTAATTCCTGTCTCCCCTATCCTACCCGCCTGCCCTCAGCTCCGTACCCTGAATCTGGTGAGTGTGAGCTCACTCTGCATTCTTATCTCTACCCTTTGTGACCTCCATCTTTTCCATTTCCTCTGCTCCTCTCTCTGTAAGACTTCTCCTGTCCTCCCACTAATTTGCGCTCCTTCATTTTGGATCCAACTCCTGTGGCTCTCCACTTCTTCCCCCTTTCCCCCCACCCAGCAATTTTCTCTGCTACTTCTCTCAGTCGTTTAAACCTGGTGCCATAGCTCATGATGACACCCACTCTATTCTCTCCTTTTCTTTGTCTCTCTCCCACCCCTTTTTCTCACTCACTCCCCCTCCTTTTGTTGTCTTTCATGACCCTCTCCTCAGCTCTACCTGGCCTCCTTTAATTAACTCTCTCTCTCTCTCTCTCTCTTTGCATCTCCCTTTCAGGTCAACGCCCTTGACTGGGCACTGTAGCACTCAGCCGTGAAGCAGAGCCGGACGTGCTCTCACCGCTGCCCACCCATTCCACAGGTACGCTGCCTGGGGACCCAGGCTTATTGGCTTTCCAGCTGGAGACTACTCGCTGCTGAGCTCAGCTTCTAATTGGCTGGCTCCTCCACTCAAACTCCTTCCAATTGATCCATTTGGTCCTACACTGTTCTGCTGATTTCAGGGCTCAGTTTCAAACCAAAAAGCCAATTCTCTGTTGTACTTTATTACTTTATTTTATATTTTCTCCTGCCCTCCTACCCTGGCCCCAACCGCCCACTCCTGCCCCGACCTCTATTAACTACCGCTTCTCCACCAAAAGGTTCTGCTTTCAAGCTCCACCTATCTGTTCCATCAATGTCACCACTCCTCCTTAAAGTAACACATTGTTTTGTTACCTCAGTCATATCTCCTATGACTTCTCCTCTCACAATCGTACCTCCATTTTGCCTACCTAGTCAACCACTTTCTTGACTCTTACCAACCTTACTCTATATCCTCTGATTTGCCAACCCTATGCTCAACTGCTTTTGCACCCCAACCCTTTACTATCTGCATGCTGATTACCTGACATTATCCTTCATTGTCTCTGTCCCCTATTGTATTGTTTATCTCTACCCTCTACTCCTGAGTATCTACTTACTAGGATACTGTATGAGGCAACAAAGGCTGAAATGCCCATAATGGCCTCAGGCCTACTGTTAACCATTTGGAGACTTATTCAAATTGATAATAACATCTAGTCTATTTTTAAAAGTTATTTTTTAATTGCTAATTACAACAGTAGTTGGTAATTTATTCCATGGTGCAACAACTTGTTGGGAGAAGAAGTGAGCTCTTTTTTAATATTATATTTGTTTCTGGATAATTGAAGTGGATGACCTCTCGTATTAATCTTAATCTGTTTAAGGTCAAGACCACTTTCAACAAACAGGTGTTCATCATTATGTAAATCCCATAAAAGCAAGAGATCACCTCTTGTCCTTCTCTCTTCCAATGACATTAAGTTGAAATTTATTAGTCTGTCTGGATAGGAAATTGTTTTTGAGGATACTAGATGTTTAGTTATCCTTCTCTGTACTTTCTCAATTCTGGCCACATCCTTTTTTTTATATGGACTTCACAACTGTGAGCCAAAATCTAAATGGAGTCTAACATAAGCTCTATACAAAGAAAGTAGCACATCTGAATTATTTGATGTCATATTATGACATATAACCCACCATATACTATTTGCTTTACTTATAGTATTAGTGATATGTGTGTCAAATGTCAACCCTACATCAACAGTTATACCTAAATCTCTTTTGCTGTCCTTACTGATTAACATCTTATCATAAAGAAAATAATGATGTTTAGAGTTCTTTTTTCCAAAGTGCAAGACACAGCATTTTGAAGTGTTAAAGTAAAGATTCCATTTTTGAGACCAAGTTTCAAGCATCTTTAGGTCTCTCCTGAATTACCATAGCATCATAATCACTACTACAAATATTACAGATTTTACAATCATCTGCATATTTGATGGAAATACTATTAATATTTGTAGATAGGTCAGATATAAAGACCTGAAAGATAAGAGGAGCTAACACGGATCCTTGAGGGACGCCACTTTTTACATCTTTCCAACTACTAATATGGCCGTCTATTATAACCCTCTGCATTCTATTAGAAAACCAGTTTGTAATCCATCTAACAAAGATTGGTTCGATGTTATAAAGCTATAGTTTTTTTTATCAGGGCCCAATGAGGAACAGAATCGAAGGCTTTTTTTAAATCCAAAAAAATAATGTCACAGGGAATTCCCCTGTCCAGGTTTTGACTAACATAATCGTAGAAACATATCAAATTTGCTATACACAATCATCCCTTAATGAATCCATGTTGGGTTTGATCTAGTCCTGAAATAGCAGAAGATAGATCATCCTTAATGATTCGTTCTAAAATTTTACAACAGATTGGGGTTAAACTAATGGGGTGATAATTATCTGAATTACTTTTAGAACCTTTTTTGTATAATGGTATTACATTGGTGAGTTTCCATCCAGCTGGAACTTGTCCAGTATTTAAACTTGTATTAAAAAGGATTTTTAAAAGGACACAAAGATGGTCTTTCATTAAATGAATTAGGTCCCCAGAGATTCCAGCAGGGCCTGCAGAAGATCCTTTTTTTACTTCATTTAATTCAGATTTGATAGTCTCTAAAAATATGTCAACATCCTGAACTGAATGGACATCTAATTTGGCAGTACTACTTTCATTATTGATAGAAAAAGCCTCACAAAACTGTAAATTAAAGAATTCAGCCATATCACTAGGATGGTATAAGGGTTTTGTACCAGAATTAATAGGCCAACCTTACATGTTTTTTTTCTTAAGGAGTTGATATAGCTAAATATTAGTTTGCTGTTTCCCTTATGTGCCTTTATGGCTAGTGATATTTCCATGGATATTTTGGCCTTTTTAATTTCTGTTTTACAGAATTTTTGAACATGCCTAAATGCATTTAAAGTTCTATTACATTTATTGGATTGACATTTTTTATAGAATTTATTTTTCTTTTTTATCAATTTACGTAATTTTAAATTAAGTAATTTTGGTTGATGACTTAATTTCTTTTTTGCAACCTTGGGAATGAATTTATTGGCAGCATTCAAAACTGTTGTGGTAAAAAGATTCCACATAACATTGATGTTATTATTTAGCATAGCAAACCAGTCAATAGCAGCAGGATAGTTATTCAATGCTTTAATGTTAGTTTTATGAAAGGCAAATATTTTAATAATATTATCTGCTTCCTATTGAACAAAATTAGGCTTGAAATTAATAGTACAATGATCACTATTACCTAATGGAGCTGAGGAATGACAATTATAAATTGTTATAGGCTCACTACCTAAGACAATGTCCAAAATATTAGATTCACAGGTAAGAAATGAAATATGCTGAACCAAATTCAATTCCAAACAAGACTTCAAAAACGTTTTTGATATATTTGTTTTGGCAAATTATTTAAAGATCATGTGCAACGTTTTTTGCATATTTTTAATAAAAGCTTTAAAAGCTAAAATTCAAGTCCTTGTGTCATGATTAGTGTTTCATGAAAATTTCATGCTGTTTGGTTTTGTGTTTTTATTTAAATCAGCATTTGTTTACTTGCTCTACAGTGGCTGAAAACAGTGGAGTTATTTCTGTCCTCTCGGTCAAACTTAGAGTGCAATGACATAATTTTGGAGTAGCTTACTGTTTCAGATTCCCAATCAGAGCAGCACTCTGTAGAGTTTATGGTTTGCTGAGCTCTCCAGGTTCCTTACAAACCCAGTCTCTGGTTTGTGTTTAGAAAGATCAGCTTAAAATATATCATTCTCTTCCTTTAAAAAGCTGATCATTTCAGTTTCAATGCTGAATTGAAGTAGTGGGAATGTTTTTCTGTGAGAAATCAGCTTGTCTGTATCACAGCTCTGTTCTTTCTAATCAAACCTCATTTTGTTTCTAACTATATAACACAGGGCTGTTCAATCAATATAAAATAAATCTAAATTGTGTTCATTCACAGAAACAGTTTGTGTTTGATGTTGCCTTCATAAATACAATCCTGTAAGAACATTTTTTTTCATGTCAGATTGACAAACAGATGCTTGCCACACTCTGCTACAGTATTTCAACACGTACTGTCAGAACTCACAAATGTAAGCTCTTTGGTGGTTTCTGTGTGAAAATACATCATGTACATGTACAACTAGAACCACTATGTGGCATCCTGATGCACTGTGTCTCTGTCCCACAGTTGAGGCAGCTGCAGTCTACTACCACCAGTCCCCTGCCCCACAAGCCCTTTACCTTCTGCACCACATTCGAGGCTGCTGCACCCTGCTGCCCACTGTCTTCTCCCACACAGTCATGGATTGTGCACCCTGCTGCCTCCATCCCCTGCCTAAAGAATCAGGACTACTGAACGCTGCTGCTCCCTGCCCAAACAATTGGGGTTGCTGCACCCTGCTGCCCTATCTCCCCCACCCTCACAGTTAGGGAAGCTGCATCTGTTACCCCCTGTTCCTGTCTCCACAGTTAAGGTTGCTGTGCTGCACAAGGCCCTAAAGTGCCATGTTCCCTGCCTCCATGGGCAAGGCTACACCACATGTACCCCATCTCACAGTCAGGGCTGCTGTACACTGATGCCCCATGTGTCCTGCCCCACAGTCGAGGCTTCTACACCATGCTGTTTTCTATCACCTATCACCACAGACAGGGCTGCTGCACCCTGCTCCTTTCTACACAGTTGTGGTTGCTGTGGTCTGCTGTGCCCTAGAGCCCCATGCCTCTGCAGTTAAGGCTGCTGCTCCATGCTGCCACTTGCCACAAGATTCAGGGCATTAGGTGCACCCTGTTGCATGCCTCCACAGTTGAGGCAGTTGCAACCTGCTGTCCCACTGCCACCAGAGTCAGATCCTTTGCTACACTCTGCTGAGACAGGAACAGGGGGCAACATGTGCAGTGTCCCTGACTGTGAGGGTGTGAGAGAGAGGTTAGCAGGGTGCAGCAACCCCAACTTTTTGGAAAGGGTGCAGCACAAGAGTAAGGGTATTTGCTGCACCCTGTCCCCTGCCTGTGGAGACAAGGGGCTGTGTGGTGCAGCAGGACACAACAGGTGGCAGGGGACAAAGGACAGCATGGTGCAGAAGCCTTGACTGTGGGGCAGGATACAGGTGGGCATCAGGATACAGCAGCCTTGACAGAGGTACAGGGAGTATATTGTGCAGCATCCCAGCCCATTTGGGGCAATGGAAATGTGTAGCAGGGCTCAGCAGCCCCAAATGTGGATGCAGGCAGCATGAGACTCTAAGGCGTAGCACAGCACAGCAGCCCTGACTATGGAGACAGGGACAGGGAGCAACAGGGTGCCGTGACCCTGACTGTGAGTGTGGGGACAGAGGGCAGCAGGGTGTAGCAGCCCTGAATGTTCAGGCAGGAGATGGGGTGGCATCAAGATACAGCAGCCCAAACTGTGGGACAGGGTGCAGCAGCCATGCCTGTCTGGGACAAGGGATGTGCGCAGCAGGGTATAGCAAAGGATCTGACTCTGGTGGCAGGGGACAGCAGGGTGCAACTGCCTCAACTGTGGAGGCATGCAACAGGGCACAGCAAATGCACTGCATCTTGTGGCAAGTGGCAGCATGGTGCAGCAGCCCAAACTGCAGCGGCATGGGGAACTAGAGCACAACAGGCCATGGCAACCCCAAATGTGTAGAAAGGAGCAGGGTGCAGCAGCCCTGTCTCTGGTGACAAGGGATAGAGGACATCATGATGCAGAAGTTTCAACTGTGGTGCAGAACACAGAGGACATCAGCCCTGACTATGAGATGGGGAACAGATGGTGCAGCAGCCTTGCCCATTTGGGGTAATTGAAGTGGGTAGCAGGGTGTAGTAAAAGCCCCACCACTGGTGGCTAGGGCAGCATGGTACAGCAGCCCCATCTGTGGAGACAGGGGACCTGGCACACTAGGGCTTAGCACAGCACAACAGTCCTGACTGTGGAGACAGGAACAGAGGTCAACAGGTGCAACTTCCCTAACTGTGGGGTGAGGGAGAAAGGGCAGCAGGGTGCATCATCCCCAATTGTTTGGGCAGGGGGTGGCAGGGTGCAGCAGCCCTGATTCTTTAGGCAGGGCATGGAAGCAGCAGGGTGCACAATCCCTGACTGTGTGGGAGAAGACAGTGGGAAGCAGGATGCAGCAGTCTCACATGTGGAGCAGAAGGCAGGTGGCTTGTGGGGCAGGGACAGGTGGTAGTAGACTACAGCTGCCTCAACTGTGGGGCAGAGACATGGTGCATTGGAATGCCACATAGTGTTTCTAGTTGTACACACACATGATATATTTTCACACAGAAACCACCAAAGAACTGAAATTTCTGAGTTCAGACAGGTGCCTGTCACACTCTGCTACAGTATTTGAAGCACATGTACTCTTTGTCAATCTGACATAAAAAAATGTTCTTACATGAACACATTTATAAAGGCTACATCAAAGACAAACTGTTTCTGTGAATGAACACAATTTAGATTTGTTTTTTAATCATTAAACAGTCCTGTGCTATATAGTTAGAAAAAAAATAAAATTTTTTGATTAGAAATAACTGAAAGCTGTGATACAGACAAGCTGATTTCTCACAGAGAAAGATTTCCACTACTTCAGTTCAGCATTGAAACTGAAATGATCAGCTCTTTATCAGACGATAATGATATGTTTTAAGTTGATCTATCTAAACACAAACCAGAGACTGGGTTTGTAAGAAACTTGGAGAGCTCAGCAAACCATTAACTCTACAAAGTACTGCTCTGATTGGGAATCTGAAACAGTAAGTGACTCCAAAATGATGTCATCACACTCCAAGTTTGACTGAGAGGACAGAATAACTCCACTGTTTTCAGCCACTGTAGAGCAAGTTAACAAATGCTGATTTAAAGAAAACTACAAAATCAATCAGCATGAAATTTTCAGGAAATACTAATCATGACACAAGGACTTGAATGTCAGCTTTTAAAGCTTTTATAAAAAATATGTAAAAACCATTGCACATGATCTTTAACCAGTTTATATCGCCCAAATTAAGATCCCCATAAACAAGATACTTCCTAATTCTGCGGCAGATTACATTTCCTCAATAATATCATTTAATATTTCAGGTTTAGAATCTGGTGGTCTATAACAAAGTCCTAAAAATAGATCAGTATTTGGTTGTTTTAGCCTAAGCCAAACAGATTCAACCAATGAATGATGTTTTTTAATTTTATGCGAGATATCAAATGTACATACAGATGAAGCAATGAAAAAGCTACACCACCACCTCTCCGGTTTGATCTACTATGATGGAATAAAGGGTAGCCAGGAATACAAGTTTCCCAAGCTTGCTCACTAGACCAAGTTTCTGTGATATCTATAACATTGGGCTTATCAATGCTGACTCTTAAAAGTAGTTCATTTGTTTTATTTACCAAACTTCATGCATTAGATAACATAAATTTTAGATCTTGTTTATTGTTGACAACATAACCAGAGGCAGATTGTAAAGGGGAAGCATTTGACTTATTGTTTTCCCCCTTGGATGCTAGTTTAAAGTAATTGAGGGAATGTGAGAGCAGAAGGAAGTACATAAATTCATGGCTCCCAATTGATTTAAATGTAAACCATCTTTAGCAAAAAAGCAAACATTTGAGACAAAGTGTTTCCAATGGTCAATAAAAACTAGATTACCTAAAGAGCACCAATTTGAGAGTCTAACATTTATCCTTTCTATAATGTGATTTTTTTTTCGATCCTAGCTCTTGGAATAGGTAGTAATCTTGAAATACAAACATAACAGTTTTTTGCTTTTATTTATTTCCTAATTGAGTTAATTCAAGACAGATGTCCTTCTCATGAGTGTGACCAACGTTGTTTGTACCCACATGTAGGATAACATTTGAGGGACCTGTAATCAGAGAGTCTATCCTATCTGCTATATCTTCAGTTTTAGCTCCAGGAAAAGAAGAAACTGATACTTCACTTTCAGAGTTAGTTATAAAAGAGTTAATATATTTCACTATGGAGTCCCCATGATAATTGTTGGCAGATTTATAGAAGCAGAAACAGTCGGATTTTCTTGTTCCATTTGATCACTTGACAAACAAAAATATCTATTATTAGAGATATGATTATCTCCAATTAAATTTACTTCAGAAAAACTTTTGGTGGTATAGAATGAGCAAAATCAGCACGTCTGCCTTTCTTATATTTTTGTTTGGGAACATTTTCCCAATCATCCTCGTGCAAATCGACCTGAAAATCTCTCCTTCTTTTATTAGTAGATTTTTGATTTGCTCTACAGTTTTCCTGGCTAAATACAGATAAAAGTATGCCAGGTTGAGAAGAACTATTAGAATTAGAATGAGTGAATTCTACAGAGCTTTCCTTATTAGAACATTTAATTGAGTCAGGACACTCAACTTGATTTTGTGTTTGAAAATAACTACGGCTTTGGGTTACAATAGGTGATGTACTTGGAAGATTTCTAACCATATTATCTATGTGGTTTTCTAGTTCTTTAATTTCTTTTACTGCTTTTAGTTCATTAATAACAACCTGTAGGTCTTTTTTCATTGTTGCAAATGACATGCAATTTGAACAGTGTGTTATAGTTTCAAGATTGCTATTATCAGGCATGTTACATATAATGTGCCCACAAGCAGAACAAACATAAAGGATAGCTCCAGAGTGGAGTGTATATGACACCATATGTAAAGTTTCAGAATTCATATTAATTACTGAAGAGTTCGAGTCCAATATAGGACCTCACACAATGAAATATATACTTTTGCTCTACCAATTATGTTTAAACTGACCTGGTATCCTGCTAGTCCCTGCTAGATATGCTTGACACATTCGTCTCTGCGCACATATCCATGCGCTCGCCCACGGTATGCTCGATCCGCTTGCTATCACGAGTGTTTTTGTAGTCGGGACCCTGGAGTCATGTGACAGCAACCAGGCGTCCCTGACTACAGATTTACTTATACAAAGCAGCAGTTCTTAATGCTTAGCCCCAGAAGTGAAATAGCAGGTCAGAATATTCTCCCAACACTATAATAGCACAAATTAACAACCACAACACAGGTATAATACAGCCCTTAAAAGGACTTGTAATAAATCAAGTTGTTACTCAGCTGTTTGCTGATACTACATATAATTAGGATTTAGATTATAAACTAGTTCACTACCACAGCCTTTTCCAGACAACTGTTGCCTGTCTCACAGCTTTTGGCCGCCTCACAGGTCAGGAGCTGGTACGGGCATTTTTGTCAATTTCAATCCTGCTAAATGTCTCTCTGTCACCTATTAAATAACCTCCTCTGCTCTGCACTGCACTCTCCCCTGTTGTATCTCTAGCTACTACCTCCTTATATGGTTACCTCTGTCACCTGTCCTATTATCTGCCCCTCTTACCTCCCTCCCCTCTCCATCCTTTTTTATTATACAAAATGTCCTACGCTACTCTCACCTATTCCCTCTTCTGTCTCCTACTTCTACCACTCTCCTTTTCTATCACCACTCCCTCTTCGTTGCATGCATACCATGCCATGCATAGAGACATACCCTCCAGCACTGTTCACTCTTGCACACATACTGACTGTGCTATCACTGCTTCTGTCCCTGGGCATAAGACTTATCACCTCCACCCAGAGTACTACCATATTCTACTGCATCTCTTCCCTGTCTGCAACACTAAACAATATAAACCTTCCAGATGTAGGCAGCTCAAGGTTTCAAATCTCCTTGCTCAATATCTTAGAAGAATTATACTACTCCTTCTTCTATGCTACGGTAATATTCACCCAAACCCTGGTCCCACACAACTCCCAATCTCCCACTGGCCTTCACGCTGGCCTCCATTAACATACAAAGCCTTCTACCAAAACTTGACAACCTCCAAGTATGGACGTTACAGCATAAACCTGATGTTTTAGCCATAAATGAAACCTGGCTCTCCCCTAAGATACCTGACAACTCTATCTCTCCCCTAAGATACCTGACAACTCTATCTCAATTCCTGGCTACAACATCTTCAGACTTGATCATGTTGGCAAACGTGGGGGTGGCTGTGCCATTTACCTGAAGGATACCCTAAAGGGACAGGTCCTCCCTCTAAAACCTTCTGGCACTAACTCCCAAATGCTAGCAATCAAAATAATGATCTGTCAACATGGGAAATCCCTCACCTTGATATCTGTTTACATCCCCCATGTGACCAGGTCACTGGTATTAGAATGATAACTGAGTACCTTGACAAGGCCCAACAATGTACTGAGACAATTGTAATGGGGGATTTTAATTTGAACTGGCTTGCCCCTGACATTGAACTGATTAAAAATACTCTTGCCTCTATTGACATCACACAGATGATACCCATGCCCAACTGCATCAACTACAGAACAGGCTCCAGCTCTTTCCTTGATTGGATTCTCACCACTCACCCTACTAGAATTTCTAGCATCAGGGTGCTTCCTGACTCACTAAGTGATCACTCACCAGTAATTTGCCAGTGGTTCAATAAATCACCGAAAACGAAGCCCACATTCACCTACAGATGTTTTCTAAGTAAGCAATAAGACACGGCAGGGTGTATGTTGAACAGATATTACCGCACGCCCAGGGGTGTAGTAAGGCACGAGACCCTGCTGAGTGCCTTACTACAGTGCAGTAAGTGCGGTAATATCTGTTCAACGCACATACCCTGGAGTGTCTTATTGGGCTTATAAAATGGTTCTCTTTTTTTTTTAAATATTTGTCACCTTAAAAAATATTACTGAGCTGAAAAAAAAACTGAAATCATTGTGTTAATTTGAGATAAAATAGTCTTTCCACTTACTAGGTGATGACATCATTGTCTTCTGACACATTAACATTTGTACTGTTGTTGCCCCCCCAAACCCCATGTCCCGATCGAGAGAACAAGTGTGATTAGGAGAGGAAGTAACAAGTTCTTCCCGACAGGTTGCGCCACTTTCACAATTAAAAAAAAAAAAGGAATAAGAGATGCAGATTTGTTTTTGTTGTTTTAGTTAAATGTACTGGGACAGAAGCACAGTTTACTATGAGACGGCACCCCGTTCTGCTCTATTTCCAGTTTCATGCGGCAGCAAGCTTCAGTCTCGCCGAACTAGAAGAATGCTTTATGCATAGGTGCCACGGCATGGAGGGATGGAAGGAAGATACTGGGGATCACTGGGAAGGCAAGACAGGAGGGTGAGCTGGATGTCATTATCCACCTAGGTACTAATGACTTGGCAAATGGGGAGCCAAAGGAAGTTCAGGAAGAGTTTAGGAAACTGGGGAGGGGTCTCAAGCAAGTAGCTACTTCTGTCACTTTCTCCAGAGTACTACCTGTGAGAGAGCAAGGGAGAGCATAGGTGCATGCACCAGGAACTTTAACTCATGGTTGAAGAACTGGTGCTGTGAGGAAGGGTTTGGATTCATTGGTGACTGGGGACCCATCTGGAGGATGGAGGTTTGTTCAAGCCTGACGGCCTGCATCCATCCTGGAGGGGAATCAAGCACTCAATGATAAGTTTAAATGCTACATTGACAAGCATTTAAACTAGCAAAGGGTAGCAGGCCAGCAAGGATGATACCTACTCTCACCCCCACAGCTAGTAATGGAACCAGTGAACCAGAGGGTGGCTATCTCTGAAAAGCAGTGTGCAAAAGATGGAGATTAGTGTCCAAAAGGTGCATAAGCAGAAAAGGGGTAAAATTCAGCAGAAGGGCAGACAGCAAGGAGAACCAGGGATAAATGACAACCAAGGAAGGGGCTGGAGCAGAACAGTGAAGCAGTCTAGGGAGGTCAAATCATGGAAAGCCATGTGTGCAAATGCCAGGAGCCTTAGCAATAAGATGGAAGATCTGGAGGCTGTCATGGTACAGTCAGACCTGGACATTGTGGCCATCACTGAAACCTGGTGTAATGATAACCATGACTGGGAGATGGCCATACCTGGCTACAACATATTCAGAAGAGACAGAGCAGGCAGGAAGGGAGGAGGTGGCACTGTATGTGAAAAATGACATAAGGCCACACAGATCCAAGAGAAACAAAATGGGGAGAGATACTGTGGGTTAAGCTGGAAGGAAAATGGGGCCAGCCATCCGCTTGGGTGTGGTCTATACACCACCAGCCCAGGAGGAAGAAACAGATAGGGAGCTGATGCTAGCCATCCAAAGGATGGCAGACAAAGTGAGTAGTACTGGTTGGAGACTTCAATATACCAGGCGTGGACTGGAGCATCCCAGCAGCAGCATCAACTAGAACAGATTTATCCTGGACTCCTTCAGGTGCCTTCCTCAAGCAACTGGTCATGGAACCAACTCGGCAGAAGGCAATACTGGACCTTGTGCTCACAAACAGGGACAGTGTGATGGGGTAACAGTGGGGGAGCACCTGGGTAACAGTGACCACCAGTCATTGTGGTTTGAAATCACAGAAAGAGCAGAACCAAACCACACAAAACACATATCCTGGATTTTAGGGGGCAGACTTTGGGAAAATGGGGAGATGCTTGAAAGAGGCATTAAGGGGAATGGGACAGGAATCAGGGATTGAGGAACAGTGGGCAGTATTTAAAATGGGGATTATCAGAACAACAGAATTATGCATTAAGCAGGTTAGCAAGAGGAAAAGAAAGAGGAGACCATTATGGTTTTCAAAGAGGTAGCAAAGAAGTGAAAGCCAAAAGATTGCATTCAGGCAATACAAAAGACACAGGCAGAAGGGGATGGGAGAAGTACCAGGAGAAACAAAGGAGGCAGGAAGTCAGTAAGGAAGCCAAAGCTCAGACAGAAGAACACATTGCAAAATCAGTGGTTAAAGGGGACAAAACCTTTTACAGGTACATAAGTGAAAAAAGAAGGACAAAGGGAGGGATAGTGAGACTGAAGGGGAGGATGGGGCAGCGTGGAGGATGACAACAGTAAAGCTGACATATTGAACAGGTATTTCTGCTCAGTCTTTACTAAGGAAGAGGGGTAATGGGTCTGAAGGAGTACAAGGGTGAGAATGGTGCAGAAATGGACACAAGTCCCTTTACACGAGAAAGGGTCCTGAAGGAACTGGAAGTAATAAGAGCTGATAAAGCAATGGGGCCAGATGGGTGCACCCAGGGTCCTTAAAGAACTAAGAGAGGTGGTGGCTGAACCTCTGGCTATCCTGTTCAGCCAATCACTGGAAACAGGAGGTACCCAAAGACTGGAGGACAGCAGATGTAGTCCCCTTATACAAAAGTGGGAACAAAGAGGAAGCAGGGAACTACAGACCAGTCAGCCTCACCTCGGTAGTGGGAAAGATCATGGAAGCACTACTGAAGGAGAGATTGGTGGAACATCTGGTTGTCAATGGACTACAGGACCCAAGGCAGCATGGTTTCACCAGGGGAGGTCATGTCAGACCAACCTCATTGAATTTTGACTGGGTGACTAGGGAGGTGGATCAGGGAGGGCAGTGGACATGGCCTATCTGGACTTCAGCAAGGCCTTTGACACTGTGCCACATAGAAGACTATTACACAAACTGGGGAATATGGGTGTGGGCAGGACAGTAGTGTGGTGGGTAGGTAACTGGCTGGGTGGCAGGACACAGAGGGTGGTGGTAAATGGCTGTCACTCCACAGAGGGAAGAGTGACCAGTGGGGTACCACAGGGATCAGTGCTGGGACCGGTCCTATTCAACATCTTCATCAGTGACATTGCACAGGATATAGAAGGCAGAATTTCACTGTTGCTGATGACACAAAGCTCTGTAACAGAGTAGACACACCAGAGGTGTAGACAGAATGAGAAGGGACCTGCAGAAACTTGAAGAATGGTCAAGGGTTTGGCAGTTGAAATTCAATGCAAAAGTGCAAGATAATGCATATGGGGCACAAAACCCTGGCACAATATATCAGTTGGGGGTGAGGATATAGCATGCACCAAGCAGGAAAGGGATCTTGGGGTTGTCATCTCTGATGACCTCAAGGTAGGAAACAGTGTGACAAGGCATCAGGTAAAGCAAATAGGATGCTGGGATGTATAGGCAGGGCATCACCAGCAGGAAAAGGGAGGTCATAATTCCGCTACAAGACACTAGTGAGGCCCCACCTGGAGTACAGTGTACAGTTCTGGAGACCATACCTACGTAAGGACATAGACAGGAGTAGAAGGTTCAGAGGAGGGCAACAAAAGATGGTGCATGGGTTGCATCACAAGTCCTATGAAGACAGGTTGAAGGAACTGAACATGTACTCCCTGGAGGAGAGGAGGGAGAGGGGATATGATAGAGACATACAAGTATCTTACAGGGAGGAACAGGGTGCAGGAAAACACTATTTTTAAGCGAAAAAGATGTTTCAGGACTAGAGGCATGGGATGAAGTTGGAGGGAGGGGCGATTCAGAGGAAACATGAGAAAGAATTTCTTCACAGAACGGGTGGTGGACAAGTGGAACACCCTGCCAGAGGAAGTGGTGGGGCTGAAACAATCACGGGATTTAAGAATGCATGGGATAGACATAAAGGAATTCTAGAGGTCAGGGGTAAGGGGAAATAGACTTCTAGGAAAACAAACTGAACTTACAAGCTCAAATGGGCAGACTAGGTGGGCCATAGGCCCTTATCTGCCGACACTGTCTATGTATCTATGTATCTATGTATGCAGGATAAAATGCTGGCACGCTGCTGCTCTCCGAGTTTGACTTCTAGCGGAGACGAGGTTTGGAGTGGGATTGTCAGCATGACATTCACTCCCTCGCTTACCGAGACTAAAAACAATGGCGGCCTTTAAAAAATGAACGTTCCACTGACACGTCTTAATATTCCATTTGGGTGCATTGATTTATTTGCCTGCTCTTTTTTTTCTCCTATGTGTAATACCTATTTGACACTTCCTTTCTGGCCAATCATGATGCTTCTTTTTACATGCCCATTTTATAAAGGAAGGTAAACTCCACCAACTTAAGCCAGCACTCTCTTTGATTACTGGTCCCCCATCAACTCCATGGGCTGCATTGACCTTGCACTTCAATTCTTCATACAGTGATTTAATGAAGTATGCGACCAGTTTGCCACTTACAAGAAAATAAAATTAAAGGGAGTCTCAAACTCCTGGATCACCCCTGCCCTAATAGCCTTAATGAAGCATAGGGATAGTCTTTTGCACTGTGCACTTGTCACTGGTCATCAATCTGACCTACAAAGTTACAAAGCAACCAGAAACCAGTGTACCATAGCGGTGCGATGAGCAAAACAAGGTTATTACAAAAGCAAGCTCACTACCAAATGAGGTAATAGCAAAACATTCTGGGATAATGTCAAAAGCCTTACCGGTAAACACAATAAATCTCCCCGACACATGATTGAGGTTAATGGCTCCCATATACAGGACCACAGGTTAATTGCCAACGCCTTTAATGTTGCTTTTACTGATCTAAGTGGGGTACTCCCACCTGACTTTTTCAATGACTCACCCTTGCCTAGCAATAACGTGAAATCTGCATCTACCTAAAATACCCCAACCTTTTATTTCAGGAAAGTCTCCCTTGTCGAAGCTAGAAAATACCTTCTAAAGGTGCTAGGAAAACCCACATATAGCAGTGACACCCTGGATATAAAACTTCTCTCTCTCACCGATGAGACCATCCTACCCCCTCACAAATCTCCTTAACCTCTCGCTCTCCATCAAACAGTTCCCCCTGCACTGGAAATCTCCAATTGTGATGCCTGTCCACAAAAGTGGTGATAGGTCCCAACACACCAGTTATCACCCTATCTCTATCCTCCCCCCGCTCTCTAAAGCCCTTGAGCGCATAGTTGCCGACCAACTGACAGAATACCTCGACAAATATAACATACAGTGCACCCAGCAACATGGCTTTAGAAAAGCGCATAGTATGACCACTGCCCTTCTGGAATATACTAATCATATTCATAAAGCCTTGGGCACTGGCCATATACTCGGTGTGGTGTATTTAGATCTAACCAATTCATTTGACACCGTCAATCACCAACTTCTCCTAAACTCCATCTCTGCCCTTGGGTCTCTAATGAAGTTACCAGCTGGTTCGAAACTTACCTGATGGGAAGACACCAAAGTGTTAAGATTGGTGACACTCTCTCTGAATGCCCCCCCCCCCCCCCCCCCTTCACTCTGGGGTACCCCAAGGCTCTATCCTTGGACCACTACTTTTTAGCCTCTTCATCAATAATCTTCCTGCAGCCTGTAACAATAACATGATCCTTTATGCAGACGATGCTGTACTCTTTTCCACTCACTCGGATCCTGTCCTACTATTCGGTGACCTGCAGTCAAACTTTAATCTTGTTGAAAAGTGGTTTGATCAGCACAAGTTGCTGATAAACTACAAAAAAAAACAAGGCCATGCTGTTCGCCAGTGCACGCAGCAAACACAAAACAGCAAGCCTATCTTTCCTGAATAAGCAACACTGCCCAATTGACCAAGTCCATGAGTTCAAATATCTTGGCATTACTGTAGACAGTCCACTTTTTGTACGACACTCATATCAGGCTCATCTCCAGAGCCATAAACTCCAGGATAGGTATACTCTACCGCCACCACAATTGTCTAACCACTGAGGCTTTGCGGATAGCTGTGACCAGCTTGGTCTTCTCTATTATCGAGTATGGGCTAATCTTCTATGGATCTGCCTCAGATACTGCATTAAAAAGGGTCAAGATTGTGCTGAACAAGTGCTGTCGACTTGTGATGGGGACTGCTATTAGGATGCATACATGTGAGCTATATAAACAGTCATCATGGCACCATTTGCAAGGAAGAATAACCTACCAGACGTGCCTCCTGGCTAAAAAAATCTGCCTTGGCCTTACCCCCCCAACAACACATGCCCTTATGGTGCCTAACCCTCCCACCCATTGCACTCGCAATGCTAACAAATCCCAATTCCAAATTCCTTTCTGCCATACTACCCAAGCACAACACTCCTTTCTATTTAGGGCCCCCTGCCTTATTAATGGGCTCCCCCATGAGGTCTCAGCTGAGAACAAACTAGACTTATTTAAATGCAAACTGTACCTGCACCTCTCTTCTTTCACCAATTGTGACTGTACTAACTAGGATGCCTCTCCTACTTCCTACTGTACCCCTCCAGCAAGTTCTCCTCCCCTTTTTCCCCTTTACTTCCCACTTCTCTCTTTTTATTTTTCCCCTGCTCCCTATCTCCCGGATAACCCCCTTTCCCCTTCACCCCCTGCTGTCATCCTTGTCTCTCCTTTTCACCCCCTGCCTACCCTCTACATCTGCCTCGTTTCCCCTTCTCCCTCATTACGCCCTCTCACCCCCTGCACCCCTGTCCTTCAATGGTCAGTGGCTACCCTTTCCCTTCCTCCCACCCCTACACTCCTCCACTCTCCCTTCCTCCCACTCTATTCCACCCAATTCCCTATCTTTTCTTTCCCCTTCCTCTCTTCCTCTCCCGCTCTTCCCAACCCTCCCACTATCACATTTTCCAACCTACCATCACATTTGCACATCCTGCTGCAACTTGCACTTACCTACTTGCACTTTCTGACAAAGTCTCTTTCGACTGCCTCCTACTCCTTACCCCTTCCCCTTTGCTATCTGATATCACACCAAATGTTTTTTTCGCAACCTGTTCTTGTCTGCAATTCATGTTATTGCTTAGCTCATATTTTTGGGGGATCTTCTTGTTATTAACTTTGCTTTGTTATTTACTTTACCTCTGTTTTTGACGTGGAACCTTTGTAAAGGAACCTATGGTTCAAAGGTACTTGTAATCCTAGACCTTAATAAATAAATAAAATAAATTGCTGTGTAACTCACAGTATCACCTACTATGGTCTTGTACTGTCTGATGAACACAGTGGCAGGAACAACAATGTGCCTCTGGCATGCAGCATGCAGCACAACTATCCATTCCTGTAGTGCTAGTCCCCTGGGCCACATTAGTCTTTGCATCTGTGTCCAAACCAAGTCTCTAGCTATTGTGCTGTGAGCACATATGGAATGCGGCTACCAGCCCGTAATCCCAGTTGGACCTACAGGTGGAGCTGTGAGCACAGCCAGGAAAGTGCCTATCATCCTGTAATTCCATTTGGGCCTACAGGTGGAGCTGTGTGCACCATGTTATAGTGCCGGGCAGTCCACATGCTAGGCAGGCTGTAATGAGATGCTAATGAGGCTGTTTGCCCTCAGATTTCCTGGTTAGGCTCATTTGCATAGCAGTTTTGAATATGGCAAACTTTAGTGTTGGGCAAAGGGGATTGCACCGGGCAAACGTGCAGCGCCGTGCAAGCACACATGTTGCTCATGTTGTTTGGCATTCACTAATTCCACCTCTGCATGCACTGGGCCACTGTTGCAGTTTGCACTGCTGGCGGTTGCTATATTCAATGCTGTCTTACTTCCTGGGCTGTATAGCACTGTACCTGCAGATCAGTTTGCCCAACTTCATTAGCACTCTATATTCAGTAGGTTTTGCACTGGGGCTATCCCTTTTGAATATAGTGGGCTATTGGTTCTGGGCTAATTTAGCATGCCGGGCAATGCTACTTTAGCCCCAGGGCAAAGTTTTGAATATCTGGCCCTTTTGACTCTAAATCTGCCTTTTCTTTTTCTCGCTGAAGAGTTGTTAACTCTTATGTCTATGGCTGCCTAATGGCCCATATGCTTACTTCTGGATACTCAGCTCATGGCTAAGAGTCTGCTCTTTCCTCACTAACAGTTGATGAGTTTTCTGTAGCTTGTGCAGTTTCTGTTCTGTTGCTCCCCGATGAACTTTAGCTGCCTTTGCATGGGCAATCTCCTTTTCATATTCGGCCAGTCAGAACTTGCAAACTCCATTCCTTTGCATCTTTTGCTGCTAAAGAATGATCTTTCTCTATTATTCTTACTAAATATACAATTCTTGCATCCTTTACATCTAACAGCTGTATCATGACTGGGTGGACAAGGGCAGTCTCTCTCTCTCTCTCTCTGTCTCTCTCTACTCCAATTCTTCTAAGTGGAGGCTGAGATTCATCGTGTCTTGACACTTTCCTTCAAAAGATTGGGTTAACTGTTCTTTTGCTGTCTCAGCGTCCTGGCATTTCTCTTGCAACTCCTGTAGCTCTTCCTTGAAAATTTATTTTTCAGCTTCCCAGCTTGCATGGCAGGCTTGGGAAGTCTATCTGTTTTTGTATCTCATATCTCAATTACTGACACTCAGAGTGCATAGCAGCTATTGCTTCTTGTCGCTGAGCTGTTTCTGTGACAATGTGTTTTTTTTCTGTTTGTATTTGTGCTGTAGCAGTCTGCAGTTCTCGATTTTTGTTCTAAACTAGCAGAGCTTTTAACTGCCTTTCAAAGGCAGTTTCCTATTGTCTGCAGCTATGGTATGGGAACTGATTTTACCCTACAGCCTGTTGTGATTTTTATGTTGTCTTTCGCATGTGCAAGCAACACCTTGTGGTAGTATTAGCACAGTGAAAGGTGTGTCAGTGTTGATGAATGAAGGGCATGCTTTAGTAGGTGTGTCCCTCATGCCCCAGTTAGCCAGCATGCTAGCGCTGATGCAAATAATATGTAAAGTGCCACCAACTTGAAAGAAATCTGCCACAGCAATCAGAGACAAGCTCATTATGCAGCGGCATAGATGACACACCTCCCATACGTGCCTTTCCTTGTGAAACATATCAATAAACATGGTGGCGGCTCCTGCTGCCACACACAATCTGCAAACAAAGCCGGCATTGGGGGTGCAATCCCCATGTCAGCATTTTCCCCACCCCCCACATTGTGTGGCCCACCTCAGTGTGCCACCGATCACACAAAGCCGACCGTGTCAGCATGTTCCTCCCCCTACCCCACTTGTGTGGCACACTAGGAGCCCACCTCAGTGTGTCGCCAGTCATACAAAGCCGATCGTGTCAGCATGTTCCTGCCCCCCACTCTCCCTTGTGTAGCACACTGGGAGCTCACCCCAGTGTGGCCAAAAAACCATGTTGCGATGTCCATTTTATTTACTTGAAAAAAAAGAAAACGGTCCCTCGCTGTCCGTGGCACCCCGTCCCCAACCTGCACCCACCCTCTGTGTAGCCCACCTCCCCCCATCCCCCCACCCCATACTTACCTCTGGAGGTCTGGTGCTGCAATCTTTGGTGGAGTGAAAACACGTCTGGACTCTTCAAAGCCGAACTGCAAAATGAAGAAATGCCGATAAGCTGTATAATGGCATCAGTGGGGGTCAGCTTAGGTGGATATCTCAGCCATTGTTTTGATTTTTGGCTCCAGATTTTCAACATGATGTTCTGGGGACCCCACCTCAGGAACAAATGCACTGTCATCTCGTTATTCAGTCCCAAAAGGTGATTTCACCATCACTGCATGGAATCACCTTTTGGGACTGATTAATGAAACAACATTGCCACTGTTCATGAGGTAGGGTCCCAAAAAGCCTATGTTGCAAATTTGATGAAAAAATTCCAAAAAATGACTGTTACGAGTGTGCATTGTGCAGACTCCATGCATGCTCGAAATTTCAATAGTTTTTAATATTTTCACTCCAGATTTTCAACATTGCCATTTTTCCCCACACCTCCTTATGCCTTATGAACAGTATGTCACAAATGCACTCAGCAGGTCAGGCCCTCTGCTCCCACAGTGACAACCTCTGAGCGCAGTAATGTGAACAGGTAACAGACAGGGTAACCCTCCTGTCTGCTTGTGAGTCCGAATTACCTTTAGTCTCAAGTTCTGTGGAGATTCAAACTGTGAACCTTATGCTAGTGTACCCAAATGTACAGGCTCAGATAATCTGCTCTTCGGGGGTATGCCAGATACCTTTCGTCTAACGGCACCTAACCAGGTATCCAAAATGAACCCTTAAAACTCTGTAAAAGACCTTAGGTATATTCTTACCTTTTCCCAGTTTAGTAACACCATCAAGCTCTATATGTCACATGCAAAAAGAACTTTGAAGACACACCCAGGCAGTCTTTCAGAATAATATTTTTACTAAAATGGATACAAAATATGTAAAATGTAAACACAGAACACGATATCAAAAGCATACAATCACTTAAAAGAACAAGGTTAAAGTACAAAACATAAACTCCTACCACAATACAATTAGACTTTTTCTATCTAATGTATTACCTCTTTACAGTGCTTTAGTTAGATCACAGATCTCGTTTCTTAACAGTCCAAAAAGATCAGACACAGGTCCTTGTTTTACTGTATCTCTCTCACACACCCCTTCTGTGATGTCATCTAGCTCCTCCTTTTAGAATATAAAAAACATAATTACAAACAACAATCTTCCTGTCAGGAGATATTTTAAATACAGTGACTTCAGCAAAAACTAATTTCCCAAATTATGAGTCTTTAATCAAGTCTGTCCTCTTTGATCTTGAGTAGTTCCTGTTTTCTAAAAGAATCAAAAGATTTTATAACCTTTTAGCACATGGTGAGATAACATGTTTTTCCTCTAAGATGTCAAAAAAGTTTATGAGCCCTATATCCTGGCAGCTGGGTCAGTTCTAATTAAGATAGGAAAACAGTAAACTTAATTAAGTCTCTCTAGTCTTTTAATTACCTCCTGGTTTTAGGTCACTTGACTGTAACTGAAACCTGGGGGGGACACCCATGGCACACTGTGACAATCACACACTATTTTTTTATATTACAAATATCATCCAACAACCATAACCAGCTGGCCAATCGTCACACAGTACAGCTGTCATTTTTCACATCCTGCCCAAAATGTGTTTTCGCACATGTGGTGCACAATGGCATTGTTGCTATGGGAAATCAACTTTTGGGACAGATTAATGAAATCACAGTTCCTCTGCTCATGGGCGGAGGTCCCAAAATGCTTATGTTGAAAATCTGGTTAAAAAAAATCCCCAAAATAATTGCATTATGGGCGTGTGTTGTGCAGTTTCTATGCACACTCGTGACTTCACCAATTTTTTTATATTTTCACTGCAGATTTTCAACATTACCAACATTGCCATTTTTTACACCTTCTCATGAACAGTACAGCTGTCATTCTTCACATCCTGCCTGAAATGTGTTTTCACACCCATGGCACCAAATGGTGCAGTCACTGTGCAAAATCACCTTTCTGATATTTTTTTATATTACAAATATCATCCAACAATCATAACCAGCTGGCCAAGTGTCACAATCCTCCCCACCTAGACTAAATTTGGGGGGTCCATCCCCTGCATGGGATGAGCTTTCCAAGTCAGTTTACTTCTCATACAGATGCGATAAGCCATCTGTGTTCTGATTGATTGCTCCAGCCCTACGTAAAATTGTCATATCATACCCTTGCAAGGCAAGACTCCATCTTCATAGTCTACCATTAGTTTTTCCCCATTTGGGTCAGCCAAACCAGGGGGTTGTGGTCTGTTTGTACCTCAAAATGTTGCTCATATAAGCATGGCTCTAACTTCTTTAGGGCTCACACTATGGCAAGACACTCTTTCTCCACAGTAGAGTAAGTCTGCTCCCTGGGAAGTAACTTTTTACTCCGGTACACTACCAGGTGATCTTTCCTTTGGTTGGATGTCTGACTCAGTACTGCCCCAACACCCACATCTGAGGCATCAGTCTGGACTATAAGGGTCTGCTATAGTTAGGACTTGTCAATACAGGAGCACTGCACAGTGCCTCCTTCAGTCTAGTAAATGCTTTTTCACAGGCGGGTTCCCAGGTAATTTTCTTAGGCATCTTTTTCTTTTCCAGGTCAGATAGGGGAGCAGCCAGGGCACTGTAATTGGGTACACATTTCCTATAGTACCCTGCTATCCTGAGAAAACTCCTGACCTGCTTCTGTGTTTCTGGTCTGGGCCATGCCTGGATCACCTCTATCTTTACTTGATTAGGATGGAGCTGTCCCCGGCCTACAGCATGCCCGAGGTATGCCACTTCAGCCATGGCCACCTGGCACTTCTCAGCTTTGACAGTGAGCCTGGGCCTCTGTATCCTGCCCAGCACTTCCCTAAGGTGGGACAGGTGTTCCTCCCAGCTGGCACTAAAGATGGCAGTGTCATTCACGTACACCACAGCGTACTCCTCAGCACCATATAACACCTGGTTTACCAACCTTTGGAAAGTGGCTGGGGCATTCTTAAATCCAAAAGGCATTACTTTAAATTCAAATAAGCCTGTCAGAGTGATGAAGGCCAACCTCTCCCTAGCTCTGTCAGTTAACTCTACCTGCTAATACCCCTTTGTCAGGTCACTAGTCATAAGGTAGGTTACCCCTCCCAACTTGTCCAGGAGTTCATCCATCCAAGGCATCGGGTGGGCATCTGACTTTGTGACTGCATTTAGTCCATGATAGTCCACACAGAAACGAGTTGAGCCATCTGGCTTGGGCACAATGACTATGGGTGAGGCCCAGGGGCTGTGGTATCTCTGGATTGCCCCTAAATCCAGCATTTCCTCCACCTCCCTCCTGATGTCCTTTTGGACAGCCTCTGACACCTGATATGCTGTCCGCCATATGGGCATCTGTGTCCCTGTCTCCACATTGTGTATCACTAAGGGGGTTAGTCCAGGCTTGGCACTAAACAGGGGGGCAAAGTCTGCTAAAACCTCCCTTACTTCCTGGATCTTGTCTGGGGTCAGCTGGGGAGACAATTTAACTGATTCCACAGAGGGCTCCCACTTGCTTTCTTCCAGCAAGTCCAGAAGGGGATCTCCTTCATCCGTCCCCTCCCCAGGACTACATACTGCAAACGCCATGTCAGCCCTATTAACATATGGCTTCATCATGTTGATATGGTACATTCTTTCTGTTTGTCTTCTGTCAGGTAACTCTATGATATAGTTCACGTCATTTTCCTTCCTAACAACTTTGTATGGTCCTGCGCACTCAGCCTGTAGCTTGTCTTTCTGGACTGGAATAAAGACCATGACTTCCTGACCCACCGTGTACGAGCTAGCTCTGGCTCTGCAGTTGTACCACACTTTTTGTTTCTGTTTGGCAGCTGCAAGGTTGCTCTGGGCTGTCCCCATAAGCTCCTTCAGCCTTTCCCTAAACCTAAGGACGTAATCCACTATGGGAGTTCCTGGGTGGTGTGCTTGTCTTCCCAGTCCTCCTGGATCAAGTCTAGGGGCCCACATACCTGGTGTCCATATAAGAGCTTGAAGGGGGAAAATCCTGTCGATGCTTGGGGCACCTCCCTGTATGCAAACAACAGGTGGGGAAGGTATTTCTCCCAGTCCTTCCCATGCTGTTCAGCAAATGCTTGGAGCATTGACTTCAGGGTACCATTAAATCTTTCCACAAGCCCATTGACTTGCAGGTGATAAGGTGTCGTGCATCTCTGCACTACCCCACCCTTCTCCCACAAACATTTCATCAGGTCTGACATGAAGGAACCCCCTTGATTGGTGATAACCTCCTGCAGAAACCCAACATGGAAGAAAATCCCAAGTAAGGCATCTGCCACTCTGTCCATCATCAGTGAGGACAGGGTGATTGCCTCAGGGTACCGGGTGGCATAATCCACCACAGTCAGGATAAACCTCTTACCAGAGGAGCTGGGGGTATTTAAAGGCCCCACAGCAACCATTTCCACCCTCTGAAATGGCTCCTCCACTGTGGGCAATGGAATTAGGGCAGCTTGGGTTTTCTTACCTGCCTTCCCTATTTCTTGGCACCATTGACAAGACCTGCAATACTCCTTCACCTGCTGGGTGAAGTTGGGCAAATATAAATTCTGGGCCAACCACTGTGTAGTGTGTGCAATTCCCAGATGACCAGACAAGGGAATATCATGTGCAATCTTGAGCAACTGCTCACGATACTCCTGAGGAACTACAAGTTGCCTGCCTATCACCTCTCCCTCTGCCTGCATAGCCTGAGTATATATCAGTCCATTTTCCCAATAAACTTTATGTTTACCATCACCTCCCTGTGCTCCATCAGAGTCTGCCCAAGCCCTCAGCTTTTCTAGATTAGGGTCACTATTCTGAGCAGCTGCAAACTCCTTACACATTCCTAAGGCATGGGACAGGTCCCCTTCAGTCTCTAAACTAGGGTCCCTAGCACTACCATCAGGGTACTCAGGATCACTGTCATCCCTAACCCTCTGACAATGGGTCATGCCTCCTTCTTCAGAATAACCCTCCATAGCTGTGTGGTTAACTTCTACTGGGGAAATTTCTACCCCTTTTTTATTAGTCTCCATATCAGAAGACACAGGCTGGGGAACCAGCCTCCCAGTGGTTTCGACAATGGCTTCTGTGGGGTCCAGGGAACTACAATTTTCTCTTGCCGCTTGGCCACGGGTAACTGCACACACCATCCCTTGTTTGAGATTGTTGCCAAGGATGATGTCAACTGCTAAAGTTTTGGTTACAGCCACCTGTTGCATAGTTTCCCCTGTTTCACCCCAGTCTAGGAGAACACTAGTGAGGGGCAATGTTTTCTCCTCATCAGTAAAGTCTTGTACAGTTACAAATTCATTGGGTATAAGCTGACCAGGCTCTACCAGATCCCCCTTTGCCAATGTCAGGGACGCCCCTGTATCCCTTAACCCTTGTGTCAGCACACCATTCACTGTGACTGGGTGCATGCGTTCCTTCATGTTCACAGGCATGCTTCCAGGGACACACAAACAACCCACTTTTTTTCTAGCCCCATTCTATGTATTGCTCACCCTTTTGGGACACTGTCTGGCAATATGCCCAGTTTCCTTACAAATCCAACATTTATTTCTTTTTTCAGAGAAATGTTTTCTTTGAAACCTGGGGCTAACTGGTTTTGGTGGAGGCAGTGAGGGTTTTAGCTGCCCTGAAGGTGCACTTTTCCCTTTCTGCACTTTTACACCTGCCCCATTCTCTCTCAGAGCAGGTCTGCTCTTGGCATAGTGGTCTGAGAGTTCAGCAGCCTCTTGCACTGTTTTGGGATCTCGGTCCTCCAGCCAGATTTTCAGTTCTACTGGGCATGCTCAAAAAAACTGTTCCAACAAAACAGCATTTTCAATTTTATCTACAGAGTTTGCTTCAATTCCTTCCCACCAACGTTTAAAAATCTGACGTTGTTTCGTGGCTAGCTCCTCATAGCTCATATCAGGGCTTCTCCTGAGCTTACAGAATTTAGCTCTGTATGCTTCTGCAGTTAAATCAAACTTTTTTAAAGTGCAGCTTTAAGTTTGCTGTAATCATTACTGTCGTCATTGTCCATTTGACCCAATGCATCTTGAGCTTTCCCGGTAAGTAGCGGGGATAGCTGAAAGCTCCAGAACCCTCTAGGAATTTTAGCCTGAATACAAACTTTTTCAAAGCCATTTGAAAAGGCATCCATATCCTCCCCCTCTTTAAATTCAGCTATCACTTTGGAATTCAATTTGTAACCCAGTCCTGTAGTTCCAGTTAAACCCAGGCCACTTACCTGCTCTGGTGCTGGTGGTTGGAGTTGTAACTTCTCTAGTTCATGTCACCTCTGGCGCTCACACTCCTCATGTTCAGCTTCTCATTGTTCTCACTCCCTCTTCTTCTCTGTGGCTTGCTGGTGCTCATGCTCTTCACGGTTAGCCTCCCGCTGTTCCTGGTCAGCCTCTAGCTGTTCTCATTCCCTCTTCTCCTCTGTGGCTCATTTCTCTCACTCAGTGTCTCTCTGGAACTCCAGCTCCATTCTACACAACTCAGTCTGCCGCCTGATTGCTTCTGGCTCCAGAATGCTGGTGACCTTCCCCTGCTGCTGTGGTCCTTCATTGGCACTGGCCCTGCTGTCATCCTCACCAGATCTGGACACTGCACTGGCCCCTGTACATGCTCAAGGTTTGGTCCTTATAGTCACAGTCAGTGACTCGATGCTCTGGGCATCTGCTGCCATCAAGGCATCCATGAGGTTCTGATTGGTGGCTCTCCCCTCATACAGGACTCCTCTGTCCTGGCTCAACTGCCTCAAGTAGTCTACAGTGTGCCTGCTGTAGTTGGAAGCCATCTTCTTCCCTAACTATGGCTACTCTAACTTGCACTTTAGAAAAAAAAAATAAAACAGGTAGGAACTTGACTGTGAGCAAAATGATATAGTTCTGGTTCCTTTTTTTAAAAATAAATCACAGCCTTATTTTGCAAGTGAACTGTACAGTATTAAGCTGACACACTGAACAGTTAAGGCTTATGTTACCAAATTTATCCACACTGCTGCCAACCAAATATGTCACAAACACTCTCAGCAGGTCAGGCCCTCTGCTCCTACAGTGCCAACCTCCGAGCACAATATTGTGAACAGGTAATATAATAATAATAATAATCTTTATTTATAGTGTGCCTTTCAAAAATCAAGGTGCAGTACATTTAAAATAACATCATAAAAACACTAAAATCAATAATATCAGTCCATGTCGGTACCATCCCCATATGCCTTCTTCCATAGGAAAGACTTCAATGCTTGTTTAAAACCCCCCACAGTCATGCACTCTCTAATCCAACAGGGTAGAGAATTCCAGAGGGTTAGCGCCATGAACATAAAAGCTCGGGCGCTGGAAGATTTTAAAGCTATCCTCGGAATCTCTAGCAACCCCTCATTGGCTGAGCGGAGCGGTCACTCCAGAAGGTAAGGAACCAGACCAAGGTAACAGAGAGGGCAACCCTCCTGTCTGCTGGTGGGTCCAAATCACCTTTAGTCTTAAGTTCTGGGGGGATTTAAACTGTGAACCTTATGCTAGTGTACCCAAATGTACAGGCTCAGATAATCTGCTCTTCGGGGGTGATGCCAGATATCTTTCACCTAAGGGCACCTAACCAGGTATCCAAAATGAACCCTTAAAACTCTATAAAAGACCTTAGGTATATTCTTACCTTTTCCCAGTTTAGCAACACCATCAACCTCTGAACAGTTTTTGTCAGTCTTAACCCTCTATACGTCACATGCAAAAAGAACTTCGAAGACACACTCAGGCAGTCTTTCAAAATGATAGTTTAACTAAAATGGATACAAATATGCAAAATGTAAACACAGCACACTATATCAAAAAGCATGCAATCACTTAAAAGAACAAGGTTAAAGTATAAAACATAAACTCCTACCACAATACAATTAGACTTTTTCTATCTAATGTATTACCTCTTTACAGTGCTTAAGTTAGATCAGAGATCTTGTTTCTTAAAAGTCCAAAAAGAAATGTCACAAAGATCAGACACAGGTCCTAGTTTTCTGTATCTCTTTTACACACCCCTTCTGTGATGTCATCAAACTCCTCCTTTTAAAATATAAAAAATATAATTACAAACAATGATCTTCCTGTCAGGAGATATTTTAAATAGTATAACTTCAGCAAAAACTAATTTCCCAAATTATGACAGTCTTTAATCAAGCCAGTTCTCTTTGATCTTGAGCAGTTCCTGTTTTCCCAAGGAATCAAAATAATTTATAACCTTTTAGCATCATGATGAGATAACATGTTTTTCCTCCAAGATGTCATAAAAGTTTATGAGCCCCCATGGCACACTGTGACAATCACACACTATTTTTTTATATTACAAATATCATCTAACACTCATAACCAGCTGGCCAAGCATCACACAGTACAGCTGTCATTTTTCACGTCCTGCCCAAAATGTGTTTTCGCACATGTGGCGCACAATGGCACTGTTGCTGTGGGAAATCAACTTTTGGGACAGATTAATGAAATCACAGTGCCACTGCTCATGTGTGAAGGTCCCAAAATGCTTATGTTGAAAATCTGGTTAAAAAAATCCCCAAAATAATTGTGTTATGGGTGTGCATTGAGCAGTTTCTATGCATGCTGGTGACTTCACCAATTGTTTTATATTTTCACTCCAGATTTTCAACATTACCAACATTGCCATTTTTTTACACCTCCTCCTGAACAGTACAGCTGTCATTCTTCACATCCTGCCCAAAATGTGTTTTCACACCCGTGGCACCAAATGGCGCAGTCGCTGTGCAAAATCACCTTTCTGCTAATGAACTTATAGTGCCACTGTTCATGAGGTGGGATCACAGAAAGCCCAGGTTGAAAATGTGAAGTGAAAATACCAACAAATGCCCAGGTCATCAGGGTTTCCATCCTGTAGAAACTGACAGGCATCAGGGGTGTGACTTGAAATTGTCGGTTGTAATGCTCACGCCATTCCACCCCCAACCCCATCCTGCAGCCAGTGACAGGCATTGAGGTGTGCCTTGCACTCTTTGGTCCCAAAGTTCACCCCATTCTCCTTTATTTGCACCCATATCAGCATATTTCCTTATGGAATGGGGTGAGCTTAAGTTCTGAAGACCCCAAGGCACACCGTGACACTTATCAGTGTCTGCAGGGTAGGATGAGGTGAAATGGTGTGAGCGTTATGGGCAATGACCCAAAGACACACCCCAGTGCCTGTCAGTCTCTGCAGGGTGTGGGTGGGGTTGGTGTCAGTTCAATACATTCCTATTATGTATCTCTCTAACTCCTGCACTACCAATGCCAATGCCAATGCCAGAAAGACAACATTTGGCATTGACAAATGCTTGATCTAGCTCTGTCTGTAAATATGTGACCCTGTCTTCTATTTGAGCTAGACTTTGCAGCAGCTTCTGAGCTCGTTCCTCTGAAGTCTTTTTCTCAACCTTGTATTTGTGATTCTGGGCATTTAGTAAACAGATTTTAATATAAAATACTGCTGAAAAAATGGCTAACATCTTTAGGGTCTTTGTTTTAGTTTTGGTACACCTTTGTGCATTAAGGTAATCCTTCAGCATCTTATCTAATTCTTTTGTTGAATAACCTTTACACTTTGCAACCCATTTTACTTAGTCTGAATTAACTCTGTCCACATTTTGATAAAAAAAATGGTTAGAATTTCCTGTTCTAAATCAAGAGACACTGTTCTAAATCATCAATTCCTGTCATTTCCACAGTTGTGATAACCACTTACCCAAATGTAACTGTGGCTTTAAAAATCTCAAATGATTTTGTTTCTCAGTTACACAACACCACCAAATAACCTTGTTTTCACTCTTTTTTTTAATAGTAACTCTGCACTTCAGATTTTGTACACTGTATTCATTAATGCCTGCTTGCCACATAGATTACATCGCTGACCACAATTTAGATTTTGTGAGAAACAGTGGTCCCAAATCGTCAAAGGCAAGGATTTAGGGCAGCTAGCTTATTAAGTTTGGTTAAGCAAATATCAGACTGTACCCCTACAGTTCCCTTTACATGGATCTTTTGTCAGTATTGACTCAGTGACAAACAACAGGCAGCTCATTACACCAATGGACACAGATGTGACAGTGGAGACATGTAACTCAGTCAAACACTAATTTATTTAGAATAAAATGACAGAATAAAAGCAGAGTTCAAATCATCAACATTGCATTTAACACACCAAGCATCAGAGTCTGGACCATACCCCTTTGTGCCCTGCACCATATCTGTTCCAGTGTGGGGGACAGAGTGTTTGGAGCTCAAACTGTGAGCCGCTGTCAGGAATGAGGTCCAGTGAGTCAAGGGTTCTCTTGCTGGATAACACGAACAGTCTCTTGTCTCTGTCACATGTAGGCTGTCCACTTAACTACAGGGTTCAGACAGTCAGAGTTCACAATTCTAAAGTAACTTTCCAATCCTTGTTCCAGTGCTTGCTGGTAGGAAGACTTGCACAGGTCACACCCCTTTCATGGTTCTGCTCTCGGCTGGGGTCTACTCTGGCTTCTCTGGTTGCAGGTTCGAGTGGCACACTCTGGGATAAACAGGCTAACAACTGCAAATGATCTCTGATTTGCTACAGATGCAAATCTCACTGCAAGAAAAATTCAAATATCAAGGTTATTGGTCTCCTGATATAGCTTGTAAGCATCTTAGCTTTTGTTGTTCACCAATATGTTGTCCTGCCATGTAAGCAAACCATCAAAATCTCTCAGGACTCCATTCTATCTGCATGCTGTCTTAGGAGCTCATCTTTATTGCATTTTCTTGACCCTTTATCACAGTGGTCCGGTAGTCTCTCTCCAGTTGGATCCAGTCCCACCCACCAGAACAGAGAAGGGGCACAGGGCCCAAGGCAACATGGATTCACAGAGGGAAGGTCATGTCAGACAAATCTAATAGATTTATTTGCCTGGGTGACCAAAGTAGTAGACCAGGGAGGGGCTGTAGATATAGCCTACTTAGACTTTAGCAAGGCATTTGACACAGTACCACACAAAAGATTAATAAACAAGTTAGCCAGCCTGGGAGTGGGTCCCAGGGTGGAAGTCTGGGTAACAAATTAGTTGGACAACAGAACACAGAGGGTAATAGTAAATGGAGCACACTCTGGAGAAAAGGGAGTTACTAGTGGGGTACCACAGAGTTCAGTACTGGTACTGGTACTCTTTAATGTCTTTATAGGTGACATCGCAGAGGAGCTGGAAGGAAAAGTATGCCTCTTTGCAGACGACACAAAGATCTACAACAGGGCTGATACACAAGGAGGGGTGGAAAGGATGAAAAGGGACTTGGCAAGGTTGGAGCAATAGTCAAGAGTATGGCAGCTTAGTTTCAATGCAAAGAAGTACAAAGTAATGCACCTTGGAAACAAAAACCCAGGGGAAGAGTACACGGTGGGGTACTAACAACAACAACAATGGAAAGGGACCTGGGGGTACTAATATCACATGACCTTAAGGTAGGCAAGCAATGTGAAAAGGCAGTAAGGAGGGTTGGGGGATTCTAGGATGCATAGGGAGAGGCATCACCAGTAGAAAGCAGAAAGTTGTTATCCCTCTGTACAGACAGTTGGTGAGACCCCATCTGGAGTACTGCATGCAGTTCTGGAGACCCCATTTCCACAAGGACATAGACAGGATGGAGGCAGTCCAGAGGAGGGCAACCAAAATGGTGCAGGGTCTACACCAGAAGCCATACGATGAGAGACTAAAAGAGCTTAATATGTATACCCTTGAGGAAAGGAGGGAGAGGGGGGACATGATAGAAACCTTCAAGTACCTCAAGGGAATCAACAAAGTCCAAGAGGGTAGCATATTTCAGAAAAAGAGATGCACAAGAACAAGGGGGCACAATTTGAAGATGGGTGGGCGGCTCAGGGGCAACATGAGGAGGTATTTTTTCATGGAGAGGGTGGTGGATGCATGGAACAGCCTTCATGAGGAGGTTGTGGGATCAAAAACAGTGGGGGAATTCAAGAATGCATGGGACCAACATAAGGCAAGTATAGTGGGAGGTAGGAGGTGGTTAAGGAGGAAGTAGTCTGCTGGTTAACTAGGATCTGCAGCTTATCCAGTAGGTAGGGAAATGGGCAGACTAGGTGGGCCAAGTGATCCTTATCTGCCATCAAAGTCTATGTTTCTATGTATGGGACCAAAAAGCATGATGTCAGACTTCTAAAAAAAAAGAGTACTGAAAACATATCTTTTTAATTAGAAGAAACATAGTATATGAAAACAGAAAAAGGCCCATTGGCCCATCCAGTCTGCCCAACCCTACCTAATTCTTGTGCAATGGCCCTAATGACCATTATCCTCCCGTATCACCTCCCCATTTCCATTTCCTTTTGTCCTCATCAGACCCTTATGCCTGTCCCACTCATGTTTGAATCCACCTATTGTTTTGGCTCAGACCACATTCTCTGGTAGTCTGTTTCACTTGTTCACCACTCTTTCTCTGAAAAAGTACTCCCAGACATTCCTTCAAAACCTTCCTCTAGCCAGCTTAATTGATTCCTCTTTGTGTTTGTACTTAGTGTGAACAATTTATTGTATTTCATGTTGCTGATGCCATGGAGATATCTGTACATTTGGATCATGTCCCTCCTGTCTCTCCTTGTCTCCAGTGTGTGCATAGTAAGGATCCATTTCAATATAACAATACTAAAGCAAAATACAGTAAGAGAGAAGAGGGGAGAAAAGAGAGAGAGAGAGAAGAGGAAGAGACAAAAAAAACAACCAAAAAAACAAAACTGTAGGGGGCCGGAAACTGCTTTCCGGTGGGATGGGGGTTCGAGACTCCCTAGCAATTTCAGGACCAGCCAGACGAATCTGGAAGGATAGGCAGGAAGCTTACTCAGTGACCAAGGTGTAAGAGGTTTATTCAGCAGTGACAATAAAAACAAGATAACTGTTTTCTACAATGCTACAGGATAATAAAAATAAACAACAAAACAATATGATTAGGATCAACAATTGGTTGAACCAAGAACATGGGTTAACCCTTTTAGTCCAAGTCCTATGTACACTTGGCCGGATGATGAAACAACTGATGAACCAAGCTTGGACTTTCTTAAGAATTGGTTGATCAGCAGGTGGGCATTGACCCCACACAGTGCTTTTATACACAGGCCATAGCGGGGCATCCCCCGGACTAACAGAACAGTAGGAGGAACACTGCTAGCTGGAAAATGCAGAACTTGGTGATCCTCTGTTGCTATGGGCAGGAGGTTAAAGACCTTTGGTCAGTAGATGGTTCTCTGGACGATCCGCAGCAATGACCACTAGCTGGTCCCCAGCACCCAGATGACCTCCCAACAAGATAACTGTGTGACAGGGAGGAATAGGACTATGTCCCAGTTGTTATAGAAAGTGTTTAAATGCAAGGATCTGTTCTATTCTCCCCTTTCCTGTCTCTTGTCTGTCAGGTTGCGCAACCAAATTTTCCTGTGAGACCTAGGATTTGTTCCCCCTGACAGTCTCGCAGTTCTTTGCCTCTCACTGTCCCTCAGTCTCCCTTGCTGTCTGTCTTTTCCTCCCTTGTAGAGCTGCTGGTATAAAAATATATGTAAATCATTATGTGGAAATGTAACTGATGTTGAGATCCCTTTGTTTAGAAATTATATAGTGTTAATTTTTGAAATGTATATAATTGTGGTTTGAGATGATTGCAGAAAGCTATTGGCAACTCAAGAGGTTACCTGAGTGCAATTTGTAAGCCTTTTGCAGAAGAGCTGTGAAAAGGGGCCTCAGCTCAGGGACACTGTGTTTTTTCCAGCACCTGCCTGAAACATACAAGAACAGGATGCGTGTTAAGAATGGGGGTTGGAAGGACTTATAAGAGAGCTGAGCTGGAATTGCTTAGAAAAAAGGGACACAGAGACAAGAAAATCTCAGATGGACTTTTTCTATTTTATTTGGCCTTTGTAAATAGTTATACTGAAAAAGCTTATTTTTTTTATGTTACTGCTAGTGTAAATAAATATTTTTGGTGAATTCTACAATTGCTCCTGGTTTTCCTATGCTTCCTGACCTGTGCCTTGATGACAGACTGCTAACAGAATAATCTTCAGGCTGCCTCTGCAGAGTGACATGGGCACGCAAACACTTATGGCTGGCCGGCAAAATAATAAAAGGGCATACGCAACATTAACTGTGGTCCCTCACACTTGAGCCAGGGGGGCTCTTAAGCTGACTCATTACTGGATGTCTCACTAGCGGGTCTCTACCACTTACCATCACTGAACTGATGCTGGAACACTTGAGGCAGAACTTTGAGACAGGCTGACGTCACTGGAGATGGCTCTGCTGCAGATGGTGGATGGGCCAGTGACCTCCCTGGTCAGTGTCAGGCTCTGGCGAAGCTGGTCCAACCAATAACGGTGAAGCTGAGCATCAGATATGCAAGGATGCAAATTGATAGCTCAGTTCAGGAGCAAGCAAATAGTTTAGATTTTTAAGCATGGTTCAGTTTTCACAGAAAATGCAATCTTTGGGGGGTGCTAGGCAGGCAACAGCACAGTTTGGTTTGGGTGCTAGGCCACAGGACCATTCCCCCCAAAAGGGTGCTGCACATTTAAGGGTCTTCCCCTTTTCTGGTTAATTTTGCAGATCTAACCCACCTTATCGGTATTAATATCCACCCCTGGCCTTAGGTGGGGCCTCATCCACTAGTCCCTATGCTTAAGAGCCTGGATGCTTGACCCTCATGGCTAGCCCCTCCCTTCCTCCCAGCAGCCGGCAAAGGGCCTTTGGTTTCTGTCCCTGCCCCTTGGTGCAGAATGGCATTCACGCAGACCCCAAGGGCCTTAAACCCACTGTGCCCTGGGTTTGCTCCTTTCCCTTTTTGTCTCTTTCCCCCACGGGGCTTTTGAAATTGTGGTGCCCCTCTTTCTTTATTCAGATAGAGGCAAACTACTATTGGCTCAGCCTGCCTTCTCTGGAGCCATATTTGACCATAGCAAAAAATAAATAAAAAAACTAAAATAGCTCAGTGATCTCTGGCCACTCCTGGGGCCTTTCCTTCTGGGCATTTGGCTTGCTGCCTGCACATTCCCCTCCCCCTCAGGGCTGGCAGCTCTCCTAGGGAGCTCATTGCACCCCTCCTTGTACTTACTAGGGCACTGGCCCTTTAATGTTTGCTTTGGGCCCTTTGTCTGCTGCCTCTTCCTGTACTTTCTGGGCTCCAGCCCTCAAATCTTCCCTTTTCCCCTTCCCTGGACCTATGGCATGAGTTAAAACAAAAGGTTGTGCACTTTGCCCACTCACCGCCATGGCCTGGGACTCTAGCACTGCTGGGGGGGTGGTCAAGGAACCAAGCTGGGGAGCTGTGCTCCCACCTGGCTTCTCTCTGGCCTGCACGGCTGCTGGGGTGGAACTGCAGGGTCCAGGGCATGTTTTCTGTCTGGACCAATTTCTTGACACTCCTCTTCAGTCTGCCGGTGCTTTTGATCCTCCCTCGCTGATCAGGCTCTACCCAGGGAGGACAGGTCGCATTAGGGAGCTGAACTCCACCCAACCAACCCTGCTGCTGATGCCACCACTGACAGACTGAAGCAGGAGGGGAGCGATGCTAGAGGAGCCATGGACCAGATTCAGGTATCTTTTTGTTTGTACGGGCTCCTCGTGTCCTCCACCTCCCACTCTGTGCTGCCAACTGCTGTGAAGACCACTGCCCAGGCCCTTTTGTAGGGCAGGGGAGGTCCTGGCTTCTGGCCAGCGGATTGGCCACTAGGATCCCAACAGGGAGGTTTTCGTGCCCATGACTCCCCTTTTCAAGTGCCGAATGGCGCAAAATTAAACAAAGGGACAGGGAGGGGTCGGTGAGACTGCAGGCAAGGGGGAATAGAATGGGGGAGGGGAACTGGATAAAAAAAAAAAGACAATTCCCATGTCAGGAAGAGAGCTCCCAGTCCCTTGCGGTGCCCCTAACTTTGGGGAACTACACAACAACTAAGGATCATACTTGGGGCAGAGGGCTAGAAAGCAGGCCAGTGGATAAAGGCAAGAGGAGGGGTTAGATAGTAGAAGGTTACATAGGGCAGAAGGGGAAGATGCAGGGAGTGGTGCAGTGCAGTGAGTGCGGTGCAGCGGTCTTCAGGAGGACATTTGGGGTACTGCAATGTTGCCCCATATGCAGGTACTTCTCTGGGCTGAGGGCAGAGGTGGCCAGTCTCAGGGCCAAGCTGGCAGGATTACTGGTGATCTCCACCCCCACCCAGAGGCCACCATGTCCCCAGCCACTGCCACAATGGCTGCCCAGGCAGAGAGCTGGATGGACTATAGTGGGCTCAGAGAGGTTGAGGGAGGGGAGTCAGAGGCATATCCCCCATCTGGTCCAACTTAGGAACTCCTATGCTGTCCTGGAGGAGTGGGCAAGCCCCATAGGGGAACCCAAGGTTGAATGTGCAGGTCCTCCATGAGGGAGACCTGGGGTTGGAAGAAGAGGACCCCAAGGGAAGAGGAAGCTGCTCTTTGTAGGTGACTCAATTGTCCGTGGGATGGATTTGGGTACAGGTAGCAGGGTGGAGAGGGAGATAAAGTGCCTTCCAGGAGGCACAGCTCGGAGGGAGGGGGGGAGCGGATACAGAGGATCACTAAAGCGATAGCAAGGAGAGGTGGGATAGAGGTCATTGTCCACCTGGGGACAAATTACCTAGCCAGGAAGGGAGCAAGCACAGAGCAGGTGCAGGAGGACTTCAGGGACTTGGGAGGGAGCCTAGAGACAGTAGAAAGCTCCGTAACATTCTCGGTGGTGCCACAGGTCCATGGTGGGGGGAGGCTAGGAATCTTTGCATCAGAAACTTCAACTCTTGGTTGGAAGGCTGGTGCAGGGAATGGGGATATGGCTTAATAGGAGACTGGAGATTCACCTAGAATGATGTGGGCTTGTACAAGGGCGACGACCTACATCTGTCCAGGAAGGGAACAACGGTCCTCAATGAACGGTTTAAATGCTTCCAGGGCAAGTATTTAAACTAGCCAAGGGGGAGCAATGAGAGAAGGGAAGCTCAATCAGTCCACCCCCAAAGATTAGAGCAGCCTGAAAGAAGGATCAGGAGGGAATGTTGAAGACTGGTACACCTGAACCAGACAGAAAGGGTAAATCAGGGGAAGGGAGGCAGGAAAAGGACTCCAGGAATGGAGGGACACATCAAGAGGCCAAAAACAGGAAGAGAAGGGGGTAAGGCAGAAAAAAGTAAAAGGCCATGAGTACAAATGCCCATAGCCTGGGAAACAAAATCCCAGACCTGGTGGCATTAATGGTAGATGCTGACCTGGACATAGTGGCAATAATCGAGACGTGGTACACCACAAATCATGAATGGGAAGTAAATGTACCTGGTTATGCTCTATTCAGGAGGGACAGAGAAAGTAAAAAAAAGGGTGGGGGTGACCCTGTACATCAGAGAAAGTATAAAGGCAACAGTGGTATAGGATAGGTAGGGGGAGGGCTAGGCACTGTGGGTTACCCTGGAGCCAGGCAATGGCAACTGCAGTCTGCACAGGGGTGATCTACAGGCCTCCATCTCAGGGGGAGAAGGTCAATAGGGAGCTAGTAGAGGAAATACAAGATATGGCAACAATAGGGGAGGTACTTCTGCTGAGGGATTTTAATATGCCTGATATAGACTGGACCATCCCAGTGGCTGCCTCAGTCAGGAGCCATGGCATCTTGGACTTCCTGCAGGGAGCAGGCCTCAGGCAGCTAGTGCTTGAACCCACCAAGGACAGGGTGATTCTGGACCTAGTGCTGACCAGTGGAGACAGAATCATGGAAGTCTGGGTGGAAGGTAACCTAGGGTCCAGCAACCACCAAAGAGTGTGGTTTAACATGGATATAGGGTCACAGTCTGCCACACAAAGGCGAAGGTCTTGGATTTCAGGAGGCAGACTTTGCAAGGATGGGGATAGATATTAAAGAAGCCCTGGTGAGGAGGGAGGGAGACGGGGGGGGGTGAGGAGCAGTGGGCACACCTAAAAGGAACCATAGTGGAAGTGACAAACCAGTGCATTAGACTGAGGCAAAAATGCAAGAGAAGGAGGAAACCACTATGGTTCTCCAAAGAGGTAGCAGAGAAAGTAAGGGCCAAAAAGTTAGGTTTCAGAAAGTATAAGGAGACACAGAAGGAAGAGGACAGGGTGGTGTGCCTAAATCATCTGAAGGAAGCAGGGAAAGCTGTTAGGTGCGCAAATTTACAGACTGAGGAAAGACTAGCTCAGATGGTGAAGAAAGGGGACAAGACATTCTATAGGTACATCAATGAAAGAAGGAAATCCAGGGGAAGGATTGTAGGGCACAGAGGAGATTTATTTATTATTTATTTAAATTTTGGTGACTGGATAGACCCACTGAGACCAAAAGAGTCCCTTTTTCATAGGTGGCGCAGAATTAATTACATACATCTATTAAACCTATCAAAATGCATACATATAATTTCACAATTACTTTAACAGTTAATACAGGCATACCGATCAAGTTAAAGATGCAGTGGCAGGTTAATTGCAATTAACATCAATAGGAGAACCAGAAAACCAAAACAGGTGGCAACTCGTCGCACTATGGGTGCCTCAAAGTTGGGCTACCCCACAAAGCGGAAAAACAAGACCTCTAAGCTAGGTCACAATAAAAAAGCTTTTTTATTAATTATAAAATAGCTACAAGCAGGTCATCAAAAAATCACAGCACCCCTTTGTACATCAGATGTTTACATCTACAGATGCTTTATCACTGCCTGATAAAGCATCTGTAGACGTGAAACCCACAGGAGACAGGCAGGGAGAAGAGGGGGAGGAGTAGCTCTCTATGTAAACGAAGGGATAAAAGCAACTGAACAAAAGAGTAAACAGGGAGGAGAGGAGGCACTGTGGGTCACCTTGGAGACTGGAAAGGGCACCACAATCCGCACAGGGGTTGTGTACAGACCCCCATGTCAGGGGGAGGGAATGGACAAGGATATGATAGAAGGTATTCTTAGAATGGCAGATAAAGGGGAGATACTGTTGATGGGAGACCTGAATATGCCAGATGTTAATTGGAGCACATTTGCTGCAGCCACATCCAAGAGCAGGGCCATTCTTGATGCCCTACAGGTGGCAGGCCTCAGACAGCTAGTTTCAGAACCCACTCATGAGGGAGCAATCTTAGACCTCATACTCTCAAACGGGGCAGTGAGAGGATCTCAGATCTAGAAGTGGGTTGCCATCTGGGAACAAGTGACCATCAAACAGTGTGGTTCATGTTAAACTCAGCTACAGAGTCAAGCCTACAAAAGTGAGGGTACTGGACTTTAGAAGGGCTGACTTTGGCAAGATGGAGAGTGCCTCAGAAAAGCACTAGCAAACAGGCTAGAAGGAGGTGTGGAGCAACAATGGGGAATCATCAAAACTGCCATCACAGAGGCAACAAGCCTTTGTGTGAAGCAAATAAACAAATCAAAATGAAAGAAAAAGCCACTATGGTTCTCAAAAGAGGTGGCTGTGAAAGTCAGGAAGAAAAAGATAGCATTCCGGAAGTATAAGGAAACACAGAAGGAGCAGGACAGAGAGCTGTACCAGTTAAGGCAGAAGGAAGCAGGGAGGGAAGTCAGAATAGCAAAGGCCCAAACTGAGGAAAAGATAGCCAACTCAGTTAAGAAGGGGGATAAAACCTTTTATAGGTACATCAGCGAACGTAGAAAGACAAAGGGAGGGATAGTGAGGCTGAATAGAATGAACGGTGGGTGGGCAGAGGGGGACAGTGAAAAAGCAGGGATACTGAATGAATATTTCTGCTCAGTATTCACAAAAGAGGAGGGGGAAGTGCCTAATCCAATTAACAGAAGCACTCTTGATAGGGGGGTCGATCCCAGTCCTTTCACAGAAGAAAGGGTTCTGCAAGAACTCCTAAAACTGAAGGTGGACAAAGCAATGGGTCCTGATGGAATTCACCCCAGAATTCTAAAGGAATTAAGGGAGGAACTAGTGAGACCACTGGCTACTCTTTTTAATAACTCATGGGAGGATGGTGTGGTACCTGAGGACTGGAGAAAGGCGGATGTGATTCCCCTTCACAAAAGTGGGACCAAGACAGAGGCAGGAAACTACAGACCTGTCAGTCTGACCTCTGTGGTAGGGAAAGTGATGGAGTCACTTCTGAAGGAAAGAATAGTTGAGTACCTAGATGCCAGTGGGGCACAGGACCCAAGGCAGCATGGGTTCATAGCGGGAAGGTCATATCAGACGAATCTAATAGATTTCTTTGACTGGGTGACCAAAGTAGTAGACCAGGGAGGGGCTGTGGACATGGCCTACCTAGACTTTATCAAGGCATTTGACACAGTTCCACACAAAAGATTAATAGTCAAATTAACCAGCCTGGGAGTGGGTCCCAGGGTGGTAGCCTGGGTAAAACATTGGCTGCACAACAGGACACAGAAGGTAATTGTAAATGGAGTCCACTCTGAAGAAAGAGGGATTACTAGTGGGGTACCGCAGGGTTCAGTATTGGGTCCAGTCCTTTTTAATGTGTTCATCAGTGACATTGCAGAGGGACTGGAAGGAAAAGTATGTCTCTTTGCAGATGACACAAAGATCTGCAACAGGGTTGATACACAAGGAGGCGTGGAAAGGATGAGAAGGGACTTGGCAAGGATGGAGGAATGGTCAGAAGTATGGCAGCTAGGATTCAATGTAAAGAAGTGCAAAATAATGCACCTGGGAAACAAGAACCTAGGGGAAGAATACACAATCAGGGGGAGGTAGTAACAACAACAAAAAAGGAAAGGGACCTGAGGGTAATCATATCAGAAGACCTTAAGGTTAGCAAGCAATGTGAAAAGGCAGTAGGGAGGGCTGGGAGTATACTGGGATGCATAGGGAGAGGCATCAGCAGCAGAAAACAGGAAGTTGTTATCCCACTGTACAGACAGTTGGTGAGACCCCATCTGGAGTACTGCGTCCAGTTCTGGAGATCCCATCTCCGCAAGAACATAGACAGGATAGAGGCAGTCCAGAGGAGGGCAACTAAAATGGTGCAGGGTCTGCAAGAGAAGCCGTATGAGGAGAGACTAAAGGAGCTTAATATGTATACCCTTGAGGAAAGAAGGGGGACATGATAGAAACTTTTAAGTACCTCAGTGGAATCAACAAAGTCCAAGAGGGTAGCATCTTTCAGAAAAGAGACGTGCAAGAACAAGGACACAATTTAAAAGATAGAAGGGGGCGGTTCAGGGCAATGTGAGAAGTATTATTTCCAGAGAGGTAGTGGATGCATGGAACAGCCTTCCTGAGGAGGTTGTGGGGTCTAAAACTGTGGAGAATTCAAGAATGCATGGGACAGACATAAGGCAATTCTTGTGGGGGGTAGGAAGAAATAGGCTGTTGGTTAACTAGGATCTGCGGCCTATCCTGTAGGTAGGGAAATGGGCAGACTAGATGGGCCAAGTGGTCCTTATCTGCCATCAAAGTCTATGTTTCTATGTATGCTTCTATGTATGTTTGTGAGTGTACGAAGGGGTGCTGCAATTTGGCTTGATGACCTGCTTGTAGCTATTTTATAATTAATAAAAAAGCTTTTATATTGTGACCTAGCTTAGAGGTCTTGTTTTTCCACTTTGTGGGGTAGCCCAGCTTTGCAGTTCATATCAATAGGAGAAGAAGTACTATTATATACGAGATAATCACAATCAGATTGAGGTCCCAGTGAAGTTAGATCGGCAGTAGGGAATCGGCTGAGTCTCAGTGGTAACATGTGCAGAGGCTCAGTTACAACAGGTGGGCCTTAAGACCCTTCCTGAAGCCACCCCAGTGGCACTGAAGGTTGAGGCGCTGGATGCCACACCTCACACCATGCCGGCAACCCGGGTTTGGGAACAGACTAGGGTCATTCAAGGGTCGGCTGGGGGCATTATGGATTGAGCGTCTGGAGGGCTGCTCTCCTTCCTCGGGGCGGGGGTTGTGCTGCGTGCGTCAGCACAACAAGAGGGGTTCGGCCTGTTCCCAGGGTGCTTGGCTGCCTCCATGGAGGTGGAGACAGCTGCTGTGCACATTGCATGGGCGTGAGGGAGAAAATACAGAGGAAAATACCAGGATCCGGTAGGACCCATGATGGCCCCGATGGGCCAGACGTACCTCTCCGAGGGGGGATCGTAGCCCCTGTCAGGTCCAGGGAGGTGGTAAAATAATGCTGTGATAAAAAAAAAAAAGACCCTTCTTGAAGCACCCACGTGAGGTACATTCCTGGAGACTACTAGGGAGACCTTCCAGATGGGTGGGATGAAGGCAGCATAGGACTGGAGTCCTAGGGACATCCTTACCCTGGGGCATTTGTCGGACTTAGCTCCATGCCATCTATCCATTTGTGATCTGCCATCAAGGTAGTCCATGAACCATTGAGTAGACACAGATGATCAAGACCAAGAGATGTTAGTTTCGCGATAAGCAGCTGACGATTCACCAAGTCGAATGCCTTGGTGAGATCTATAAAGACCATGCCGGTTAGAAGGCTATCATCTAGAGCTGAGAAGATATCCCTGGTAAGGCTAATCAGGGCTGTGGTGGTACCATGATTTTTTTCTAAAACCATGTTGCCATGCAGTTAGTAAATTGTGCCGTTCAATGTATTCCTGCACCTGCTGGTATACAATCCTCTCTAATAGGGCTGTGCGAATAACGAATATTATTTCCCGAATACCACGAATAATGAGCTATTCGTTATTCTGAATCTGAATTATGAATAGCTCACTATTTGTCCATATTTGGGAAATAATATAACCCCCTTCTCCCCACCCTCAGATAGCACCCCCCCCCAAGTTCCCCAATCACTATTACAATATTTAAAAAAAAAAAGGCAGAAAATTCTTTTGGGGGCAGCCGGAACAACCGCACCGCCTCCACAACCAGTTGCCAGTTTTCATTACTAAATTAAAAGTCACGTGATCAGCTTGATCTCTATATAAGCACAAGCAGGCGCGGTTTCATTCACAAAAAGGCAGCCAGTCGTGGAGGAGAAAGGGCTGCACCGGCTGCCTTTTCTTACATTTATATATCTTGTTTAGGTGCAGGCAGGGTGCGGGGGAGGCGGGGCTGCTGCTGGCTACCGGGGTGTGGGTTGTGGAGGAGGACCACGGGAGGATTGTTAACTTTTAATTTAGCAATGAAAACTGGCCGACCGTGGAGGTGGTGGGTTGTGCCGGTCAGCCCAAAAAGAATTTGCTGCCTTTTTTTTCTTTTTAAATATTGTAACAGTGGTTGGGGAACTCGGGGTGCTAGCTGAGGGGGGAAAGGGAGTTATTTTTTTTGCCGAATATGAATATTTGACTGAATATTCGGTCGTGCTGACCCCAAATACCGAATATTCTGCCAAATATTCGAAAAAAGGTATTCGCACAGCCCTACTCTCTAACACTTTACTTAGAGTGCAGAGGATGGATATTGGTCTGTAATTCTCAACAAGCTCAGTATTCCCACCTTTAGGGATAGGGGTAACTAGGGCAACTTTCCACACTACAGGGACTTTGACTTCAAGCAGAGATCTATTGAGGAGCCAAGTGATTGGAGAGGCAATGACGTGGGCTACGACTCTGAGAAGCCTGGGCTCCAGCTTGTCATACCCCGCAGAACCAGAGGATTTGATTTTTCTTAGCAATTTCAGGACCTCAGATTTAGTTGCAAGTTTGAAGTGAAAATTAGGGGTAAGAGGTTTGCGCTTGTGAATGATCTGCGGGGGGAAGGGAATACCCAGAGGGATTATTTTTAAATTTGTTCAGGTCAGTGAGGAATGAATTTAGTGCATTAGCAGCATCTTGCAGGTTAGGATAGTGGACACCATTTGCTACTATGTCACATTTTTCATGGGTGGTGTTCCCCTTTAGGAGAGAGTTAATTTGGGACCAACATTTTTTAGGGTCAGAAAGGTTTTTAGTTTGTAGGTTCTGGATGTAATATCTTTTAGCAGATTTTAGTTCCTTTTTACACTTGTTGCTCAATTTTCTGTATTCCACTCAATCCTTGGTCAGATTTGTAGATTTGAATTTACCCCAGGCTCTGTTTCTCACCCTCATTTGCTTTTTTAGGTTTCGGGACAGCCACCCTTGAGTGTTGTCCCTTGACTCTGATTTGTTTTGGGGTGGCATGCTTATTGGCGGCCAAGAGGAAGTTATTGATGAAGAATTCGAAGGCTGAGTCCAGACTAGGGGCTAGCTTGATTTGAGTCCAATCCACCACTGATAGGGTTTCGAGAAAGGAGCAAGTGTCAAAACTGGAATAATCCTGAGCTCAAAAAAAATCTGGGTGGAGAGTTGGGATGGTCATTTTTCCCAGATGCCGAATATAGGGGCATTGTCACTTACGGAGTCCGCAAACGTCCCAGCCAGTTTGAAACTACTGAGGTTGGAAGTGAGGATCCAATCTAATGTGGTGTGGTTTCCAGACTTAATGTTCAATCTTGTGGGTTCTCAGATCAACTGGGTCAGGTCGATTTCTAGCAAACTGGATTTTAAATCACTAATGGTGTGCTGATCCCAGTGGAGGTTAAAGTTGCCAAGGATTATCTTCTCTCACTGAGGTAGCCCCTGGATTAGAGCCAGAAGGCTCTTTAAGGCATCTTTTGCAGTCTTAGGTGGGTTGCAGATGCAGCCTATCAGCAGGGGGGGTTAGTCCTGCCAAGCAGTATTTTGATGAACACTGCCTCGTTACCTGAGTGGGTAAGGTCAGGCGTTGCCACCAGGGTAGCATTTCGGGAGGTTTTTACATAGATGATAACTCCACCACCCTTCCTACCACATCTATTGTGCCTAAAGGACTTAAACCCCTGGAATTCAACCTCATGCATTAAGATACTAGGCTTGAGCCAGGTTTTGGAAATGGCAACTATGTCAGGGGAGTGCATATTTACCCATGCCTCGAGTTCATGCATTTTAGGTCTGAAGCTGTTAATATTCATGTGGACTAGTTTTAGACCTTTGGCATTAGCCCAGACAGCCATAGACGGTGACACAGTTGGAACATTAGGACAAGGAGAGCTAGGGTTAGATTCAATGTCCCCAGCTAGTAACAACTTAATGGTTAGCAGGAATTTCAGGAGTGACCCAAGGGGGGGGAGGAAGATCTAATGTTTATAGACTCTTAAGATGTGCCATAAACATATAGCAGTTTCCCCCTTTTCTAAGCCTGTATATAGTGATTACGGCAGAGTTAAGGTTGACCTGGGGGTAGATACATGAAAAAGGGGGTACAGATGATCTGTGGGCTGCCTCGTGTCCTGCCTGAGAGTGAGCAACAATTGGTCTGTGCCCAGGATTACAAGCATGTAAGTACAAGCCAGAACTATACCCAGCAACATAATAAAGCTTAAAGATGGGTCAGCTAAGAGGAGGAAGTTCAGATTAACCCCAGAGATATAACGGCAGTAACAGTTCAGGGGAAGAGGGGTTCAACAATAGGGAAGCAATTCTTAAGGTCTACAAGACTAAAATAGGCAGCTATTATGTGAAAAATAATTATCTCCAGATCCCAGTTACCAGGACAATAAATTCAAGGCCACCACCTTTCAGGGTCTAGCCACACTTGGAGAGTAATCAGTTTCTACTTATGAAGAATCAGCTGAGTGCATATGAAAGAAGCAATACAGATACTATAAGACTGTAAGGCACACAGACACAGCTGTAGCTTAACAGTGGAACTCCTGTGCCAGTTGGCAACTCCTGAGGTCAGGCAGCCCCGAAACAATAGTCAATTTCTAGCTATACAGTTACAACTTAATTCAGATATGTGGAAAAAGACAACTACAGATAAGCTGTAAGACACCTGCTCCTATTAATAAACCATGAGTTCTCGCCCCCATTAAGAATGATTAAACTCAATCTATACAGTCCCAGTTTACAAGAGTTGGGCGGAGCCTAAAGGGAACCAAGTCCATTTAAATAGTGCCAGAGGTAGGGGAGGACAGGTGGGAGAAAAAATCAGGATAGAGTCAGCAACGATCCAGGCTCCACTGGAAGCTCAGTGCCAAGGAAGCTCAATTGTAACAGGCTTCTCCAGGTAACCAGTCAATGCAGAAAATTTGAATTCCCCATTCTTCAAGTCCCTTAGATGAATAGTTCACTGATGTGGGGGAAGGGGGTTCCGGTCACTGTCCTGTTTCTTCGAGCCATGTCACTCCCCATAGGATCACCGTTAGGTGCAGGGGGAAGGTACCAGTTCCTTTTGGGCACCCTCAACTCCCATTGCTCCTTGCTAGTCTACTAGTGGTTGTGATCAGGGCAGAGAGCCACGCCATTTATAAGATTCCCAGAACAGTGAATTGAGACTTGGCGCCTTTCCAGAGGGGCCACTGATTGGCCCGAAAATGCCACAGTACAGCCATTGGGCTTCCAGACTTTGGTTTCAGAGTTGGCGCCTTTCCAGGGAGGCCACTGATTGGCCCGGAAGATGGCACAGTACAGCCGTTGGCCTTTCTTGGCGGATGAACAATCCCTTGCTCTCTTTGTCACAGTGCAAGATCGGCAAGCGAAATTCAAACTCCAGGCAGGTGAGCAGGAATCAAAGCAGTGCAGGCCAGGTGAAGAAACAAGCTCAGCATGGGGATTGGTGCACCAAAAAATCAGGACAGAATCAGCAACAATCCAGGCTCCACTGGAAGATCAGCGCCAAGGAAGCCCAGCCGTAACAAGCTCCTCCAGGCAACCAGGCAATGCAGAAAAATAGAATTCCCTTTTCTTCCAGTCCCTTAGATAAACAGTTCACTGATGCGGGGGGGGGGTCCTGGTCACTGTCCCATTTCCTCGAGCCGTGTTGCCCCCTGTAGGATGGCCATTGGTGTGGGGGGAAGGTAATGGCTCATCTTGGGCACCCTCAAACCCCATTGCTCCTTGCTAGTCCGCTACTGGTTGTGATTAGATGAAGGGGAGACTGTAACGGGAGATCTGGAAAAGACAGAAATACTGAATAAATACTTCTGTTCAGTATTCACTGAAGAAGGGGAGGGGCAGGGACCACAGCTGGGCACCAGGTACAAAGGAGGGGAAGGAAGTGAACAGTCCATTTACAGAAAACAGAGTCCTGGAGGAGCTCACAAAGCTGAAGGTAAACAAAGCAATCGGGCCAGATGGCATGCATCCCAGGATTTTGCAGGCTCTATGGAGGGAGCTAGCTGTGCCACTGGCAGCCATGTTCAGTGAGTCGCTCAACACAGGAGTAGTTAAAGAAGACTGGAGGAAGGCAAATGTAGTCTGTCTTCACAAGTGTAGTAGCAGGGAGGAGGCAGGAAACTGTGGGCCAGTCAGCCTCACCTCAGTGGTGGGTATGATTATGGAGGCACTGCTTAAGGAAAGAATTGTGGAACACCTGGAATCCAACAGGGCCCAGGATCCACTGCAGCATAGATTCACACTAGGAAGGTCATGTCAAACCTGATAGATTTTTTTGACTGGGTGATGAAGGAGGTGGATGGGGGGGCAGTAGATATTGCCTACCTCGATTTCAGCAAGGCCTTCAACATTGTCCAACATAAAAGACTGATGAACAAGTTGGGTAGCATGGGTGTGGGCCACAAGGTGGCAAACTGGGTTAAAAACTGGTTAGTGGACAGGAAGCAGAGGGTGGTGGTAAATGGGATCCAATCTGTAGAGAGGAGTTGATCAGTGGGGTACCCCAAGGATCAGTCCTGGGGCCAGTCCTTTTTAATGTCTTCATAAGTGATATTGCAGAAGGGCTGGAGGGGAAGGTTTGCCTATTTACAGATGACACAAAGATCTGCAACAGGGTGGGACAGTCCAGATGGGGTGTAGAAAATGAGGAGGGACCTAGGAAAGATGGAAAAATGGTCAGAAGAGTGGCAACTGAGGTTCAATGCAAAGAAGTGCAAGATCATACACCTGGGATGCAGAAACCCATGAGAGAGCTACAGGATGGGAGGGGAGTTGCTATGGGTCACCAGGGAAGAAAGGGATCTGGAGGTGATAATCTCAGATGACCAAAAGGTGGCCAAGCAGAGTAGAAAGGCTGTAGGGAGGACCAGTAGCATGTTGGGGTGCATAGGAAGGGGTATCACTAGCAGAAGAAGGGAGGTGGCGATACCACTATACAAAACACTGGTGAGACCTCATCTGGAATACTGTGAACAGTTCTGGAGGACGCATTGTTGTAAGAAAATAGACAGGGTGGAGGTGGTTCAGAGAAGGGTGACAAAGATGGTACAGGGCTTGCAACAGAGGACATATGAGGAGAGACTGAAAGACCTCAATATGTATACACATGAAGAGAGAAGCGGGAATGGGGAGATATGTTTGAAACCTTCAAGCATCTTCAGGGCATAAACAAGGTGCAAGAGGCCAATATCTTTCATTATAGAAGATGTACTAGAACAAGGGTGCATGATATGAGATTGGAAGGGGGCAGGATAAGGGGAAATGGTGAGGAAGTTTTTTTTCATGGAAAGGGTGGTGGATGCATGGAACAGCCTGCCCCAGGAGGTGGTGGGGCAAGCACAGTGGGAGGATTTAAACATGCACGGGATAGGCACAAGGGAACCCAAGTGGTGGGAAGGAGAGGATAAAGCCGATGACCAAGTAGGGTAAGTGGCCACTAATAAAGGTAGGGCAGATTGGATGGGCCTAGTGGTCCTTATCTGCCATCCATTGCTATGTTACTATGATCCTTAATCTCTCCTCATACACTTTCTCCCCCAGCCCCTGGATTATCTTGGTCGCCCTTCTCTGTGCAGCCTCCACCTTTCAGCCCTTGCATAGATGTGGGCTCCAGAACCTCACACAGTACTCCAGGTGAAGGTGAACCACAGACCTATACAGGGAAATGATCATCTCTCTACTTCTACTGCTGATCCCATTTCCTGTGCACCCCAGTATCCTGTTTGCCTTCCTTGCTGCCCTGTTGATTTTGGGCTTTCTGATATTCTTACCTCAGGTTCTTTTCCTCAGCTGTGCTCCTTTCCCTCATTTATGCCTCCTTTAATAAATGTTATTTATTTATTGAATTTTGATGACCGGGTAGGCCCACTGGGCCCCAGAGGTCCCTTTTTCAGGGGCAACCCGGGAGTTACAGGCAATACTTGGTAAACAGTCATACAGCTACAGATAATATGGCATGCAACAGTCTACATGGATATATAGCAGTAAAAACGTCTTAAATATCATGTAGCAATTATATTATTCAGGTGCACAGTGTAGTGGAGCCATGGATTTAGCTGGGTCTCTAGTTACTCTCCTTGGAAATTCAAGGGAGGGAGGGAGGGAGAGACCACTAACGTATTAGTGCTGCCAGTTCAGGCTCTTGTGATGTAAGTGATGCAAGTGCACAGACCAGCGAGTAGTGAGGGAGTATCAAGTGCCATAGCATAGGCATTTACTCATGGCAAGCATATGAGTCTTGAGTCTAGTGCGGAAACACGTTAATGATGGAGCTTCCCGGACCTGCGAAGGAAGGTTGTTCCAATGGGAAGGGGCAACATGAGAGAAGAACATGGACCCTGCCTTGGTCCTCACCTTAGGGACCTCTAGGAGAGTTTGGCCTGAGGTCCATAGGTTCCGCTGATTTCGCTTAGCAGTTATGAGTCCAGCAAGACTTGGGAGAGGCATGGAGCTCATTAGCTTATATGCTAGGCCGAGTGTTGGGTACCTAAGGTGAGCTTCGAATGACGGCCAGCTGAGTCTTGATAATGACTCACAGTGGTGACTCCTGGAGTGGGGCAGAGTGTCAAAATGGACCACCTTATTGTACAAGGTCTGTAGCTTGCTGAGCTCCAGCTTGGCTACTCCCTGAAGTACTGGGGCCACGTAGGTGAGTGTTGGGAGTAGGACACTCGAGGCAATGGCTGTCCTGGCTTCTGGGATCAACTGATCCTTTAGCCTATAGAGTGTTCCAAGTTTTCCATGGATGACCTTTGTGACTTGATCAACATGTTGCTTTAAGGTGAAACCTTGGCCCAGGGTATGTCCAAGGCATTTTGTGGAGGCAACTACTTTTAAGTTTATTACCCACCCTGGACTTGAGTTGAAGGAGTTATGACCTGTCTAGGCCAAGGGATCTGGGTCCAAACAGCATAGCCTTTATTTTGTTGGTATTTAGGACCAATTTGTTCTTAGAGAGCCAATCCTCCATAATGTGGATGTCCACTTGGAGGGCTATCCCAAGGTCGTCCAAGTTATCAGAGGCTCTGTATATCACCGCGTCATCAGCATACTGGATGACACTACTGCTCCCATAATGGTTGCGCAGCTCATTTGTAAACAGTGAGAACAGTAATGGACCAAGTGTAGACCCTTGTGGTACCCCTTCCTTAAGTGGCAGTGGATCTGAGATTTTGTCCTTCCACTTGACCCTCTATGTGCGCCCTGTGAGGTAGCTTTCAAACCACCTGAGTGCATGAGTGTCTAGGCCTAACTGGCACAATTTTTGGTGTAGAAGCCTGTGGTCAACCAAGTCAAATGCCTTGGAAAGGTCGATGAAAACCACACCTGTATTGGACCCTGATTCGATTTCCCTAAGTACATCTGCAGAGAACTTAGTTAGGGTGGTGTCGGTCCCATGTTTGGCTCTGAAACCATGTTGAGCCGGGGGAAGAAGCAGGTGTGCTTCTAAGTATTCCCTGAGTTGGGTGTACACAAGTTTCTCCTGAATTTTTGCAATGGTACATAGCAAGGAGATCGGCCTGTAGTTCCCAATTGGTTCGGCAGGCCCACCCTCATGAATAGAGACCACATGAGCCTGCTTCCACAGCTCAGAGACAGACCCTTCTAGAAGGGACCTGTTTAAGAGCCAGGTAAGAGGCCTAGCTAGAGCTGGGGCACCGTCCTTGAGGATTCTATTCTGGATGCCGTCTGGCCCCCCGATTCTTTTGTTTTCAAGGATTTTAGAATGGATAGGACTTCATTCACCTTAGCCAGCCTCAAATGAAATGGTGGGCGGTCAAGTTTAGGAGATTCCAGTCCAAGAGACTCATTGTTGGTCAGTAGGAGCCCAAACTTATAATTATCAAGGTTCATAAAATAGCTATTGAGGGCCTTGGCGATGAGTGTCTCGTTGTCCAGTAATTGCCCATTTGCCACAATAGGGCCAGGAGCTGCCTTTTTGTTTCCCTTTATCAGCTCATTGATGTGGGACCAGAAAAACTTCGGGTTACCTAGGTTAGTTTTCTGGAGATGAGTGATGTAAGCCTTTTTTGCTAGCGTAACAGCATGCTTACATTGGTTTCTAAGGGCTCTGTAGTTTACAAGGTCAGTTGGGAGCGTAGATCTCTTGAACTTTTTCCAGGCTTTGTCACGGATGATCATCAAGGCCTTTAAGGAGGGCATGATCCTCTCATAGCAGCTTCCTTTTACTCGATGGGTTTTCATCGGAGCAAAGAGATCTGCGGGCCTTGAGAGGGATGTCAGAAAAAAGGCAACTGCCCCTTCCAGGGTAGGGAGGCATCTTAGTGGACTCCACTCAATGCCACCAAGAAAGCCATTAAATTGCTCTGGTGAGAATTTGGAGTAGTCCCTGAATGTAACTACTCTAGGCTGAACCTTGTCCACCCTATTCTTCCATACACAGAAGATGGGCGAGTGGTCACTCAGGGCATCGGCCATGGTGCCTGCTACCTGAATATTCTTTGGGATTGACACCAGGACCCAGTCGATGGTTGAGTGCCTTCCCAATTTGTAATTCATTCTGGTGGGTTGAGTGATAACCTGGGCAAGATTTGCCTCATGTAACAGGCCATTTATGGAGGACTTAGCCTCTTGGGCCCAACTGAGATTGAAATCCCCCAGTATGAGAAGTTCAGACGCAACCTCTATGGTTAGGTCTTTCATGAGTGTCTCCAGGGATTGGAGAGCATTTGTGGGAGGGCTATATACACAACCTATGGTAAGGTGCTTGACACCGCCTAGTGTGAGCCGTATGAAAATTGATTCTGTATCGGGGATGTGCTATGAAGCATGCTGACATGGGAGGAGATCAGGGCATCATTCACATATATAAGTACACCCCCCCCCTTCGATATTCTGTCCTTTCTGTAGCAGACATATTCTGAGGCAGCAACTTCGTGATCAGGGACATGGGGTTTTAGCCAGGTCTCTGAAACTGCTAGCACGTCAGGTTTATACAGGGCTAGCCACGCATGAACTTCGTGTATCTTAGGCCGAAGACTACATATATTCATATGAGCCAGCCTCAAACCCTTTGCTGATAGCCAGGTCTGGTCTTGGGAGGAGGAAACTGAGATATTAGCAATACCAGGGCCCGGGTTCGATTGAAGGTCCCCCGAAAGTAGCAGCAGAGCTGTGAGCAGGAGACAGAGAGTAATGGTAAGAGATGGGAGAATCGTTTTGCTGGGCATACTTCTAGTAAGGAGAAGGGATCTATAGCAGATCCCATTTCTAGTGAATTCATAGGCAACTAGGAGGGAGATATTGCACGCCGGGGATGGGCAGTAGTAGTGACTGGCTGGGTGTGCTGCCAGTCCTTGAGGGGCATGGGTGGGAGGGCCAAGTATGCTATCAAGCCAGTCCACCCAGAGCACAGATAGGATATAGATAGTGGCAAGGAGGAGACCTCTGTTTGGTCTGCGGGGACTCATCTTGCCAACCAATGTAGTCCCCTGGCTGGGCATCTGTTTGTCAGGGTGCATGCACTGAGTTTTCATGCCTTGTCTAGTAAGTAGCAGGTTCTGGTCCTGTGTAGTTTCTGGACAGGCAATGTGCAATGTTAACAAGGGTTGAGTACAGATCAGTTAACTATTGTTACAGCACACTGGTAAAGAATAGGTGTGCACAGAAATTTTAACTAATTTTGTTCCATGCAGTTTTGGCTCAGCATTTAGGTAATAGTAGTATCACTAGGAAACAAACGTCCTACCTATAGTTGTTCAATAAGTTAGTTTCCAGCTAAGGCAGTCCCCACTGTGCCTGTATTAATACTGTAATAAGAACACATTCAGGGATACATTACTGCATTCAATTCGATTGAACAGGCTCGCATCAGATCAATAAGATGCTAAAGGGCTAGGCTGCTGCATTCATTTAGTAAGGCTAGCATCACTTCGTAGTATAGTTAATAGTAACACATTCAGGGATACATTCCTGCATTCATTTCGTTGAACAGGCTAGCATCAGGTCAATAAGACACTACAGGCCTAGGCTGATGCATTCATTTAGTAAGCTAGCATCACTTCATAGTAAGTTAATAGTAATTAGGTCACATATCTGCCTGAACTTGTTACCCCAGCAGGTAAGCTCACAGCAGGGGGTAGAAACTAAATCCCTAGCAAGCTGAAAGGTGCAAACTCCTGTGAGACTTGACTGGAGGTGGAAAAGGCAGTAGGTGGAGCAGGTGGAAGCTCCCCCTAAGAGTGATAGCTCCAGCCTCCACTATTGGTCGCTTGGGAGCAGTGGGCGGGGCAACTGCGTATTTAATGGGAGGAGGGAAAGGGGTGAGTGGGCACAAAATTTTTCAAGGAGTCAAGTGGTCATTTCTGCTTCGGGGGAGGTCCACCCTGCAGGAGGAGCTGGCCGGCGCCTCGACCCCGAGGTTCAAGTGTCTTTGGTCGAGCAGTGGAGGGGGGAACCCAATTCAGCAGGTCTCCCTCGCCACCCCTATCGGTTCCGATTACAGTTTCTGTGCCGAGAGGGGTTTCAGCCTTTAACAGCAGGGCTGCTCTCCGTCACTGTCCCTCTGAACCAATCGGCGCTGGTGCCTCTTTCAAAGTTGAAGGTGCCAAATTAAACAAAGGAGCACGGTGGAGCTTGTGAGCCCTCTGGTTACAAGCAGTCAAGCTGTCGTTTTTGCTTCGGGGGAGGTCCACCCGGCAGGAGGAGCTGGCCGGCGCCTCGACCCTGAGGTTCAAGTGGCTTTGGTCGAGCAGTGGAGGGGGGGCCTGATTCAGCAGGTCTCCCTCACTGCCCCTATCCGTTGTGATTACAGTGTTTCACCAGGAAAGGCACACTGAGCTAAAATAGCTAATTTCCAGATGCATCCTGGGAGAACGGGGAAAAGGGAATACACTACAGAGTATAGAACACAGATGCAAAACAAGACTATACAAAGAGTTAAGTCTATACATAAACCGAAAACATTTAGGTTGTAACCAGATAATTTGTGGGCTAGACAAGTGGCATTTGCCATCAGATATAGTCTATAACAAATATCCCTATACATAAGCATACATTTATATTTAATGCCTGCTGGTCAGTAGCACACTGAATGTGTCTTTGCTTAGCAGGCCAAGGGTCAGTGGTTTAAATCTGAACAGGGACTTAAGCATTTTTTCCTGGGTCACTCCTGAAAAAGGGACTTCTGATCCCAGTGGGCTTACCTGGTTACAAAAATGAAATAAACACATAAAAATAATGCTGCCCACCGCCGCAGCCATGATCTCATGGAAGTCCTAGAGTCTTTCCAGTTCCATATGATAACAGCTCCAGCAAAACCACATGGTCAATTACAGCATGGAGTAAAGGGTGAACAGGAAAACTGCCCATTAACAATAGAGCACTGAGCAAAGACTGCAAAACTATGGACCTGATTCACTGTCTGGGTCTCTAGGGTTGGTGGGGGTGGACGGAACTTGGAAGGGTAATTAGTGTGGGCAAATTTACTTTTCTAAACTCCGTGGCGGGCGCAAGTCAGGGAGATGGAGAAAGCCATTTGGGGGGATTTATTATTAAAAACTGTACTGGGGACTAAACTCGGTTGGGGAAGAAAGTAATTGGGGGGATTTACTATTTTAAACTCCAGGGGGAGTGGAAGTCAGGGGGAAGATGTCAGCAGAGACCCCCTCCCCAAAAAATGGACCTTCTATTTCCAACAGCCAGATTCAAACCCATAGAAATGCTGAAAAGAAACACTCCCTACATAACTTACATCCATCTCCACTCACTATGACACAACAACCAGACGGCTAGCAACTCGCCCAAAAACGTACTCAGTTCTTATCAGTAACACAGACCATGACTTGACTGAATAGTCTACATTGCTGAAGTGAACATGTGCTACAAAGACTACATCGCTCATATGACAAGCACTATTTTTGACTCACTGAAAAAAATGGCTTTAACGGGATATCGTCTTTCCAGCATTTGCTCTCCTATTTTCCTGAAATCCACTTTCCTGAAGCCTAGCACCTGTGTAAATGACCACTTGTTGCGACCCCAGCTTCATGCTGAATTTCACTGTTCAATGGTCACTCTGGCTAATTGGAGACTCCACTTTAATGTCCCTAATAATATCCTGATAGGGCATCACCAGGCCAAGTACTGCACCCCCCTTGTAGCCTCATTCACCCATTCACTGTGTGAGAAAGCAGTCTTAAATGACATTCACAAATCTTTTCCTTTCTGACTTCTAGCCACTGTCATCCCCCAGTCCTTGTCTGGAAATTTGAAGTCACCCATTAACATAGTTTCTCCTGGTTTTTCACTTTTCTTAACTCCCTCTCCAGAGTTTTATCCATCTTTACTATTTGATCTGGTGGCCTGTGCACTGCACCTACCCTGTGCTTCTTCCCCCTTCCATCAGCTGCATCCACAGTGACTCTACCCCCAACCCTCCTTGATTTTTGTATCTTTAGACACCCTTATATCTTCCCTCATGTGCACTGCCCCTCCCCTCCTGTTTTAGAAACAGAAACATGAAAAGGTGTTGGTAGAAACAGACTCAGTCCATCTTATCTGCCTATTTTCCTGCCTGAGCTGAAATCGATTAGTAGTTTATCCCCTTCCCCTGCTCCCTACCTCCATTTGCTGTTTTAGTTTTCAACCACCCCTTATAGCTGCTCTATGCTCTCTTGAAACCTATCAGTGTCATGGCATGTTTTATTATGATCTGATTGTAACTAATCCATTCTATCTTGTAAGTATTATGACTCCACTGGTATTTATTTTCTTATAATGGTTATTTAATCAATAAGGCACAACAGGGTGTGTGTTATTGTGTGTTATACAATGGCAAGAAAGAATCTTGGACTGTGATTGGTTAGTTTGGTCTCGACCCATGGCGTTATCCCAGCATAACGCCACAGGTCTACTGTCATCATTATGGCTGCTCTCTTTTTTTGCATCTCCTCTTAAGAAACAAAAATATTTTTCCACACTAATAAAAACATTCTTTAAAATTATTTTTTTTATTTTATATATAACAACAAGCCATTGTATAATAGGAATAATGCACTCCAGGGTGTGTAGGTACTGGGATAGCATGCACCTGTGGGCATTTGGCCTTGCACTCAGCCTGAGGCCTCGTACCCAACCCCCCCCCAGGCATGGCGTTCTCCCAGTACGATACACACCCTGTCATGCATTATTCCTTTAATAACATCGCATCTTGGATGGTTGAAGCATGAGACCACAGGCCGAGTGCGTTCAACACCCAAGAAATGGGGTTATTACACAATAACACACACCCTGGAGTGCCTTATTGCTATTATACAATGGCTCATTATATTTAGGATAAAAAATACAATTAATTCACTTGCAGTTTTTTTTAATCATTTAATGCTGTGGAAGAGTATTTAAACAAAATTAAATTCCTTTTTGTACTTCTGCAGCAGGTGGCGCTGTTTACTGTTTGCTATGTGTTGCTCTCTCAACCCCCACCCCCCGCATTGTCTTCTGTCGTTAGTGTGTGTGTGATTCACTTTTTTCTTGGTCCTTCTCCCTCTAATGTGTAACTTACTATATAATTTATGTATCTATTAAAGAGCACCTTTCATGATCCCTGTTAGCACATGAATAAAACTCACTATTTGAAGGTAATGGGTCCCCAAGTGATAGTGCATACTTCAATTTTGCATTTCTGGTTCCCTTTTTTCCGGAATTCACAAGTTAAATAGAACCACGCTTAGCTACCACTCCTCATGCTTTCACTGATTCTGAAGTCTGTGGTACTGCTCCTGTGACGTCACTATAGGGAGCAATGCAGAGTCTCTACTGCGACAATGGCTGGATTTTGGTAATCCAATGGATCTCGGTAGTGATGTGCTAAATGAAATGTTTAATGCTGGCCTGTATTGAATAAAGTACGCTTTTGTCTCTTGACTGCCTTTTTTTGTTTGTTTCTTCAGGCAGTTCACATATTAAATTCATCCTGATGAGCCCACCTCCTGCCTGTGTAGTATTCATCGTGTGAGTGCCTGGAGGGCTGTTGTCATGATAATCACAATGTGTTGGACCCCACGTTGTTACCCATGTTTAGAGACATGTAATGTGCAGTGTTCCACATTTTCAATTGAATCCTTTTACAGTGTGCTGCTGTGTAAAACTAATTTGAGGTTCCATGCCCTAAATCTTACTGAGGAGACCCCCCCCCATGTATGCAGTCATTACTGTTTCACATCCTTGATCCTGATAATGAAGCAGATCACACTGACATCATTCCAACTCTGTTGTCGACACCCTGATTAATTCAATGTGCAGTGGTACAGATATATTTTTCAATAGTTGTACTCTGTGCTGCTTGTAGGACATGGAAATCATTTCACAGTGCAAAAAAGGTTTGACAATATCGGACCAACACCCTGATCCCCCACTGTATTACCATCATACTTCTCATCATGGCATGGTCATTACTATTACTGCATGTTATGTTACTACTGTAAAGTGTTATAAATAAAGTAGATTTCTTACTGTTTAGCTGTGCCTGATAACCAGAAAGTGTTCCACTATACATTCACATATTTTGTTTCATGACTGTGACTGTATTACTTCCTATGATGTGTACCCATGTGAACCTTCCCCTCTGCATCATAATTATATTTCCATCTGCATTTCATTTTTGTTTTTCTTTTTTTGGGGGGTGGGGCATGGTGCAATATAACAGTACTTACTAACCTGTGGTGTGTAATCTATGATGTTACAGTGACATCATTTGTACAAAGATAAATTATGCATGATGTGTGGGGTTACAGTCACAAGTTCTACTTCCAGGTTTCTCATACATCAGGTGGCATCAGTGTTTGGAGGGAAACTTGATCTATGACAGTAGCACAACCATCACTAACAGGTCGTGAATCTCATTAGTACAGTATTTGTCACAACAGTATTTCTCTGTTATTTACAGTTATTCATTGTTTTTGCCTTTTGTAAGCCATCTAATCACAGTAATCGGTTTATTTATTTAATTATTTTGAGCAGATCGGAATTAATCTTTGAGTCAGAGACTCCTTTGCAAATGCTCCACGGCATGGTATCAAAGACGGTATGAAAGATAATACAATAGAGGATTAAAACAATAAATTGAATACTAATCAAGTAACAGAGCTATAGCACAGGGTAGTCATAGGATGTCCACACAGGGTACAATTGTCAAATACAGTAGTAGACAGCAATAAAATATACACAGGAATATATAGTGTAGTTAGGTTGCCCAGGACCAGACTGAGCAAGGTGTAAAAACTAAAATTAATATAATTTAATTTGGCGGAGTAGGTCTCACCAATTTCTGTGATAAAATAATAGGTAGTGCTACGAGAGAGTGGTTACAGAATAGGAGGCGCAGTCAGAGGAGACATTGTTCTAAAGGAGGAGGGTGGACTAGGTTGTTGGAGGGCAGTGTCATGTGCAGTCACAGACAGAAGAGGATAGGAGTGGTTCTTTGAGCTTGGCTTTGAAGGGGACGAGTTTAGGTTCAACAGAGATGTCAGTGGGCATTTCATTTAGCCATAGTGGGGCCCTATAGTAGAAGGCACACTGATCCAATGATATCCTGCAGTGAGGTACTAACACGGGAACTTTGGTGGATCTTTGTGTGGCACAGAGCACTGGGGCAGGTTGTATAAGGCTATTGAGGACGGGGTAGGAGGCCATGGGTGACTTATTTGGCTGTGAGGCAGGTGTGATATTTGAGCCTCCCATCAAAATTCAGCCAGTTGGTGATCTGATAGGGGTCACGCATGTGGGTCCATCTGTCACACCCTGTCAGAAGCTGGCAGGCTCTAGTCATAGTAACTTTGACCCTGCGAAGGACAGTGTGGTCAGCAAACCCGTAACAGATAATCCCATACTCCACCAAGGAGATTACGGTCAGGTGGAGGCAAGCACCGTTTGTGCCTATAGAGAAGGCCTAGTCTGCTATTTATGGCTGAGCTAAGGTGGTGAATGTGATCATGGTAAGTAAGCGAGGAATCAAGGGTGACCCCAAGGTATTTAAAGGAGGTCACTTGTTCCAGAGGGGAGTGCTGGCAGTTCAGGATGTGGAGCGGGGTGTTGCTCCATTTATTTTGGCTATGTACGAAGACCATAACCTTTTTTTTTTTGTAATTTAAGACCAGTTTATGTTCAGTGAACCAGGCTTCAGACTCAGTGAACAAGGTCTGGAGGGCACTTTGTAGAGGGGGAAGGTCAGGGTGACTGCAACACAGTACTGCATCATCTGCATACAGGAGCAGCTGACCAGAACAGGCATTAGGAAGAGAGTTCAGGAAAAGGCTAAAAAGAATCAGACCTAAGATTGATCCTTGGGGAGCGCTGGATCAGACAGTCACGCAGGAGGATAGGGTGGTGTTTAATTTGACTCATTGCGATCTTCCACCGAGGTAGTTTTCAAACTGGGGTTATGATGCCAGGAGTTAGGCCCAGTGAGGGTAGAGACTCTAACAGGAGGGCATGATTTACTGTATCAATGCCTTAGTCAGATCTATGTAAACAGATCCAACTAGGTGTCCATGTTCCAAGGCTTTATAGATAAAGGTGGTGAACTCTAGAAGGGTGGTGGTTGTGCTGTGGCCCTTTCTGAGGCCATGCTGATTCCTGCATAGGAGGTCATGTTTCGACAGGTACTCGATAAGTTGGTCTGAGACAATTTGTTTGAGAGCCTTAGAGAGGGGAGGGAGGCTAGAGATGGGACGGTAATTGTTGGGAGAGTGATGGTCGTCCTGTTTATGGATGGGGGTGATAACAGTTGATTTCCAGAGTGTGGCAGCTGGTTGCAAAAACACATACAAAAGTGGGGTTAGTCTATTTCAGTTCCCCAAAGATGAAACCATGAAAAAGAGGTGGACTGAGCAGGTCAAGCATACCCGAGACAAATGGTCAGGCCCTATAAAGAACAGCTTCCTTTGCAGTGACCATTTCACTCAGGACTGGTATGAGACCACATGTCTTCTTATGCTAGCTTTCAATTTGCCCACCCGTAAATGCTTGAAGCCAGATCCAATTCCAACAATTTTCCCTCATCCATCTGCGACTGGTCAAAGCGAAAAAATGATGTAGGATCAGGTGCTGTGTCACCAAAGAAATGCAAAAGCCGCGCAACGGTGAGTGTCTGTGTAATGTTGCCTTTGAAGTGCGTGTGTTGTTTTCATATTTGGTGTCATGAGTGTGTACATTGAACATTGTATTCCACTACATGTATTCTTCCATACAAATCAGGAAATGTAGAACATTACAGTCACATAAGGTATGCCATTCACAAGTGTGATAAGGTACGCGGTTTGCATGTAGTCAGGCTTGATTCCCTACCTGTGTCAGCGTCCTGATGTGATGCGTCCTGAGGGTGTGTGGTAATGTCAGTTTTACACTGATAATTCATTTCATGTCCATCTGCATGACCTTCCCCTCAGTCACAGGTCTTGTATTTCCAATAGCCATGCTAGTGTTTATATATCCTAACTGACCATGGTGGTATGAGGGACTGAATCTGTAAGTAGTATGTAGCACTGCATGGACTGCTCTCCTTCTCCTGCATATGTTGTTTTGGAATGTGTGCTACATACAAATGATCACTAGTGCTACAATCCACTGTCCATCTGCCATAGTAACTTACTCACATAGTATCTGACAGCACATAAAGCCCGCTTGTCACACCCACTCTTGCCATATTCCCTGCCTGCATCATGCTGGATAGAGGAAGAAAAGATGGCAGCCACGCTGGGTCAGCCTCTGTGAGCTCCCTTGCTCTGTCTGTTAAGTCTGTGGTTTTATCCGTTTTATTTGTTTTACTCATTTGAGCCTCTCGCTACTGTTCGGCGCCGTCTTCATGCATCTTAATGTTGCATTTATTATCATTTATTTTGCCATCTTTTTGTTCGGCATATTTGCTGACTATTTTGACAGCCCGATTGCTGAAGCTGCTGCGGTTTTATTGTTTGACCGTTTAGCTTAACTCTCTGGCTATTCCGGCAGTGTTTGCAGCTAGCAGCTAGCAGTTTACATGTTGCATGGTATTATTGTGAAGTCGCTGTTCATTTTGACTGTGCCGTGGATTTGCTCTGGAACTTTGGAGTTGCTGACTGACTAATTTGAACATCTGAACTGCCAGAGGTGGATTTGATGCACTTCTGTGAGCCGCCGACGTAGGAGTTTTCCCCTGTTGCCCCAGGGCTTTTTGTTACTGGGCTAAGTTTCAGTTTTATGACTGGTTACATGATAAGTTTCCCTTCCAAAGTTTAGGGGATTTGGGATCCAACATTAAATACGGGTGCTCCTGTATTTCTTCATTCTAGTGCTTGTAAGTGGAGGAATCAGTGGAGGAATCGCTGGACGAACTGCCAGTAATGCGAGAACTGTAAGGGTAGAATCAACTATTTTGCGGAAGCTTGTTCAAACTCAAGGAACTACCAGTGGTTCGATTTTGTGAATCATGGGTCGGGTTCTGGACTGTGCTACGAGAGGCCTGAGGTTAGCATTCTTGGATTTATTTTGACTCTGCAGGGGTCTCTTGGCCAGAGTCTGCAGTCTCACAGGGGCAAGGGGAGTCGGCAGTCAGGAAATTGACTGGGGATCCCAGAGAGCCTCTAGATTCTGGGGACTGGCTATTTGTTTGGCTAGCCCCTGGTGTCGCAGTGGTACTGTAGTGAATCTCTGGCTGGGGGTTCTTAGGTTGCGGAATCTCTTCAGGCCCAAGAAAGTTTGCAGTTCTCCATCTATTGGATCTTTGCTGTTGGACCCTTCCTGACTTCCTTGGTGGATTGATGAGCCAGACCGGTTTGCCCTGAGGTGGGTACTGGGTCTGGGAACTCCTCTGTGGGGGCTGGGTGTGCTGACCGAAGGGTGGGCATCTGGCTAGTTCCCTTTGAGCTACCACGGGCTGCCTGTCTAAGGTCGGGCAGCTCTGGTGGTTTAGGTGGAGGTGTTTCCTTTGACTTTCTGTCTGCTTAGGGGTAGGTCGGGGTTGGCAGAAAGACCTTTGATCTATTCTCTCAGGATTGACTGTGTTGGGAAGATTCTACAGTAATACGTGAACTGTGGCAAGCCTCATTTCTCTTCATGTTTCTGGTTGTTCTGTAATTCAGACTGGGTGGTGAGAGTACCCTGAATTTTATCTATTATTCTTATAAATTGGGTTATGGCTTTGGGGTGTAAGAGACTCTAAGGCCAAAAATATTTTCCTTTGGGACTCATGAACTGAATCAAGTGAGAGTTGATTCTGTTTTTGTTTTTGGATTTAAAAAAGAAATAGAGATTTCTTGGGGTTGTTCTTTGGACTTCTGAAAATTTGATTTTACTACTGTTTGTTAAATGTGTAGTTGGTTTTGTTTGAAGTTTTTTAGTTTGAATTTATTATTTTTTAAATTGTTGGCCGTTATTGAAATTGTTTTATTGTTATTTTGGGGTTATATTTTGGGTTGGCATTTTATTTCACTTTTTTCCTTTTCTTTTAATGTGTAGTAGTGTTTTTGTTTGACTCCTTCCTCTGTGAGAGAGAGGGAAGGAGTGATTTATTATTTTTGGTTATTTGATATTTATAGGTTTATTTTTGTTTATTATTTTTGTTCTTTCTTTCTTGTTATATTGTTTATAATGTGTTGGGGAGGTTCAGCAATGGTTGGGCATTATTCCTCCACCAGGCTCAGGGAATTATGCCCCTTTGAATGCCTCCCATTGTCATCTGACATCTATTTTGGGTGTCATGTGCTGGGCATTCTCAGGAAGAGTAGGCAAAGGTGGAGAGCTGGGCCTGTTGGGGGACAGGAGGGGGGTGGCGGATTGGGGTTTTGGGGTTCAGGAGATGCCCTGGGATGAAATGGGGTCAGGATAGGGGTTATTCCTGTCTTGTCCCCATACCAAAGGGTTCTGGTGTTAATTGACAGGTGCCAAGGTCTTCCTCGACAACTCATCCTACCTTGGCGGTGTTGTGCAATGCCAGATCTATAAAAAACAAGACAGCTATTATAGCTGATCTTGTTGGATCAACTGATCTGGCTTGCATCACTGAGACCTGGCTGGATGAAAATCCAGGCCCTATATTGGCTTTGGCAGTTCCAGCTGAGTTCTCGGTGATACACCGTCCAAGGTTGGATCGTGGGGGGTGTGGCCATTATGTTTAAGACTGAGCTGGGCCTTGTGGATGTGCCATTAGGAATTACCAGATCCTTTGAATATATCCTGGTAGAGGGTGTAGGTTGTGGGATTCTCCTCGCTTACCGTCCACCAGGTGATGGTGGAGAATTCCTGCAGGAGATAGCAGACTTCATCGTCGACTTGGTTTTGAGGTTCCCTAGACTGATAGTTCTGGGTGACTTCAATGCCTGGGTCAATGATGAACTCTCACATTTTGGTCAAAATTTTCTCCAGCTGATGCCAATGCTGGGCCTAACACAGGTGATTACTTCCTCGACCCATGTAGGGGGTCATTCATTGGATCTGATCTGATTTTGGGTATGGAGATCGCTGATCTGGGGGTGGAACCAGTCAGCTGGTCTGACCATCACACCATAAGGTTCAGCTTCAGGGCCCCCCCAATAGGTCTGCCCCTATGGAGATGGTTCGGTACCGCCCTTTAAGGGGTATTCACCCCAGTGACCTAATGGCGGTACTGGATCTATCGGGTTTGTCAGGTGAATGCATGAGTCCAGATGATCTCGTTCTAGCCTATAATAAGGCTGTGGGAGATGCTCTGGACAAAATTACTCCTGTTAGGTGTTTGGCCTCTCACCTCCATCCAAGATATTTCTGGTTTGATGGCTCCTTGAAGGAGTTAAGGTGAATTGGCGGAAGGTTGGAGAGAGCCTGCGGAAGTCCGGCAATGATGTTGACAGGCTTAGGTTGATGGCACATTATGATGGCTATCAATCAGAAATCACCCGTAAGAAGGCAGAATTCCTGTCCAGGGAGATTTCTGCTGCACAGAACCGACCGGCTCAGCTTTTCTGGACTGTGGACAGATTGTGCAATCTAATCTGTCTCCAGCCCAGAGAGAAGCTTTTTCTCAGCTAAGATGTGAGGAGTTCGCTCAGTATTTTGCAGATAAGGTTGCCAGCATCAGGTCTGGCATTGGTCTGACCTCTCCTATGGGGGATTGCGGTGATCGACGGGAAGTGGCGTGTACTCGGTCTGTCTGGTCAGACTTTTGCTGGCTGGAGTTCAATGCCATTGTAAAGATTGTCCAGATATTGCGACCAACTACTTGTAGTTTGGGTCCAGGCCCTACACCCCTTTTAGTAGGATGTGTAGAAGTTATCTGCCCAATCCTTACTGACATTGTCTGGAAGTCCTTGGAAAGGGGGGGGTCTTTCCCCGACACCCTCAAGGAGGCGGTCGTTCGACCACTCCTTAAAAAACCCTCCTTGGATCCAGATTGTCTAGCTAACTACTGGCCTATCTCTAACCTGTCATTTGTTGGTAAGGTTATTGAAAAGGTGGTTGTGTTGCAACTGGATGATCATCTTATGACTCACAATGTCATGATACTCTCCAGTCTGGTTTTAGGAAGAAGCACAGCATGGAGACTGCCCTTGTCCGGGTATTGAGTGCTTTCCTAATGGCTAGAGATCGAAAGGCATGTACCATTCTGGTCCTTCTTGATCTCTCTGCTGCATTTAACACTGTAGACCACGGTGTGCTGCTGGAATGCCTGCGGGATTATTGTGGGCTGTCTGGTACAGTCCTCAGATGGTTTCATTCTTACCTCACAGACAGGTCTCAGAGAGTTGCCACCAGAATTTATTCCTCTGGCACTCATTTCCTGCTTTGTGGGGTACCGAAGGGCTCCATTTTAACTCCCATGTTGTTTGCAGTGTATATGCTGCCATTGGGAGAAATCATCAGGTGACACAGTCTGGGTTTTCACTGCTATGCAGATGATACCCAGCTGTATCTGTCTTTTCTCCCCAGCCAGGATGATGCATTCTCCATGCTAAATAACTGCCTTGCTGAGATCAAACTTTGGATGAGTTCCAGCTGGCTGAGACTGAATCCGGATAAGACTGAGGTACTGGTAGTGAACCCAGGTCATCTGAGGGCAGGTTTGGGAGCTGGACAACCCTCAGGTTTGTTACTTGGTGGTATGCCGCTCCCTACCTCCAATCAGATGCATAATCTGGGCGTTATTTTTGATGACGGACTGACCTTAAAATCTCAGGTATCAGCTGTCTTCAAATCCTCTTTTTACCATCTGAAGAATATCACCTGGGTGAAACACCTGGTTCCGTCGGGTGATCTTCCAACATTGGTCCCTGCCTTTGTCACTACCCATCTTGATTTCTGCAATTCCCTTTACCTTGGGCTACCTGGGGTTGATATCCACTGCCTGCAGCTGGTGCAGAACGCAGCGGCCAGGCTTTTGACTGGGACATCTAGAACCAGTCATATTACACCGGTGCTCCGCGAACTGCACTGGCTACCTCTTAGGTGGCAAATCACCTTTAAGGTTGGTTTACTAACCTTTAAAGCCCTACATGACCAGGGACCCGGTTACCTGAAAGATCTCCTGATTCTCTATTGTCCCCTCCGTCCTCTCTGTTCCACCAATGAGGGATTGCTAGAGATTCCCAGGGTTTGATTGAAGACATCAGGTTCACGTGCTTTTGCCTTTTCAGCACCAACCCTGTGGAATTCCCTACCTCATTGGTTGAGAGAATGCCCAACCATTGATAGTTTTAAAATTGGATTAAAAACATATTTATTTAGTCTAGCTTTTATTTGATTGTGGTTGACATATTTTAATGTTGTTTTAATTTATATTATGTATATGTTTTTATGTACAGCACCTTGGCTCTGAAAGGCGCTATATAAAAAATTCGGGTTATAAAAAAACCAAACAGTGAGGCTGAACAATCAGTTGGGCTCATATTGGAGACCTAGATATTATTTTAACTGAGATCATTTTTTTAAATAGAGCGTTTTGATATACCTTTATTGTGTGTATTGTATCTCTCATACATCAAGGAGCCCTGCCTCTGATTGGATAGGAAGCAGGAAGAGAGTGCCTGTAGTTTTCAGGAGTGACTGAGAAACTACAAAGGCACTAAATTCATTCGTTTCTCTGTGGAAGTTTGGTTAAAAATCACTACAGGGGCATTTCCAAGCATTTTAGTGGCTTTTGGGCACTTTTTAGTGCTTGTTGCAAACAAGTTTACCAGCGCTTGGTTAGCTCGTTTAGACACTTCTGGTAACCTCCACTTAAAAGTCGGCCCTGCGGTGAGCGGGCGAGTTATAAAAAAACACAACAGTGAGGCTGAGCAATCAGTTGGGCTCATATTGGAGACCTAGATATTATTTTAACTGAGATCATTTTTTTAAATAGAGCATTTTGATATACCTTTATTGTGTGTATTGTATCTCTCATACATCAAGGAGCCCTGCCTCTGATTGGATAGGAAGCAGGAAGAGAGTGCCTGTAGTTTTCAGGAGTGACTAAGAAACTACAAAGGCATTAAATTAATTCATTTCACAGTGGAAGTTTGTTTAAAAATCACGACAGGGCATTTTCAAACATTTAGTGGCTTTTGGGCACTTTTTAGTGCTTGTTGCAAACAAAGTTATACGCTTGGTTAGCTCGCTTTGACACTTCTGGTAACCTCCACTTAAAAGTCGGCCTCATGGCGAAGCGGCAGTTATAAAAACACAACAGTGAGGTTGAACAATCAGTTGGGCTCATATTGGAGACCTAGATATTATTTTAACTGAGATCATTTTTTAAATAGAGCGTTTGATATACCTTTATTGTGTGTATTGTATCTCTCATACATCAAGGAGCCCTGCCTCTGATTGGATAGGAAGCAGGAAGAGAGTGCCTGTAGTTTTCAGGAGTGACTGAGAAACTACAAAGGCACTAAATTCTATCTGTTCTCTGTGGAAGTTTGGTTAAAAATCACTACAGGGCATTTCCAAGCATTTTAGTGGCTTTTGGGCACTTTTAGTGCTTGTTGCAAACAAAGTTTACCAGTGCTTGGTTAGCTCATTTAGACACTTCCGGTAACCTCCATAAAAGTCAGCCCTGCGGCGAGCAGGCCAGCCATGGACACACGAGCACACGCCTGCAGGTCAGCTGTGTCCACTGTGAACACTGGTCACTGGGCCTAGAAATTGTGCCTATATTTAAAATGGCTGTTGCATCAAAGGCGTTTACAAAATGCCTTAAATGTGGTATGTACACTGATAATGATGTATGTATAGCTTATACATGTAAAAATTGTATAACAATAGCAGAGATGGGGTCTCATATAGACAGATTGGAACAATGGTTACATACTCATTTAGAGATCAGTAATCTTGAAGACTTTATTGATTCTATGGCAGATACCTTGGTTGCTGACGTACCTAGTTCTACTATTCCTATTAATGGTAGTTTAAATATGGAAGATGAATGGTGTCAAGTTCCTAAAAAAACTGGCAAAAAGGGTAGACGCAATATTGGAGGAACCTCAAACATAATTGATATCCCACTCACTAACAAATATAGTGTTTTGGAAAATGTATCTAGCAGAGACACTCCCCCAATGGATATTACTTCTAGTATTAGCAAAACGGACTCTTCAAATGCAAATGATTCAATTCCTGTTGATATCACGAGGGACGTCTTGGTTATAGGTGATTCAATGTTGCGCTATACAGATAGGACCATATGCAAAAAACGAAACATGCATACTACTGTTAGCGCCCTGCCTGGAGCGGGAATAGGCGATACTAGAAATTTACTAACAGGATTGTACGAACACACAAAAAATCCACTCAGCCTACTACATGTGGGAATTAATGATTTGGGTAAACGTCCTATCACCAAAATACAGAGAGATTTTGAATGGGTAGGAAATTCAATAAAAAAACAAGGCAGTGATTTAATCATTTCGGGATTATTACCTGTCCCTAGTGCAAATCCTGCAAAAAGACAAGGTATAATATTTTTAAATGGATGGTTTAAATGTTGGTGTCATAGGGAAGGTTTTGTGTTCTTAGAAAATTGGGATGGTTTCTTAAACCAGGGGTTATTTGCGAGGGATGGCTTGCATCTGAATAAGTATGGTAAATGGATCTTTGCTGATAGGTTAAGGAAACATATAGATATTAGTTTAAACTAATAAGTGGGGGGGGTGACCATCTTCTCAACTCAAGTTTAAAAGTAGTAAGGTAGGACCAAGTACAACTGATTGGAATTGTTTACTCATCAATGCAAGGAGCTTAAATAATAAGTTTGATGAACTTATACTTATCTTGGTGCAATTAAATATTCATATATGTGCAATTACTGAGACATGGTGGGAAGATACAGACACTTGGGACAAAGATATTACTGGTTACACCTTATTACACAAGGACAGAACCTGTGCTAAAGGAGGGGGGGTAGCCTTTTATATTTCTAACAACATTACAACTGGTAATGTTGTAATGAGTCGTTGGCCTGATATAGAAGCCTTATGGATTAAAGTCCTCCCTAAAATTGGTGAGCAGATTCATCTTGGTGTTGCATATAGGTCCCCATCTATTTCCCATAGGGACATTGTCCAATTACTTGAATTTATAAATGAGTTTTCATCTTCAACAAATGCTATCTTGATGGGGGATTTTAATTTACCAGGTATTAACTGGAACACATTTAACACTAATACTATTACTGAAAATAATTATTTGGAAATCTTTCTGGAGCATAATATGGAACAATTAGTTAAGGATAGCACTCGGGGTACAAATATATTAGATTTAGTCCTGACAAACTCGGGAGCTGGCTTAACAAATATTAAAGTATTACCACCACTTGGGTCTAGTGACCACTCAATGGTATACTTTAATCATATAGTGAACCATGTAATCAACCCCAGTATTATTTCATTATATAATTTTAATAAGGCTAATTTTGGAGACTTTCACAATGAATTGTCCCAATGGGACTGGAAATCAGAATTTAACCATAAATCACTTATAGAAATATGGCAGTCCTTTAATGCTAAACTAACCAGTACTTCTAAAATTATATCCCCAAATCAGAAAATGGACAATAATAAACCTAAAACACCGTGGATGAGTAAAACAGTCCAGGAAACATATCAAAAGAAAAATAGGGCATTTATTAAAGCTAAATTAAGTAACTCTCAAAAGGACTGGCTTGATTATAAATAATGCTTAAAAATATCTAAAAAAAGTATTAGAAAAGCAAAGAGTGATTATGAATATATGTTAGCTGTAAATGTTAAAGATAATTACAAAGCCTTTTACACTTATATAAATAGTAAAAGGGGAGGTGCGCCTGTGATTGGCCCATTAGAAAATCAAAATGGTGTATTACAAACTGATAAAACCGATATGGCTGTAATTTGTAATAATTACTTTTGTTCAGTTTTTAATAACAAAACTATCCCTACTAAGAATCACAATATACATCCCATTATCACAAACTATAAGATTGAGGATAAGGAAATGGAGAAATTACTTTTGGGACTCAACCCTAATAAATCGGCTGGACCTGATGGAATTCACCCCCCGTATTTTGAAGGAATTGGCATATCCCCTATCTGGTCCAATGGCTGCTTTATTTACAAAATCTCTTATAGAAGGTGAGGTCTTGGAGGAGTGGAGACAGGCTACTGTCATTCCCATTTATAAAAATAAAGGATCTAAACATAATGTTACAAATCATAGACCTATTAGTCTAACCTCTGTCCTGAGTAAAATTATGGAGGGTATAATTAAAAATTATATAGAGACTATTATACCACCAGACCAAACACAGCATGGATTTGTCAAATCCCGTTCCTGTATGACTAACCTGCTAGAATTTTATGGTGGAGTTAGTTTGGCTTTGGATGGGGGTGAAGCTGTGGATGTGGTTCTACTTGACTTTTCAAAGGCCTTTGACAAGGTGCCGCATGGTGAACTTATTGACACTGTAATAGAAATGGGACTCGATAGGAATATAACTAGATGGATTGAGTCCTGGCTGTTTGAGAGGACTCAGCGAGTTTGTATAAAGGGCTATTTTTCAGAATATGAACCAGTGACTAGTGGGGTCCCACAGGGCTCTGTGTTGGGACCTTGTCTTTTTAATCTCTATATCTCTTCACTAACATTTTCATCTAATGTCTGGTTAACAACATTTGCTGATGATACTCGCATAGGCCACAAAATCAATAATCCTGAGGATGTATGTACCTTGCAAAGCGCATTAAATGAACTTGAAAACCGGGCATTAACAAAAAAACTTGTGTTCAATACTGAGAAATGCGTTGTAATGCACTTTGGGAAGGACAACCCATTAGCTACTTATTTTATGGGTAACAAAGTTCTTAAGGCTGTTGAAGATGAGCGAGACCTGGGAATTAGGGTCAAAATGATTTAAAATTTGGCTTACATTGTCAACAAATTATTAAAAAAGCGCGGGGTATTCTCCACTGTATTAAAAGGCATATTGTAAATACAAGTACCAGGGTTCTTCTCCCACTGTATTCCTCGTTGGTTAGGCCTCATGTTGAGTATTGTGCTCAGTTTTGGTCATCTGGCGACAGGAGTTCCATAAAGGCCCTTGAACGCATTCAGAGAAGGGCGACTAAAGGAATCAGCGAAGTTCAGGGACTGAATTACGAAGATAGACTTACAAAACTTGGACTCCATAGTCTTGAATATCGCAGACTTAGAGGGGACTTGGGTCTGGTGTATAGAGCTCTACACGATAGTACCTTATGGGAATCTTTGGGACTGGTATTTAGAGAAGTAGCTTATGAAACTAGGGCTCACCCACTACAATTATTCATAGAACGTTGCAGAACTAAACTGAGAAGTTCTTGGTTCTCTGTTAGAGTGTCTAAAATTTGGAATGCGTTGCCATTATCTGTGGTGACTAGTGAAACTATGTATTTATTTAAAACCCGAGTAGATAACTTTCTAAGAGATAAATCAATTAAGGGTTATGACTAACTTTAGTGGCGAGCATTATGGACTACGGTCTTCTTGGCTCTGATCTACCTATGATACCTATGATAAATAAAGTTGATTTGATTTGATTTGATTGACTGCTGTCCCTATGTCGTCATCAGCTTTGTTCTTTCTTATCCACATCAATGGTTCCCTTATGTGAATACCAAGCATGCTTGAATCCCCACGCTATTACTATGTACTTGTTCTTTGGGAAGGCTTTTCTATGCATCAGCTACACTTTCTGTGAATAAGAACTTCTTCACTTTTCCCCTTTTCCTACCTACCTCAAATGTCAGATTGTGTACCCTTGTCTGGTACAACTGTTGCACTGGAAGATGTCATCAACCTGCACTTTGCTTAAGTGTTGTTGAAACTTGACTATCTGTATCGTATACCCCCTTCTGTGTTCTCTTTCACTGTCTACTTATTGTGCTGTTTTTATTTTTCATCATATCTTTTATGTTGCAAGCCACACACCGTCTTGGTCGCCCATCAATGGACTGCATCCACCCTGTCTATGTCTTGGACAAGTTACCTTACGCTTAGAAACATAGAAATTGTTGGCAGATAAAGACTGCCAGGCCCATCCAGTCTGCCCGTAAGCCCTTGTAATTGTATGCAGCCTCTGACTCTAGCTTGTCAGTGTTCTTTCATCCCTCCCTCCCATCCGTAAACCCTACTCTTGTATGTGTCCTCCGACCCTATCAAGTCAGTGTTCTTACATCACTCCCTCCCTCCCATCTCAGTGTTCCCTTGTGCCTGTCCCAGGCATGTTTAAAACCACCCACTGTGCTCACTCCCACCACCGCTTGTGGCAGACCATTCCGTGCATCCACCACCCTTTCCATGAAGAAAAACTTTCTCACATTCCCTTTTAGTCTACCTCTCTCCAATTTCATAGCGTGCCCCCTCGTTCTTTTTTTTTATACTTGTATTTTATTGTTTTCATGTAAAACAATGACATTCAAGCAATCTCTTGTCAGAGATCTCATATTAGGTCAATTAAGAACATTGGATGCATTCAATGCAATAGGCTTTGTTAGTCTACACACTCTGATTTATGAATTCGGGGGTATTTACACATATATCAGTCCAGAAAAATAAAGTTCTGAAAGAAAAGCTGTACTCCACAAGACTTTGAGTGGTCATTTCTTTCAAAAAAAAAAAAATCAGGTTATTTCCATACAGCAGTAACACAACCTCTAGTGTTGTTATGACCCTCTACCAAACATTAAATCCCAACCGTTATAGCAGACAACAATGAGGCCCCTCAATGCCCCATATATCAATATTTAAATACCAAAAAAAAGGGTCCCTTATTGAAATAGCTGATTCTACAACTTCAATGAAAATAAACGATGTCCCCAGACTGCATCTCCCAACCTAACAGGAGTAACATTAGCATTTATTATTTTAGACACTGCGTCAGTCCCCTTTTATATTTTGAATACCTCTTGGACACAGTTTATATGGAAAAAAACTGGTGTTGCTCAGGTCTCATCCTCCGATTCCGAATCCGTTCCTGCCATCCTTCTAACTCGATCAAACTCCTGGGAAAGGGCCTCCGCCTTCTTACCAGCCTCCTCTGGATCTGTATACTGACACACATGGCCTCCATACTGGATCCTCAATTGGGCAGGCATCAGGAGAGAGTGCATGACACCCAAACTTCATAGTTTAGCTCGGACACCATTGAACCTTTTCCTCCTCGCCCTGGTGGTAAATGACAAATATGGAAAGATGTGGACGGTAGATCCTAGATAGTTCAGCTGTTTCATGTTCCTTGCTGCTTGGAGGATAGTGTTCTGGATCATTGGACTCATGGCAACCAAGAGGGCCGTCCTGGATAACTCACTCAGGCCCGATGCCACTCTAGGAGATATCCAGCAAGCCAGACAAACTGAGCAATGATGTTAGGGTCCGGCTTTAAGGCACCAGGCAACCATTCTTTAAGAAAATAAAGTAAGTTGTCTCCCTCTATGTTTTCACGGAGCCCCACTATGCGAGTGTTAGGAGCCCTTTAGGAGTTCTTCAGAGCTTCCAAACGGTACTTTAGTTGGGTATTTTCTTGCTGAAATTTGTTTGCAACGGTAAGAGCTTTCGTTGCCATGGATTCAGCCGTGGACGCGGAGTTGGATGTGACCGCTATTTTAGCATCTTGTTCTGCAAATTTTGTAAAGATCGATTCTACTTTTACATCGATCACCTGCATAGGCTTCTGCAATGCTCTCCATGGTGGTTCAGGGCTCAGAGAGGAAGGCCCCGCGGCCTTCTTTGGTGCATTATGAATAGGTGGATTCTTAGAAGTACTTGCAGATGCTTTATTAGTTCATCCCATTGCTCCAAAAATGTATCGTTGGGTGCAGTTCAGTCTTCTGAATTAGTTTTTGATGTACAATCAGCTTAATTTTTAGTATTTTTTCTTTTATTACTCTTTTTAGTGGGGTTTTAAGGAGCTCTCATTGAATGCGTCTCGTCGGTGGGTGTGCTCAACAGCACCCCCTGCCCCCTCGTTCTTGTACTCCTTCTACATTGGAAGAGTCCTTCCCAACCTTCTTCATGCTCTTGAGGTACTTGAAAGTTTCTGTCATGTCCCCTGCTCCCTCCATTTCTACAGTGACTACATAATGAGGTCCTTTAGTCGCTCCTCAAATGTTTTGTGGTGCAAGTCCTGTACCATCCTGGTCGCCCTTCTCTGGACTTCCCCCACTCTGTCAATGTCTTTGCCCAGGTGTGGCCTCCAGAACTGCATGCAGTACTGTAGGTGAGTCCTTACTAGTGTTTTATACAATGACATCACGACCTCTTGCCTTCTGCTAGTGATCCATCTACCTATGCACCCCAGCATGCCACAAGCCCTCTTCCCGCAGCCTTTGTGCTCTGCTATAACACCTTTAGGTCATCAGAAATGATAACCCCTAGGTCCCTTTCTTCTTAGGTGATTGTCGTTACCTCCCCTCCTCCTGTAACTCTCCCCAGGGTTCCCTCTTCCCAGGTGCTATTTTACACTTCTTTGCATTGAACCTCAGTTGCCACACCTCTGACCACTTTTCAAGCATCTCCAGGACCCTCCTCATTTTCCCCACCACTTCTGGAGTATCCACCCTGTTGCAGATCTTGGTGTCATATTCAGACAGGCAGACCACTCCTTTTGGGCCTTCTGCAATGTCACTAATGAATACATTGAACAGGACTGATCCCTGAGGGACCCCACTGTTTATTTCCCTCTCCCCTCATTGGATCCCATTTACCACCACCCTCTGCCTCCTGTCTTTTAGCCAGTTACTAACCCAGTGTATTTTCTTTTGTACCATGCCGAGACTACCCATCTTGTTTTTCAGCATTCTGTGTGGGACCGTGTCAAACGCTTTACTGAAATCAAGGTAGATGACGTCCACTGACCCTCCCTGGTGTGCTTCCTTTGTCACCCAATCAAAAAAATATATAAGATTTGTTTGACATGACCTTCCTGCTGTGAATCAATGTTGCCTTGGATCCTGGGCACCATTGCATTCTAGGTGTACCACTATCCTTTCCTTCATCAGTGTCTCCGTGATCTTCACCAACACTGAGGTGATGCTGACCAATCTATAGTTCCACTCCTTCTCCTCACTACTGCCACTTTTGTGCAGATGTACTACATGTGCCATACTCCAGTCCTCTGGAACCACTTCTGTGTTAATTGACTCTGTGAACATGGCTGCCAGAGGTTCTGCTACTTCCCTTCGCAGCTCCTTTAGTATCCTTGGCTGTATGCCATCTGGTCCCATAGCTTTGCCCACCTTCAGCTTTGAGACGTCTTCTTGAACTCTCTCCACTGTGAATGGATGGGTGTCCACTCCCCCACTTAGCATCTGCTACCTAGCTGTGGTCCCTGACCCTCATCCTCCTTAGTGAATCAAATCAAATCAAATAAATATTTATTTGTATTGCACTTTTCAAAATGCCAAAGCGCAGAACATAACCAAAAACAACATATATCGACAATAAATACAAATATAAAAACAGTTTAAAAGGTAGCAAAATACTTAATCAAAAGCTAGTGCAAATAAGTGGCTCTTCAATAATGCTTTAAATGACTCTGTGGATGGGCACTCTCTAATCCGACGAGGTAGAGAATTCCACAGGGTTGGGGCCACAAAAGAAAATGCTGTGGCCCCAGATGACTGAAGATGAACCCTGGGGATTTCTAGCAATCCCTCATCAGTGGAACGGAGTGGACGGAGAGGGTGGTAAGGCCGAAGGAGATCTTGCAAGTAGCCCAGTCCCTGTCCAAGTAGGGTCTTATAGGTCAGCAATGCGACCTTAAAGATGATTCTCCATTGCACTGGAAGCCAGTGCAGTTCGCACAGCACAGGTGTGATATGGCAAGTTCTCAATAGCCCAGTCAACAACCATGCTGCAGCGTTCTGCACCAGCTGCATGTGACGGAGATCCACTCCGGCAACCCTAGATAAAGAGCATTACAGTAATCAAGACTCGAAGAAACAAAGGCATGGACCAACAAAGAAAGGTCATTGTGTGGAGCAAGGTGTTTTATCTGGGCTATATTCCTCAGATAAAAAAAAGAGGACTTGACAACGCTTACACCTGTGTCTTAAGCGTCAGCTCACTGTCAATTATTACACCCAGATTCTGCACCAGTTCAGAAGGTCTCAACTGGTTACCCCCTAACACAAGGCCAGAGGGAGACCCAGGAGTCAACTTCTCTGCACGGTGACCTGGATCCACCACCAGCACCTCAGTCTTGTCCGGATTCAGTCTCAACCAGTTTGCACTCATCCAGTCCTGAATCTCAGTGAGGCAGTTGTTAAAGACAGATAGTGCGTCATTCTGTTCGGGTACAAAGGACATATAGAGCTGAGTATCATCTGCATTGCATTGAAAAATCAGCCCATAACACCTTATAATGTCTCCCAATGGCAGCATATACACCATGAACAACATGGGGGAAAGCACAGAGCCCTGCAGCACCCCACAAGGCAGAGCAAAGGGAGCAGGGGAAAAAATTCCTGATAATACCCTCTGAGTTCTGCCCACGAAGAAGGAATGAAACCATCTGAGGACTGTCCCTGACAGTCCACATAGTAGTCACAGGTGTTCTAGCAACATCCCATGGTCCACAGTGTCAAACGCTGCAGAGAGATCAAGGAGAACCAAGATCAAACGGTTCTTCCGATCTGTCGCTGTTAGGAGATCATTCAGTACCCGAACCAATGCCGTCTTTGTACTGTGCCTCTTCCTGAAACCAGACTGGAGAGGATCGTAGATTTCATGGGTGGTAAGAAAATCATTGAGCTGCAGCGCAACCACTTTCTCAATAACCTTGCCCAAAAAGGGCAGGTTAGAGATTGGTCTGTAGTTAGCGAGACAGTCAGGGTCAAGGGAAGGTTTCTTCAAAAGGGGTGTCATGACAGCCCCTTTCAGAGACTCCAGAAACACCCCTTGGTCCAATGACCACCAGACTATCTCAACCAGGACTGGTTCGATCGCATCCACGCATCCCACAAGGAGGCGTGTTGGACCAGGATCCAAACTACAGCAAGTTGGCCGCAAACCCTGGACAGTCTTCATGATATCCACAGTCGCTGGCTGGTCAAAATCTGTCCAGGCAGACTGAGGGCTTGTAACCTCACATCGATCACTGCCATGCCCAGTTGAATGCATTTTGTGGATCTCCGACCTGATCAGTAACACCTTATCATCAAAGAACCGAGCAAACTCATCTCACTTTATTTGTGAAAAGGCTCTCTGACCCTGCAGACAGGTTGGATTGCACAGCATGTCCACGGTCTGGAAGAGCTGAGTTGGTCAATTTCTTAATGCAGCTATCTCCCTGGACAGGAACTCTGCCTTCTTACTGGATATTTCTGATTGCTAGTCCAAATAATGGGCTATCAATCTAAGCCTGTCACCTTCCAGGCTGGATTTCCACCAGCAGCATTCCAATCTTCGCCCCACCCTCTTCAGCTCCCTCAGTAACCCATCAAACCAAGGGGACCGAGGGTGGAGGGAGAGGGGGTGAACTCGGACAGGTGCTATGGAGTCCAGATCCTTCAGCACCATATTATTATAGTGCAACATTAAGACATCTGGTTCCATGAACTCCACAGCCCAACTCAATAGGTCCAACACCGGCATCAGACCCTCAGAGGTAACACTCCTTAAAGGGCAGTACTGGACCATCTCCAAAGGAGTTGGAGCTGGTGTTCACCATGGGGATGGTTCCAGCACCAATTCAACAATGAAGTCTGCAACTTCCTGCAGAAAAGCTTTCTCATCACCAGGTGAATGGTAAATGAGTAAGATTCTGCTACCCACACAATATAGAACAGAAGTACTTATTCAGTGTTTCTGAGTTGTCTAGGTCTCCAGCCTTACACTCACCCTCCTCCCCTTTGAGTCTTCCAATCCCTCCCCTGGTTTTTCTTCTTTAGCTGATGTACCTATAGAATGTCTTGTCCACTTGTTTCACTGTCTGCGTTAATCCCTCCTCCGTCTGTGCCTTTGCACTCCTAACAGCTTTCCCCAATTCCCTTAGACATTTAAGGTACACCTCCCTGTCTTCCTCCTTTTGGGTCACCATACTGCCTGAAACTCACTTTTAGCCCTTGCTTTATCTGCCACTTCTTTACAGAATAACACAGAAATAGTCACAGAAACATGGTACACAGAGAACCATGACTGGGATGTTGACATACCAGGGTACATAACCTACAGGAGAGACAGGCAGGGGAGAAGAGGGGGAGGAGTAGCTCTCTATGTAAAGGAAGGGATAAAAGCAACTGAACAAAAGAGTAAACAGGGAGGAGAGGAGGCACTGTGGGTCACCTTGGAGACTGGAAAGGGCACCACAATCCACACAGGGTTGTGTACAGACCCCCATGTCAGGGGGAAGGAATGGACAAGGATATGATGGAAGGCATTCTTAGAATGGCAGAGAAAGGGGAGATACTGTTGATGGGAGACCTGAATATGCCAGATGTTAACTGGAGCACATTTGCTGCAGTGACATCCAAGAGCAGGGCCATTCTTGATGCCCTACAGGTGGCAGGCATTAGACAGCTAGTTTCGGAACCCACTCGTGAGGGAGCAATCTTAGACCTCGTACTCTCAAACGGCGGCAGTGAGAGGATCTCAGATCTAGAAGTGGGTTGCCATCTGGGGACAAGTGACCATCAAACAGTGTGGTTCACGTTAAACTCAGCTACAGAGTCAAGCCATACAAAAGTGAGGGTACTGGACTTTAGGAGGGCTGACTTTGGCAAGATGGAGAGTGCCTCAGAAAAGCACTAGCAAACAGGCTAGAAGGAGGTATGGAGCAACAATGGGGAATTATCAAAACTGCCATCACAGAGGCAACAAGCCTTTGTGTGAAGCAAATAAACAAATCAAAACGAAAGAAAAAGCCACTATGGTTCTCAAGAGAGGTGGCTGTGAAAGTCAGGAAGAAAAAGATAGCATTCCGGAAGTATAAGGAAACACAGAAGGAGCAGGACACCTCCCTGTCTTCCTCCTTTTGGGTCACCATACTTCCTGAAACTCACTTTTAGCCCTTGCTTTATCTGCCACTTCTTTACAGAATAACACAGAAATAGTCACAGAAACATGGTACACAGAGAACCATGACTGGGATGTTAACATACCAGGGTACATAACCTACAGGAGAGACAGGCAGGGGAGAAGAGGGGGAGGAGTAGCTCTCTATGGGAGACCTGAATATGCCAGATGTTAACTGGAGCACATTTGCTGCAGCGACATCCAAGAGCAGGGCCATTCTTGACGCCCTACAGGTGGCAGGCATTAGACAGCTAGTTTCGGAACCCACTCATGAGGACAATCTTAGACCTCGTGACTCTCAAACGGGGCAGTGAGAGGATCTCATATCTAGAAGTGGGTTGCCATCTGGGGACAAGTGACCATCAAACAGTGTGGTTCACGTTAAACTCAGCTACAGAGTCAAGCCATACAAAAGTGAGGGTACTGGACTTTAGGAGGGCTGACTTTGGAAAGATGGGAGAGTGCCTCAGAAAGCACTAGCAAACAGGCTAGAAGGAGGTATGGAGCAACAATGGGGAATTATCAAAACTGCCATCACAGAGGCAACAAGCCTTTGTGTGAAGCAAATAAACAAATCAAAATGAAAGAAAAAGCCACTATGGTTCTCAGAGAGGTGGCTGTGAAAGTCAGGAAGAAAAGATAGCATTCAGGAAGTATATGAAACACAGAAGGAGCAGGACACCTCCCTGTCTTCCTCCTTTTGGGTCACCATACTTCCTGAAACTCACTTTTAGCCCTTGCTTTATCTGCCACTTCTTTACAGAATAACACAGAAATAGTCACAGAAACATGGTACACAGAGAACCATGACTGGGATGTTAACATACCTGACTGTGAAAGTCAGGAAGAAAAAGATAGCATTCAGGAAGTATAAGGAAACACAGAAGGAGCAGGACAGAGAGCTGTACCAGTTAAGGCAGAAAGAAGCAGGGAGGGAAGTCAGAATAGCAAAGGCCCAAACTGAGGAAAAGATAGCTAACTCAGTTAAGAAGGGGATAAAACCTTTATAGGTACATCAGCAGCGTAGAAAGACAAAGGGAGGGATAGTGAGGCTGAATAGAATAAGCGGTGGGTGGGCAGAGGGGACAGTGAAAAGCAGGAATACTGAGCGAATATTTCTGCTCAGTATTCTACAAAAGAGGAGGGGAAGTGCCTAATCCAATTAACAGAAGCACTCTTTGATAGGGGGTCGATCCCAGTCCTTTCACAGAAGAAAGGGTTCTGCAAGAACTCCTAAAACTGAAGGTGGACAAAGCAATGGGTCCTGATGGAATTCACCCCAGAATTCTAAAAAGAATTAAGGAAGGAACTAGTGAAACCACTGGCTACTCTTTTTAATAAATCATGGGAGGATGGTGGTACCGAGGACTGGAGGAAGGTGGATGTGATTCCCCTTCACAAAAGTGGGACCAAGACAGAGGCAGGAAACTACAGACCTGTCAGTCTGACCTCTGTGGTAGGGAAAGTGATGGAGTCACTTCTGAAGGAAAGAATATTTGAGTACCTAGAGGTCAGTGGAGCACAGGATCCAAGGCAGCATGGGTTCACAGTGGGAAGGTCATGTCAGACGAATCTAATAGATTTCTTTGACTGGGTGACCAAAGTAGTAGACCAGGGAGGGGCTGTGGACATGGCCTACCTAGACTTTAGCAAGGCATTTGACACAGTCCCACATAAAAGATTATTAGTCAAATTAACCAGCCTGTGAGTGGGTCCCAGGGTGGTAGCCTGGGTAAAACATTGGCTGGACAACAGGACACAGAAGGTAATTGTAAATGGAGTCCGCTCTGAAGAAAGGGTGGTTACTAGTGGGGTACCGCAGGGTTCAGTATTGGGTCCAGTCCTTTTTAATGTCTTCATCAGTGGCATTGCAGAGGGACTGGAAGGAAAAGTATGCCTTTTTTGCAGATGACACAAAGATCTGCAACAGGGTTGATACACAAGGAGGCGTGGAAAGGATGAAAAGGGACTTGGCAAGGTTGGAGGAATGGTCTGACGTATGGCAGCTAGGATTCAATGCAAAAAAGTGCAAAATAATGCACCTGGGAAACAAGAACCCAAGGGAAGAATACACAATGGGTGGGGAGGTAGTAACAACAACAAAAAAGGAAAGGGACCTGGGGTAATCATATCAGATGACCTTAAGGTTAGCAAGCAATGTGGAAAGGCAGTAGGGAGGGGGGTATACTGGGATGTATAGGGAGAGGCATCAGCAGCAGAAAACAGGAAGTTGTTATCCCTCTGTACAGACAGTTGGTGAGACCCCATCTGGAATACTGTGTCCAGTTCTGGAGACCCCATCTGCAAGGACATAGACAGGATAGAGGCAGTCCAGAGGAGGGCAACTAAAATGGTGCAGGGTCTGCAAGAGAAGCCGTATGAGGAGAGACTAAAGGAGCTAATATGTATACCCTTGAGGAAAGAAGGAGAGGGGACATGATAGAAACTTTCAAGTACCTCAAGGGAATCCACAAAGTCCAAGAGGGTAGCATCTTTCAGAAAAGAGACTTGCAAGAACAAGGGACACAATTTAAAGATAGAAGGAGGCGGTTCAGGGGCAATGTGAGGAAGTATTATTCACAGAGAGGTAGTGGATGCATGGAACAGCCTTCCTGAGGAAGCTGTGGAGTCTAAAACTGTGGGAGAATTCAAGAATGCATGGGACAGACATAAGGCAATTCTTGTGGGGGCAGGAAGATATAGGCTGTTGGTTAAATAGGATCTGCGGCCTATCCTGTAGGTAGGGAAATGGGCAGACTAGATGGGCCTAGCGGTCCTTATCTGCCGTCAAAGTCTATGTTTCTATGTTTCTATAATAATAGTGGCTTCCTTCTTTTCCCCTTGGCCAGTATCCTGATGCATTGGTTTGTCACCTCCCCTATGGCACCTTTTAGTTTACCCCACTGCTCCTCAACCCCCCCCCCCCACTTACCACGCTCTTCCCCAGGGCTACTTTGATGCATCTACCCATTTTGGTGAAGTTTGCACTCCTGAAATCTAATACCTTTGTCCTTGTGCATCCATGTCTCCATGCGAAACCACACTATGTGGTGGTCGCTGGATCCCAGATGTCCTTTGACCCAGAGTTCTATGTCTTTGTCCCCATTGGTCAGTAGCATATCCAGAATCACCTTCCCCTAGTGGGATCAAGCACCAGCTGTCTGAGTCCTACCCCATGTAGGGAATCTAGGATGTCTCTGCTTCTGGCTGAAGTAGCTTCCTAGGTGGTCTAGCCTATGCCCAACATATTGAAATCCCACAGCAGTAGGACTTCATCTTTAAATGCTATGTCATGTACTTCATCCACTACTTCCCTGTCCACCTCCTCTCCCTGTGCCAGAGGTTTGTAGTGCACCTCTGTCCATATTGCTGTGCCATTGCCTGGTTCAAGGCTGACCAACAGTGTCCCGGTCCCCACCGCTTCCTTCCCTGCACTTCTGTAGCCTTTATAGCCTGTCTGATGTACAGAGTCACCACCCCACCCTTTTTACCATCCCTGTCTCTCTTGAACACAGTACAGCCTGGTACATTGATGTCCCACCCATGGTTTGCAGTGTACCATGTCTCTGTTACAGTATTGCTGCTATGTCCAGGTCTGCATCTGCTAACAAGGCCTCCAGGTCCGTGATTTTATTTCACAGACTACGAGCATTTGTTACCATGGCTTTCCATGTTCAGCAACCTAACCTTCCTCTGCTCGTGTTCTTGCACTCTCACCTCTTCCCCCCACCCCAGTTGTCACCCAAGTTGTCTTTCTCATATGATCTTGACACCTCTGGTTCCCCCCATCTACCCACTTCCTCTGATTGCCCCTCTCTGCCTGATTCATTTGTCTCTGGTGTCAACTCATTTTCCTGAATGTGCCCACGGGAGGTGATACTAAGGGTATAACCTCCATACGGTGAAACAATTACAGTGAACACGTTAATGCCGACAACATTGACAGCTCACTGTAATAGTCTGCCCGGGACCCCAGCACTCTTTCCTGGTACAGTACCCCTCCCCAAAATTAGCTCAACTCAGGTTGATAATCCCCTTAGATCGAGTGTGGGGCGACCCCCTGCATGGGGGTTTGAGGTCAAAGCCCCCGGGTAGAAAAAGTAACTTGTGCCGCAGATGGATTTATGTCAACCACAAATTGCGGTGGAAACGCAAATCTGTCGCTATGATGTCGATCAACAAATAATTTGTTGAACTGGCATTGTGGAGTCGATACTAAGCATCCTGTCCATCCTTGTCCCCCTCCCCCGTCACTTTAAATGCTTGCTGCTGAAGCATCCAAACTTCTCACAAAGGACTGAGGTGACACTCGGATGGATGCAGGGTCATCTTCCTTATATACATACTCGCATCCGTCCATGTCGGTCCCAGTCCCCATGAAGGCCAAACCCTCCTTTCCATACTACTTTTTCAACCACGAGTTGAAATTCTGGATATGGAATGTTCTAGCCTCCCCCTTGCCTTGGACAGGTTATGCCTCTGACCAGTATTTTGTCCAGTGGCATCACCACCTCCCTTCTTCTGCTGGTAATACCCCTTTCCATGCACCCCAATATCCCACTGGCCCGCCCAACAGCTTTGTTAAACTATTTTTCCATTTTAAGGTCATCTAAGTTGATTATCCCTAAATCCCTCTCTACCCATACTGAAGGTGTATGTGGTGTTTTTTTCACCCATGTGCATGATTTTTCATTTATCTTTTAAATGGTAGCTTTCACATTTGTGACCATTTTTCCAGTTGTTCCACATCCCCCTTCATTGTCTTGACCCCTTCTGAAGTGTCTACTCCATTGCAGACATTGATGTCATTCACAAATATGCAAACCTTCTCCTCCAACCCTTCGGCAATGTCACTGATAAAGACATTAAAAAGAACCAACACGCCCGTATAACAGATAAACCTGTCCGCACAGCATTGCGCAGTACTGTGCTGCCATTTCTCACTTGCTATACACACCTTGTACTTGGAAGTGTTTGATGTTACCACATGCTTCTGTAATTATACCCTGCAAACCACAGAATATAAAGAGTCTGTATGTGTGCATGGTATGTATGACATCAGTGACACAGAACAGTAAGCAATGTTAATGTGACTTGCATTGCTTGTGTTGTCACTGCAAGTGCTGCGATGACGTACTCTGTGTAACTCAATGTAGAAAATGCTATGTATTTTTTTCAGTTACTGACCCAGAAGCAGTATGTTTCATTTATTTATCTTATTTTACACATAGGTAATTCAGGAGTTGATGGCAGAGTATGTGAAAGAACAGGACCAACATGCTGACGTGGATATTGCTGATGTGGATATTTCCAGTCATGGTGTACTGGGCCAGCTTTCCAACAGTGGCTCAATGCCTTGTAGTTCATTTGTTGTGGTGCAATGCAAGATGCGTGACATTTCTGTCAAAGTACAGACAGACAAACTGTGTGATTGTATGTCCCGTGGTAAGTGTTCCTTACAACGACATGTCTCTATGACCACCATGTTGCACAGTGACGTTTCCCTGTTTTATCAGCTTGTTTATGCAGTTACACCTTGTTTGTATTCTGATATCAAAAGTGGTCATGATAGTGCACTGTGTTAATCTCTGTTACTTGTACGTCATGTATTCCACGGTGCTGCACCACTTCTTGTATGTCATCTGTCCAAGTTGTACAGGACCTCCATGTACAATTCTTTCTGCCATAACTATGTAAGCAATAACACACAACAGGGTATGTGGTTATTGTTGAATAATTACCGGTTTCCCTTTTTTCCCATAGGGAAACTGTGACGTAATTTGCCGTAATGAAGGAGTGTTCATTATGGCAACACGCCATCGACTTTCACCAGCGCATGCGCCTGCCGCACTTCCCTCGATTCAATGACACCGTGCCTGCTAGGGGAACCAGTAATGGACAGCAAACTGCCACCTTGACTAGGCGGTAAGTACATTAAAAAAAAAAATCTGCCTCAGTCAGTGCAGTGCACAAGATAAAAAAAAAAACTAATTACAAAATCAAACTGCTGACTGCGGCCATGCACTTCACCTTAACCGAACCCGGCTGCACAGTTATATTTTATTCTATACAATTGCTGAGGTGAAAAAAGGAAAACCCAGCAATTATATAAAATAAAATATGGGTCTGGGTGTGTAACCTCAAATTTACACACACCTTAGGTGTTAGATGCTTCACATAAACCCCTTGGGTGTGTGTAAATTCTTGTTACACACCCAGACCCATACTTTATCCTATATTTAATCAACACCAATTTGCATTGTGAGGCACTTGGCCACTGGCTGACTGTCCGCACATCACCGTCATGTTGATTAATCCATAATAACCACATACCCTGTCATGGGGTATCACACTGATAACATGGGTTTTGTTTAAATAAGAGAAAAATAGCCAGAAGGGTGTTTTTCTGGTGTTTAAATACCAAGAAAAGTACTGTATCATGCTACCTTGCAAAGCAGTCCATAACAAATAATACACACTTGATGTTATGCACATTGAAATGTCACAGATACATGACTTATATGATTTGTGACATGTTTCTCTTAGCCCTCCACCCAACTAAAACCAGACAGACATGTGTTTTGTCATGTATAACTTCATTACGCTGTGCTGCTGCTCCCGGTGTTACAGTCCGAACACAAACTGACAGCCACAGACAGAGAGGCATAAAGACAAAGGGACACTATCGGAACTCTGCACTCCGTGTCCTGCTGTCACTGTTTCTCTGTCTTTGTCTCACCACCGCATTTGTAGTTGCTGTGTTTGCACTCTGCATCTCTGACAGTGTGTGTGTGTGTGTGTGTGTGTCTCTGTCTCTCTTTCTCGCTCTCTGTCTCTGTCTCTCTCTCTCTCTCTCTCTCCCTCTCCCTCTCCCTCTCTCTTTCATGTGCTGCACATGGTTCAGCAAGGAATATGCACACAGACACACACAAGCACATGTCTTGCAATCTTGTTGCACTCCTCACAACTGTAGGACAGAGCACAGAACTAATCATCTGTCCCCATCTCCCAATGGCACTACAGCCGCCTGTCACTGTGTCTCCCGTTACTGTGTCTCTCCTTTCCACCTGCTCACTGATAGAGGCACCAAATACATACAGTGCAGAGGAAACATGCTGCAATCTGTTCCTCCATGTCCCCGTGGCTGCCTTCACACTATGTGTGTCATGGTAGATGACCGGCAGTATTACTCACACACATTACCTCTCCCTGTGTTGGTGGAGGAGGAGGGAGCTTTCTCTATTTCTGCCATTGTGAAGTACACCAGGCATGTTCTATAGGGGCACATGCCAAATTCCACCTCCCTCTTGTGTCACAGTACTGAGGGTTGGCAACCATCATTCATGGATATTGGCCATCACAGCAGAACTGCCATATCACATGGCTGACACTGTCAAACTGACCTAATGTGCTGTATGATACAGAGATTGATTGTCTATTGCACAGTGCTGCTTGACATTTGCATGTCTTGCACAAGTAGTAACTGACTGCACCACTGTAATTACTCATACAAGCGGTGAGTATGTCTTGTTACCGATCACAGCATGAGCACAGAAAGTCACTTTGTGAATGCCAGCTGCATTTAGCAAGACATTAGTCAGGGAGACATTGTTGTTCCCAGGAGAATGCCAGTAATACATTCACCATGGGACATGTAGCTGGTGTAGGAGACTGCTCCATATCCAGTGTTCACATTACTCCTTCACCAACTACCAACGATACATACTGTCCACTCCTACATCATAGTTAGATCACAGTGTCACACAGAAACAGACACAAAGCAAGCTGAAAGCGTGAACATGACAGAGATACAGAGAGACCCAGAGGACATGACAACAACTTTCTGGTATGCCTCAGCTGAATATGTTCTCACGTTTGTCACCCACGTGACGTTGTTGTACCAGTAATGTCAACCATCATGCCCATCCCCCACCCCCAGCTCTAGAACAGTATCAGCTCTGGTCGAACTATGTGTATATTCCTCCGTCAGGTCCCTCAAAATTGCATGTGTGAGTCTGATTGTGGGGTGTTAGTGGGGGCCATCATATAGTTTATTGGCATTGTGTCAATCTGTAGTAGGCACATCAACAGTATGTCAGTACTGTATGTCTGACATTTGTATGTGCCTAGAACCAATCACATATGTATTATTTCTTGTGTAACATTTCTGTATGTGTCACTACACATTGATGATTTGTATATTTAAAGATGTTGCAAATCCATTTCAGTTCTTTACAACAGGTTTTCAAAATTAACCCTGGAATAAGTGAAATAACACGACGTGGTATGCGGTCATAGGCAATTTATGCTCCCCCTCTGGTGCTGTCTCCACCAGCGTTCTGTGTCCTCATGCCTTGCAATGTACCTGACTTGTGGATTGTAAGCACACTAACCACACAGGCCATGGCTGATTATTGATAACTCATGACCTTTAACCTTTTTGTCTCAATATCATATGCAGCATGCCCTCTCTTTTGGTCATTGACGCAGTAAAATTTGATATCTCAAAATGGTAACATATATACATATACTGGTGCTGTAATTGCAAAATGTTCTACTTGTCTTGGCAGGGACTCAAACAATTCCCACCACACTGCAATCCAAGGATGTTACTGCTGTTCAAAAACTGATGGTCGATGCAGCAGTTCAGTGTGACTTGATGCCATCCTTCTTCAGAGTTGTACATTCCACACCTTGAAAAAAACATGATGTGAGTTTCTCCACAAATGTTTCTGAACCAACACTTGTGACTGCAGATGAGGAAAGTAAGGACCACGGCTTTCAGCTAGAGGACACAGACTCCAACGATGTTGAAAAGTAAGCCTTCTGTCATTTGCTCTCAGTCCCTTGAGTGCAGCAATTCCACATAATGGAATTGACATAGTGCTTCTCAGTCTATTTCTGGTCATTTTCACCCCACTTACGACTGTCCCATAACATCTGTACTTCACATTACAATCTCTCCATCACCACATCTGCATGGAGAGTGGCAACACCAACTGATGTTGACTTCCAGCTTGGATTGCTTCCACATGCTACCCCCTAGAGCACTATTATATCCTTGCCCCATGAGCGCTTCTCATTCAACATGCTATGTTGATAGACATGCCAGCCGCTGGCAACTTATTTATGTCCTTCATTTACTTGAAGGTGTCCATGATTCACAACACCCATCTATCCATTGGCATGCTTTAGGATGTCCCACATTTTGTCCTCATATGACCTCTAGTACACCCTGTGCTGTTCTTTGGTTGCCATTCACTGCACTTCTTCCAGTCTGTAAAAGTCATTTTTTACATGTGCCCTCAGTTACTGGTCACATATATTCAATGTGGTTTTTATTAGTGACTTGAAGAGTCACATTACCACCTTGATCATTGTTTCAATTCAACCACTCACTAGTCACACCATCGTCATGCACCTGTTTTAGCAGTGACTGTTCACATTGGGTGCTGTGCACGAAGGGGTGGGAATTATGTGCCCAGTGCATGCATCCCATCTGCGCAGCTCTGCAGCCCCAGGCAAGTGCATGGTGCATGGCATTCACAACCGCAAACACCCACAGTGCACCTTTCTGTGGCCCCACCCTCCCCGGTGTGCAGGACCACGCTGGGCATCTGGGGACAGAGTAGCATACCCAGGCAGACATCCAATTGGATGCTCATCCTGGGTCCCAGAATGGATCACTTGCATCCAGGGCACGGGTGAGGGTGCATGACTAGCCCCCTGCAAATGTTTCGGACCTGCAGCCAGTACCCCATGTACAGCAGTCCCATAAAGCCACCATGCCACAACTTTGTAGAGCCCATGGTACCCCGCCATGCCCAACACATCAGTGTCCATCCCTTAATGCAGGAACATCCTGCCCCCCAACACCTGTAATGACCCATCCCTTATGCCATATGCAGCCCCGCCCCCACACAGCAAAGCCCCATCTCCGTTTGTTGCCCAAGACATCACCCACACGCACACAGGTGTTCTGCATGGAACAACCTTGACCCCGGACCAGTGCCCTTCCTGAAGTTTTGAACCTTAGTTGCCAGTGGCCTCCCCACCTGCAGCGCGGCCCCCACCACAAACAACATACCTGCCAACGGTGCTGTGGGCCTGGATGATCAGTGACACTGCCCTCTCCATCTCCTTGGCGCAGCCATCTAACTGCTGCTGGAGTGCGCTGCTGCTGTAAGACAGGCAATGCACTGCCATCAGCGGTTGGGTGGCTGGTGTGAGGTGTGGAGAGGCTGTGCCACTGGCTGTTCATGCCTTCAGCATCGCCGGGCAGGTATGTTGTTTGTGGTGAGGTGGTGCCACTAGTGGGAGGGCCACTGGCCACTGTCTTCTACTGTTCATAATTTTCAGCAGTGATGCTGGGTTCTGGGGTCAAGGTTTCCATGCAAGTTACCTGTGTGTGGGGTCATGGGCAACAATGGGATGGATCTGCATGTGTTGGGGTGGAAGTCTGTCTATGGCATACAGAGACAAGACAGTATTGTGCTGAGATGTGGTATGTTCTGCCACAATGTGGTCAGACAGTCATGTGTGTGGGGTGGGGGTGTCTTCAATCTTTCAGGGATGGGGCTGATGTGGTGGGGTGGGGGTGGGGTGCTACCAGCTACCCCAGGGATGGGGCTGTCCTTTGGTGATGGTTGGGGGGTCTGGTAGGTGGTACTGGACACACTGGGGTTGTGTCAGGTTCTCACCTGACCAGCTGCCCCTGCCCTCCCCATCAGCCTTATGGCTGGGGCAGCACGGTGTGTCGCTTCACTCTACCACCTCATCTGTCAGGTGAAGTCTGTGGGGAGTGCACAGTGGGTTATGGCAGGGTCCTGGCTGCCATAACCTGCTCTGCACTATGCCCCCCAGCGGACACTATGCACCTTTGTGACTGGTGCATACTGCCGGCCTGCCCCCAGTGCATTGCTGTTCAAGTGGCCACAGGATAGGGCGCATCACTCTCTTGAGCTCGGTTCATGAATGCTGCACATGGTCTGGAGCACCCCACTCTGTGGCATTCATGCGTATCGATGCCTATATGCCCAGTTTCCATGGTGCTTTGGCATCTTGCATAGTGCCCATTGTTTGTCCAGTGGTGCATGAGTATATATGTTGACCAACATCACCCTTTCATGTTCTGTACATGTCAATAACCTCCTCCTAGCATGTTGTACATCTAAGGTCGATTATTATGAAATTGTATCGTGTTGAACAGCTGTCAATTACTGGATGTCATTTAGCAGTACATGTTTGCTTATGCAGCTGGAAGACTAGGTTTGCTGGCCAAGGCACCTAGCTTCACCTGAGCTCTTTCCTTCTACATTGCTTGAAAGGACAGAGCAAAGAACCTTACCAAAGCAAGGGAAAGGATTTAGGCTTCTTTTGCAGATTTACTGTGTGTTGTTATTTTTATTTTTTACTCACAGGGATTGTTACTGTTTGTTGCTAACATTTTTTACTTTATTTTTATCTGATTCAAATTGTTGTTGCTGGATATACCTTCTGCTGCAATATTACAGGGTGTGCCTACAGGTGTGTGCTAACGGATTGCTGCTGTAATCTTCTGATTCAAATTGTCTTTTGCAAGGTATGTGTTCTATTACTGCTTTATTTTTCTCTGTAGCAAAGTGTTTCTTACAGGGTATATCTTCTGTGAAATTATTACAGGTGGTGCTTTACAGGTATTATAGTTTTATCTATCATTAAGATAAGCTTTCAGGGCTACTGAATTTGTTGCTGGCTGATTGTTTCTGCTCTTACCTCCTTGTTTCTTTCATCCGTGGTTCTTCTTTTTTGGCAGGGGAAGGGCCCAGCCATCCAACCCCATCTCCAACCACCCCACGCTACACTCCTTTTATAGGGTAGCATAGTTGTGACATTTCCTGTGGCAAAGCATGAAGGGGTGGATCAGTGGGGTATCCTCATGGTGACCTCATTTACAGGGGCACTAGTAATTTAACTTGTTATAACAAGTCATAAAAAAACAAACAAAACACAAAATCAAACTTTTGCTTTCATTTTCTTCCTTCTAACTACTCTGACCAGGTTATAAACCCAGCAACTTATCTGGAATGGATATCATTAACTGCAGGTACTGCCGAACACTTTTCAGAAGGGCAGTTTTACAGGATTTAGGACACTGTCCTATATGCTGGGCCATTGGATATCTAAGGACTCAGCTCCAGGCAGCATGGGCAGAGATTGTGCACCTCAAATTGCATATTCAAGAGGAAATATATTATAAGAACCACCTGCCATTTCCCCAACATCCAGCAGAAACACTTCGACTGCAGAGAGTAGTTGGTCTGGAAGGTTGGCAGGTGGTTATGAGGGACAAATCAGGTGCCCCATCACTTGGTGCTCTCCAACATATTACCCTCCAAAAACCATATAACAACTAAAAACATGCATCTGCCTCTATCTCCAAAATCACACAAAGGGACAGAGGGCACTGCAGAGCAGGACACTGCGGCACAGGAGCTAGCACAATAAAACTCGTCCAAAACAGGAACCAAAACAAAACAAAAAAACAAAAAGGAAATCCAAAAAACTTCTGATCATAGGAGACTCCATGATTCGAGGAGTTGATACCTATTTCCAGTCAGGGGTAATGGTCAGATGTCTCCTAGGTACATCAGCATGGAGAGACACTGACCCCATTGCTAAAGTTGTTCAGGAAGCAGGAGAAAACACTGATGTCCTGGTACACATAGGGACTAATGATCTTGCCAGCCGGTCAGTTGTGGAGACCAAGGAACACCTGACCATCCTGGGTGACAAGCTATCATCTGTTTTGTCCAGCATCTCCTTCTCTGAGGTCCTGCCAGTCTGGGAGAGGGGTGCGGATGGACGGAAGGCCAGAGAAGAGGAGATAGGGGAGCTAAACATGTGGCTCAAGGGCTGGTGCCTGGAGAAAGGACACAAATTTGCAGGGAACTGGCAACAGTTTTGGGGGCAAAAGTTCTTTAAATTTGATGGACTGCATATGACTAAGGAGGGAGTCAGTGCATTGGGGAAGAAGTTTGATGTCTTTGCAGAATATTTAAACTAGCAAATGGGGAGAGGGGTGCAGCACCCCATACGTCGAATGGAAAGAACAACCCTTCCCCCTCAGCTAGTGGGCAAACAGGAGTTCAGCATATTTGCAGTTAATTTGCATCACCAGGTAAGAAAAAAGGTCTGGCTCCCCATATGACGCACATGGGAAATGCCAGACCTCACCCAACAACTAACACACCAAAATCTGGCCAATGGAAAATCATGTACACAAATGCTCGCAGTCTGGGAAACAAGATCCCAGACCTGCAGGCAATAATGACAGAGGCTAAACTGGACATAGTAGCAATTAACTAGACATGATTTACCAGTAACCACACTTGGGAGACTTCAGTACCTGGCTATGTACTGTTCAGAAGAGACCGAGGTGCAAAAAGGGGGGTGGAGTGGCCCTGTATGTCAATGAAAATATCAAAGCTACAGAAATTCAGAATACACATAAGGAGCCAGAAGAACTGTGGGTCACCCTGGAAACAAGAAATGGGACAGCCATATGAACTGGGGTTGTCTACAGGCCCCCAGACCAGGGGGAGGACATAGACACATTACTGTTAGAAGATATATAAAACATGACAGCTAAAGGGGAGGTTCTGATAATGGGAGGCTTCAACATGCCAGATACAGATTGGTCAATACCAGCAGGAACATCTGCCAGAACTAGACACATGGTGGATTCCCTGCAGGGGGAGGGCCTCAAACAATTGGTACAACAACCCACAAGAGACAGGGCTATCCTAGATCTAGTACTGACTAACAGGGAAATGATCACAAATCTCCAAGTAGAAGGTCACCTGGGGGCCAGTGACCATCACATGGTATGATTCCATTTGGCCACTAGAACTAAATTATCCCATCCCAAGGCAAAAATATGGGACTTCAGAGGAGCTGACATTGATAAGATGGCCAACAGAGTTAAGCTAGCCTTGGCAAAAAGAAATACAGGTGAGGGGGCACAGGCAAAATGGGCAAGCATTAAAGATGCAATGCTTGAAGCAACATCCCATTGTGTTAGAGAGAAAAGGAAGTGCAAAAGAAGAAGGAAACCACTTTGGTTCTCAAAGACAGTGTCAGAAAAGTTCAGAGCCAAAAGGCTCGCCTTCAGGAAATATAGAGGAACGCAGCGGGATGAAGACAGAGAGGCATACCAAATGTCCTTAAGGAGAGCAGGGAAGGCAGTAAGGCAGGCAAAGGCCCAAACCAAGGAAACAGTAGCACAAACAGTAAAAGAAGGTGTCAAGGTGTTCAATAGATACATTAATGAAAGGAGAAAGTCCGGGGGGGGGTATTGCTAAGATCAAAGGAGTAAGGGGGCGTGTGAGGAGGAGGACCATGTAAAGCATCATCTAAATAGATACTTCTGCTCAGTATTTACTGAAGAAAAGGAAGGAAGGGCCCACAGCTCAGCACCATAGACAGGGAGGGGAGGAGTGTGCACTAGTCCCTTCACAAAAGAATGGGTCCTACAAGGCTCGGTAAGCTCCAGGGTGGACGAGGCAATGGGACCTGATGGCATACATCCCAGGGTACTAAAGGAGTTAAGGGTGGAACTAGCAGAGCCATTATCAGAACTGTTTAGTGAGTCTCTGAGCACAGGAGAGGTCCCAGAAGACTGGAGAAGAGCCCATGTGATCCCACTCCACAAGAGTGGTAGCAGGGAGGAGTGGGGGATCTACAGACCAGTCAGTCTTACTTCAGTAGTGGACAAGATTATGGAGGCACTCCTTAAGGAAAGGATGGTGCAACACCTGGAATCCATAGGAGCACAGGATCCAAGACAGCATGGGTTTACAAAAGGAAGGTCCTGTCAAACTAATCTCATAGATTTCTTTGACTGGGTAACCAGAGTGGTGGACCAAGGGGGAGCAGTTGATGTTGCCTACCTTGACCTCAGCAAAGCTTTTGATACTGTTCCACATAGAAGATTGATTAACAAGCTTGGTAGGCTCAGGGTGGATCAGAAGTTGGTCACCTGGGTGGAAAACTGGTTGATGGGCAGAAAACAGAGAGTGGTGGTAAATGGTATACAGTCAGAAGAGATGCAAGTCACAAGTGGGGTACCTCAGGGATCAGTTCTGGGGCCAGTTCTCTTCAATATCTTCATCAGTGACATTGCAGATGGACTGGAGGGTTAGGTTTGTCTGTTTGCAGATGACACCAAGATCTGCAACAGAGTAGATTATCCAGATGGGGTTAGCAGAATGAGAAGAGATCTGGAAAAAATGGAAAAATGGTCTGAAGAGTGGCAACTGGGGTTTAACGCAAAGAAGTGCAAGATCATGCACATAGGGAAGAGAAACCCTGAAGCTGTCTATAGGTTGGGAGGGGAGTTGCTGGCAATCACAAAGTAAGAAAGAGACTTGGGCGCCATCATCACTGATGACCTGGAATCATCCAAGCAGACCACTAAAGCAGTAGGTAAGGCTAGAGGGATGTTGGAGTATATTAGTAGGGGTATCACAAGTCGGAAGAGGGAGGTAATGATCCCTCTTTACAAGACACTGGTTAGGCCCCATCTGGAGTACTGCATGCAGTACTGGAGGCCACACCTGCATAACGACATTAACAAAATGGAGGCAGTCCAGAGAAGGGCAACCAAAATGGTGCGGGGACTGCATCAGAAAACATATGAGGACAGATTAACGGAGCTCAGTATGTATACCCTAGAGCAAAAGAGAGAGAGAGGTGATATGATCGAAACATTTAAACACCTTAAGGGCCTTAACAAGGTGAAAGAGTCTAACATGTTTCAATATAAGAAAAATAGCAGGACAAGAGGACACAGCATGAAATTAGAAGGAGGCAGATTAAGGGGTAATATTAGGAAGTTCTTTTTCATAGAAAGGGTGGTGGGCGCATGAAATGGCCTACCTCAGGAAGTGGTGGCTGTGAATACAGTGCAAGGGCTTCAAACAAGTATGGGATAGGATAAGGGAGCAATACAGATGAGTATGAATAGATAGGCCATTGTCAAGAGTAAAGGCCTATGGCACATTCATAAGGTATAAACAATGGGCAGACTGGATGGGCCTTGCGGTCCTTATCTGCCATCAACGTCTATGTTTCTATTTCTCCGTGCATGCTGTACTCAAGTGTTGTTCTCAACTGTTGTTTCTGATCTTTATTCACAGCTGCGAACCACAATCATCAGCATTTGAGGACCGTAAATGTATAATATTTCAGTCACAGCTAATGAAACAATTTCATGGATGTCATCATTGCCTGTCACAGAATGTTAATACTCATGAGTATGAGGTGGAAACAATGGTTGTCGTACGTCAGACATGCGATGACTGTGACTGTGAAGAGACATTGCAAAGCCAACCTCTCCTCCATGATACTCCCACCGGAAAAGTTCGGCTATCTGCTACAATTCTCTTCTCAGGATTGGCTCCCAAGAAGGCAGTGAACATGCTCAGTCACATGAACTGTGCATTGATTAGTCTGATTACATTCTTCAGGCATCAGCGACCTTTTCTGTTCCCTGTGGTGCAAAATGTTTGGGACTGGCAAAATGATCAAATTATCACTGAACTGAAGCTGTTTGGATTCCCAGTGACTGTTGGAGGTGATGGGAGGGTCGATAGTCCTGGACACTCGGCAAAGTATGGGAGCTACTCCTTCATTGATCTGGCCAGGAGTAAGGTTCTCTCAGTGATGCTGGTTCAGGTAAGAATAAGGACCTTACACAATGCCTTGCCCCACAGTTTATTTTGGTGTGTGTGACTGTGTCTATTGCTCACACGCTGCTTTGTCTGACATACTGTCAAATTCAATTCAGAATACTGTCAGCGGTCAAGGTCAGATAGGGAGGGCACACTACAGTTGTTATGACAGATTGTCCCTTTCAGTCACCTAATCTGACCATATCAACACAACAATGCTATCAACAAACAACATAGTGTGTCGCATTTTGACACAAGCATCATGATCCCATATCATGAAGAAGTAACCACTTACTTTTGAACTCCACTTCACCCTTCATCCCAGGTGGAAGACGAACTGTATCCCCCCTCTCTGTGCAACCACCTCGGCTACAGCATGATTCAGTTCACCCTCCCTCCTAGCTGTTCCCCCTGTAAGGCTTTTTCCCTCCCTGTCCACGATGGTACTTTTGCTCATATCCACTGTATTGACAGCTGAGTTAACCACATGGAGTGACTTCCTCTTGCCTTTGATTCCTCTTTCAGACCTTGGTATTCATTATGGAGTACCCACACAGCCTCCCCGATCTCAATGTAGGGTTACTTTACAGGGGATGGCCCGCTCATCCATCACAGCAAAGGATTCCATAGTTGAATTGGATGTGATACATGCCTGTCACAACCCTTGGTTGACCTCACCAATCCCACATCACTACATCAAGCCCTATGACCAGGTATCTGTTTGCCACATTGGCTGCAGACATGGTGTCCTCAATTCTATGTGATAAGGGTGACTGCGGAATCGCGATCACTGACACAGCACCTGCAAGACTGAGAAAACCCAGATTGCACAAAGGCAACAGTGTGACCAGCTGATGGGTGAATATGATCCCATGGAAAAAAGGGTGCAGACACAACAGGGAAAACTGGGACGGCAAGTAGGGACAGACACAACCATCAGAAGGGCAAATGGGGAGGATTTAAAAAAAAAAAACACCGCCACCAGCACCAAATGCAAACAGGGGACTGAACTTGGGGGGGGGGATCACAGATGGATGAGAGGGTATAACTGTGAGGAGGAAGGACACTGGAGGGGTACAGGGGGGCACAGAGTGCCAGGCATGTGTGCAGTATAGTGAAGCCACCACGGGCAGGAGGTACAGCAATGACCATGGCAGTGCCACGTGGGGGCATTGGAGGACATCCGCAGAGGGCACCCAGGAAGGCAGCAGCAAAATAGGTGCTGACAGGGGTATCCGGGGCACCGATGAAGCACATGACGGCATGCGGCAGAGGGGGGATAGTGCCGCAGGATGGCCAGCAGAGCAGGGGTGACAACCTGTTCCATGCCACACCCAACTACACCTGCAGCTGGAAATTATAGGTGAGTTCCCACAGGTAGTTGGGTGCAATTCTCTTGCCATACTCACTGACGACTGCCTTGATCCACTTGGTCAGGTCACAGTAACATTTCTTCTGGCATGCTATCCTGGCACCAGGCAGTTTTCTGATCCATTCAGACCCCTGTCAGGCATTCCTCATCAAGTAGGCAATCCAGGACCCACCAGAGGCTTGGGTAGTTGACACCCATCCTGGTAAAAAAGCCATGGTGCCAGCCCTCGACAGTTATTCATCTTGGCAAGCCCATCCAGTGTTGCCTGGTACATGTTCCAGGTGGTCACTAGAAATAGAGGTCAGCGGTGTACCGTCCTTCCCACTGTCTGGCCAACCCATATACCTCCATATACTCAAGTAGGGGTTGAAGGAGCTCCTCCTGGGGCCTGTGGAAGGGCTGGTCAAGCAGGTCACCATAGGCCCCTTCTGTGGCATCCATGGGTATGAAGGCCAGGGTGAGGAGCATCTGAATGTTCAGTGCAAATTCCTTCTCCCTGGCATAACATGCATGCAACTCAGGTGTCTGATGTATCTTGCACCAGATGGACTGGCAAAAATGGAAGAAGGAGCCCCTAAGTGTTGCCCCTTCAAAGGTGGTTACAAATGCATGCCAGGCTGGTCTCTCAAAATCCAGCATGGCTGTCTTGGGACGCACACCACCCACTAGCTTTCTGACCTCCCCAAACACCGACGTGTGGGCTTGTTCCATCTGGGCTGGCATGAGGACATACACTGCCGGTAGGACCACACCCTCATGCATACTGTGCACCATGTACATCTGCCCCAATAGTGGTGGTGAGCAGCGAAACATGCCATCCAAAACCAGTCGGCACAACCAGCAAGGTACTGCAGTGACCTCTGGGTTAGATGAGGATACAGTCCTCGGTAGGACCACTTTCATGCTGCAGGAAGGTGTCACTACCCCCCATGATGGCATACTCGGGGGGTATCCTAGGGTCCTGCAGTGACGTTGATGTGGCAGGGCCACCACTACTGGCCTGCTGCACATGCTGCATCATCCGCTTCATTTGCAGTAGCGGTAGTGCAGGTCGTCTCCCTGACATGGGATTCATCACACTGGCGGTACAGCAGGCAAGCTCCTGGGAGGTGTCTTCCACACTTGTGCGTGTCCACTCACACACCTTGGCGAGGACCTCATGGACCCCCACCTCCCCTGCATCAGGGACATGGTTGTGGGGCAGTCCCTTGAACACCACTGCATCGGCCTCTGTATGAACACGTGCAGGACAGCTGAACCAGTGGTCCTGCATGCAGCACCAGTACACTTTATTCTTAATCTCTTTGTTCCACCAGTAAAGGAATCCCCAGTGTGCTAGGAGTGGCTTCCCCTTCTGGTTTATGATATAGCGAACCTCGTCCATTGTTCCATTCACCTTTTGGTCAGGAGGCTGGCATTTCCGCACTGCAAACCTTTACAGGCTGGTGCAAGTCATGTGGTTGCACACTGGTGTGCGTGCCAGCATGTGTGCATTGCCCTGCCTCCATGGCTCTGCAGCATAAAAGTGTATTGCTGTGGGTAGGCACCGCACTATAGTTTCCATGACCATTCATCGTAGTGCAGCAGTGGGTATGTGTGCAGACAGACACCTTCATGACTGGTGTGTGAATGTCCTCAGTGAGTACAGGTGCTCAGGTTGTGGGGCTTACATTGTGCCCGGAGCTGCTCCTCATATGTACGGCGTATAGGATGGGTTGATTCATATTGCATGGTTTCTGTGTTGTGGGCTGCATCTGCGGGACTTGAACTCCCTTCAGGCAGGCACACAACACCAGTGCTGCTTCAGCAGTGTGAATCCTCGATGTGAGCTACTGCGGCGGTTCAGAGGTGGGTCCCACCATCATGCATCTTCTATATGTAGGGGGGGTGGGCTATACTGTAGGCGCTAGGTGGTGCACTGCCAGAGGTAGAGGGCTTCTGCTGGGAGGAATGGTGTACCTCCAGTGTGCACTGCTGAGGGGTGGGCACACTCCCGTGTGCTGCTGCTGGGGGGGATTGGCTTACCTGGTCTGTGCAGTGCTGGGGGGCAGGGCACCATGTGCCTCCTCTACTACTCGTGTACTGCTGTCGCCTTATACTCTCGTTGACTGCAGTCGCCATTTCCTCTGCTGGCTTTTTTCCTCCATCACCATTATTGCTATCGCTATTATGCTCCATCGCCGGTATTGATGTCACTGAGAGTGCTTGTCGTGATGATGACACCCACCGTGACTGGCATTCGGCCACCTTCACAATGCTGTTCCCTGAACGTCGCCCACCCTTCAGTCACCTTTCTGTCCTCACCCTTGTGCTATTAGCCTACAAGCAGATGTCCTTAACACTGGATACCGGTGTCCTCTTGGATGTGGCAAAGGTCGACAGTTATCATACCATCTCAACATGTGTGATATGCTGGTGAGACAACACCACTATGGGTATACTCATGATTAATAAATTCTTAGATGAAAAAGTTCAACAAATCAGAATACTGCACTTTTGGGACACACAGTTTATTAAGACAGGTAATACACTCACATGTTACTGGCTTACCAAACCAACTTAATTTTCAGAGCACCGAATGTGGTGGCTCATATTATATGGAGCTGGAGGGGTTGAAAAGGGCAGTAGAGCACCTTGAAGAAAACAATGTGTATCTGGACCATATTGTCACAGATCAACATTCTTCAATAACTAAGTGGCTGCAGGAGCAGCTGCCAGATGTGGGACACAAGTTTGATATATGGCACATCGTGAAAGGTAACATGCACAGCATTCCACAGTGTTTGAAAACATAGGGTGGTGGCAGTGGTGATGAAGTAAAAAAATGCATTATTTTTCCAGGCCTCCTATATGTACTGTACATGTGCAAAAGTGAATTTTAAGTAAAGTATAGTGCACTGTTACCAAAACAGGGGTAGCAGTACAGTAAAGACTTACAATAAAAGACAATTTTGGAGGATTTTATAAAAAACAGTCAGTAATACATAAAAATATAGAATGGTGGCCAAAAAATATAGGGTGGTGGTAAAATAATATAGAGTGGAGGCTCACTGTGCTAAAATAATGAATGGGGAACGCTAATGCAATTGAAGCTAGATATTTGGTCTGTGATGCTCCATCGCAGTCTTTTTCTGTCATCTACCATTGAACTGCTGCGCTCATGCACAGTCACTTACAAGCATTGTAACACATGTTCAACATCTGTCTGGTGAATGAATGGTCACATTTTGGTGTTTACCTGTGCACATTAGCAATGTGCCTCTATTGAAGCAGTGAGCTGTCACCAGCACTCGGCAGAAAAAAGAAAAATGGTCCTTGCAATCACCAGAGCAGTGGTGGGTGTTTAGTTTTTCCTGCAATGTACCATACACTTGTCATGGAGAACGGCTAACAGGATGTGCATGGAGAAATATGCACAGACATTGTTCTCATCATGTTTTCACATACTGTGCACCATAGCTGACTGCAGAGATACAGCAGTCAGTCACCACATGTCACAATCAAGGCTTGGTGCCATTTAACGTACATCTCCACCCATTGCCTTGCTTCTTCACTACACGGTGAACAAGTCAAGTACACGATGCATGTCAGTGGTCAGGTGACATACTGGCATACAGCCAAAAATGGCACCAGTAGTTACGATGATCGTAAGTTCTTCATGTTTGTTACAAATTTTCAAATGTCCCATCACCTGTAGCTGTGCACTGCACATGTTAATTTCTGAAGCTGAATCCTGACAATAATATTGCCTTGGGACGACTGAGTACTGTGATGTTGTCTCCTCAGTAGGAACGCACATCACAATAGGAATGCATTGGGTGAGGCAGATGAAAGTATATGCTGTCTCCCAGTACCTAACACAGGAGTCATGTTTACTGCATTGTTCCCATTTGTTACATGATAGTAGACCCATTTTTAACCCTTGCTAATATGTATCTGCCTTCTATAAATTTTATTTATTTTTATTTAAGTCTTTGGTAACCGGGTAAGTGCACTGATCCAGGGGACCATTTTCAGGCATGACCCGGGCCACACAAGTGGCAGTTACAGAGGTAGTGTCAAGTAATACAATGAGTACAAGCCATGTGGATAGACAGATATCATTGGTGAGCAAAGTGGAAATACAGACATCATTGGTGAGCAAAGAAAGTAACATAGGAAAGAAAATGAATGAGAGCCTGAAAAAAAAACAATCAGTACATCATGATAAGCAACAATTATTACACAATTATTTACAAAGGATAAATGCAAATTAATGCATGATGTAAAAAAGGAAAAGAAAACATACAAGACAACAGCCAAGTGGGAGAGCCTGAGAAGCAGATAGTAAGGGATGTAAGAAAAGGAGTCCAAAGAAATGAGAGAGGGCGGGGGGGCCAAAACAGCCTAAGAGGAAAAAGTCAGAAAGGTGGGGGTGCAGTTATCCAAGCTAGCAATGGCACATGGCCTCATCAAGCAGCCAGGATTTGAGATGTGTCTTAAAAGTGGCATGGGAGTCAAGAGAGTAGATGGATGTGGAGATTCTGTTCCATAGACTGGGAGCAGCTACAGATAATGCTCTGCTACCCATAGCGAGAGAGACTTTGGGGATATCCGGGAGGGGTGGGGGACTGAGACGCCGCTGGACATACAGGGAAGTTCTGGTCTTGAGGAGAGACATATAGGAGAAGGCTTCACCATACCTGATGGCACTATCCAGGAGGCAGCCAAACCCATAATCAAATTTGCAGTGTAGTGGGAGCCAGCCAAAAGTCTGGTAGAGGTGGCAATGGTGAGTGGAATATGGTGCCAGGAGAGTGAAATGACATATGTTGTTGTATGTGGAGCAGAGGCGCGCACGCCCAAGGCAACCTGCTACCCTTGATTAGCCACTGCTTCATTTACTCACACACACATCCTCATCCTTGCTTGTGTGCCTCTGATATCAACACAGGCAAGTGGTCCTACATTGTCAACCATGTACAGGACAAACACAATGGCCATGTTCCACGTTTCAATAGTTGTCTGCACAGAGACTTATCCAACCCAATCTGGACCAAGAAGTGGCTTTCACAAGGTACAAACACCTTATAACATTGTAGTTCACAATTTGATTTCACTATAAACAGAAACAAATCTTTTGACAGCATATAAGGCAAGCCTAACTAACAAAGTGTACTGATTTCCCTACCCCTTAAAAATTCACACAGATCTTTACTGATCTTCAGCCTACCTTCTGTTAAATAAGCCTGCAGTTCGTTTCAGTATTTCCCAAGCATTGCTTAATTTCTGTTATATGTGTTGGCCCACACAACCTCTGCATGTAGGCAGTAACATGAATCCAGCACTATTTACATGTAAAAGTGGGAGCAAGGTGTAAGAAGGAAATTACAGGCTGGTCAACACAACCTCAGTTATGGTGAAAATAATGGAATCCATGTTAAAGGCAAGGATTGTGGCATACCTGGAGGCTACTGGGGCAGAAGACAAGATGCAACATGGATTCACAGCAGGGAGATCTTAGACAAATCAGATAGATTTGTTTGGGTAACAGGGTGGTGGATCGTGGATGTGTGGTGGTCATGGCATTCCTATTTCTTATCAAGGCATGTGACACCTCTCCCACACAGGAGGCCAGTAAACAAGTTGCGCAGTCTGTTCTGGTAAACAAGTTGTAGAGTCTGGTAGTAGGTCACAAGGAGGTACACTGTGTCCAAAATTGGCTTACCAACAGGAGACAGAGGGAGTGGGGTAGAAAGGAGGCATTGGCAAATTGTAGGAGTACTCAAGAGTGTCAGATCTTAGATTCAAGACAAAAAAGTGCAAAATCATACATGAGTGCTACAGGAATACTGAAGAGGAATACAAAATTTGTGTGTGTATGTTGGGGGGGGGGTATAAGAACAAAACTGGAATGGTTCCTAGGGGGTAAACATAACAGATGACCTGAAGATGGCAAAACAATGTGAAAAGGTGGTGGGGAAGCTGGAGGGATGATGTGCTGCATAGAGAGATGCATCAGCAGTAGAAAACAGGAGGTGGTGATGACAGTGTACAGAGAATCGTTGAGGCAAAATCTGGAATGCTGTATTCAGGTCTGGAGACCAAATCTACTGAAGGATATTGACAGAATGTAGGTGGCACAGAGAAGGAATGAAAAAAAAATAGCGACAGGACTGCAACAGAAAACATCTGAGAAAGACAGAAACACATCAATATGTATATCCTGGAGGAAAGGTGGGGGGGAAGGATATGACAGAGTCATTCAAGTACCTCAGGGGAATCAACAAGGTGAAGAAGGGCAGCATCTTCCAAAAAAAGATGTGCAAGAACAAGGGGTCACAACATGAAGATAGAGGGGTGTCGACTATGGGTTACTGGGAGGAAGTATTTTTCACATAACTGGTGTTGTGTGTGCCCGGAACAGACTACCAGCAGAGGTCACAGAGGATAAAATGATTGATACTGTAAGTGCAAGAATGCATGGGATAGACATAAGGCAACCTTAGTGATAGGAAAGTGAGGGTAAGCTGCTGATCATTTCAGTAGAGGGGTTTAAGTAGGTAGGGAAATGGACAGACTAGGTGGGCCGTGCACTCCTTATCTGACATCGTAATGTATGTTTCTATTTTTCCATGTTTGTGATGTCAAAAACAAAGACATGAAATAGTAGCTTGTGACTGCGTCGTAGGTTCAAGAGCAGCAGTGAAATTGGAGGAGATGCTGCTGAAAACAAGACTTTCAAAAGACATTGGATGTATGTTTTCGGATGTGCAGACATCGGCAATTGAGGGGTACCACAGCGTAATTATACATTTTGCACCCCAAGCATACCCACTTCAGTTATTTATGAATGAAGTGTAGGTAAGAATGATGACATAGTACTTGGATACTTCGACTGCACAATACAGTATGTCCAAGAAAATCATTGTCGCCTAAAATATAACGTGGCAAAGTGTGTTGTAATGAATTTTGGTGCTACACATTCATTGCTCCGTATCTAAACTGAACTCAACAGGTTAATATGGATACACATGCACAACTGTTGTTTGTTGACGTAATGTGATTTGCACACAGCCTTTTAGACCTTATTAGTGTCTCAATGACCCAAGACTGATTGTGGCCACAGGCAACAGTGACCTAATGATGGGATATGAGTGGTCTAGCAGGCATCACTTCCCATAATAGTAATGCAGTGCTGTGGCCAGTGTATTACAATTTGCATCATCATTTAACTGCATTAACATGTTGCTGTTATATACATGTGTACCTGTGTTGACAGTTGTAGAGTCCTGGATGCTTTGCTGCCCCATGTCACCAGTAGGTTTCTGGTAAATATGTCAGAAATATGCACATTGCAGTCCTGCAGATGGCAGGTTTTAAATCACACTCATGTGCAATGGTGATGTTCCATTCTGTGTACCCATGTCGCATCACCACTGTTGAGGGTGTGATAACCCCCATTCACTTCCAGTGATAGTAGCATGATAGGATGCTTGAATTCAGTAGTTACTTGACTCCAGCATCATCAAATCCCTGTTGTCACATCCTTCTCTTTTGTATGTTGAGCAGACTATTGTTGGCAGCAATGCATTTTAATGAAAATGAATCCAAGGAATATGCCACAGCAAAAGATGGCAGGGATCATTATAAAGATACCTATCCTAAGCACAAGAAAGGTGGTTTCACTGTGAGGAGACTACAGGTGGATTGCACTTATGGTACAGTTACTGTAACATGTTCCTGTACTCCACTTGTGTGCTTCATGTAAGAAACAGTATAACAGCTGGCCCAGTGGCATTGAGAGTTGAGGTGCTGGATGCCCCACCTTGCACCACGCCGGTGTCCTGATTTCAGGAACGACCTTGGGTTATCGAGGTGCCGGCCCGTGGGTGTGTGGCTAGAGCAGGATTGAGCAGCCTAAATGTAGCTCTCCTCTCCTGGGGTGTTTGTTGCCCCCCCCCGTAGTTCCGCTGCCACCAGGTGGAGGTCCAGTGGCAGCACAGGAGGGAAGGTGCCTCTGAACACGGTACATGCATGCCTGGAGAAGGGGGTGGACAAAAAATGGGGAAAAACACTGGATAAAAACATAATAGAAAAGAAAGAAAAAAAAAGAAACAGTGTAACAGTAATGTAACCTGTTTCACAGGGTACATGTCCAAACTCAAGACCGAGGTGGAAAAAATACTTAAAAATGCACATGAGACCAACACCACCACAATGGAAGCAGTGCCACCACCACTGTGTTTGAACTTTGAATAGCCCAACAATGAGGAAGCAATGAGGCAACACCGGTCAAGATTCGGCATTGCAACAGTGACTGTGTGAGCACTTCACGTGGTCCAGCATTTTTTTATTTATTTTTTCATTTTGCCATAACCTTTGAGCAAAATGCGCTTTTTCAAAGGTTCCACATCTTGACAGGAGGACAACACAGAAAGGTAGTTACAGAGTATGGGTGCACAAGTACAGAGACAAAAAATACAAGAAATAACAGCAATTGATCTGACTATTTACAATTGCAAGCTATCTCTTATAGAGGTACATATTGCAGTTAGTGCAGCCCAAGGTACATGGTGAGTGCTGTGGGTTTAAGGAATTAATTTAGCAGGAGGTAAAGCAGCCAGGGGAGGCATTGTCATTATTTCATATAAAGTCAGGAGGGGAGAGACTCAAAATAGGCTTTCACACCCTGTATATTAATGCAGCCAAGAGGAGACCTTGTCGTTAATTCAAGTCGGGGGGGGTAATTTTCTGTGCAGGACTGACCTAGTAGGAACATACTAGAGAGCAATGTGAGGGAGGACTGTACACAGAATAAGCTGGGGGGGAAGACAGGTGCTTTGAGACAATCACATTTATGAAGGGTCGATGGCAGGGGAGGGACTTAAAACAGAGTGGTGAGTTAAGGACAGTAGATAGAAGGCTCGCTGACAGGCTGTGGCTATGGAAGGCTCAAGTTTGAGGGCTGGCAAGTAGTAGTAGGAAGTAATAGTTTAAACTCAGGGTTACTGGGCAGTAGGGTAGCAAATCAGAGAATGCATCCCAGGAGCAGGCTGACTCCAAGCTACCAGGTGCTAGCACTACAGGTTACTTGCAGCTACATACCTCAGCTTTGGCAAGGTGACTTCTTAGTTCCACCTTGAAGACAGGGAGGCTGTTAAGGAGTAAAAGGCATGATGGGATCTCATTTAGCCAAGAAGGAGCCCTGTATGTGAAGGACCATTGGCCAAGCACTGTTTTTCTGAAGGGGATAGCAAGTGGGCTGCGAGTCTGCCCTTGAGTGAGGTACCCGGATCTACCTTACTGGACCAGTTCTTTGAAGGCCAATGGAGCTTTACCTAGGCGAGATTTCATGCCTAGCAGGCACGTTTGGTATTTGATTCTGCTGGCAAGTCTGAGCCAGTTAGTGTGCTCATAGAGGGAGCAAGTGTGTAGAGATTATCAGCCCCTAGATCCAGCCTGCAGGCCTTGTTGAGGGCCATGCTTACGAGTTTTAGCACAGTGTCAGATGCCAACCCATAGACCACGAATCCGTAGTCAATAACAGACAAGATGGAAGAGGACACTGCCAACCTGAGTGCCCCATGAGTTGGGTACTGTCTGTGCCTGTAGAGAAGTCCAAGTTTGGTGTTCACTGTTTTGACAACCTGATTGATGTGCTGCACGTACGAGAGGGTGTCATCACTAATCATGCCCAAGTATTCAGAAGAGTTGACCTAGTCAAGTGGTGCAGCTCTGTTGTTAGTAATAGTAAGGGACAGAAGAGATCTCTTGTGCTGGAGAGTGGTTATCAGCATCGTCTTCATCTTCTTGTAATTGAGAAGCAATTTCTGTGAGCTGAACCAGTCCTCCAAGCTGTGAAATGAGTACTGCAAATCATCCTGTAGGTGCTGAAGCTGGGCATTACTACTAAGGATGTGACAAGGTACCTTTGTAAATGAGCCTATGGCTCAAAGGTTTTCCAAACTGCTGTTTAAATAAAATAATAAAAAAAAAAAATAAAAGGATGACAGCATCACCTGCATACAGAATAATCTTGCTATTGCAGGCCTCTGGAAGCCTGTTGATGAACAGGCTAAAGAGGAGGGGGCCCAGTATTAGACCCTTGTGGGACACCCAGTACTATATCCCTAGACAAGGAGATAGCTGTCCCAATTTTTACACTTTCTGCTCTTCTGGATAGGTAATCCTGGAATCAGAGGATGGCTTCAGAGGCTAGCCTGAGGTGCTGCAGCTGGTCAAGCAAGATGCGATGGTTGACCATATCAAAGGCTTTGGTGAGATCTATGAAGATAGATCTCACCAGGCTTCCCCCATCCAAGGCCTTGTGCACGTAGTCTGTGAATTCAACTAAGGCAGTAGCTGTACTATGGCACTGACAGAATCCATGCTGTTGTGGCCATAGTAGACTGTACTTCTGAAGGTACTCTGTGACCTGGTCAGCCATGATCCTTTCAAGCACATTAGAGAGGGGAGAGAGGATAGATATTGGTCTATAGTTAGCAGTGCAAGACTGGTCCCCACTTTTTAGGACAGGGATGACTAGAGCTACCTTCCGGGCTGCAGGGAATTTTGCTAGGGTGAGAGACTTGTTAAAGATCTTAGTGATGGGAACCACCAACTCGTCCAAGGCAACTTCCACCAATTTCATGTTGAGTGAGTCACTACCAAGTCTGGTTATACCCAGCACCTTTGTAATGTAGATCCTGGCTTCCTTAGTTGTGACACGCTTGAAGTAAAAATTCAGATGGGTCAAATTATCTCAGGCTTTGGGCGTGTGTTGTTGGGGGGGTCAAGGTAGCTGGGAGGGAGGACAGAACTGAGGTCAGAGAAGGCCACATTGAAGGCTTCAGCAATCATGTGTAGATCTGGGGTGGGGGTACTATACAAGTTGAGCATGGAGGTGTGCCTTCTATCTTCCCTGCCTGTACACCTGCTGACAGTCTTGTGAATATCTATGGAACTGTTACTCCATCCAGTGAATGCGATAACTGCTAGTCAACATCTGCGTTCATGACTTGTACTGGTTTACTACAACTAGAGACAGATGTTGGTGACACACATTCATTTATTAAGAAACAGTATATGATAGCTTATGCTGTCATTTACAGAAACAGTGGTTTAATGTGCTAACACTGTTCATAACATTTTAATAGTCTAACTGAGAAGTTTACAGAAATGTTAAAAAATGTTTTTCTCAGAAGTCACATGTTGAACAGTAAACTTTTATAAGGACAATAACAGAAACATAAGATCTAATATGGTGTCATTATTAAAATGTTATCAGAACACTTTTGCTGTAATGTCTTCTACATTATTCTGCTGTGTACCATGTTGACAGAGAAAGGTGGAAGGGTGTATGATGGCTGTTTCTGTACAGGAGGGGAAACTGTGCAACAGGGAGGAGAGGGAAGTGGACAAGGCAGAGGCCTTATGGGTTGAGCAAAAGAACCATCAGGGAAAAGAGATGAAGTAGGGGTTGGTGTATAGACCACTGTGTCAGGAGGAGCATAGTGAGAGAAAGTTGAGGGATGAAAATTATACAAATCTGCACAAAAGGTAACAGTATGATAGCATGGGACTTCAATCTGCTTGTGGTGGATTGGACACACCGGGTAGCAGAACTGCTAGTGACCTCATCATCATAGAGATGGAGGGCCTCCATAACAGCACGCCAAAGTATGAAACAGGCAGTTCTAAAGTGGTCACCAGTAACTATATTGAAGGGCACTGAATAGGCACTATCCTTACAGAGAGTTTGGTAAGTTTGGTGGAAGAAAATGTCACATGGTTGGCAGCGTGGGTTTGTCTTTGGCATATCATGCAAGACCAACCAGGTTGATTACCATGAATATGTGACACAGTCACTACACAAGGGCCATGCATTGGATGTCATTCACTTTTGAGCCAGAAACACAATGAACTATAACCAGATGAGGTCTGTGGGGGAATTTGCCACTTTAGATTTGGAGAATGATTACCGGGTACTGCTCTCAAGTGAAAGGAATCACTCATCACAGTGTGTGAAGGAAGCAGGTACAGCAAATAAGATGAAGGTGTCTAGGCCATGTAGTGATGGTAGACTGCTACCAACCAACAGGGTATGATAGCGTCAAAGTACAGTGCCACAGTGTGACATGTGATTTATGGGTGGTTATTCCCTTTAACAAGTACTGCAGTTCTTAGCAGATGGTGGAGCTAAAAATCCACCTGTGAGAGGTGTTGTTGGCCACGAAGAGGGATGCATGTCTGTTGGTGGTGGGAAGAACACAGAAGGACAATATGTGATGTGAGACAGTGTTTTGGTTATGAGGGTGTCAGAATGTACTGATGTTACTGTAGTGAAACCCTGGGTCACATGGCAGCACTACGGTAACAAACACAGAAAAAGTGGTTATACAATGGAAGTAGGAGAGGTGGTAGCACTGAAACACCACAAAGAAGGGTCAAGGTATTCCAGCCAGTGAACATAGACAGGAGGCTATGGTTTGCCACTAAATGGAAGGTACAGTCAATTTCCATGCAGTAATTATAGTACCATGTTAATGTTCAGCAGTAGACACCAGGATCAATTTCAGTGTGTAAGTTTCACTAATGCTTTCAGAATGAAGACACAAAGCATGTGAGAGAAATCAGTAATGGTGCACCTTTGGGAACCATGAAGGTGCCAACTTTACTTTTATAGTGTGCAATCTAGTTCAAGGGTGGATAACGAAATCCAGTGTACTGGTCCAAGTGAAACTCTTCTCTTATCCTTGTCACAGCACAGGAAGGAAGCACCACATGGATACGGCGTCCAAGCCATCCCCAACACCATCTAGCCATCTAGCTGTATGCTATATAGCAGTAGCTCCTGTAAAAAGAATGTTGAAATATGTTTTGGGTAACAAGAAAGGAATAATCATCACTAGACATGTCAACAGTATTACAGAGGTAGGCACACATAACAACCGCAACACAAACATTGTGCTATGCAAGCTGTAACAACCGCCAGGGCATATGTGTCAGACACAATAATGCCCAGCACAGGTGCGTTGTCAGGTACACAAGCAAAATCCAGACAGAGCAAGACAATGTTGGAAATGCATTATGTCCCAGTATACCCATGAGCTGGAATTTGCCATTGCAGTCACAGCACGGTGTAGCTGCAAAAACAAAGAGAACCAAAAAAAGGAAAGGGAAAAAAAAAATCAGTTTTTAGTGGTAGTTCGATAGGGCAAATGTAATGTGTCCTGCCGCTTTCAAAATCAGTCTTGAACAATGACTGCCAAAGTAATACGTTTCCTAATACTGTTAAAGGAAGAAATGCTGCTAAAAAAGAAATCCTACACCTGTGAAAGTACTTACCACATTGTTCATCAGTACTAATTGCATAATTTAGAACTTTCAATGCAGTATTTGTGGTGATCAGAGGACAGCACTAGACTGATTGCAATCATTAGTGTACTAATGTTTTTGGCAACCAAGTGTGGCAATTCTGTCAATTAATCAGCATTCATGTGACTGTCTCAAAGCAATGATGTTAATACTTTTGCCTAAACATTGGCAGCTCATTGTATAACCTTACTGGTTATGCAACCAGATTGCGGTGCTGATTATTGCTGAACGCAGGTTATACTTTCAGTTATCACATCTTGTCTGTGTAAAATATGCATTTGTTTACTATGTGAGTTCAGGTTGTCCTTTAACTTCTATCCTTTATTTTATATCTTGGGTTATCCTCAAAAACTTGGCAAAATTGACTCCCTTAAATAACTAGATTGAGATGAACTCCATTCAAAATTAAATATTTCCAACCAAAAAACTGCTTTTCATTTCTTTTATTCCACACCACAAGGTCTGGGCAGCAGTTTCGTGGCCACCACCACTTCCTCAGGCCCCAATATACAGTGTTGTTCTATAAATATAAAATATACAAAAATATCATAAATATGTAGTATTCTAAAACATTTTCTTTTTTAGCAAACTCATGACTTCATCGCCACCTTTTCAGTATGATAGTTACTATACCCTATTTCATAATTCTTTCTTTTTATTTTCTTAAACACATTTTTGCTTTCCTGATCAAATTTATGCTTTCTTAATATAAGCTCCATAACAGCGTGTTTGTGTATACTCCCATAAACCTTGCTGTTTAAACCTCTTTCAATTTTTCACACCATCCTTCAATCTCTATTTTTCTTGTTTTTCTTTTCCAATTATAGAACAAAACAAGAGAGACAAAAGTTGCCTCATTTTCCTTGTTCTTATCACACCTTATTTGTTTTTCCATTCATAAATCAGCCTGCCATTCTCTTACTTTAACTTGTTCACAGTCGACTTCTATGTGGCTCCTCTCTTATGGTGCCTTTAAAGTCACCTCCCCTGCTTTCCTTCTTGGCTGAAATAACATTAAATAATTCTGTGAGTCTTTCTTCTCACCCTGTGTTTATTTCTTAATGCTCACTTTCTTTTTCATTCAGCTTACACCAAAACTTGCTTACCTGCACTTGCTTGTAGCACCCTCACTTTGATATTCACTTTTTTCTTTGTCTGACCTAGCGTCTCTACAACTCAAATATAAAGAAAATAACTCTTATTCCAGAACTCCTTTTCTCACTTCTTATTTCTCATTACTACTCAAAATAATAATATAAATAAATAAATATAACAAATAAAAATACTCAAAATAACAGTAATTAGTGAGGTAAACCCCAAGGTAGAGAAGTCATTAGGGAACAGGCCAGAAGTAAATGTAAAAAAGGCAAAGGCAGTAAGGACAGGAATGGGGCTAAAAGGGGTAAGGTCATCAAAAAGTGGAGGGTGATGAGTACCAATTCCCATAGTCTGTGTAACAAGCTCTCTGAACTAGTGGCCTTGATGGAAGAGGGTTGCCTGGATATTGTGGCAGTCACAGAAACATGGTACACAGAGAACCATGACTGGGATGTCAACATACCAGGATACACAATCTATAGGAGGGACAGGGAGGGTAAAAGAGGAGGAGGAATAGCTCTTTATGTAAAGGAAGGGATCAAAGCAACAGAACTAAAGAGTAAGCAGGGAGCAGATGAGATACTCTGGGTCACCCTGGAGACAGGAAATGGCACCACAATCTGCATGGGGGTTGTATACAGACCCCCATCTCAGGGGGAAGGAATGGACAAGGAAATGATAGAAGGCTTCCTTAGAATGGCAGAAAAAGGGGAGATATTGTTGATGGGGGACCTGAATATGCCAGATGTTAACTGGAGCACCTTTGCTGCAGGCACATCCAAGAGCAGGGTCATTCTTCATGCCCTACAGGGGGCATGCCTCAGACACCTAGTACTGGAACCCACTCGGGAGGGAGCAATCTTAGACCTGGTACTCTCAAATGGGGACAGAGAAAGAATCTCAGATTTAGAGGTGGGTAGTCATCTGGTAACAAGCGACCACCAAACAGTGAGGTTCACGATAAACACAGCCATACAATCAAGCCATACAAAAATAAGAGTATTGGACTTTAGGAGGGCTGACTTTGGGAAAATGAGAGAGTGCCTCAGAAAAGCACTAGCAAACAGGCAAGAAAGAGGGGTGGAGGAACAATGGACAGTAATCAAAACAGCCATCACAGAGGTAACAAGCCTTTGTGTAAAGCAAATCAACAAAACACAGTGAAGGAAAAAACCGCTATGGTTCTCAAAAGAAGTGGCAGGGAAGGTTAAGGAGAAAAGAATAGCATTCAGGAAATATAAGGAAACACAGAAGTAGAAGGACAGAAAACTTTATCAGTTAAAGCAGAAAGAGGCTGGGAAGGCAGTCAGAATAGCAAAGGCCCAAACCGAGGAAAGGACAGCCAACTCTGTTAAGAAGGGGGATAAGACCTTTTATAGGTACATTAGGGAGCAAAGAAAGACCAAAGGAGGGATACTGAGGCTTAATAAAGGGGAAGGAATGTGGGTAGAGGGTGACAATGAATAAGTAGGGATACTGAATGAATATTTCTGCTCAGTATTCACAAATGAAGAGGAGGGAGAGGTACCTAAACCAAACAAGAGAAACACTCTGAAGACAAGGGTCGATACCAGTCCATTTACAGAAGAAAGGGTTCTGAAAGAACTAATAAAATTGAAGGTGGACAAAGCAATGGGGCCTGATGGGATTCACCCAAGAATTCTAAAAGAACTAAGGGTAGAACTAATGACACCGCTGACTACTCTCTTTAACAAATCATGGGAGGATGGGGTGGTACCTGAGGACTGGAGGAGGTGGATGTGATTCTTCTTCACAAAAGTGGGAGCAGGACAGAGGAGAAACACACAGACCAGTTAGTTTGACCTCAGTGGTAGGTAAAATGATGGAATCACTTCTGAAGGAAAGAATTGTTGAGTACCTAGAGGCCAGTGGGGCACAGGACCCAAGGCAACATGGATTCACGATGGGAAGGTCATGTCAGGTGAATCTAATAGATTTCTTTGACTGGGTGACCAAAATAGTAGACCAGGGAGGGGCTGTGGACATGGCTTACCTGGATTTTAGCAAGGCATTTGATACAGTCCCACACAAAAGATTAATACACAAGTTAGCCAGCCTTGGAGTGGTCCCAAGGTGGTAGCCTGGATAAAAAATTGGCTAGACAACAGAATGCAAAGGATAGTAGTAAATGGAGTCCACAGTGAAGAAAGGAGGGTTACTAGCAGGGTACCGCAGGGTTCAGTACTGGAACTGGTCCTTTTTAATGTCTTTATAAGTGACATTGCAGAGGAACTGGAAGGAAAAGTATGTCTCTTTGCAGAAGACACAAAGATCTGCAACAGGGTTGATACACCAGATGGAGTGGAAAGGATGAGAAGGGACTTGGCAAGGTTGGAGGAATGGTCAAATGTATGGCAGCTCAGATTGAATGCAAAGAAGTGCAAGGTAATGCATCTGGGAAACATAAACCCAGGGACTGAGTACACAATGGGGGTGAGATACTGACAACAGTAAAAATGGAAAGGGACCTGGGAGTAATTATATCAGATGACCTAAAGGTGGGCAAGCAATGTGAGAAGGCAGTAAGGAAGGCTGAGGGGATGTTGGAATGCATAGGGAGAGGCATCAATAGTAGAAAACAGGAAGTTGTTATCCCTCTGTACAGACAGTTGGTGAGACCCCATCTGGAGTACTGTGTGCAGTTCTGGAGACCCCATCTCCACAAAGACATAGGCAGAGTGGAGGCTGTCCAGAGGAGGGCAACCAAAATGGTGCAGGGTCTGCACCAGAAGACATACGAAGAAAGACTAAAGGAGCTTAATATGTATACCCTTGAGGAAAGGAGGGAGACAGGAGACATGATAGAAACTTTCAAGTACCTCAAGGGAATCAACAAAGTCCAAAAGGGTGGCATCTTTCAGAAAAAGAGATGTGCAAGAACAAGGGGGCACAATTTGAAGATAGAGGGGGGACGGCTCAGAGGTAATGTGAGGAAGTATTTTTTCACACAGAGGGTTGTGGATGCATGGAACACCCTCCCCGAGGAGGTCGTGGAGTCAAAAAGAGTGGGGGAATTCAAGAATGCATGGGAAAGACATAAGGCAGTCCTAGTGGGGGGTAGGAGGAAGTAAGCTGTTGGTTAATTAGGATCTGCAGCTTATCTGTTAGGTAGGAAAATGGGCAGACTAGGTGGGCCAAGCGGTCCTTATCTGACGTCAAATTCTATGTTTCTATATTTCTATTCAATTCACACTTTAATTAACTCTTTCAATCAAACTTCTTACAAATTCTGCTTACGTGTGCTTGTTTCATGGTGCTCTTGCTCTAGCACTTGTGGTTAAGCTATTCTCTTGGCATTTCTACAAATTTAAATACAGAACAATGTGCTCTAATTACAAAACATCTGCCCTCTTACTACTTTTCTTGGTTTAGTACATATTAAAATTTCTTCACCTGGGGGAGAGAGGTAGTAGAAACCAACATAAAAGTAATCGACAAACAAATAAAAGATATAATGAGTAAAGAATCGGCATTTCCAAGTTACAATAATATTTATTTATTTATTACTAGGATTACAAATACCTTTGAACCAAGGTGTTTTTTAAGAAGGTTCCGCATCAGCAATGGGTGCAAGCAAAACAGTGGTAAGATATAAAACAAAGTCAGGAGGTTAACATAGAAGTAAGCAGAGGTAAGATACAATACAGGTCAGGAGGTCAACTTAATAGCAAACGACAGTACATGTGTATAGACTAGCACAGTAGCAAACTGTCAGTGGCAAATAACAATGCACAATTAACAATACAGGTGTGTATATATAACAATACACAGATACAAATGAAAGCCATCCTAGGGGGATGTAAGTGGAGCAAGAGGTGGGAGATAAGAGGAGGAGGGGTGGGAAAAAGGGGGTAGGCAGTCAAGGATTTGACATTGTCATAAGTGCAAGAACAGAAAGATAAGTGCTAGGTAGTCTGGGGGTGGAGCACCAAGAGATAGGGTAATAAGGAGGGGGAGACAGGAGAAGAGGAGCAGGAGAGAGGTGGAATGGTAGGTGGGAGGTGAGAGGGGGTAGAATGGTAAGTGGGGGTGGAAGAGAGATGGGGAGTAGCAGAGGATGGAGGCACAGAGAGAGGTGAGGAGGGTATCAAGGGAGGAGGAGGGAGAGGTGAAACAAAGCCACAAGCCTAGGCAGAGCAGCCACAACTGCTGAGGTCAGTGAGGTGCTGGCGGAGTTTACGTTTGAATGGGACAAGCTTGTTTTCAGCTGCAATTTCAGGGGGAAGGTTGTTTAGCAGCAGGAAGACGCTGGTGTGGAAAGCACATTGAACCTGGTTGGTACAGCAGAATGGAACGATAAATGTTGGTTTGAGGGAACTGCATGTAAAATGTGCAGTGACTGCAGGCAACATTAATGCATGAGTACACATTTTCTTACACAGTAGGCAGGTCTGGTAGGCAAGTCTACTATTTAGATTGAGCCAGTTGGATTGCTTGTAGAGATCACAGGTATACGTATGCTTCCCTGCACCAGTGAGAAGTCTACAGCATTTGTTAGGGACTGTCTTGACCTGTTTTAGGGTAGTATCAATGGCAGCTCCATAGAAGACAAGCCCATAATCAATGACGGGTAGGACTGAGGCAGTTATGACTGTGTGCATTGCTTCTTTAGTAAGACAGTGATGGTCGTGGTAGAGGACCCCAATTCTTGAGTTGACTGATTTTAAAATGTGTTGAACATGTGAGCTGAAAGACATTGTGCAATCAAGTGTAATAACAAGGTATTTAAATGCCTGCACTTGCTCAAGTGGCTGTTCAAGTTCATTATGTAAGGTGAAGTTTATGGTTCTGTATTTACTGTGAGAGCAATGGAACAGCGGGGACTTTGTATTTTTGCAATTCATCAACAGCTGATGTTGGAGAAGTCAGGTTTCAACTAGGCTGAAGTTTGTCTGTAGCACCTTGGAGAGTGAGACGGGGTCAGTATGGGAGGAATAGAGGACTGCATCATCGGCATAGAGTATTAAGTTATTATTGTAAGCTGCAGGAAGAGCATTGATGAAAAGTAGAGGGCCAAGGATGGAACCCTGGGGTACACCAGAGCAGACAGGAAGGGCAGTTGAGAGACAGTCAACAATTTTGACTTTTTGACTCCTTGCCAAGAGGTAGCTTTTAAACCATTTGGCTGCATCATTAGATAGTCCAAGGGAGGAAAGTGAGTGAAGCAGGAGCTGGTGGTTCACAGTGTCAAATGCCTTGGTCAAATCAATGAACACCACACCCAGTAGGTGGCTAATGTCAATCACCTTATGAATATGGCTGGTGAAGTCAAACAGGGCAGTGGTAGTACTACGGGCTTTTTGAAAGCCATATTGTTGTGGGCAGAGTAAGTTTTATTTGTTGAGGTGTTCAGACAACTGGTCAGCTACAATTCATTCTAACACCTTGGAGAGTGGTGATAGGGTGGATAAAGATAGGGTGGTAGTTAGAGAGAAGAGACCTATCACTGCTTTTATGAATGGGTGTGACCACTGTGGATTTCTAGAGCTGGGGGAACTGTTTATGAGAGAGTGAGAGATTCAGAAGTTTAGTGAGAGGTTGTAGGACAACGTCAAGGGTGGGAGAAAGAGAGAGAAAGAAAGAGAGAGGCATTTGAGGTCAAGGGTATCACTGCTGAAATTGGCTTTGCTTAGCACTTTGTTAAGATATCTTTACACCTTTTAAAGTAGAATGAGGGTATTACTGTGGAGATTGATTTTATTATTGAGACAGTGCTGGGCAGAGTTGTCAAAGAAGTTGGGGAAGGACACTGCTAAGATCAGTGAATGTGAGATTAAAGGAGTCCACTATTTCTTTGGGGTCCTGTAAAATGGAGCCATTAACCTCAATCATAGTGGGGGAGGATTTGCTTGGTTTACCTGTGAGGCTCTTGATGTTCTCTCAGAAGGGTTTGCTATTTCTCCGGGAGTTAGTAAGTTCCTGGTTGTAGAAGACTTGCTTGGCTCTGCATATAGCTATTGTGCACTGGTTCCTAGCCACCTTATAGAGCTGCATAACGTGTGGTTTCACTGAGTCCATGGCTCAGTGCCAGAGGTTGTCTCAGTTTCGCATCATGGAGATGAGTTCAGGGTTAATCCAGTGATTAGTGGTAGACTGAGTTTTGCATTTATGTAAGGGGCAAAACTGTTACAAACTTTGTTCAACTGGGCAAAGAAGAAGTCAAGTGCTTGGTCAACACTGCTCAAGGAGTCAAGGGGTGTACAATCAACCATTGACAGGGCAGCAAGGAATTGTGGAAACTTTCCTTTTGTTAAGATTCTTTTATAGGAAAATGAGGACTTAGGTTTAGGTGCCTTGTTCGACCAGTGGCAAATAACTGGGGAGTGATCACTGAGGGCATCTGGGAGAACTTCCATGTTGACATGACAAGGAAGGAAAGGGAGATCTTGAAAAATTTAGAAAAGGACAAATCAGTTGTGATCAAACCTGCAGATAAGGGTGGTGGGATAGTGTTGTGGGATTATAAAAAATATAAGGTGGAATGTTTGAGACAGCTAGGATACAATGAAAAATACTTAAAACTGGATATGAACCCAATGAGGAGATAACATCAGACATTAAAGAGTTTTTAGAACAGGCAGTAGATTTAGGGTGGTGTACAGACACAGAAAGGGAGATGTTAACTAATAAAAAACCCAAGGATATCCCTCTTCTATGTCCTACCTAAAGTACACAAAGATTTGCAAAAACCTCCTGGTAGACCCATAGTTTCCAGGGTGGATTCGGTTTTGGAACATTTATCTAAGTACGTAGATTTCGAAAATGGAGACAAACGTGAAAGACATGAGTCATGTGATAGAAATCATTGGGGAAATAAATAGGAGTGACCTAAATATGGAGGAATTGTAGTCAGTGTCCCTAGATGTGAAGGATCTTTACACGAGTATCTCATATGAGGAAGGACTGGCATCATTAAATCAGGTATTATGTACTAGAACAGAAGATTTTCCACCAGCAGAATTTTTAGGGGGCCTGGCAAACCTGGTGTTAAGCAAAAATGACTTCAGTTTTGAGGAAGATTTTTACTTACAGTTACATGGGACAGCAGTGGGGAGCATGATGGGATCTTCGTATGCGAACTTATTCATGTGGAATTTTGAGAAAACACATATTTTTCATCGAGACACAAATCCATTTCTTGACTGCATCAAGAGGTGGAAACATTTCATTTATCATGTATTGCTAATATGGGAAGGGACCGGAGAAGAATTAGGAAGGTTTGAACCCTACTTAAACAGCAGAAACCCCAACCTTCTTTTTTGAATGGGAGCAAGTCAGACAGAGATAGCGTTTCTAGATTTAAAAATCTACAAGGTGGAGAGGGGATTAGAGACAAAACTACATTCCAGAAGAGACAGATAGGAATACATTATTACATTTTAATAGTTTCCATGATCCAAAATTGAAAAAAAGCATATTGAAATCTCAAATTATAAGAGCAAAAAGGAATAATAGCAAAGAATAGGAATTTTATAAAGAAGCAGATAGAATGACAGATAGGTTTCTAAAGAGAGGTTATTTATATATATATATATATATATATATATATATATATATATACAAATTGAAAACCAGTAATTGGTTTAAGACCAATATAGGAGTAAAACAGGATTGCACCTTCTCACCAAATTTGTTTAATATCTTCTTTGATACTGTCCTCAATACACTATATGAACCAGAGATCTACATGCCTACGATAGGTGACAAAAGATGTGCATATGCAGACAATGTCGCTTTACTTTGAACCAGTTATCTGGGTATGCACAGATTATTAAAGTAATTTCATCAAGAATGTGTTCAGGCAGAATTAGAAATTAACTATAGAAAAACAAAAGGTTTAGTATTTGGAGGGAATAACAACAGATACAGATATATAATAAACAACAGAATAGAAGTAGTAAAGGAATTTTGTTTTCTGGGTTTAACTTTCACACAGGAAGGTACCTGGATGAAACATATTTTAGAAACTCAAAATAAAATAAGAAAAATTATCCCTAGTATCAATTCATTCTCTTACAAATATAGAGGGTACTCAGTGAAAGGAAATATAGATGTAATAAATGCAAAAATTAAAAGTTGGATACTGTACGGTGCAGAGATTTGGGGTAATTATTCAAGAACAATGATTGAACCTTGTTTAAATAAATTTTATAAGAAACTGTTAGGTTTACCTCTGAGTGCCCCATCAGCTTTAGTCAGAGCTGAATTGGGACAGGTACAGATAAAATGTTAGATTATACAAAGATTAATAATTTACTGGATGAAAGTATAAGTATGGAAACATATAGATATCCAAGATTATGCATGGATGAGGCAATTCAGTATCTTAACAGCAAATTAGTTTTCCCAAGTATGAGGACAGTCGAAGAATATATTATACCATATGGTTTACTAACCTATATTCCAGATACTATTAGATACCCCTACAGTTGTCTAAATTTTGAAATTAAAAATAGAATAAGAGATGTTTTTGTGCAACAGGATTTAGAAAAATGCAAACAAAATAAGGATTGTGACTGGTTAAAATCTAATAAAAGGAGTCACAAAATGGAAAATTATTTGTCTATATTGACAAATCCCAGTCAAAGGCTGATTTTTACTTGATTCAGCTTTGAATGCTTTACAAGCCAGCGTCGTAGAAAAAGATATGCAAACAACAAGGATGAAATAGATGATTTATGTAAGTGTGGTCATGGACAGGATACTCTGAAACACTTACTCATACTTACCCTTTATATAATGGATATAGGTAGAAACTTTTGGGAAACATTATAAGGGAACTAGAATATGAACCAATACATTTAACGTCTTACCTTTTAAAAACAAATGTCAAATAAATGTTAATATTTGCTTCCTTTTTGATAATAATTGAAAGTAAAAAACTTCATATATGCTAAGCCTGAATCTTTTTATGAAAAACTAAACTTAAAGAGAAGCTGAATGGCTTATGGCTTTCATGTATTCATGGTTAATTGTAACACCTATTTCTCTTTCTTCTGATTTTAATGGCCTGTAATGATTTAATATAAGTTGAATAATGAAATTGAACTGAGGTATATATTGCACATGTACTGATAATTTATTGTGTGTAACCTTGTTTGTGCTAGATATGTTTTTCTTCCCCAATGTATGTGGACAATGATATTGTACTAATATGTGTTTTAAATTTTTGTAAATTGTAATGACTTAGTATAAGTCGAACAATAAAAATGTTGAATTTTTATTAAAGAGAGGCTATAAGAGACAACATATTGAAGCAGCTATTGTAGAGGTAGCAGAGACACCTAGGGAGGAACTCCTTAAAGGAAGAGAGGAAGTAACTACAGAGAAGAGAGTAGTATTTTCTACAGCCTATAGCCATCTGAGTGGAAACATCTAAAGAATATTAATGGATAATTGGCACATATTACAAATGGGAAAATCAGAATAGAAGGTTTAGAGAACAACCATTAGTGACACTAAAAAAGAACCAGACAATAAGGGACAAGTTAGTTCACACTGCACATTATGTCCCTAAAAGACAGGAGAAACAACTTTTATTGGGTCTCCTAAAGAATGGGAGTTACCCGTGTGGACAGTGTTTTCAATATGGGAACACTAATAAGAAGCAGTATTTTGAACATCTGAGCACAAACAAAAAGCAGGAAATAAGACAACATATCACATGTAAGTCACACCACAAAGTGTACATTTTAGAGTATCCATGTGACAGATTATACATAGGGAAAACAAAGAGGGAGCTACAAACCCATATAAGTGAACACAAAAATGACATCAGGATGAGGGGACCAAAACTCTTCAGTAGTGAAACATTTTAATGAAATAGGACGTTCTGCAACATCATTGATTTTTTGGGGATTAGAAAAGGTAGAAGAACCAGTGAGGGGCAGTACTAGTTGGGATGATCTCCTGTTAAAAAGAGAAGTCTTCTGGATTTTCAAACTGGACTGCATGAACCAAAGGATTGGTATGAATGAGACATGTGATTGGAGCCTTTATTGCTGAAGGAGTGTGGAAGAATACTACAAGTCAAGAAAGGAAATGGATTACATGAAAAAGAAATCAGGAAATTGCATAACACCAGCAAAGCAAGAAGCATATTTTCACAAGGACATTTTTAGAAAACAAGATGTGGACTTTGATTGTTTATCCCCCCCAAAGCAATTACATAACCGCAAAGCAAGAAGTATATTTTCACAAGGATATTTTTATAAAACAACAAGATGTGGACTTTGATTGTTGATACCCCCCTTTTTTTCTCCCCAGACAGATCCTTTGCTTCATATTCCTCTATGTGACACTGTATAATCTGAATATGTATGTGACACTGTATAATTTTAATATGTATATTTTAAAAAAGAATTAGGAAAGGAAAAGTTCCTAAAAAAAGAAATAAATGTTAAAGTAAATAAAATAAATAAAAAAAAACAACATTTCACAGCATTCAGCTGAGGGGCCAACCACCAACCAGGACTACAGGGCTAAGCTTCCAACTATCTGCCTTAACTGTTGAGCCACTGGAGCTACTATGATATCTCATACAACAACAGAGACAAAAGGCAACACCCCTAGGTGGGGAAAAGGGGTATGACATCATAGAATGATGTCTCCCCCCCTCACCAATGGAAGGATATTTAAACTGAGCATGTGCGAGGGCTTAGCCTCTCCTATAACCAGGAAGTTGACCAGACCCACAGAGTGTTGTTGGTAAGCTTCTTAAAACCTTAATAAAGAAAAATTTGAACATGTACTAAACCAAGAGAAGTAGTCAGAGGGCAGAAGTTTTGTAATTAGAGCACCTTTTTCTGTATTTAAATTTGTAGAAATACCAAGAGAATAGCTTAACCACAAGTGTTAGAGCAAGGGCACCATGAAACAAGCATGGGTAAGCACAATTTGTAAGAAGTTTGATTGAAAGAGTAAAAGTGTGAATTGAATGAGAAATAATAAGTGAGAGAAGAAGTTCTGGAATAAGAGTTCTTTTCTTTATATTTGAATTGTAGAGACGCTAGGTCAGAAAAAGAAAAAAGTGAATATCAGAGTGAGGGCACTACAAGAAAGTGCAGGTAAGCAAGGTTTGGTGTAAACTGAATGAAAAAGAAAGTGAGCATTAAGAAATAAACACGGAGAGAGAAGAAAGATTCACAGAATGATTTAATGTTATTTCAGCCAAGAAGGAAAGCAGGGGAGGTGACTTTAAAGGCACCATAAGAGAGGAGCCACATAGAAGTCGACTGTGAATAAGTTAAAGTAAAAGAATAGCAGGCTGATTTATGAATGGAAAAACAAATAAGGTGCGATAAGAACAAGGAAAATTAGGCAACTTTTGTCTCTCTTGTTTTGCTCTATAATTGGAAAAGGAAAAACAAGAAAAATAGAGATTGAAGGATGGTGTGAAAAATTGAAGGAGGTTTAAACAACAAGGTTTGTGGGAGTATACACAAACACGCTGTTCTGGAGATCATATTAAGAAAGCATAAATCTGATAAAGAAAGCAAAAATTTGTTTAAGAAAGTAAAAAGAAAGGATTATGAAATAGGGTGTAGTAACTATCAGATTTAAAAGATGGAGATGAAGTCATGAATTTGCTAAAAAAGAAAATGTTTTAGAATACTGCATGTTTATGATGTTTTTGTATATTTTATATTTATAGAACAACACTCTATACTGGGGCCTGAGGAAGTGGTGGCAGCTACGAAACTGTTGCCCAGACCTTTTTGTTGTGGAATAAAAGAAATGAAAAGCAGTTTTTGGGCTGGAAATATTTTATTTTGAATGAAGTTCATCCCAGTCTAGTTATTTAAGTGTGTAAGATATGCACCCAATGCTATTCGTGGTATTATTACTGCACACCTCTCCATACTGCCTATTGTGCTTTGGTGCATCACCAAACATCGCACTGCGGTACAGATAGATGCATGTTGAGATGTGGGGGAGCCACACAATGGCGGGACACAGCTTTGCCAGTATCTCAAAGTCGATGATCAACACTGTATTACAGTCACTTGGAATGCTGGTGCTTCTGTAACATAACATATTGAAAAGAACAGCAAACTGCTTGGGAAAGTGGACTTGGATGTGGGGCATGAATGGCCTTTCCGGTTCAAAGTGTGTGTTACATACCCCATTGGCAGTCTGCACTTCAAAAAATGTAGTGTGTTGTTAGCTCTGAACAGTGAACACTTCATAGCATGAAGTATGAGGAAGATATATCTACTTCTCAGTAATGCCTTGTCCATGAACTGAAAAGAGTTGGTGCTCAACCCTGGGTAGAAGGTAAATGTATGACAGAGTCTTATATTATCATAGGGTGACATCAAACCACTGCATTTCCTGAGTGAAGTGCCACAGTTGCAATGAACAAGAATCACAGCATAACACTACAGAGAGATACATTGTGGGTTTGTGGTTGTCACATCAGTTTGTGCATGGGGGTTTTAAGGTCAGAAAAGGGAATGAGGGTTCCCACAGTGGGGATTGTGAATACTGGGGAATCACTAAGCAAGTGACCAGGATAATGTCCAAGCAGATAAAGGTACCATTCCTATAATAGTTTAGGTACATTGATGGTACCAGGATCAGGGTGCTACCTGAAGAAAAATTTTATTAATTCAATAATGCGGGCTTGAGATTGCCCACCTTAGGCCCATGGAAATGTCTGTGTAGTGATCACAAGGGGGTACCATGACACCATGTAACGTCACTCACTGCCTGAGTATGACATTACAAAGTGGCATGCAACTGGGTGTGCCGCACCCTGAAATTGCACCCTCTGTTTCTACACAGTGACTGCCATGTGCCTCCCAACAAAGTCGATGAACAGTTACGTATTTAAAAAAAAAACCAAAAAAAACCCTGAGCTTTGTCAGTGTCAGTGGCTCAGTAGGTAGCACACTCGCCTCTGAGGCAGGGAGATCAGAGGGCTATGGGTTCAGTTCCCACATCTGGCACTTGGGTTAATATCCCAGCACTGACACTGCAGTGCAGCATAAGGGGGTGCAGCACTTCTGAGGTGCTGTCTTTCGGATGAGACGTTAAACCGAGGTCCTATCTGCCTGGATTGGTGGTAGTTCAGGTGGATGCTAAAGATCTAGATGCTAAAGGGGAATTTCCCCAGTGTCCTGGTCAAATTTCTCCCATGCACTAAAAATACCACCAACAGCTTAATCTGGTTCAATTTTGGTTGCTTACCATCTGTATCCCCCCCTTCCCCCAGTCGCCCCTGAAAAAGGGACTTCTAGGCCTAGTGGGCTTACCAGGTCAACAAAATTCAATTAATAAATAAACAACATTGAATGAACCTGTTGTAGCATTTGGATAAGCTACTCAGGGTATCCCAGCGTAGTGCAGTGACCATAACAGTAACAGTTGTGTGTCCATTGTTGTGAGCACATGTACCTGTGTGAAAACATCAAAGTCATATGTTATGTTAAAGACAGTTATCAACTTACTCAAGCATAAACTCTTCATCTGGAAGATTGTGTTACTGTCGGTATTGATAGTAAGCCATCTGAAGGACAGGAACACAAAGACAGATGTCATGAAATCCATAGTGCTCTGTGATGCAGGACTCCTGAAATCTATACTCTTCAAATTTGGCTATAATTTGAGGTATCTGCACAGCAGCAGTGCTCCATCTACATGGGCATCAGCACACAGTGTCCACAGGTACACCTGACATAGAGAAAAATGAAAGAGAATTGTTACTAATTCAGGTAGCAGTGAAAAGTTTAGAAAGTATGAGACAGTGCTGCATTCAACTTTACAAGGAAGATGACACAGAGTAATGTTGTGGATAATGATTGCTCAATAACATGTTGGGGATGAACATGTGTCACCATGTAAGGGTACATGAGGAACATAAAACATATATCAGCTAAGTACAAAGGAAGCTACTAGTCACATCACAAGTACAGAGAGATATGGTATTTCAGACCAGTTGTGAAAACAGAATGCCTAGGCTGTGGGAAGAACATGTGTGGTGATAAAGTGGATGAGAGAAGAATGACATGCAGAACAGGAACGGTCTTGATGACACACTACATATTTTGGTAGAGTACAGTGTTAATTTATGGAGGCAGAATCTGTAATTGGTCATAGAAATGGTACAGGCTGTTGAAAGAAGGGAATAAGAAATGGTACAGTGCCTGCATGAAACGTCAGATAAATATAACGTCGAGCTGAGGTGGTGTGGGTCACATGTGTACCTGTCAATGGAACAGCAATAAGCAATGCAGTGATCAACAAACCTCAAGCACAGGTAGAGATAGGAACAGGGAGGTACTGGATGATAAACACGAGATGGCAACTAAAGGGTAAGTTCCGATGCAGGGTGATTTCAATATGACAGATATGGATTGCATCAACACTGCAGCTGCCTCAACAATAAGCTGAGACATTCTGGATTCCCTGAAGTGGACAGGCCTCCGGCAGCTAATGCGTGATCCCAACAGTGATATGGCTATTCTGGACCTAGTAGTGAGCAATGGTGACAGAATCCAAGAAGTACGGATAGAAGGACAACTGGAGTCAAGCAACCACCACATAGTGTGGTTTAGCATGGTGACAGGGACACAGTCAAGTCACAGAAAGGCAAAGATCTCACATTTGAGAAGGGTGTTTTTTGGTAACATAGATGTCTCAAAGAAGCAGTGGAGAGTATGGAGGTAGGAGGAAGAGTTGAGGAGGAGTGATAGCAAATGAAAGGAGCCATAGAAGAGGTGATGAACAAATGCATCAGGATGCTAAACAAAGGCAAGCGAAGGAGGGAACCACTATGGTTCTCGAAAGAGGCGGCAGATAAAGTAAGACAGAATAGGGTGGATATCAGGTACTATAAGAAGACTGAAAGGGAGAGAAGGTGTACCTAAAGAAGGTGAGGTAAACAGGAAAGGCTGTTGCTGGTGCAAAGGTGTGGATACAGGAAACTGCATGCACACTGAAGAAAAGGGGAGAAGACATTCGATAGGTACATGAGTGAAGGACGGAAAGCTAGGGAGGGATTATAAGGCCCAGAGGGGATAAAGTGTAGTGTAAGGAGAAACACCTGGGAAAGGTGGACATAATGAACAAATACTTCTGTTCAGTATTTACTGAAGAGAGTCAGGGTCATGGACAACAATTAGGCAACACATACGAAAGGGGAGGGGTAAAGAAAGTCCATTCACAGTGGAGTGTGTCCTGGAGAAGCTCACAAAGGTGAAGGTGAACAAAGCAATGGAGCCAGATGGCATACACTCGAGGCTATCAATGTGACTGCACAGAGAGGTGGCAGTGTCTCTGGAAGCCATGTTCACAAAGTCAATCAATACTGGTGTGGTTCAATAGGACTGTGGGAGGGCACATATATTCCATCTACACAACAGACGTATCAGAGAGGAGGCAGGGAACCAATAATAATAATAATAAATCTTTATTTATAAAGCGCCTTTCTAATACCAAGGCGCTGAACAATAAAAACAGATAAAACAATAAAATACTCAATAATCAGAATAACAACATGAAAATTAAAAAGGTTAATCTGAGTAAACTTTATGCCAGATGTGTGATTTCAAAGCCTTCTTAAAGCCCTCCACGGTCGTGCACTCACGTATCTGATGGGGTAGAGAATTCCACAGGACTGGGGCCGCATACATAAACGCACAGGCCCCAGACGACTTAGGGCTCACCCTGGGAATCTCTAGCAAGCCCTCATCAGATAGTCCAGGCCCTGTCTGTGATGGACCTTGTATGTCAGAAGCCTGACCTTGAAAGTGATCCGTCACTGAATAGGCAGCCAGTGCAGTTCGTGCAGCAGCAGTGTTATGTGACTCGCAAGTGGAGTCCCCATCAACAACTGGGCCGCGGCGTTCTGCACTAGCTGCAAATGGTGGATATCAACCCCCAGAAGCCCTAGATAAAGGGAGTTGCAGTAGTCAAAGCGTGAGGTCACGAAGGTGTGGATCAACGTTGGAAGGTCACCAGATGGAACAATGTGCTTAACCCTGGCAATGTTCCTCAGATGGTAATAAGAGGACTTGATGACTGCCGACACCTGCGAACACAGAGTCAGCCCATCATCAAGAATCACCCCCAGGTTTTGCACCCATTCAGAGGAAAGAAGCTGGATATCCCCCAGAAAAAGTCCAGTGGGCTGACCAGCCCCCATCCCCTCTGTCCGGCGACTAGGATCCACCACCATCACCTCAGTCTTACCAGAATTCAACTTCAACCAGCTGGAGCTCATCCAGCCCTGGATTTTGACAAGGCAGTTGTTAAATATCGAGCATGCACTATCCTGGTCAGACGTGAAAGACAGGTAGAGCTGGGTATCGCTGGGTATCGCTGGGTATCATCAGCATAGCAGTGAAACCTCAGCCCATACCATGTTACAATGTCTCCGAGGGGCAGCATATACACCGCGAACAACATGGGGGACAACACTGAGCCTTGAGGGACCCCACATGGCAGACAGAATGGCTCAGAGGAAAAAAAAACGAAACCACCCTCTGAGTTCTGCCAGTAAGGTAGAACTTAAACCACCTGAAGACTGTATCAGACAGGCCACAGATGAATCTCAGGTGCTCGAGAAGTACCCAGTGGTCCACGGTGTCAAAAGCTGAAGAGAGATCAAGAAGTACCAGGATGGAGCGCGCTTCTGATCTCTAGCCAACAGGAGATCATTGAGCACGTGAACCAGAATAGTTTTGGTACTATGCCTCTTATGAAAACTGGACTGGAGAAGTTCATAGATGTCATGGATAGTCAAATGGTTCTACAGTTGGGGGCCAGTCAGCCTGGCCTCAGTACTGGTCAAGCTCATGGAGACACTGCTTCAACAAAGACTAGTGGTACAGTTATAATACAAGGGTTTTCAGTATCTGAGGCAACATGTATTCACAGCAGAAAGGTATTGTCAAAGTAATCTGGTACATTTTTTTTTTGAATTTCTATTTGTTCCACCTTCCCAGCCTGCCATCCCCGACCCATCAGAAGCTCCTAGACAGACATCCCTCTGCCTTTCACCCTACCTGAATGACCCCTGGATCCCCATGGAGCTGCAGCTTACCCCTCAAGCAGGGATGAGGCAGAGCCCTGATACCCCATTACTTACATTTCGTCGGTCCGTGCCGTCGGGCAGATGAAGGCACATTGAGGGCACGTGTCCGGACCTCCATCTTCCCAGCGATGGCAGGATATTTTTCTCTTTCTCCCTCCCCTACAGCGTGAGACCCTTGATGTCAAGGTACTAAGCGTCGACATCATGCTGTATAGCAGCCACCCATCCCCTACCATTAGGGGCTTGCAGTACTCCAAGCCTCCGCTCGGAGTCAGGCAAGTGTGTGGGCTTGGTCTCAACCCTTCCCAGAGTAGGTGAGCTGTCATGGGACGCTCAAGCCTATCTCCCCCTGGCTGACCCACCAGCAACTCGAGTCCACTCCTGAACCCGGGTCGCCAGTGTGGAGCGAGGTGTGGCGTTCAGTGCCTCAACCCTCAGCGCCAATGGGCCGGCTAAATCTGGTAAATTTTTGAGTGGGTGATGAAGGGGGTCAATCTGGGGGGGGGGAGGGTACTCATCGCCCACCTCCATTGCAGGATAGTGGATTATTCAGCACCACACCACGTTCACAAAACAGAAGACGTCAATGTAGCCGAATATTGCTCCTTGCAGAATTGTGTGTGTGTACAGCATACATAACATATGTCACAGTATGAATTTATAAGTAAAAATCAAGATGTTATTTGTAAATTCATAGTTGCAAATAGAGTATCCCTGCAAAAAAGTGGCCACCAAACATACTGATCATTGGAGCAATTGTGCTGCATGACGTGTGTGTTCTGCTTTTATTTCAACATGTAAAGCAAGGAGATGATACACTGAAAAAGAGAGAGCATATTTGGAAACTGCCTCATGGATGTAGCATAAACTGTGTTGTGCCTGACTCACATAATCGTTAGGTGACACACCATGCTGTATGTGATATAGATACTGCGACAGCTATTTGATAGCACATATAAAAAGTGACAAATAGCACAACACATTTCTAGGAATGCATTTCAGTCTTTCTCAACAAGACTAATCTGATACATAAAGTGGGAAAACAAAACCAATATTACTAAATACATTCTCAGTTACATGTCTTTGGTACATATACTTTCACACAACATATCTGGCATGTGCATGAGACTGAAAACTCATGAAACTGTCACATTTTCTGTTGATTATACCCTTGGATAAAATATGACACTATTAGCAAAACACACAGAATGAAAGTGTGTGTGTGTGTGTGTGTGTTGGGGTTGTAAATGCATCTGTCACTATTGCGACACCATGCTAACACTGACACATGCATGAATAATAACTGCATGGTAAGTAACATATACAAACTGTGCCTGTTACACTGCATAAGGTGTGCACAGAACTGGAAAGTATACAATAAAGAAAAGAAAGGAGCAGTCAGCTTATTTAAAATTTACTTTCTCTTGTGACTAAGAAGTATGCACATTATTATAGTACCGACTGAGTAGAGGTTTACCTGGCTTTTATGTTTGACAGGTATAAAACAGTGGGTAGGATGTCAATGTAAAATCATCTGAAAGCAGGGGTGTTATTTTCACTGCATAGTGACATGTGCTTTCAGAGGCCATTCATAGACCAGAACCAATTTTCAGGGACCACTGATTCAGTTGGACACCTCTCTATCAATGCTGAACCCACATCACTGAGGAACAGTACATCACAATGTAACATTCAGCCATGCATACCCAGATAAGATTGTGCATGTACTTGAGACCACACACATGCATAAACTTTGGAAATGAAACGTCATTTGTAGTTACAATGACACTCCTGAAAATGGCACACACTCCTGAAAAAGTATAGTTGCGTAAGAACTTACCATAACAGTAGATCTTCGAGAGTATCTTTTGCAGCAGGTCATAACACATGGGATATCAGTCACAAGCGTCATTTCCTCTGGATGACTTCTCAGCAGTTGACCCTGGGACCTCCTCCTAATGTTACCACGTGTTATCTCTATAGCACGTATAGAAGGGTGAGGTCCCAGCTACTCCTCAGTTCTTTTCCATCCTAGCGACTGAATGAGAAACCATTTCTCAGGCCTCTGATGGGAACCGAGGAGGGAAATAAGGCAGCAGCTTGTGGAGTCGTAAAAGGATAGGAGCAGGGAAACCTTCAGAAGTAACAGCAAGGGGGGGAGGTGGGTGGGGCTGCATGACCTACTGTAAGAGATGCTCTCAAAGATCTACTGTTACAGTAAGTTCTTACGCAACTATAATATCTTCTTTGAGACAATCTCTTGCAGCAGGTCATAACACATGGGAAGATTCCCAAGCAGTTATTACGTCAAGGGGAGGAGGAAGCAAACTATCAGGACTTAGGACAGGAGGCCTTGTAAAATGGCCCATCCAAAAGCAGCCCGCTTCTTGGAAGTAATGTCTAGACTGTAATATTTTGTGAATGTATGTACAGTAGATCACGTGGCAGCTTCACAGATTTCTAAGGCAGAGATGCCCCGGAAACATGTCATGTAGGCAGCTATGCCTCTGGTCGAATGGGGTTTTACAACCCCTATGAGAGTTTTGTCGTATTTTGTATAGATAAACAAAATGCAGTTGGCCACGTGGACAAGCACTGCTTCGAAACCTGAATGCCCTGATTTCCAGGGGCGAAAGAAACAAAAGATTGTTCAGTTTTTCGCAATTGTGAGGTACAGAGAAGATAAAGACTCCATGTTCTATGCACATCAAGAGTATGAAGCAGGGATTCCCCTTGATTCACAGGCTCTCCATAGTATACTGGTAAGTGGATAGCCTGAATTAAAGTTCATTCAGAAACAACCTTTGGCAAAAATGACAGGTTGGTGCATAACATCACCCTATCGTGATGAAATTGCAGGTAGGGAGGATTGTACATTAATTCCTGTAACTCTGAAATATGTCTACCCGACAAAATGGCAACTAAGAATATAGTTTATAGTTTTCCAAGAAAGATACTGGAGTTTGCTGGATTCAGTGGGCTCAAAAGGACTCGTAGTCAATTTTTCAATTACAAATTTCAAGTCTCACGCAGAGACTGGATCCCAGATAGGGGAATGAAGGTGCAGAATGCCTTTTAAAAAGGTTCTGACCAAAGGTATCTGGGACAATGGTTTGTTGCCCACAGGTAACTGGAATGCGGCAATGGCCAAAAGGTGGACTTTTACAGAGGAATATTTCAGTCCACCCTCTGACAAGGAGAGCAAATAGTCTAAGATGCTCTGAGGGGAACACACATAAGGGTCTAAGTCCTATGTAGGCGCCCAAATGGAGAAGCGTTTCCACTTCATAGAATAGGAAGACCATGTAGACTGTATCCTGGCAGCCCGGAGGACTTCTGCCACCTTTGGCGACACCCTGAAGCACGAGATGACTATGTCCTCAGGAGCCAGGTGTGCAGATGGAGAGAGTGAAGGTCTGGGTGTAGCAGGGAGACTTGCACCTGGGACACAGAGCCAAGCAAATCAGCAGAGGTAGGGGATCCAGCTCCAAGAGCTGTAGAAGCAGAGGGAACCAAATCTGTCTTGGCCAGAACAGTGCTATGAGAGTCATAGACACCCTGTCTTGGACCTGTTTGAATAGTACTCTCTGAATGAGAGGAAAGAGCAGGAAGACATAAAGAAATCTTCCTGTCCAGGAAAGAGATAACGCGTCCCACCACACAGTTCCAGAACTTCACTCGAGAGAGCAGTAAAGAGGCAGTTTTGCATTTTGCAGAGAGACAAATAGGTCCAACTTCAGTCAGCCCCATTGGTGGAAAATGTCATTTAGGATGCCTGGTAGGATTTCCCACTCATGGGCCCATGCAGTGGATCTGCTCAGGACATCTGCCAGGGTTTTGGACACCCCAGGGATGTGGACCACCAGAAAATGGATATTTCTCTGGATCGCCCAGTACCAGACCCTCATCGATTCTCTGCAGAGAGGGTATGAATTAGTGCCTCCTTGCTTGTTTAGGTAGTGAACTACCGCAGCGTTGTCTGATTGCACCTGTAGGCAACTGGGGGGGAAGGAGAGTCTTGAACGCCTGTAAGGCGTACTGCCGTCATCTCCAAGACAGTGATATGGAGATGGGTTTCTACCTGTGTCCAGGATCCGTGGGACTGGACATGCAGGAGATGGGCACCCCACCCCGTCAAGGAGGCATCTGTAGTCAGAATGAGACATGAGACAGGAGAATGAAATGGCATGCCTCACATTAAGTTGTCCCTGTACTTCCACCATTGTAGAGCTCAAAGAGCCGGGGGAAGACATAAGGACCAGGGCATTGAAATCATCCTCCTTCTGGTCCCATTGGACTCTTAGAGACCACTGAAGGACCCTCATTTTCAACCTGGCATTGGGGACCATTGGAATTGTGGCCACCAAATGTCCCAGGAGGCACAGGTAGTCTCGTGCTGAGACCAATCTGCTGGACTCTAGTCTGTATGCTAAAGAAATCAGGGCATTCACCTGAGCCATTGGCAAATATGCCATCACTAAGGAGGTGTCTAACTAACATGGCTCCAATATAGAGGAAGCATTGCGCTAGGTCCATTTTGGACTTCGGATAGTTTACAGCTATCCCCCACCAGGGTGAACAACTGCAGGATTTGAGAAAGCATGGATAACAGCCTTTGGCAGGAAGATGCTTTTAGTAATCAGTCATCCAGGCAGGGAAAGACATACAGGCCTTTCCTGTGGAGGGTCACTGCGACTGCCACTAGGCATCTTGTGAATACCCTCGGGGCTGAGGAAAGGCTGAATGGGAGGGCCCTGAACTGATAATGATGATCCTGAAACAAAAAATGGAGAAACCATTTGTGAGCAGGGTGCATCAGGATATGGAGGTACATGTCCTTCATATTGAGAGAGCAGAGCCAGTCTTCCTTGTTCAGTAAGAGGAGAAGTGTCGGAAGAGACATCATCTTGAACTTTTGGTATTTGATATAGAAGTTAAGGCACCTTAGATCCAAAATGGGACGTACAGCCCCCATCCTTTTGAAATCCAGGAAAAATGGGAGTAAAGTCCCATACCCTTCGGTGGAAGGGGAACTGGTTCAATGGCGTGTTTTGTGAGCAAAGCATTGATTTCATTCTGCAAGACCAATGCTTGGTCTGGGGTAATAAGAGACCCTTGGTGGCAAAGCAAGGGGAATCTCTATGAACTCCAGTATGTGTCCTGACTTGATCAATTGCAGGAGCCAAAGGTCAGAGGAGATGGTTTGCCATTCTTGTAGGTGCAGGGAAAACCAGCCTCCAACTGCCGTGGGAAAGGTCTCTGCTCCCACAACCGGAGGAAGACCTTCAGACTGAAGGCTGGCCCTGCTGAGGAGCAGCAGGCACATAACAGGATGTTTTCCTGAGCATTTCTAGGACCAGGCAATGTCAATTGAGGATTTTGCTTATTGGCAGGTGGTCTTTGAGCATTGGGACATGCCCTGTAGGGGTGGCCCTTGGAGGATCCCCTGAAGGCTGTTTTTTCTTTTGGACAGTGCAGCATTCAGGTGCAGTGTCAGTGGCTCAGCAGGTAGCACACTCACCTCTGAGGCCAGGAGATTAGAAGGCTGTGTGTTCTATTCCTACACCAGGCACTTGGGTTAAATCCCAATGCTGACACTGTAGTGCAGCATGAGGGGGGTACTGCACTCCTGAGGTGCCGTCTCTCGGATGAGATGTTAAACCGAAGTCCCATCTGCCTGTTCTAGTGGTAGTTCAGGTGAATGTTAAAGATCCCATGTCACTTCTCAAAAAGAATAGGGGAAATGTTTATTAAAAACCAAAAACAGAATACACAAAAGTGAAACAATACAGAACTGATGCAATATCTGAAAAAGGAAAACCTACAGGAAACCAATGTGAAAGGCAATACAAAGTGATAATGAACTGGAGAAATACAACGATAACCCACTAAAACCACAAAATTTTACATTTTCTCTTCAAATACAAAAACACTATAAAGTAAAAAAGTGTGACACCAAAAACCATACTAACCCACCCAATACCGTGCCACAAGTGATTTCCAACATCAGATCCTAAGGTACGAAATTCATACTCATAAATGTTATCCCGTTCACTCTGAATCTGAAAAAAAACTTCCTGCATTTGAATCTCTTTGTTTTGAAGAACTCTTAAACACCTTGCTTGCCAGATGGACCATTTAATACAGGCTAAAATAATGAAAACTGTACTTCTATGCCATTTATGCCATTCTTTTGGGATCTGCCCCAATATTAAAATGTTGTAAGACATCATACGAAAATAGATGATAGAGATGCTGGATAGTTTCTAAATGCCCCTGACAGGACTGCTCGTGACATACCCTATCAGCCAACTGCTTATGTTTTTGATTATTTTTCACATTGAGTTTTTGATGTCCACAAATCCAAATCATATCCTGCATTTATTTGGGGATTCTGGGTTCTGTTATGCTAGCTAACAATAAATCAGTATTTACAGTCTCAGAAACCTGAAATATAGGTTCTTCAAAATAACAAGAATCCACAATAAACTTATAGAAAGATTTTTTCTCATGGGACATGAACCAACGAAGTTTGATTTTCCACATTCTAATATACTTTAAGGTGTGCCTAACATAAATGGGGAGCTGCTTTTCCGATGAGTGCCACTTGCCCCTGCCCCAAGCAGTTAAAATGTTCTCACCCCACAATTTCATGCAGAGATTTCCCATTACTTCAGTACCCAACAACATAGGTCTAATGGAACTATAGAAGAAGTTACCAAATAGATATACTAGAGGCTGAATCATGTTAAGGCCACCTGACTTCCAGGCTCTATAAGTATGCGCCCTCTTCACAGGATTCAGCCGACTGCCCCAAAGTAACTGAAAAAAAAGACTCATAACCTTAGCCTGCATAACATAAGGAAGGGGGAACACATGAGAAACATTCAAAAAAATTGGTGCTTTATATGCTGTAAGAAGAAGAAACACCCTTTTCTTTCTTGTCATCTTCCATGACTGCTATTTAATCACTTTTTGATAGGCCATATCATAAACCATGTCCCAATTAAGCTGGAAAGCATCCTATGTACCATAATAAATACCAAGTAACTTCACATTCCCATTGACAACAGGAATGACAAAAGTGTCTATCGACAAGGCTGTACCTAACACCAGCATTTTACTTTTACTATAATTAATCCTAATACCAGTATGCGTCTGTAGAGTCTGAAGAACTGTAAGGATCCTCCTTCCTGAGTCTAAATCAACCACAGAAAATATACAGTCATCCACGTATGCCAGAACTTTCTGAAAGGTAAAGCCTTCTGAAGTTATAATAGGTGATATTTGCGCATCAGCTTTAATCAATCGTAGTATAGGATCTAAACCAAACACAAACAACAAGGGACTCAGTGGACATCCCTGTCGAACCCCAACTTGAAGTGAGACAGGAATGCCTAGATGTCCATTAATGAGAGGGGTAACCTGTGCTGCCGAGTACAATGTTTTCAACAAGTTGACCAATAAGTCTGGAATCCCATAATGATGCAATACCGCCTAAATATGATCATGTCATATTGCATCAAAAGCTGTTTCTTGATCCAATGATAAAAGATAGCCAGACAATTTATGTTGCAACCCTTGATCTATAAGTTCTCTGAGATAGACAAGATTATGAATAATGTTCCTACCAAGGAAAGCACAGGTTTGTGCAGAAATTAGCAATTTCCAGGCATCATTGGAAAGCCGCCATGATAAAATATTGGCCAAAATCTTATAATCTGAGAATAACAGACTTAGTGGTCTCCAGTTTTTCAAAATTGTTGGATCTTCCTTTTTATAGAGAAACATCGTAATCCCATTATACATACTAGGGGCCAGCCTATTCTGTGACCAAATAGCTTCATAAAGGGAATGCAACCATGGAATCAATAAATCTGAAAAAGTTTTACAAAATTCATTTGGGATACTGTCAATACTCGGCGTAGGGCGAACTGACAATTTATTAATAGCCAATCCAATTTCACTAGTAGTAATTGGAGCTATCAGTTCCTTAAGTTCTTCTGGTAACAAAGGAGGAACATCTACATGCTGAAAAAAACAGATTTGAAGAACCGGTAGCAGTGTTCTGAAATGTAGTCTTCACATGTGCCTGAACAACTTGACATAAACCTCTAACATCCTGCACACTGTACCATTCATATCTAACAAAGTAGACATACCAAATCTATTAGACTCCTGTGCGGAAAGATCATAAGGGTTAACTTGTTACCGTGTGCCTTTAAGCAAATATTTTTGCTGATACGAATATCTGTCTTCCTTTTTTTTAAGGAAATCATACATTTTAGCCTTAATATCCTTAAATTGTTGATACGCTACACCATCCAAAGAAGTCACCTGAGTCAATAATTTCAAATATTGAGCCCTGTAACCTAAATATGTCAAGTAAGTATCCTTGGCCCTTGCCTTAGAAAGCTGTATAAAAAGTAATTTTAAATCCTGTTTAGTGTCCTCTCACCAGTCAATAGGACTATCATATAAAAAACAGAGACTGGAACGTGCTGCAAAAAAAAGTCTGTACATGAATCCGATTAATGTCACCTTGCAATATTGTAACATTTAATTTCCAATAGGCACATCCCATCTGAAGCTTTTGATAGGGAACTATCAGTATGTTAACTACCACATGGTCAGAAGTCTCCATAGGCAAAACCATAACCCCTGAACAAGTAATTCTGTCAGATAGACACCAAAAATCTATACGAGATGACAAAACCCCCTTGAAGAACGTATGTGCAGGGGTTAAGTATAATATATACTAACATACTAACATACTAAAATGCCAGCAGAATAGGCCTAATGGTCTTTCGTGTCTGCTCGTTTGGTCAGCCCCCACCCTGGGTGCTGACCTTGCTGTCCCCCTCGCCTTCTCTGGCTTCTCCCTTCCCAGTTCCGGATATTCTTGCTGCATTGGATTTTGCTTCCTGAACCCTTCCCTGTACCTGTCCCACCCCTCTTGAACCCTCCACTGTCTCTGCCTCCACCAGCCCCTAGGTAGTGCATTCCATGGCTCTACCACCCTCTCAGTGAAGTAGCACCTCCGCCTTTCTCCCTGAATCTTCCCTCCAGCTTCCACCCATGCCCCTAGTGGCCCCTTCCTCCTTCCTTCAAGCACCCTCACTGTTCCTCCCTATTTACCCTCTATCATGTCCCCCGGTCCCTTCTTCTTCCAAGTGTACATATTTAGCTCTTCGAGCCTCCTCATAGGTCCTGTCCCCAAGCCCCAAATCATTTTGGTTGCCCTCCTCTGGACCCTCTCCAGGAGGTTAATGTCCTCTTAAGTGTGGCTCAAAACTGCACGCAGTACTCCAGGTGCTGCCTCACCAAGCAGTTATACAGAGGGAGTATCACTTCCTCCTTCTGGAGGTGATCCCCTAGCGATGCATCCCAGCATCCTGTTGGCCTTGGCTGCTGCCCTCCACAAGTCTCAGAGTTGTTCATCTTGACATCCACCACCACCCCAGGTCCCTCTTAGCCATTGAGACTTGTAGTATTCCCCAGGGTGTACACTTGGCCTGGGTTTCTGGCCCCAGGTGGAGTACCTTGCATTTCCTGCATTAAACCTCAGCTTCCACTTTCTAGACCATCTTTCCAGAGCTCCAGGTCCCCTGCAGGCCACCCTCCCTCCTCCCCATCCACCACTGCCCCCAGTTTCGAGTCATCTGCAAAGAGACTCATCTCACTCCTGATTCCTGTCCTTATGTCAGATACATAGGCGTTGAACAGAAGGGGCCCAAGGACTGATCCTGTGGACCCCACTAATGACCCTCCTTGGGAAGAGATTATCCCACCAACTACGACCCTCTGGTCCGGTCCTGGAGCCAATTGCTCATCCATCGGATCATCTGGTTTCCCACCCCATTTCTCCTAGTTTATCCAACAGGCCCCGTGAGGAACAGAGTCAAATGCCTTGCTGAAGTCCAGAAAGAGGACATCCACTGGTCTACCCAGGTCCAAGGCACTTGTCACCAGTCATAGAACTCCACCAGGTTTGTCTGACACGATTTCCCAGTATGAATCCATGCTGTCTATCGTCCAGGCACCCTGACTTATCCAGGGCCCCCTAGCCACTCCTTGACAATGCCCTCCATCACCTTGCCCACCACTGATGTCAGGCTGACAGGCCTGTAGTTCCCTGCCACCTCCCTTGATCCCCCCTTGTGAATAGGCACTACATGCACCACCTTCCAGTCTTGGGGCACCCACCCTGTCCTCAGAGAGATGGTGAAAAGCTCTGCCAGGGGTTTCGCCAGGACATCTGCAAGTTCCTTCAGCACTCTAGGATGTAATTTATCCGGCCCTGGTGCTTTCTCCGTCTTAAGGGAGCTGAGGGCTTCCCTCACTCTCTCTGCTGTGATTTCACTTCCAGTACCTCTCTCCCTGCTTAGCCCTCCCCACCTGCCAGTGATGCCCCTCTCCCCAGACCTGCCGATTGGTAAGGGTCCCCCTCCTCATTATCTCTGTCTCCTCCCATGTATGATGCAGCATCCCCATTTTCCTGGTGAAAACTGGAGGTGAAGTACTCATTTAGTACTCAGCCTGCTCCTCTGGGTCTTGTGCCCATCTCTCCCTGATTTAATCCTGCTAATCTGCCCTTCACCCTTCGTCTTTCCCCAATGTATCTAAAGAACCCCTTTTCCCTCTCCTATTTCCCTGGCCAGGTTCTGCTCCTTCCTTGCCTTAGCCGCCCTCACCACTCTAGTGGCCTTCTAGCCAACAGCTCATACTCCCTCGATCCCTTTCACTCCTTGAGCACTTGAATTTTTATAGGCTGCTTTCTTTCCCGCACCACCTCCCTGACCTCCCTGGTCCACCAACAGGGTTTTGGGCCCCACCGATTTTTGTCTTACTCTTGCACAGGTGCTGGTAGCATCCTGCACCCTCTCCTGATGATTTCCACCTACTATCAGCGTCCATGTCTGACCCAATCCCATCCAAATGCTCCTTAAGGATCCTTCCCATTTCCTTAAAATCCACCCCTGAAGTCGGTTACTCTGCCTTTTGCAGCCTTCTACCCTCCTAGGTCCAGGAAGAACCAGACTGTGGCATGGTCACTCCCCGCCAATGGGTCCCTTACTCCAGGCTCCCCAATCTGGTCACTGTCTGCCAGGATCACATCCAGTTCCCTGGCCTCCTTGTCGGTTCCCTCACCTGCTGAGTTAGGAACGCCTTGAAAGACATCCAACAACCTCTGTTCCCTGGTCACAGAGGATGTCATAGTCTCCCAGTCTGTTCCTGGCATGTTTAAGTCCCCAACACCACCACCTTTCCTCTGCCCAGTCTGCAGTGTCTCCTAACATCTGCCACCAGACTGTCCTCCAGCTCCTCCGCCAGGGCAGGGGTCTATACACCACTCCTATTTTTACTCTCTTGCCCCTTGTTATCAGGTACCCAAATCGCTCCACGGTTCCCTCCCCTCCTCAACTTCCCCTATGCCAATGCAGTTTTTACTATCATTGCTACCCTCCTCCCTCCCCCTGTCCTTCCTGAACATAGTGTAACCTCCAGGTTCAGGTCCCAGTCATGTCTTGCAGTGGCCCAAGTCTCAGTGACCGCTGCCACATCCACTGCTCCCTCAGTTAACATCGCCTGGAGCTCAGGCATTTTATTGCCCAAGCTCCTGGCATTTAGCAGGACTACCTTCCACCCTTTCCCTATAGTTTAATTTCCCCTGCTCGTGTTTCCTTGGGGATTCTGTTTTCTCCTGGTCTGCACTTTGCCAGTTGGTCTTTTCCTGCAATCCTCCTGGTCCCCAGTGGGGTGGAGACAGAGTCCCTCCTTTATCGGCATCCCCTTGACTGCCTTTTCTCCCATCCCACCCCCCTTCACAAGTTTAAACCCCACTTTTCACCAATGAACTCCTCCATTTTCAACTTAAGGATTCCCCTTCCCTCCAAATTGAGATGTAGTCTATCTCTAGCATACAGCTCCTATCCTCCCAGGTCTCCCCAATCCCCATCAACCCATACCCTCTGGCCTCACACCACCCCTGAGCCTCTGGTTTATCTCCTAATTTTTCTTTTGTGTTCCCCACTAGCCCTTGGCACTGGCAGGATTTCTGAGAAGAAACTGTGCATCCTATGTCATGACAGACCCTGGCGAGCTCCCTGAATCTTGCCTGTATCTCTCTAGCTCGCTATTTCCTCAATGTCATTTGTGCCCAGGTGGACCAGTATGTCTGGGGAACCCCAGTCCTTTTGCCAGCTGATATACCTGTGCTTAGCCCTGTGCACCATTAGTCCAGGGAAGCATCTTGTTCTAACTGGCCAGGCTTCTCCTCCCTATCCCATTTGATACCCCTGATCATAGAATCCCCAGCAGGAGCACCTGACCACTCCTTTTCCTCCATTTCCCCTCCATGTCCCTCATCCTTCACCGCCCCCACCCAGCTGGCCCCTTGTTCCTCCCCTATCTGGGTGCCACATGCCACCCGTCCCTTATTTACCATGGCCACCCTCCTCCAATCCTATGCCTCTCCTCCTCCTGAGTATCCTTCTGTACCTTGTTAATTCCCCTCACTGCTCGCAACTGGTCCTTCTCCCCCATCTGCTAAACTAGCCTGGCTCATCCTCCCTTCCTTCCTGTCTCCATTTAGTTCCTCCTTGCTCATCGTGCTCCCCTGGCCTAACCCCTCAGCTCTCTTTACTGGTCCTTCTCCTTGCGCTTTCCTTCCTCTTCCCCTGCTCTGATTTACTACTCCCATTCTCCTGCATTCCAGGCCCCCTGTTCTTCCTGCTATCTGGCCCTGCCTCCTGCCCCCACTCCCACACCCTTTCCGCCTTTAACCACCTCTGTCGTGGCTACACCCCCATCCTTGAGCAGAAGAAGAGAATTGAAGCGGTTACTAAGTATAAGGTCTGATCCACCTCCTGCCTTGCTCCTTCTGTCCAGCACTGGCTATCCGCCTACTTCCCTAGAATGTTGTCCCTCTGTCCCCCTTTGTGAGGGTCCCCAGTTACCTGCCTGCTTCCTTGGTAGTGTCCTTTTGGGCTCTCTGCCAGGGTCCCTATGTGGCCCCTGAGTATTCTCCTGCACCCTTTCCCTATACCCCGCCTCCCAGTGCTTGGTGCAACCCTGTGGGAGATTTCCAGCCCCTTCCCAACCATACCACCCCCCTTCCCCCAGCTTTCTCCTCATCCCCGCAACCTCCTCCCTAAGCTGTGCCAGCTGGTAGCACACTGGGCAACCACCAAACTTCCAAGCCCAGTCCAGTATCATGGCTGCTCCACACCCTGTGCACCCCACCACCCTCCCAAAGACCCTCATACACGTCTTTCAGGTGATTATGTTGTACTATGACTAACAGCATATTAGTATCGCAGTAAATTTTCTGCGATTGTCTTCCCAATCTCTGGGAGCAAGGCCACAATTAAAATCAACCCCCCACAAAACCAGTTTAGAGGTATGCAAATGAGGGGCAATCCATTTAAAAAGTGACGATCTATCAGCTTTTAGCTGAGAGGCATAAATGTTAATGAGGCGATATACACAATTAGATATGAGGACATCTACAAGCATATCCAGGCCTGGAAAAATGTCCAGGACTTGTAAAACACGAGCAGTAATACCAGCAAACAAAATTCCTAATCCATCACATGCATCTTCTCCTAAAGACCATAATGAAATACCCCACCTCCAGTCTCTTTCTGCTTCCAAGTCCCTCAAAGAATGCAGTCTAGTGTCCTGCAACAGAATGATATTTCCATGACTTTCCCTTAGACTGGCAAAGGTAACTTGTCTCTTTTTCTGAGATTTAATACTGTTAACATTAACAGTGAGAAAGGCAATACCCTCAGCCATGAAAACAAGAGAAAAGCACTACAGAGGGAAAAAAAGAAATCAAGCATATAACACAAAAAGCCAATCCGGGACATGTCACTTTCATTTCTTCCGCTTTTTCGGTTTAGGCTTTTCCCTAATGCCTATATCAGGGACAGTCTCAGTATGTGAAGAAGCAACCGAAGAAATATCTGAGTCTATACCATCCTCTTCACCTTCTTGGTCAAACAATGGGGCATAGGAATTTTGTACAGGGACTAAATCAGGTTCTGTAGGTGCCTGTTGACCATCCAAACTTGATTTATTAGCCTTAGAGCGAGTCACCCTTTGAAAGGAAATGTCCTGCTGCACATCCGGAGGAGGCATACTAGACACCACTATACCTGCTGCAGCTCCGCAGACTGTTTCCACCACCACACCAGCAGAACTGGCCTATTCAGGCGGCAATGCAGCAGGAGTGGGGGGGTCAATCTTCAGCAGGGAACTGGAACTAGGAGGTATGTCCACCCCAGTCATATCAGAGTTGGAAGGTTCTGGCTGTGAAGTCTCCATATCAGACTGCACATCCTATGCATCAACCACAGGGTTCTGAAGAAAGAGTGGTTACTAGTGGGGTACCGCAGGGTTCAGTACTGGGTCCAGTCCTTTTTAATGTCTTCATCAGTGACATTGCAGAGGGACTGGAAGGAAAAGGATGCCTTTTTGCAGATGACACAAAGATCTGCAACAGGGTTGATACACAAGGAGGCATGGAAAGGATGAAAAGGGACTTGGCAAGGTTGGAGAAATGGTCAGAACTATGGCAGCTAGGATTCAATGCAAAGAAGTGCAAAATAATGCACCTGGAAACAAGAACCAGGGAAGAATACACAATGGTGGGGAGGTAGTAACAACAACAAAAAAGGAAAGGGACCTGGGGGTAATCATATCAGATGACCTTAAGGTTAGCAAACAATGTGAGAAGGCAGTAGGGAGGGCTGGGGGTATACTGGGACGTATAGGGAGAGGCATCAGCAGCAGAAAACAGGAAGTTGTTATCCCTCTGTACAGACAGTTGGTGAGACCCCATCTGGAGTACTGTGTCCAGTTCTGGAGACCCCATCTCCACAAGGACATAGACAGGATGGAGGTAGTCCAGAGGAGGGCAACTAAAATGGTGCAGGGTCTGCAAGAGAAGCCGTATGAGGAGAGACTAAAGGAGCTTAATATGTATACCCTTGAGGAAAGAAGGGAGAGGGGGGACATGATAGAAACTTTTAAGTACCTCAGTGGAATCAACAAAGTCCAAGAGGGTAGCATCCTTCAGAAAAGAGAGACATGCAAGAACAAGGGGACACAATTTAAAGATAGAAGGAGGGCAGTTCAGGGGCAATGTGAGGAAGTATTATTTCACAGAGAGGGTAGTGGATGCATGGAACAGCCTTCCTGAGGAGGCTGTGGGGTCTAAAACTGTGGGAGAATTCAAGAATGCATAGGACAGACATAAGGCAATTCTTGTGGGGGGTAGGAAGAAATAGGCTGTTGGTTAACTAGGATCTGCGGCCTATCCTGTAGGTAGGGAAATGGGCAGACTAGATGGGCCAAACGGTCCTTATCTGCCGTCAAAGTCTATGTTTCTATGTTTCTCAAGGCGAACATTAGGCATATCCTGAGGTGCTGGGTTTGAAGGACGGGACTGCAGGAGTAAGTCATGCATCTTTTGTTTTTCTTTTTGGGCATTAGCAACATACACATCCTGCTTTGCACAGAGTGTGGAATCTGCATTATCATGTGAGGCCCAAGAACATGTACGAAATGTATGTCCTTGTTCATCACAGAGATTACATTTCATAGGTCTTCTACAGTGAGCACCAATGCGACCCAAGTCACCACAAAGGCCACATTTTGTTGATCACAAACATTACTTAGGTGCCTTAATGCTCCACACTTGTAACAAGCCCTGGGCTGACCAGAGTAAAATAATACTCCCCTGTCCCTCCCTAAGAACAAACAGTTAGGTAGATGCTTGGTGAGACCATGTTCGAGATGCATATCTACCAGATAACTCCAGCCCCCGGTCCAGAGGTACCCATCATCCAAAATAGGTTCAGGCTACCCCTTCATGGTACAATGTTGTTGCAACCAGTAGGTGATATCAGCTACATTAACACCCTCATTGAGGAACAAGACAGTAATTTTCTTAGAAATTGGTTTTGTCAAGGGGATGGCCAGAAAAGGTTTCCATAAGGAGTATTTTTAAGTGTTTGAAACTGTTTCCAAACTCTATCAAGTCCTACAGGATGTTTGAAACTGATATCAAAAATAGAGTCCCGAGGCATATGAATCAGAGCATATATTTCATATGCATAAAACTTCATGCTTTCCTTCAGAAGTTCTCGCTCTACAAAATGTCTATTCAGTACCTCTGTCATAGGTCCTCTGAACTTTAAACGGACTGCATTACACCTAGCTGCAGGCTCAGAAAGAAGTCCAAAAGTAGCAGGAAATAACTACTCTTTAACCTTATCATGCCATACATTAGCTGAGGTTTGTTGGGCATGAACAGGTTTTGGTTGACTTGAAGCAGAAGGGGAAGATGACTGCTGCACAACAGAAACACGATGCTCATCAAAGAGAGGAGAGGAGGAAGGGGGGGGGCTGCAACAGATAAAGGAACTTCTTGCAAATGTTTAATGTCATTTAGAAGCAAATCCTGGGTCGATTTAGGAGAGTTCTGAATCCCTACCATTGGAGAATGCTGTCCTGGTGTCAATGGGAAATCAGTAATGTCCACATCAGAGTCAACAGTAGGCCTTACCTGCTCCCCCATTTCTGGCAACACCTTCACATTAGCATCCCAGCCTTTCCCATCAGGAGATTTAACCCAGCCTGCCACCTCTAATGCAGTAGTAACCCATGTTGCAGGGGCCCCAGCAACTCTGGCTGAGAATTCCACCTCCTGGGAGACAGTTACAGAGGGAGGGGAAGTTGCCACAGCTGAAGCCAACACCCGACCCTTCCTGTCATGTCCTAGACCAACAGATCCACTGACTCTATTTCCCTTACCCCTCGGTGAAACTTCAATATGAAATTGTCCTACACAGGAGGAACCAGGACTCATGCCATCAATAAGAGCCAGGCCTTCCCCAGCCAGAACACCCACAACAGACCCATCAGGAGATAATATTCTCTGAAGTATGCCACAAGGCTATGAAATAGACCTATCCACATTAATAGTACTTACGTCTTCCATAGACAAATCTGTACAATGCGGTAATAGTTCAACAGCCATAGTTGGTTTTGTCAGCATAGAACTCCCTTCAGGTAGTGCCTCCGATGCTATGTCTGGTGCAGTGGAAGGCCGTGTAACTTCCTGTTCCTGTACTTCCAGTAAGTCTCCCTGGTGATGCCCAAGTTCCTGCAGCAAACAGTTCCGAGTGGCTAGAAACCACTGTTCTGCTTTAGCAAGTTGCAATTGTACCAATGCAGCATCGTGAACACTGTCTTTTGCAGATTCCACCGAAGTCTCTGACTGAGAACCAGCAGTACCTGCGGTCTCACAGCTCCAGTCATCCATACTGGTAGGCTCGTTGTGCTCCATTCAGTCATCAGCCATGATGATCACTCCACTGAAGGTGGGTCGAGGAGGTGATCAGCAAATCAGCCTCCCACATGTCCACACTCTCCGCTGTCTACAAGCACACTGCCAAATCCTGGCGGAAGTGCAGCGCCCTCTGACCAAGAGTCGGGGAGTTTCCCCGGTGCCCTGACCAGATTTCCTCCCATTCACTAGAAATACCACCAACAGCTTAATCTGGTTAAAGGTCACTTGGCAGTCATCTATATCCCCCTCCCTGGGTCATGCCTGAAAATAGGCAGAATTTGTCTAGTGCACTTACCTAGTCAACAAAAACAAAATAAATAAAAAGACCGATTGAAGGGTGTGACTTGAGTCCTGTAAGTCCTTCAACATTTCTTGGGTCTGTGGACCAAACAGCTAATCACCCTTAATGGAAGCATTAAGGATAGACTGCTGCATGTCCTGTGAAAATCCTGACACTCTGAGCCAGGCATGACATCTGAGACAAATACCTGCCATGGAAGTATTGGCCACAGTGTCAACGGCATCATAGGTGGCCCTGAGCAGGTGGCGGCAAACAGCTGTTGCTGTAGACATCTTGGCAGTTGGATCCTCCTGGGCAGAACCTGTAGGGAGGGACTGGGCCATTGCTTGGGAGGCTTTTAGGATTTCCTCATGATATTTCAGGAGGTGTCCCATGTAATTAAGTATATGGAAAGACGTAGTAGCTGAGGCATAAACCCTTTTCCCCATTATATCCATTTTCTTGCATTTCTTATCAGGGACTGAGCACTCATGTACTGAGGTCTAGAGGACCTATCATAAGCAGCATCAATCACCACAGAGTTCAACTGAGGTGGAGACATGAAGTATGGGTGGTCCACCGGGACTTGAGAAATGCTATTAGACTTACGAGGATTGGTGGGAATTTTAAAAGGTTGCTTCCAATCAGCCCAAATAGCTTCTTCAAAGGCATCCACCAAAGGGGGGGATGACCAGAGTGGGGCATTCCAGTGCACCTAAATACTCTGCCAACTTCTTTCTTGAAGCATCCTGCTCAGTGCTCTGGAATCCTAATGTTTTCTGGAGGTATATCATAATGTCCAAAAATGTGGGATCATCTGGTGGAGAACATGGGAGTTCAGGAGTAGGTTCACTGTGAACTGATGAAGCTGCTGAGGAGGACTGAGGTGAGTCCTCCTGTTCCAAACTGTCCTCATCTTTCAGGTCAGCCAAATCCCAGTCCTGCATGTCTACATCCTGAGGGTGAAAACTTGAGAAGACAGCAAAAGAACTGGTCATCCTCTGGGCAGAAGAAGGCTGAGAGGGAGCAGAGACCGGAGCCGATCTTTCACTAGGGGGGTGAGGGGTCTGTGTAAGGTCCAGGATAGCATTTGCTAGAGCCTGGACATCAATCATGGCCATCTGCACAGCGGAAGTACCTGGGGTAGAATGGATGGAGTGAATAGGGACCACTGATGTGATTGAAGAAGGCAGTGGAACCAAGTGAGTAGCCATCGATGAGTGGTGTGTATAGGACCTCAGGATCAACAACAAGGGTGCTAACATAGAGTCTGCTGTGGTAAGGCTGGTCATTGATGAGCAGATCATCGATGGGCCAGAAGCCATCGTCAATGGACGATGGCTAGAAACCACAGAGGGGGAGGCAGTGATGGAAGCTGCAATTTCATCCCAGAACCCATCATCAATGGAGAAACCATTGATGAGGGTAGAGAGGAGCTAACAGTCACCGATGATGTAGAAGACAATGTTGCAGTGGCAACCTTCTCAATACTTACCTTTCTGATAGTGATCAGGGTACTCGTCATCGATGATGAGGGCGCAGTAGAAACATGCTTCATTTTGCCAGCATGTTTCTTACTAGGACACTGTCCCATTAATGAGGAGAGCCCATCCACTGAGCGATGAGATCCCGAGGAGGACAATGAAGACTTGCTATTTGGCTTGGAACATTGCTGCTGATCCAGAAGGGCAATCTTTTGCTCCATGAGGCACTCACAAAGCTGCTGAAGCCGTCAATGATTGGTGGCCTTGTTGAACCACTTACAGAGGATGCACTCCCAGGAGTCGTGTTCAGGACCAAGGCACCGAACACAGACATCATGGAGGTCCTCTGTTGTGATTCTGTCATTGCAGGTACATTTTCGGAATAAAGGATCTGAAGACATCAATAGATGAACCCATTTAGAAAAAACATTTGATCGGTAGAACTCTTCGTTGATGACTAGTACGCAGAACTCTGAAGGTCACGGTTGAAAAGAACTGAGGAATAGCTGGGACCTCCCCCTTTTATACACGCCATACAGACACCATGTGGTAACGTTCGAGGGAGGTCCCAGGGCTGACTGCTGAGAAGTCATCTGGAGGAAATTATGCCTGTGACTGATATTCCACATGTTATGATCTGCTGCAAGAGATTGTCTCAAAGAAGATCAGCGATTGCGCTTTTGGGAAAGTGTCATGAAGTAGGAATGACCCAAAAATGTCAGAACTGTGGCATGGCTTATAGAGTGAAAAATATTAGTGATAACAGGAATGTACCATGATATCTGCTGGTCATGCAGTTATCTGCCCACTCCATCATCAGAGGCAATAGAAGCATTTCTTTCTCCTGATGTCCTGGATACACCATGCTCCATTTTGTGCTGAAACTGGTAAGAAAGAGCCCCAAATGTGTCAAATGACAATGCTTGTGATTCATTCTCATCGGACTCTGTATTGTCTAGAGAGAGGACAATCCACTGTCAAGAGGATCGAGGCATCGTTCACAGACGAGGATATATCCACAGGCAAGTATGCAGCCACAGCGCTGTGCACCACGCAACAGGATTGACTCCCTATTATGACATCACAAGAGCAGCAGCACTAGGCAGAACAGCTGGATTCAGGCACTGTGCACACACACTGAAGTGCAGTTTTTAAATATTTTATTATGCAGCACAGAAACACAGTACAGAACTAATAACTACACAGAAACATGTTATGAAACAATTCTGATTTTATGCATGTGTAACCCCTCACCCCTGCCTTTTTGCCAAAACGACAGGTGGCATGCTGTTGAAGCTGACAGCAGTACCTGGTGAGGACCTGGGTTTGGAGAGGATGAGGTTACTCGGCACAGGGGGACCTAGGTTTGACTACTCTGCACAGGGACACCCAAGTAAATCCGAACACAGGAATCAATAACTGTAATGTCCAGAACCAGGAATGGAATTCTTCAATGTGGCTTTTATTCATATACTAGCTGAACAAAACAAAGGCAAAGCATAGACGGACCCCCATGGGGCTACATTTCCTGGTAATGCAGATTAGTGACTACAGAACACTTTATCACCATTTTCGGCCTTCAGGCTCTGGACCCACCAGGCACACAGCCTGGACTTGCACGCAGCTTTGGGTACACAGCCCAACTTGTACACATTTGGGTTTTTCCCACGGTCCATTGGAAGAATGAACCAATTATCCTGTCGTGGCTCCCCACACCACTTAGAGTCAGCGACTCCTGTAGAGATAATTTTTTCTTTGCTTGTTGTGGCTCCCCAGACTACTTAGAGTCTGCGACTCCTAGAGAGAAGTCTTCCTTACTTGTTGTGACTCCCCATCTCATAGAGAGAAGTCTTCCTTACTTGTTGTGACTCCCCATCTCATAGAGATAATTTTTCCTTACTTGTTGTGGCTCCCCATCTCATAGAGAGAATTTTTCCTTACTTGTTGTGGCTCCCCACACCACTTAGAGTCTGCGACTCCTAGAGAGATTTTCCCTTTTGCAATCCCAAGTCTGGGTACCTCCCCCATCACTGGCCAAGTGCATGAGGCAAAGTAGCAACCACAGCAGAAATCCGGAGAGGTGTACCTGGTTACTAAAGATGGGGGATTCACCCACCTCCAGCTCCCACAGCCCATACCCGGCCATTTCCCTGGGAAAACTGAACCATTCCTTTGCTGAACTTCTAAATGTAGATTAAAGGGTAGATGATCTGGTGCATCTCCTCTTCATATTACTTGAATCACACAACACTCTAGCATTTGACACTACTTTACTTGTTTGGCCCATTTCTCTAGGCTTCCCAACATGTAGCGCAATCCCTAGATTTTCACACATGTTCCAGGGTGAAGAAAACATTTTGTCCTCTTAGTCAGAGCAGACACTCACCCTTTAGTTGCAGGTGCCCCACAGGCAACTCACAAATCTTCCATCTTTCAAAATAAATGCTGAACTAAACAGGCAGCTTTTCTTCCGACTTGGCAGAATTAAGGGGATTGCCCCAGGAATCTGCTAGGGATCTTTACATCCCCCCCCCGGAGGGAGGGGGCACTGAGACGAACAGCGGTCTCCACCACTTGAGCACAACTTCACTCCTTCACTTACTGAAGAACAAATTGGACACTGACTACTTCCCTTTGAAAACTCCCAATGTTCTATCTAACTCCCTCTGCTGCAGATTCCAGTGTGGCTTATGCAGCTGCGAAAGTTCTATTGGTGATGTCATCCCTCAGTCTCAGCTAAGACTGAGAACAGAGTGAGACAGTGTGAAACCCATTTAACTGGAGTTTCACAAGCTGCCTTCCCTGCCTACCACTAGGTCTTACTGGGATTCTAGTAACCCCCGGGTAACAAGGGGGTTACACTCGCCCTCGACCAGGAAAATGACTGTCCTCAGTCATTATTTACCCGGCCTTAGGCCATCCCACCCTATGTGCTACCTGCGGAGGGGGGTGATCAGGCCCCCTCCTACCATGTGCAAGCACAGGCAGGTAACACTAAGGGCCTAGAGGCCTGTAGCTGACATGTCAGCCTCTACACTATCCACTTACTATGGACACCTAGTGGCTCTGGTAGAACTATCCAGAGCATAGCCCTGATAGATCAGCACTGCAGTCCCAGTGGCCACTTAGGGCCACAGCCTGTCTATCCCCCCTAACCCTCTAGGGAAAACCTATCTGCCTTTAACTTAATACCCCCAAAACAAAAACAACCCGGGGACCTCCCCGACCTTGGGCAACCTGCAACTACACACCATTAAAATACCACATTACTGCCTCCTCCCTACCCCCACAACCACACCTGTGGAAGGAAAGGGTTAATACAGCAATAACCATAACAATAACACCACAGTACTTTAAATTTCTACACAATAAAACACTGACGAGGAACTCCGATGAGCCCCTCCTCCTCTTCTTGTCTTCTCTTCTGTCTTCCCAGGAACACCTGTAAGAAAAAGAAAGACAAACATATGCTCCTAATCTGCATACGCAGTCTACCTAGAACCCCTACCATCAAAACACTGCAGAATCCCAAAAAGATTTTTTTTTAGAAAAAAAGGTAGAAAAACAGTATTTACATTAGATAACAACGACATTATTTACAATACACATTTGGGGGGATGGAGTGCCCTTAAAGTCCCAACTAATGACCACAAGGCCCGAAGGCTAGTCCAATAAAGATTTTTTTCCCTGGGCCGGAACCCGGTGAAGCACAGTTCTAACAGGCCAAAGTCCCAAAGGGGAGAGTCTTTGAGGACAGTTCACACATTTTGAAGTCTGTTAGTGTTGGGTGTGTACTGCAATGTCATAAAGATAGAAAAGTTCGGACTTACCAGCCACTTGTAGTACGAGACTCGGCACCAACCTGCACCTCTGATGAAGACTCTCCCTGGCAGCATTTCTTCCGATACAGCTGGGAAGACATCTTCCGGGAACCACAGGAGGGCACATCTGGGAACAGCTGGATTGATGTCATCTCTGGAGACGGAACCTTAGAACAGGAACAAAAAGAAAACAGCTGGTCCGACATCATCCGATTACTAGGCGATGAACAGGATACAGCTGGGCTGGTGTCCTCTCTGGATCTGAAGTCATCTGGTGGGCCAGTTGATGGTTGCTGGACAGGACAGTACACTGTAGACTGATGAATGTGGGGCACCTGAGTCCTGGATATTCATATTGGCGGATCAATAAGGCACTTCACAGTCTGGTGTGGCAGTATTGACTACCACTGCTCGGCTCTCCATTTTGTAGGCACAGGCTTATTTGCTGGGAGGTCCTTGCACTGAGGCCAATAGTACCGGTGGCCAGGAACTTGAATTATTACCCCATCTGGGTGCACATAATTCACACAGTGGGAGATTTCACGTCCCTCTCCGTCCACTATTCTCACTCTGTCTATAAACAGTGTCCTGCCTCTCTTCCACTGGGTATACTTTTCGCGGAACAGTCTATTCTTTACATGCTTGTTGGCCCCAGGATGCACACTTGTCATGGCTTCATTCCAGATCCAGGATTTCCTGCAGTTCTCAATCTCTTCCCAGACTTTTCGAGGAAAGGTAGGAAAGGTCATACCATAGATTTAATTTGCCTTTCTACGAACCAGTCTCTCCTCTTTACATGCTTTGGTCAATCTGAGACCGCTGGCCTGGCTTGGGGGTGACCAGTCCTGGTTCTGCCAGCTACACATTCTTAAGGAAATTAGAAACAGATCCCTGACTTCTTCCTCCTGTAAAGCCAGGGTAGTGGCATCACCACTTTCTTCCATACATTCCTCTGAGGCAAGATCTTGAGGCTGTGTACGCGTTCCTTTTTCACAAGGCCACATAGGTTCCCCCTCATCTTCCTCTTCACTGAGGATCTGAGCCCAGGAGTGAGCAGTCGTCCTCACTCCTGAGACTATCCACTCATCACTAGGCGCGGAGATCAACACCTCCCACTCAAAGGCCTCCCGCATCTCATCTTCACCTAAGAGACTTGGGCTAGGCCCCCCCTCCAGGGGTCTATTGATGCTTTATCCGAACTTTCTTTCTGGGATCCAGCATCCGAAAATTCAACTTCTGGTTCTGTCTCTAACTCTGCACCCTCTAGCTTTGTGCCACACTCCCCCGAGGGACCTTCCTCCACAGGCTCCACCTGGTGCTGTGTGCTGCCAACTGCAGATTCCTGAATTTTTGTTCATGTGGGGGCCAAACGAATTGGAGGCACTTTATACAAGCCATATTTTTGAAGGCATCCAGCACAGTGAGGAATCATGAAGACGTCCCTTCCAGCTCCCAAGCATATTTGACAGACACGCACTGGATAATTAGGAATCACCACCTGAGGAGGCAGTTGCCCTCCATAACACCACTTTTCAATATCTCTCAGTCTATTTACTGCTGCTGTTACTGCAACCCGGGCATGATCCAGGTAACGAGCTGGTCCTGAGGCCATAACTGCAGAAAAATAAACAAAAGTTCACTGTAACTGAAAGTCCCACTTTATTGAACACTCTCTTTAGTTGTAAAATGGCTCCTCTGCTGCTGTGTTTACTTTACTACCCCACCCTGTAATGGCGGCAGCATTCCTGTGCATCAACATTTAGAATCTGGGTCAAGTCACTGTGCACCCGATTTACACAAACTACTGATAACTTTTGCTCAAACTGCACAACTTGCTCTGATCTGGCTTTAAACACATTTACAGAATTTTCCATGGACTTTTTACATGCTGGTAATATTTCTTTTATTCACAGTCCCTTAAAGCTTCAGGTTTTTAGCACAGGATTGCCTGTATTTCTAGTGCTGCACTTTGCTACAACCCACAGTCTCTCACTGGCTGCAAACTTTAAACTGAGGCTAATTTCATTACTATGCACACAGTCAATGGCTTAACAGACTTGCACTTCCTGGCAGGACTTTACACAGTTGTTACTTGCAAAGCGACTACACTGCTGCACACATATTTTACACGGCATAGGCTGAAAATCACTGTTTGAGCAGTTTCTTAGTTGTTTACTTACTGTTATCAGTAGCAATTTGCTGCGATGGGGAAAAATGGCCTGCAGCCAGTCCTTGAAGGCCTCGGTACACAAACGGGCGGGCAGTCCTAGCGATCGTCTTTTTAAACACCAAACTTGCAATTTGGACGATCGATTAGCGGGTTGAGACCAATTTTAAACTAAATACTCTATTTTTAAACTGTTTACAACACTTTGAACACTCTGCGACACTCCTCCACTGCCAGTACACGCACTCCACTCTCACTCCTTCTCGAATGCTGGGGCAGTCTCTGTAGAGCTGGCTGAGGGGCGGGACTGATTGCAGCCTGACCAACCACACAACGCCATGCAAATGAGCCTCTTCTTCCTCGCGAGGGCTCTTCTCTTCACAGCGATCGTCAAGCAGGCAAATTTAAACTGCAGAATGCAACTTTTTTTTTTCAACTGATTCCATGGTGGGAGCCCATTTCAGCCATTTAACATAGCCATTTACTCTGCAGTCTCTCAATTCACTCAGAAAGCATTTCCAACATCCAGGGCATAATTTTACTTTTGCTACCCCTAGCCTTCCACACTTTCCTTCACAACAATTCATTTTAAAAGCATTTCAAACATCCAGGGCACAATTTTCCTGTTGATACCCCTAGTCTTCCACACTTTTCTTCACAACAGTTTATTTTAAAAGCAGGCAAAAACGCTGTAAACAATTTTGATGATGCAGGACAAGGACACACTCTATGGCTTTACAGCTCCTTGGTAAACAGTTGGCATTTTTAAACAGACAAGATTCACAGCACTCAGCAATGCACTAGGGAAATTGCTTCAGCTTTTTGGGCTACCCACTGCCAGATAGCCAAAATGCTAGCCCCTTGCCCAAGCACCTTCCTCCCAGAACAAAATCCAAAGCAGTGCCTCCATTTTTGTAACCCCTCACCCCTGCCTTTTTGCCAAAACAACAGGTGGCATGCTGTTGAAGCTGACAGCAGTACCTGGTGGGGACCTGGGTTCAGGGAGGATGAGGTTACTCGGCACAGGGGGACCTAGGTTTGACTACTCGGCACAGGGACACCCAAGTAAATCCGAACACAGGAAGCAATAACTGCAATGTCCAGAACCAGGAATGGGATTCTTCAGTGTGGCTTTTATTCACATACTAGCTGAACAAAACAAAGCATAGACGGTCCCCATGGGGCTACATTTCCTGGTAATGCAGATTAGAGACTACAGAACACTTTATCACCATTTTCAGCCTTCAGGCTCTGGACCCACCAGGCACACAGCCCGGACTTGCATGCAGCTTTGGGTACACAGCCCGACTTGTAAACACTTGGTTTTTTTTTCCCATGGTCCATTGGAAGAATGAACCAATTATCCTGTTGTGGCTACCACACCACTTAGAGTCAGCGACTCTTAGAGAGAATTTTTTCTTTGCTTGTTGTGGCTCCCCATACCACTTAGAGTCTGTGACTCCTAGAGAGAATTCTTCCTTGCTTATTGTGATTCCCCATCTCATAGAGATAATTTTTCCTTACTTGTTGTGGCTCCCCACACCACTTAGAGTCCGCGACTCCTAGAGAGATTTTCCCTTTTGCAACCCCACGTCTGGGTACTTCCCCCATCACTGGCCAAGTGCATGAGGCAAAGTAGCAACCACAGCAGAAATCCGTAGAGGTGGATCTGGTTACTAAAGATTGGGGGGTTTGCCTACCTCCAGCTCCCACAGCCCATACCCGGCCATTTCCCTGGGAAAACTGAACCATTCCTTTGCTGAACTTCTAAATGTAGATTAAAGGGTAGATGATCTGGTGCATCTCCTCTATATATTACTTGAATCACACAACACTCTAGCATTTGACACTACTTTACTTGTTTGGCCCATTTCTCTAGGCTTCCCAACATGTAGTGCAATCCCTAGATTTTCACACATGTTCCAGTGTGAAGAAAACATTTTGCCCTCTTAGTCAGAGCAGACACTCACCCTTTAGTTGCAGGTGCCCCACAGGCAACTCACAAATTTTCCATCTTTCAAAATAAATGCTGAACTAAACAGGCAGCTCTTCTTCCGACTTGGCAGAATTAAGGGGATTGCCCCAGGACTCTTCTAGGGATCTTTACATCCCCCCCCCCGGAGGAAGGGGGCACTGAGAACCGAACAGCGGTCTCCACCACTTGAGCACAACTTCACTCCTTCACTTACTGAAGAACAAACTGGACACTGACTACTTCCCTTTGAAAACTCCCAACGTTCTATCTAACTCCCTCTGCTGCAGATTCCAATGTGGCTTATGCAGCTGCAAAAGTTCTATTGGTGATGTCATCCCTCAGTCTCAGCTGAGACTGAGAACAGAGTGAGACAGTGTGAAACCCATTTAACTGGAGTTTCACAAGCTGCCTTCCCTGCCTACCACTAGGTCTTACTGGGATTCTAGTAACCCCGGGTAACAAGGGGGTTATACATGCATGTTAAACCATATGGGAAAGGTGCTCTTTAAAGAAAAAAGAGATAATTAATCTGCAGTTTTTGTTGTTTAATTCATTTCAGCGCTGCCACCACACCGATAGAGCAGCACTTGTGAATTGTGCACATGCTAATACAGTGCTGCTGGTTTGGTTTTACTATCTTTTCTTTTTGTGTGTTGACCTGTTATTATTTCTACTATCCCTTATTTGTACCAAGAGAAAGCACAGGACAACACAGTGAATTGAAGTAGGTCAGGGAGCTGGGATGTGCTGAGGAGGTGAGCACGGTGCTGTTGTGTGCATGCGCTACAATGGCCACTCTTAGGAGATAGCAGGGGACTGAGAAGCCACTGTCATGACCTTTTATAACTTTTCTTTTACTAGTCACACTAATAAGACACTGTGACAGTTATGGGGTTATATGTGTAGGCCTTTGAAATACTGGAAATGGCCATGTGTGTGTCTGGTGGGGGTTGCACTTGGGGCTGTGGCTTTTTACAGTGGCAATCCCGAGCAGTGGTAACTTGTGGTCAATATAATTTCAGACAGTGGCATGTGGTCATGTGTGTGTCTGGACTTCATACAGTGATGTTATTTTGTATAACAGCACTGTTGCGGGCACACACTGACCAATCAGAACCCAGGAAATGTTCTTGCCATTGCATAATTTATGTTACCTCTACTCTGTAAATACTTTACATTTTTCACTTAATGTATGTAACTTAATTCCGGGTTGCCCCTGAAAAAGGGACATGCATGTCTCAGTGGGCCTACTCCCTTATCAAAATTCAAATAAATAAATTTACCACCTCTCTTGGCAAACAATTCAATTTATCCACCACCCTTTCTGAGATGAGGTACTTCAAACCTCAGGAATCCCTCACTTATGCTTAACAAGTGCAATCTTTCTCCTGGAATAAGTCACTCTGGAGCATTAAGAATTGTATGCTAATTATGGAATTTTAGAATGAAATTCAAACTCTGCTGTGTGGTTATGCTCACCCCTGCACTCTAACATCCAATTTATTTCTCTGCCTTAGGAAAGCTGTCACCCTGAAGTCTTCACTACACTTTTGGCTGGTTTACAGTTTATTATTTTATTATTTTATAGTGTTAAACTGTTTTGGTTAACTTTTCAATACTCTCATTAGTTAGGGTGTCATTTATTTATTGTGTAAATTTCATTTTTTTTTCTCTGATCCCCAATTGCTTCCCAGGAACCAGAGAAGGCCATTTTCCCACTTTCATGGAACCGCAATGTTTTCACCTTAAAAATAAATAAAAATTACTTTTACTTAAACTGCTTAGCAGTTTTACTTTAGATTCTTCTTGGTTTCTCATTTGTTGGGAAACAAGAAGAGAATTGATGAATTTTGCTAAGAAACCTCTTTTGAGGTTTATTTAACTTGCAGTTTTCACTTTTGAGGAATCAAACCACATTTTTCCTTTTAAAGCCCTTTCTTAACATTTGTTAGGCTTTTTATATAATGACTTTTCTACTGGGAATGGTAAACATCTTCCCAAGGTCATCAGTGTTTGACATGACTTACAGACCCAAAAAGAATCTACAGGTTTTTGAAATTGTAAAAGCTTGCTTTCAAGTTCTGGCAAAAGTAGACAGCCACAAGTTGTGTTTAATGTGACTGGGTCCAGACCACAATTTTACCAGTTGTGAGCTCTGTATTAATTTGGAGCCTAGAGGTATCTCTGTACTAAGAAAAACAATGCATTTATCTGTTAGGTTCCAAAAGGTTTCGTTTTGCCTTAAAATGCAAAAGGAATGGGGTAAAAAATGTAAGGATATTATGGCTTCTCAGTCTATATCCATGTCACCTTCAGCTTCAAAAGTTTATTTATTCAACAAAGTTTATCTTTACAAAGATTGAAAACATGATTACATAAATAAAAGTCAATAATAAAACAGTTACTAGAAGCTGTATAAGTTTCCAATGATACATTGCCAGTATAAAAAAAATAATTTAAATAACCCCTTGAGTATCTTGGATTTATAAAGGAAAGGGCCTTAGCTAATTCTGGGAAAATCAGAATGTAAATGGGTCAGTAGGGGGTTCAGGTATGGTTACTTACATTGCCCCTAGTGTATGGTAACCCATAATCTCAAGAAACTCCACTCGGGAGGCTAAAGGTTCCTGAAGAGCCAAAAAAAAGGATGTTTCCTGTAGTTACCCAAATTATTATTCACTAAAAATACCAGTAACAGTTTAATCTGGTTCAGTGTCAGTTGGCATCCATCTGTATCCCCTTCCCCCGGGGCGAGGCTGAAAAAAGGCAGAATTGTGTAGTCCTCTTTTTCTGGTCAACAAAAACTAAATAAATAAACAAAAAACACATCCAGGGCTCTTCCTCAATCAACATTATATTTAGTAAGGTAAACATATATAAATAATCCAGGTACATTAGGAAGACAGACATGAAATCTGACAAAATTTAAGAAGTACTGTCACAAACAATGGCAGAGCTGGGGGGGCAGGGGGGCCAGCGACCTCCCTGGACCATTTTGCCTCTGAGTTTGCACCCCCCTCTGACTAGCAGTAAACTAACAGGTGCATGACCCGGGGCAGGCCTGGCGCCCCCCATAGTGGCCGAGGATTTAATCAAATGTTTAGTTCAGAGCCATGGCTCATATTTGAATACCTGATTGAGAGATTACATCCCACGCTGGCAGGAATGTCTGTGTATGTTTTGAGGTCTGTGCTCAGAAATGACTAGTAAAATCAAAGAAATAGACAATTCAGGAATGGTTTACATATCTGCAGTAAGACAATCGTATTTTGATTGTTGGACTGTGTATCACATATTGGTTGGCGATTTGCCATTGTTCGTGCAACTCTGGTTTAAAATGAGTGAAAAGAAAAAAATATATTTTCGAGTTGTCTCCTTTCAAAACTGTCATTGCGGCAAGCTTCATGTCCTATGATTATTTTAAACATCCTATTTTAAGTATGAATTTCTATTTTTTAATATTTATCATGATCTGTAATACCCACGTTGACTCAGTAAGCCCCCCCCCAACATATGGGAATGCAGCTTATGATTTCTCAACTCTTCGTATTTTTGTCCATGTGTCATCTTAAAAATTTTCTGTATTAGAGACCACACATGACTGTTAAGAGCTGGCGCTGTACGCTCCATTGTGTCTGATAGATGTAGGCAGTGGCTGTCGAGATCAGTGGTACAATTAAAAACTTCTACTTCTATTTTAATTACATGCTTTAAAAATTAAGTGTTTTTTTTCTGAATCCTGTCTTGTTCTCTCTGAACTTCGGCTGATTTGGTTTTGCCATGTTCCCTACTGTCAGGGCCAGCCTTAGCATCATGTCAGCCATGCCCCTGCACCTTGGGGGGACGACGGTCAACCACAACTGTTTGCATTTAACATTATTTTTAATAGCACTACAGTGTGCATGCATCTGATCCATAAGCATTCCTTGTTCCCATTCCCCAAGGACTCCTACCACCCCCCCGCCAGCCTCGCCCATCACATCACATCACAGAACATAGATCATTTATCATTTATATCATTTATTTTGTTTTTGAGATTCGAATCAATGTATGCTGACTGACCTGGCTGGCTCAAGCTAGATGAGGCACTTGACTTAATCGGATACTCATCCTGTCCTTTGTTTGTCTTCTTTTCACCACAAAATTGTGAATGAGTGTCCGATTAGTTTAAGTGCTCCATCTCACACCTCCCCAACTTGTTTTTCATTCTTTGAGCCCACAACAAAAGTGCTGAATCGGACTGCTCATGTCGCAGATTACTCAGTCTGTTAAGACTGAAGTTGTGACCCTGGTGCCCCACGGACATCATTTCTTTATTGTCTGTTACTCACACCTCCAAAAAAAGTTAAGTTATTTAACTTGTTTTTCTAAATTGCATTAGGGAGGTGTGAGTGTCTTGTGAAGGATGATTTCCTTGACTGCATGTCCTTAAAGAAATATGGTAACGATAGTACCGTACTTACTCTTGTGCTGGCTCCCTCCAAGTTCAGTAAGATTCCTTCCAAACTGGTGAAGTCAAATTCAGTGTTGTTCTGATGTCATCACTCACACTGTACAGCTGAGATGATGAATGAGTGAAATAATGTCATGCCAGCCTGAGCCTTGCACCCTCTCCTGACATAAGTGACATGTGGGGATTGCTGTTTAGTTAATCTTGCCAAATAATTGACAACTCTTTCTGTGTTATGGCCCCTATCTGTATGATAGAATTTTCTCCCTAACCTCTGGCTCTCTCAAACCAGTCCATTCCTTTTGCAAAACATTAAATTGAGATTAATAATTGTCTAGTTATCTATATTAAAAATGTATTAAGGCCAAAAACATAGGTCATTTTAAGGAATTTGCAAGTTTCTATAAGAAATGTAGAACATGAGAATGCTAATGACAGAAAACATATGAAGGTGACTATTTTGGTAAACGATCAGTGCATGTTGTTCATCAGTTATATCACCTGCAGCAACATGGACAAAGAATATCATGTATGAAGAGATCTGTGTGGAGAAGCAAATGTTTGCCTCCCTACACTAAGTAATCCTGCAATGCTAGCAATAGCAAAGAATAGAGTTAATTTTCTATGACAAATGCTCAGCATTTCATTAATATGGAAACAACTTCTGATGACGTTGAGGTACTACTACACAAAGGAATGACCATGAGTCATGTGTATGTCATTGATTTAGTCTTGGTAACAAATAGAAGGTGAAATGGAATGGACAGGAGGCTAAGGCCATCCCTGACTACAGTCAAACTTGAATATGAACAAGGAAAAAGAACATAGGGCTCACCCTTGCCTGCAGAACTACAGAATTATACTACTTGCAAAATGCATCTGTTGTAGCTGCTGGGCAAATTATATGTGAACAGCAATTTTTTCTTGTTCAGTGTTACAGCTGGTTGTGTTATGCCAAGTCCAACAGTTAACCAGAATATGAAAAAAGTACAGTTGTGCTGAAAGGTTGCTAACAGTATCTGAAAAAAAATTACCAGTTTTACATCAAGACAGATGGAGGAAAGAGGGTGGTGGAGGGCAGTGGTCTGCAAATCATCCCCCAAGTCAAAAAGCAATAAAGTTTGCATTTTCTTTGCTACCACAGTATTCCAATTACAGAGCTAATCCAGCCAAATGCAAATCTACAGATCGCTGAGCTTGTGCATGCAGGTAGACTGGCAGCTGTAAGGAATAAAATGCAGAAGCACATCAATTTCAAATTATCACTTTCGCTCGCTACCATCTTGGCACCCCCAAAATGACTGACTTGCCCCCCCCGGCTCCCAAACCTAGCTCAGCCACTGGTCACAAATAGTAAGGTTTTACAGATTATAGGAACATAAAAGCCACTCATCAGACTTAACATAGATACAGAATAGGAGGGGTGACAATGAGCCTTGGTGACTATGAGAAATAGGATAAAAAGCATTTTGGGGTTCATTATAGCCTTTTCTATGAACTATGTTAAGAGGTTGTTCCCTGGTTCCAATGTCCCTTCCAAAGATATGTGGCTAGTAAAAGTTCTAACCACTCTGATAGTCAAATGATTTTCAGTATCTCACCAGCTCCTTAAGAAATTTAGCCAAGGCAATAGCCTGTTTGATTTTCATGGGATGGAGCAAGATTAATAGTCCATCATCTAAATTATTGGCGTAGGGTTTTAAATAATTTTCATTATATATATGTTCCTCCACTTATTATACAAAGGACAAAGAACAATCATATGTAAAAGAGTTTCCTTATGTCCCTTATTACAAGGACATATACTGTCCAGCAGGTCCTCTTTTGTTTTATTATATCTATATTGTATAACTAATGTATGGGGGCCCTTGTTATGCATAGCCTACTATCTTTTAATTTTTTTGTAATCACATCATTCTGACGTACAAGCTGTAAACCTTGATTGCCTACATCAGAGTGGTGAGATTACAAGATAGAACCTAAGTCACTGACATCATTCTTTTTTTGGAACTGAGATCGTGGTAGTATGTGCTCATTTTTAAAAATCACCCTGGTGTGGCATTTTAAGCCCGTCTACCAAATTTCAAACAATGAGCAGCATTGGTAGTTAAAATCCTTTTTTTCTCCCCCACACTCAGGTCTCTGACTCACAGTGCCATGCAAATTATTTACTTCATAGATTGCTCCCACAACACATCAGGATGAATAGCTGTCTGCTGATGTGACCCCCAACCCCAAGAAGCACATGATTGTGGTTGGCCAACCGCATTTGATTCTGGAGATGTAAAAAAAGATTATCTCTGTGCTTACATTTGGAGGGTCAGCAGTGACAAAAAAACAAGGAATAACCCCATACACTATAAAAGACAATGGCTAAGTTTCTGCTGTTAACAGTGGTTGCAATCATCTCTCATGGTTGCCATGGAGACAGTAAACCTCTCGAGCTATGCTCTTAAGGTTTACATGGTTGGCATGACAACCACTTGAGGTGATTACAACGCTGTTAACAGCAGAACCTTAGCCATTATCCTCTATATTTTGTAGGTAGTAGTTCAAATCTGGTCATGGTTATCAGTTTTCTATAATCAGGAGAGATGGGTATGCTTAAATAAATTTCAAGGCTGTGAAGTTTTTATTAGAAGTTTCCCTATTATTGCGAAGTCTTCTTGTGTGGATTTATGAAAAAGTTTCTCTTTAATCCTTTTTTGAAATGATTGTAAAATTAATACCTTATTTAAATAGTGAGACCAAAGGCACTCATAATGAATATCAAATAATATATTTTTTTTAAATATTGCAGCCAAGGGGAAATCAGACCCATCTAATATCATTTTACTTTGACTTCCAGGGCCCAAAAGGCTACAGAAGCAACCTTTCCATTAATTATTCTGAGCCAGTATAATACTAATCTCAAAATGGCTAGAGTTTAATAGACACCCTGCTTAGTTCTGCACACAGAGCACAATTGGGGCTAGATCTTGGAATTTTTAACAAAGTCTTATAATAACTACCAGAGAGTGTGTCTATATTATATGTTGCTTGATGTCTCCATACTTCAGCGCCATACAAGCTTTATTTATTTATAAATTTATTAGCGTATTTATTTCATTTCAGCTGCTCTTAAAGCAGGGATTATGGACCAGCCTCTGTATTTAAAATTAAATTTCAGCAGCCCCTTAGCATCGAGTCTTAACTTAATGGCTTGGGAATTAATATGATGAGACCAAGTTCCCATGACATATAGAAGATTTCCTAAATATGTATATTGTTTAACCTGTTCAACGCTCTTTTTATATAGGAAGCAAGTGTAACTTCTATTAAAGCCTAAAACCACATTAATTTAGTTTTAAATAAGTTAATCTTGAGTCCTAAAGTTGTACAGTACATAATTCCCTGATTCTATCCAATTTATGATGGACTGCTACCTTAGATAATGACAATAGAACCAGATTGTCAGCATAAATCAGCAAAGGACAAACTTTTCTACTCATCTGTGGAGAGTGGAAACTTGGATCTGAGCATTTGGTTAGAAGATCATTTAAATACAGATTAAAGAGGCATGGGGCCAGAAGGCAACCTTGTTTCTCCCAGTATTAAATGGTAATTGTCTAGACAAGTTTCATGCATTATCATATCTTATGGTTGTTACACTATTTGAATATAATTGGATTATTGGGATCAATGATGCATGATTTATACCATTCAGTTATCAAGAGTTGCCATAGCAGTTGTCATGCATTAGAAAAATCTACAAAGATGACAAATAACCAATGCTTTCTTATGTTAATGTATTTCTCAAACAGATGTTACATGACATAAACATGATCCACCGTGGAAAAACTTTTCCTAAAGCCTGCCTAGAAAGATGATAGGATATTGTTATCAACCCATACCAGAAGTTAGTTCAAAATTATTTTGGAAAATATCTTGGAAATTGAGTCCAAGAGGCTGACAGGTTTATAGTTTTGCAGACTGGATACATTCCCTTTCTTGTGTATAGGTAGAATAACATTTTTGACCCATGAGTCTTGTGTATACTTATGTTTTAAGCATTTATTAAATTGATTAGTAAGTACTGGTACTCAAATATTTAGATGTGATTTATATATTTCATTAGGAATTCCATCGGGGACAGGAATTTTTCTCATTGCACAGGCCATAATGGCATCCTCAACTTCCCCAAAAGATATAACTAGTGGGGAGACGGATAAGTCTGAATTCTTGACCTCAGCTCAATTTGTGCATATGAAGTGTTCATTAAAAAAGAGCTTCTGGGAGTGGCTTATCCACATCTCTTCTGTTATATATACTGGTATAGAACCACAGCCATGTCACCTAAAGGCTCAGAGGAGAGTCCAGCCTCTCCAAGTAAGTAGCAGTCCCTGTCAAAGTGGACAGAAAAGAAAGATAAAGCTGCAAAAGATGGGTCAGAACTCAAGTTGTCTGAAAGGGGGAGCCTTGAATCCAGTAAAAATAAATGAGCTTCAAAGCAGACACCAGAGTTGATGCCTGCCAAGAAAAAAAAAGAAAAATACATCGCTGTCTCTCTTCCTGAAGAAAGGAAAGGAGCCACCAGTGGACACAAATAATGTTCCCTCACTAGAGGATATGACAAAGGCATGGCAATTCTTCCAGGCATTCTAGGCTATAGGGAATTTCATGAATACACCGTACCTGTCTCCCCTCCCCAGGCTCCAGTTCCATTTCCAATGCCTGTGAAGGAAGAGGCTTAAATTTACTGTGAAGAAGAGGAGGAAGGTGAACCCATGGAACCAGATTGTTCTCCTGAGCAGGAATCGGGCTCGCATCCTAGGCCTTTAGGTGATTATACCTCTCACTATACCTTTGTATGTTATATGGTAAATGCCTTCAACATCTCCTCACAGGAAACTGAGGAGGAGGAGTAAGAGGTGGTAGAATTCATGAATATGATGGACTTAGCTCCCACAAGGAGGCTGATGCTGCCCATCCATAAATCCCTCAGGAAAGTCACTTGTAAAATCATGTTAATGCCGGCCCAGTGGCGTTGAGGGTTGAGGCACTGGACACCACACCTCATGCCACGCCGGCGACCTGGATTCAGGAACAAGCTCGGACTGCCAAGGGTCAGCAGGGGCAGGAAGAGATTGAGCATCTGGATGGACTGTTCTCTCTTTCTGGGGGAGAGCTTGGGGTGCGCTCACTCTTGGAGCAACCTCTGGCGGCAGCTGGAGGATCACCGATCATAGCGGCGCGGCATATGCCTGGGGGTGGAGCCATGGCACTCCATTGCCTTGCTGGCCAGGCTCCTTGAGGGAAAGTCACCAACAAAGTAAAAAATCCCTGGCTTGACGAGGGTCCCAGGGATCTCCCTCTCATCCTGAATGCTGGGCCAGGCCTCACTGGGGATCTATGGCTGACTTCCCAGAGGGATGAACCATCTAATTCCAGATAGAGCCACTGAGGGAAGGCGGGCCTTGTTCCAGGGGGTGGTCCAGAGTGCTGAGAAGTCCCTCGGGGAAGGGTGAACTGGTGTGGATGGCCATGGCGGGGAGAAGAAGGGGTAGGATTGTGTGGGCACCTTCAAAGGATGCCTTAGAGAAAACCAGTGCATAAGCAGAATTAAAAAAAATAAAAAATCATGTTAGCACCCACATCAGCTACTGGCATAGATGACAAAACTTTGAGAAAAAACATCAGGTGAACAAACGGGACTCTAAGTACATGTATTCTCACCCTGATCATGAGGGAGTAGTCCAGACTGCTACCTGTGACAAGGCCAAAGTGCCCCTTTCCTCCCAGCCTCCTGAGAAAGATTCCAGGAAACTGGATAGCATGAGCAAAAAAGTTTATATGTCAGTTTCCCTGCTCCTAAGGTAGGTAGCTTACCTGGCCTACACAGCAGAGTACCAGAAAGCCCTATGGAATTCCAAACTGGCACTGAGCAAAAAAGGTACTGGAGACTTGGTGCAGGATATGGCTGACACAGCAGATCAGCCATAGATACACAAAGTACCAGTTCCATAAGGCAGTGGTCACAAATTACACTGCATCAAGGGTTATGGCCCATGCAGTGTCCTTAAGGAGGTTTGCCTGGCTTAGAACTACCAGCCTATCCCAGGACATTCAAACAAAGCAATGGATTTCCCCTGTGAGGGAAATTCCCTGTTTGGTGACAAGAGACAAGCTTACATACAAGAAAAACACTGAGAAAGAAAAGCCCTCTATTTTCTACAGGCCATATGTAAGGGGGGTAGGGGTAAAGGATACTTCTTCCATGCTTGATGCATGGGGGGGGTTCACCAAAAATAGACCTGTTTGCTTCCTGGGGGAACAACCAGCTCCCATTGTTTTGTTGTAGACCCCCATTAGTGAATATAGTCCCAGAGGATTCTCTTGTCCTCAACAGGTATGGTAAGTTCCATATGCCTTCCTGCCTTTCCCAATTTTGTTGAGAGTATTGATCAAACTGAGGAAGGAGTCGGCAACAATGATTCTCATAGCTTCAGACTGGACCAGGCAGATCTGCTACTCCATGCTCCTGTCCCACTCCAGCAGGCCTCCTATGAACCTGTCTCTAATATACAATCTGCTGACATTGTCCCATGGCAGGATAACATTTACAGATCCAAAAATGTTGTGTCTCAGAGCAGTTCTTGAATAGCTAGAGTTCTCTGGACTAAATCTGTCTGAGAAAGTGACGCAAGTGATGAAGGTCTCCAGGAGACCAGCAACTAGGAAAACACATGCTTCAAAATGGACAGCTAAACCCACTCTGGGCAAGTCTGTCTACAATCCTGGACTACCTAGTCCATCTCCTGTCCTTGGGCTTCGGCCCCTTAACCCTGAAGGTTCATTTGGCAGCAGTGTCAGCTTATGAATCAGCTGACAAAGACTAGTTAGTAGCCTCGCAACCCATTTTTTTCTGAGGCCTTAATCACCTGTGTCCTCCAATAAAAGACCCTCCCTGGGACTTGAATATGAGTATTGCTCAGCTGATGGAAGCTCCTTTTGAGCCTATGGTGACTGCTTAGCTGAAGTTTGTCATTTGGAAAGCAGTTTTTCTGGTGACAGCAACACCTGCCAGAAGTGTGCATGAGCTGCAAGCCCTCTGCACAGATCCTAACTACAAAATCTTTCACAGGGGCAAGGTAGTCCTAAGAACTAACAGAAAATTCCTCCCCAGATTGGTATCTTAATTCCATCTGAATCAACCAATTACACTTCCAGTTCAGTAAATGCGCTAGGGGTTTAAAAACATGGGTCACATTAGACCCACTAGTGTAAAAAATGTGAGTTGAAATGAGAAATGAATAGGTCAAAACCCTAACTGAAAATTCAAAGTTCACAAAGGCAAAAGCTAAAACTAGTCAAGAAAAAAACTTTCCTAGAGTTTGCTTTTCTATATTTCAGCTATTCTTAGAGTGGGTGCACCACTGTGGACTCTCTATAAAGTAGAGAATGGGTAATTTCTGGGCAGGCTGCAACTTTTTCCCTTTTTGCCCTATCTAGCGCTGTCCCTGTTCCAGTTTCTTTACAGCAAAATCCAACTCAGGAGAACAGAAGCTCCTCAGTCTAGATGAGAAGATGGCAGTGAGCTACTACTTGGACCACATAAATGATGTCAGATGTCAGGTCCACTAACACTCAATTATTTGTCACCTATGGATAAGTGGGGAAAGGTAAACCAGCATCCAGAAGAACCATTTCTCATTGGATAGTTTCCTGCATACAGTTCTGTTATGACAAAGCTGGCAAATTGCCACCAGAAGGCCTTACAGCACACTTCACGAGGGGCACCTCTGCCTCTGTGGCAGCAGCAATGGGTATTTCCCCATAGGAAATCTGTAATGCAGCTACCTGGAAAACAGTGCACACTTTCACAAAGTCTTACTGTCTGGCCATCAGTCCAAAAGTGATGCCAGCTTTGACACTGCTGTCTTGCAGAACCTTTTCACTAAGTAGGTTCTGTGCCCAGCCTCCCAGGGTACTGCAATGGAGTCTGCATCTGTTACGCATAAGTGAGGGATTCCTGAGGTTTGAAGAAAAAGTTACTCACCATAGTAATATTGGTTCTTCTAAAGGGATTCCTCACTGTGCACTCCATAATCTCTACCTCCTCTTCCAGAACCTGGTAACAGGTTCAGACAAGAATCGGTACTTCCTATTTGCTTGAGCATTACTTGTTACAGTGCCTTTACAACTGTGCTCAATGGTCTGTGTTATCTATTTGTTTATTTACAAACTAAGTTTGCTTTGCCTTGTTTATAAACTATTGTTCAAATTTTTAAAACAATTTATATTTTTTTGGTAGTTATTTAGCTAGTTTTAGTGGTCACTGCTCACCCTAGCTTTAGAAATAAATCTGACGTTAGAGTGAAGGGGTGAGTGTTACCACATAGCAGAGTTTGGATTTCATTCTAAATTCTATAGTTAGCACAAAATAGGCCTGCATAGATGTCTTTGACAATTATACTTTGAATACCTGAACATATATTCCGTATTTCAGACAACACACAACAAGGCACACTCTGATGTTTAAAAGGGCTAACCCCCTTCGCTCCCTACATCCTTCGCTCCCTACATCAGGGAGCAAAGGAAGACTAAGGGAGTGGTAGTGAGGCTTAATAAAGGGGAGGGGGGTGGGAAGAGGGTGACTGTGAAAAGGCAGAGATACTAAACAAATATATTTGCTCAGTATTTACAAACAAAGAGGGGGGGAGGTACCTAAAACAAACAACAGAAACACTCTGGATACAGAAGTTGATACCAGCCCATTTACAGAAGAAAGGGTTCTGAAAGAACTCTTAAAACTGAAGGTGGACAAAGCAATGGGGCCTGATGGGATTCATCCCAGAATTCTAAAAGAACTAAGGGTAGAAACTAGTGACACCACTGACTACCCTCTTTAACAAATCATGGAGGATGGGTGGTACCTGAGGACTGGAGGAGGGCAGATGTGATTCCCCTTCACAAAAGTGGGAGCAGGGCAGAAGCAGGAAACTACATACCTGTTAGTTTAACCTCAGTGATAGGGAAAATGATAGAATCACTTCTGAAGGAAAGAATTGTCGAGTACCTAGAGGCCAGAGGGGCACAGAACCCAAGGCAGCATGGATTCACAGCGGGAAGGTCATGGCAGATGAATCTAATGGATTTCTTTGACTGGGTGACCAAAGTAGTAGATCAGAGAGGGGCTGTGGGCATGGCCTACCTAGACTTTAGCAAGGCATTTGACTCAGTCCCACACAAAAGATTAATATACAAGTTAGCCAGCCTGGGAGTGGGTCCTAAGATAATAGCCTGGGTAAAGAATTGGCTGGAGAATAGGACACAGAGGGTAATAGTAAGTGGAGTCCACTCTAAAGAAAGGGGGGTTACTAGTGGGGTGCCGCAGGGTTCAGTATTAGGACTGGTCCTCTTTAATGTCTTTGTAGGCGACATTGCAGAGGGACTGGAAGGAAAAGTATGTCTCTTTGCAGATGACACAAAGATCTGCAACAGAGTTGATGCACAAGGTGGGGTGGAAAGGATGAGAAGGGACTTGGCAAGGTTAGAGGAATGGTCAAATGTATGGCAGCTTAGATTTAATGCGAAGAAGTCAAGGTAATGCACCTAGGAAACAAAAACCCAGGGGAAGAGTACACAATGGGGGGTGAGATACTAACAACAACAAAAATGGAAAGGGACCTGGGGGTAGTCATATCAGATGACTTAAAGGTGGGCAAGCAATGTGAGAGGGCAGTAAGGAGGACTGGGGGGATACTGGGATGCATAGGGAGAGGCATCACCAGTAGAAAACAGAAAGTTGTTATCCCTCTGTACAGACAGCTGGTGAGACCCCATCTGGAGTACTGTGTGCAGTTCTGGAGACCCAATCTCTGCAAGGACATAGACAAGATGGAAGCTGTCCAGAGGAGGGCAACTAAAATGGTGCAGGGTCTGCACCGGAAGACATATGAAGAGAGACTAAAGGAGCTTAATATGTATAGCCTTGAGGAAAGGAGGGAGAGGGGGGACATGATAGAAACTTTCAAGTACCTCAAGGGAATCAACAAAGTCCAAGAGGGTAGCATCTTTCAAAAAAAGAGGTGTGCAAGAACAAGGGGGTACAATTTGAAGATGGGGAGGTGACTCAGAGGTAATGTAAGGAAGTATTTTTTCACAGAGAGGGTTGTGGATGCATGGAATGGCCTTCCGGAGGAGGTTGTGGAATCAAAAACAGTGGTTGAATTCAAGCATGCATGGGACAGCCATAAGGCAATTCTAGGGGGTTGGGGTAGAAGGAAGTAGGCTGCTGGTTAGCTAGGATCTGCAGCTTATCCATTAGGTAGGGAAATGGGCAGACTGGGTGGGCCAAGCATTCCTTATCTGCCGTCAAATTCTATGTTTCTATTTTTCTATACTGGTTAAGGCTAGGGTAACAAACCTGACCCAGGATACACAGGGTAAAGTGATGCTAGCAAAGGTGAGGCATTGCTCCATACACTTGCTGTACATCAAACGCAGTTTTTCTATCTTGATCACACTGACGGCTGTGACTAAACAGTGTTTGTTCAAATGGCTAGCTAACTGTATTACTTTCTGTTATAGGGCGTATGGTAAGGAACTTCCTGGTGTTGTCCATGGCCACTCTACACATGGTCTGGCCACTTCTGTTACTTGCTTTCAGAATGTTTCTGCAGCTGCCATATGCGCTGCTGCCACATAGTGCACTGTACATACTTTCACTAAGCATTCTGGGCATCGTCTCTCGTAGACATGCTGGTTCTGGTTTTGTGGTACTGTAAAGCCTCTTGTTATGATGTCATAGCAGGCTTTGCCATTCTCCTTGGCTACTTTGTACTGCTTGGGAATTGTTCCAAAGGTGTGGCCCAACTGAGGAGACGTCCTTGATGAAGACAGAACAGTTACTTACTGTAACAGCAGGTGTTCAATAGACTCTCCTCTATTTTTGTGGATTTTTGTCATACAGTTCTACTGTACCAATTGTGTGTAATTGAATTTTAGCTGCTGGGTCTTTGTATTACTACTTATCTCAGTTATATCACCAACTGTTCATATCCTATATTCTGTGTATATGTGTGTATATATATATTTTAGAGGCAAAAAACTCCGTTTAATGCATCAGTTAGGGTTGTTCCACAGTGAAAAAAGCTAGGAAATTGGGGTTAGGTGAAAGCCCCTTGAACTCCCCAGCCCACCCCCAAAGCGGCATCGGTGTGTGTTGGCGGTCACAGCCTAATCTCACCCCATCACATGTGTAAAGAAATTGAGGTACAGGAGAATGGGGTGAGAGTTATGACCAATGACCCAAAGCGCACTCCTGATGCCATTTGGGGTGGGCTGTGGGGGTCCAAGGGGCTCAACCCAACCCTGAATTTACTAGCTTTTTTTTCGTCAGGAACAACCCAATTGATGCATTAAATGGAGTTTTTTGCCTCTAATTTCCCTTCTTTCTGAGAATGAGGATGATAAATAATGAAAGGAATGCAGTGGTGGCAGCGCGGGGCCCTTTAGGCCCCACGCTCCCACCACGTGATGTCTTGTTACACAGTAACAGGAACTGCAAAGCAAATGCAAGTAATGCACATGGCAAAGCAAACGTTAATATAAACACAAGCGTAAAGTAACACCGAAGCAAGCAGTTACGTAAACGGAGACATCATACAGAACGCAACTGGTAACACACACATTCACGGTACCACAATTGTAAACTCTAATGGTAACAGTAACACCAACAATAACACCTAAGTAAACAGAAACGCAAGCCCATACGAAAACGCAAACCGTAACACACACACTCATGGAACCACAATTGTAAATGCAAATGGTTACGGTAACAGCAACAATAAAGCCAATAAAAACAGAAATGCAAGCGCATACGAAAACACAGACTGTTACACGTAAGGTCATGGTACTGCAATAGTAAATGTAAATGGTAACAGTAACAGCAACAGTAAAGACAACAGAAACAGAAATGCAAGCGCATATAAAAACGCAAACCGTTACGCACACAGTGGCATAGACAGGAACGGTGATTCGAATGGTGACAGAAGCGCAACTGGAAACGCTAGCTGTTACAGTAACAAAAGGGCACACCCTTCTTTTTCCCAAAAACTGCATTGAAAAAACAAATTGAAAACAAAGAATGTAAGCATTATAATTGACTTCGGAGCAGAAAAGTATGACTTAGAATACTAAATTGCTTATATCTCAAGAACCGTACGACATAGGAATAAAATTTAAATTTTGTATGAATTATTACTTTCCTGGCTAGTTTTCTGCTTAGTCCCCATTTGGGGGTCTAAGTATTTTTTTGACAAAAAGTCTGTATCTCGGACTGTTTCTGAGATACGGGCCCTGAAAGATGCGACGGACGCCATAATGTTATCCTATGGAAAAAATGTCAAATTTGGAGTGCTGTTACTTTGCCACCCTGTAATATTTTTTTTCTCCAAACCACCAAAAGGCACATTTGTAGGATGTTGGCTTTCTTCTCTCCAAATTTCAGCTCAAAAGAGCAAACTGTTATTTTCCAGCAGAGTGGCAAAAAATTCCTGTAACATGGCAGACGACGTAATGTTATCCTATGGGACAAAATGCCAAATACGTAGTGCCGTAACTTTGCCGCCCTGTAATATTTTTTTACCAATCCACTAAATGGCACATTTGTGGGATGTTGACTTTCTTCCCTCCAAATTTCAAGTAAAAAGACCAAACCATTTCTGAGATATTCAATGTCAAAGATTGGCAAAATTTCCCTATCTATTCCATTATAAAAAATCTGGCCATCTTGTCCCTCACTCGCGATGCAAGATCACGATCAAAGAATCTCACGATCAAAGAATTTGCAGCCTCACGATCAAAGAATTTGCAGGCTCATGAACAAAGAATAAAAAATGTAATAAATCAAAAAATTGAAGGAATTGCTGTAAACCACAACCATGGTTCGACAGAACAAAGCACCCTGAGTAAAACCCACCCTAATTTGACTTCCTAGGGCACCCATGGGCTGAGAAAAATAATTTTTAAATTTGGCCATCTCGTCCCTCACTCACGATGCAAGATCGCGATCAAAGAATCTTATGATCAAAGAATTTGCAGGCTCGCAATCAAAGATCGTTAGTGAGCCATGAATTAAGATTTTAAAAGCTTATAACTCTATTTTTTGACTGATTTGGATGGAACCAATGCCATGGCTCAATAGATCAGGGTCCCCTGAGTAAAACCCACTGAAGTTTTACTTCAGAAGTGAACCCTGAGCTGAGATATTTGTGTTTGTGTGATTAGAAAACTGAAAACAAGATGGCGGACCTCGCAGTCAAAGAATTTTGAAAATTCCTCTGGAAGAAAGATTCTTGAACTGTAAGACTGCAAATTCTTTGATCGCCTGGTGAGACCAGATGGCCACAACCCCCATTCTTTGATCGCAAGATATACATATAAGTTTTCCCATTGACTTACAATGGGAACTTAAAAATGCCATAACTTTTGAATGCCTTAATATTTTTTCACCAAACAAAAAGCGGCATGTTCAGCCATGAAAGCTCTTTCAAACAAGCCATCTCACAGAGCAGCACACCACATGATGGCTGTGCAGGACCACATTTAGAATGCCAAAAGGTGCCTCAAAATGGATAATTTTGCATTTTCAGCGCTTTTGTACACAAAGACCGCACTCTAACAAAATGCAAATTAGCAGATCAAGAGATTGAGGTGCCCCAATGCATGTACCAAATTTCAGGCAAATCCATTGAACGGGCCAAAGTTATTAATGTCCAAACTTTTACTTTAGTATGTAAATGGTCACTAACCCTAACTATAGTGACGCGACTGCTAATATAATATATATATATATATATATATATATATATATATATATATATGCATATATCTATATGTATTTACTATCCTTCATTCTGTATCATATTTTACATTCTGTATGTATATATCTGTATTTCTTTTCTTCTCCTCTGCTCCCCCTTCCCCAGGACACACCTGGAATCAAGCAGTACTCTGCTCAGTGTGCCTTCCTGATAAAACTCCTAAACAAAAAAATAATTTGCACATCCACCTTCCTTTCCCCTTACTGAAGTATTAGCTATACCACCCTGAATGTGCTTGATCACGTCTGATCTCAGAAGCTAAGCACAGTTGGGCCTGGTTAGTACTGGATGGGAGACTGCCTGGGAATAGCAGATGCTACAGACTTTTGAGGGGGTGGTAGTCAGAGATCAGATAGCATCTATGGTGACCGTATAGGCAGGAATAAATGCCCAAACTAGGTGGCCAAGCAGTCCTTATCTGCTGACAAATTCTGTTTCTATGTTTTTATGTTTCTATAAGCTGGCAGTTTTTTTTTCACTGCCTTGTTGGAGGTGTCCATAAGTGCTTTATGTTTACTCTGTTTTCCAGTCCCACGCATCTCCTTGTGTGCCTGACACTAGTCTGGTCTCCTGGTTCTTAACGGTAAGATACTATCCAAACGTGTCTCTATTTGGAAGCTGAGGACCATTGGGGTCTCCCATGTTATACAGGCGCCAATGTTGCACGTCATTGTGTGTGGCCCCCAGCTAGCAAAAGTTTCTGAGTGGTCCTGATGCTGACAGCTTGCTGTTGCAAATATGTGACCCAGTGGAGGAGATTCTGTGGAAGATCTACTACTATAGTAAATAACTGTTCTTTATGCATCTTTAATGTAGCAATATTAATTTAGTGAGGTCTTTTATGAATGGGACCATGGATGTTGATCCAAACAGAAAATGTATTTGCCAAGTTGTGTATTCAGAGTCTGGTATTGGACAAAAGTTTGGATTTATGGTATGTACGGATCATTTTCATATTGCATTGTATTTATGTACTGCATTCCTATCTATGCTCTTCTTTAAATAAAGGAGTTTTCTGAAAAAGTAGCAGGTAAGTCCAATACAGCAAGGAAAAAAATGCAAAATATAATTCAGTGAGATTGAAAGCTCCAATACTGTTTCTACATCCTCCCTTTTGTTATATAAATATCCGTCCTAAAAACACATTATCTGGCGTGAAAAAAATTAAAGAGTTAGCAACCACCTGAAATTGCATTACATTGTATTAACTTTAAAAAGTAGTCAATTGTTACTTTTTATATCTGAAGGACGTTTCTGTTCCCTTTTGTTATTTACAAGTTCTATGTGACAGTACTACATGTGTGGTTTGGAGCACTATTTTACCTTGCAGCTGCCATATCTAGTTCTGTTCCCCTTCATTCCTCCTCAGCACCATGACCTCACTGACTGTGACATTACTAGTGACCTAGAGGAGCGAATCATCTCCTGCCAGATTGATAACCAGTGATGTCACAGTGAATGAGGTTACCGTACTGATGAAGTATGAAGGGGAAAAGAATGGGCTATGTCACCTGCAAGGCAAAATACTGATGTACACATCACACTTGAGTAATACAAGGTATAAAATATTCCTTTTGGCAATAAAGAAAAAAGAAAATCATTTAGAAATAAGTGACAACTAGCTACTTCTAAAAACTGTTAGCAGGTAAAGTCATGGCACTCCTATCTCAGTAATCCATTAAAAGTGAAAAATAAAAGTCAAGAAAAAAAAACATACGTTTCTGAGAGTTTATTGCAGTCCTCACAAGTAAGCACCAGCACAGTGGCTCCAATAGTCATAATGTTTCATCAATTAGGCTTTGTCAAATGAATAGTGCCCCCTGGTGCATCACACACATTTATACATAGAATAATAGGTGTATTACATTAACAGTACCTGCTTCACATGATTGATGATTTAAAAAAAAAAAACATATAATCAAGTGCAGAGCATTCAGTTTAAACATACAAAGTAGTATTGTATTGTTGTGCAGACACATAAACATGTTAGAAGATCCTCTTGTAATGGCTATGTTACTAGAATGTATTAATTTCATTTTTGTCCTAAATTCAGGATACACAACATTTACTTATTAAGTGTATATGCCTTTCTGAGGATCACAGAGCAGTGGAGGGTCAGTTCCCATAATTACATTTATTATAGTTATACAAACCTTTTTTCTGTAAATTTTTTTAATTTTCCCAAAAGAGAATACAGTACAAAACAGTACATGAATGAATGATAATTAACTTTGTTACCTGGGGGTGGGGTGGGGGCGGAGAAATAGGAGGGTAGGGGAGGGGGGCAATCAGAGGGGATTAAGGAAGAACATTACATAACAGCAGTTTACAGTATAGGGTATAGGCACATTAATACTGTTATCATTATAATATAGGCTATAGGCACATTAATACTGTATCATTATAATACGACTGAGGTCCCTTGCTCTGATATAGGCTTGTCTATCATACTGTATTGTTGTTGTTGTAAACCTTCTGCTCTGTTGGGGGAGGGAGACTAAGGGGCTTAAGAGGTAAACTTACAGAGAGGGACTTCCAGCATAGAGTGTCAAGAAGAATGTTACTCACCATTCAGAGATCCGTGCCATTTATTATTATGTGGAAGCAAAGGCACACATCTACGTCTATCAGGGTTCAAAGCTCTGTAGTGTGTCTCGGGAAGTCCAGTTAGGTGTGAATTCATGCTACTAAGCCAAAGGTGCTTTCCCTAAAACAGAACAGAGGTATACACAAAGAATCTGTGTGCTAAATACTGCAGGTCCTATATAACCTATTCCCATAACAAGGGAGTAACATACACATGGCACACAGCCTATTAACACTGTAATAAGAGAACCTGAATGCACTGGGACTACAAACCTTGATTTGAGACCTGCAATTCATTTCCGAGACCACTGCCCCAAGAGACCATCTTGAGCAACTCCCTTCTTGTCCAAGCTTTGACAGAAGGAAAGGGAGAAGAGAAAAAAACAGCTGAGTCCAGCCTGCAGTGTGGGCATTCAGCCTGCAGTGTCAGCATTCAGCCTGCAGTGTGGGCATTCAGCCTGCAGTGTGGGCATTCAGCCCACATCTTCGGGACGGTTGGCATAACACAGATATGGGGCCCAGCACAACTGGAATTTAACTATTTGGTAAGCTTGAAGGTGGGCAAGCCTGTCAAGTTTAACCAAGGCTGACAGAGAGGCCACCACCTCAGAAAGAGTGGGGGTGATAGGCGTGTGCCATTTACACAGAAGGGCCAATTTGGTTTGCAGGGCCAGTAGAGCTAACCACCTGTGTTCCTGCTGGGTCAGTAGTGGTAGATCTGCTCAGATCCCAAGAAAAAAAATATGAAAAAAAAGATGGGTTTGCTTGTGGAGTACCTACGTGACCATGGAGCATACCCCTTTCCATAGTTTCTTTATCATAGGGCAAGATCAGAGTATGTGAGCCAGATCAGCACCCCTAGCCTGGCATCTCCAGCAGGAATCAGACTCAAGGAGTTTGGCTTTACAAAGAACAATGGGGGTCTTGTACTAAGAGTGGGAGATTTTGTTCTGGATTAGCTGAGACCATGCATCTTGGTACCATTTATGATTGTCTTTCCAGCCTTGGCCCCATAGAGTATTAGAGATGGAGCGCTGAAGCATTTTTTCCATGTTGTCTTTGAATCCCCTGACTGGGAGGGCAGGGTATCCCTAAGTAGGGCATAGATTCTACCTGCAAGGCCTTTTGGATTGTTTATCCAGGTCTGTAGGACCGAGGGGTTAGTGCAAGATCTGGGGCATCCCAGGAGATGTTTGAGTGATGCACAGATCTAGAGATACATCCAGGAGGGAGATCCCACTTCTCCTAGAGCATCTGAAAAGTGGCAGCCCTATTTAGGCCTGGGTCACAAATGCCTCCCACAGTTTGAATGCCCTTCTCATGCCTTTGTTTCCAAAGCACTCTCTTCCTATCTATAGTGATGTGAGGGTTCTGCCGGAGCAGTACCAGGGAGAGGGGAGTGGGTCCAGGGCCAGTCTAGTGTGCATATAGTGCCGAGTTTTCTTAGATGCCTCTACTGTGGGTGGGGTGAAGGCCCTAGAAGGTAGAGGTATGTGTGAGGGGCTCAGTCCTTCCGGGAGGTATAGGAGGGAGAGAGGGCATACAGTTTTTTGTCATGTGTTGCTCGATGTGGACCTACTGTGGTGTAAGGGAGGAGTTGGTGTGGAACCAGTGGACAGTTTGTGCCACCTGAAACACCCATGTATACCCTTCCATCTGTAAGAGGTTCCAACCCCTGTGGCCCCAAAGAGCTTGAAGCTTATAACGGCTGAGCAGGGTTTGTAACCTTCTTATAGGAAGTCCCTTATCAGTTTATCTATGGGTAGGAACCACTGTTTGGGCAGACAGCTGGCTATATGAACTAATAGGTAGTGAAATCTGGGAGTGGACACCATCTTTATGGCACCTATTTTTCCTGCAAGGGTGAGTTTGAGCATCTTCCACCTATCAAATTCAGTCTTAGCGGCAATCAAAAGAGGGTGTATATTGGCATTCCCTAGGTTCTCTTGCTGAGGAGTGAGTTTGATGTCCAAATAAGTAATACCAGTAGGGGCCCAGAGAAGCCCTGAGTTCAGTGCTATGTGCTGGGAGCAGTGTTCATTAAGGGGAAACATTTCAGTCTTGGCCTGATTAAGCTTCAGGCTGGAGTAGTTGTCAAAGGAGTCAAGCAGGGTCAGTAGATGGGGCACCGAGAGTTGGGCATCAGCTAGGGCAAGGAGTAAGTCATTGGCATACATAAGAGTGGGGTACTCTGTGTCCCCCAGTTTTATCCCACAGATACCTGGGTGTTACCTTATAGCTGCTGCTAATGGCTCGACAGCCAGGAAAAATAAGAGGGGTGATGAAGGGCAGCTTTGTCTGGTCCCTCATTCAAGTGGGAAATGAGGGGAGATCATGGAGTTGGTGGTGACCTGGGCTGTTGGGTTATTATAAATAGCCTGCACCCTGGTTTTAAACCCTTCACCCACTCCCAGGTGGGATAGGACTGAGTAGATGCAGTCCCACTCAAGAGAATCAAAAGCCTTCTCTAAGTCTACTGCTATGGCTGCAGCTGGAGTAGCCAGCTGGTGGGCTGTGTACAAAAGGTTCATCAGTGTTCTAAGGTGGATAGTGCTATGTTGGCCTGGAACAAATCCCACCTGGGAGGGGTGAATGAGGTGTGGTAACAGGGGACTCAGCCTCATGGCCAGGACCTTGACATATATTTTACTGTCGAGATTTATAAGTGATATCAGATGGTAATTACCAGGGTTGGTAGAATCTTTACCCTTTTTGGGGATAACCACAATTGTTGCCTCTCGAAGAGAGGGTGGCAGGGCCCCCCTTCACTTCAGCTTCCTAAAATACCTCTGTGAGGAGCGGGGTGATTACTGGGACTAGGGTCTGGTAGAAGTCTGTAGTATATCTATCACTGCCTGTGGATTCACCAAGACGGAGACTCTTAATAGCAGTGCCCACTTCCTCCTGTGTGAGTGGGGCTTCTAGCTCAAGGGTCTGTTGTGGGAACAGTGTGGAGAGGTGCAGACTATTACGGAAGAGCTGAGTGCCAGAGACCACCTCCGAGTGTGTGGTGGAGTAGAGTTTCCCATAGAAAGCTGCCATAATCCCATTTATTGCTTGCGGTGTGGTAACCCCATTCCCTAGGGTGTCTTTCAGGCCTGTTATGTGTTGGCTGGTCTGTTGGTGCCTAAACTCGTAGGCCAGCACCTTACCCCCTTTATCCCTCCCTTCCCAAAGCTCCCGGAGTCAGAGGATAGCCATCTCCACTTTTCTGTTTAGCAGTTGGTTAATCTCAAAGGGTAAGTCAAAGATTGCCCTCCCAATAGGAAAGCTAGGGGAAGGGGAGGGCAATGTCTTAAAAGCCGATTCAGCTAGTGCTAGCTGCCGTTCCAGGTCTAGTAGGTGCTGTTCATGTTCTCTATGCTTGGCTGCTGCATGCCCCAAAACACTACCCCTCATGGTGGCCTTAAAGGCCTCCCAGGTGTTCCCTGCTGAGGTGTCAGAGGAAGGGTTGTGAGCTAGGAAAAATGAGGCCTCATTTTTGGCCCGTGGATAAAGTCCAGATCCCTCATAAGAAGGGGGTCCAGTTTCCACTGGTGAGATGGAGGGGAAAAAGGGCCGCATTGTATAACAACTGGACGGGGGCATGGTCTGAGATAATCTGTGGGAGGATGGCTGCGTCAAGAGCATTGTGCAATAGAGTTGGGGATGTAAGCCAGTACTCTAACCTACTATAGGAAAAGTTGGGCTCAGAGTGAAAAGTGTAATCTCTGGCCCTGGGGTGAAAAAGTCTCCATACATCAGTGAGGCCTTGGTCAGTTATCAGTTGCTGAAGAGCCCGAGCACCTCTAAGGTGGGCTTCCTTGCCATTATCATTCCTGTCTAAGGAGGGGACCAATGTTAGATTGAAATATTCGTCAATCAGTAGGGGACAATTGGAGGGCAGAAAGGTAGTGATGTTAACGGCCAAAACAAGAAAGAAGTGGGGGTCATCAGTGTTAGGGGCATATACATTGCACAATGCAATGGGGTTTGTGGGGGTACCATATATGGCCAGTACCCATCTGCCGTCTAGATCCACGGCAGAGTCGGTCAGGGTCCATTGCAGTGATTTATGCAGGAAGATAATCACTCTGTTTCCTTGTGGGGCATTCAAGTGAACCTCTTGGCCTACCCAGTCCTTCAGCTTCATAGTGTTGTCAGTTTTGGTCAGTTTGATCTCTTGAAGGAAGGCCACCTTAGATTTCAGGAGCTTAAGATGGGAGAGGACTTTTTTCCTCTTTATGGGTGAGTTTAGTCCCTGCACATTTCCATGTATGAAATGGTGTCTCAGCCATATTGAGGAGGGGGGGGGATGGTGCCGTCCCAACTCGTATGCACTCCTAGGTAGTTTTATTTAGCTTTTGGTTACCGGGTTAGTACACTAGACAAGTAATATGCCTATTTTCAGGAACGACCCGGGAGATTACAACAATGGGCTACAGAGAGGTACAGAAAAACACACAGTACATCATTACAGTACAACAACACGTGAGAACTCATTTGGAAGCATCATCAAAGAGAAAACAGGTCATATAAAAAAGCAGTTCAGTTTAGCACAGATTACATTAGAGTAGGTGGTCATGCCAATTAATATGAAAAAAACTCAGTCAGTGCTCGGGGTACATAACATAGTGTAAGGACAAGCAAGAGTTATAGGGAGAGAGTGAGGGCAGATTCCAGATTCAGGTCCTTTAGCTGAAGCAACTAAGGATTTCCTCTAGTGACCAATGAGAATAGGGGTGGAGGCCAGGGTGGGTCTTATCTGGCTACCTTTGCGATCTGGAGTTAAAGGCAACGTCAGAGGGACACCTATGTGCTAACCTGGTAGAACCTAACTTCTACTAGCAATGTATAAACAGTACAAACAGTAAAACAACCTGTGTAACTGCAAACAAAACAAGAAAAGTAAAATCCTGATGAGGACAAAAGCGGCGCTCAGCCGGCTGGATCCCCAGCCATACCTATGGGGGGGTGAATAGCTAGGCAATGAAAGGGGCCAACTTGCCCTTGCCAGTAGTAGCACCACCAGTACCCAGTTCAGAAACTCAGGTTATGGCTAGAGCAGTAAGAAGAAATATTAAGATCCTTTGCTGTGGCTGCTTACCAGAGCCAAAGGAGGTCTTGATTACCTCAAGAGCTTCAGGGGGGGCTGAAGCCATGATTGGAAATGCTGGAGAAGTTATTCCCCATTCCGTCCCCCACCATAGTGGTGGGGGGTGGGGAGAAAGGGTAGGAGGCCCTGAAGTACTCCCACTGGGGGACTGTTAAAGTAGTGGGCAAAGGAGGACTTGTATCCCGTGGTTGGGATCTGGCAAGGTGAAAAAAGAGAGGGGGGTAGCTCCCTTGACACAGTCAGCAAACCTCTCCAGTCATTAAGGAAGAGCGTTGTGTCCCGGGGGATAATGTGAGGGCACCTGGGAGCGTGCCCTAAGAGTGAAGGGGGGTATGGGAAAGCATAGTCAGTAAGGGTACAATAACTTCCATCAGAAATGATGGTATAGTATCCCATCTCCACCCCTACCCACCTCTAGAACATGAACCAGACATTTACTTACTAATAACATACATGCTTACATATATCCTAAAAGAAAAAGTGCATGGGGGGGAGCAGGTCGGATACAATGCTGCCCTTCTTAACATCCCCTACATCTAGAGTCAGAGAAAATACCAATAGGTTCCTCTCTATCCCCATTCCCTCTTATCCATCCCAGCTTTACTCCCCAAATGGCACTAGACCAGGTGTAGGCACTTATCTGTAAGAAGCGCTCAGACAGGAGCTGCGGCACTCCTGCGGCTGGACCCAAGTCCACAGGTGTAGTTACCACTTTTCCCAACGGCAAGGCAATGTCTATAGCGGCCGCCCAGGAGCTCCATGACTCTTCAGTGATCTGGTCTGCATAACCGGGGGCAGATAGATCCATTTCACTGAGTAGCTCATCAAATATGCTCTGGTTATGTGGCGCAAGTGGAGAGAAACGATTCCCGGAGAAGTATGGACTGGTGCACTCCGGTTCTTGTTGTTCTTCTCGCTGGGCTTCTAGATCAGGAGACTCCGCTGCTCCTCTGGCCTGCCCTCAGTTCTGTGGTTGCTCCTGTCTAGCATGGGAGGCAGAAGGGGGGTTCTCTTGTGGATTTTGGGGAGGCGAGGTTCCAGTTCTCCTCTGGGTCCAGCGGTTTTCTCCGTTCCCTCTGCTGCACACTGATTCTTTTTTAAGGGAGATCTTCGATCCAAGTAGGTAGCTCGGGCAAATCCTGACATGTACGGGGAAGGGCTACAGCTCTGGTTGTTAGAGGGGAGCCAAGTTACATTAATGTAGTCCATAGTAGTAGCCTCCGGCATAAAGAACTGGTGATCAGTCCCATTATAGGCTATTTTTAGGACCGCTGGATACCGAAGAGTAAAAGGGACTTGTAACTTATGGAGGCGCCGATGTGCCTCCGCGTAGGCCTTCCGTTCCTTCTAGCCACCAGCTCCCTTGAATAATCTTGGAATATCATTATGTGGTGCCCACACCATGTCAGGGTGTCAAGCTCTCTTGCACTGGCATGTATGGCTTCTTTTTCTGCAAAGTTGAGGATGCAAGCTAGGATGGGCCTGAGCCTGTCTCCGGAGGCATGCTTCTGTTGCAGTGAGCGGTGCGCCCACTCAGCAACTATTCTGGTGGTAGGTGATAGATTCAGGAGTTCCAGAAGGGCCTGCTGGAGGATGTTTACCACTCTGCCTTCTTCTTAGCCCTCTAGGAAGCCCAAGAGCTACAGATTATCATGGCGGCTCCTATATTTCATTATTGTCCATCTTATTTTGCAGCTGTTTGATTTGGGCTGCCAGCTCCCTCATAGTTGTATAGTGCCCTTGCAAGGCCTCCTTGTGAACTTCCACCTTTTGTTCAGTATGGCCATCCTGGCATCCAGCTGCTGTAGCGTGCCAGTCGCAGTGTTAGTGGCCATTGTACCATTCATTATTGAGGCAAACATGTCTCTGATCAAGGGTTCTCCACCCTCCTTGATTGCGTGCGCCATGCAGTTCAAGGTTCAGCAGGCTCCTGACCGAAAACGCAAGTGTACCATCGTAGCTTGCAGCGGATTAGACCAGCGTTTTATCAGCAGATAAAGTAAGGCTTCTCACAGCTTCCAATCATGTTTAAGGTACTCAGCTCTTCTGCAGGATGGATATTACATGGTTTCTAAGCTCCAGAATAGCAGCAGGAAACATTTAAGGCTCCATTTTGTTTGCTGGCTAAGCCATGCCCCAATTATATAAACGTTTAATCAAATAAATTTCATGTTACAGGACTGATCCTGAAAGAAAAGAAAAGAAAAGAAAGGGTTGGGAGAAAGAAAGAAATTGGGGGGGGGGGGATAGGGAAAATACATACATCCATATTGGACCAGAGTAAGGCACTGCAACCCCAAACTTCTACACATATTTTATCCAACATAACCTGTTAATAGTAGAGGTCATATCACTTGCAAAAGGTCATGCCTTATTCCTATTGATTTTTGTGCTTTTATAAGGGGATCCATGTTAACCTGCATGTTAGTATTTGTTTTAAAACATTTTCAACACATATTCTAAATATTTTGACATAGTTTAAACATTTTTAATCTTTATACAGTTGCTGCTCACTGTTTGTCCCCTGTCATTCAGCACTTATTTTTTTTCTATCTTTTTCAACCAAGTATCGTTGGCTGTGGAATCAGAATTAGCTCAGCCATTCATTAAAACAATATTACTATGGCCCAACAGTCAACACCATGCAAGAGAATCAGTACAAAAGAGCCATGAAGGAAGTTTCTATTATGGATATTATTACTCCTACATAAAGGTAGGTAGACAACAATTCTCCAGTTTGATAATCAGTATCAACTGGTCTCTGATTCCAAAAGAGCTCTCACATATGGGCTGTCATGATCTTTCATTGGTGACCTGTAAGACATACACAAAAGGGCCCAGATATTCAAACTGCGCCAGGCTGTGGTGCAAGCCTGCGCGAAGGGCAACTTGGCTGTGCAGAGGCGTTGGCCGGGCGATATTCAACGGAACTGCGCCATGGCTCAGCAGCATTGAATATCGCACCCTGGCCACCCGCAGTGCGCATGGCGCAGTGGCACTGTGCCAGTGCCAGTGGCCAGAGTGGAGCATGGGGATGCGCTAGCACAAGTTCCATTGCGCAAGGTGCAGCAACCACGATATTCATAAGGTGATATGCAAATGGGGCCATAATGTATGCAAGGCGCAAATGGGTCCATTTGTATGTCATTATGGCTCCATTTGAATGCAGGTGTGCCGATACCTGATGACTTGCGCCTGGCGCCCTGCCAGGCAGCAGCCGACGGGGATCGATGCCCCCTTCAGTGCGGCAATGTGCCCCACAGCCTGATTGCGGGCTGCAGTAGAAGATAGTATAATCCTAAATCCCTGGTGGTCCAGTGGGCCACTGCCTGCCCAATCGTGGGCCAAGTAAATAAATGAAAATCCACATTATCCCTGGTGGTCCAGTGGACCTGCCCACCTGATCATGGGCTGCAGTAGAATTAAAGAAAACCTATCATCCCTGGTGGTCCAGTGGACCTTCCCACCTGATCATGGGCTGCAGTAGAATTAAAGAAAACCTATCATCCCTGGTGGTCCAGTGGACCTGCCCGCCCGATCACGGGCCGCAGTAGAATTAAAGAAAACCTATCATCCCTGGTGGTCCAGTGGACCTGCCCGCTCAATCGTGGGCTAAGTAAATAAATGAAAACATTGTTATCCCTGGTGGTCCAGTGGACCTGTCTGCCTGATCGCGGGCTACAGTAGAATTAAAGAAAACCTGTCATCCCTGGTGGTCCAGTGGACTCCCTCCCACCTGCCCACTGATCCCCACCGCCCGCTCCCCGGTCAGCAGCGCAGCAGCACACCCACCCACTCTGCTGCCCCACCGCCTCTGACTGATGCCATCGTGCTGTATGCCCATTAGTCTCGTTAGCGCAATGGGCGGTAGCCCAGACTGCATTATTCCAGATATGTGAATGGGATCCATTCACATATCTGGAATGTGTAGTAATAGTATGGCTGCACACCCATTGGCTCACGCTTGAGGACCAATGGGCGCATAGCCCTACCAATGGTGTCAGTCGGTGGATGGTGGGTGGTGCTGCCTGCCTGACCGGGGAGCGGAGGGTGGGATCAGTGGGTGGGTGGGGAGGGGGTCCACTGACCACCAGGGATGATAGGTTTTCTTTATTCTACCGCAGCCCGCGATCGGGCAGACAGGTCCACTGGACCACCAGGGATAATATGGATTTTCATTTATTTACTTAGTCCGCGATTGGGCGGGCAGGTCCACTAGACCACCAGAGATAATAGGGAGCCCATGATCGGGCGGGCAGGTCCACTGGACCACCAAGGATATAGGGGTTCTTTTATTTTACAAATGCCCACGATCAGGCATGGGGGGGCGCCACCAGGTGCAGCCAGAGCTCGGGTGGCCACCCACAGGTGGCAGCTGCCAGGTTGCGCCCTGCAATGTGGCAGCTCACCTGTGGGTGGACATCTGTTGTTCCTTTTTTTTTTTTGGATCAACTTTGTGCTGGCGCAGGTAGGGGTTGTGCATGCATGTCTCCGCACATCCCGGGCTGAATATCGGGCTGTGCAGAGTGTGCATGGGCACGCCCCCCCTTCCTGCACCTGCATACAGTACTGATGCGCTTCGGCGCATCGGGATTTGTGCCGCACACTTTTTCCTTTTGAATATTGCACCGGGGTGCATCAGTGGGTTGCGCATAGTGCAATACTGTTGCGCCATGTGCAACCCTTTTGAATATCTGGGCCAAGATGAGTTAGTTTCTTTTTTCCATCAAGTATGGTAATATCTCTCTGTGTTCATTTAGCCCATCTTTGGTGTTGTGGGCACTGAGTTGGTAAATCCAATATGATTTCCGTTTACTAAGTGCCAGATGTCTATTTCCCCCTCTGGGTCCTAGTTTAACATGTTCCAACCCTATACATTTCACAGAATGTTCCTCTTTTCTTTCTACTGTTTTGATATGTACCACTGTGTATATTCTAGAACCTCATTTCTTATGACCCTTATGTGTTCTCCCATTCTTTCTTTTAATTTTCTTTTCATACATCCCACATGTACATGTTGCCATATAGACATGTGCTTGTCACAATTAATGAAGGAGGAGATATTAATGGTCTCTTATGTTTTTGGATTTGTGAACTCTTTATATTCATTGAGGTATGCACAGTATTTGCACCAGCCACATTTCATGCAGGTCTTTGGTAGAGGTGGCAGCCATGTGCTTAGTCTATTGACTGGCTGGACTGAGTGTACAAGTTGATCTCTAAGGTTACATGCTCTTCTATACACTTGTCTTGGGGGTGTTTCTGCTGTTTCCCTCAGCCTAGGGTCGCTCCTCGACACAAACCAATTCTTTTCAGTTATTTCTCTAACCCTGCCTGCTCTCCTGGTGTATGTTGAAAAAAGTAAACAAAGCCCATTTTGAAATAAACTACTCCTACGGAGACACCAGACACAAGTATTCAAAATGAAACAAGCGTAACAAGCGATTCTGAATCTGATGCTTTCTTAGAGGAAGAACAAACAGAACTCCCCAGACACAGTCAATGAACAACTCGTTACCAAACAGGATGAAGATAACCAGAAGGGGGGAGAGGGAATCAAATAGGATGTTGTGGCAAAAGAGGGAGAAGGAGGTACATGAAATAGAAAACACACAAGTAAATACTGAAGAAAACATTAGAGCGATCCAGTGCGTGAGGGGGGTACCTCTGGGTGCCACAGCTATGATTGGATCATGTCTCGAAGAACATCAGAGAAGAGTACATGGAAAAAAACAGCAGAGCAAGAGTACAGTGCTTTAAACTGATGTCTGGTATCAGTCTGAGAGCTCCATTTTTATATACTGTTTGTCTACTAGAATCGAACTTGTCATGAGAGAGGGATTGAGGGAGGCACCACAGTCACAGTCTGGATCATGCCCGGAAGAACAATCATGACACAAATATCAGAGCACATCATACTTAATTTTGTATGCAAAAAACTGCAAATCCAACTTACATTTCAGTTTATTCAGTTTGTATAAAGTAAACTAATTAATCAATACTGATTTTCCCATATGTGCCACTAAACCTGTTTATATATGTGGGCTAAGCGAGGGGGAAATATGGCATCTGACAGTTTTTAAAAGTTCTATTGGCTAACAGACTTCTTTCTTGTCCTGTGTCCACCTGGCCAGCACTTGCTTTTAGCCATGCATTAAACACTTATAATGCACAGTTATCAGCCAATCAGAATGCTGGATTTTCTCTGCCCATTTCATAACTGTAGTTACAGGAGGACTACATCCAACGTAGGTTTTACAGATTTTTTTATATACAGTGCTCACAGGGAGGGCTTTGACGCAGTGGCACTGCTTGTCAGTATTGCTCCCTACACTGTGCACAGTGGCTCAAGTCCACACAACACCAAGCAATCAGGTTCATCCCCCCCTGCAAAAAAACTCACTTATAGTACCCCTTCCATATCACTGTTTTTTTTTGTTTTGTTTTGTTTTTGATGGTCTGGATTGGACTGTGGACCCATTAGGTAGTTGAGGGGAGAGGGATATTTTTTATTTTATTCCATGATGGGCCAGGATGGGCAAGGATGGTCACTGGTCCTTTCAAGTAATTGGTGGGAGAGGGCCAGCTTTGCTAAGTTGGGCATCAGATTCATTAGGTAGTTTTGGGGGAGGGACAGATTTTTTTTTAATTCTCTGATTGGCTGGGTTGGGCTTGGGGTTCATCAGGTTGTTGAGGGGAGGGGGATGGATTGCTTTTTTTCTCTGACAGATTCTGTTGGGCACTGGATGTGTAGGTAGTTGGGGAGGAGGCCATATTTTCTTTACTCCCTGATGAGTTGAGGACTGGACCCATAAGGTCGTTTGCAGGAGGGAAATTGATTTTATTTTATTCCCTGATAGGCCAGGTTGGGCACAGGACCATTCTACTACACAGCAGGTGGGGTGTAAACATACATAGCAATGTGATCCCTGCATGTATTGGGAAGAGTGCAGAGCTAAGACTGAGATCCGGAGAGAGAGAGAGAGAGAGAGAGAGAGAGAGAGAGAGAGAAAGATGGGCAGTGGAGCCAGGATCACTGGCACTTGAGGGATCGATATGTATGCCATCGAGCCCTCTTGGTCCAATCTCCTATACTAGTGTGCTGCAGGCTGCAGTAGGTGGAGATGTCTCAACAGGTTGGCAGCAGCAGTAATGCAGCAGCAGTCCCAAGCCTTCCATGCAGTGTTTGAGCCCCTCACTGTCACCTTAGTGGATTGGCATGGGCAAGCAGTGCTTTACTACCCTGTCTATTCTGATCATCACTTTGCTGTTGTTTCTCCTTATCTCAGTTTGGCTTAACACTCAAGCATGGGATCCATCAGGTAGTTGGAGTGAGGGAGGGGCAGAGTTATCTTTTTCCTGATGGGCTAAGTTGGACTGGTAAGATGTTGGGGAGGGTGAGATGGCCAGTTGTTGTTTTTATTTCCTGCCAGGTGGGGTTGGGTACTAGACCTGTCAGGTTGTTGGAGGAATGGTTATTTCTTTTTATTCCCTGACAGGCAAGGTTTGGCATTGGACCTCTCAGGTTGTTGAGGGAAGAGGCACAGGACCTATCAGGTGGTATTGGGGAGGGGGGGCAGACTTTTTATTCCTTGATAGGCCACACTGGGCACTGGATCCGTCAGGTTGTTGGGGTGAGGGGGAAATATTTTTTTTATTCCCTGACCGGTTGGGTGTGGCGGAGTTAGGCTACACCCTTGGCTGTGACTGATGGACCACTTTTCTATCTCCTTATTTCCTAGCAATAGTTAACGTTTTTCACTTTGCTTTTCTTCTTCCCCCACCACACCCTAGGTTGGCCACCTAGCACAGCTCTTTACTGTCCCTACAAAACTTCCTACTAGTTCTTTCTTTTCATTCTTTTTCCATTTCCATCCATCCAGTCCCTGGAATAATGTCAAACACTTGGAGAGGTGTTGTGTAACATGCATAAGTGCATTTTGTGTACAAAAGCATGAAGGCTATTTTAAATAGGAATATATACAGTTAGTAAAGCCTATTTAACAAAAAAAGACTCAGAAGTCATATAAAGCAATGATAATTTCATGATTGGTGCAGTTATAAGAAGTCCTTAAGGCATTTTCATAAATTCACACTATAAACATGTTACTGTATAGGGTTATAAAAGTGCTTAGTCACTGTGGATCAGAAATGTAGAGTCAACATCTGTGGAGATGTACACTATACCTTTAACTGAACCAGGAAATCCCCTGACACAACCCCTCCCCCCTTGGTTTTGAAACAACCTATTCAGACATGAAACAACATGTCCAGACATGTAACTAGAAGATGGCTCAGTGAGGTGATCCCACCAAAAAGATATAAATACCTCTTCAGTGAGTTTACTTCAGTTCAGCCCAGAGGGCTCAGCCCTATGAGAGGAGAAGATGCTCTACTGTTTGTGCAGACAAGCTGTTGAATGCAGATGAGAAAGGTCTTAGGAACTCTAAGATCCAGGACTGTATTAGGGGAGAAACGTCTGATGTTAAGTAGTGATTTTCTTTGCAATTTTTTTTTCATTTATTATTTTTCTAACCTTTGAAAAATAAATATCACACCATGGTGTGTTTGAAACCTGTAAATTTGCCTTGTCTGAAGTTCATTCCCACACACTGTGACAAACTTGGTGTGAGAAGTCGGATAGTACTGGTTGTCCAGAGAAACAAGGGGGAGACCAGTACCCAGATACCAGCCCTGGTATCCAGACATAGAGGGCAAAGAGCAGGATGGCATACCTCTAGGATCTCATGGATGCCAAGGATCTGTTGAAGGAGGAGGGGCTTACTGGTGTGCATACCAGAGTCCAGATGAGGAGAACTGGAGAGGAGCTATTGCCTGGATTGGAGTTCGGTAGAACATGGAGGTGGACCAGTGCTGGAGAGAGGTGGAGTACCACTGCCAGGTGCTGATGGAGGGTTTCTAACTAGAGGATTTCATAGCAGAGGCAGAGGACCAGGATCCATGGGTTCTAGAGAAGGAGGATCCCCTGATGGAACCTTTGTTTTCAGTCACTTTTGAAATCCTGTTGTTGCCCATTTTTCTGGGCTGCTGCTATGTGGAGGATGATGAGATGAAGGCCTCAGGTAAGATTGTTTCAGGACATTTGCATACTGGGGTGAAGACTACAAGCAACAGGGAAGACACCATGGTTGTTGAATGGACTTTCCCATGATTTGAATCCTCTGTGATATGGTATGAAATGTATGAAACATGTAATGTTTAAAATGAATATAGCATTAAGGCTGGTGCTGAGTACAGTCAGTTGAGAGTACTATAATGGTGTAAGGGTTGAAAGGAAACCCCAGGTTTGTTAAAAAATAAGGGTTGAAAGGAAACCCCAAAGGTTTTGGAGTTAGAAACTGGCTGGTTGATATCCAGCATGATAAGATTCCTTGTCTACCAGAATATATATGAAAGGGAAATGGATAAATGACATGAATTAAATTATTACAAGAAATGTATAACATAAAAGAAATGTCTATACTGTATGACATAAAATGAGGAACCTAGGGTAATGAAGGATCTAGGTATGGGGTGGAACCTATGATTTGGCTCCTGAGTGGAAATTATGCCAAGTGATGGGTATGGAGGAAGCTCAAAGTCAGCATAAAGCTGCTGTGTATTACTTCCTCTTTTTCAATGTACTGATGAAGGTATGATAGTGGGTGCATAGGGCTGAAATGATGCCAAGTGATGGCTATGGAGGAAGCTTGAAGTCAGCATAAAACTGTTGTGTATTACTTCCCCTTTTTTAAATGTAATGATGAAGGTACGATAGAGGGTACACACGGCTGAAATGATGCCAAGTGATGGGTATGGAGGAAGCTGTAAGTCAGCATAAAACTGCTGTGTATTGCTTCCTCTTTTTTAAACAATACCAAGTGATGGATGCTGAAATGATGCCAAGTGATGGGTGCCTGATATTACATATGAAGTGTCTGAGTTGTAGTAACCAGAGTGAAATAGTTAGGGGTTAGACAGTCACTACAGATTGAAATCCTTTGAGAGCATAGATAGGTACTGTGCTGAACTATATGACAGCCCCAGGGTAATGTTGTGAAAGTATTGTTGTATTGCGGTAACTTGGTATGGTGGACAATACTAAAAATAGCTGAAGTAAGGGACCCTGGAGCAATGCTCTCATAGTGGGTAAGATAAATTTTCAACCATCCTCCATTCTACTGTTTTGGTAGATTATTTATGACTGAGAGAGGGTTCTTGAAAAAACAGTATAGTTCTGAGAACTATTTTTTTCTTAAGGAGGGAGGTGTGTGTGGCAGAGTTAGGCTATACCCTCAGCTGTAACTGATGGACCACTTTTCTATCTCCTTATTTCCTAGCAACAGTTAACGCTTTTTGCTATGCTTTTCTTCTCCCCCCCCCACACCCTAGGTTGGCCACCTAGCGCAGCTCTTTACTGTCCCTAATAAACCTCCTACTAGTTCACTCTTTTCATTCTTTTTCCATTTCCATCCATCCAGTCCCTGGAATGATGCCAAACACCTGGAGGGATGTTGTGTAAAGTGCATAAGTGCATTTTGTGTACAAAAAGCATGAAGGCTATTTTAAATAGGAATACATACAGTTAATAAAGCCTTATTAAATAAAAAGGATTCAGAAGTCATATAAAGGAATAATAATTCCATAATTAGTACAGTTATAAAAAATCCTTAAGGTATTTTCATAAAGTCACACTATAAACCTGTTACTGTATAAGGTTGCAAAAGTGCTTAGTCACTATGGATCAGAGTTGTAGAGAGTCAATATCTGTGGAGATATACACTGTACCTTTAACTGAACCAGGAAATCCCCTGACACAACCCCTTCCCCCTTGGTTTTGAAACAACCTATTCAGACATAAAACAACATGTCCAGACTTGTAACTAGAAGAGGGCTCAGTTAGGTGATCCCACCAAAAATATATAAATACCTCTTTAGTGAGTTTACTTCAGTTCAGCCCAGAGGGGCTCAGCCCTAGGAGAGGAGGAGAGGTGCTACCTTTGAAAAATAAATATCACATTATGGTGTGTTTGAAACCTGTAAATTTGCCTCGTCTGAAGTTTATTCCCACATGCTGTGACACTGGGTTGCATACAGGACCCATCTGATAGTTTGGGAGAGAGGGACATATTTTTTTACTCCCTGATAGTCTGGATTGGGTATTGGATGTGTCAGGTAGTTTGGGGAGGATTAGATTTGTTTTATGCCCTAATAGGTCAGGTTGGGAACTAGATCTGTCAGATCACTGGGGGAGGGGGTCAGATTTGTTTTATCCCCTGATGGGTTGGGTTGGGCTGGGCACTGGACCCATCAAGTAGTTGGGGGAGAAGGACAGATTTTTTTTATTCTCTGATGGGCCAGGCCACTCCATGGACTGACCAGGTAGTTGGGAGAGAGGGCCAGATATTTTTTTTATTCCCATTTGGATCAGGTTGGGCACTGGAAAGTCCATTCTATTCTACATTCCTTTCACTACCAGCACAGAACCCCTGTACCTTGTAAAACACTTTGGGATACTGTGTGTATGAAAGTGTTGTTGGTTAAGTGTTATTCTGCAAATTGCCTCACCCTAGCCTCCTTTTGCTCCAACAATGACCCCCCGACACACAGACTTAGTTTTCCCAGTCCATGGACAAGCTACTCAGACAGATTGGTAACTCAGCAGTGTTTTTCATTATACAGAGAGGCTGGGAGAGATACTTCCAAGTTCGTACAAACATCAAATGGTGGAGGAGGTGGAGGTTCTCATGCACATGTTTTTTCATTATACTAAGAGGTTGTGAGAGTTATTTCTTAGTTCGTACAAGCATCAAATGGTGCCACAGCTATGCTATTCTTTGTCTTTTTGCATTGTAATAATTTAGTAGCACAGAAACTCTAAGTTTTAGATAGGCAATTACATTTTATCTTTCAGAAAAAAATAAAGATTGGGGGGACATATTCAGAGACGGCCGGTTGCGTGAGCATAACAGGGCGTCATGCAAAACAGATGCACTGGCCAGGTTTGTTGCCATATTCACCCATAATTCACGATCGGCCTGACTATACAATCTGTATGAAAATGGGACCCTGGATGTGCGGCACAAAATGGTCAGCCGCCAAGTGTGTGCATCGCATCCAGGGATCAGGGCTGAAGATGGCCAGTGGGGGATGTATGGTGCATCCGTATCCCTCATGGGTGATATTTAGCCTGAATATGCTAATGAACTAATTTCATTAGCATGGCTGTGCCTGGTGAAATGTGCTGGGCCAGCCCCCTCCCAGCACTAATGGCTGTACAGATCACACCAGCCCCCATTCCATAGTGTAGTCCCCTCCTCCCCCGACCACAGTACTGCAATAAACACAACCAGTCCCATGTTTCCATAGTGTAGGGACCCCTCCCAGCCTCAGTCCTCAATCAAAGTGAAATTATGCCCCCCACCTGGCTCCATTCCCTGTTCAAAATAAAATTGCTCCCAACCCAGCCCCATTTAGCAATGTCTGAAATAATATAGATTTCTCAGTATTTATTAGTGGTGGATTCCTCACTCTGTGTCAGGGGACCAGACTTCCCCACTGGCTTCTCCCCCTAATTCATCTCGGAAGACTGATAGCCTCATTAGCATTAGTCTGAATACTGGACTGATCTGTTAGTGCATGGACTATACATAGTATGCACTCAACCAATGAGTGCGTACCATGTACAGTACACAGCACTGGCAGTTCAGTCTGTGGCTGGCTGTGGTGGTGTGTGGAGGGCTGAGCCAGTCACTGGCTTTGGTTGGGTTGTGAGGGAGCAGGGTTGGTGGTCCGGTCCTGACAGGGTGGGGGGCCACTACACTATGGAAATACTGGAGGATTCTGTATATTATTTCAGACATCAGGGACTGGGCTGGGAGGGAGGCCACTACACTATCTAAATATTGGAGGATTCTGTCTTGTATTACTGACATTGGGAATTAGGGCTGGGAGGGGGTTATGGTTCCATTGTGATCAGGAAATAGGGCTGTGTTGGGGGCATGATTTTGTTTTGAATGGGGATTGGGGCTGGGATTTGTTTCCCTTTCCATCAGGGTTTGGGGACTGGGAGGGGGGGTTTGTTTCCCTTTTTGATCAGATTCGGGGCTGGAAGTGGGGTACTGCTACACTATGGAAAAGGAAATCAGGCAAGGGTTTAATTTCACTCGGGGATGGGAGGGGGCTACCACTACACTACCAGGACTGGCAGGGAGACTGCCTAATGCATCATATGGTTGTGGATGGCTGGGGGGTACCACTACACTACCAAGGCTGGTAGGCTGCTGTGTACCTGTCTGCACTTCTGCAGCTTGCCTGTGTGTGGCTGGCTGATTTAGGCCAGCTTTTTTTGGCCTATCTTTGCACCGCACATTTCTTGCACTTGGGCGGCTCATATATTCCAAATATTTCCATGTGCAGCACATTCATGGGAATGCCCCCTCTACATGGGCTACATACATTATCTTTGGGCCATGGCCCATTCACAGTTGGGTGGCTCATCTCCCCCTTTGAATATTGCAGTTCAGAGCATTTTGTGGGATGTGCTGCACATCTCCATTTTTCTGCCAGGATGCGCTGAGCACCTCCTTTGAAAATGGGGGCCTAGCTTCCCATTTACAAAGTTGTGCAGACAGTTTATTGGTACTTTCTCTCTGAGCTCATTCATTGTCATTCTTGACATCACAGTGGGGGGGGCTAGATTAAACAACCCAAGGACTTCTCAGAGTATCACCTAGGTCAGCTACACATTCATGAGGGTGGCCCCACTTGCTCAATAGGTTCTCATGCACCTTCCCCCTTGCAGCCAACAGAAAGTTAACAGAGAGTTACAGACAGCTGCAAACAGCAATAGCAAGGCACAGCACTCACTCACTGACAGCCATAAAAAGGCATATCGCAGTCCCCCAATGAAGTTCAATGGGACAGCTGCAAAACACTTCCTGACTTTGCTCCCAGTAGGAAATAGTCTGCAGAGAGAGGAACAAATAGATATGAAAAAATCTGATCTTAAAAACAAAGTAACTCCACATCACTACTTTATGAGATACTCAAGATGACACGACAATGAAAAATTATTTCGTGGAACGTTCGTGGTCTTCAGAATAGATTTAAAGACCAGAAAAGTGTTTAACTTTATTGACAGAGTAGGCACCAATTGTGCTATCTTACAAGAATCACATTTAAGTCAAGGTGAGTTCATGTTTCATGCTAAAAGATGGGGCAATGGAATTAATGCATCGTATACTAATACCTCTCAAGGGGTTGCAATTTAAAAAAAAATTGGACATAAAAATTGTTAAATATATTAGCAACCCAAATGAATGCTTTTTTATTTGTCAGGTTGGCATCGCAGGTAATCAATACACAATCTGTAATATTTATGAGCTCAATGAAAATATGCCCCAATTTTTCTCCCATATTTTTCTTGAATTAGCTAATTTTTCAGCAATGTTTATTATAGGGGGGACTTCAATGTTTGTATTGAATCCCTTATTAGATAAGTCTGGTGTTTGACCAGATTGAATTACCTCCGCTGCTAGTAAAATAAAACAATTTATGGAAGATTACAATCTAATAGATCTTGAAAACTCCATTTCACAACAATACTCATATTTTTCCATTCTCCACCAGTCTTACTCACACATGGACTATTATTTAATCTCACAGTCAAGTCAATACCATTACAGAATATACAGTATTATAATATCTTGATATCTGACCATGCTCCTTTACTTATAACTCTTCAACTTCCCAATTATAGTAAAGTGACTTCATTCAAAATTGACCCTATATTATTTAAGGATGCTCTCTTCATTGAACATATTAATAAAGAAATAGATTTTTTCTTCTCAATTAATACTACTACTGATACTAACACTGCAACCATATGGGACTCATTTAAGGCGTACATACATGGATGTATTACCTCGTATAGGATCAGACGGAATAAAATAAGAGATCAAAAGTGAAGGGAATTAGAAAAGAATATTGAGGAAACAGAATTAATGCATATGCAAACACAAGATGCTCTGAAATTTGAAATACTGGCCTCCTTAAAGGAGGAATTTAATGGACTAATGGCTGAAAGAATAGAGAAACAGGTACTCTTCGCCAAGAGTAAATATTATGCAAACGGAGAGCATATAGACAATATTATGGTGTGGCAACTGAAAGCAGCTCAACTACAAAATATAATTACACAAATAAAAGGTCAACAAGGACAAATCCATACTACCCCAAAATAAATTAATAACATTTTCCATAAATTCTATCAAGATTTATATTCCTCTGAGAATCTGAGCCTAATAAATTCTCAAGTCGGAGCTCTTATCTAGTATAACTCTTCAAACTGTACCTCCTGATCTGGCTGATTTACTGGATCAAGAAATAACCACTGAAGAAATTACCATGGCCATCAGGAATCTACCTTCTGGAAAAGCACCAGGCCCCGATGGACTGTCACTAGATTTTTATAAAATCTTCTCCCAGGAACTAGTCCAACACCTTAAAAAAACTATTGATTATATTTTTTTCAGCACGATCATTGGTTCCCTCCTTTAGAGAAGCTAATATATCACTTTTTCTTAAAAAAGGTAAAGACCCTATACTGCCTACATCATATCATCCAATATCACTAATAAATTCAGATGCAAAAATATTGGCTAAAACCCTGGCTACCAGATTAGAGAAAACATTATCCATTTTAATCCACCCAGATCAAAATGGTTTCATTAAGGGTAAGTCTTTAAGATCTATTATTCAGCGTGCCATCGACATCATGGACTCTTTACAAAATGATTACTTATCTATCGTGTTGGTGAATGCTGACAAAACATTTGACCAGGTGGAATGGCCATATATTAAGTATCTCATGAATAAATATGGCTTTGGACCTGTTTTTTGTAAATGGGTAGATATAATGTACTCAGGTCTGATAGCCAGGGTTAGAACAAATACAGCACTCTCTCCAACAATATCTCTACAGCGTGGAACACATCAGGGTTGTCTGCTATCACCTTTAATCTGTGCCCTTGCAACAGAGCCTATGGCTATTGCTATCAGATCATCTACTAAAATACATGGCCCTATCATTAATGGCAAGGAGCAACGTATCAGTCTTTACGTGGATGAAACCCTGTTTTTTGTCAATAATCTTAACCAAAGTTTTCCACATATTCTGGAGCTGCTCTCACAGTGGGGCAATTTCTGCTATAAAGTCAATTGGCTAAAAACTGAAATTTTAGACACTATTTCCACTCCAATTCTTTTGTCCTGCCACTGCAATTAAATATCAAAATGGTAACTCAAATCACAAATTTGGGAGTTAAATTGGACAATAATTTCAAGATGTTACAATCATTGAACAGTATCCTGTTATAATCACTACTGCATAATTGCGACCACAAAATAGCGACTCCAAAATAACGATTGTGATTTCAGCGGCCGGTCAATAATGGCTAACATGTACAAATATCGATTTTGCCTGCCAACGCACGTACAATAATCACTACTCACATAAAATCGGCAAAACGGCACCTGCTTGATGCCAACAGTCCATTCCTTGCTATGAGGTCTGCATCAGCAGTTTGTTAATATCTGCAGTTGCGCTAAGAAAAACAGCAAGGACTTAGGGTGTAACGCCGCCTCAAGCATTTGGGCTTCTAGTTCCCTAGGTTTATGTCTATGAGCTGCATAACTAATGATGTGCATTCAGTCCCATATGACTGTACAATAGATGTGGGCATCAACTCTTATTTGAGTGATGTGGGAGGAGGTAAGGAAAAAGTAAATGCAGCTTTATGTGTAATGGCTCCAAAATGGGTGTGTGCATGAACAAGGAACAAAACAGGGTTGGTGCTCACTTGAAAAGAAGCAGCCTGCCCCAAACAACTTAGTCCAAAAAGCAGATCGCGTACATGGGATACTGGTGCAAGCAAGCAAATGCAATGTATTTGTGCAGATACAAATTAAAGCACAGGATCCTAGGCAGTTGTTCTGTGAAGCTAACAATCATTACCCCAGCACTTTGACTGCTAGTATGAGTCTTCCTCAGATCTGTGGGTAAGAATGGAGACCCCTTTCATAAGTCTGGTGCAGGTAGGAGGCTAGGTCAGGAACTGTCTACTTTGTCAGGTTGTATGCTCCACATCCTCCTACAACATAGCAGTTACTATTATTACAGCACCGCTAATATGTGCGGCACTAATAAGACAACGAGCTATTATAACTCTCGCTATTAAATAGTCGCCGATTTGGCGATCACAATTTTTTAGTCATGATTTTCACATGGAACCTCATTGAACTATGACCCAATAATAGAAGAAACTAAAAAAATTGCTATCACATTGGGAAACATTTCCTTTTTCACTTATGGGTTGGGTCAATGTAGTAAAAATGTCTATTCTACCAAAATATAGCTTCCTATTTAAGATATTACCCATTATATTAATGGATGATTTATTTAAGGGGCTGGATAATTTGATTAAAACATTTTTGTGAAAAGGTAAGAGGCCCAAGCTGAAGCTAGATGAATTAACTTTACTCTACTCTGAAGCTGGGCTGGCCTTTCCACACTTCAAATATTATTACTATGCAGCCAATTTAGCTATTATTTCAATATGGTTCAATGAAATTTAACATGACTGATCATACTATATCGAAACTTTTTGATCACCATTTGATAACATTAAACACTCTCTATATATTGGCTCCTCAAAAATAAAACTTAATAATCTGACAATGAGTACAAAGACTACACTATATATTTGGAATAACATTTTTCCAACTAGACCGTATAAGTGTTTGTACTCAGATGAAGCCCCTATTTACTTCAATAGTTATTTTCCACTATCACTGCTGAATATTACATTTAAAAATTGGTATAATAAAGGAATACGTGAAATCGGGCAATTTTTTGAAGAAGGCTATAAATTAGATTTCACTTCTTTAAAAAATAAATATGATATTCCTAATACTCAGTTTCATTGTTATCTTCAGATACGTGACTTTATTAATAAGAACATGAATAAACCTTCGGATGAAAAACTTAGGAACTTGAAATTTATTTTTAAGCAAACCTCTCACAAAAAAACAGATCTCTCAAATATATAAAATCAGCCTATCTAAGATGAATCATTTATTCAATAAACTAAAATCTAAATTGGAGGAAACACTCAACCTGTCAATTCCATTGCATTCATGGAAGAAAACTATCAATATAAAATTCTGGGGGTTAAAATCTATCAGGATGCAACAAATTATATATAATATTCTTCATAGAGTATATTATACCCCTCATTATTTGCATAAAATGAACCCAAGTATTTTGCCACTCTGTTCAAGGTGCAACTCTGAAATAGGAACATTGGAGCATATGTTTCTTGGTGGGAGTCTATTTTGTGTTTTATTTTGGAGGCTGTTAAAAAGCCTCATTAAAAATTTTATTTGGATGCTGTTAAGGATTGGCACAACTGTATAATTCTATGCCCTATTATGAACAAAGTTTAATCAATATTAGTCTGGTTCAAACCTTTACGCAAATTTTGTTAAAATGTAAGGATCCTGATCCCCCACATTTTAATGCATGGCTGAAATCAGTAACATAGATTTATGCTATGGAACCAATTCATTATACGACTGTTAAACGAATGGAAAAATATAAGCAGAATTAGTTACCTTTTAGGAATAAATTTGAATTTGCTAGAAACCCCTGAGAGGAGTACCTAACGTTCCACTAAGTTGAACTAATTTGAAATTGTGCTATTTACACTGTCTCAGTATGAATAACTATATGTTTATTCTACCTTTATCTGTCCTGGAATGATGTCTAGTGTGTCACATTAATATGAGGATATGTATATGTACATTATTTATATTTTAATTGCTAATAAAACAAACAAACCAAAAAAAAAAAACAGTAGGAAATGGTCTGCTATGCAGACCAGCCCTAAAAAGATACACCATAGTACTGTGGGGCATATGTGATGTAGTGGCCAGTCTGCAATGGATAAGGTGCACCCTCTGAAATGAGAATATTCACAATTATTTAATAAAGCTGGGGTAAAACTGAGGTCTTGAAGGGGGTAAAATATTTTAGACTATGGTGAATGGAGGAAATATAAAAGTCAGACATCATCCCTCACACATGCCTAAGGCCTATGAGACAAGTGAGGAGAGGCCCAATGGAAAAGGGGTGGATGTTGATCCTCATACCACTTGGCTCTCACGTCTACAAAGGCAAGGAGGTGCCAACAAAGGCAACTACCATCCTTAGGAGGGTACCATACCACCCTATGGGGAAACACTTGTACCTTGGAAGCAGAGGAGAGAGGGTAAGGCAGGTTTATTCTTTAGAACAAGTAACTACAATTGGGTTTTATAACCCCAGTCTAATATTGTATCAAACCAAAATATTGGTGAAACAAGTTAGGAAAAGTTACCCAGTTATTGTATTATTAATTCTGACTTAATTGTTATATATAATTGTTTTGTACTTTGCTGTATAACCTGCTGTTGTATCTCTGTAATGCTACCCTGTAACCTACTGGGTCTTGCTGAAAATACTCATCTATATGGCTAGTGCACCTACCTGGTAAGCAAAAACTAACTAAATAAATAAATATTTTTTTTAGATTTTCCACCAGATTCTGTGAAAACAATAGATTATGACTGGAGCCAGCAAGCCAAAGGTATCAAAGGGCACTTCACCAATAACAAGGGCCCATAGGTGGGATACAGCTAAGGGTAAAAGTAAATATCTGAAGAGGAGGTGTTTGTGTTCACTGTGCTTGCAAGGTCCACAAATGGAAAAAAAATGCTCAGGGATATAACAAGGGTTGTGCTGTCTCTGCCATTAACTGATTAACATTTAAATCATGTATAATGTTAAAAGCATTAATTTGATCATCAAAAGAACCAAGATTTTTGCTAAATCAAATAAGATGAAGAGTGACATAAACTTAATGCAAGAAGCACACCTCTTGGAGCAAGAACATACTAAATTAAGATGCAGTTGGGTAGATCAGGTCTAGGGGTTTCTAAGCACACCTCCTGGAGCAACAACATACTGAACTAAGATGCAGTTGGGTAGATTAGGTCTGGGGGCTTCTCATCCAGTGACAAAAAGAGCAGAAGTGGCAATCCTAATTAGGGAAGAAGTACCAGTATTTTATTTTTGACTTCTGGTGATGTCAGTGATTTGATGGCTGCTTAGGTCCCTGAGCTGCCACTAACTGGTCCCCACAAAACCCCATTTAGAGCTTGATTTTTTGGAAATTGTCATCAGTATTGAGAAGAAGAGGGGGTACCTGTGCGTAGATGAAGCCTTCCAAATTGAAATTGCAACCAGCATGGCGGGATGACACAGGATGCAAGGAGTTTGTTCTGATTCTAACCTTTATGGTGTCCTCAGCTCAGGCCTATGAAGAAAGCCTGATTCCTTCCTGAAAGGCACAATGGAAAATGGCAAAGCTAAATGGTACACTTAAGGAGTTACGAGATTTCTGAAACGTATTAAAGAAACTCTAACAGAAATTGAGTGATGTGGTTAAATTGGAAAAAAAGAGTGGACAAGGCTGATCTCCAACTAACACACCCCAATGCCTGTATTGACAAGCTGGAGGCAGTGGTGAGTTGACTGACACATAGTCAAAAATCATGGAATGGTAAGAAGTTTCAGAGAACAGGGCTTGCTGCAAGAATATATGGCTGTACTGTATGCCAGAGGCCTTCGAAAGGAATAACATTCTGGAGTTAATAATAATAATTCTTTATTTATAAGACACCTTTCAGCAAACCAATGCACCTAATAAACAATTTAAATAACAGATAAACCATAAATTCACACATTATAAATACAACAAAATGCAGATAAAACCAGGTAAAAGGCAGAGTAGGATCATTCACAGCATGCTTGATTCCATAAATAGGTTTTGAGAGCCTGTTTAAATCTCTCCACGTTGGTGCACTCCTGTAACTGATGGGGTAGAGAATTCTAAAGGGTTGGGGCCACATGCATGAATGCCCGGGCCCCAGAAGATTTTAAACAAACCCTTGGAATTTCTAGCAACCCCTCATCAGCCGAGCGGAGTGAGTGCCCAGGGCGGTAAGAAACCAGAAGCTCTTTCTGGTAGTCCAGGCCCTGTCTATGTAGGGCTTTGTAAGTTATGAAGTCCGACTTTAACGGTGATCCACCACTGTACCAGCAGTCAGTGCAGTTCCTGCAGCACCAGAGAAGTATGACAGGACCGGGAAGTCCCCGTCAGTAATGAGGCTGCTGCATTCTGCACCAGCTACAGGCGGCGGATATCCACCCCAGGTAGCTATAGGTTACGGGAATTACAATAGTCAAGGTACAAGGACACAAAGGCATGGACCAATGTGGGGAGATCGCCAGACAGAACAAGATGCTTAACACTGGAGATGTTCCTCAGATGGAAAAAAGAGGATTTGATGACCACTGACACTTGCGAATACAGTGTCAGCCCTTCATCAAAAATTACCCCCAGGTTTCGCACCCGTTCAGAGGTAGGGAGTGGCAGGCCCCCAAAGAAATGTCCCGTAGGTGAACCTACCCCCAGTCCCCCTATCTGGCCGCTCAGGTCCACAACCAGCACCTCAGTCTTTTCCGAGTTCAACCTCAACCAGCTCGAACTCATCCAGTGCTGGATTTCCACAAGGCAGTTGTTAAATACTGAGAGAGCTCTATCCTGGTCAGGTGCAAAAGAAAGGTAGAGCTGGGTATTATCAGCATAGCAGTGAAACCTCAGCCTATATCTTCTTACAATGTCTCCGAGGGGTATCATGTACACTGCGAACAACATGGGGGACAACAGCGAACCCTGAGGAACCCCACATGTCAGAGGAACTGGGTCAGAGGAATGAATCCTTGACACCACCCTCTGAGTTCTTCCAGTGAGGAAGAATGTAAACAACTTGAGGACTGTACCTGACAGGCCACAAATGAACCTCAGGTGACCGAGAAGAACCCCATGTTCCAAAGTGTCAAATGCTGATGAGAGATCTAGAAGAACCAAAATGGAATGGTTTTTCCAATTTCTCGCCATCAGGAGATCATTGAGCACCCGAACCAGCGCCGTTTCATTACTGTGCCTCTTTCAAAAACCGGATTGGAGAGGTTCATAGATGTCATGGATGGTTAAATGGTTCTCCAGTTGTAGGACCTCTACTTTCTCAATCACCTTCCCTGTAAAGGGAAGGTTTGAGATTGGTTTGTAGTTCACATGGCAATCTGGGTCCAAAGAAGTTTTCTTCAGAAGGGGTATCACCACTGCCTCCTTCAGAGAGCTAGAAAACTCACCTGCTTCCAAGGAGCACCAGACTATCCATGCTAGAACCAGGCCAGTGATGTCACTACAACCCATAATCAGGTAGCTGGTCCTGGGTCTAAACTACAGCACATAGGGCACATTCCATGGGCCATCTGCATGACAACCACGGACTCCAGTTGGTCGAAGGAACTCCAGGAAAATTGAGGGGCAGCGACCAAGCACCAATCCAAAGCAATGCCCATAGAGCATGCTAGTTGGAGCTCCGCCCTGATGTCAGCCACCTTAGCTGCAAAGAATTGAGCAAGCTCATTGCACTCTACTTGCAAAAAGGCTCTTCGAACCTTCAAACAGGCTGGGTTGCATAGTCTGTCTACCGTTTGAAAGAGCTGAGCTGGCTGGTTCTGAGCAGCCGCAATCTCCCTGGAGAGGAACTCTGCCTTCTTACGGGTGATTGCAGATTGATAGGCTTGATAATGATCCATCAATCTAAGGTGGTCAGCATCCAGTTAGATTTCTGCCAGCAATGCTCTAACCTTCGTCCTAATCGCCACATCTCCCTCAAAGTCCCATCAAACCAAGGGGACCGAGGGCTAAGGGAGAGAGGATGAACTCGAACAGGAGCAATGACATCCAGGGCCACAGAAATTGCTTTATTATAGGCCATCACTAAGGCCTCTGGGTCATTGTTTGCCGATGGAAGGACCGATAGGTCAAGCACTGCCACCAGGCCTTTGGAGCTGACATCTCATAAAGAGCGGTACCTGACCATCTCCACAGGGGTAGACCTACAAAGGGGAGCACTTAAACCGAACCCCATGGTGTAATGATCGGACCATCCAACAGGTTCCACCCCCAAATCAGAGGCTTCAATCCCCAGGAGGAAAAATAGGTCAAGAAAGTAACCATGTTTATGAGTAGCAGTAGTAACAATCTGTGTGAGGCCCAAAGATGTCATCAACTGGAGGAAGTGCTGTCCAAATTGCTAGAGTTTGTCATTGACCCAGGCATTGAAGTCGCCCAGGACCATCAGCCTGGGTGACTCAAATGCCATATCGATCACGAAGTCCACCACTTCCTGAAAGAAACACTTCTCATCCCAGTTGGACGGTAGATGACAGCAATCCTACAACCTACACCTGCTACTACAGTACACTCAAAAGACTCAGTCTCCTTAACTGCTATACTCGAGTTTATAGATATGTTCTCACATACAGCACTAATTCTGGCCGTTGACTATAATTTAACATGGAATGTACACATTGGGCTCTTGGCCTCATGCCCAGCTCACCTACTGCACACCCATGCTTCATTATTGTGCACTTTTTGAACTTTGCTGTCAAATATGTGGTTTAACAAAAAGCTTGGTAACAAATTTCTGCCTATTTAGAATATTTTTTTGATGATGATTTCTCACTACTGCATTTAGGTTGGGGGTTGAATGTTCTCCCCTTAGTGAAAAATAATAGTAAAACACATTCACAGGGTACAGAGGAGGAATATGATATAAATGGGACAAAGGATAATAATAAACATAGTTAAGAAGACACTATTTAAGGTGATGGGTTGACAGACACTCACCTATATAATAATCCTAATCTTCAACTAAATCACAGAGGGTGTGGAAGGGACGTGGCTGGGATAGGCATTGTTCACTCATTTCAATGTGGTAGAGATGAGATAATGTGCATAAAACTGGGGGGCAAGTTATGTGCACTTCCCGATAAAGACTTAGACTCTGTAAACAAGAACAATTATGGGGGGGAAGGACTGTAAATCAGTATCTGAGACAATGCTAGTACATTCTTGCTGCACCCCAAAATCCTGAAAGAGTCAACAGCTTTTTCATCAAGCAAGGACACTTTTTGGGACACACACCCCGGAACAGTCTACTCCCAAGGTGATGAGTGCTTCACACTATTGGCTTTATTAAGCACTGACAGTTCTGCTACAAATCCATCCAGTAATGCTGCCAATCAAACTACAAAGTTGTTGTATGTACTGATTCCTTTGTTATAAATGAATGCACATTGTCTGTAGTACAGAATATGAAGTACAGTTTTATACGTCTGTGAATAATAAACACTAAGTTTAAAAAAAGAAAGTACTGAGATTATATCCCCATCCTGCAAGTCTTTTCATTTATTAAAACACCTTATCCGGCTAAACTCAGCCCCATTCCATGATGGACAATGCACTTTTTCTACAGTGGGAGAGATGATTGCTCACCTGAAGTGCAGAAGTCTACGAGAAGGGGAAGAGGTCGGCGCACCATTGCATCTGCCTTTGCTGCCTACCTGACAGAAAGCAAAAATACAATAAACTTGCAGGCAGCATACAGAGAACACCATTGCCACTACCGTGGAAAAACTTAAAGCTTTCAAATGTGATCAGCCAGCAACCTGAACTCCCAGCCAGCCCGAGAACAATTCTGTTAATCAATCCTTGGTAAGGGTGAGCATCAGGGAGTTTGATTCATGGTGGCAGTTTGGGTGGGAGAAGGACATTTATGATGCATGGCTGGGTGTCCTGTTTGCTCTCACCATCCCAGGGACAGCTGCTGCCGCATACCATATTTAAGTTTTGGACCCCAATAAGCTGACAGCAGAATAAAACAATGTGCGATCAAACAGGTATCCTTTGTTAGGGTCTGAGCATTCAAAGATATGAGAGGATGGACAAACGGGGAACAGACTGGGCCCTCCCCTGAATAAGTGGTACAGAGGAGTGGTTCCACCAAGTCGCATCGACAGAAAAAAGTTGTTGAATGACTTTACAGAGACATCACTTTGCTGGCAGCAATCACATCGCCACGGCAAAGTGCTGATGGACCGCCACAGCACCATAGTCCTTTACTGTTTGCAGGGGGCTTTGCCCCCTGCACCCCCCATGCAGTGCGCCTTGCCCCATGCACCCCCTGGAATTATAGATTAGCAACTCTAGGGGGTGTGGTGGATTTCAGGGGAGAGTGGCCAACACCAGGAGTCGGTGTATCGGCACATTGCTCTGACAACCCGTTCGACACTGTGGATGTACAACGGGTTATTGTTAATGTGTTGGTTTCGCTGTTGGGGGTTTGATGTTCTGACGGCATACCTAGAGGAGTCATTAGTGCAGTATTCTACCCAGGCCCCAGATCCTGTTTTCCCAAATACTTGTGAGTGAGGTAAATCCTTACTTAAGGGCACCCAAGTCCCTTGGGATGTGGCAGTCCTTTGAGGATGGCCCAGTACACAGCGCATATTGCTGTTTGAGCACTTCAGATCGACTGCTTTCCTCTGGAGATCCAGTATCACGTGCATCTCACCTGAGTTCCCTGTGAGTCCTTTTTGCATTCTGTGGACTGGCCTTACCATGTAAGTTTGTGTTCTGTTTTCTCATCTTAACCATGTTATGGCTTTGGTGTGAGACTGCAGTTCGACTTTCAGGACGGTAAGCAAGTGATCTGAATGAGTAATGTGCCTGCTGTGATGATTTGTACTACTTGTTGCCCCATTTCGTGTCAAGAATTGGTTCATTTGGAATCTTGGTATAATACAGGACTTGGCTACTTATAGGTTCTTTTTTATAACTAATTGAATGCACTGCCCAGGTTGCAATATTGTACTGCAATTTACCTTTTCTTATTATGCTGGTGCTGGTTGACAAATAATCACTATACTGAGTGGGTGAGAGCTGGAACGCAGATCATTTAAAAGGAGATCATAGCAGCTTCCTTTCTCTACGGTATATATGCATACACAGCAATGATCATGAGCAGCTCCAGCTCAAATCCCTCATACTCTATGTGGCAGGGGGAAATAACACTGATATATGGGGGTGGGGAAGGGGGAACAAAGGGGTGTTTTATAAAGAGCTTCAGTGATGGTTATAGCCCTTATCCTTTTTTAATTTTGTCATATTGTTTTCTTACCCCATTGTTCATGAGGTCTGCTTACCACAGGGAGGCCCAAGTCTTCAGTATAAATTGACTTAGCAACTGGTTTAGGGGAATTCATAATTCCAACAATGGCCTTAGCTAAGCTGTTAGGGCTGAAAACATTTTCAGTCCCTCCCTTGGAAATCACTTGTGCATTAGTTTGTCTTGGAATTAATTTCCCATACTGTATTGTTCGAGTTGGTGCCTTTGCTGTTCAGGGTCAGGTCCGATATTCACTTCTACAAAGCCCTGTTGGCTGGTTTTGTAGCTCCTTCAACCTGGATTGTCACTCAGGAGGCAGACAGTCTTTACTTAGCTCTGCACAAGGGGTAATTGGGGTTGCAATAATGTGGACAGCAGGTTGATGCACTGAACTCTTTTGTTATTGGGTCCTGCTGCAGGATTTGGGGTTGCTGCTCACTGGGCCTGAGCTGCCTGTAGTGGCCTTGGTCTTGCACATAGATGGTGACATGGGAGCTAGAAGTATAAGCTGGGAGTTGACAGGTCCCCGGGCACAGGTATCAAACTGCTGGTTCCATTCTCTCCAGGTAGTTCTCTTTTATACTGAATTATGAAATCACATCTACATTTTTCTGGTTTCTCAGTGGGTCGGACCCTCTGTTGGACCTTATGGAGAGAAAATGGGTTTTAGATCTGGGTGTCCAGCTTGGTTTAATATTTTTTGGAATGGACAAAGAGAGGACTCCCGGGGCACACTACCAGTCTTAACAGGTATACCTGGGAATATGGATCACCAAGGTAGCAGGTCTTGGACAAGGAATGGAGGGAGGGAAGGAAGATTCTATACAGATGGGGCATTCCGTACCTCTAATGACCACTATAGTCAGTGTAAAAGTTTTCAGGTCTGACTCCATTTTACTTTATCTTTGCCAGTAACCTAAAATGTCCACTTTTAAAGTAATTTCACAAAATGTTAATAGCTTCTCAAATCCAGTGAAGCACTCCAAAGTAATGGCAGCTCTTAAAGCTGAAATACTAGATAAAAAAAAAATCAGATCTTTTGCAACAGTTTGTTTCCCGTGCTCTGTTGAGCACTTACCTGGTAATCTTTCTTGTTTTCGCTGTACTATTACCCTGTAATTTGCTCTGTTTTTGTTTACATTTCTCCCACCCACCATGTTGAATTGGAACTCTCTGCTGCCAACTGCGCACACGCATGACTTGCAGTACTGCACAGGGACAGCGGAAACCCACAGCACAGGGTCCCATGGAAGTAAACAGAAGAAGTGATGCAGCATGAGGTTGGAGCTCAGCTGCAAATTAGGGACCAGCCATATTTACTGTGGACCCACAACAATGTAAATAAATTTAAAATATCTAAAAAACTAAAGATTACTAGAAAAAATATTTACAGTTATGGAAACTGAAACTATGGCTGCATGCTTCCAGCCCAAAAGCAGAATTTTGATAATCACTTTCTGGTTATCTAGTACTGCTGCTTTAAGAGACATCAATGCTAGCCCACCAGCACAGCAGTAGCACTACCGCTCACGACGCTGATGACCCAGGTTTGGAAGCAAGCCTGGGCATTGAAGGGCTGGCTGGGGAGAGGAGAACTGAGCATCCTGTGGACTGCTCTACTCCGCCAGGAGGAGAGTGGGGAAAGTTCCTGGCCCTCGCCTGATCTCTGGTGGAAGACAGGAGTCTAGCAGCTGGAGCTGGCATCTTCAAGAGGTGGGGCAGGTGTTGGCATGTGCGCCCCTGACGTCATTGCATGCCCCGCCTACCAGGGGAGGAAAATGGAAAAAAACTCAGACTGTATAGGATGCCACTCACCTCACACCACAGACCCTGCACTGCTGCCCTTTGGCACCCCTGGACACTGAGTTCAGACATCCGCTGGGAGGAAGGAGCCCCTTCCTGAAGGCCCACCCTGCAAGATAAGACAGGGAGAAACACTGGGGAAGGTAAGTCCTGTAGCAGCCGATGACTAGGCTGGGCATGGGGGTCAGTGCTGATGCGGGCTAGTCTGTAGAGGAAGCAAAAAAAAAGGCTCATCCACACAACAGTAGTGCTACCGATCGCGATGCTGGTGACCTGATTTAGGATGCGAGCTCGGGGTCATCGGGCCAGCCAGAGGGAGGACGACTGAGTATCCCATCAGACACTTTCCTCCTCTGGGGAGGGACAGTTTAGGTCCCCACTGCAATACTGCAACCTGGGTGACCATAGGTGGACGTGCAGTCAGAGATGCCAGGGGAGGGACAGACATCAGCCAGGATCTGTGAATGGTGGCATGCACCTGCTCCCTTGGGTCACTCTGCGTGCACAAATCCTCAGGGCTGGAGAAAACCAGGAAAATGGCCACTACATCCAAGGATGACAGAGTGTCTGGCACTGCTCAAGCTCCCTCCTGCCTGTACCACCTCTCTGGCCTCCCAACACAGTGCAACATTTTGAAGGTAAGCCCCTCCACCTCATCCCCTCCTGGGGGGAACAGCCACAGCTCCATGGGGATGGTCCCGAGCACCGGTTAGCAGATAAGGGGGGACAACAGCAGATGGGTGCCTTGGTGACTCCTGAAGGAGTTTGGGTGTAGGAAGAAGATGGTGGCATAAATCAAAATATAGCTGGAGGAGACACGGGGCAGTAGGTACTCCCACACATATGTATTGGGACTGTGGAGTTCTAGGAAACTTTTGGAAAGTGGTGAAGACTAGATTCAGACAATTCTGGAGGTGACAGAGGACCTAGAGGGTTGGAATGTGACAGTGGAGTTGTACCCAGACAAGTGAGGGGTAATGCTAAGAGATATTTATTCAATAATCTGATAGCCACAGCAGCCAAAGCAATCACGCAAAGATGGCTCACTAACACCCCACCAAGGGTACAGGATTGGCATAAAAATTGTAAAAAGATACAAGAAATGGAATTAATATCTGCCATTCTTAATCTCATAGTTGAGCGGTTTAATTCTAGATGGTTACCTTTTTATCATCTGACAGAGGAACTAGAGGGGCCGCCCATATTATAACAACTGGCACAGGACTGAATTTGAATAGCTGGCCATAAAAGATCAGGAAGATACGCTATGAGATGCTGTAAAAATACAGTGATACTGCCTGTTGGAGCTCTTATAGATAGCAGTGAGCTAACCAGTTATGTGCTTGTATTGTTACTAGAAGTACAAGGTTAAGAGAATTGTTCATAAATGTAGGGGTTCCGGCAAGCCTAAGAGAAAATAAGTAAATGATGAAACAGTAGGAAGAGGGAAGGGAGGCACAGATGAGAAATTAAAATAAAAAGGAGGTCTAATAATCATATGGATATTACTGTCTGGCTATACCTCGTAAAATGTCTGCATGCAAATAACATGTCCTGTATGTGATGGAACCTATATAATAAAGAAGTTTAAAAAATAAATCAAAATATTAAAAAAAAAAAAACAAACAAATGAGACATCAGTCTCATCTTATTCTCCTGCAGGAGACACATATAACATTCTGAACATCAAAAATTACTGAAGTATGGCTTTTCCCATATAGTTGATCTTATTATAAAACATGATAGGCACTGGGGGCAATTATTTTGGTTCCCTGTAATTCTCCTTTAACTTTGGAACAGTCCTATGCTGACAAAGAGGAGAGCTTAGCCTTAGCAATGGGATCCCCGCAGGGTTGCCCACTGATAGGGTGAAATGTTTTCCACTCCCCAGGAAGTGATGCCTCAACCACATAAATACTGATCAATGACATTCTGGAATTGAAACAAGAGGCTCTTCTATTAGGAGGTGATTTCAACATTTTAATGGACTCCAGCAGGGATACCAGTAATGTGACACCAGCCAAGTCCTCTTCTGGGCAAAAAACATCTACAACACTTTCTTAATGACACACGTATGGTGGATGCATGGCACCTTCAGCACCCTAGGCTATGTCAATTTACTTTTTACTCGAACCCCCACTGTCACTGCTCTTGACTAGACTACTTTTCCTTTTTATTAGTACTGAACCACCTCCTCTCACATCAAAATGGCTAGACATAAATCCATTATCATAAATATGGCCTAAATAATTGAGATGAATAAACAGATTTGATGAATGGATTCATAAAAATCATCTATTAGAATGACCATGCTTTTAAATAAGCTGTTTGTTTTCTGTGTATATTAGTCATTTGATTGTTGTGTATAGCTGTGTTGGTCATAACAATTTTAAAGAGCAACTGTCACGGTGTATATGCTCCAGGCAGGCAACTCATATGTGTAGTTGCATGCCCCAGGACCCTTCTTAGCTGTATTTGACCATTTTCTATCTTGTTGTTTTAAAGATATTTGCCTCTTAAAACCAGGCTCACCACTCCTGTGTATGAGCCAGGCAATCACCTTGCGCTGTAGTCCCACCCTCGAAAAGAGCATAAATGTGACGCAAAGTTAGGAACAGGGTTGCAGTGCTGTCTATGGAGCATGTATTGGAATGGGGGGGGGCTTGCTAAATGCACTATTATCTTTGCTGGCATGGTTACATGTGTGGGGCTCATGCATATATCAAGTACTAGCCTCATACATGTAACCATGCCAGCAAAGAGAATATTAGAGCATTTAGCAAGCCCCCTCAAATCCAATACATGTTCCATAGACAGCGCCGCAGCCTCATTCCTAACTTTGCATCACAATTGCGCTCTTTTCAGGGACGGAGCTGCAGCAGTTGGCAATTATCTGGCTCATACACAGAAGTTGTGGGCCAGGTTTTATGAGGGAGATATTTTTTAAACAACAGGGCAGATAATGGTCAAATACACCTAAAAAGGTTCCTAGGACAGGCAACTACATGATATAAGTTGCCTGCCCTGATCGTGTCAGCTGCTTTTTAATAAAATCTATTTGGTTAAAAAAAATTATTATTTAATTTATTGGGGTGATGGGTGATATTGCATTGTTAAAGTGGACAAACTGCTGTCTTCCAGAGAAGTAGCTCCCGAACCTAGATGCAGCATGGAGGGAGAGGCCCAAGACAAGTAATTTGGAGTGGAGCAGCGAGTGATTTATTTTATTTATTTTTTATTTTGGTCTCGGATTAATACCTTTGAGCTGAAGAGCTCCTTTATAAAGGATCCAAGTTGAAAAGATAAAAGACAATACATTTGTTTGTTACATGTAGTTACAGGCATACAAAACAGGAAGTACAGACAAAATTACATAAACATTTCAGATACAAAAGTGCTGGAGAGGATAACATCAGCACTCCAAGAGTGTGGTACAGTGTTTAAGCAAGTTCTGTATATAACTTATGGCCAGAACATTCCTGGGCAACAAGATTACATGACATTGAAAATATAAGCAGCCAGAGGAGGCCTTGTCAAGAGTTCAGCAGAGAGAAATAGCAATGGTGGGGAGTAGGAGGGGAGGAGAAGGACTTTGGGGTGAAAGGACAGAGAGGGGAGTAGGAAGTGGCAATACATGGTAGAAAAACCCATCATGAACTCGAGTAATTGTCCTAGTGCTGTCCTAGAGTGTTCTAAATTGATCCATAGTGTCAAAAGCCTTGGAGATGAGGTCAATAAAAATGGCTTCAGTGAGGGAACTGGCATCCATGGCTCATTTAATGTCATTAGTTAGACATGTCAGGACAGTAGTGGTGCTATGCCTCTTCCTAAAACCATCCAGGTGGGACAAGAGAAAGTTCTGTGACTGAAGAAACTCGGTCAGCTTGGAGGCAATGACCCTTTCTAGTGATCTACCGAGGGTAGGGAGTAATGTATTAGGTTGGCAGTTATTCAAGAGCTTGGGATCCCCTTTTTTTAGGACTGGTGTAATTTTGGCAGTTTTCCAAGCATCAGGAACAATGCCAGAGGAAAGTGACAAATTAAAGATATGTATGACGGGGTAAACTAGGATTGGAGCCCTGAGGCACAACAGGTTGTGCAAGATCCTGTTGGAAGCCTTGCTGCCATTGGTAGGTAGGGGCCTTAGGAGTTTGAGGACTTCCCCAAGGGAGACGAGCTTTAGATGAAAGGATGGAGTATGAGGTGCTGTGGGTGTAGGAGGCCAGGACTGGTTGTCAGCGATAGCAGACAGGAGCTCTACCAAGTGTGACCTGAAGGTGGTGGCAGTCATTATGTGGTTGTTGCAGTGGACCCCATTAATTAGCAAATCACTAGTTGAGCTCTTGAAATGGGCAACCTAAAAGGCCTGTTATGTGCCCCCCAAAACTATTAGATTACCTGAGCTGGTAATTAACTGCTCCTGGCAGAAAATTATCTTGGCATGGTGAGGGGTCCTTTTACATAAGTTGCACAAGTGCTAATAGGTAGGCCAGTCTGCTTGGTTAACTGTGACCTTGTATTTTCACCAGCAATTGTCCCTGAAGTTGAACAGGGCAAGAAGATCTCCATGCAACTATCTGGTAGGTATCCCTTTAACCCATTTCTTAGTGAGAGGAGCAAGTGTATTCTGAACTTGGGTCAGCAGGGACTGGAGGAGACTGAGGGTAGATTTGACTTCAGGGGTAGGAGAAGATAGGGTCTCAGTCAATGAGGGACAACTAACAGAGAAGGACAAGGGAATCAAGGCGAGACTGGTCATGCAGGGTGAGGATTTGGAGGGGGGGGCACTGTGGGAGCCCTGACCTTCCAAATGCAGTAGATGGGAGAGTAGTCACTCAACGCATCAGGTAGCACCCCCGAAGACTGGACATAGTCAAGTTTGTTAGAGAACATCCAATCCAGAAGCATGTGTTTCCCACCATGGGGTGAGAGATGGATTAGGTCAGAGATGAGCTGGGTAAGATCAAACTTGCTTGTAAGGGTATCAAAAGATTTGTTTGGGGACCTAACCAGTCTAAACTGAAGTCACTCACAGCAATCACTTCATTCTGTTTTAACTTTAGGGGAGATGATGCTGGAGAAGGCAAACAGACCAATAATGGCATTTTTAAGGGGTTGAAAAGACAGATGAGGTGCAGTTTTTTCACCACTCCCAAAATAAGGGTGCAGTAGAGTATCTCACATGGAGACTCCAAAGTGGGTGTGGTGTGGGCCTTGTTATTTAAATGAGCCTTGTAGTAAAAGAGAAGCCCCCCACCCCATTTAGGAGGGGGCCTATCCAAACGGATAACATTGTAGTTGGAGATGGAGCAGGCAGAGTAAAGGATGTGAAGGTTGGGCCAGGTTTCTGAAACTCCAAGGATATTGAGAGAGTAAGTGGCCATCCAACAATCAGGGTCAAGTTGTTTGCAAGGAGACTACATTTGTTAAGATGGGCAATTCAGGTCCCCTTACAGCCCACCCAAGAGGATATTTGGGAGATGATAGTTGTGGCCTTAGGTTTAATTCAATATCCCTGTATGTAGAAGAGCTGTAACAGTCCAGTAAAGGTGGGGAGTCCTACCTGGGAGATCTGAGAGGGGGGAAAGATAGGTCTAGCCCTCAGGAACAGCTCCGAAGGGTAGATAAGTTTCTACTTAAGAAGGCCAGTGGGGTTTGGACATGGACACATTAAGTATAGGGCATTGGAAACATCATGGCAATATGAAGATTGGTGTGCCCATGGTCAGCCAACAATGGGGGGGTTAGCGGTGAGAAATCCTGTCAGTATAATAAGCAGAAGAGCACACCCCATAGCTTCCATTCATGGTGGAGACTGTTGATGGATTCAGGACTCAGGGCGGGGGGCCAAAAACAGGAAGATCCTGAACATAAGACTGACCAGAAACCAAATTAGGAGAATGAATGCAAACTAGTGGTCAGTGGGTAGGACCACAGCTAGTAATGGGCACAGCACTGGGACAGTGAACTGGCAATAACAATGTTAAATGTTAATTACGTAATAAGGCATGACAGGTTGTGTGTTAATGTGTAATAACCTCACTCCATGGGTGGGTTGAAGCACGAGGCAAAACAGAGTGCTTCCACCACCCAGGGATTGAGGTTATTACACAATAGCACACACCCTGGAGAGCCTTATTGCTATTATACAATGACTCATTGTAAAATAATAATAAATAGTTTTAACAAATATGCTTTTATTATTTTTCTATTCTTTTTTTCTGCGAGAAGCATATATGTTGAAACAATGAGAAAAAGTAGTCCCCAGTAGGTGGTGCTGGTGGTGCATTCTTCCCCTCCTCCACAGCTTTCTGTCAGGCCCTGTGTGTCTGTCTTTGTATGTGTCCCCACCCACCCACGACACTCACACACTTCTTTGTGCACAGCCCATGTTCTTTAGTTGTGCCAGTTTCAATGACAGCCCTGACAGTGGGCAAAGATTGACTGCTGTCATTGTTTTTGTTTTTTTTTCAATTGGGATCTGTGAGGGAGCTCCGAGGAGCGAGAGCGCACTCAGGCAGTCCCAAACAGTGAACAGCATTTTGAAAATGTAAAGCTGTGTTGCTACTTGTACCACTCTTCCATTCTGCTTGGAAGCAGCAAATGGTGAGTTTGTCTTTCCTTGTGGTTCTCCCAGTACTGCTGGCATGTGTTGGGAGAAGAAAACACAAAATGGGAAAAAATTTGATTTGCAGGATTGTCACTGTGTTCAGAGCTGAGTGGGGTAGAGCTGAAGCAGTTCGCATAAGGAGCATGTCTACTCTTCAGTCTCATTTTCTTTCTTCAAACTGAAAGTTTGAAGTGTAGAATGCTGTTTGGAGTGACAAAGTCCTAAGTGGGGGGCTGAAATCTTACAGTGGTCCGGAGTGGTAGCAACTTGAGGATGGGACATATGATTTCAGTCTGTCATGCGGTCATGTGTGTGCCTGGACTTCATACAGTGATGTTATTGTGTATTAACATCACTGTTCCAGGCATCCTCTGACCAGTTAGAGAACAGAAAATGTACTTGCCATTGTATAACTATAGCTATCCAATGCAGGAGCAAATACAGGTAAGCAGCTCTTATAGACACTAACAACATTAGAAGTGCAGTTAAAATAAACTTAAAGGCCTCCAAGATAAGGGATTAGCAGACGGCAGGTACATTACCATATCAGCAGTCGTTATTGACACTATAGCATTAGTGGCATAATCAGCAATAAATCTATGAGGCCACCCAGATGATAGGTAAGCAACTAATGGTGGATATAGCTGTACAATGCAGGTTCAGCAAATAATACGTGCAGACTATCCAGATAGGGAGATTAGCAGATATAAAGCAACTTAGATTACACAACAGAGCTATATGGGAATTCCATAGGGTCGAGATCTCTGAGGTTCAAATAGTCACATATACTACTGGAGAACACCCTATGCTCTGGAACTGTAAACAGTTCTTTAGAAGATGAGGTGAATCAGTTTGTTCAGAGAAGCCTCACACTTTCAAAGAGCAGCGTGTCCGGCTGATGGCCATCGCCAGGGACAATGCCCACAGTAGACACCCTTAACCTCTGCCACCTTTTACATCAGCCCGCAGCAATGAGGCCCAATGGAGTGGAGGACAGAACAAGGACTGAAAGCCATGCCCCCTGAAGAATTTGATTGATTGATAGAATGTTATTTTTATCCTGGTACAAACTTTAGGGATAATATCATGTTCTCAATAAGGATGCCCTGTACAGTATGCCAGTTTTCACAGTACAACACTATATTCAACAATCTGTATGACACCAGATACAAAAAGGAATAACAATCAATATAACACCAGATACAAAAAAAGGATAAATACAAATATTGTTGGACACATTAAAACGATTACGCATAATTATCCAATCAGCTAGGATCCCGAAAGACATTTTTTTTTTCAGGCGATGTAGACTCAGGATGGTGCTGCCTCGAGGCCAATGTACTACACAGCGCTCGCGGGTTGGCCATTAACTGCTGTTGACTCCACCCTCACCCCAGTTCTTCTCCCACTGTTGAGTGAGGACCGCATGTGGAGATCTCAAGCAAAATTCTACTGCATAGTGTGGCCTAGTGCATCGTGGTTGTTTTGTCTTAGTTCTGTTCGCCAATTACTCGCCGCTGCCTCTTTGACTCCAGTAAGGTAGTTCCTTTCTTTCTTTAAGTGACGTTGAGTACTGTTTTGTGTTGTTTTTCCTGTCTGGTCATGCTTCATCCCGAGGACAAGAAAATGTCGAAGGCGGGGTGGACTTCTATGCGTTGGTGACCCTGCATCCACCTTTACTTTATCACGGACCAGCATGACCATTGTCTCTCCTGCCTCAGCCAGGCCCATGATATAGACAACTGCGATACCTGCTTTTTGATGGACCACTGAGTTCTAGAAATGTGTGCATTTAAAGTTGGATGTGCGATGTCGACTTTTGGATGGCAGGTTTGCAGTTCACAGGCCAAGGTCAGGACTCTCGACCCTTCCTTCAGGTCCCCTCCTGGTCTTATACACCCTGAGGAGGAGGAGGGAGCCTCCATCAATTCAAGCTTTTCCACGGTGGGGGATCCTCCCATGGTGCAGGAGGCCCAGTCTGGCCCTGTTGGGGGCCAGGCAGGAGGCACTGTACTGGCAGTCGCTTCCTCGGAAGTGTAGGCTTCCCCATTGTCAAGCTCTGGAGCCCATGGGCCCAGGCCCACACTGTCCTCGGCACCGTCTGTCAGTGCTGTCCTTGGTTCTGGTGTTGCATGCAGCATCAGGGTCCTGGGCAGTGCCACGGGTGGTGCCAGGCCATTCCTCAGCATCATTTCTTCCTCTGGCACTGTTTGCAGTGCCAGAGAGTGGAGCTGGGCCATGGGCGGTGTGGGACCTCTTCTCAGGGCCGCCTCTGGTTTGGGCACCACATCCAGTGCCAGGACAGGGGTCAGTGCCATGCCTGTGTCTGTTGCCATTCACAGTACCAGGAATAGGGGCAGCACTGCAGCCGTTGCCGCATTCGACTCTGGTGCCATTCACAGCACCGGGGAGGAGCGCAGCACTGCGGCCAGTGCTGCCTCTGTCTCCGGTGCCATTTGCAGTGCCGGGGGGAGGTATGCATCAGACGTGGGGCTGCTCTGGGCTCTGGTACTGCTCACGGTGCCAGGACAGAGAAGGACCAGGGAGTAGTATGGCTTCAGCACTCTCAGTCTTATTCCTTGGAGGAGGATTCGTGGGTCTGATCCGGACTGGCTTCCGGATTCTTTTGAATCCTCTAGTCCCTCAGTGTCCAACACCTCAGCCCCTACTCAGCCTCCCTCTGAGGATCAGATGGGTCCTGTTGGTTCCAGGGTCAGTGGGTCTGACCAGCCAGTGGTGGCCCAGGTGGCTACTACTGTGCTACATGGGGCCACAGATATGTCTGTCCCCTTGGTTGGGGTAGCCTCCTTCTTGGTGTGCCTGGATAATCCTAGTTTGGGATGCTCCAGGGCACCCCAGGAGGAGGAGAAGGAGGGCACTGTACTTCAGGCTGACTCCCTGGGGTCAGCTAAAGGTTGTCGGCTGCCTAGGTTGGTGGTCATGAGGAAGAGGGCCCTTTCAGAGTTGGAGGGGTCGAAGGGTCAGGGTCTAGTGCAGCGGCCTCTCCCTGGGACCCGCTCAGGTTCTGGAAGGAGCCGTGGTGCAGACCCTCGCCTTTCCCCTGGACACTCCTCAAGAAAGACCTCCACTTTGGAGGTCAGGGGCCATCCTTCTGGGCTCACACCGTCCCGGTCACCTCACAAGGGGAATTCTTCCCGTGGGCACAGTTCCAGTCATTCTGATACAGTTGAACGGCTTCTGTCTGCTGGGACCTCTGGGTCTGCCTCACTGTTGGGATCATCTGCTCGTCCTCCTACCCGGGTAGAGGCCATGCTACTTCTCTAAGGTGCTTGGCCCCCATGCCTCTACCTACTACTCCTCCTCTCCCAGATGTTCCAGGTCCTAGGTGGCCCCTGACCTGGGAGCAGTTCAGAGCTTCAGCTGCACATTTCCCTACCTACTTTAGAGCCATGGATGAACAGGAGTTCCACCATGTTCCCGTGCAGCCTGACCCTGAATCTCTGGACTCGTCGACCTCTTTGTCTTCCTCCTCGGAGGGAGAGGAACCTTCTGTACACCTTTCCTCATGGTTCCTGCCAGGCCTGCTCTTTTCCAGGAGGCATCACACTGGATCAGGCAGCATCCCTTTTCCTCTGTACCAACTCCAAGGGACCTCTGCCAGAGGTATTGTGCCCCCCAGGGTCTCCAGGAACTCTGCCTCACCCCCCTTCAGGTGTGACATGCCTGGACACCCCCTCTGGGCATCAAACCCCAGGCCGTGATTGACCCCCAGACTCAGACTCTTCGGATTTTGAGTTCTGGGGGAGGAGAACTTTCTCTTTGGCACGGATTCTACTTTGTATAGCAGCCCATCAGGCCCACCATGCTACCTAAAACAGGTACTTGTGGTCCAGGCTAGGACAACAACTACCCTCCGTGCCTGATTTGGAGGAAAGCAGGGAGGCCATCGCCCTCTCTGCACAGGGCCTGGAGCTTGCAAGGCACCAGACAAAGGTGTCTTATGATGCCAGTGAGGTACTGCACTTGGAGGATGGCATGGCTTCGCCTTTCCCGGTTGTCACCCCAAGCCCAGCATAGGGTGATTTCCTTCACTTTCTGGAGAACCCACCTTTTTTCCCGTAGGGTGAGACATGGCTACAGGGGATCCTTCCTTCTCCCGCTGGGAATTCTCTGTCTCAACCAGACCAGTCTCAGACCTTGTCAGGCCTGTAAGGGTTCTCCCCTCTGGTGTCCTCCCCTACTGGAGGCTAAGGGACTCAGTCCTTAGGGATGTATTGGGTTCCCTTTGGGGGGCTTGGTACTCACACATTAGTGATGAATGGTGAAGACTGACACAAATAAAATATGAAAATTATGTACCTACCATAATTCTTGATCTTTCTGTGTATCTTCACCATTCATCACTAAATCCCAACCACCTTCCCTTCTTGGGCATCAGTCTTTGGGCACCCCCCTTCCCCCTCTGTGTCTCTCTGTTGTATCTCAACCTCTCTCTTCTCCTCTCTCTCCCCTTTCTCTTGCAGTCAGGAGAGAGGGGACCTTTTGAGACACATGGGGAGGAGTGCTTTCCTGAGGGATCTCGGGTGTCTCCTGTTTTCTTCCTCCCTTGCCTCTTAGGGGTATGGAGTAGGGGGAGAGGACAGAAGAATCCTGGGTACCCTTTTTCTAAATCCTTGTTTTAAGTACCCCTTTGGGACTACTCCTCCCTTTCTTCTGTTTTTAAGGATTTTTTTCCCCTTTTTGGAGTTTTTGCTCTTTAGTTGGATGAGAGGTATGGACCTGCTGCCTCGTCTTCCTTTGACCTTGATTCCCCCTAAAGTCTACCTCCTCTGGGGCTATCTGACTGTTTTTCCAGTCCATGTCTTCTGCCTCTCTGCAGCTGAGAAGTGGTTAAGCTCTTCTCCTCTCGAGATCTAGGTCTGCTTGGATAGGTAGCGAGGTTCTTCCCTCCCCCATTTCTTTATCTTTCTACCCTCCCTTTTTCCCATTCCTACTTCTTTTCCCAGAGATTGGGCCCCCTTCTCTCAATCCCGTAGGCTATTCCTCTCTCTTTTTTCTGTCCTCTTTGTCATTTATTTCTCCTTTTAGTTATTATATTATTTCCTTTCCTTTTATCTATCCCTTGGGCTCCCTTGCCCCACCCTTCCATCACCTCCTTTCCTCTCTCCTCTCTCTCTCTCTCTCTCTCTCTGTGGCATTTCAGAACTGGGGCAAGGGTGGAGTCGACAGCAGTTAACAGCCAACCCATGAGCACCATGTAATATGTCGGCTTCGAGGGTGGTGCTGTCCCTGCGTCAACTCCGCCCCTGGAAAAATAAAAAGTCTCCCGTGGGGTCCTAGTTCCAGTGCTATAACCCAATAGTGATGAATGGTGAAAATACACAGAAAGATCAAGAATTACAGTAGGTACGTAATTTTCATTTTTTGGTTTTGATGGGCTTTCAACTGTGGTGCGAGTCACCAGCGCCAGTTTCAAAGCATGGTGTCACTTGAGACGGACTATGACCAGGAATGTAGTGTTAAAGAAAGTGATATTATTTAAAAAACAAATAGTATTGTGTTGTTTTTGCATTTTTTTTCAAGGTAAAGAGTGTAACCGAACGGGGGAATAGTGCTAGCTGCTCAAGCATAGCAATGGAAGGAACCGCCTAGTGTATCTTGGCATTTTCTTTTTGTTTTTGGTTTGTTTTAATAGACTGAAAAGAGAAATGAGGCTGGATTTTGGGAATGGGGTTATGTTTTTCACAAGAAATAAAGGCTCTTTACTGTTTCACATTAGTAGGGTAGTCTCAGAGTTTGGGTCCTGTTATGGTGGCTAGCAAGGTCGATCTTGCTAAGCGAGACAGTAAAAATGGTGGCTGGTCAGTGTGAAAATTCAGGGTAGCCCAAGGATATCCAAAGAAATGGGACACCCCAAAGTGGCACTCATTTTTCTGTGAGCAGTATTGAGAAATAAATGCATGCCTGGTATGAACTTTCTGCTTTAATTTTCAAGCCCATTTTCCAACAGGGACTATATCTCCTTCACATGAATCCAGCCTTGTTTCTCGTTTCAGTCTATTAAAAAAAAAAAAAATCCTCCGCCAAGATACATCCAGCAGTTCTGCCCAGTGCTATGCTTGCGTGGCTAGTGCTATTCCCCTGTTCAGTTGCACTGTTTACCTTGAAAAAAACATGCAAAAACAACACAAAACTTTTTGGTTTTCAAATAATATCACTTTCCTTAACTCAACACTAGATTCCTGATCGCAGCCTGTCTTGAGTGACACCTCATTTTGAAACTGTGCTGGATACTCACGCCACAGTTGAAAACCCATCAAAATAGATAAAAGTTTCCTCTCTTAACATGCAGACCAGCAGGCTACATTCCCCTCTATTCTGACTGTCCGATGATAAAAGCAACTAAAATAAAGTGTTCTCTTCTGTTCTGTGTGAGTCCGTGTTGGGGGGGGGAGGAGGCAAAGCAGCAAGCAACAATAACCTGGAGGAAATGCTCATCAGAAAGAAAGTATGTACACAAAAACAGCAGCGTCCTCCAGTGGCAATTGTACCAGTATAGGGACTACGTTACTGGAAAATATACTTTTAACTGTTTTTTATTTATTTATTACACATATTTTTTTTGTAAGGCAATTATAATCTGAGAAATAAAAAAATGAATTAATTTTTATATATTTAAAAAAAATGTCATCAATAGCCCATTTTCTAAGTGCAATAATATCCTCCAGGGTGGGTGGTATTGGGATATACAGGACCTTCCAGGGGCTATAAAGCTCTCCACCTGTGAAATCAGGCCTCATTATGCCCCTGGGCAGTCTGGTATATCCCAATACCACCCACCCTGTTGGGTATTATTGCTTACTTAGAAAATGGGCTTGAAAAATAAAGCAACCTAATTGGCTGAAAGTCCATGCCAGGCATGCATTTATTTTTCAATAACACCCTTAAATAAATGAATGCCACTTTGGGGTGCCCCATTTCTTAGGATATCCTTGGGCCAACTTGAATTTTCACATTGGCCAGCTGCCATTTTTACTCTCTTGCTTAGCAAGACTAACCTCGCTAACCACCATAACAGGATCCAAACTCCGAGACTACCCCCCCCCCCACTAATGAGAAACAGTAAACAGCCATGCTTTGCTGTGGAAAAAGTAACTCCATTCCCAAAATACAGTCTAGTTTCTCTTTTCAGTCTATTAAAACAAAAACCAAAAACCCACCAAGATACACCCAGCGGTTCCTCCCAGTGCCATGCCTGCGTAGCTAGTGTTATTCCCTCATTTGGCTGCACTGTCTACTTTGAGAAAAACAAAAAACATGCAAAAACATCACAAAACATTTTTGTTTTTTTAAATAATATCACTTTCCTTAACTTAACACTACATTCCTGATCACGATCCATCTCAAGTGACACCATTTTTATTTTATTTAGTTTTTGTTAACCAGGTAAGTGCACTAGCCAGCAAGTGACTGTTTTCAGGCACGACCTGGGAGGTAAAATTACAGAACATAACAATACAGTAAGGATAACGAAAATACATGATGCACAGAAATACAGGAAGATACATATGGCAGGATACAATGCATGACAAAGGAAAATACAAGGCAAAATACATTTCAAGGACATTTTCCATTGAGCTATACATAAAGTGCATTGAGGGACCTAGGAAAGGGAGAGGATAGGTGTAGGGTAAGCCAGAAACAAGATGGAAAATGACAAAAGGGGAAGGTGAGGAGGTGAGGAAAGGATAGAGGGGAAGGATGAGAGGCAAGGGCCAAAACAGGGGGCTAAAGAAATGGCTAAGAATATAAGGACAGAGGCGGTGGCAGGAATAGGGTAGGAGGGAGTAGAGGAGGATGGCGGGAGAGGGAGGGAGGGTGAGGTTAAAAGAAAGCACGGCAAATACGGCATGGCGATACAGGTTCCAACCTGCGGCCGAGTTGTTGAGCCGAAAGACGGCAAGCGGAGAAAGGTGACAGGTGGTTACGACGAAAGACGGCAACAGCGGCAAAGGTAGCAGAATGCGGCTGAGCTGGTGGAACCGATGACGGCAGGGCAAGGGTGATGATGCCGGTAAGAGGAGGAGAGAAGCGAAAGAGTTATGGCAGTAGCGGAAAGGTAACAACGTCAAGCCGAGCCAGTGGAACCGAGAGACGGCAGGGCAGGAAGAAGAGATCGGTAGGAGGTAAGTTTCACGGCAAGTGGGTAATAGGAACAATGCTCAGCTGGGAGGGTGGGACGAGCGAACAGGCAGGGGTGACTCAGGAGGAGGTAAAGGCGAGGCAAGCAAGCAGAGAAAGGAAGGGGAGGCAGAGGGAGGGAGAAAAGGAGAGTGCAGGAGATGTGGTCGGGAAGAGAGGGCAGGAGTTGAGTGAAGGAAGGCTGAGAGGTGAGGGAGAAGAGAACAGGGATCAGGGAAGCCAAGTGGTGGCCGGAAGTAAACAACAACTTTAAATGACAAAGCTAATATTTGGCATACAGTCAAACAGATTCAAGCAGCAATTATAGTAAAACACCACATAAAACAACCATTGGGAAAGGCACAAGTGCTAGCAATAAGGAAGTGGGAAAGCAGGTTAAGACAAGGGGATCAGGTAGGATCAAAGCAAACACATTTGTCCAAAGCAGTAAGAAAAGTCCTGAGTTGCCCTTAAAAGTTGCATGAGTAGGGACATCCCTTAGTTCCTGAGGCAGCAGGTTCCACAGGTGAGGAGCAGCATAATGGAAGGAGCCCATGCCCTTTTTTGTCCGACAGAGGGGGATGGATAATAAGGTCTGATCTGCAGATCTAAGGTTCCGTGTGGGAATAGCTGGTCTAAGGAGTTCTGATAGGATAGCAGGTTTGGATGTCCTTATGATGGTATCTGATAGATTGTACAGGTAGTATTGTCTGGTAGAGGAGGGAGAGAGCCAGCCAAGGTCTTGATATAGTTGGCAGTGATGCTGCAGTCGAGGTGCTTTGGTTGCATACCTGCATACATTATTGAAAGTAGTGTCCCACAGATGCAGTGCAGATTTATTGGCCAAAGACAGAATGGGACAACCATATGTAAGGGTTGGCAACAGTATACCTCTAGCTACTGCCAGTTTAGCAGTCAGGGGTAAGGAGGTAGTTGGTTCTGTAAGCAGCCCCTAACTTGCAATTGACTGACTTGCAAGTATCCTGGATGTGTGTTTTTAGGTCCAAGGTTTGGTCGAGGTGGATGCCCAGGTAACGGAAAGAAGTGACAGGTTCTAGTGGGTTCCCATCAATGTCAGGAACAGAGATAGTCGAAGGACATGATCTGAGCTTGTGAGTGGAGCCAAATAGCATGACTTTGGTTTTGTTTGTGTTTAAAACAAGGCGTTGAGAGTTCAGCCAGTGTTGTACCGAGTGAAAATCAGCAGTGAGGGCAGCATTCAGTTCCAGAATGTTGTCAGAGTGAGCATAAACGACCATGCTTTGAAAAAGGTGCTGGAGACTCACGCCACAGTTGAAAGCCCATCAGAAATGCAAACAGTTACCTCTCTTAACATGCAGATCATCAGGCTACATTCCACTGTTCTGACTGTCCAACAATAAAAGCTACTGAAATAAAGTGTTCTCTTCTGTTGTGTGTGAGTCTGTGTTGGGGGAGACAAAACAGCAAGCAACAATAACCTGGAGGAGATTCTCATCAGAAAGAAAGTATTTACACAAAAACAGCAGCACCCTCCAGTGGCAATTGTACCAGTATAGGGACTACTTTACTGGAAAATATACTTTTAATTGTTTATTTATTTATTTATTATATATTTTTCAAAAATGTCATCTGTAGCCCATTTTCTAAACACAATAATACCCTCCAGGGTGGGCAGTATTGGGATATACCAGACCTTCCAGAGGCTATAGGACCCTCTGCCTGCAGTGTCTGGCTTCATTACGCCCCTGGGCGGTCCAGTATATCCCAATACCGCCCACCCTGTCAGATATTATTGCTTACATAAATGCATGCCCGGCACGGACGTTCAGCCAGTCAGGATGCTTTATTTTTCAAGCCCATTTTCTAACAGGAATTACATCCCCTTCACACATACTATAACAGAGGACTTGCAACGCTGGCCCTTCTAATGATTCCCCTCATTAGCAGAAGTGAATCTATTCAAACAAACATTTTGCCCTTTTTCCTTTATTTTTTCAGACTCTTCCAGTGGCATCAGCAATGAAAGAATTCCAACTATGAAATAAATGAATTTCTTGGTACATATGGCAGGGCACTTGTCCCAGAACTGCATATCATAAATTGCAACTTGCCAAACAACAAGGCACTTTGGTCCTACCCACTCTAATCCTTTACTATCAAGCATCTCAGTTGGAACACATAGCACACTGGTTACGTTCTGCATCTAGGATCTGATGGGTAAAGATTGAGGTATGCTGCAATGTTACTAATGTTGTTCAGATTTTTAGTGGTACAGCTCCCTACTGAGACAGAGATTTAGATAGCAGGCTGACAAAGACACCCCTAGATATGTGGAAGGCATTTCAGAGTGCCCGTAACTGTTTACAGAGCCATACCTGCCTTCTTCATCAAAGTACTAATACTTGGAGATCTATTACTGCCTTGGTTTTACAGTTCATTGTAACAATTTGCCCTGTATTAACTATACATTAGCGAGTCACATGTCTTCCTCTCACTGCCGTGTTCTGGAAAAGAAGTTTTCTAATAAAATACAAGTTTTAACAAGAGGAAAGGGGTACAATTTTAAGTTACAAAAGTAGAGGCGAAACTACAGAGTGTATATTTTGTGGTAAAAGGATGGCTTCAGGATGAACCACTTAATGTAATAAATATGTATGCTCCAAATATACATGCAGCAGGTTTTATGAGAAACATTTTTAACTACATAAACCAAGTACAGGTACTACTATTATAGTGGTAGACTTTGTGTCAAAGCACCCCATTTTAGATGGATCCTCCAACAATGTGGCCATAAAAGAGAAGGTAGCAGGAAGTAAAAAGGCTGGACTTACAGATGCATGGAGAGTCATGCACAGCATGGAAAGAGAGCACACTTTCTCCTTAGCACCCCATTCCTCTTATTCATGCATTGCTAGGTTTTATATACACTCTGCCTATGTGCATTCAGTACAGAAGGCTGAAATACACCCTATCACAATTTCTGACCAGGCACCCATTTCAATCCACCTCTCAATAGCTAGCAGCTAGAATCTCAATGAGTCTCGATATAAGCCTCCTTAATGAGGAAGAGTTTGTCAAAAAAATTCTTACAGATTGCAATCTAAAACCACCTAGCAGAGGGGCGTGGCCTGAAAGCTGACATGAGCAGGCGCAAGGAACCAGAACTCTGCTAGATACGAACTTTAAGTCTTTGAAAACTAATATTTACAGTGAAAAATCTGAAACTTTAAGTGACTCCATCAATTATGCATGCTTATTGGAGGCGACTGGGTGAATATCAACTGCAAGGAGAATGTGGAATCCAAGAATCAGCCACCAGCTGAGCCGATGAAATCAAAGATTCAGAACATGTGGGCTGTAGCGGGAGACACAGGGCCATCTATTTTCAGAGCTGAACCCATGCTAGCATCGCTTCTAGCTGTGATCCAGGGGCTTGATAAAAAAGATTGAGGACTTTAATAGCAGAACAGTCCTGCTGGAGCAAAAAAACAGAATCTGCAACAGCCAAGGCATTGATGGCAGAAGAGGCAGTAGGAAAAGCCATTGTTACCTGCATGGTGCTAGTATGGGAAAACATCATCCTTCAAGCATGACTGGCGCAATTGGAGAACTTCAGCAGAGGAGGTAATGTGCACATCATCAGATTATTGGAGGACACAGAAGGAGATAACTTGAAAGGTTTCCTGGCTGGATGGCTACCAGAGGATTTGGCTCTCAAGGGGGAAATTTCCATTAAACAAGCCAATAGAACCATTCCTAGGAGACCCTCTTAGGAAGAATCTACTCCACAAATCATCCTTCTGATAATAGGTAGCTAAGAGGAGAGAGACAAGCTGCTGCTTGCTGTGAAACAAACCGGAGGAGTGTGAGTGGGAGAGGCAATGGTTACATTTTTTCCGGACCTAAGTTTCAGCACAAGAGTATAATGGAAAGGTTTTGACGGTGTTCAGTCCACACTCTGTGAATTGGGAATTAACCATTGCCTTCTGCAGCCAGCTAGATTGAAAGCTCACTATGGGGGCAAGTCATATTTGTTCTCTAATCCTGCAGATGCAGGTAAGTGGGTAGAAAAAATCAGGAAGGAATTCACTACCCGAGTGGATGCAAATCAGTCGGTGGATGAATTGGACACATGAACAGTGACTATCACTGGCTTTTTATAGCCAGGTTTCAAATGTACTTTTGTGGGTTTACATGCACCATATCGTATTATTACATGCTGTGGGTACTTACCCATTTAGGTGTAAGGGACAGTGCGTTTAAAGGTGGGGAACTGGGAGAATCATTGCGGGCTTATAAGGCCTTTCTGATTGTCAGTATTTTGTGACAGTTTGACCACATGGCCAAGATGATATTTTCTGTGCCACTCAATCCCTACTGTTTGGATTCCCCCACCTGTGCCTGCCTACCACAATAATAGTTTTGGTGCATGGTTGACACATTTAAATTGTACCTTTTAGCTGATTTAATCCTAAAATGTTTGATCTGGATATCTTACATGATTTGAAATAGTTTTATGTTATGATGTTGAATTCTTATATATTCATAGGTATATGCACTGTTGCCCTGCTAAACTGTGGTTTTGATGTTCAAGTTCTAGCAAACTGCTCAAGATATGATTTACTGTGTTTTTTTTTCGTTTTTTCTTTCTTTGGTTGCTTGAAAAATTAAGTTGCAAACTTCCTGGACTTTGGGCGCTACACCAATGTTAAAATGATGGAATCCTTTAACGAAAATACTTTCTGGCAGATTAGTGGCCCTCGCCTTGAGCGATCATAGGGTTTCTTGGACTCTTCTTGACTTTATATATTACAAAAAAAAATGCGTCTCCTGTGTTGTAACACAGTGGAAAGGATGATATTGAATCCTTTGGCAGTAGCATTCTACTCCGTATGAATCAAGTTAAACAGTAATGTATTTAATCTCTACTTGTACCGTGATTGTTGTTATACCAAAATAAATGCTATAAAGAAAGTTAAAAAAAACACCTAGCAGAAAATAATATTACACAACCAATTAAATTAATTGTGTGGGAGTGGCTAAAAGCAGTCATAAGATGGCACATTACTTCATATGCCTCCTAATAACTCAAGGATCTGAAAGAAAAACATAAAAAAGGAGGGAGACTCCAATACTGGAGACCTTAAACAAAGTACTGCAGGAATTTCTAACTAATAAGTAGCAGTGGTAAACATTTTATTTTTAAAAAGGCTTAAATAATTAGGACCTAGCTGGCCATTTTCAAAGTTGTCCTGCATACAGAGTTACATGAAAATGTATGGCCCAGTGGCTTGGTGGTAGAGCTACCGCCATGCTGGCGACCCAGGTTCGGGAATGAGCTCAGGTTGCTGGTTGTCAGCTGGGGGGGAGGGAAGAGGATCAAATGTCTGATGGACTGCTCTCCTCTCCTCTCTTGGGAAGGGTTGCTGTCTCTGGTGATGACTGCCACCAGGTAGAGGCTAAGTGGCACTACAGGTTGGAGAAACATGAAAAGTGGAAGCTGCGGGACTTCTGTAGTATATGCATGCTTCCACATGCAGGTGCAGGTGTAGGCACCGCAGTTAGAGTACAGGTGAGAAAATCTGGAGGGAAGAACATGGCGGGGCAAGTGTAAGTGATACCCTGCCTACCAGCCCTCCACTTTGCCTGCAATTCTGGATGTGAGTCTTCAGGAGGGACATCCCTCTCCCCCGGCCCTGCCTTGGGGACGCAATTCTTGAGGGAGTCTGCAAGTCCAGGTAAATCCTGGGGAGGTGATTGCTGGTGGAGGGCAGCAGAGACAGCGCTGAAGAGAGTCAAGCCTGCCACAACTGGGTGCATACATCCGTGATTTAAAAAAATTAAAAGGTTACACAAGAATTATACAGACAGACATTTTTATGGATATATACTGTTGTAAATAAAACTAACATATGCATGGTGCAAAATTTACAAAGAGAAGGTTATGTTACATACAGGACATGAAAACATATAAGTAATTACTGACATGTTCAGTCTTCCATCAATTCACTCTTTAATGTCAGAAAGAACTGAAAAAGTGAAATGGCATTTCTTGCTGTAGGAGTCAGATCATTCCACACCTTAGGTAAGTTATTGCAATGTCATTTCACTGAATTTATTGATAATTTTGGGAATATTTATTCCTCAATGTTGAACATCCCTTAATGGATAACCGTGATCTGGCAGAACAATTATAAATTTTCAGTTACCCCTAGTCAGTTCATGCTTTATTTTATAAGGTATTTTTGCCCAATGTTTTTTTCGTTCTTAGTTGTAAGCTGCCCAAGCTTAGCTGTTTCAACATACGAATATACGAAGAAACCAGCAGAAGAAGGCCATTTGGTCTACCAAGTCTGCTTGTATTGCAGGGTCCACAGCTTGAGTTAATGTCCCTGCCCTCCCTGTCCACTCCTTTCATCCTCCCTACCCATGATCCTTACTTTCCCCCATGCCAATCCCAGCCTCTCTTAAAGCTTCCCACTATCTTCAATGAGATGACCTCTTCCGGCAGTGCATTCCAAGTGTTAACTATCCTCTCTGTGAAGAAGTGCTTCCTGACCTCCCTCCTCAACTTCCCACCCTCCAGCTTAAGACTGTGCCCCCTAGTGTTATGGTTGCCACTCAGCTTAAGGAGACTCTCCTTATCAACCTTATTTATCCCTTTCAAGAACTTGAAGGTCCCAATCATGTCCCCCCCCTCCCATCTTCCAGGGAGTACGTGTTCAGTGCCCTCAACCTCTCCTTGTATGCCTTACCCTGCTGACCCACTATCATCTTTGTAGCCCTCCTCTGGACCTTCTCCAGCAGGTTAATGTCCTTTTTGAGGTGTGGGCACCAGTACTGAACTCCATACTCTGGATGTGGATTTACCAGTGACCTGTACAAGGGCAGTATAGCCTCCTCTCTTCCACTACTGATCCCCCTAGATATGCATCCCAGCATCTTGTTTGCCTTTGCTGCTGCTTTCTTGCACTGTGTGGAGTGCTTCAGGTCACTAGTGATCATCACTCCCAGGTCCTTCTCCTCTTCTGATGCAGATACTCAGACTCCACCCAGGTAATACTCTGTCCTGGGATTGTTGGCTCCAGTATGCACAACTTTGCATTTCTTGGCACTGACGCCAAGCTGCCAGATCCTGGACCACCTCTCTAGGTTTTTCAGATCTTCCTGTAGGTCCTGTATCCCTTCAGCTGTGTCCACTCTCCTGCAGAGCTTGGTGTCATCTGTGAATAGGTACATTTTTCCCTTAATGTCATCCCCAATGTCACTGATGAAGACACTGAACAACACTGGCCCCAGCACAGAGCCCTCTGGGACCCTACTGGTTACCTCTCTGGTATCAGATAACTCTCCCCCCACATCCACCCTCTGGGTCCTGTCCCTCAGTCAGTTTTCCACCCATCTGGTCATCTTTTCCCCAGCCCCAAGATCCACCAACTTCCTGATCAACCTTTTGTGGGGCACAGAGTCAAAGGCCTTATTGAAATCAAGACAGAGGTGTCTACCGCTTGGCCCCTGTCTACTGTCTTAGTGACACAGGCAAAGAAGTCAATCAGATTCGTTTGACATGATCTCCCCCACTCCCATGAACCCATGCTGCCTTGCATCCTGGAGACCATACTCCTCTAGATATTCTACCAACCTTTCCTTTAGTATGGTCTCCATGAGCTTTCCCACAATGAAGGTCAGACTGACTGGTCAGTAATTCCCTCAATCATCCTTAGGACTGCTTTTGTAGAGGGGCACTTCATGTGCTGTTCTCCAGTCCTGCGTTACCACGCCAGACTCTAGTGAACTATTAAATAGATCTGCCCGTGGCCCTGCCAGCTCCTCAGCCAGTTTCTTTAGTACCCTTGGATGTACTCTGTCCGGGCCTGGTGATTTGTCCACCTTCAATGCCAGTGGCCCCTTCCTCACTCTATCCTACTCTATCACTATATCTGTGTTCCCCTCCCCCCTTGCTCCTCTTTTCCCTCCTGAAGGCACTGGTTCATTCTTCTCCCTGGCAAAGACGGAACAGAAGTATTCATTTATTATCTCTGCTTTTCCCTCATTATCCTCCACCCACTCCACCCCTTTCTTAAGCCTAACAGTCCCTTCCTACATGTCCCTTTTCTAAGTTATATAGTGAAAGAAAGTCATCTCCCCCTTTTTAATTCCTTCAGCTATCTGCAGCTTCTTCTGTTCCTTTGCTCGCTGAACTTCCTTACTTGCCTCACTAGCCAACCTTAGGTAATTTTCCCTATCCACCTCTCTTTTGGTCTTCTTGAATTTTCTGTAGATCAACTTCTTTTCCCTTACTGCCTGGACAACCCCAGAACTGAACCAGCTAGGCGCTTTGGCTCTTGTGTTCCTACCCCTTAGCCTAACACACCCATCTGTGACAACCAGTATTCCTTTCTTAATGACGGACCACTTTTGGTCCATCCCCATATCTGCTTTGATGCCCACCACATGGCTCTTGAGCACTTTACCCATTTTCCTGAAATCTGCCCTCCTGAAATCCAAGATTTTGGTCTTAGTCGGGATGCTTTCCCTATCCATATCCAACTGGAACCACATTGTGCAATGGTCACTTCCACCCAGTGGCTCCCTGACCATTATTTCCTGTACATGCTCCCCATTTGTGAGCACCAGATCAAGAATTGCCTCAGCTCTTTGTTCAGTGATGACCCTGACTCAGGAACCTACTCTGCAGTCCTTCCATGATCATTTGACTCCTGTTGTGGAGGGTATGCTCCAGTCAACCTTGGGCAAGTTGAAGTCCCCCACAATTACCACCTCTCCTTTCCCCGCAGCTTCCAATATTTGTGAGCTCAATTCCCTGTCCCTCTCCTCATCCTGACTGGGTGGTCTATAAACCACCCCCAACCTCACCTTTCTCCCTCTATTGGACCTTAACTGAACCCATAATGCCTCCACCTCCCCTTCCTCTTACTCCTCCCTTGTGCAAGTTATTCCCTCCCTGATATAAACTGCCACCCCTTCCCGACTACCTTGTCCCTCCTGTGTAGTTTATATCCCGGGATTGCAAGGTCCCAGTCATAGTGTGATGTTGCCCAAGTCTCAGTTACTGCAGCTATGTCCACCTTCCTCTCTGCTAATAGTGCCTGCAGGTCATCCATCTTGTTTCCAAGACTCCATGTATTCAGAGACACCACCCTCCACCTAGAATCTGACTTTCTTCTCTTCTTTCTATTCTTCTATTCACATTTATTCCCTCTGTGTGCACCCCTCCATGTACCCTTGTTATGTGTTCCTCTCCCCTCCACCCTTTGATAACTGTGTTCTTGCCCCTTACACCTCCTCCCTTCAGTCCTCTTCCATCACTATGGGGGGGGGGGAAGTTCTCTGACCTCCTCCTCTCAGAGTCTGTGGGCCTGCATACCCGCTGCCCCCCAGTAGTTTAAATTAAGTGTAGTGGTTATGCATTCCCCAGTTTGTCCCTGAGTACCCTCAAACCCTCCCTACTGAGGTGTAGCCTGTCTGATGAAAACAGTGCTTTGTTTGACCAGGTCTCCTCCCAGTCCCCAATACAGATAAACATCTCCTCCCTGCACCATTTCCTCAGGGTTCTATGTGATAACGGTGACTACCTATAGGCTATCACCATTATCACGATGTCAGAATGCTGAAAGCATTTTTGGCACTCTGAAACCCTCAGCATATAGGACAACAGCACCGGGGACATATATTTCAGTGCTTTCTGTGGGGGACTACCCCTCCATACCTCCCAATTCTCAGCTCCAGGGGTTCATGTGGGGGTGAAAGCATGAAAAATAAAGGTTCAGTCCGGCGCAATAAAATTGCACTGGCAATCGACCAACCTGGTACCTCATCCACCCCAACCACAGGCCAACCCCCAATGCCACGATACAGCTCGGCAACCCACCGCAGCACCATCCCCTACAGCCCCTATGCCCCTCCCAGCCCACGCTCACCATGCTCGCCCCCCCATGTGTACGTATAGCGACATCCTGTCACTCATTTCACCCACTCTCCCATCCAGTCACTCTACCCTCCCCATCACCATGAGGGATTTTGCCCAGAAAGAGTCACCATTACCAATGGCACCTTTCTCCATGCACCCTCCTCATGGGATACCTTTCCTCAGCCAGTCATTAAAATCCTCCATTCTTCTTTTCCTTGCTGTGCTGGCCGTTGGTACTGGTATCACCTCTGAGGAGGACAGTGAACTTCCTTCCTCCCTGCAGATTTTCTCTAACTGAACCTACTTTACACTACCTCAACCTCCTCCCCAGCTAGGTCATTGGTTCCTAAATGTATAACTAAATTAGGTTTTCCTCCAACCTCCCTTACTACTTCCCTTATTCTTGGGCCCACCTTTTCTGCTGTCATCCCTGGCATACAAACCACCCTCCTGTTTGCATTTGGGTCCCCTTTCCTTCCCTCAGTGAATACCCCTAATTATGGAGTCCCCTATGATTACTACCTTTCCATCACCTGCACCCGTGCTACCCGTCCTTCCTTTCTTACCTTCAATACTAGCTGCTTTCCCACCTAACTGCTCCCTCTGCACCTTGGTGAACTTATCTCCACATCCACAATTTATTCCCTTAACTGTTTTTCCATCTCCCACTCTACCTCTCCCCTTCTGACTATCTGTATCTGCTTTCAGTTTTCCCTCCCCTCTTCTTTTCCTTTTCTCTCCCACCCCCATTCTCCACTCCATTTTGCCTGCCTCCTCTCCCTTACCCACCCTGATTAGTTCCCTCTCCCCTTCCCTGTACTCCTACTCTCAGCCCTGGCTCAACCTGACCTCCTACCTCACCTCCTCCTGCTGCCCCCTCCCTCCTTCCAGACAGTGTTGCAAATCTGTTTAATAAAGGCACCCTTTTAGAATGTCCCACCCCTAATGCTACTCTTACATTCCCAACCCTTCTTCTTACCACTTGCCATTCCTCCACCCTGGGCTCCCTAGTCCTCTGAGGGAGAGATACTCCTGTATACTGGGTGCTCCTCCCCACTCCCATCCCCTGCCTGATGCCCTCAGTTCCCTGGGCATCACCCCTCTGCCTTTTCTTCCACTGTTCAGCTCCTCTGACTTCCCACACCATCTTCCATCTGAGCAGCCTTATTTCAGCCCTTAGCTGCTTCAGGCTGTTACACACAAGACATCCCCCTTTACTCTGCAACACCCCCAGAAAGACTGCTGCCCCACAGCTATTGCAATTTACCACTCTCCTGTTTCCCATACATGTACCTGTTGCCCCACATCCTCCAAGCCCAACTTCTCCTAGCCTCCAATTATACATAACTATAAAATTCAAAAATATATACATTTCTGTCTCACTTTATCATCAAAATATAACAGCAATCTCAATAATCTAGAACTCAGTAGGCTGCTGCTTCCAGTGTTCTATCAAAACTTGAATTCTATGCCAAGTAAGCTGTTTCTTAGCAACCACCTGATTCTAGCTCAAAAAATATTTATAATAACTAGGCAGCACTTTCTCTCAATGTACTGACCAGGTTGATATTTTCCATAACAACTGGCTGGTTGTTATGACATTCATGAGCCATGCCAGTCAAACTATACTGCTGCCTCATTGGCCAACATTCTGTATGTGGGCGGGGCCAAACAGTCTCACAAACTGCTGGAGAAAAATTGCTGGTCTTTTATTATAAAAAATAAAAGATAGGGAGCGTGTTTCATATGAGAATTTAATGTACACCCTCATTGTGGATGTTAAAACCGGCTCGCCTCGGGTTTATGTAGCATCCACAACTCGGGTGTGCATTAAATTCTCATATCAAACCCTTCCCCATCCATTATTCTCTATTTAATGAATGCCTTTTAAATCATCAGCCCAGAAATCCCATGAAACAGTGACAAACAAAGTCAAAGTACCACCTAAACAACATGTCACCACCCAGCAACAAGCCAACTAATCCTGGTGACAAGGAAACCCCACAACAATTTCAAACAAACTGCCTATCTACTGCATATAAACAAAATGAAACCTACACACGATATGATCCACCACAGAACAAACATGCTAACTGTACTGTTCCCAACTAACATAAAACACATATATCCCACATCTTCCTGTAGGCAACAATACCTTCCTTCTCAGTCCACAAACTGTACACACACACACAAAAAAAATTTAAAACTAGAAAAAATGTCGAACATTTTCACTTATCTATGGGAGCTCGGCGTAGACACTGCCACTCTGCTACCAGCATTCTAGAATCCTTCTGGCAATGGTGTGTGTTAAAAGGGGACAGAAGAATAAATCTGGCCAGTCTATTATAAGAGAATGTCAACATATCTAGGCACTGTTGGTTGGCAAGCCTATAAACCATATTGCCATATTCTAGGAGTAGTAATATTTGTTGTATTGCTGTTGTATTTCACTTTTGGAAAGGTATTACTGATACAGATATGCTTAATGCTCTCATTCTTGAATTAGCCTTTTTGTGTTTCCTTGCATGTTTGCACAAGAAACACCTTGGGACAGTATCGCATTTCAGAGGTGTGCCAGGGACGAGTCCAATGCAGAACACTGCACAGTGAGCACGACTGTGACACACCAATGAACGGTGAAGCCCAGTGTGACAGCTGTTGGAATTTCACAGTGGGAGCTAGCCTTCACTTGAGAGAAATTAACTGCACCAATGAGAGAGTGCACTTCATTCCTCTCATTTGCATAGTAGCCATTACAACTCACGTCACAAAGCACCTCCAGCCCTCCGATCTGATTTGGAACAAATAGGAAATCCCTCCCGCTCCCTCCCTCCCTCTGCTGCTGTCATCCCTGCTCCCTTGTTCCACGGCTGAAAATAAATCCCTCATGCTCCCTCCCTCTGCTGCTACTACCTGTCCTGCTCCCTCATTCCCTGGCTGAATAAATCCCTCCTGCTTCCTCCCTCTGCTGCTGTCCGTCCTGCTCCCTCATTCCCTGGCTGAATAAATTCCTCCTGCTTCCTCCCTCTGCTGCTGTCCTCCCTGCTTCCTCATTCCCCAGCTGAAAAAAAATTGCTCCCGCTTCCTCCCTCTGCTGCTGTCCTCCCCGCTCTCTCGTCCACCGGCCGACACTACCGCTGAAAATAAATCCCTCCCACTTCCTCCCTCTGCTGCTGTCCTCCCCGCTCCCTTGTTCACCGGCTGACCCTATGGCTGAAAATAAAACCCCAGTGTGCCCAAATTTATGTTGCATTTTGTACGTGTAAAGAAAGAAAACTGTCCCCAAAGGTATTTTTTCAAATTAACCCGTAACAAACTAAAACAGTCCCTCATTGTCTCCCCGGTCCCCCTTCCCCATCCCCACCCATCCTCTGCACACCCTACCTCCCCACAACCCCTTCACCCCATACTTACCTCCAGAGGTCAGAAGCAGTGATCTTCTGTGGACTAGGAACACATCTGCACTCTTCAAAAAGCGACCGGCAAACTGAGGACATGACAGTAAGCCCTATAATGGCAGTCGATGGAGTGGGTTTCAACTTAGGTTGATATCTCAGCCATTTTTAGGAATTGTGGCCCCACATTTTCAACATGGGGTTCATGGGACCCCACTTCATGAATACTGTCACTGTCATTTCATTTCTTGGTCCCAAAAGGTGATTTCTCAGTCATGGCGCGAAATCACCTTTTGGGACCGATTAACAAGACAACAGTGCCACTGTTCATGAGGCGGGGTCTCAAAAAGCTCATGTTGCAAATTTGGTGAAAAAATTCAAAAATATGACTGCGTTATGAGCATGCATTGTACAGTTTCTATGCACGCTCCTAATGTCCCCAATTTTTTATATTTACACTCCAGATTTTAAGCATTGCCATTTTTTTGCACCTCCTTATGAACAGTACAGCTGTCATTTTTCACATCCTGCCCAAAACATGTTTTCACATCTGTGGTGCAGAATGGCGCAGTTGCTCTGTGAAATCACCTTTTTGGGATGAGTGACCAAAATGACAGTAGTACTATTCATGAGGTGGGGTCCCAAAAAGGCCATGTTAAAAACTTGGTCAAATGCATAAACCATGCAAGAAAACATTTGACATTGACAAATGCTTGTTTACAGTTATTCTTTTAAAGGGCTCAAAGCTTAAAGGGACACCGTCAGCTTTTTGACAAATATTCAATGCCCTTTGCTAGCTGTGCTTGTTCACAAATCTTGACTCACTAACTGCTGGCATGCTATTTGAAGGGCATAACTTGTACTAGAAATAAGTATTGTTTTGCAAAAAATAATTACAAGACACCAGACCTATTCGCCGCTGCTTCCTGTGCATCCAAGAGAGTGCTATGGCACTGACTTGCACTAAACTCAGAAAACAATATACCTTGTTCTATTTTCTAAACACTTTTTAAATCACATTTTTGCATTTTCCACAATCTGTATCTTCTCAGGTCTATTAAGTAAAATATTGTGATCCACCAAACTGAACGCCTTAGACAGATCGATGAACACCGTGCCCATCAGCTTCTTCCCATGCAGGGCCTGTGCCACTAAATTGATGAAGTGAATGAGCCCAGTATTTGTCAAATGTCCTAATCTAGTAAGGCAGAAGGGCAACATATTTATTCAACAAGGATATAATCAACAGGGTACTAGGGTGGAAAGATTGCTAGCCTTATGGATTAAGAAGCAACAAATCAAAAAAGTAGTTCAAAAATTTAAAAAAAGACAACAACTCAGAAGTAATAGTAAATAAACCTATTGAAACAGCAAAGCAGTTTAAATTTATTTATTTATTTTATTTATTTATTTCATAGCTAGGATTACAATTACCTTTGAACCAGGGGTTCTTTTACAGAGGTTCCGTGTCAAAAGATGTAAACAATGTTAAAGGGGCACTGTCAGCTTTATCCCTCCGTTTTCGTTAATCTCTGTGCAGTGTGCCTTATGGCACACACCTAAGTAATTATCACTGCAGAATAACCCCATGGACTTAGAAAATCAGCACAAATACCTTATATATGAGTATTTAGTGAAGGTCGTCTTTCCCTCGGGTCCTCCAAAACTCCACTAACACCGGAAGCATAACCCCATTGAGAACACATGCCAGGACCAAGCACGGTCACAAAGTAGCATTTTTATAGCCGACTTTAAAACATGCCCTCATATAAGCGTCGTAAACTGCTCCTATTAATTTTAAATTAAAAACCGAGCCCTGCGTGGCCATAATTTACTTCAACCGATGCGAAATCCGCACATGCGCAAGCGGAGTATGATCTTGCGCATGCGCATGATCTCCACACATCTTTATTGCAAGCATGCGCGGGATTTTGGCATTGGTTTTAAAAAGTAAATTGCGAGCCACATGGGGCTTGGTTTTAATTTTAGATTTCTAGGAACAGTTCGTGAGGTAAACGTTTATATGGGCAGTGTGTTCTTAAAGCAGGCTTGGCATAAAATGTTACTTTGTGACCATGCTCGGTCCTGGTGTGCATCCTCAATGGGGTTATGCTTCCGGTGTCAGCGTTGTTATGGACAGCCGGAGGGAAGGACGAAGTTCACTAAATATTTATAAATCAGGTATCTGTACTGAATTTCTACATCCATAGGGTTATTCTGCAGTGCTAATTAGATAGGTGTGTGCCAAAAGGCACACTGTGTGGAGATTAATAAAAACGGAGGGGTAAAGTTGACAGTGCCCCTTTAAACAATAGGCAAAAAAGGAACATAAAGATCCAGGATACAATAGGGTCACCAGCTTTGGATGCGGTTAAAACCGGATGCGAAACCACACCCCAAACTCCACCACTGGCTCCACCTCCTTTTTATGACTCGCGTGTATATCGATCCTTCTACAAAGCCATTTGTAATGTTGGAATAGACATTATTAGTAGGAAATCATTTTTATACTGTTGTTTATTTTATTTATTTATTTTTATTCTTTGGCAACCAGGTTACCTCCCATAGGCCACATAGCCCATTTTACAGGAGTGATCCAGGAGCACAGGAAGGTTAAGTGACTTGTTCAGGGTCAAACGGTATATAAGTGGAGGTTGAGGGGAATCAAATTCAAGTCTGCTGGATGTGCCAAGCTCATCCATAGCTTATTTGCTCAGCCCTCTGTTAAACACTCTCCCATTTTCTTTCCATGTCAGTCATGTATTCTGATGCTTTGACCAATTTTAGATAACTTAATTTTCAATGCTTTTGGTACACTTAATACTGCACTGTGTTCCTCTTTACCTCAGCAGCTACTGTTGTTTCTTTTTATATTTCTAAGACATTCCACAATTTCAGACACACCATTCCATGCTGTTTCTCTGAATGACCTGTCAAAGCGTAGCTAGTATCATGGAATGCTCAAGTAATACAAAAAATGAGAGCAAATGTAGTAATAAAGGCAATAAAAGTTAGATTACTAATTTAATAAAAATGGGTCTAAAACATACCAGAATATAGGACAAACAAAAAGAAACACATGAGAGCACATAAAGGTGTAAAAGCTGTTTCCTGTCATAGCAGTAAATGACCATACTTAAAATTCAGTGTGGAAAAGATTAGGTTAATTTACTGCTAATGATCTTAATGGCCATACTTTATACCCCTCAGACAGTCTGGTTTTACAAAGGCAGGTCTGAATGAATGTGACATCAGAACTTCTTTGTAACCTGCACATGTAATGCAGCCAAAACTGTGAATGATTTGATACATCAGTTTTAAGAGTATATGAGCAGTCAAAATGGCCCAAAAACCGGACTGCATTTAATCAAAACCGGATTACCGGATAAGGACCCTAAAAACCGGATTATCCAGTCAAAACAGGATAGGTGGCAACCCTAGGATACAATACAACAGGGTGTAGAAATCGAGGCAACAAAATTAACAAGGTGAATTCCAGGTAGAAGACACATGAGTTACAATGGTGTCCTGAGAGCAAACAGTTTAATTAAATAGCCAGGGCTGAGTACAATTAGTGCAAATACTAAACGCAGTCCAAGATCAGACTTTGTCAAACTACCAGTTGATATAAAAGATACAATGAAGGGCCAGGGGGAGCATGGCTAAGGAAGGAAGGAAGGAAGGGATAAGGGGGGAAGGGAGGTGATAAAGGAAGGTGGAGATTTGGAGGAGGAGAAAAGCAATGGGGGGGAGTGGGACATGGGGGGACAAAGGGTGGCATGGACAGTAGCAACAGATTAAAGGGGTCAGTCACACTTACTAAGATTTACTTAAATTATACTACCAAAACTTACAGTGTACACTGTGTTTATCAGAAACATGACTCAAGCCCTCTGTACCCAACAATCTCTGCAACATAACAGGATATTGCTTCATTAGGTACAATAGGCCCTCCCTCAAATGAGTAGGCAGAACTATGATCTATTTTAAGTCACACCTTAACCTCACTACTTCCAACTCCCCCCACTTCCTAATGGAACTTCCTTTGAACTATCCCACAGTATTTTAACATTAGGAAAATCTAAAAAACTGAATATCTTCTGTGCATACCTTCCCCCAGCCATCATCCATGATGCCATCAGACATAAAGGACTTCCCTCTCTCATTGACATTGCTGGCCTCTGAGTGAGCAATAACGACTTTGTTATCCTTGGGTACTTCAGTATTAACTGGTTTAACTGAATATTGACCTTGTTGTCTCTTACTTCAATGCAGTCCTTTCTATGCTCCAGGACAAGCATGCTCCCATTACCTCCAGGAGTGTCCGTGGTCAGAAAACTAAATGGCTAACATGCCCCCCTCCTGTCCCTCCTGAAAGAAAGAGACAAATGTTGGGCTACCTTCATAGCTTCTAACTCTAGTTCTGACTGGACCACCTATAGATCTCTTAGAAATAGGTGTAAACAAGTTATCTGACAGAGCAAGAGTAATTATTATCACACGGAGTTCGCCTCCCCTAACAACCCATGCCAATACTGGAACCACCTCAAATGGTCCCTTGGACTTAATAGCTCCTCTACCCCTTCATGATCAAAGGTATCAACTGCAATAACCCTCATACTATATCCAATGCCTTTAATAACCCGTTCTCTGATCTCTCAGGATTTACCTCAGTCCTTGGCAATACTACAGGATACCCCTTATCTCCCCCTGTTGTTCCTCCAAGTCCGTACCCCCCTTTACTCTTCAAGCATGTCAGCACTGATGAAATCCATAAGCTACTTAAGCAGATCTCCAAATCCAAATCTGCTGGTCCTAATGGCATTGAACCAAAACTGCTTAAACTTGCTGCTCGGGAGTTGGCAGCTCCAGTGACCAGAATCCTTAACTTATCACTCTCCTTCAACATCATTCTGTCCACCTGGAAACTGGCTAATATAGTGCCTGTATTTAAAAAAAGGAATTGCAAACTCATATCCAGTTACAGACCTATTGCCATACTACTGGTTCTGAGTAAAGTTCTTTAAAAAATTGTTGATACCCAATTTAATGCTTACCTAGACAAATATGACCTCCTGTGTCCAGCCCAGCATAGATTTCATAAAAGCCATTGTATTACCACTGCACTGCTAACGCTAACAAATAGCATATTTACCTCTCTTGATAAAGGCGAATACACTGGAGCATTATTTATAGACCTTACAAAGGCCTTTGATTCAGTTGACCCCCTCCATTCTTCTCAGCAAGCTAAGTACCCTGGGGTTATCCGAACATGTTCTACCCTGGTTCACCAGCTACCTCTGTAACAGGCATCAGTCAGTCAGGATCGGCTCCTCTTTCTTTGATTATCGTCATCCATTCTCAACATCCCCAAGGATCTATACTAGGACCTTTACTATTCTCCCTGCTCATTAATTCAATCCACCACTGTTGTAAACACTGCACCCCTCTCCTATACGTTAATGACCTAGTGTTCTTCAGCAATGCTACAGAAGTAGCAGACACCAATAGCACCCTAACCTCTGATCTTAAGGCCATCCAAACCTGGCTTAAAAAATATAAACTTCTAATGAACCATATGGAATCCCAAGCTATGCTCTTCGGAACCTCTCATCAGCTAAAAAATACTAACACTCAGTTAACAGTACTTTGTGACAATGGCTCCTCCCTGGATACCATCATTTCATTTAGGTATGTAAGTGTCACTCCCTAGAATTCTCCCTTCACATATCCTCTGTCTGTAAGGCAATAAACTTCGGCCTTGGTCTAGCATACTAAGCCAGCCCTACCTCTCCTTGTATGTGTGCAGAACTTTCCTTTTTTTATTTACTATGCTTTTTTCCCTACTGACTCATCAGTAACTCAGCCCTTGGTCACAGCCCCTCTGTATCCTCACCTCTGGCAATGACTGAGCTCTCCACAGTCACTCCTGGCTTGCCCCCCAGAGGGCGGGGTTGCGGAGCTGTTCTCCTACCAGCGCCGCACTACAAATATCTGGTCGGGAGAGCCGGTACTGGAAGCTAATCAGGGCCCAGAGGGAAAGGTGCCACATAGTGATGAGCCAGCAGCATTTTATTCCCCCTGTAAGCAGGGCAGGGATGCGCAATGATGGCCAGCATCTACTCCGCCCTGAAGTCTTGCTAGTGTTGGTGCATTGCGATGAGCCCAGCCTCCACTGGGTACCACTTGTGCACCGAGCACTTGACCCCCCTTCCTCCTGGAGAAGGAGAGCAGTCCGAGGGATGCTCAATCCTTCTCCTCCCAGCTGGCCCTCCAATGACCCGGGTCCATTTCCGAACCCGGGTCGCCAGCGTCGCAAGTGGAAATACAACAGCTGCACCGACGGGCTGGCCAGGTATGCATGCAAAACTATTGCACATAGTTTACTCCTTCCTAATCTAACTTATGGCCTGCCAGTGTTTTCACACACCTCCAGCACCTTGATGCACAAATGGGAAGTGGGGTACAGCAACATCTGTTGTTTTGCACTTGCGTGCAATCGTCTCACCCGGTTGCATACTTTGTAATAAATTAGGTTGGCCATTTCCTTCAGCCTTAGTGGACCTTTCCCTGGGAAGGATTATCCACAGATCACTTCTGAACTAATTGCCCCCCTTCCTAGCTTCCCATCTTGTACCTTATAAAAAACATTGCTCCCTTAGATCATCAGACTTTGATCAGCCGTTCATCCCCAGGTCAAGGTCTAAGTATGGTGAAATGGCCTTCTCTACCATAGCCCCCAAACTTTGAAACAGCATCCCAACTCCTTCAGAAGCCAACTCTGCTCCTACCAGCTCCAGCGCTTCATTGTGCTTGCTCCTAATCACCTTGACCCCTTGCTACATCCCTACCACTTTATCTGGCAACTGATGAACTTGCCATCTCTCAAAGCACTTCTCACCCTTGCCTGTTAACCCTGCCTTAGGACTCTGATGTGCAAGTAACAGTACATTGCTTATGCTCATTGCTATTCACTCTTTTGCATATATTACCTCTCTGTATGTATCCCTGCACTCTATGTAAATTGCGTGTAACAGCCAATCTATGTACTGTATCGCTTCTTGTACCTTGTTAATGTCTTCAGTGAGCACTGTATAACCCTGCCTTTGTAACCTCATGGGTTATACCTGAAAATGGGCAAATGTCTGCCTAGTGCACTTCATCCTGTCAACAAAAACTAAATAAATAGGTATATCAGTGAAGATCCACCTAAGGGAGCAGAAATTATAAACAGATATTTAAATAATCTACATTTGCCAATGCTCACAGAGGAGGAAAGGAATACTTAGAGGCCCCTATATCCAAGGTTAAATTATACCTAGCTGTTAGGTTCATGGCAGGGTTCTGGGAGGATGGCATGGGCTGAATAAAGTGGGTAGGGCTTCATGACAGATAATGTAAGCCCCAGCATGTTACAATGGCGATAAATAACTGTACGTATATGGTTTGCATTTGGATATACAGTATGCATATGTTTAGGCTAACATTATCTGTGGTGTGACACAGTTATTTACCTATCATGGCATTTTACACTTTTTGTACTTCACGTATGTATCTGTCAAAGCTTTACACCAAGTTGTACATCAAAATGCACTATCACTGTATATCAACATGCATAAATATTGGTGGCAGGTATACCTTGACAAAACACCCCGTGGTGCGGTGTAAAATGTTGGTGCTACTGTGGAAGAGGTTCTCTGTTTTTACTGGTAAATCCAAACTTTAATAAACTTTTGCGATCACTTTAAGTTCTTTGTTAATGGTCTAGTTCAATATATTTTGCTGGCACCAGGCTGTTTGCGCATTGTAATAATGCACTTTGTCCATGGCGCAGTGAGCTCTCATAGTACTAAGTGGCTCCATTTGTTGTTTCAACAAGACTGGCACTTGCCCGCTGTCCTTCATGCTCTTCACGCTTGGCAAAGAATTACTGACAGAGGGTGTTCAGATGAACCCAGAGGTAATAGGAATTAAAATGGGAGGAGAGGAAGTAAAGATTTTCTTATATGCAGAAGAACCAAGAAACAAAGTTCACTAGCCACACAGTCAAAAAACTCTTTAGTGTAGTGTTCTTTTATAATATTCTTGCACAGGAAAATTATATGTAGCATGTCTGCTTGGGTGAGATAATAATATGTGAAGGACTGCAATCAAATGGAAGCAAAGTTACAAGTGCTACGCTGGCAGCGATATATAAAAACGGGCATCACAAGGAGAGCTGTGAAAGGCTGTAAATGTAGAAGAAAGGAGAAAACTGGTGACAAATAGCAAATACATTTTTCCTGTATAAGGTGGTCCAATAGGGATTTGAAGGCCAGAAGACAGATAGTATTAATAAGTTTTAGGGAGCACTAGAGATTATTCCACAAAGCATGGACAGCATGGCTAATTGCAGATTTGCCATAGCGGGACACTACCCTAGGTATATCTAGTAATATGTAAGAGTATCTCCTCAATGAATAGGTGCAGGGTGTGCACTTAAAGAAGCCCATGATGGGGGGGGTGCTGTGGAGCCCAAGCAAGATGGAAGCTTGAAGACAGAGCTCCTCGAATTTAGCTTACTAAAACGTCTGAAATTCATGTTATTTGTGAGGAAAGTCAGTGTATTTTGATAGTTTAACGTGGTGGAAAGGCTGATGACAAGGATGGGGAACCCCCGTAAAGATAAATCTTCGGGAGACGGATCTAAACTCAGAAATCCTCCAGGACCCCAGAACACGCGGTCTATCCTAGGCCACGTCTCTGAAGCTGTTGAGGAAGGAACGGAGGAAACAATGCAGTCGCTTTGGTCTCAAACTTAACCGACTAATTAAATCGGTTGCAGGACTGTCAGATAAATTCAATAATTTAACTAATAGAGTTGTGGCTATTGAAACTAGTGTGAAAGCTAACATGACAGCAACAGCCGAGGTTACAAAGCGAGCAGACGCAGCAATGGGAGCTGTTTCGGCAGTCCTGAAGGAAAACTCGCATTTGAGGTCCAGAATCAAAACTCTGGAGAACCAAGCTCGAGCTCATAACCTGAGACTGCTCGGATTAGCGGAGGGGTGTGAGGGGGACCACTTGCTGCTGTATCTACAAGAGTGGCTAGTGCAGCAATTAGGCGAGGAAGCTAGTCCGGCAGTGCAAAAATTTCAGAAGGCTTACAGAATCACTTCGAGAGGATGGCCTAATAATCCGGAGGTACCACGGGCTGTTGTGGTGGTAACTGATGGGGTTGGCTCCAGAGATCTTCTGCTAGCACTGGTCCGACACAAGAAAACCTTACTCCAGAATGGCCAAGTTGTTAGCATGTTTCCAGACTTAAGCTATGCCACTCGCCAAAGATGCAAGCAGTTTGATGGTGCTCGCGCAATTTTAAGAGAAGCAGGCATCTCCCATAGGTTAGTTTTCCCAGCACGATTAAGAATAGTGTCCCGGGGCAGGGTTTATGTTTTTTCGAATCCTACGGAGGTGCTCAAGTGGTGTCAAGGAAATGTTGCTGCTCACCCCTGTGATGCGGCCAGAGAAGAACTTACATCGAACGAAGAGGAAACCTGAAAAACTGATAAGTAAATGGGACAATAAATGATCTGGTCTGTTGGGGAGGGAAGAAGTTATTCATATCCAGATTACCTATATAGGAGGACTTTTTACTATCAGTTTTAATCAGATTCTCTTATAATTTTGGATTTGAAGCACTCCCCCCCAACCTCATATGATCTAAAGATAAACCCGATATGCCTGTACCATAATTTAACCGTGCCATTACAATAATTTTTAGTTGATATGATGTTTAATCAGTCGTGCTTTTACCTTCTATGTTTACTGATTATAACGTTAATATGTGAAGCCAATGTAGCTTAAGGCTGAAATGACTTTCTTCACAGATAATGAATCTGGAGCAAAGTTTTTTTGTTTTTTTTTTTCCTTCTGGTTGATGTTCTGCTCTTCTAAAAGGAGGTTTGCACATATTAGTGCACTAATTATAAAAAAGGCATGGTGATTTAACTTCCCCGATTTTAGGGGTATGAATATTTGCAATTTTAAGACTTTGGACATACGCACTAAAAACCATGCAGCTTATGGGTTCGTTTGCAGCTTATTGTATACAGTTAATTTACTAAGTTTTTTATTGATGATACCCTCCAGTGTCGTATCTTATAGCATATACAGACCATTTGAGTGTATTAAGAGGAGTGGCGCCCTCATGGTTTTATTTTTATGAATGTCGTATGCTAGTAAAATGTAACTGAATGTTTGATGAATAATCAATAAACATAAAGTTTAAAAAAAAAAAAAAGAAGCCCATGATATAAAAAGGGAGTTTATTCAGGATTGCTCTGTAAGACCATAATATGGCATTTTTTAACCTTCTATTGGGAAGCGAGGGCCAGCCAAATTGAGCGTATAGAGCCCAATAGTGAGTTCTGTGGGGGGGGGGACCGTTAGTAATGAATCTTAATGCTCTGTGGTAGGGTATGTCCAGTTTACTAAGGGCTGATTTAGAGCAATGACTGTAAATGAAATTTGCATAGTCAATGAGGGGAAGAAAAGTGGTCTGGACCAGCCTTATTTTTGCTTCATAATTAAGAAGTTACTTGATTCTAAAGAAGAGGTCTAGCCACTTTTTTAGCTTCCTGGAGAGTTCCTCAATATGTACTATGAATGATAGCTGAAAATCAAGCCAGAACCCCAGACATTTAAACTTGTCAACCACCTCAAGCTATTCACCTCGGAGGGTCATTATCTGGAAGTGGGGCAGGTGGTAGAAATACTTATGGCTTGGGCATGGGGGGGAACATGACCTTTGTTTTTTTTTTTGTAATTTTTATTTGCGTTTAGCAACAACTTGAGTTGTAAAATATTGTGTTGGAACTGGTTGAAGTCATGCTGCAGGTGTGCTCAGGCAAGGGAGGGCCTGGAGACATATAAAACCATGTAGTCAGCAAAGAGATGCACATTAGCCATCCTAACATTAGTGTTGATGTTATTTATATAAATTAAAAATAGTAAGGGCCCAAGTATGGACCCGTGGGGTACTCCTCTGGGTGGAGTTCTGAGTGGGGGAGAGATAACCTTGCACCTTGACTTGTTTCTGTCTGTCCATAAAGTAACATGAGAACTAACGCATGGCGGTAGCAACTAGACCAATATCCTTTAGCTTATGGAGAAGTATTGTGTGATCCACAGTATCAAAAACCTTGCTCAGATCAAGGAAGACTGCACTGACAAGATGTTTAATATCAAGCGTGGCTTGCCAATCATTGGTGACTTTTTCCAGAATGGATATGGTACTGTGTTTTGGTCTAAAGCCAGACTGTAAACGGTTGAGGAGGTTGGAGGAGTCCAGGTATTGCCTTAGCTGCATATTAAGTAATTTTTTGAGTAATTTAGTTAATATACAGTGGTAGTCATAGAAAAGTTTCGCAGTACTGAGGTATACCTAGGTATACTCAGGCAGAATCAGGCAGGATCACATTACAGTCAATGCAAATTACCTCAGTGGTACTTCGAGGTACCTCGAGGTAGGAAACTTTTCGACAACTACCACTGTAGGTAGAAGTGATATGGGCCAGTAATCGTTGAGGTCACAGGTGTTGCCAAACTTAAAGAGGGGGCTTATATGCGATATTTTCCAAGATGAGGGAAGGACGCTGTGTGTAAGAGACAAACTGAATAGATGTGTGATGGGCACTGTAAGGTAAGGGTGGCCCAGTTTGAGGAAAAGAGGTTCGAGCCAATCGGCACCAGCACTTTTATTTTGATATCTAGAGAGATTAAAGGGTCCTCTACCTGTTTAAATGAAATAGGGATGAAGCTAAACTTGGAATGTGGCTGGGTATTCGAGGGGACAGTTGGATGGGGGTCAGTACGAGGGGTATGAAGGTGGTTTATTGGGGACATATCAAATGCAAGCCCTGCAGTGGTGAAATGGTTATTTAGTTGCTCTAACATGTGATACATATTTGTGAAGGTGTCTCCATGAGAAACAATCTTGGTGGGCAGGAGGGAGATGAGATATGCCCTTCGATCTCCCTTAGAGTTTGCCAGAATTTTGTGGCATTGTTTTTGGAGGAGTCTAGTGCATTTTGGAAGTACTCCACTTTAGCAGACTTTATAAGTTTGGTACAGTAGTTCCTTGGTACCCTGAATGCTATCCAATCAGATGCATGCTTAGATTTCCTAACCTTATTCTAAAGTTCATCTCTGACCTGTAGTGCTGTTTTTAGTTCTCTGGTAAACAAAGGGCAGGTTTTGCTTCCTTGTTCGCATCTTCACTAAAGGGATGTATTTGTTCACCACATTCAGAATGCTTCTTGGAAGCGAATACAGGCCTCAGTGACTGTAGGGGCAAGGTAGAATTCTTGCCATCTTATGAGGCTCAGCTCAGACAGGAAGTCAGTGCAACTAAAATTGCAGAGATTCTATTTGTATATAAAGATGGAGGCAGAAACATGTTTTGAGGAGACCCTCACACATGCAATGACCCTGATGCTAGCCATCAACTTCTATTCTTGCTTTCTTTTTTTTTTTTTCGTTATTATAATTTTTATTCATTTTCCAAATACTGGGGTACAAGGGAGGGGGGTAAAAGTCATGAATTCACCTTTATACAGAGATTGAGACGGAAAATAAATCCATATATCAGAGCTATATATTCAAGTTTCACAGTATGTCCAAAATTGATAGGCATAAGAAAAATAAGCTATAATAATAACAGATACAGGCTTTAAATTACAAACCATAGAATGCATTATAATTTATGAACTGTAAGTCATAAAGGACCCATGTCTGACTTTCTGTAAGCCCCAAAGCATCTAACTGGTGCAAGAAAAGCTGGATGTGGCTGGTCCCATCCCCCTAGGTTAGCCCCTCATCTGACCCAGTACCCTTAGGGGACAAAGGTAGAGTCCTTCGACATAATATACAGTACCCATCTAGTCCATTTCAAGGTAAATAAATCAGATTTATCATTTAGATGGTAGGAGATTTTCTCCGACCTATAAACCCGGGTCACTATCTCTGTCCACTCTGACATTGTGGGGACCTGGGGGGTAAGCCAGCAGTGAGTCAAGGCTTTCTTAGCCACCATAAGAAAAATCCCCAGCAGGTAACGTGTATGTGTGTCCTTAAATTCAGGGGGAAAAATATGGAGGATAAATAAATCAGCAGTAATGGTTATTGGGATGCCAAAATGGCCACCCAGTTCAGATTGTAGTGAGTCTAAAAAGGGCTTTATCAGCGGGCACATCCAGAAAATATGAGTATGGTGTGCCCAGGGTTCACCACACTGATGCCAGCAGGCCCCCGACCTTGTTGATGAATAATGGGCTGTTGTGACAGGAGTGCGAAAATACCTAGATAGTATTTGCCAGGAGAATAGTCTACAGCTGTGGGAATATGTAAGTTTAGCTATTGAAAGACAACTGTTGAGAGGTCTGAATCTCACCTTCAGATTCTTGACGATATTGGGAATGCAAGTAATCACAAACAAGTTGCATTCGAGTAATAAACAAGTTTATTACTACAAAAGGGATAAATCACAGTTGCCCTAAGCAGTTCTTACCAATACGAACTGGGAGCCAGTGCTAAGCATTCCCTACACCTCGAGGTTTCTCTGTAGTCTCTTGGGATCTCTTGGGTCTCCGAGATGTAAAGCCTGTGCATTACATTATATACCTACGATAATTACTATGGTTACCAAAAGATAGAAACATTTCTAGTTACAGAGATGAGCCCTATTGGCTAAATTAGAGGTGGCTCCACGGTCCAAGATAACATTATATAATTCTGTAAAGTCATCAGTTTTAGAACAAAGAAGTTCTTATACATAGTCTTACATAACTACATGTAGTGGTACACATCACCGAAGGATGGCAATGTTGCCTTACATATTGTAATTACTTCAAGGACAGGTGTCTTGGCATCTGACAAGTAAGAAATAGACAGAAAATACATGGTATAATAAGTGTGCATTAGCAAGCAAAGTGGATTACAACAATATGCATTCATATCCTGACATCTACTCTTGTACGGTAGATGCCCTTAGCCCTAAGTATTAGTGTAACCTATACCTAAGCATTAGCTGTCTATGGTGTACCTCTGAGGGTATCAATTAGGGTGCAGGGACCTCGTGTAACACAACCCTTGTACCATTTTTGTGTAGGACTGTCAAAGCCAAATTCCATGATCCACTTAGCACATATACTCTCAGTATTCATTCCCAAGGTATCCCCGAGTGCCCTATACAGAACATATATGATGTGGGGTGTACTGCCGGAATCAATGTGTTGTTGGAAACAGGAAATCAGTGTGGGGAAGTTTTCAGGGTTTTGTGTTTGGATTGGCAATGAGTAATAAAAATGTTTTAGCTGTAAATACCGATAGAAATCTTGGTGTCTTAAACCATGAGATTGGCATAGCTCCTGGAAAGATTTAAATTCTCCTCTGTTTTGAAATTGAATAAGATTGGAGAGCCCCAGATGTTCCCAGGAGACAAATGTATGGTCAAAAACATCTGTGTGGAAATCCTCCAAGAGAGTTATGGGACACATAAATGGGAGGAATGGGGAGAGAGAGAGAGATAGATGTCTACGTATTGCAGTCCAAGTTTTCATCTGGTGTGTAATCCAAGGGTTCATTGGTATCTGTTCCTGAGGGTGAGGGGGGAGAGTTTGGTACATCATATTTTTAACCAAACTCTTGAAAGGTATGAGACCCTCCTCCATTTCTCTCCACAGGGCAGGACTGGTTCTGGCTAGGCGGCACATGAGAAAGGACAGGTGTGAGGCCCAGTTATAGAGTTTGAGACTGGGGAGGGCCAGCCCACCCACTCCTCTTGGGAGGCTAAGAATAGATAGTTTAATTCTGGGATGTTTTCTGGACCATATGAATCTGCTGATGGTTTTATTCCATATCCGGAATGTTTTGTTTGAAATATATATTGGGACATTTTGAAATAAGTAAAGTACTAGGGGGAGGACCACCATCCTAATAACATTAACTCTCTGCAGTAAATTCAGTGGGAGAATACTCCATCATGCCAGGTCTGACTGAAGCGGGATAAAAAAGGTCTCATAATTATTTTTCATTGTGTCAGTCACCTGATGGGAGAGATAAATGCCCAGATACTTTAGTTTATCTAAATCCCAATGGAATGGGAACCTTTGTTTAAATGCTATAGTGGGGGTAAAATTAAAAGTCAAAGCTTCTGTTTTGGTGGTGTTCAATGTATAGCCTGAGCAACCACCAAATTGGTCTAGTATGCCAAAAACGGCTGGGACTGATTGGGCTGGGTTAGCCAGGAAAAGCAAAACATCATCAGCGTATAGGGCTATATGATGCTCCATCCCTTACATCTGTACTCCCTCTATCTGGAGAGAGTCTCTGATGGCCTGTGCCAGTGGTTCGATAAAAATGGCAAATAAACCAGGGAATAAGGGGCATCCCTGACTAGTACCCCTATTTAGGGGGAAATAAAGAGAATGTTGTCCAGAAACCTTCACACATGCCTGGGGCCTGGAGTAAAGTGTTTTAATCATGGAAATGAAAGAGAGGGGAAAGCCCATTTTTGACATAACAGCAAACAAAAAGGGCCATGAGACCCTGTCAAATGCCTTCTCAGCATCTAGGCTGAGAAGAACAGAAGGGGTTGTCTGGGCTTGCATTTCCTGTATCAGATGGAGAGCCCTTCTGGTATTGTCTGTGGTGGATCTATTACTGACAAAACCAGTCTGATCTAAATTAATTATTGAAGGTAAAACTGTATCCAGGCATTTAGTCAGGATGGACATCAGGAGCTTATAGTCCACATTTAGGACTGAAATTGGGTGATATGATGCACAGGATTGTGGGTCCTTACCCCGGTTTAGGAACAAGAGATACCACTGCGTATGACCAGCTAGGTGGGGGGTCTGATAAATCCTGCACCACATCATTGTAAACCTGCAAAAGAAGTGGTGCGAGCATTGGCTCCAGGTGTTTATAAAATTCCGCGCCATACCCGTCTGGGCCAGGGGCCTTCATAGTTTTAGTTTGCGAAATAGCAGCTTTTAGTTCCGAATACATTATAGGGAAGGTCAGGGAAGTCCGTTGATCCTCATTAAGTTTGGAAAGGCCTAGGGGAGAAAGAAAGGTCTCAATGTCCCCCAGGTCTGATGGGTGGTCTGGAGCATACAGTTTTTTTGTAGTAATCACTAAAGATCTGGAAAACATGTCCCACCTTAGTGCACAGGTTGCCCAATGTGGGATCCCTGATAGCAGCTATGGTGGTGGGATGATGCTGTTTACATAGCCTGAAGGCAAGTAAGTGAGAGGCCCTCGGGCCTATTTCACCATAACTTTGCCTAAGAAAGGCTAGGGCTATTTCTGTATTCTGCCTGGCCAAAGAGTCCAGCTCTTGTTTAACTTGTTTAAGTTGGGCCAAGACTGAATTGTGCCCCTGCTGGTGTGCAGTTTGGAGGAAATGGAGAGTCTGCTTCAGGCGGGTTTGTCTCTCTTTCCACTGTTTCATCAGGATTGACGAGTATTGTATAAGGTGACCTCGAAGGACCACCTTCAGCATATCCCACCTGATAGCAGAGGAAATTCCAGGATCTGAATTGTCTCTCTGTATTTCTTGTATTTTCTCATCAAGGAATTCCTGAAATGGGGTACTTTTAAGGTGGATTGGTTTAAATCTCCATAACATATTTAGTCTCTCAAGACCCATTTCCCATTTTGTGATTACTGGGGTGTGGTCGGAATGGGCAATATCACCTATAGTTACCTCTCTAAGAGCATCCAGACATTCTTTCTGTGTATAGCAATGATGTTTCCTAGAGTAGGAACCATGAACCGCTGAATAGAAAGTATATTTCCTATCTCTAGGATTAAGGGTCTGCCATACATCAACCCAACCCACCTCCTGAACAAATCTTTTAAAAAATTTGTGTGGAGCAGGTTGTCTGTCCCTAGCTGCCCCAGTGGTATCAAGATTAGGATTGGGGGAAATATTGAAGTCACCCGACAGTACCAGGGTGCCCTTGGTCAGCTGAACCACTTTATTCAAGAGAAACCTCTGGGTCTGCATAGTAGACCCCAGGGGGAAGTACGCATTGGCTAGAGTAACTTCCTTATCCTGCAGTATACCCTGTACCACCACCAATCGTCCCTCTTGGTCTGCCCATTCATATGTAGCTTTGAAAGGAGTAAGGCTAGAAATCAATATGATGGCCCCCCTCCTCCTTCCATTAGTGCAGAAGGAGGAAAACACCTGTGAGAACCCTCCTCTAGCGAGTTTTTCATGTTCCTTCTTCCTCATATGTGTCTCCTGTATGTATATAATACCTGCGTGGGTCTTTTTAAATAGGGACATCATTCTTGCTCTTTTAACAGGGCTACCTAACCATTAACATTCAAAGAAAAAATCTGCAGTGGTACATCAGCCATATTTACAAATTTCTAAAATCCAAGAAATATTGCTGTGCATTCCTCCAAACATCAACTTATCGACACTGTTAGGTTCTATCTCAATTAAAAGATGTGACTGCTATATGGAAGAAAGTGAGGAAGAACTTCCTCGAACTGTAGATAACTAAGTATCAACCCTAAGAACACTAACTGGGTAAACTGTAACCTGCAGGCACCTGCCAACTGGGTGGGAGCTGCAATACAACCATGGACTTCCATGAGGTTGGTCAGCCCAGAGAGAAGGGATAGGGTGACCAGCCTCCAAGGTGTGGCAAAAATTTTTTTGGGGCAGAGTCTAACCTAGGTTAGACCAGACGTTATACATCTCTTCATTGGGAGAAGGAAGGGGTAAGAGAGGAAGGTGGCCATGCCTCGTGCTCCACCAAGGTATATGCAGGTATACTGGCTAATCTTATGGGTATTCTGCTCCTTCTCATGCTGTCATACATATTAACAGAGCCCCCATTTATACCCCATTGTTTCAAACCTAGTCCTGTTGTATCCTCCTGGCCCCTGGATGCACCAGCTTTAGGGGCCCGATGCCCCCCCAACCCATACCCCTACCAGTACAGCATATGGTGAGGCAGAGCACAAGAAGGCAGAGTGTGCCCGCGGCACTAGGCCGCATAACATCAGTGGTGAAGTGACAAATGCTACCTCAATCTAAGAAGCCTGCACCCTCCAGAGGGCCACGTGTCATCCAGGGTCTGATGGTGCATATTAGGAGCTAGATACCCCCAATATTATCGTAAGGGCATTGATTAGTTTTAATATCCAAATTTGTATCTGGGGAAAATCCATAGCCAGGGCTAAAGGGACAATCCGTTAATGTTCCAGTTGACTATCACTCTGTTCCCCCATAACCCACCCACGGCCTAACCTTCTACCCATGTTCCAGCCTTGATCCCTAGGCCTTTGAATGCTGTCAGCCACCTAGGTGGCTAATCCATATGATTGTATGGTCAATGCTTCATCTGGATCCAGGCAGCGGTAGGGCCAAAGGCGTCCCCCCAAAATAGGGAGGACAACACCTCAGATCAACCATGGTCTGTTAATTACGGCCCATCAGGAGAGGGGGAACGCAGGGGAGGCAGGGCTTCCAGGTAGTCACAAGGAGAAATAAGTATCGAGGAGGGGATAGCCAAAATGGCCTACCTGAGATAGAGATAAATAAATAACTAAGGTCCCATTAGTTCATTCACTTTAATTCTTGATCATTTGGGAGATTTTCGTGCATCATCATAGCCCGTCTTCTCAATCCCTCGGCGATCTGCTGGATTGCCACTTCTCCCTCTTGTTTGCATTGCTCCCTTGAGGTTACCCTGGTCCACGCTTTCTGTGCCAGCTTAGATGCCAATGATGTGTTGGATTGCCTCCGGGCCAGTGAAGTGTCAATTACAATTTTGGCAAGTTCCTGAGCCACTTCTTCAGCTGATTCAAAAGTCTTGGGGCCATCCACCAGTTGAACCACCAGCTTTGCTGGGTGGGGAGTTTGAAACTTGAGCTTTGCTTCTTTGAGTTTTTTAAGAATTGGTGCATATGCTCTTCACTTCAATGCTGTCACCATCGGGTAGTCATTATCCACATAGATTCTGTGATCCTGATATGTCAGGTCCACCTGTTGCCAAGATTTGTGTAGTGCCATTTCCTTTTCTTCATAGCGAAAGAAGCGGATTAGGATAGCACGAGGACAGTTATTGAGCTGTGGGCCCAAGGTATGGTGGACCCGATCCATTTTGAGGGAACAACTGTCTGGTAGATCCAGTTTGATTTAAAAAATTGTTGCATAAAGTGTATGGGGTTGTTACCCTCTGAACCTTCTGGGAAGCCATTGACTCTTAGGTTATTCCTTCTGCTCCAAGCTTCCAAATCATCAGCTCTGTCCTGTAGGCCTTGTAGCATACGATGCAAGTGCATAATAGCATGCTCTGCACAGTCCACCTGAGAGCTGGTGTTCGTGGCCTGCTCCTCTATCTCATCGAGCCGTTTCTCCATTTTCCAGAGATCAGTGCGTAAGGCAGTAAATGTAGAATGGGTTTTCCTCCTGAAGTCCCGCAGCTCCTGTAGTACAACATCCATTTGCCTAGCAATATTGGGCACTGTGGAACAGTCCTGTTTTGAAAACTCGCCCTTGCTAGAGACTTGTGAGCAGTCGCTGTCCAAGCACATCCCGTCTGGATCAGTGTTGTCTATTGCTGCTTTTTGAGAGTCGGTTTTTCTCCGAGGCATCCTTGTCGGATATTAGGTGTACTTAGCCCCAGTTTTTGACTATTTGTAGTGGTTTTTAGTAATTTTGGGAGTTTTTAAACCTTCGTGGAGACGGAGCTGAGAAATCATGCAGCTACCTCAGGTACGACGTCACCGGAAGTCCTATTCTTACTTTCGTAATTGTTCACAAGCTTACATAGCTTTAATGTTTTTTGTTATATTCACTACTGCTCATTTTAGCCTGTATGACCTTCATTTCTAAAGCTTCTGCTACTCCATGCAGTGGCAGCATTTTACCCAAGATGCAGAATTATAACGTTCTGCTCTCACATTAAGTGAGAGGCCCAGACTCCCTGAGGAAGCCTTAAAGGTGAAACGTTAGCTAAGAATATAATAAAAGAACATTACACTGGAGAGTTTTTTGACTGTGTGGCTAGTGAACTTCTTTATTCTTGGATTCTGAACTGCATACTAGCCCTAACCTACTTTGTTGCTATATTTTAAACTATCAGTGGAGTTCCCATCAGTGTTGGATTTTATATGTGCAGAGGATGCCTTGCTTACATATGAGGGGTCCATCAACTCATATACTCCTTTAAAGAAAACCTTTTAGAAAAATAGGGCATTATTTGGTTTTAAAATGAAGACAGATCACATGTACTGTGGTTAGGGGGACATTGCACTGGCACTGTTAATGAGATAAAGTTTAAAGCACAGTTTTTGTTAGTCAGCAAAATATTTCAGCATATACAGTAGTTTTTTTTAACAAGGATGTATTTCTGACCTCCCTCAGAGTCATCATCTTGTATTTTTAATTTCCTTAAATATTTTTAAAACAACTTTTAAAAATTTCTTCTGTTGAGGTTTTTGACTATATACATTAAATTTGTACTGTAAATATTTTTAAGATTGGTCTAGCATGTTTCTTATGATAAACAGCGCCGAATTCCACCAAGATTTTTAATTTGTTCACAACTGGTGCAGCAAGCAAGCAGGAACTTTTAAAAACTTCAAAATCAAAATTTTTTGTTCAGGAATAAAATAATTTGTAAAGCAAAATAGATATAGTGATACTACTGATGCCATTCATCTCTGGGCTATCCACTAAGGCACCATAGTCTGTGCTGAATTCAGTATTCCACGACAGATCTATGCCACCCCACTATGTGACCTTTCATCCTGTGGAGAAAGAGTCCAGAATATTGGACGCTAGGGGGATGCAGACCTTTGGGTCTGGTTTGTTGGGACTTTGTGTTGCTTATTAGTCTGGTAAAGTATCAGAATGCCTTGTGGAGGACTGCCTGTTGACTCAGCACACTGTAGTGCAGCAATTCAAGTTTGGGAGTAGACTCCAAGCACACAGGCAAGCAACCAGAGCTAAGAGAGTGTGCTGCCAGTGGCAGTGCCTCCCAGCCTGGGCAGGAATGGTGCCATGTACAGCATTCCAAAAACCCCTATGGAGGGTTAGAGAGTTTCTCCCAGAGGGGAATTACTGCGGCATCTGAGTCCACCAGCAGACTGTGTGGTGCCATCATGTGGGTGGAATAAGAAAAAAATGCCCTGTGAAATATTTAGCATCCATTGTGAACTCCCTGCATGATGAGAATCCAAGACAGAGGCTTGTAAGATTGTGAGTTGTAGGATAAAAGCTGACAAGCACTTGTTAAGGTCTGCCAAGTATGTGCCTGATGCCTCAGCTAGGGCAGCAGCAGCAGTAATTAGCTTGGGCAGGAATTCTTCACTGCCTGTGACCAGTGATGGTACTTAACTCCCTTTACGAGGGCAACAGGAGGTCTTCAAATCCCCTCATTAAACACTGAAGTCTGTTAAGTCTTGGACCCCCTCAGCAGTTCCACAGCAGGAGTTAGGGTACCTCCAAAGGAGGTTCCCATCCTATTCACACTGGTCATGGAAGTGGCAAGGGTCAACAGCAGCTGTCTACAGGATGGGGCCCTTCTAAAGCCTTCAGTGGCAAGGGCAGTTCTCAGCACTCCACTTCCTCCTCCTCTACTTCATTGTGACTCCCTAACCCCATTGTCTACACCACAGTCAAAAGGGCAGGTGGGGGCCAGAATATAAGTTGTTTCTGCTCCAGTGGAAGAACATTTATCTGAGTGAAAGCAACCATGCATGACAGCACCCATGTGGAGACATGCTAATGTTGGGCTTGCTGCCCTAAAACCCATATACACTCTGGACTTCCCAATACCCATTTATAATCAACCAACTTTGTCACAACATTAATGAACATGTTGTATTCAAACCGTATTTGTTTTGGCAACTTTGTACACTCATGACTCAACTGCCTGTGAGGAGCCATGCATGTTAATGTGATTCCAGTACTTTTGATCAATATTAAGTCACAAATGGCAGAAGAACTAGAATGTAGATGTACTATGACTGGATTTTAGCAAAGCCTTTGCTTGGTACCACTCAGGAGACTGGTTAAGGTAAGCCATCTGCAGATAGGGGAAGAAATAACCAGGCGAGTCAAAGAATGGTTGACAGAACCCAGAAGGTGGTTCTAAATGGTCAGTTCTGAGGACAGGGCAGTGACTAGTGGAATACCACAGAGTTAAGTCCTGTAACTTCTTAAGCAATAAGGTATGACCAAGGGTTGTGTTAATGTTCTAGTTAATCACCCCCTTGGGGTGTACTGTGGCACAAGGCCCAGCTGAGTGTCATATTGCCCCCAGGGAATGATTAACTTAAACAATAACATAACCCCTGGGAGTACATTATTGCTATTATAAAAATAAAAAAAATGAAAAACACTGTGTTAAAAGGGTATCCATTATTATTTATTTAACTCAAAGTAAGATATTTAGTAAAATAGTCCATCTGCCATCTTCAGAGTGTTCTTTAGAACTTTTAGGTGTGCTCTACTGCTCGAGTGGGTTCCTATTCATAAATTACTGCTCAACCTGCTTAAATAGTTTTTTTTATAGTGTTACACTTTATAAAACCATATTATTCCTCCGTTTTGTGTTGTGAAATAGACTAACCTGGCCCGAGCTGACGTCAGATTTTGTGACAGTCTTAGTGACTGCCTCTTGATTGCATCAAAACCTCTCTCCTTTGACATCTGAAGTACTCTGTTTATCATGGCTACTGACCTCCAAGGCTTTGAGACAGTTAACATGTCTAAGGTAGAGGTAACAGGGTTGAAGAGTAACAGAATAATAATAAACTACAAAATATTGTTAAAATTAACCCTGTGGCTTAGCGTCAGAAGCACCAAATGCGCATGTGCTGTGTTGCTTGGGTCTGTTGATCATTGCTGTGGCAACACTCTGTGAGTAGCACTTCTTGTACTTTTAAACAGGAAATCTGGGCAATGAGCCGCAGCTGATTTTAAACCCATGATGCCCAGGATGCCACTTTTTGCCGCCAAGTTACAAATGTGTGTGTTCAGGACTGTGTATCAGAAGTGGGAGCGATCGCGAGGGAAACTTGATGATCATCTATGTGCCTGTTACTGAGGTGTGCTCCTCGTTTCCTTAGTAACCTTTGGTAACCTAGCATTTCTATTTTTTAAAGGAAGTAAAATGGGTTACTGCAGACAGCTGAGGAACACAAAACTGCCATTTTTCTCCCCAGATGTAATTTATATGTGAGATTATCTTGTTGGCAAATGTAGAGATGTGGCAGCAGAGTTAGGGGGACTATTAGCTTGTTAACAATAGACACTACTCTACCAGATTTACAGTAAAGCAGTCTGTATTCCATCATGAAAAATTTAGTTTTTCTTGAGATATTTTTTTTTTTCATTTTTGTTTTTGCCTAATCTAGCAGTAACTGTCATGGAGGTTCTTAGTTCCATAAATAGAATTAATAAGAAATGTGGGATGTCTCTAAGAAAATCAACACTGGTAATCAGGCCATACAAGTATATTAATTAACCATTAATGTAGGGCTGTCGGAATGCTTCTGGCCAATAATAATTTAGTATTTCTCAGACCCTTTTTATAATACTGTTTTATATGTATATTTGTGACATATAAGCAGGTATCCAAGGCAAGATGAGCCTGTTCATAGAATGATAGCAAGCTGTGGGAGGGTCGACAGTGAAGAAAGGGTTAACAGTATGAGACAGGATATGAGGTGATTAGAGATGGGATCCAGTATTTGCCAGCTAAAATTTAATGTCAAAAAGTGCAAGGTGATGCACATAGCAGGGAAAAGTCTGGGAACACTGTACTATATTAATGGGACACCAGTAGAGAGTACTGAAGAGGAGAAGGACCTGGGAGTGGTGATCAGCAATATCATAAAAGCAGGCTGCTCAGTGTAACAGGGTATATGGAAAGGCTAACAAAATGCTGGAGTGCATAAGAAGAGGAATTATTAGCAGAAGGGAGGTGATATTGCCCCTGTATAGATCACTGGTAAGACTGTATCTGCAGTACTGTGTCCAGTTCTGTGGCCCACAGCTATGGAAGGAAAGGGATAGATCAGAGACAGTACAATGAAGGGCTATAAAGATGCTCTGTGGTGAGCAGGGCACAACATATGGTGAGTGACTGAAAAGTCATAACGTATTCACTTGAGAAAAGCAGAGAGAGGAGGGGAGAATTGATCGGGACTTTCAAATTCATGATATAGTTCAACAGAGTGGACACAGAAAATCTGTTCCTGTTACAATGCATCCACCAGGGTGCATGTGCTCAAGCTAGAGCAGGGAAAGGTTCAAAAAGAATATAAGGAAGTATTACATCACCAAAAGGGTGGTGGATGCGTGAAACAAACTTTCAGACAAGGTTATGGAGGCAAAGGCAAAGACAACAGCTGGATTCAAGAGGATGTGAGTCACACATATAGAGGATTGTGTATTAACAATCATAAACAACAAGGCTATTTTTCAGTCAAGAGGTTTCCTTGGTAACAGGAGACCTTGCGAGTACAACTCGAGAGGTCTCGTTACCATGGAAACCTTGAGATAATAGCCTTGTATGTGTATGGTTGCTCATACACAATCTTTTTTAATGTATGGGCAACCATAAGTCAACTCCTTGGCCAGAAAACAGGTCCTGCAGTACAAATAAAATGTCTTACTTCGTCGCAGCTGCAGCAGTTCATTCCAGCACTGCTCATTTCCTCATCACCACAGCCGCTTCATCGCACATACGCGACGATGTTTGATGATGTTGTGCTGCACTAGTGACGTACCCAGTGCTGCACAATAACATCGTGACATCGCTAGTGCAGCAAAACAATGCTGTTCTAAGCATGATTTCCATACAGAACAGTGTTTTGCCATACACTTTAAAGAAATTATCAGATGGGAAGTGGGGGGGTGGGGAGAGGAGTGACTGGGAAGGTGGATGGAGACTGGAGCATAGGGCATCTTGGGACAGGCCAGATGGTCTTTTTTTTGTGTCCATCACTTTTCTATGTTTCTTAATACCATCACAAATGTGTTATAGAAATATTCAGGTTGGATTATTCTCTGGAGTTTTCCTCACTGCCTCCATTCAACTCTCTGATTCCGAGCAGACATTAACAGGAGTACCTGCTCATTATGCGGCAGGAGATAAAGACCGTATTGCCAACAGGGCCATTCAGAAGGTTCCCCTTCCCAAAAGAGGTTGGGGTTCTACTCATGGTACTTCCAGGCTCCCAAGTGCACTGATATTTCTGTCTGGTATTGATTCTGAGGGCTCTGAAAAAGCACATCTATAAAACATTTAACATGGTTTCACTCAGAGCTCTGCATTCTTTCCTGTCATTTGGGTATTGTATGTACAGCCTGGATACAGAGGATGCACACCCGCATATAAAAATGTGTAGGTACTTCTGACAGTTTCTGCATTTTGTGCTTAGAGAAACAAAATTTCTAGCTCAAGATGATGCCTTTTGGGCTAGCCTTGGTGAAGGACAGAAAAATACTATGGAGTCCATCAAATCTGCCCTGATGTTTCTACATTCAGTCTTGGCACCCGGGAACTGCATTACTACTTTCTGGAGTAAGAGCCATACGTTTACTAAACACTGAAGTCTGGACTGAGCAGCTGGAGTACTCCCAAGCCAAAACCAGCCTTCTTATAGGAAGCTCTTTTCCTAGGAGGAGTGCTCCTTCTGTGAGCCACCCTCCTATAGGGTTTTTTTCATGCTAGGACTTGTCCAATCTCTGTAACTCTATGGACGAGATATCCTTGAAGATTATAGGTATGTTACTTACAAGTAACTTTAGATCTTAGAGAGAATATTTTCCATAGGGCCATACTATCCCCGCCCTCCATCTCCTAGTTCACTAGAATTACATTTTTTTCTTCAGTTTGCTGCTAGGCCTTCTTCCAGTTGCAGCATCTTTGGTTACAGATAAGTGACTTGATTGTTACCTATTTCTTTGCCATATCTGGATTTCTCCATTACTCTCCAGCAAGAACTGAGGTGGAGGAGAGCGCACCAATTAAGCAATAATGCCCGACTGGGTGTGTGTCGTGCTGGGATAACGTCATGCCTCAGGTGGTTGGGCACGAGGCCGCAGGCTGAGTGCGTCCAACAACTGAGGCGTGACGTTATCCCAAATGACACACACCCTGGAGGGCATTATTGCTATTATACAATGGCTCGTTGTTATATATAAAGTAAAAAAATAATTTGAAAGAATGTTTTTATTAGTGTGGAAAAATATTTTTGTTTCTTAAGAGGAGATGCAAAAAAAAAGCTCATCTGCCATAAGCCCATCGGCAGGTTCACAGTGAGGCTGAGACTAGACCCGTGATGTTGTACTGATTAACATCATGGGTCCAGCCCAAGACTGACCAATCAGAGTCCAGGATTTTTTTCTTGCCCTTGTATAATATCATATAGCTGACACCTGTGCACATGATGCCACCATTGACTGTGCTCTTATAATGTAGACAATGTTTTGCCCAGGTTTGGTGCTGTTTCCTGGGCATGGCTCTCCAAGCTTTCTCTGTGTACATGAGAGGTAGCTGCCTGCTTCTCATGACCTTTGGGAGAAGCAGACATAGCCAGTAGTTGATTTATATTAGTGTATAATTGCACTGGAGTGGCTATACAGAGGACTGGTAGTTCGTGATGTTCTGAGCCTATTATATCTCCTGCCTCTATAATGTCCTGATCTTGTTTACTGATTAGAAGTATTTTACCCTTGTGCAAATATACTTTAAACTCATTAAAATTCACTTGGCGGAATCACGTGATGCAGAGTGACTGGTAGCAGCTTTCTACTGTGCTCCCACCCTTCACCCTAATAAATCATATATATCTGCTGGAATATAGCATCCCTTCAGGAAACTTCACAACCTAAAGGTATTACTGATCTTTCCTGATACCTCCGAGCTGTTTTGTGTGGTGGATCGCGAGGTTTTTAGACAGCTTGAGGCGATGGATTCGGAGATGAAGGCAGCCGGGGTGAAGCATACCCCACCCGCATCACCAGAGAAAGCACCCAAGAAAGCCAGAAATTCTAACCTGGGGCAGTCAACAAAACAATCGCCACCTGGCACATCAAGTAACTTGCTAACAGAAGATCGTTTCCTCCAGGAACTTGTGCCTTTCAGGGAAACGCTTCAAGAAATCTCGAGCGAGATTAAATCAATAAGAGGCGACTTCACCGAGCTATCGAGAAGGGTGGGAGACATGGAGGCCAAAACATCCTCTCTAGAGCACTGGAGAAACAAAGCAGATCCAGAAATTAACAAACTAAGGCAGCAAATCCAAAAATTGCAAGCCAAGACCGAAGACCTAGAGGGCAGAAGCAGGAGGAACAACGTTTTAATACTGGGCTTGCCCGAATCGGAAGAAGGTGGAGACACCATCAGATTTATTCAACAGTTCCTCAACAAAATCGTTGGCCCTTCTCCCATTAATCAACAATACCACATCGAGAGGGCACACAGATCCTTAAGGCCTAAACCTGCGCCTGGGGCTCCCCCCAGACCAATTATCATTAGGTTCCTTAGCTATATTGAAAGACACCACATTTTGGCCAAAGTTAAGGAGCTAGAATCAATTCAGTGGAGCCACACCAAAATTAGAATCACCCAGGACCTCCCATATGAGATCTGACAAAAAAGAGCAGCATTCCACCCAATTGTTAAGAAGCTAATTGCAGCAGACAAAGATTCAAAATGAACTATCCGCAAAACTTCTGGTCTCCTGGATGGCACCTGGCATGCTTACGAAAACCCAGAGCAAGCTTTATCCGATCTCACCACGAGGCTTCCAAACCTCTTCAAAGGAGACTGACTCTATTTAGAGACTACCCACTAAGTTTAAGGACTAAGCTGTAACGTGTTTATAAGTTTTATCACAGTAGGGATTGTATCTTCTTTGAATAGGATACCTTTTGAGCAGCTTTGTGTGATGGCTTACCTGGTTCCTAGGGGATATAGGGTTGTTCCTGGCGGGAGTTACGAGGAGGATGGGTAGGCCGCGAGGCCTATGAGGCCTAGAAATTGGATAGCGCCACAAGCGACCGTCTCCATTATAGCCCGGGTACTAAAGTGAGGGTTAAGGTTTCCGGTGGGGCCCTTTAGCGGTCTGACCTTTTTGGTCCATCAGCGCGCCTTCCAACCTGAACTTCCCCTGCGCTTTGCTTTCCAGTTGAAGACGCCTGGGTCCTTTCCATTGATCCTCAGTTTCGGGGCTGCCTTTTAAAATCGGGTCTGGAGCTATCCAGGTATTTACCCCTTTTCTTTTATATCTGGATTATGATGGTTTACAGGTTTAGTATGTTAAAATTAGTCGGGTAGCCGCTGCTAGGTTTGCCATTGTGTCTTGAGCTGAACTAAATAGTACTGTTCATCGAGTCCACAGCAAAACTAACGGGGGGGTTGGAGGGTGGGGGTCGCGGGTAAGAGTGTAGCTCCGGGGATCTGTCTCGTAGCCGTGTTTGGGGTAATAGGGCACCTTGGTCACTTCAAGATAAGAGGACCAGGCATTTTTTCAGCAGGCCCAGCAAAAACTACAGTGGGGCCTTTAGGCCTAGGCACGACTCTACCTTCAAGAGGATTTGTGGCAGACCAAGGCACCCTGGGGGAGGGATCCCGTTTGTATGGAAGAACTGGTTGATTTTTTGGCTTAGATCGTTGGGGAGACTATTTGTAAATAGTTTTAGGGCGGGGGCTAATGGAGGGAGGGTGGGATGGGAGTTCACTTCCTTCAAACTAGATGTACTACTGATTTTGGCTTTATCCGAGAGCTGTTTAGCCTTAGTAGATGAAGGACTAATTACTTTTGTAATGTCTGGTCTGTTCAAGGGGGGGTTATAACGGGGGTGGAGGGGGGTTTTTGGGGGGGGTGGAAGGTGTCACCACTAAGGAGATCAGAAGGCAATGCCATGGGGTACATTTTGAACAAGGTTATTTCACTTACTGCTATAAATGGCTCTAGGACACATTAAAATTGCCACTTGGAACATCAGGGGCATTAGAGAGGTAGCTAAAAAAAGACAAATACTTTTAAATTGTTCCTTGGTTGGTGTAGATATTCTTCTTTTGCAAGAAACACACGTTATTGTCTCGGAAGCTAATTTTTTGCGGACTAATGGTTTCTTGCAAGTCTTTGTGTCTGGAAGGTCTACAGGTAGTAAAGGAGTAGCTATCATGATTAAGCGAAATGTGCCTTTTGTACTGGAGAAATGTGTTCAAGATCCAGAAGGTAGATTTGTTTTAGCGAAGGGGCTGCTCTGTAATACAGATGTGGTTCTGGGAGCTATATACGGTCCTGTTGGGGATCCTGATTTCCTTATGCGGTTAGCAGATAGACTGAGTGTTTTTTTGCCAGCGGCATTTATTTTAGGAGGGGATTGGAACATTGCCCCCTCACAGATCCTAGACAGAACCTATAGGCCCCTGAAACCCCCCACATCTGCCCAATTGGCACTTAATGACTTATGTAATCTATTAGGCCTAGGGGATCCTTGGAGACTATTGAACCCTTCTACTGAGTTACACTTACTACTCCCCAATTCATAATTCCTGGTCAAGGCTGGACTACATCTTGGTGAGCACTACTTTTTTAGCCAATATTTCCCTTACTGGTATTGAGCCCATTGTTATCTCAGATCATTCAATGGCATGGATCAAGCTTTCACCTAGCCCTCCGGGGCAAAGAGATACCTCTTGGAAGCTCAATACCCAGCTCTTGAAAGATGAGCAGATAACTTCTCACTTCAAGTTGCTGATCTCATCCTTTCTTGAAATCAATCAAGGTTCAATTTCCAGAAATGATTTAGTCTGGTGCTCACTGAAGTGTTTCCTCAGGGGAGAATTTATAAAGGTGGCTTCCAGAAGAAAGAGGATAAGGGAGGGGAAAATTAGTTCTTTGGCTAATCAGATCAAAATGGCTGAAAAAGTTCTTTCCTCTACCAACTCCCAAACTGCCTTAGAGAATTTGTATAAACTTAAGAATGAATATGAGGACTTGATCAAAGAAAAAACGGAATATGCCATCCTGAAGTCTAAGACAAAGTACCTCGACCAGGGAGAGAAACCCGGGATACTATTGGCTCTCAGATTAAGGGAAGTAGAGAATTCCAGATTAATCCCTGCCTTAAAAGCGAGGGATGGATCTATCAAAACTGCCCCAAGGGATATTGCCGAGGTTTTTGAAGCTTTTTATCAGGATCTGTATGGTAATAAGGCTTTCTCGCCTTCAACCTCAGAGATATCAGCTTTTCTGGATAATGCCCCCCTTCCTAGACTGCAGCCCAATCAATGTGACTCGCTCTCAACTCCCATAACTTTAAGAGAAGTGGAGGAAGTCACTAAAAGCCTACCCCTGGACAAAACCCCTGGACCTGACGGCCTACCCCCTAACTTTTATAAAACTTTCTGCAAAGAAATCGTGCCTGCTCTCCTTAATTTGTTCAACTATATTCTTGCTTCTGAACCACTGGACCCTTCCTTGCTAGAAGCTACTATAATCTTAATTCCTAAGCCAGATAAGCCTACCCTAGACCCAGCCAGCTATAGACCAATTTCGCTACTTAACTACGATATTAAAATCCTGACTAAGATTCTCTCCCTTCGAATTAAACAGGTCTGGCAATTTCTTTTGAGTTCAGAGCAGGTAGGTTTTGTCCAGGGGAGGTCAGCAACAGATCACATGCATGCCCTCTCCCATATCTTTCGTACAGCCCAGGAGTCCCAGGTCCCCATGGCTTTAGTCGCCTTGGATGCAGAAAAGGTCTTTGATAGGGTCAGCTGGGAGTTCCTGTGGGCCACTTTAAATAAAATGGGTTTCCCAGAGAAGTTTATTCACTGGATTAAGGCGGTATATGGTTCACCTTCGGCCAGAGTCTATTGCAATGGGGTGTTTTCATCCCGATTTCCTTTGTATTCTGGAACTCACCAAGGTTGTCCATTGTCACCGTATCTATTCAATCTATACCTAGAACCTCTGTTGTTGCTTATCAAATCCTCACCCAGTATCTCAGGATGTGTCATTGCCCAACAAACACTGACCCTATCGGTCTTCGCAGATGACATCCTTCTGCATCTTGCCAACCCGGAAAAATCTTTACAAGAGGTACTGCAAATAGTGAGTCAGTTTGGTAAAGTTTCCAACTATAGATTGAATTTATCTAAATCTGAGATATTCCCACTCAATTCGCTCCTGTTCCACTCCAGTGTAGCTCAGTTTGGTATGAAATGGACCCCAAATCACCTTAAATACCTGGGTATCCATCTGGCCCGGGATGAGGATACGATCAGGAAACTTAATCTGGAGGATTTGGTGGACAAAATCCAAAAAGATCTTAACAGATGGGACAACCTTCCCATAGCTATTGGAGGGAGGATCAGCATAATCAAAATGAATGTACTTGCATGCATTTTTACCCCTGAGCCTTCTCAACATATGGCTTCCCAAATCCTTTTTCCAAAAGATCCACTCAATAGTATCCAAGTTTATTTGAGAGGTAAGCAACCTAGGAGATCCTTCCTTAAGCTTTGTCTGCCTAAAGAAAAGGGAGGCCTCCGTTTGCCCAGTTTTGAATTCTATTACTGGGCCAGTCATTTACCTAAACTGGGCAGATGGCTTTGCCCGCCAAATGATTATTATACGCCTAAATGGTTACAGTTAGAGCTCAAACTACTGGAGGATTACAGTATTGACCCTCAGCATGTCTTATACTACAGTTATTCTGCTTTACCGGAATATATCCGTGACTCAGTACTGGGGTTATCCGTAAAAATTTTAAACCAGTATTGTACTTCTGCTAAGATTCTGTACTCAAAGGACTTAGGTCAACCATTAGTATTTAACCCTAATATTAAAATTGGGGCCCAATGGTTAACGCCGACATGGCTTCCGCAAATTAGGGGTTGCTTGGTAGAGGATTTTTATATTCAGGGTTCCCTCGGTTCCTCTAGTGAATTAATGACAAAACTGAATATTCCCCCCCAAAATATTTTTAAGGTGTACCAACTGAGACATCTCATAGGTAAAGAATTCGGGGTGGTGAGTTCGACCTCTTATATTAGGCCTTTTCTAGAACAACTCAGGAAGTGTGTCACAAATCCCCATAGTATTGCTAACCTATATATGCAACTTATGCTCACAAAATTTCCGGAGGCCTTAACCGGCTCCAACGTATGGGCACCTCTAATTTCTGGGCCTTCCATATCTTGGAATCAGGTATGGAGAGACATGTACAAGTACCTTACCTTAGACAGAAATAGGCTCATACAGTTTTATATATTAAATAATATGTATTACACGCCCATAAGTTGGCCAAATTCGATAAGTCTAAATCTGCTAGCTGCATAAGATGTGGCATGGGACTGGGAAACATACTACATATGTTTTGGTCATGCGTTAAGGTTGCCCCATCATGGAAAGTTATCCGTGACAGCTTAGATCCAATTTTGGGTCTGGAGGATGGAGGAACTATTCACAGTTGAAATCTGTATACTTGGCAATTACTCGAGTATCAAGGTCAGAGAGAGGAAGTACCATATGGCATTAATTTCAATGGCAGTTAAAAGGTTAGTTCTCCGGCATTGGTTAGATCAAACAGTGATTTCTTACCAGGAATGGGTGGAGGAAATCTCCCAATGTTTCAAAGTGGAAAAACTAATTGCTAGTTCCAGACATGCTATGATTACTTTCCAAAAAAAATAGGGCAAACTATACGCTATGTACCTTCACTGAGCCTCCTATTCGAAACCCTCTGACGTTCCTTTTCTTTTCTACTTCAGATTGGCTATAAGGTTTACCGGTACCTGTTAGATAATGCTCCATGGTACAGGTTAAAGTTATCTCAGGTCTAATCCACATTGGGGGTGACGCCTTCCGGGGTGGTAGGGGGGAGTGGGTAATATAACTGGATCTATGTTATGGCAACATTTCTGTGCATTAATGGGGTTCCTTTTCCTGTTCTGTACTGGTATCTGTATATCATGTTTGTTATTATGTAAAATGAATAAACAGAGAATTTCAAAAAAAAAAAAATTCACTTGGCACTCATGCTTATGTGAAAATGCAGAAGGATAGTGGTTCTGTCCTATATGTGCAAATATCCTAATAACCACACAATGTATGTTATTATTGCCATGCCTCGGGCAATTATATATTTTGCATGCCCCAGCAGCATCAGACTCTGAATATCTGTGTTTTGGATTATGTTTCTTATGTTACAAAGAAAGCAGAATACAATTCATTTGTAGCTAAATATTTGTGTCTTGAATTTTAAACTGTTTTTATTCTCCAAAAATAGTCATAAGATCTCTCATCATTTCATTAATCTCATTAGCATCTATGTATTCTTCCAGGGTATTTTCAACAGATTGTTCATCAGCATTACTCTGCTCCCCCAAGGCACTGTCAATAGTTTGTTGGAGTGTCAAACCATCTCCAATAGCCTCCCCATGGCTGAACCAGCAAACTAATGTCAACAGTCTGCTCCATTGACTGAATATCTTCCAGGGAACTGGAAGTGCCCATTTGGGTTGCAGATACATAGTATGGTTGGATAAGCAAACTATTGTCAACAGTTCCCTCCAATGACTGGAGTGCCAAAATATAGCCAATAGTTTGCTCCAATGCCTGGATTTCTTCCAAGGAATAGGAAGGCCCAATTTGGGCCACAAATACATTGCAGGTAATGCAATTGCCTCCGGTTTTACGGAAATATAATTGAGAGTAAAAGCATCTATGTGTTGGTGAATGTAAAGGAAAAGTTTGTAATAAGCATTGCATGTAACAAGAAAGTCCATCACAGTTCATAGTAAGGCAGTCATGTAATTCTGGGTGACCATGGAGGAAGTGAAGTTTGAGGTGTTGTCTTGTTCGTAGAGTCATTGAGAAGATGATATCACAAATGAAACATTTTGCTAGCTGAGGTGATACAGGGGATATAAACAGAGTCATAGCAGACATTGCTCATTGGCTTGTATTAAATGTAGGTCAAACTGCATGGTGTCTTAAACAAGTTAGTGCTGTTGTGCGGACATGGCCTGAATACATTACCTAAAAAAAAAAAGAATACTAATGAAAGTAATGGGTAAAAGTTTACTTGCTACAGCACAGTAATAAAAGTACAATTGCTATTACAACTATTACAGTTATTAAACTGACTGGTGCTGAAGGTAACCAGGAAAAGATGGAAGACAACCAGCCCAGAGGGTCCAAAGTCCAGTTTTCCCAATTACCAAACAGAGGGTTTAACACATGGTTAAATTTTTGCCTTCCGGTTATTAAATTCTATCTCTGAGTAAGTGGCCATAAATTCTATAATTTGTGTTAGCTGTTGTTCCATGTGTTGTAATTGCAGTTCTGTTTTATGTAGCTCATCTTAAAGTGTACATTTTTGCACTTAAGTTGTACTTTAAGTAAATGCAAGCTTTGCAATGTTATCCCCTAATCTATCTAAAGCCAAGTGAATCTGTATCTGTTGTGGGGTGTCATAAGTATGTAAACGAGTGACTAAAGTTTCTTTCATGTCTGTAATAGTGCAATTAAAGTACAGTATGCAGAAGGACTCCTCATGTTTCCACATGTAGCCTGCAATGAGGACTGGAGTATCAAGTCTGTCCACGATCCTACTATCTATAAGGGAATTGTTTGGGAAAGCCTTATAGGGATGATATATATTGTTAGGGTCTTCAAAGGGCCAGCACCACTGTAATGTGATATTCTTTGGAGTATGTTGAGGGACAAAGATTATAGGTTGGGTAAGTATGAACATATCATGAGGCAAGTGTATGGTGGTGAATAAATGCAAAGTTCCTGGATAGGAGTGAATACTGTGATTAAGCTTAGTAACTTGTAATTGAGAGGTAGTAGGATTAAAACATGTATCAGTTTTGCATGTTTGTTCTAATCCTGGGCAATCACCACATAATAGGGCACTGAAGTGTTGATTAGCAGCCTCTTCAATGTCTTCTGATGGTACACCAGTTTTTCATTTGATGATTGAGGTGAATAAAGAGATCCTTGATATTTTCTCCCAGGTATTCAATGGCTGTTTGGTACTCCCGGGTGGTGTCAGAAATGTCAGTGTCTGCGGAACTCAAGGAATGTTTAAGTCTCTTAGTTTTTAATTTTTGTAGTTGTATTCTGCCATAGTGCTTTATAAAATATCTTTGTTCATAGTCGTATACATCTTCTTGGCAAGGCAGGGTGTTATTCTTACAGGATATGAAGCCCCATGCCAGTCCCAAGGGCTTCCTATCAGGTCTTTTATTTGGATAGCCCACATTTTGAATGTCTTTAAGTTAATTGAACCAGTCTGTTTCAGAGAATTGCATGTTGAGAAGTGATGCTGGGCAAGTGTTGACCCCTTCTTCTCCACATGGAGCACAGATAACCTTGTTAGGAGGTGGCTGTATACAAGAAATGTTCAAATCACAAAATGTAAATGCAGGGAATTCACGGCGTTCTTCTACATCAATGAAACACTTGACAAGTGTGTTGAAGTTCCACTTCTTTAATACAATATCAGCCCCCTATGTTTCTCTCCTAAGAGCTTGTTCATGGGGTATTTTACAATCTGTTTAAAACAGAAAAATAATTGTATTTACATTACTGATTCAAATTCATTATGCTTAAATTTAAAGTATTCTCAAAGCACAATATTTTTAGATATTACCATAAACTTTTTGTTTACCAAATTATTTCATGTATTGTGCACACAATTCCAGCAGTCGATAACTTTCTGTCCTAGTAAAAATAAATGCTATGTTAACAGCAGCAACATTATCTAGGTCAGCATTTTTTCTGTGCACTGAAGGATAAACTTATATCTCGCACTTATTTTTATTAGGACAGAAAGTTATCGACTGCTGGAATTGTGTGCACAATACATGAAATAATGAATTTGAATCAGTAATGTAAATAAAATTTTTCTGTTTTAAACAGATTGTAAAATACCCCGTGAACAAGCTCTTAGGAGTGAAACGTAGGGGTCTGATATTGTATTAAAGAAGCGGAACTTCAACACACTTGTCAAGTGTTTCATTGACGTAGAAGAACGCCGTGAACTCCCTGCATTTACGTTTTATGATTTGAATATTGGGCACCTTCAAGGAAGTAACAGTTTAAACATTTTCACCATTTCCCAAATTGTGCTTGTTGTGTATATAAGAAATGGTCTGATCACAAGGGACATATTGCAAATAGGTGTGCTCCCATCCTTGAGAAAGTCTATTAATAAAATGGCAGTAAGTTGTGTTGCGGTAAGCAGCAGCAGGTATGGAAGTGTTTTGAAAGTCAGTAAGAGTTGTTAGAGGTTGAAGATTTCTGCATGCCAGAACATCAGTAGTATCAGTATTTTTGTTGAAATGCTTGATTGCAGTTATGCATGGACTATCACTGGGTCCTCTTGTTATTACCTGAAATTCCTTTCTTAAAGACAGATTTTTCTGAAAGTAAAGAGTCCAGGTACCCTGTGCTGTCTTGTTGTGTTCTTCCTGGAGGACGTCTTGAAATGCAGAGAGCCAGTAAAATTGTCCATCTTTCTTAATAAATTGGCCAATATGCCTCATAGTTAGGGAAGGTCCATAAGGTAAATAGGTGTCAAGGCACTTCTGTAAGAACAGTGGATTGTCTGTTAAATTTTGATGTACTCAGGCAAAGTAGTGAACACCTGTGTATTTCTTTATCCATCTTGAAGTTTCCTGTTTGGTAAGGTTACACCAAAAAGCAGTAAAGTTGACTTCCATAACTGGTGGAGTATAATTCCGTTGATGACATTGGTTGCACTGGACCTTGAATTTCTTGAGGAAATGTTGTATTTTCTTCATCAATGGACTATGATATTGAGGAGGTAACAAGTTGATATAATGCCTTATGTCCATAGGGAGGTTGTACTGGTGCAGCCTTGGTTCAACTACCACAGGGATGCATATTGTAGATTCAGGAACTGATGGTGGTGGTGGTGTCTGGTTTTCTGTAGTCGTGCTGGTGACCTGGTGAAATATGTCAGGATATTTCAGGTCTGAGATGTTGAGAGGCTGTGGGTCTCCAGTTAAAGGAGATATGTATGAAGTGTTGAAGGATTTTGCGTCTCCAGTCAGGGGTGATATGTATGGGGTCTGAAGTACCGTGAGGGAAGCATCTGACTATGATCAATATGTTATACAGATGAGAAAAGCAGCTACTATCAGTAAAAGGAGAGTGTAAATGAATGTTTGCAAGCATTTCAAAGGTTTATGTTAGCATTTTCCTTTGTTATGTGACTGCTTGTCCTTTATAATTAACTGTTTACACTGTACCCGGGCATCATCTATTGTGTCCTTAGGAACAGTGTAGACAGTATTTTTTTTATGTAAGAATGGCTTACTTTTATCCCTTCTGGTTTTCTGTTTAGTCATAATACAAAGATTAATGCTAAAAAGCACAGTGCATAAATCAGTACTAATATAAGCAAATAAAACAAGTAAAATGCAAAATTGTGTTTGGTTGTAGCAGGCAGGTTATGTGTTGCTCTAACTTTTCTGTACTTATGGTATTTACAGGATTCATTGCATGTTTTTATTGCAACCTTCCTAAATGCCCCATAGGACATATGATATAAAATAAAAGAAAACAGTGCATTAAGTCAGTAATTCAGCTAATGTAAATCCCAAACAGGTGCACAGAAACCCAAGGGCTGCTAATAAAGCAAGAAACACAGTAGGTTGCAGATGAATAACAAACTTTCTTCCTGCTTTGAGGCGGTTGTTTTCTTCCTCTATGTCAAGAATCTCATTCAGGGATTTTCCCCTACAGGAAAGTCCAGCAGATATGATCCTCCTTTGAGTGGTTCATGGGTTCTGGTTATCTGGTAGCTCTTTAATATGATGGTAAGGGGGTGGCGAATTGGGTGGTGCCTCACTCATCTGCAACACAACATTTTTTCAGTTGAGAGACATGTACCCATTTAGAGTTTCCCTTAGGTTCCACTAGGATGGCATTATTTGAAAATTGCTTAATTTGCATTGGTTTGGTATATTTAGGCCCCATTGGGGTGGTTACTACCTGTTTCCAACAAACCCAGCCTCCAATTTGATATTTATTTTATTTATTTATTTTATTTAGCTTTTGTTGACCGGGTAAGTGCACTAGACAAATCCTGCCTATTTTCAGGCACGACCCGGGGGAAGGGGATACAGATGAATGACAACTGACCGTGAACCAGATTATGCTGTTGGTGGTATTTTTAGTGAATGAGGGAAATTTGGCCAGGACACCGGGGAAATTCCCCTACTCTTTTCGATAAGTGCCATGGGATCTTTAACATCCACCTGAACTACCACCAATCCAGACAGATGGGACCTCGGTTTAACGTCTCATCCGAAAGACGGCACCTCAGAAGTGCAGCACCCCTCCCATGCTGCACTGCAGTGTCAGTACTGGGATATTAACCCAAGTGCCAGATGTGGGAACTGAACCCACAGCCCTCTGATCTCCCGGCCTCAGAGGCGAGTGTGCTACCTACTGATCCACTGACACTGCCTGATATGAATTTACTGGGGGCATGACCTGCACCCTTAGTTTTTGTGGGTCTTGCCTGATGGAGGCATCAAGTGGCGTTTGCATATGCATTTGAGCCCCGGTCAACAATTGATAGGGGGGTAGACCATGTTTGGTTGATGGCCTACTTCTCAGATGTATTAATGCCATGGGAAAGTTTCTAGCCCAGAAATAATTTTGCCCCATAAACAAGGCCTGTTATGGCTGGTTGTTAACATTTTCAACTAGACCTTGTGACTGGGGGTGATATGGGATGCCATAATTCCAATTTAATCCATTTTCAAGTATCAGGGCTGACACGTGCTGATTTTTAAAATGTGAGCCCTGATCCGAATGAATGTGTTTAGGTACCATATTCCCCAATGTGGGAAGATGTCTTTTGTTAATGTGTGTATCACAACCTTAGCCATGGCATCCATAGCTGGAAAGGCCTCCACATACTGAGCAAAATGATCAGCTATGACAAGTAAATATTTCTTATTTTCACTGGGAGGTAACAGCCCCACATAGTCAATATACATTCTCTCCTAGAACACATTAGAGCTTACTTGCAGGTTAGGAGTGGGAAGACTGATGCATGCTTATATTGTTGACATATTCAGCAATTTTGTATATACTTGGTGACATCATGCATTAATGATGGCCAAGTAAAGTTTTGTCTAATTAATCTGGATGTAGCCTTAATTCCAGGGTGAACATTTCTTATACCCTCATGAGCCATTTGGATCAGATCTTGCCTGCAGGATTCATCCTGAACCAAATAGATGTTTCTGGTTAACTTTTGAATTTTGCTTTCTGACTCCCATTCCTGCATTTTCTGAGAATTCTCACTACCCAGCTGGTGACCTACCAGCTGGGTCTGACAACAGGCTTCCATCATGGTTTGACTGAGTTGGTGGTGCAGCGGCATGATGCATGCAAGTTTTGCCATTTTATCTGCTGCCGAATTGCCAGGGTTGTGCTTGGAATGTACACCATCTCTCCCATGCCCTCTGATGTGGGAAACCTCAGGTCTAGGGTTTGAGTGGTTTCTTGCTTGCCAAATGGCAGCCCAATCTGAGGAATAAGCCTCAACATGATTTGAGCGTGCATTGTAAGTGTGTACTAAATAACTGCTGTCAGTAAAAATAAAATTAGGCTTGTGTTGTAAGGCATTTTTAAGTGCTAATACCTCAGCATGCTGTGCAGATTTTGCCTTGACTGGTATAGATTCTTGTTGAGAGATGAGAACATCTCCTTCTGATGTTTTCTGACCAAATATAAGTCTACGGGGCTCTCACTGGAAGACACCTCCTGGCTTGAGCACTACTTAAGTGACAGATCTCAACAGGTCAAAATTAGCTCAACCCTATCCACCAGCCTCCCTGTTCACTCAGGGGTTCCCCAGGGTTTCATCCTGGGGCTCTTCCTATTTAGTCTCTTCCTGAACTCACTCCCCAAGGCCTGCTGTGGTCAGATGCTAGTGTATGTGGATGATGCTGTCATTTTCTGCAGTCACTTAACTCCCCCACAACTTGCCATCCAACATTTCTTCTTGGAAGCTGAAGCATGGTCCACTAAACACAAACTTGTGTTGAATTGTAAAAAAACTAAAGCTATGGTCTTTTCCAATCACCAAAGCAGTCACAGGGACTTTCCACTACAAGCACTTAACTATCAAGGCACCCAACTGGAACAAGTTAAATCCTTTAAGTACCTGGGTGTTACCCTTGACTCCTCCCTTGCCTACCATGAACACATCCATCTACTAAGCAAGGTCATCAATTCCAGAATTGGACTCTTATACAGGCACAAATGTTGTGGCATTAGGGTTCCCAACCCTAACACCCCACCTCACACACCCCACCTCACCCACCCCTCACACAACCGTACCACCCCACCCCCACTGTCCACACACCAGCAGGTGTGGGGGTGTGACGTGGGGTCATCTGCCCTAACACTCACCCCATTCTTCTATACTGTACCATCTTACCTTCCTTATAAATAGAATGGAATGAGCATTAGGATTGATGATCCCAAGGCACACTCCGATACCTGTTGGTATGTGGACAGGGTTGGTGAGGTGGGGTGTTAGGATTGCGAAACTTAACACCACATTTCCATACTTTTGACACTTTATTATGAACCCTAACTGATGCATTAACTTTTTTTTGCAATGAATACTGTATTTTAGGGTTGAGGGATCACTTGTATGTTAAAGCCCTATTTTTGAACCTTAATAATTTCACGACTGTTCAATGGATTTGCATGATATTTTTCATGTACAAACTCTTGTGGTAGATCTCTTAACTTGGCAAATTTTGTTTGAATCCATTGTGTGGTTTCTGAGATACAGAGTCTGAAACATTGTTAAATTTACCTGCTTTTTGCTGTTTCTTGATCTTGTAAGAGAGGAGGGGGAAGGAAAAGGAGAGGTAAGTAGAAGTAGAGAACTAGAAGAATTAGGGAGGGGAACTGAGTTGTTGATTTAACAGTCAATGGTCAAGTAAGGAAAAGAAACAGCCATCGACAAGTGGATCACTGTTGTCCTATTAATGGAAGTGCAGGACCCGGAGGGTCCTGTGCATCCACAACTACATACATATATGCATAAGGACAATCACTGAGCATGGCAACATAAGGACAGTTATGGAGGGTGGGAGTGCAGAGCCCAACCACAGGCAAATCAGGATACAAGTAAACTATCTGAAAAAGTCAGGAAATTAATTGTAAAAAACTTTGTTAATGCATCAGTTAGGACTGCTGTGACAAAATTAGGGATGTTTGGCATTAGGGTTTCTAAACCTAACACCCCACCCCCCACCCTGCACATAGCAGCGGCATTGGGGGTGTAGCTTGAGGTCATCAGCCCTAACACTACCCCAGTCTGCTATACTGTACCCATCTCAGCTTGTTTACTTACAGAATGTGGTGAGTGTTAGGGCTGATGCCCCCAAGGCACACCCCAATGCCTGTTGTTGTATGCAGTGTGGGTGTGGGGTGTTAGCCTTGGTAACCCTAATGCCAAATTTCCCTACTTTTGTTGTGGTAGCTGTAACTGACCCATTAATGAATGTTTTTGCAATGTATGTGTATATATATATATATATATGTGTGTATGTGTGTGGGTTTATGTATGTATATATATGTGTGTATGTATATGTATATATCTATATAGATACACACACATATATATATATATATTTATATTATTTGCAAAAACCTGCATTAATGCATCGAGTTAGGGTTAATATCAAACTGTAAAAGGAGGAAATACAACATATGGTTTCAATCCTAACATCTCACCCTTTCCTGCACACATCTGGCAGAAGGTTGTTTGGGTCATCAGACCTAACACTTACCCCATTCCATAAGTACATAAGTTGAGATGGGTACAGTATAGGAGAATGGGGTGAGCATTAGGGCTGATGACCCCAAGGCACATCCCCGACGCCAGCTGGTGTGTGCAGGGAGGGGGTGGAGTGTTAGGGTTGAAACCCTAATGTTGTATTTCCCTCCTTTTTACAGTTTGATATCAACCTTATCTGATGCATTAACATAGTTTTTTGCAAAGAATTTCCTTACTTTTTGAGATAGTGTAATCATAGCCTTATTTGATTGTGGGAGCACAGTGCCCTTTGGGACCTGCACTCCCATCCCTCCATAGATGGGTGCATGTATGTCACTGTGGATGGGCCCTGCACTCCAATTAATAGGACAACAGTGACCAAATTGCCAGCAGGGCCATCTTATTACCCCATCTCATGTACCTGGTACAGAATATTTTCAAAAACCCCACCAAAATATAATTCTGCAAAACTAGAAAGCCATTCCGCACCACAGGTGCAAAAACACAGTTTGACTAGTATTTGAAAACTGACAGCTATGACATACATGAGATGGGGTAATAACAAGTCTGTTGAAATTTTGGGGTCAAAGTTATTGTAAGTTCCAAAGTTACGAGCGTGCGTAGCAAAATTGCAATGAATGGTCATAACTTCACCATTTTTACATATTTTGACCCCAAATTTTCAACATAGCCTTCGTATGACCCTACCTCATGAACAATATAGCTGTCATTATGCAAATCCCACCTAAAAGTTGAATTCACCAAGAGACCGCAAAATTACCTTTCGGTTGGGAGTTGCATAGCAACAGTCATATTGTTCATAGGTGGGGGGTCCCCAAAAGGCTATGTTGAAAATTTAGTGTCAAAATACACACAAATGGCTAAGTTATGCACCAGAGTTGAAAATCCTATTGAAATACATTGATTTCCCATACAAAAGACGATCTTGTTTCAATGAGTTGGCATATGAAACAAGATCTTATTTCGTATGACGCCGATAAAAAAAAAGAATTTCAGTGTTAAATAAAACACGTTTTAAGGACATTTTCTGAGCAGTAAAGTGCAGAGTGCACCTAAGAGGTCCCAATAAGCAAGCTACATGTGTTGGTTCCTCCCCAGAATATCATTTTAGGGGATTTCCAAATATGAAAGAAGATCTTGTTTCATGAGTCATCATACAAAACAAGATTTATTTCATATGATGCTGATATGAAAAAAGAATTTCAGTGTTAAATAAAACACATTTTAAGGGCATTTTTGAGCAGTGCAGTACAGAATGCACCTAAGGGGTCCCAATAAGCAAGCTATGTGTGTTGGTTCCTGCCCAGAATATCATTTTGGGGGGGTTCCAAATTTGAATTTTTCAGGCAAAACTGAAAACAAGATGATGGCCATACGAAAAAGGAACAGGATTCCTTTTTTGTTTCATACAGCTATCTTTTAGTGCTTACTGAGCATGTTCAGAAACAATGTTTTCAAATTTTTAAATTGCAATCACTTAAAAATGGCTTATTATTTTCTCACCAGTCTAGCAAAAGGCACATTTTTTGGGCAGTCCTTTTCTGCCCTGAAAATTTCAGACCAAAAAAAACAAACCGTCTAGGCTGTAGGCAAGTTCAAAGAAAAATCTCAGCAAAGTCAATGAGAGACAACATGTTTAATTCACCGCTCTGTAACTCAGAAACTGCACATCCGACCTAAACGTAACTTGCCACATCAAGAGAATGATGCCACAGGACAGCACATACCAAATTTTGTGCAAATTCATTGAACAGTTACAAAGTTATTAAAGTGCAGAATTTTGAGTTTAACATTGAAGTGCCTACTCAACCCTAACTAAAGGGGTCGACTGTGCACCTATAATATATTCATTACAAAAAACTCTGTTAATGCATCAGTTAGGGTTCATACTACAGTGACAAAACTATGGAAATGTGGTGTTAGGGTTCCCACCCCTCACACCCCATCCCACCCCCCAACCAACCCTACCACCCCACACTCCACACACCAACAGGTGTCAGGATGTGTCTTGGGGTTGTCAGCCCTAATGCTCACCCCATTCCATGTGTAAAACCATATTTCCATGCTTTTGTGACTGTAATATGAACCCTAACTGATGCATTAATGGAGTTTTTTTTTGCAATGCATTTCCTTACTTTTTGTGAAAGTATCACCATAGCTGTAGTTGTTTATGGGAGCACAGGGTGCCCTCCAGGCACTGCAACCCATCTGTAAGTGTAGAGACATTATAATTAACTTTCATCTTCCTGTTGGAACACAGGGCCCTTTGGGCCTTGTGCTCCCATGTTCCATGATTTTCCTTATTTTAATTTGAGACTGCAGGGTCCTTTGGACCCTGCACACCCATCCCTCCATAGATGCACGAGCAAATTATCACCATAGCCATCTGATACTCCAGGACATGTACCTGGTGGAGAAAATTTTCAAATCCCTGCCAAAACATAATTCTGCACAACTGTGGTACCATTCTACACCATAGGAGCAAAAACACATTTTGGGTAGGATTTGAAAAATAACAGCTGTGACATATATGAGGTGGGGTAATAAGAAGGCCATGTTATAAATCTGGGGTCAAAATATTAACAATTTCTGTAGTTATGAGTGTGCATAACTGAATTGCAACAAGTGGTCATAACTGTGTATGTTTTTCATATTTCAACCACACATTTTTAACATAGTTTTCTTATCACCCCACCTCATAAACCCCATAGGTGAAAATGTCTTAATCCATGGCAAAAAGCCATTCTGCACCACAGGTGTGGAAACACATTTCAGGCAGGATGTGAGAAATGACAGCTGTCCTGTTCATGAAGTGATGTGAAAAAATGGCTATGTTGAAAATTTGGAGTGAAAAGATAAAAAAATTACCAAAGTTACGTGCGTGAGTGGAAAAATTTCAACGACCACACGTAACTCAGAGCATTTGTTTGATTTTTGCACCACCAACATTGAGTTTTGGGATTCTAATTACGAACACTGGCACTGTCATTTCATTACTCAGTCCCAAAAGGCATGTCACGCAGCATCGTGAAGTCACCTTACGGGTCCGGTTATCAAAATGACAGTGACAGTATTCATGAGGTGTGGTCCCAAAAGGCCCATGTTAAACATTTGGTGCACAAATATCTAAAAATGGCCAAGATATCAACATAAGTTAAAAATGCCATTGACAGCCATTATACGGCACTCACCTTGATTCTTCAGTTCGTGGTTTGGCTTTGAAGAGTGCAGACATGTCCTGGTCCACAAAAGAAAGACAACGATCTCTGGTGGTAAGTATAGGGCAGGGAGGTGGGGTGATGGGTTGCTCAGTGGCAGAATTGGGATGGGGAGGGGATGGGGGAGATGACAAGGGACCGTTTTCTTTTTTTCAGGATTAAAATAATAAAGATGTTGGGGGACTGTTTACTTTTTTTTTGCAGGTACAAACTATACAATATTTTGGGACACTGGGGGTGGGCTCCCCAGTGTCCCACAGTGCTTGGGGCTAGGACCTAACTTGGGACACTGGGAGTGGGCTCCCCAGTGTCCCACACTCCTGGGGGGGACTTCAGAATGCCAACATGGGAATTGGGCACCCCGATGTTGGCAACCATATTTTAAACAACTGCCTTTTTGGGGGGGAGCATCCGTCACTGGGGCTGTGCAGCCCGGTGTTAGAATTATCATAAAATAACTTTAGGACACTGGGGGTGGGCTCCCCAGTGTCTCATGCTATTGGAAGGAGTGGGTCTAAATGCTGACATTGGGATTGGCACCCCGATGCCAACAACCATATTTGAAACAACAGCCTTTTTTTGGGGGGTATCCAACACTGGGGCTGGGCATCCCATTGTCGGAATTAATAGAAAACAATTTTGGGACACTGGGGAGCTACTGGGGGGGTCTAAATGCTGACATGGGGACTGGTCAACCCGATGTTGGCAAAAACATTTTGTTTTATTAAAACATGCCTCATCCCCCTTGGAGGCAATAAAAGGATAAAAGATCCTTTTATTAGGTAAACACCACCAGGTATTTGCCTAAACGGGGGCCAAAGAATGCGGTTCTGCTGGTATTGTGGCCAAAGAATGGGCAGAAAGGTTTTTGAATATTTATAGAGGTCGATTGTTTTTTTAGTTAAAGTAGTGCCACAAATTGTGGCACTTTTCGTGAAACAGTGCTGCAATTTACAGCAGTTTGCACACAACAGTGCCATTAGTTGCGTGAAAACTGCTGCAATTTGCGGTAATTTCGCAAAAATAGTGCCACAAATTTGCAACACTACAAATGGCCAAGTAAAAAAACATATTTCTGGCCACTATTTTCAAAAACTAAGGCCAGAATCGTGTTCCTCTGGCCTGATTAGGTAAACACAACTGTTGGTATTTACCAAAAGGCAGTATTTTTTTTAATTATAGCTTCCCCCCCATCGCTACCTGAAAACAAGATGGCAGCAGCACAACACTACTGATACCATTTGAGGCAGTAAAAAGTGCTTTTGTGGCACCAAAACCTGCTTTCACATGGAACATATAATTTTCCCATAGGCTATAATGGGAAACTTAACATTTTAATAACTTTTGAATGGATTAATATTCTTTCACCAAACCTACAAAAGGCACATCTGTGACCCAGACTCCATATACCCTAACAAGTTCAGACCACACCACTAATCCATTTCAGAGTTGCAGCACGGCAAACGATTTGCACCTAAATGGTGATTTTCACATGTTTTGACACTATGCATCTCTGCAACTGGACATCCATCCTGTCCAAAACTTGCCACATCATGAGATCTATGGTATCTGATGGCACATGAGAAATTGTTTGTGCATCGGTCGTATGGTTGCAAAGGTATTAAAGTGCAAAATTTTGGGTTTAACATAGAAGTAACCATTGAACCCTAACTATAGTGGCACTACTGTGCCAATATAATATATAGACATATATATTTATTGCAAACAAACTTCATTGAAGGCCTAGTTAGGGTTTATGCCACAGTTTCACAAGTGTGGAAATATGGCATTAGGGTTCATAATACTAACTCTGCCCCCCCAAAAAAAAACACACACACACACACACACCTTCAAGCATGCAAATAGTAATGCAATCATAGCAATTAGAGAAACTGATCATCAGGTAAGACAAATAGCAGTCATATATCTGAATATACCATACCAGACATCTGTCATCATGCTTCATCAACTCTGTCACTTCTTCTGGCATCTCAGTGTTTTGGGGTGGAAGCTTGCATGGTGTGCAACCAGGTAACACGGCGTTCTACATGTAGTGTACTCCTAACTGCTAAGTAGGATTGTCAATGTGCAGATTTCATTGAACTTTGTGCTCTTATAATGTGTGATGGTGATATTTCACAACACCACTAGGTTAGTAGATCCTGCTGCTTTTATGTAGTAGTAAACTTCACTTAGCAATGTACTAGAAGGTCTACGTACACTTCCTGCCGTCTATTGCGAACATCACTATATATGTGTGAAACCACATAGTGTTATGCACCATGAGATTCCTCTTCATGTAACAATGTTGTAGAATTGCTAATGCACAGTAAGAAGTACCCTCAGCTGTTACACAGTAATCAACTTACCAACACTTTCAAGTATGCAGGCTATATGCTGTGCATTTCTGTTAATTCTAAGTTATATTGAGATATCATACACCACAGAATTTCAAGGGCTGTGTGTATCAATAGTTTGTAATACTGATTTTTCCATATTGTATGTTTTCTAGTATCTTGCAGTGTCATGCAACAGCAACATCACATTTATTTCATACTGAAAGATCCATCCTGACTACATGTGCTGCACCCTAAATAGCAATGCATGCCTCTAATGGCAGAAGGTTCTAAACACCTTGTGTTATCAAATGATGTACTACTGCTGTTTAACAGGTTGTGCAGCTTCCACATAATGTGCAGTACTTCTTGCACTTCCAGCAGACGTTACTCAGTGCACAGTGGTGATACATACTAGAAACAGTACACGCAACTTGTGACAAAAGGTCCATTCCTACTTCTAGTCCGGTATACCAAAATGCTTGTGTGGGGATGAGGGAACACATGATTCTAAGGATCACATGGTAGGAGATCATGAGCCTTCATGTTCATATGACTGCACAGAATGCATGCATGCCTGTACTTCTATATTACATTCATTTCATTATTTATTTATTTATTTATTTGTACAAGTCAGATTTACAACCTTTGAGTCAGGGACTCATTTACAAAGGCACCTTGTCGCAGGGAAGGAAAGACAATAGAACATTGTGCAGATACAACATTGGACAACATTATGGGTGCAGACACTGAACACAGAATACACTTAGTTACATGTGGTATAAAATATAGGTTTACAATTAAAGATGTACAATTTCTCTGGTGTTGCAGTGGAATACATCCTTGTATAAACCTAAGGGGGTAGGTAAAAAGGGGTAGGAGGAAAGATGGATCAGTAGTCCAGGGGACATTGTCAAGATTAGGGGGTCCAGGCAGGGAAAGGTCCTGCAGTAGGATTGGGGGGGCTGGGTTAGTTGTACCTACAGCAGCGGACATTAAAGAGATGGTTCCAGAGAGTGGTTTTGAAGAGACCAAGTTTGGCAGTGCTGGCGATGCAGGTAGGGAGGGAGTTGAGCCAGGTGGGGGCTTGATAAAAGAAGGACCAGTGGGCGAGGGAGGTCTTGGTTCTGGGCACTTTGAAGGTAGCTTTAACAGAGCTGCGGGTGGAAATGGATGAGGATGACCATGGTAGGGAGGCAGAGACTCCAGGAGGGAGAGTCCGAGCAGGGATTTCTTAGCAAGAAGGCAGGTCTGATACTGCAGATGTTCCTTGAATTTGAGCAGGTTGGTGGAGGAATAAAGCAGGCAGGTGTGGGTGCAGCTGGAGGATCCAGTCAGGAGCCTACATGCCTTATTGATGAAGAGCTGGATTTTAGAGAGGGCAGTGTTATCAGCTGCAGCATAGATGGGCAAGCCGTAGTCCACTAGGGACAGGACATAAGAGGTGATGGCCAGTCGGAGGACAGTGAGGGGCAGGCAATCCCTATGGTGGTAAAGTAGGCCAATCCAAGAGTTTATGGTGGAGGAAAGAGCATTGATGTGGGTGTGGAAGGTGAGGGCAGTATTGAAAGTGATGCCTAGGTATATGTATGTGGACACTTGCTCTAATGGGAGCTGAGAGTTGGGGGTAATCAGGAGGGGGCACTTCTAGCTTTATTTTGGTGGTAAGAGAAGAGCATTGATTTGGTTTTCTTAAGGTTTATGACTAGTCTGTGATCAAGAAACTACCTTTCTGTTTAGTTGTAGGTGAGTTGAGGGGATGATTGGAGAATGGAGGGATCTGGGTGTGAGGTAAAGAGAACCACATCATCTGCATAGAGGAGCATCTTGCTATTTCAGGAGCTGGAGAGAGTGTTGATGTAGAAACTGAAGAGAATGGGACCCAGGATTGAGCCCTGTGGGACCCCAGAGCTAATGGGTTGAATGTTGGAGAGGGAGCTGTTGATCTTTACATGCTGGAATCTAGCAGAGAGGTAGTTGGAAACCAGACAAGGGGACCAGCAGAGAAACCGAGTTGGTGGAGAGAGTCAAGTAGGAGGGGGTGACATACAGTGTCAAAGGCCTTAGAGAAGTCAATGAACACTGCACCAGCCAGGTTGCCGGAGTTGAGAGCAGAGTGCAGGTATTGGGAGAACTCCAGGAGAGCAGTGATTGTACTGTGTCCTGGGCAGAAGTCGTGCTGCTCTGGGCACATAATGTCATACTTAGCCAAGTACTCAGATAGTTGGATAGACACCACTTTTTCAAAGGCTTTGGAGAGTGGAGGGAGGATGGAGATTGGCCAATAGTTGCTGGGGGTTTATCAATCATCACTGTTGTGTATTGGAGTGATTTCAGCAGTTTTCCATGCACTGGGGAACTGTCAGAGGCAAAGGGACTGGTGGAGTAGGTCCATCAGGGGGACTAGGACAATGTCCAGGACCAGGCAGAGGATCCTGGAGTCAAGGGGGTCACTGCTAGGGTCATTACTATCAAGAGTTTTTAGCAGGTGCGGCCTGGCTTCGGGGGGGTAAGGTGTGCTGGTAGAATGGGGGGTGATGCAGGGAAGGGGGGAGTGAGGAGGGGATTGGATCAAAAAAGCTGCTGGGGAAGACAGAGCTTAGATCAGAGAAAGTGGTGTTGAGGCAGTCAGTTATAGGTAGTGGATCAGAGGAGGTAGCACCATCGATGGTGAGCTGAGATGGTGGAGGAGAGCGGGTCTTCCCATTTAGTTCTTTCATGCTATCCCAGAAGGTCCGGGCTGAGCCCCAGGTGGAGGTGAGGGTGGCCTGGTGGTGCTCTACATGACATTTAACTGTCCTTATCACTGTGATGTCTTCCTGTACTACATGGAGTGTTATCCATTCTTGATAATATACATATGTAGTATTACATTTGTCGAAATTCCCACATCAGATAATACTCATGTATCTGTACCAGGACTATCTCCACAGTGTCCACTTTGTATACTTTGTCACATGGTCCCATAGGTAAGAATGAGAAAGAAGCATTAACAATATTCCTTATGCAGTGCTGAACTGTGTGTGTCTTTTGGGTGGGGGGGAACAGAGTTAGGGTTAGGAACCCTAATGCCATATTTCCAGACCTGTGAAACTATGGCATAAACCCTAACTAGACCTTCAATGTAGTTTTTTTGCAGTCAATTTCCAAACTTTTTTAAAACACAACCAAACAAGGTATATGATATGTCTTCAGAGTACCACTCTTTAAAACTGAATGCCATGTACATCATAACATTATTATATATATAATTACTGGTGACTATAAATATCCACTGGATTACTATTTTGTTAAAAATGCATATCAACCGGATTTTGGGTTATTATGCTCCAAAGGCAATAATAACCTGAAATCTAGTTGATATGACACTTCATAATAACCCAAAATCTGGTTGATATGACATTCCACAAACAAACTGCTGCATTCCATTGTTTCACAAAAAGTATTTCAACTGTAGTATTTTCAACTGTTTTATTCATGTACAGTTCAATTTCTTCAAAAATAAAACTGCACTCTCGCTAAAAAAAGTCTTTTCCTTTCAACCTGCTAGAAATACAGTCTAAACCTCCACACCAGCAATTATAAAAAATAAAGGGTAAGTTTGATGGTATGGATTTTTTTCACACACCCTAGGGTGTGTGATGACCACAGAAACCTCTTGAGCTTCACTCTTGAGGTTCATGAGTCATCACACACCGAGGGTGTGTGAAAAAAATCCATAACACACACTTACCTATCCACTATTCCCTATATAATCACATCTTGAACAGTAGCAATATATTTCACACATTACTTCTGCAGCACTAAGAAAGAAAGACACAAGGCAAGAAAATGGCATTAAAAGCCTTTTATTTGAAAAATGCTAATCAGAACTGAACCAAATTAAACACAGTTCCTGGAGTGGGTAAAAAACCACTTGCTTGTGGAAAAATGCAGCTACCAGTATTACAGAAACAGCTGTGAAAAGTACAGTAAGTATGTATAAGTAAATAACATATAACAAAATAATATGCACAGCATCTGTAGGCTTGCAACAGTTATTTTACAAACAGGAAAACACAGGTGGAAACTTCCTCACTCGATCTCTTAATAAAGGTGATCCTATAAAAGAACAGGAACTCAAAAAACTGCAGCTCATAAAGTACATATTTTTGGGCATCAACTGTAACTACATTAAGTTCGTCAGTAATAAAAGTGTACTCCACAGTGTTTCCTGAAAAGTAATAACAGCAATAGCACAAGTTCATGCAAGGGGTACATCAACCTATAAATCACTATACATATTAGTTCACTTGTCATAACAAACTATGAATAATTGTCACACACATTCACAACTGCAGTAGTAGTACTGTAACAGGTAGAGTGCAGCTGTTCTGAAGAATCTCCATGAAATACTAAGGCATCACAACTAAGTAATACATTTTAAAAATTTTAACCATTCTATAATTTACAATGTAGTAATACTCACAACAACTCTACATATGAATAAGTAAACAGAAACACAGCATACTCTACTGCCATCATACACATGCACATTACAGTTACTGTCAGCCAGTATGTGCTGTTATCCAGACCTACTTAAACTGTGTGCCATATTGTGAAATAGGCACAGATATAGATTGCTGGCGAGTATCATGATGGGTGTTGAGCAATAACCCACCCTGCAGAACACAATTTCTGAGAATTAACATATAAGCATCCTTTAAATTTTTGGGTAATCTCAGCTTTAGTATACAAACACAATCATTACAATCAACCCATCCAGAGGTGTACCACAGTCATGCTGTATAATGATCACAAAGAATTGATGCCCCATGATGGAACACAATAGCATGAGTATCATAGTGATGCTGACCAAACACCACTCTTCATGCAATGAAGCTGGTGATGAGAGTAACCAATTTCATTCCATTTGCATCAAAATGCTGCAGCACAAGAAAAAGGTACTGCAAAGCCTACTTAATTCTTGTGATTTGTGTACATTGTCCACCACACCTTCTGCACTGCCATCCACACTCAGCATTAGTTAACAGCTCTCTAAACTCAATAGACTGAGCATAAGGAATGTACAGAGAAATCCACAGCATATTATCTGTAACTTCTCTATCACAGTACCCACAGACAATGCATGTATATGTACAAACATAAGACACATCAAAATAGTGATGTACTGGAATTTCTTCGCCTTGCAAAGTATTCACAATTGCCATGAAGAACTCAATAACATCTTGCTACAAATGTTCAGCAAACATAGAACAGTCATGATAACTTCCTAGTGCAATATGCAGTGGAGTGAGACTGCAGACATTGCTATGACGTTGCCTAGTGTGAGAGATATCTTGCTTCAGAGATTTAGATAATGCTGTATCTCGTGCAGCTAAGACAGTGTTAATGAAATGTGACATATGAAGAAACACCTGCATAGCTGAGTTAGCATAAGAGTTTATACCAGTGCTGTTATCAAACTTGGGAACAGGAGTTATGCCAATGGCCTTTTTCACAGGGGCTGACTTTATAGCATCATTTTCAGGAGACATCTTCTGAATACTTGTATCACTGACAGCATCCTGTCTCTTTCTCTTTCTCTTCTCAGTGTGATGTACATGAAAAGAGACTTGAGCTATATCAAGATATTGAGGCACTGGAATGAAAGGCAAGTCTGGCTGCCATAAAGTACGTAACTGATTGTACTCTATGATACTCTTATGATCTGTATGCATCTTGGGGACTGCTAGATTCATAATATGTAAGCCAGATAAAGTGCTAACACGTGACAATGGAACACAGGACATTCCATCTTTGAAAATTTAATTTCCTACATCAATCATGGCTGTATCTAGACTTAATCCTTGACACTTGTGTATAGATACAGCATATGCAAGACAAAGAGGAAACTTTTTTCTGGTCACAGATATGTCTTTGAACAGTTGAAACTTCACAGTGCAACATTCTATAGTCCAAAGCATCTCTATCTTGTCAAACTGCACTATAACAAAGTCAGCAACAGTTTTGAGCACATTATATTGAAAGTCTACAATATTTGCCATGGCACCATTCACTAAGCCATGCTGTGCATCTAGATTCCTCCGCAGCATTACACGTGTATTTCTGTAAACAGAACAGCCTCCAGTCCAGCAGTATGAGAAACGTCTGCTGTAAGTTCCTTCAACCGCTCAGCCACTTTGCTAATCATTTTGTGACTCGGAAATGCCATCCACAGAGTTAACAGACATAAGATTTACAATTTCATGTCCTTCCCACTGCAACATTAATTGGTTAAACTCAGAACACTGTTTCAGCCTTGGAAAGAAACATACAACACTTATAGATCTGTGGTAAATGTTACAGAAAACATCACACGCCTTAGCCATATAAATGTCACAGGAACCTATAAGACGGGTGTTCTAAAGGGTAGCATTGTCATGAGACAGGTTTTCAAATTGTGCCTCTTCCAATAACATTCTGTAGGCAACATCTGAACACTGTTGTATGTTTTGTGACAGTTTCACATAGGTGAACAACTCCCACAAATTTATTCTACCTATGCAACCTATCATTTTCTTTGCCTGGTGCATAGACAAACTTGCAAACACATACTCACCATTTACAGGACCAAGTTGAAGTAGATCTCCAAAGACTATGACATGTTTGCATGCAAAAGGCTTGTCCTCATCTGTGCCTATAATTTCTTGTAGTTGTAAGTGAACACAAACTAACATCACATTAGAGACCATACTTATCTCATCAATTATGAGAATATTAATTTTCTCAAACACACTTTGTAATGTTGAAGCTGTCTCATGAGACAGTTTCCTATATTCCACTGATTTTCCATGCTCCACAGGCAGCATAAACAGACAGCGAAGAGTGACACCACCAGTGTTGTATGCTGCAAGTCCTGTAGGCACTGTTACTGCAACAGAAATTGTTTCACAAGTTTCTTGATGAATGCTATTACTTATAGCTTCCATTATAAAGTTTTTCCCTCTTCCAGCAGAACCACTGCCAAACATTAACACTGGTTTATAGGCACTGCATCTGCACTGTCCATTGTCATGAAGCATACCATGTCTGACACATTCAGTCACTTGTGTGTACACATAGTTCAGTTTCAAATTCTTTTTCGCTATCTCACACAAGTCAACATCACTATGGAAGCCATGCCACATGGCAGACTCAACCTCAGCAATCAACACTGCGGGATGATTTAAAAGCATAGGAGCTCCCAATACTCCTTCACCTTCAGGATCAGATTTGTCCAGCGAACTTTAAGGAGTGTCCTTATCAAGTTGCAATTTTGCATTCTCTAGCTGTTGTTTCTCTATGTTTAAAGGAAAACTACACCCAAAACCTGAAAAAATATATGTTGTGCAGAGTGTTTTAATTTGTATGTGAAGTTCTAGTGTTTCCTTCCCTCTGACTGGTATTAGGAGTTTTTCCCAAATTAGCCTGCTAGCTTTATGCTAGTTTTACGACCCCTGGGAATCTCCATACCTGATAGTGTAATTGTATTTCTGGTTCCCACAGTGCATTTTGTCTCATGTGACTGTGATGTAAGAGATACCCAACATTCAGCACATGCATGCCAAACAAACTAAATATCTTGGAAGCTTTACAAGCTGCACAAAAATTACCAGCAGCAAAGTTTTTCAGGACAGTAAAACCTTTAGGATGAGGGTGGTCACCAAGCTGAATTCTACAGATTTTAAAATATAGCCATTTCTGTTGTTGTGAACTGATTGTAATGCAATGCTTTCTGCTGGATTTATGGGCTCTGCTACATCACCATTACATGAAACAAGATGCACTGTAGGAAAAAGAAATGCAATAAAACTATTTGATATGGTGATCTCCAGGGGTCGTAAAACTACCCTAAAGCTAGCAGGCTAATTTAGGAAAAACTCCTAATACCAGTCAGAGGGAAGGAAACACTAGAACTTCACATACAAATTAAAACACTCTGCACAACATATATTTTTTCAAGTTTTGGGTGTAGTTTTCCTTTAACTGCTGAATGCGCACTTCAGAAGCAGGTGTTTGGAAACTGTCATATGTCAAGCTGAACTGCTCCTTATATGTACTGCATTCACCTCTCAGGGAGGTTTCATCCCTCCATGGTTTGAACAGAAGAACTAGAGCAAAGTAGTAATGCTCTCTTTTCTGAGGATCAGAAATTCTCAATTTACAATGGTCAATCAGCCATGGCTTTTGTCTTCTTGCAAGACTAATCTCCAGACCTTGTGCTTGGAAGATTTCTTTACCAACATTAGTGTCAGCACCAGCCTTGCAATCAAACCACTTGGCCAGCTCATACAAGCACATATTCTCCATGGCACTGTGCCACATAGGATAATACATATCAATGAGATTATCCTTTACTGTCTTAGTTGAGGAGGGCCTCTTGGAAGCTAGTTCCTCAATCTGCTCCATGGAGTGCAAAACACGATTTCAGTTCTGTTTGAAGTGTACATTTAAGAAACATATTGATTCTGATTTTCCATATAAGCGAGTACCAATAAGTCTGTCACTCACTTCATAAGTTCCACATTTTCTGTGAGATAGTATCTTCAAAGCCAACAACCATAGGTGGGAAGAAATGGACTTATTAGTATTGCTGAGCTCCTCCCTCAAGTCGACTAGGCAGGTCTGCTCATGTTTTGTGATATAAGATGTAACATACCCCACAAAAGCCACAGAACTGTCAGCCACAAACTTTACATCTATGTTTGCCTGCCACATCAGCAGAAGAGTGGGACTGTAATCATTGATGTATACCTCACTCTTCTTCCTAGGTACTGTAAGTCATATACCCTTTTAGTTGACTTTGCCTTAAGTTGATGCTGCATAGCAGAAAACACATCATTCATATGGCCTTCTTCACAAACATGCCTTAGGAAACCAAAGCAGCACCTGGTATACCACTGGGAATGACTTTTAACAGCACATTGACAGTACTTAGGGCAGAGATGCCTCTGGAACTTTTGAACCAGCTTCCAGAGTGTGGGACTTTCATATGTGTCAGGAATACTACAGGTAATGTGCTGCATAATAAACTTCAGAATCTCCTCTGATGGAGAGTCACCGATGTGTGCTGCTTCTTTAACCCAGAGCAACATGTGAATGTGAGGAGCTCCACAAGCCTGGTATTCCATTCTCCAAAAATAGTGCTCAGCCATTCCAAGAGGTGCATTACTCTCTGAAAGAATAAATTTGAGCAACTCATGGAAACAATGATGAAAGTGCCATGCTACAGACACTATATCCAGAGAGCAGAGCTCCCCCAATGTCATTGAAGAGATACCTTCCATGTCAGAATTGACCCATCTCAAGAGCTCATTCAACTGATCCTAGCTGTACTTTGTACAGTTGAGAGTCATGAACCATGTAGCAAGGCCAAACTCATGAAGCATGCACATTACTTTGGAATGTCTGCAGTACCAATATTCCTTTGTACCTCTCATAGTAGACAATATGGAGCTAAGATTTATCTCTATCTTTTAACTTTTGCAGAAATTCTGCAGCTGACAAACCATGGGGAGGCGTAGTAAGTTGTAGAGTGTGAGCAATAGATGCTGAAAGAAAAAGAAGAAGAATCAGCATTTATATAGCGCTTTTCATACATCCAAAGTGCTTTACAAGCAATGCTAGACTGGTAGAACACTAAGCTCACTTTCCCACAGTAGGTGGAACAAGTAGTAAATGTTCCTCCTAAATTTCCCATCTGAGTGAAGTACTCTGGAAGCTCAGTACTCAGCTCTAGGTACTGGTACTTCTCATTCATCTAATCATCCTCCAGTGCCATGAGGAAAAAGATCTGGAAAACAGCGAGTTTCCAGTGTACCTTCCCACATACCGACAGGATTGCCTTCAACCTGTTTCATCTGGTACATGTCCATATTCTCTTTCACTGGATCTCTTCCATGAAGAGGATGTATGGTATATTGCTTATAGTCATTTTGATCTGTCGCTGCCGTGATCTTTTCAATCATAGCATGTCTTGGTTCCTTAAGATTGAAATGCTGGTCTAAATCAGAGTGCCTATCAATAAGCACATCTTCCTATAAACACTTTTTTTCCTTTCAAGCACTGTAGAGCATGTCTTACTTTCTGTACATTAACAATGTCCTGCCATATTGTCTTGTTCCTAGTGGGCACACCATTTACTAAGATTACCTGCTTGCTTTCATGAGAAATAGCCTCAATATTCTCCTGTAAAGGAAATGGAAGATATATAACAGTACCTTTCAAGGACTTCACTAGTTCTTTTGGAGGCATCCATTTCTGCTTTGTATTCAGTCTTACAATAGTTTGAAGCAGTTTCATTGTTTAAATGAGAATCTGTTCAAACATGTTAAGAGCTGAAATTTCTCTAGGAGTGATATCAGGCTCCATACCATTCAGAATAGACCATGGTGGAAGTATGTTAGCCTTACATTTACTATTGCAGTACAAACAAAGCATGACTTTCTTGTCCATGTCAAAGTTTTACTTCAAAAGCAAGTATGCCACCAAACGAGCCCACACAATATGATCCAGATCTACAGATACAACTTTTGATCTGTAAAATAATTGTTGGCAAGAAACTCAGACATGTTCAAAGTTCCCTCACTTAGCCAACTTGAGCTTTCAATCTCAGTACCATAAGTCTGAATAATATCAGACTCCTTGACCGAAACTGATTTTAACAGACTTGCAGTACTCTGTAAGCCCCGTTCATCAGACAATAGTCCTTTATGGATTGTTTTGGTGAATTCCTTTGCGGCTTGCATGTCATCCTCAAGAAGCAGTCTATTAAGTTCAGTGTACTTTCAAACAGCTCATCTAACATGATAAACTCGAGAAACAAATGACCGCATTGCTGTGTTATGCACCGCTATAATGCATATCTGGTGTAATACACTGTCACACGTGCCACTGTGCAAACAAGCTAAGGACTGACCCATAAGTCCAGTATGCGGATGAATATCACAGCAATCAATATCTTTAAACAACTTAAACCTGTCTGTATGTTTGGTGATGATAAACAAGTTAATGAAGTTCCTCACCTCATCAAAACAAGACTGCTCAATACTGCAGACATCACTGCATGGCCCTGCCAGACGTTTTAGTCTTTTTTCATCACCTGAGGACTGGAACTCTTCCTCCATGACTTTCATATTAGTATCAGTCTCCAGTGGGAGAACGCTACAAGCTTTACCACTGACATCAATGGAATTGGCCATATCAGAACGAAAAGGTTTGTAAGCCTCTTGCCAAAAATATGGCTCTGAATACTCAGTGTGAACCCACCAGCCATTAAAAATGTTACGAAAGTTATCTCTAGTTAAACTATGAAATTTCTGCAATTTCTTTTTGATGTCATAAACAAGAAATTTAAAACTGTCAGTCTCAGACATCATGTTATGCCACAGGCATGCTCTAACAATTTCAGCCATGGACACAAAGTGTGCCACAATTATGTGTAATTTCATTAATGCACTCTTACTCTTAATTCTTTTTTGTGAGTTGCCTAAGAATTGCTCTAATGATTCTATCTGCTCTTGCTTTTGCTGCCAGAGCACCAAAATATCTAACTTTGGACATGTGAAAAGCCTGACAATGTTTAACACCTCTACCTTTTTTATTAATTTTTCTGTTGACCGATTTTGAATTCCCAGACTTTGTAGGTACTTTTGCAGTAGAAACACGTACAGCTGATTTCCTATTTATAGTGTCTATATCAGTTACTAAGTGTGCTCGACAACCCTTGCCAGTCTGTTTTCTTTTTTCATCACATGTGAACCTGTGACCTCTTTTGTAAAGTCTCAGTTTGAGACTTGGACAATTGACGAGCCTTGTCATACTTTGACCTCTTTTTCAACCTCCTTGCTCATTCCCTATAAGGTATTTCTCAGTGCTCCACAGAAATTTATGGAAAACAACAAAGGGACATCAGATACCTAAAAAATACAAGAGTGATGACAACATTGCATTACTACAGTTACTTGGGAATGCACCCCATTAACAGTCAGTAGAACTAATATGAAAACTAGAATCGGTTTACAAAGTTATATGCTAAATATATATAGATATATATGAAAACAAATATATGGGTGACTGCATACAAGGAAAATTATATACATACCTGAGGTATGCTACTATGCTAGTCCCAAGGGTGCAGCTCAAGGGGTTTATGAAAGCATTTCACACTATGTGTGTATGTGTGTCAAATTCTGGATTTACAGCGAGCAACCCATGAACAAGGTTATGTAATCAATAGTTATCTTCTGTGTTTGTCTGTTTTAACATAGTTGATTCACTGTAGTAGCTGTATCAAAGACAAAGATAGGGAAACATAATGACACACACACAGACAGAGAGGCACACAGACACAAAGACACACGCAGTAAATGGGTTCAGGCTGAGATTACAAAGTGGTATATGTCATAACACTAAATGAAAAATGCAATACGAGTTACAAGTTCATCTCCTATTCTGTCACAAGAGAGTCACAAATGGAAACACAGTACGATATACTGTCCTCATCAAAAGAAGATCATAGTGTGATTTAAACTTCTGATCCACTAATCTGTATGGCTACCTGGGACACTGACATTTCTTAATGATGGGGGAGTTCATGATGAGTGGAGGACAGCAGGGAGAGTGTGTTACCAGAGTGAAATATATTTACACTCCTTTTTTAATTATTTTTTTTATACTTTATTTTTGTCAGACAGAAAAAAAATAGAATATTCTTAGAGAAACTTCTCAAAAAAGCATCCATATGGACTGAAAGATTTTTCAATTTTATAGGGGTTAAAAGAAAAAATAGCTTTTTAAAACAATTTCTATGAGGTGGTATAATATCAAAAAATCAATAAATTTAAAATTTTCATGCTCCAAGCTATATCACCCTCTAAAGAAACAATCTTTAAAAATATCTTCTTTAGACAAAGCAGTTCTGCTCCTTGATATATTTGCTCAAATTATAATGCATTTAGAGTAAAAAAAAAAAATTTCAATCAGAAAGAACACCAAAAAAAGGAGACAAAGGCAAAGAGCAACCTAATATAGTTCCTTATTTAACCGGGACATACTGGGTTGTGTCTGCCACCTCATCTTCTTCATCTTCTAAGTCAGAACCAAGTTCTGTTGGCAAAGCAACATTCTTTTCATAGAAACTACGGGCAACATCTACATCAAAAAAATAATAATCCTTCCCTTGAAAGACTACTTTTAGTTTTGATGGGGCTTGCAGTATTGTTGTAACACCTGCATGAATAAACTCGACTCTAAGTGTAAGAAAGCATTTCCTCCTTCACTGTGTTGTCAAACAAAAATCAGGATATAAGTTGCAACTGCTGTCCTTCATATTGAAAGCCCTTTCTCTGCTGGGCAAGCTGTAAAATATGGTTCCACTGTGAAATAGACTAAAAAGTACATATTACATACCTAGCACCGGCATTTCCCATAGCAGACTTTGAATAGGGCCGAAACACAGACTCCAAACACAGCTGAGAATCCAGACAAAAAAATTAGGTTATAATCTGCTCCACTTCCAACTTTAGATCAGGAGAAGGAATTTCAGCTGAAAGCCCAATTAGCCATAAGTTCTTCATCCGCAAAGCGTTTTTGATTTTTTCAAACTTGGCTATATTTGAAAGTTGCTCATGCAAAGACACATTCACTGCACCCGCCAATGTTGTAACTCTCCCTGAGAGTAGCTCCACACTGTTCTCTGACACCTTCATTCACTCTTCACACTTCTGAAGCTTATCTTCAATTTGGTAGCATTTGTTTGATATTTCTGATAAGGTACCATGGATTTTTTCAAAATATGTACGAGATTCTTCCTGAAATCCCTTTAGAAGCATTTGCATTGATTGCAGTGTTGATTTGGCAGATTGCTTTGGCTTTGTGCCCACATCAGAGCACACTACTACAGGGGAAACCATTACCCCCTCAATCACAGGTGAATCTGCATTCAGTCATGGAGGGGCTGTCTTCTCTAATTTAGGGGAAAAATACTTTTCAATATTGTCCAACTTAGTCTCTGTCAAGTCCTTAGCTTCAGACCTTAACTGTGCCATGACTTTGCAGTGATTACAGACAATTTTGACAGTTTAAGCACCATCGTACTGGAGCTCTGAAAACAGTGTCTTACTTCTACCACCTCTTGAGCACCCCCTGCCTATATTTACACTCCTGATAAAAAAGGCATATCCAGCTATGGTTAGTACTGTGGTAAAAATAGAATCACTCCAGGCTTTCATTACCACATAAGCATAGAATTGCAGCCTGATTCAGTTTTCTACTTACATGACATGTGTTACCTAGGATGGGGAAGTTGTGGAACAGTCAGTAGTGCTGTGCTAGAAAAACATCATGGTCCGATTCCCTTTTCTATTATGCTGATGTTTATTTCCTCAAGTAGCACAGGGAAGTTGTATAACAGTTGAATGAATGACACGTCAAGAAGAATTTGCAAAGGGGATACTATAGGATAGTAGATTAGAGATGTGGTCTGGCACAGGATGTTATACCGAAGCAAAATCCCAGTGTGATTCATGTCTGTCATTTAACAGTTTTTATATCTACATGGGGGAGAGAGATATTTGGCAATTGGAAAGTGTGGTGGTGGTGAAGGTGGGGGCTGATGAGGAGTGGTGGGTGGTAAGGTGGTTGTCTTACAAAATCAAAACATAATTTTAGTCCCGCTCAGAAATGCATATCCAATTATGGTTAGAATGCGCTACAAACAGAATTGAACCATGATGTATTGTTCACATTGGCACACAACTGTATTGTGATTCACTTTTGTACATCAATGATATTTAAGAACCTAGTATGGGGAAGTTGTGAGAGACATGATAATAGTGTGCCAGAAACAGAATGGCAGCACAATTTCTTGTTCACATCGAAACACATGGAGGTCTGAATAACTTGATGAATGACTTCTACAAGGGAACTTTACAAAGGGAAGGGTATAGGATTCAAGGACGGAGTAGCATGGTGGCATAAGATTTTATGCTGAAGTGTACTGATCATGCATACAGGTATACTGTCAGGGGAACGTTCACTTAGGCATCCTGCACCATGTTAGCAGTTTGTTTTTCAGAACATAGTTGAGCAAACGTGGTAATGCTATGAGTGGAACACCCAGAAAGTAATGTCTCAGAGGTTTACAGGTGGGTAGTAGTTGCCACAGCTTGAGTGACTACACCCCCTCTCCCCACACATCCTGAAAAGTGAATGCCAGCATGATTCTCTTGTGATGTGGAAATTAAGTCATGCTGCAATTCTGTTTGTTGCCCAATAGTAACACATTTCCTGACAGACTTGTGACATGCACTGCTTCCCTGTCATTACATCCCCCCCTTTTTTCTAAACTTCTCCAGCCTTCCTCCTCTGACCCGTTCCACAACATCCCCCTCCCAGGTCAAAACATAACCCTCAGAGGACTACAGAAGATATTGGAATCAAAGTTCTGTTCCAAAAGGGAAAGAAAATGTTGATCCCATTCTTTGTTAAGCACAGTGCAGACCACAACTGCAGAAAGAGACTGCACAGACCCATCTCACATCATTGAACTGGAAACATGAATCAAAATGAGATCCTGTCTCAGTGTAGAGATGACTTTGTCATGCAGTTCTGTTTGTTGTACAGTGTTGATACAATTTTAAACATATTTCTAAGATAGACAGCACATCACGTTATCTGATGATTTCCAGTCCTGCCCCTCGGCATACTACAGTGTGTCAGTGACCATCACAGGAAGGAACTGCCCTAACCCGTGCCACATCAAAGCATGACAACAATAAATTAAAGCATACTTTCCTCATAGGAACTGAATCCTGATTTGATTCACTTTTGTAGATCACTCTTCCTCACAGTTAAAGCAGCAACACCTGACAAATTTGAAAGAGACAGACACTGTGGAAAAGTAATTAATGGCAATCAAAGTTGTGCAACCTTATTTTCTACACCCCTTTAAAGTACACAGTGTAAAGTTATAGAACTTATTTCTGAAGCCAACAGGAGCGAAATCTTGCATAACCAACTGCCATGCTTCTCACAATCCAGAAGCCCACTTTCATTTTGCTCCACTTTTCATAGTAAGTAAGCCTGTTAATATCTCTAAGATAGACAGCACATCACATTCTCTGGGATTTACTAGTCCTGCCCCTTGACATACTATCTCAGTGACCATGACAGGAAGGAACTGTACTAACTAGTCCAACATGACAGCACTAGAACAATGAATAAAAGCATACCTTCCACATAGTAACAGAATCCTGATCAGATTCACTTTTGTAGATTGCTCTTCCTCATGGTAAAAGCAGGAAAACCTGACAAATTTGAAAGAGACAGACATTGTGGAAATGTAATTAATGGCAATGAAAATTGTACAACCTGATTTTCTACACACCTTTAAAGTAGACAATGTAAAGTTACAGGACTTATTCCTGAAGTCCTCAGAATTGCCTATCACAAAAGCTTATATAACTGGCTACAATGCATCCCACAATGCATAAACCCAGTTCACTCCACTTTCCATCCCAAGTAAGCCTGTCAAACCTGAAGTGTGAGCTGGATACCCACTTCCCAAAGGAAACATGTTTTTACTACCAAACCTTCCTGTTCTGCCTCATTAGCTATCACCACAATCCTGAAATTCAGAGTCCTTTTTTCTGCCAAACAAAATCACAGTTTGATTCACTCTGCTGTACAAACCACAACCGCCACACCATTGCTACCATCACACATACATTCTGAGAATACTACATCACTGCAAAGTACTGACCAATGGAAATGTACTATTCCCTGTCAATCAAACGTCAGGTGCCATTTTCTAACCCACCACCATTTTCTGATTCAGAAAGCTGTACCAGTCCAGGAATAGTGTAAGTAAAGTATTCTTTTAAAACAAATAATGTCCACAACACACATTTAGTTACCTGTTATTGTTTAAATCCTAGTAGGTGAATCCACACCTTATTGTGCAACATTGAAATCAAGAACCTAAATGTACTCATGCTACAGCAAACTCTCTTTCAACAGTTGGAAACTGCAGTGCAGTTCTGCTGTACACTAGAAAATCCAGCTACACAATAAGAAAATAACACAGTTTCTTGAAAGGAACTTGCCAGAAACTGACCACAACAGTTTCTCTAAGACACTTTCAAAGTATTAAATGGGAACAAAAACACTTTAATTGTATGTACTGAGCTGTGCATAGATATAAAGAGGGAGGTCTTTAGAGCAGATTACAAGCATTTGTTCATCAAATAATAGCAGCACGCTTGACAATGCAGAATCAGAACAAAGCACATAATGAGAATCCCTATCAGTAAGAAAGCAAATAATAAAAGTATGAAGTAACCTGTGACAACCAGTACATGGCAAGACAAAAAAAAGTTAAATATCGGAACTTCTGACCTTATGTGTGAGGAATATAAGCCAAACAGCATTTATACCAAGTACTCATGACTTAGATCAGGAAGCATTTCAAACTGGAATTAAATTTGCAGCCAAACCAATTATTACTGGAATACATGATGTAAATTCATGACATGCTACTTCCAGTAATGTGCACCACTTACGTGCTCTAAAGCTGCAGACAAAAGGGATCAGAATCAGTTGGGGGGACATTTTCAACAGTCAGCAACCAATAGAAATTCAGAACATAAACTGATGATCTGCAACATAGCAATGAGATATCAAAGAACTCCCTCCAAGTTAATATTAATTGCTAACTATAAGATCCAGCCCAAAGTTACACAGTGTTAATCCTATAACTTTTTCTGCAGGTACATAGTTCATGACGTCACTGTAATGCAGTACAACACTAGCCTCACATATAATGTGATCTGCTTGCAAACCATAGAATGCAGTACTACATATGTTAAAAACCAAATGGCAGCAATTAGACAACAGGTTTTTTACCTCTATCTCACTGCACAGCACCTCAGATTGAAACTGCACAGTGATGCTGTTAATCATATAAGGCAAACTGTAATCAATTAGGACACCATAAATGTGCACGAGCAAAAATACAACTGTAGCAATTATGCCTGTTACATTAGATAACATATATAATTTACAAGCACACATCACTGACAACAGTTGACACATACTTAACACCACAGAAATACTTCTGTTATTCCTCGTTTAGCTGTCCTTATCAACTCGTATACCAAATATACTATATTGTTTTCCACACAGAAAATGATGAAGTTCTGGAGAGATACAGACCTGCCTCACCTGGCCGAAGCCATGAAGAAATTTAATGATGCTAATGTCACTATGAGATCCAGCATGCAACAGTTAACCTACATATGGGAAGCAGTCAGTCAATATTTCAACGATGACAAAAATATCCAGAGGGATCCAGCTGTATATTATAAAAAATGGAAATGCTTAAAATAAAAGTTCTATAGACTTCAAAAAGAGGGTAATGTTCCCAAGATTTAGTCAGTATACAGTATGCTTATTCCATTCAAACATTTCAGAACAATATCCTTCATCAGTGAGCACACTTGTATCTTAAAAAATATACAAAAAATATATTTCATTAAAGAATCTTTTTTTTAAGTCTGAAAAGGAATTCTTTTTACAAATTGGGGCACAGCAATGAGGTCAAGCATGGCCTCATCCTATGCCAATATTTTTATGGATGAGTTGGAGCATAAATACATTTTCAATGTAGAAAACACATATCTTAACCATATCAGGCTGTTTAACCGCTTTATTGATTATATATTTTGTATCTGGACAGGAAATAGGGTGGAACTGGAGGAATTTAATGAATATTTGAATACAAGAACAAACAACTTGATCTTGATAATGAATAGCAGTACAGAGGAGATCCCATTTCTAGACATACTTATATATAAGCATGAAAATAGATTGGCTACATCAGAGCTTATCAGAGCAAAAAGAAATTGTACCAACAACACAGAATTTGAGAGGGTACAAGAAGATATGTGCAGCAGGTTTCAATCAAGGGGATACAAAAATCAGATACCGATGCAGGCTTCAGAAAAACTGAAGGACACAACAAGGGAATCATTACTCAGACAAAGGAATGACAACGCTGATATAGTTTCACAGGCAGAGAGACAAACAGTGTTCTCCACAGCCTATACAGATGCTTTTTATGACACTAAGAATATTATTGTGGAACATTGGGACATTCTTCAGGCAACATCTATGGGTGCAGAAGTATTTCTAAACCTACCTAGGGTGGTAGCAAAGAAGAATAAAACCCTGGCAAATAGACTAATGAAAACTGAACACAATGTATCTCAGTCTAGACCACAACATTTTATGTCCACAATGGGCATATCAAAAAACTGTCAATGTGGGCATTGTGTCCACTGTAATAACACCTGTTGGGTAAAGAAAATTAGAAATACCTCTGGAGACGAAGATGTTACCATTCAAGAATTTCTTAACTGACAAAGTGAAGGGGTAGTATACATTTTGAAGTGTCCATGTGACAAAATTCATATAGGAAAAACAGAGCAGGCTCTTAAAACACGTATAGGTGAGCATAACAATGATATCAGGTGCATGGATCTTACTTCACCAGTAGCATGACATTTTATAGAAGAAAGACATTAATTGCCCTATTTAAGATTTTTTGGATTGGAAAAAGTAACACCTAACCCAAGGGAAAGGGACTTTAGAACCCACATCCTCAGGACAGAGGTATATTATATAGATAGCTTCAATGCTACTGATCCTAGGTTTGGTCTTTTTTTTTTGTGAAGTCTATTTTTGCACCAATCCAGTGAACTCTCTCGGTCATCCTCCAATACCCCCTGCTCTACCATCATGCCTGAGAGGCCTCTGATTCCTGGCACCAGTCTGCCTATCCCCCCAGCTCTAAGCCCCCGAGTTAGGGCCGCCCGATCCACCCAGAGCACTCTATCTTGAATTCAGGCCAGGCTGGGCTTGGCCAAAGAGAGGAGGGCAACTGGTGGTGGAGTGTGGCTGACTGGATGGAAGTGCCATTGCCTATCCCTGAGTCAGGGATTTTCTGTGTATGTTTCCCCTGGGAGTGCAGCGTATGATCACATCAACACAAGGCAGCCTGCTGATGTCTGCTGCACTCACGCCCCCTTGTACTTGGCTGGTGATCCTGCTATATCCCCGATCTCTATCAGGGGTCACAAGGGCACCAAGCAGCCCCAGGATCCCTCTCCAGGGAGAGGAGAGCTGTCCTCCAGACACTCAATCCTCTCCCTCCCCTGCCGGCCCCTGGCTCCCCGAGTCTGTCCATGAACCTGGGTCACTGGCATGGCACAAGGTGTGGCGTCCAGCGCCTCAATCCTCAGTGCCACTGAGTCAGCTTAGGTTTGGACTTAATGACTGCATTGATTGGCAACCAATTTTATAAATGCATACTAGTGTTTGTATAGGTTAGGGTGTTATGGCTCCTTTAAGAAAAATAAACCGTATCAAGAATCAAAATAACCTTAGTTTGTTTAAAAATATAGGTTTTGAAACATCTCGGATAGAAGAATTTTTATAGTGTCTGAAGCTGCATCACCACCTTGAATGCAATGTTACTCATTTGCACAATTTACCGTTGAAGTATGCTCATGACCCAAGTTGACCTCTCATATGACATGGATTGATCTGTACAGAAGAAATAAATAATATGGGATTAATGTTAAATAACAGGGACACAATTTTTATAAATCTACTACTCATTTGTACCTATCACCTCTGAAACATGCTCATGACCCCAGTTGACCTCCCATATGATGTGGATAGATCTGTAATGAAGAAATAAATAATATGGAACTAATGTTAAATAACAGGGACACAATTTTGATAAACCTAACAATGGATAAAGAAGGAAAGGAATAGATATTTATTTCTCATTTAAACATAACAGAAAAATGACTAATGATTGACTAGAGTGCACCTTTAAGGATTCAAGTTATGGACTGAAATGTCTATAAGACCATATGATAGAATGGCACTTACAAATGAAATAGACTTATGCCTTTTTTCCAGGTATCCCCCTTTTTCACCATCCAATATGCACCCTTGTCCCCATTTGACCTCCCACTGACACTGGTTAGAAATAAGAGTTTTTCAGTTAAATAATAAACCAATGCTACAAAGATGCAAGGACATGCATTAGAAGAACTGTGGACTATACAACCAGATTCAATAGATATAGTAAAAAGAGAGTGTTTGGGATGCCTAGCAGTTTCTGCTTTTTCAGCTGCTGGGCACTGCAAATGCAGGTCGGGCACACAGGGAGTTACCACAGGAGTCAGGTGACCATGTGTACCTCCCCCATGCCCGATTCCCAGGCAGGTTTTTAATTGTGTGTGCTCAGTAACTCCAAACCTCCGTGAAAGAGAGAGCAGGGGGTCAGGAGAGCGTGTGATGAACAATGAAATAGCAACCTTAAGTAAGTAAATATGTGAAACATTACCTTAATTCAAGCTCAATAGATGTATAACTACTTAAAAAGCATTTCAAACATATGTACTTTGAAATAAATGAACATGGGTTTAGTACCTGGTGCTCTGAGCAATCTTGATTAGTACAAACAGCTGAATAAATGGTACTTTGTATTTATAGACTGGAGGCTGAAAACTACAAAAGAAATTAGAGAAAGCAGGAATGAAAGAATACTGTTTTTGGAAATGAAGTGAAATTTAGACTTGGTAATAAGTGGAGATACATGAATGTATGCATATACTGTATATTGTTTTTGTTATTTTAAACAGGACCCTCTACAGTGGACTGGGAACGAATAAAAATCCAGGTACATCAAAATTATCTGTTTTAGTTTGGACAAGATGATAGAGGGAAGTGAAACTGATGTAGAGACTAGTGCATTGAAATGAAGTAGGAAAGGAAATTATGTTTTATTTAGAAATATTTATGGTTATGCATCTGTTGTATCACAGGATTACATAAGAAAATATTTAAATGCAAGCTTGAAGACTTAAAATGTAACAGAATCGTTTGGGGTGAGAAACCATGTTTGTATAAAACTGAAAATGACTGAATTTCAGATGAAATTGATGCTTTAGTGAAAAATATTTTTTAAGATACAAGCGAGCTCACTGATGAAGGATATTGTTCTGAAACATTTGAATGGAATAAGCATACTGTATACTGACTAAATATTGTATGAAGACAATAAAACATACATATAAATTACAGAGTGAGTGGGCTCAGTTGCTACCAATTTGTTTCGGTTAGATTGTGCCTTAATTGGTAGTGGGCTACTCCCTTAATTGATATTTTTGCTTTAACCGGGCTGGTTGGACTGGATTCTACACTTTCTCATGTTCCCAAGAAGCACAGATGTTGGTATGACCATCTTGAAGAAATGTGGCTCAAAGCAAATAAGCCAAGACTACGAGAGTGCTACTATCGGGGTAAATACAAACATTTAAGTAAACATCACATCACTCTGATTCAAACAGTAAAATTAAAAACTACAGAGATCCAAACCCAGACTTGTTTATGTTATGTTACATCTGTATTCCTAGAGAAAGCACACAGTGCAGCATTCAAGAAGAAGAGACCAGTGCTGGAGGACAAGGGTACCCAAAGCAGTTCCTGTGAGGAAAACACAGGCTCAAGAAGTTACAGCAGTGCAGGTAAGTTGACTGATAATTGTGAAAACAAATGCATTGACATAACAAATCATCCAACTAAATATAACACACTGCACTTGTCTGGGACACTACACACATATAATTAGAATCAGACACTTTTACAAGAGTGACAATTAGAAGGCAGGAAACATACCACTTACAAGGAAAAACACCTATATAATTCTGTATTGCAACACTTCAGTGAAACCACAGCCATACCTGAATTGCAATACAAACCTCATGCAAGGCCACAAAAACAATCATATTAGGGTCTGTCTGACATAGCAATGCAGCAGATGGCTTACATCTTCCATTAGCCTTCTCACAGATGAGGAATCGATCAGCACAAACATCATAATGTCACAAGGCTGCATACTGCAGCAGTGTGAGCCTACAGCACAAGTGAAGGAAACTGAAAAGTACAGCAACAAAGGAAAGGAAGGAAAACCAGTATGAGTACACCAGAAATTAAAGCAACAGCTACAACTCAGCAACAGAACCCTTCCATATATGTACAACAAAGAAGTAAAGCACCATCCAAAAGTACCACACATGAAGGGATTGAACAAGACCAACCAAACACAACACAGGAAACCTTCAGGGGAAAACCAAGTGAAAGTGAACCCACTGTAGACCCTCACTTTCACCAGTTTTGTAGCATAATAAGAGAAGGATTTGGTTCTGTCACCCAGTGCCTCTCTGGTATGCACCAGACACTGAATATCTTACTAGAGACAGAAAACACCAGACTGGCACTGGAGTGGCAGAAGAAAAAAATACTCACCTTAGTAATTGTGTTTCTTCTAATGGAGTCTTGCTGTATTCTGACATATTCTGACACATGCAGTTAGCCCCAGCACTTGAACTACTCTGGAAAGGAAAGAGTTAATTCTATGCAGGAAGCATAGAACATTGGGCTCGAGCTCGGTTTCAAACCTCTGTCTGTAGTGCTTCAGAGTGTAACTGTCAGATTCTTACAAGCTACTGCTAACTAACTACACTGCTATAGAGGAAATTGTAAAGGAACATATAGCCAACAGGCAACAGATTGGGTCCCCCAAAGACACAAGTCGAGAACCCAAGACAAAAAAACAGGTAGTGGACCAATATATAACTGTAAGTAAACGCATAACAATAACCAACTCCCCTTCAAGAAAGGAGGAGTGCCAAGTACACCCCTGAGGTGCAACACTGTACCTGCCAGTCCACTTCCAAAAAAAACAGGTTCTGAGAGGGGAGGCAGGGAGGGAGGGAGGTTAAAATACAGCAAGATTCCATTAGAATCAGTTACTAAGGTGAATATTTTTTTTCTTCAAATAACATGAAGTCTTGCTGTGTTCTGAAATATGCAGACTACCAAGCAGTACCATCATGGAGGGGGGTACCAAACCTATTTTGGGAATAGGCTCTGCAGTACTGCTGTTCCAAACTGAGCATCACTCCTAGCCTGGATATCCAGAGAGTAATGCTTGGAGAAAGTATGGACAGTTTTTCAGGTGGCTGCTTTGCATATCTCTAGTAAAGGTATATCACTGGCAGCAGCCAGGGAAGCAGCTGTACCCCTAGTTGAGTGAACCCTCAGGCCTGAGGGAGGTGTTTTACCTAGCTTAGTATAGCAGAAGTGTATACAGAAGACAATCCACCTGGCAATAGTTCTCTTAGTGGCAGGTCTACCCTTCCCTACTTCACCATAAGTGAGGAACAATTGAAGACATTCCTTCCTGTGTGCTTTAGTGTGCTCAGTGTAATAGCTAAGTGCCCTCTTAACATCTAAACTGTGTAGTCATCTTTCCCCTGAAGAAGAGTGATCAGTGAAGAACACAGGAAGAGACATGGACTGGTTCAGATGAAAATCTGTGACCACCTTGGGAAGGAACCTCCTATTGGTTCTGAGGACCACCTTATCTCTATGGAATGAGATAAAATCTGGCTCCACTGACAGGGCCTGCAATTCACTAATACACCTGGCAGAAGTGATAGCTACCAGGAACACAGTCTTCCAGGACAAATACTTGAGTTTGGCTGAAGCCAGAGGCTCGAAAGGAGGTTACATGAGTTGAGCAATGCAAACATTGAGATCCCAAGCAGGAGTGAGGTCCCTAAAGGGAGGGTTGATATCAATCAGACCTTTAAAGAACTTACAGAAGACAGGGTGAGATGCAGGAAAGAGTTGTTCCCTGCTGACATAAATGCAGATACAGCTGCTAAATGAACTTTTAAAGTGGCTGGCCTGAGACCTAGGCCATTAAGATGAATCATGTAATCCAGAAATGTAGCAAGATCAGCAGTGTCCAGTAAAGTATCCTTATGGGAACACCAAATGCTGAATCTCTTCCATTTGAAATTATAAGTTTTTTTGGTGGCAGGTTTTCGAGAGGCCTTAAGAATATCCAGCACCCCCCTGAGACAGGTGCAGGCCTGCATACTCTCACTCTTCAAAAACCAGGCATTGAGGTTGAGAGACTGGAGATTGGGGTACCAGATTCTCCCCTGAGAGGAGGTTAGCAGATTGTGCCTCTTGGGAAGAGATAGGAGAAGATGGACTGCTAGGGACAACAACAGAGGATACCAAGGCTGCCTGGCCCAGTCTGGAGCAATCAGGATAACCCAGCATGATTGTGAGCTGATCTTGACCAGGACCTTGAATAACCGGGAAGGGAAGAAAGGCATAAAGGAATTTGTCCTCCCAATCCAGAACCAGAGCATCCTGGGGGACTGTACCCAGGACTGGAGGCCTACAACAGAAGAGAGGAAGTAGCGATTGTCTGGGGCTGCAAGGAGATCTACCTCTGGAGTGCCCCACCTGTAGAAGATTACTTTCAGTATGAAGGGATCTAGGGCCCATTCGTGGCGGGCCCTGAGAAATTCTGCTCAGGGCATCTGCTAGCACACTGTCCTTCCCTGGTAGATGGACTGCTACTAGGGATGCTTGTAGGGCATAAGCCAGAGACCATAGCTTCATGGCTTCCATGCACAAGGCCATAGACCGAGTGCCTCCCTGCTTGCTGATGTGCCACAAGGTGGTGGTGTAGTCTGTCCTGAACTGAACCACTTTGTTCCTCACTGAGTCTGAGAAAGCTTGGCAAGCCAGGAATACTGCCCTGAGTTCCAGGAGATTGATATAAAGTAGAAACTGATGTGGAGACCAGACACCTTGTGTTGTAAGGGCTCCCAGGTGGGCTCCCCAACCCAGGAGAGAGAGAGGCATCTGTGGTTAGTACCACTGAATGAGTCTGGCTGATGAATGGGACACCTTGCCTGAGATTGTCCTGATCCAACCACCATTGGAGAGCTTGGACCAGAGTCTGAGTCACTGGAATCAATTTAGTTAGAGGGTCTTTTTTCTGGGACCAAAAGGACCTCCAGTGAAACTGAATGCCTCTCATTTGGAATCTGGCTCCCTGTACCACCACAGTGGAAGCTGCTATGGGGCCCAGGAACTGAAGAAAATATCTTGCTGGTCAAGACACTGTAGGGCAGAAAGAGGAAGCAAGATCTGTAAGGGCCCTCACCCTTGCCAAAGAGAGAAAGGCCTTTGCCTGCACAGTATCCAACTCTACCCCTATAAAGGTGAGGAGTTGCACTGGTTTGAGAACTGACTTTGGCAGATTGAGAAGAAAACCTAGAAAAGTGAGCAGCTGTTGGGTAACTTGTAGAGCTGATTTGACCTGGTCTGGAGACTGCCCCACAATAAGCCAGTCATCCAGGTATGGTAATATGGAGATTCCTTGCCTCCTGAGGAAGGCCACCACTACTGCTAGGCACTTTGTGAACATTCTTGGAGCTGATGTTAGGCTGAAGGGCATTGCTCTGAACTGATAATGGCCTGAAGGCAACTCAAACCAGAGGTATGTTCTGTTGGAGTACCTGATTGGGATGTGAAAGTAGGCATCCTTGAGATCCAGGGAAGCTAGCCAAACCCCTGGCATTAGAGAGGGAAGAATTACTCCCAGAGTCACCATTTTGAACTTTGGTTTTAAGACGTGCTTGTTTGGATACCGTAGGTCTAGGATGGGACGCCACTCCCCTGTCTTTTTTGGGGTAAGGAAATATCTGGAATATAGACCTTTGGCCCTGTGCTGAGTAGGAACACTCACTACAGCCCTGAGGGCTAGCAGAGAGGAAACCTCTGCTTCTAGAGCAATGGTCTCAGAAAGGTTTGCAGGTAGAAGGAATTTGGCCCTCAGTTTTGGGAACTTTGTGAAACTGAGGGCCAGTCCCTGGTTTACTACCTCCAGGACCCTTTTGTCTGAGGTAACAGACTTCCAGGCCTGGAAGCAATAAGCCAGCCTGCCTCCTACTGGGATTGGGGAGTAGACCCGGGCTGACATATCTGTGTGTTTGCTTGGCAGGAGCCTTGGACTGGGAGGAGGAGGAGGATGCAGCCTTGCTCATCCACCTCCTACCTCACCCTCTGAAGAAACCCCCTCTGTGGAAAAGAAGAATAGGTCTGAGCTTGGAAGAAAAGCCTGTGAAAGAGCCTGCCCTGCCCCTAGACTGCTGCTTCTGAGGAGTTACCTGCATTTCCTTGGCCTATGCACTCCTGTAGATGGTCTGATATTCATCCATTTTTTTCATGTAATTCTCTGCTCCCCAAACAGAGAATTACCCACCACAGGGAAATCCATGGCCTTAGCCTGAGTGTCCTATGAGAGGCTAGTACATCTGAGACAAACAAACCTCCTAAGAGACACAGGTAGATCAGGAGCTAAAAGGGCATAGAGGCAGGAAGTAAGTAAGGAGAGGAAAAAAAAGAAATAAACAAACAGGGGAAAGAGTAAGTATTCCAAACAGCAGATAGGGGGCCAGAAAAAAAACATGATGGGAGTGGTGCAGTGCAGTGGCTGTGGTGCAGCAGTCTTCTGGGAGATGTTCTGGAGGATGCAGTGTTGTCCCATCTGCAGGCACCTCTCTGGGCTGAGGGAGGAAGTTGCTTATGTCCAGGCTGAGTTGGCCAGAATTTGTGGGACCTCCTCTCCCACCCAGGGACCACCAGGGTCACTGCCGTTGCCTCAGAGGTTGCCAAGAAAGAGGAGTGGTTGGACCACAGTGGGCTCAGGGAGGGTGAGGGTGGTGGAACAGGGTGCATCCCTCCAGTTGTACCTCTCCACAATTTCTATGCTGTTCTGGAAAAGTGTGGTTCCTCATGGAGGCACCCACAGTGTGAGACCAAGGAGGAGAACCTCCACAAAGGAGACCCATAGGAGGGTGGCATGGGACCTCAGGGGAAGGAAACAACTTCTGGTGTGGGACTCCATTGTTAGGAAGGTAGAACTGGGGAAGAAGGGGAGGGAGGTAAAGTGCCTGCCTGGTGCTATGGCTTGAGGACAGGGAGCAAATCAGGATCACAGAAGCAGCTGCACAGGGGAGGGAGTTGGATGTCATTGTCCACCTAGGGACAAATGACCTGGCTAAGAAAGGACTGAGAAGTGTGGGTAGCATTTGTAGAGATGGGGAGGGGCCTTAGACAAATAGCACACACAGTAACCTTCTTGGAGGTGCTGCCTGTCTATGGCATGGGTGAGGCTAGGGTGCTCCACACCATGGAATTCAATCAGTGGTTGAAAAATGGGTGTAGAGCTCAGGGATTTGGCTTCATTGGGGACTGAGGGTCCACCTGGAGGGATGCAGGCCTATATTGGCATGATGGTCTGCATCTGTCCAGAAGGGGAACCAGGATCCTAGGTGATACATTTAAATACTTCATTGGCAAGCATTTAAACTAGCCAAGGGGGGAGGCACTGGAAAGGAGCAGGGAAATTCTAGCCCCCCCAAAAAATCAGGGTACTAAGTGAGGTAGACACCAACATAGAGATGTCAATAGGGAGACACGGAGGGGTAAATGGAGAAAGTGACAAATGTAATAAGGACAGGGATGGGGTAAAAAGGGATAAGGCCATCAAAAAATGGAAGGTAATGAGTACCAACGCCCATAGTCTGGGCAACAAGCTCCCTGAACTGGTGGCCTTGATGGAAGAGGGATGCCTGGATATTGTAGCAGTCACAGAAACATGATACACAGAGAACCATGACAAGGATATTAACATACCAGGGTACACAACCTACAGGAGAGACAGGGAGGGGAGAAGGTGGGGAGTAGCTCTCTATATAAAGGAAGGGATAAAAGCAACTGAACAAAAGAGTAAACAGGGAGGAGAGGAGGCACTGTGGGTCACCTTAGAGACTGGAAATGGCACCAAAATATGCACAGGGGTTGTATACAGACCCCAATGTCAGGGGGAGGGAACGGACAAGGATATGACAGAAGGCATACTTAGGATGGCAGAGAAAGGGGAGATACTGCTGATGGGGGACCTTAATATGCCAGATGTTAATTGGAGCACCTTTGCTGTAGCCACATCCAAAAGCAGGGCCATTCTTGATGCCCTTCAGGTGGCATGTCTCAGACAGCTAGTTTTGGAACCTACTCATGCAGAAGCAATCTTAGACCTCATACTCTCAAATGGGGACAGTGAGAGGATCTCAGATCTAGAAGTGGGTAGCCATTTGGGAACAAGTGACCACCAAACAGTGTGGTTCATGATAAACTCAGCTACAGAGTCAAGCCATACAAAAGTAAGGGTTCTGGACTTCAGGAGGGCTGCCTTTGGCAAGATGGGAGAGTGCCTTAGAAAGCACTGGCAAACAGGCTAGAAGCGGGTGGAGCAACAATGGGAAATATCAAACTGCCATCACAGAGGCAACAAGCCTTTGTGTAAAGCAAATAAACAAATCAAAATGAAAGAAAAAGCCACTATGGTTCTCAAAAGAGGTGGCGGTGAAGGTTAGGGAGAAAAAGATAGCATTTAGGAAGTATAAGAAAACACAGAAGAAGCAGGACAGAGAACTGCACCAGTTAAGGCAGAAGGAAGCAGGGAGGGTAGTCAGAATAGCAAAGGCACAAACTGAGGAAAAGACAGCCAACTCGGTTAAGAAGGGGGATAAAACCTTTTATAGGTATATCAGGGAGTGTAGAAAGGCAAAGGGAGGGATAGTGAGGCTGAATAGAATGGATGGTGGGTGGGCAGAGAGTGACAGTGAAAAAGCAGGGATACTGAATGAATACTTTGTTCAGTATTCACAAAAGAGAAAGTGGGGGAGGTACCTAATCCAATTAACAGAAGCACTCTGGAGAGGGTGGGGGTCGATCCCAGTCCTTTCACAGAAAAAAGGGTTTTGAAAGAATTAAAACTGAAGGTGAACAAAGCAATGGGGCCAGACGGAATTCACTCCAGAATTCTAAAAGAATTAAGCAGAGAACTAGTGACACCACTGACTACCCGTTTTAACAAATCATGGGAGGATGGTGTGGTACCTGAGGACTGGAAGAAGGCTGATGTAATTCCCCTTCACAAAAGTGGGACCAAGACAGAGGCAGGAAACTACAGACCTGTCAGTTTGACCTCTGTGGTAGGGAAAGTGGTGGAATCACTTCTGAAGGAAAGAACTGTTGAGTACCTAGAGGCCAGTGGGGCACAAGACCCAAGGCAGCATGGGTTCACAGTGGGAAGGTCATGTCAGATGAATCTAATTGATTTCTTTGATTGGGTGACCAAAGTAGTAGACCAGGGAGGGGCTGTGGACATGGCCTACCTAGACTTTAGCAAGGCATTTGACACAGTCCCACACAAAAGATTAGTAGTCAAATTAACCAACTTGGGAGTGGGTCCCAGGGTGGTAGCCTGGGTAAAACATTGGCTGAACAACAGGACACAGAAGGTAATTGTAAATGGAGTCAATATTAGGTTGGAAATTTTTGCTGCTCTTGCGCACCAAACGTTTTGTAGCAGTGAACAGCATTATCAGAGGTGTGTCACTGCCGAACCAATAGCAGCTGGAATTCCAAGAGGCTCGGCAGTGCAGACCAATTACAGGACACTCCAGTTGTAACACTACATAGAAACATAGAAACATAGAAGTTGACGGCAGATAAGGACCGCAAGGCCCATCCAGTCTGCCCATTTCTTTTTCTACCTTATAAATGTGCCATCGGCCTTTGCTCTGTCAGTGACCTATCTATTCATAGTCATTTGTATTGCTCCCTTATGCCTATCCCATGCCTGTTTGAAGCCCTGCACTGTATTCATAGCCACCACTTCTTGTGGTAAGCTATTCCATGCATCTACCACCCTTTCTGTGAAAAGAATTTCCTCACATTCCCCTTAATCGGCCTCCCTCTAATCTCATGCTGTGTCCTCTTGTCCTGCTATTTTTCTTATATTTAAACATGTTAGACTCTTTCACCTTGTTTATGCCCTTAAGGTGTTTAAATGTCTCGATCATATCACCTCTCTCCTCCTTTGCTCAAGGGTATACATATTGAGCTCGTTAATCTGTCCTCATATGTCTTCTGATGCAGTCCCTGCACCATTTTGCTGCTCCTTCTCTGACTGCCTCAATTTGGTTAATGTCCTTGTGAAGGTGTGGCTTCCAATACTGCAATTAGTACTCCAGATGGGCCTAACCAATGTCTTGTACAGAGGATTATTACCTCCTCTACGACTTGTGATACACTCACTAATACACCCTAACACCCCCTAGCTCTACCTACTGCTTTAGAGGTCTGCTTGATGATTTTAGGTCATCGTGATGATGATGCCCAAGTCTCTTTCTTCCTTTGTGACTGCTAGCAACTCCCAGCCTATAAGTGGCTTCAGGGTTTCTCTCCCTATGTGCATGATTTTGCACTTCTTTGCATTAAATCCCAGTTGCCACTCTTCTGACCATTTTGCTAGTTTATCCAGATCTCTTCTCATTCTGCCCACCCCATCTGGATCATCTACTCTGTTGCAGATCTTGGTGTCATCTGCAAACAGACAAGCCTTACCCTCTAGTCCATCTGCGAGGTCACTAATGAAGATGTTGAATAGGACTGGCCCCAGGACTGATCCCTGAAGTACCCCACTTGTGACTTGCATCTCTTCTGACTGTATACCATTTACCACCACTCTGTTTTCTGCCAGTCAACCAGTTTGCCACCCAGTTGACCAACTTCTGACCCACCCGAGCCTACCTAGCTTATTTATCAATCTTCTATGTGGAACAGTGTCAAAAGCTTTGCTGGAAGTCAAGGTAGCGACATCAACTGCTCCCCTTGGTCCACCACTCTGGTTACCAAGTCAAAGAAATCTATGAGATTAGTTTGACAGGACCTTCCTTTTGTAAACTCATGCTGTCTTGGATCCTGTGCCCCTATGGATTCCAGGTGTTGCACTATCCTTTCCTTAAGGAGTGCCTCCATAATCTTGCCCACTACTGAGGTAAGACTGACTGGTCTGTAGTTCTCCGTCTCCTCCCTGCTACCACTCTTGTGGAGCGGTATCACATGAGCCCTTCTCCAGTCTTTTGGGACCTCTCCTGTGCTCAGAGACTCACTAAACAATTCTGCTAATGGCTCTGCTAGTTCCTCCTTTAGCTCCTTAAGTACCCTGGGATGTATGCCATCAGGTCCCATTGTCTTATCCACCCTGAGCTTAGCAAGCTCTTGTAGGACCCTTTCTTTTGTGAAGGGAGTAGTGCTCACCTCCCTCCCCCCTGTGTCCATGATGCTTGAGCTGTGGGCCCTGCCCTACCTTCTCTTCAGTAAATACTGAGCAAAAGTATCTATTTAGGATAGATGCCTTAGGGTCTCCTCCTCACATGCTCCCTTTTCTCCATTAAGCTTAGCAATACCCCTCTGGACTTTCTCCTTTCACTAATGTATCTATAGAAAGTCTTGTCACCTTCTTTTACTGTTAGGTCTAGTGTTTCCTCAGTTTGGGACTTTGCCTGCCTTACTGCCTTACCTGCTTCCCTTAGGGCAGTTTGGTTGCCTCCCTATCTTCATCCCGCTGTGTTCCTTATATTTCCTGAAGGCCAGCCTTTGGCTCTGACCTTTCTGCTACTGTATTTGAGAACCAAAGTGGTTTCTTCTTCTTTTGCACTTCTTTTCTGTCTAACACAATGGGATGTTGCTTCAAGTATTGTATGCTTAATGCTTGCCCACTTTGCCTGTACCCTCCTCACCTGTGTTTCTTTTTGCCAGGGCTAGCTTAACTCTGTTGGCCATCTTATCAAAGTCAGCTCTCTGAAGTCCCATATTTTGCCTTGGAATGGGATGATTTAGATGTAGTAGCCAAATTGAACCATACCATGTGATGGTCACTGGCCCCAGGTGACCTTCTACCTGAGATCTGTGATCCTTCTTTGTTAGTCAGTACTAGATCTAGGATAGCCCTGTCTCTTGTGGGTTGCTGTACCAGTTGTTTGAGGCCCTCCCTGCAGGGAATCCACTATGAGTCTAGTTCTGGCAGATGTTCCTGCTGGTATTGACCAATCTGTATCTGGCATGTTGAAGTCTCCCATTATCAGAACCTCCCTTTAGCTGTCATGTTTTGTATATCTTCTAACAGTAATGTGTCTATGTCCTCCTCTGGTCTGGGGGCCTGTAGACAACCCCAGTTCTTATGGCTGTCCCATTTCCTGTTTCCAGGGTGACCTACAGTTCTTCTGGCTCCTTATGTGATTCTGAATTTCTGTAGCTTTGATATTTTCATTAACATACAGGGCCACTCCTCCCCTTTTGCACCTCGGTCTCTTCTGAACAATACATAGCCAGGTACTGAAGTCTCCTGATGTGGTTACTGGTAAACCACGCCTCACTAATTGCTACTATGTCCAGTTTAGCCTCTGACATTATTGCCTGCAGGTCTGGGATCTTATTTCCAGGCTGTGAGCATTTGTGTACATGATTTTCCATTGGCCAGATTTTGTGTGTTAGTTGTTGGGTGAAGTTTGGCATTACCCCTGTGCATCGTATGGGAGACAAACCTTTTTCTTACCTGGTGATGCAAATGAACAGCAAACACGCTGAATTCCTGTTTGACCAGTAGCTGAGGGGAGGTGTTCTTCCCATTCAACGTGTGGTGCTACCCTCTCCCCTTTGCTAGTTTAAATATTCTGCAAAGACATCAAACTTCTGCCCCAATGCACTGACTCCTCTTTAGTCAGATGCAGTCCATCAAATTTAAAGAACTTTCGCTCCCAGAACTGTTGCCAGTTCCTACAAATCTGTGTCCTTTTCCTGGCACCAGTCCTTGAACCACGTGTTTAGCTCCCCTATCTCCCTTCTCTGACCTTCCGTCCATCTGCTCCCTTCTCCCAGACTGGCAGGATCTCAGAGAAGGAGATGCCCGACGAAATAGATGATAGTTTGTCACCCAACTTAGTCAGGTGTTCCTTGGTCTCCACAACTGACCGGGCTGGCGAGATCATTAGTCCCTATGTGTACTAGGACATCAATGTTTTCTCCTGCTTTGTGAACAATTTATAATGCGGCCAGTGTCTCCATGCTGATGTACCTGGGAGACATCTGACCATCACCCCTGGCTGGAGATGGGTATCAACTCCCGAATCATGGAGTCTCCTATGATCAGAAGTTTTTGGATTTCCTTGTGCTTGTTTAGTTTTGGTTCCTGATTTGGGTGAGTATTGTTGTGCTAGTCCTGTGCGCAGTGTCCTGCTTTGCAGTGTCTTCTGCCTCTTTATTTGATTTCAGAGATAGAGGCAGATACCTGTTTGTAGTGTTTATATGTTTTTGGAGGTAATGTGTTGGAGAGCAGAGAGTGATGGGGCACCTGATTTGCTCCTCCCAACCACCTGCCAACCTCCTGGACCAACTCACCTCTGCGGGTCGAGGTTTTCTGTTGGATGCTGGGGAAATGGCGGGTGGTTCTTATAATGTATTTCCTCTTCAATATGAAATTTGAGGAGTGCAATCTCTGCCCATGCTGCCGGAGCTGAGACCTAAGATCTCCAAAGGCCAGCATGTAGGACAGTGTCCTAAATCCTGTAAGACTGTCCTTCTGAAAATTGTTCCACAGTACCTGCAGTTAATGAAATCCATTCCAAATAAGTTGCTGGTTTGTAACCTAGTCAGAGTAATTAGAAGGAAAAAAAGGAAAAAATGCAAGTAATGGTTTAATTGTGCTTTGTTTAACTTGTTATAACAGTTAAATTACTAGTGCCCCTGTAAATGAGATCACCTTGTGGAGGCCCCACTGATCCGCCTCCTTCCTGCTCTGCCACAGGAAATGTCACAACTGTGGTACCCTATAAAAGGAGTGTAGCATGGGGTGGGTGGCTGGGCCCTTCCCCTGCCTAAAAAGAAGAACCACGGACGAAAGAACAAGGAGGTAAGAGCAGAAACAATCAGTCAACAACAAATGCAGTAACCCTGAAAGCTTATCCTAATGTTAGATAAAACTGTAAAACCTGTAAAGCACCACCTGTAATAATTTCAGAGAAGATATACCCTGTAAGAAACACTTTGCTCCAGAGAAAATAAAGCAGTAACAGAAGATATATCTTGCAAAAGACAATTTGAATCAGAAGATTACAGCAGTAATCTGTTAGCACACACCTGTAGGCACACCTTGTAATAATGCAGAAGAAGGTATACCAGCAACAACAATTTGAATCAGAGAAAAAATAAAGCAATGAAATGTTAGCAACAAACAGTAGCAATCCCTGTGAGTAAAAAATAAAAACACCACCACACAGTAAATCTGCTTAGCCAAACTAAGTCTTAATCCTTCTCCCTTGCTCTGGTAAGTTTCTCTACTCTGCCTTTCAAGCAGTCTTAGAAGGAAAGAGCTCAGGTGAAGCTAGGTGCCTTGGCCAGCAAACCAAGTCTTCTACCTCTACTACTCACTGCTTGCTGGATGGCAACTTTGTGTACTTTAAACAAAAAAACACAATGAGTGTAGTGTGCAAATAATGAGAAGCACTGCAAAAGGAGTATGTCCAAAGTTGTTTTTTTTTCACTTAAGCAAGTGCTCAAAAATCACAGCAAAAGAATTTACAGGCAGGTACTTCCTGGTAGTAGCAACAAACTCCTAGCACCTCGACTTCAAAAGTCTTCAAGGTGGTGGGTTATAGAAGCATACCAATCCTTAAATACAACTTGAGTCACGACATCATTGCTACTTTAACTCTTAAAGGTGTAGCATTATTTACATATGGAAGAGAAATACTGATATCATGTCAGAACTGTATGCATATTAGACATGAAAATACACAGAGTGCTTTTAATACAAAAAGTGCAATGTCACATAATATAAAAAGTGTTTAGAAGAAAACATTTTAACAGTATATGCTATCAGATCTACTTATGTGTGTATCCTGGGTCTGAGGAGCATCAAGGCTGCAATTATCAGATCTCCTTTAGGCAAGTGCCAAATACGAGGTTGGAAGGAGCCCAGAATGGATAGATACACTGTCTCTATAGCAGATAAAGATGAAAAATCAGCAAGGTGAAGCAAATCAAATGAAAAAAATGGGCAAGCTAACTGCCACTAAGTTAAAGTAGGATCCATTTTACATGCAAATTTCAAAAGGCCACAAATCTATAAATTAATTTCAAAAATAGGGGGGTTGGGGTTGGGAGGGTCAAGTCCCAAAGGTTATTTCAAAAGGTTAAGGATCCACATGTTTACTTTTTGGACAAACTTGTTACCACTTTATTTAAAGTGGGATCCATTCTGCATGCAAGTGACAACAAATCTATAACTTAATTTCAAAAAAGGTTTCAGGTCCCAATTATTGTTTAAGCCTTCAGGTTTAACACTATTCAATTTAAAAATCCACATGCTTTCTTTCTGTAACAACTTGTTGGCCATGTCACCTCCTATTATATCTGATTGTACCCAGTCAATGCCCATGAATTTCAGGCATTCCGGGGAGGAGTTATGGCGAGTTACAAAATGTGTTCCCACTGGGGTATCATTTCTGGCATTGATAATGGATCTAACATGCTCCTGAATTTGTTGTTTGAGTGGTCTTACAGTTTTGCCTACATAAATCAGATTACATTCACACCAGAGAACATAAATAACATGGGAGGTGTTGCAAGTAATTAGGTCTCTGACTGTCATAGTGCATTCTTGATTACTGGGATGTTTAAAGTTATTTTTTTTCTAGGGCAAATCTACAGATATTACATCTCCTGCATATATGAAAACCCTTTGGACTCTGTGGGAACCAGCTGGATGTTTGTTCACTTTGTTTTCTCGTTAGCCTCAAGTGTACAAGTTTACCCTTTCTATTTTTGGCTCTACGAAATGTTACTCATGGTCTGAGTCCCACGGCACCACCCACCCTGTCATCACTCAGCAAAATGGGCACGTTTTTGAAAATTATGTTTCCCATCTGTCCTGATAGGTGGTTATATTCTGTAATAAATGTAAAGGGCATATTTTGTTGCTGGGTTTGTGTGCCTGGATGTAATAGAGAATTTCTTGGAATTTTTTCCACTCTCTCTTTTTGTTTCATTAGTAAGTCTAGGTCATAACCTCTAGCCCTAAAGCGTTCTATCAATTCATTTGCCTGTAAGTCAAAGTCTGATTGCTTGCTACAATTCCTGTTTAGTCTTAAAATTTAACTATAAGGAATCAATTTAAGGCTTATTGGCCGTGCACTGTCTGAATGCAGAACTGAATTAGAGGCTGTAAATTTCCTGAAAGTTTTGGTATTGATGGCAAAACATGTGCCTTTCTCTTTTTCCACATATAAGCAGAGATCCAAAACATTTAAAGTGATAGGGTTAAATTGATGGGTTAATCTAAGATTTAGATCATTGCTATGTAGCCAATTTATAAATTCTTCAGCTTCAACTTGGTCTCCGTCCCATACACAGATAATGTCATCAGTAAAATGCAGCCAATATTTTATTTTGTGAAAGTGGGGAATTTACCAGAGGGTTTAACACAGTTTCATATTCCCAGTAACCAGAAAATGATTAGCGTAACTCGGGGCCATGGCTGCCCCCATGGCAGTACCACAGAGCTGTTCGTAATGTTTGCCTTCAAACTCAAAACTATTATGTTTTAGTATAAATTCCAGTGCATCCATTGTGAACTTCACTGGGACATCCATATTCACAGGCAATTTAGATAGAAAGTATTCAGTAGCTGCCAGGCCATGTTCATGCAATATTGAAGTATATAAAGGCTCTACGTCAATGCCTAGCCACTTATAGTTTCCTTCCCATCTTACTGTTTCTAGTTTGTCTAGAAGGTCAATGGTATCCCTAATATATGAGTTTAAGGTTTTGACCTCATTTTGAAAAAGTTCTGTGTAAGGGAACCCACGCCTGAAACTATAGGCCTCCCTAGTGGTCTCTCTCTATGTATTTACATAAATTCCCAGTGTAATGGGATGATTCTGCCAGATAAAACCATATTTTTGTTCAAAGATTACTCCAGCAGACACTGCCTCTGACAACAATTTGTACAGTTCTTTTTTTGTACTGTGGGATTGAGTTCGATAATACTTTATAGTTCTTCTCATTGTTAAGTAAACCTTACACAATTTCTTTGTAATGTTCTACATTTAAAATAACAATGTTGCCACCTTTATCAGAGGGTTTGACCACAACAGATGCATCCTGTGACAGTTCATTTAAAGCAATAGATTCTTTTTTAGCTAGGTTAAACCTGGTGACATTAGATTTCTCTTTTATTAAGTCCCTTACCTGCGGTAAATTACTCAAAACAAATCAGCCATTCCTATCAGACAGATGCTGGCTTGTTTCATTTACATGACTCCGCCCAACAACCAGCTGAGTAGAGTGTGTTTTTTCTTGCTGCAAGACAAGAAACATGCTGTGCTCATAGGTGCCAAATATGGAAGTTAGGCTCTGAGGGACTCTCTCTAGAAGCGATTATAGAAGAGGAGGCTGCAGATTGCAGGGCCTTTTATCAGGCCCAAGTCCTACTCGAGAAACCCGCTGGCACAAAAACATTAGTTTAAAAGAAACAATCACTCATTTGTGCCCTAAAGTAAGAGCATTAGCAGCTCCCACAATGCCTCCAATGGTTGGAATCCAACCAATTAAATGCCATCTGCAAACAGTCCCAAAGTACTGTCTGTACTGGAGCCGAAAGTCAAGTGCATTAATTACCCAACCCCACCATCAGTAGCCTCTCTTAAATGACACCTCTGAAATCTAAACCACTTAATTCCCCTTCTAAATGAATTGCATTGCTCATTTTGTACTGGACTATGTAAATATTCTGATGTGTAAACTTGAAAGTCTGCAGCCAGATTATCACTAATTCAGAACTCAAAATGTACACTTTCAAGAGAAATCAATATGACTGGAAGAACACTTTCCACATTCCTGAACTCCATATAGACTACAATTTCTCCCACTACTCTCCAACTGTGATCCCCTCCCCCTAGCACTGTGGGTGATTGCGTCTTGCAATGCAAGCACTTCTGACAGCCAATTCCATGGAAGTCGGAGCTCCTCCTGACCAGCTCCCCCCTTTCTTGCTGGCTGCTAGGCTGAACTCAGGTTGGCAGACACAATAAATGGCTTGGCTTGTAGGTTAGCTGCCTAGTTGCTCTACAGTCAGCGACTGACAGCGTCAGGTCAGCCCCTCAATTTTATCTGTCTTGGTGGTGGCTGCACCCTTGAGACTAAAGCTGCTGTACTGAGGACAACATCATGATTGTGCAGTGAATGGCGCGGGACCAGGACTCAGGAGCTGAAGTTTTTTCCATGATTTTGGTCAGTTGCAACTGGGACCATCGCATCAGGACTCAGGACAGGATGCCTCCTGGCAGCCGAGGAGAGACCCAGTCCCCTCCCCTTTCTTTTTCCAATCCAGAAACTTGTCATGAATCCTAAAACAAGTCTTCAAAAGTTGAGGTTAAAAACAAAAGTGCATACCAGCAGCAAACGTTCGGCATTGGCAAATGTTTCTTATAGTGCAGAGGACTGTCACAGGTTTAGATCAGTGTTTATAACTAGGTTTATAGTACTTATAATGGTGACTGGTACTGAAAGAATGAACATAATATACAGCATGTAAAGTTGAAACGGTTATAATCCAGTTGATTTCAGGCTGTTCTTAAACCAAGATGGCATTGTTTTACTGAAAGACTAGCACATATTTATTTAATCAGCAACATAAACCTCTATGCATAAATTCACTGCCAGGCTGCAGATACTGTGGTTATGTTTCAGACTGGTTTGAAGCATTTACTTTGAAGGCAAAACAGTATATGAAAGAATGTTATTGTTGATTTTCAGTTAAATATATTTTTGTGAATTTCTAGCCATAACAGAGACCAGACACATATGAGGTACTGTATCATTTAATTCATAACATTAACTTTTAAGTGTGTAGTTTTATGATTAATGATTTATCTAAAGAAACTTGTTGATATGTGTTTTTTTATTCTAACAGCAGTGGTCATAGTTATAAGTCAACTGATTATGGCAGCAAGTATGTTCTTTCAATTGCTGGGTACTTTGTATTAAAGTTATTGTTACTGTTGATATATGTCTATATTTTTAACAATCAAACTGCTTAGGCCCTGAGAAAGAGGCCTATCCTCGAAACACTGGCCAGTGAGGTGCAGACTCTTGAAGTGTTCGACTAATATGTTAAACTAAATAGCACACTGAAATTATTTTGTGATTTGGTGAGTGAGTCGTCCTTTATTAATTTGTGTGAATATGAGTGTGGGCAGCTGCAGGTCCATCACAAGCAGCAGAGGATGACAAAAGAACAGTACTGGATGTATCATGGAGAAGAGATGGCCACTGGAGATGCAGGAGGAAATTGCAGAAAAGATACAGAAATGAACGCATTAGAAAAGGGGCATGTGAGAACCAGCTGTGATGCTAGGGTGGAATGGTATAGTGTCTTCAGGAGGGACAGAGAATTTCAGAAGGGTGAAGGCATGGCTTTGTATCTCAAGGAGAGAATTGTGGCGAGCTAGAAAGAGGGAGCGAGGGGAGATCGGAGCCCTACATCAATCCTATGATTGGAAAGAGGAACCAAAGGAGGTAAAAGATGATTCTGGTAGTGTGTTATAGCTCACCAGATAATACAGAACAAGATTTGAAATTGGTGAGTGAAATTAAGAGAGCAACCATGATGGAGCCTTTAATTCTCATAGAGGATTTCAACCTGTCTGACACTGGCTAGAAGAAGAAAGCACCTGTAAAAGAGCAGGAAGGATTTCTTGTCACTCATGGAGGTCTGCTTCTGTAGCATTCCACATTGTCAATAGGTAATCATAACAAATGGGTATTGTGCACCCCTACCAGGGGAAATGGCACAGCCCAAGCTTTAGAATGTTGGGCACATGATGGTTCCAAGCAACAGCAACTCCCCAGTTAAGCTGTGCCGTTTGAAGAGGACAGAGCTACTTTTATCTTCTCTCAAGATTTTCAAGATTTCAAGACTTCTTTGGGGCTGCAATTCTGCATAGCAGGTTGGGGCTGCCTGTTTTCAGAGAGCACCCCTAAATTAAAATCATGCCTGTTAAACTGTGGATTTCAAATTGAATAACCTGCCTTTTCCCATTTCCCTGTATGAACTGGAAGCAATTTCTGTCTTGTTAGGGTGTATTTAATGGTCTCCATTTAACAACCAAATAAAAAAGTGCCACAGGTAGGTACAATTTAATTTATTTCTGGGAGTATAGGTCTCTGTGGAGGTCCTTTAGCTTTGCTGCCAGTTCCTCCCCCAGTTTCAGATTTTGTATTTTTGTTTGTTTCAGTTAATTAGAATTTTTGGTGTTCTTCAGAGGATTTTGTGTGGTTTTTTTTCTCCACAGCCCTCTGCTTTGTTCCATTTGCATGGCTACCATTAATGGCTGGGTGCATGCTCCTCCTTCAGGCCATTTTCCTACCTTTATTTTCACGCGCACCCATGGTGCATGTGTTGCGCAGCACATGGTCTGTTAGCACAGTGCAATAGCCTATTGATAGCATTGCGTTATTACACTTGTGCACCTGCTGGTGCATGCAGGCCTACACAAGCATGCTAACGTGCTGTGTGTACCCACTAGAGAGCGTGCACACCTATTTAGCACCATTTGGTAGGCTAAAAACTGCCTACAGCTCAGTGGGTAGTTTGTTTAGCCCAGCAAAGCTATATCCAGATATTAGGGCTCATTATTACATTTTACCTCACAATTGTTACTTGGCACACAATTATTTCTCATTCTCTGGCACCATGACTTAATCATGAAACAATGTAAGACCTGCAAAAGGGTGATGAGGCCCTCCCCCATGGGTTCCTTTTGCCCTCATTGTATTGCTCAGCACCCCCCAGTCGGTCCTTCAGCCTGGGGAAGGGGAGCACCTGGTTCTTCAGTTGGCAGTGGCAAGCAGAGTTGCAAAAAATCACCTTTGTGGCTCATGAGTGAGCTTGGGCCCCGATGTTCTGCAGGACATCCCAGCAGACGCACTTGACCCCCTCAGGTCAGGGGGGCCCACACAGCAAGCTTAGGCTGTGACAACAGATGTGCAGGCAGACCTCAACCCTGCCTTCTTAGAAGGCCAGGATGAGGATTATGGGGATCTTGGGGAAGTTTCTGACCTTAAGTTATTTAAAAAAAAATTACTGTCAGACGAGGAGGACATTCCCCTCCCTTTGTGGAAGAGGCAGTGGAAAAGGAGTGGATAGAGCCCTAGTCAGGGATTCCTTTTCTCCCCCATTTGATAAGTCATCCTTGTCTTTTTTGGATAGCTGAGGCATGTAGTTCCTTATAGCTCCAGGAGGTACATTCTGTGGAAACAGTGTATGTCAATCCAACTCTGTCTGCATCCTTTTTGGCTGCTACGTGACCAAAATTATTCAGCAACATTGGGCAGGCATGGATCAGAGAAAGTATCTTCCCAACCAAAGTCACGGATCTTCCATTTTTTAAGGAGAAGATCTCACAGGTGGGAAGCTCCTCCGCTGAAAGTCAAGGTTGTTTGTATTTCTGTTAAAAAAACACCACCTTGCCTATCAAAGGCTCTCTGGCCCTAGCAGACTCTCATGTCAAGTGGGTGGACACCACATGCAGGAGCAGTTTCGCCTCTGTCAGCACAGACATATGTATGTCTTATGCTTCCTTTATTGTTGCCAGAGCCTTAAATATATGGTTAACTACTCTGGCCCATTTTGCTCCACTTGACTCTGAAGGTGCAAACATTAGCTATTGATGACCATGGCCTCCACCATTCTAGATGGTTATACACTGGAGAATTGCACATATCAGTCTGCTTGGCCTACTTCATTTTTTTGGCCATGAGGGCCATGTAACTTAGTCATTGCTGATCATGCTTCATAAGCTAAGCTGTTTAACCTCCCCCCAAGGGAGGCTTATGGTTTGATTTTGACCAAGATACTATTTTAAAGGATATGCAGTAAAAAGGGCTATCTCCAGTGTCAAACAACAGTGCAAGACTACTATAACCCAAACAAGTCACGGCTGGTGCACACAGTTCCAAGGGGGTTCATTTCCTTCTGAATTTTGGCTCCAGAGAATAGAGGAGCCTACTCAGGTAACAAAGGTTACAGTATCAGAGGAGCCCTGGCAAGACGCCATTCAGGAGAACCAGCACCAAAAGCCTGGTGCCTCACAGGGAGGCACGTGGGCCCATCCCTGGCTCCTTTTCTTTAGCAGAAGACTACAGGAGTTTTTCTCAAGATGGGCCAAAAACAATGTTAGATGCCTTATTCGGGGATGCTTTCTTCCACCCCGGTTTCCAAGGATGTCACAAAGCCCAGGCATTGTTAGAGACCCTAACCCCCTCATTTATCCAGGGCCATTGTACAGGTCCCACGAGGCAAACAAGGTCAGGGGTCCTATTGGATTTATTTCAAAGTTCCCAAGAAGTCAGTTCTTTTTTCAGGTCCATTCTGGATCTGAAGCACTTGAACAAGTTTGTGCACCACAAACTTTTCAAGATGGAGTCCATGAGGTCAGTCACCCAGGCTGCTCAGCCAGGGGGTCTCCTTAAGCCTCAATACATCTGCTGGATGCCTACCTTCACATTCCCATTCATCAGTTTTACCTGGAATGTCTCAGGTTCTTGATACTGGGCCAACCTTTCCAGTACAGGCCACTTCTATTCACCCATGCACCAGTTCCCTACCCCCCAGTTCCTTGAAGGTGTTGATAGTCCTGGTGGCTCAATTTCATCAGGAAGGGCATCATGTCTATCCTTCTTGAATGACCTGTTTATTCATGCACCAATGTTGTCCCTGGCAAGAGGTCAGTACTCAGGATTCTAGAGATGCTAGAGTCTCACAGCTAGGTGGTGAACTGGGAGAAGAAGTCTCTCGAGCCATCTCAGACTTTTCAATACCTGGTGGTAAGATTTTTTACATGAAACCAGGGAAGGTTTTCTCTCACCTTCCCGGAAGGAGACTTTATTGACAAAAGTCCAGTGGTGCAGGATGCGGTCTTTGGCATCTGCCCTTGGTCTGCTGTGGTTTCTTGGCCTCATGACAGGGTTCGCTTCCATATGCAGCCTATTTAAATGGGTTTGCTGATGGCCTGGGATCCCTCATCAGAGGAATATCAAGATCATTTTCCCTTCACCCCTCAGCTTTGTCACTTCCTGAGTTGGTGAGTGGATGTCAAGATCTGAGCAAGGGTTCCACTGGAACTTCCCCAGAGTTAATTCTCACAACAGATGTCAGTTGCACAGATTGGGGGCAGACTGGAGCCAACTTCTTACTCAAAGAACTTGGTCAGCCTAGGACTAGCATCTCTACATCAATGTTCAGGAGATGGAGGCAGTCTGCCTAGCTATCCTTCACATTTAAAACAATGTTGCTAAGCATGGCATACATAAACATTAAGGCAGCACAAGCAGGGAGCTATTTCAAGAGGCCGCTGACCTGTCAGCAGTACACATGCCAGGGGAATTGAACCTTCATACAAACTGGCAAAGTAGCAAAAATGTTCACTCTGTGAAGTGGAGGTTGAACCCAGAGGTTTTCAAAGTTCTATGCAAACGGTTCGGTCGATGTCAGATCGATCTGTTCATATCCAGCCACAATGCTCAGATCCAAAAAGGTTCTTCAGTCATTTTCGGTGTCCACAGATGGAGGCAGTAGTCACGCTGCCTCAGGAGTGGACCTTCAGCAGAGCGTATGCTTCCTCCACTAACTCCTCTTCCAATATCATATTAAAAAAAAAAGGAGCATTAAATAATTATAAAAGACGCTCTAGAGGAAGCTGCCTCTTATTAGCTGCAGGGTGGCTGAGAAGACCGTAGTTCTCAGACTTAGTGAATCTAGTTCAGTAAGCACACTTCTGCCTTCTGGTGTGAAGATACCTACTGTCAGAGTCCCATTCTCTACCAAAATCCAGGAATGATGCAGCTCATGGCTTGGCTCCTGAGATGAGCAGCCCCCCCACCCACATACACACAAAAAAATGATTTCTCTGAGAAACTAGTCGACTTCTTGATGACTGCCAGAAAAACCTCTAAGTCCACAGCCTATGCTCTGGTAGGGGTCACCTCTTTTTATCTTGGGCCAGAAGGGAAGGTTTTTAAGCCTTCAACAGCCTCTATTCCACAGATTTTGGATTTCTACAGGAAGGTGTGGAAAGAGGTTGACATTGAGTATACTGAGAGGCCAGGTTTCTGCTCTCAGAGCACCCTGGGGTTTTTATCTAGGAACTAAAAGTTGCATGTTCAGTAGAAGTAGTCTGATGTCCTGCTCTCTGTTTCTTCTGTGGGATCTGAATTGGGTTCTGAATGCTCTCTGCAAGGAGTTTTTTGAACCACTCTCATCCATATCGCTGGATGTGTTGTTTTATATGTTTTCTTCATAAGGAGCCATACCTTATTTGGTGTTAGGACAGGTGGTACTCAGAATGGTTCTGGTTTTTCATCCCTAAAGTGCTCACAGCCTTCCAGGAGTTCCAGGAAATAGGCCTTTCATCCTCCTGTCCACAGCCTTCTAACTCCAAAGAGAAGGAATTGCACAAGTTGGATTTATCATGCATCATTAGGATCTATCTTAAATGGACGGCTGTGTACTGAAAGTCAGATAGTCCATTTCTTCTCTTTGAACAGACAAGCAGGGTCAAGAGGCCTTTTAGGCCACAATAGCTAAGAGGGTGTGGGCCTGCATCGGTCAGGCCAATGTTGCGGGAAAGAAGAGTCCTCCAGCTCCCATCAAGGCTCACTCTGCCAGGGATAGGGTGACGTCCTGGGCAAAGACAGGTGAAGCATTGTTTTTTAGGGTTATGCAAGGCAACTATGTGGTCTTCCATCCATGTGTTCACAAAACATCTAAACTGAATGTTCAGAGGTCTGCTGACAAAGTTTTTGGTCACAGAGTGCTACAGACAGAAGTTTGTAAGTAATTTCTCAGTGCTTGCCTCTGGCATATGGGATAATATTCTCCCTCCTCCTGATATTTTCTGGGTACTGCTTCTTAGATCCCAGTTGTTATGGTTACCTATTGACAATGTGGAGCGCTACAGAAAGAAGAAATTTATTCATACTTAGTGTAATTTACTTTTCTGTTAGCTCCAACATTGTCAATGGGTGGGCCACCCAGGAGCCTGGTTCCTGCTGGAGAATCTTATCTGGTATGCTAGGAGGAATATCCTGTTTGTTAAAATCCCCTACTGTGTTTTCAGACATCCCTCTTTTGTTTTGCGGTACTATACTCATAAATAAACTATCTATATATATATATATATATATATATATATAAAATATGTTGCAAAAACTTCAGTAATGCATCAGTTAGGGTGAATACCATGCCAACGAAAGCAGGGAAATGAGGCATTAGAATTTCCAACCCTAACATCCCACCCCCAGGGTTCCCACCTCTACCACTGAACCCCATCCCCCCACTCTCCACACAACAACAGGCATTTGGGTGTGCCATGGGGTCATCAGGCCTAACACTCACCCCATTCCATGTGTAAACAAGCTTATGCACTACAGTATAGGACAATGGGGAGAGAGTTAGACCTGATGACCCCATGCTTGTGCCTGGCCGCCTGTTGGTGTGTGGATGAGGGATGAGGCTCGACAATATACTGTACCATGTCAACTTTGTTTACACATGGAAAGGGATGATAGTTAGGCCAACGACCCCAAGGCAAACCCCAAAGCCTGTTGGTGTGTGGAGGGTGGGGGAGTGGGATGGTAGGGTTGGTAACCCTAACGTCGAATTTCCCATCTTTTTACAATTTAATAACAACCCTAACTGTTGCATTAACGTAGGTTTTGCAATAAAAAAAATATATATATATATATATATATATATATGTCTGTGACCACAGGTTAACAGATAACTCTTAAGGTGTTTTCTTTGTTGCAGGTAGTCTCACTGCATTCAGTTGTTGCCTGAAAGTTATGCCTTATTGTGTGGTCAGCCTCAGTTTTCCAGATGAACTACTGATGTGGAGCCTTTTCCTTGTTGCCTGATTGTTTTCTTCTGTGGGGAGGACTGACTCATCTGTTTTCTTCTGTGGGGAGGACTGACTCATCCAATTTTGAGTCCAGTAGAGAGCATTTTCTTCCTCAGATGTCTGCCAGGAAGGTAAGGCAGTATTTATTTACAGTATTAAGGAATGTTGCATACAGGTGATTGGTTATAATATATAAAAATGGGTAGCTCATTATTACACCGCAAGGTCAGTAGTGACTGGGCAGACAATATCTAGTTGTTATGATTACCCATGCAGAGGAGGTATACTGTATGAGGGGAGTGCTGTCCTGGATACAGTGCCCCTATACCTGAGGCAGTGTGAAGATTTGTACTTTTAAAATAAAGTCTGTGTTTCTCTGGGGAGAGAAGTGACTGGTGGGTCACTAAGCTGCAGAAACCACTAGAACAGTTCAGGCAGTCACATGAACTATGGATAGTTGGAGGGCTGGTGAACTTCCACTACTGGGTACTCGCTAAAGACTGGTAAAAGCAATTAAAAGGGCTGCCAGACGTCCAGCTTTAGCAAGGCAATAATACAACAATCCATTCTGTGTGTGTTTTTATTAAAATAAACATTGAATTGCTGTTTTATGTGCATCACTGAACCGGAGGTAGTTGGGATGTTACTTCTGGTCTGACAGAGCTAAAAGCAATGCTCCAAATGAGCAGGGTGAGCGTGCAGTTCCACGTGCGGAGACTGCTTGGGAAGCTGGGATAGTGGGACACAACTATACAAGCACACAGGATAAAAATCACTGCAAAGTAAGCCTAAACAAATCTGCTGATCTTTGACTTTGTAGGAACCAAATAGAAATGCCAGGGCAGGGAATAAGTACGGAAGGCTCTATAAACATATGTAACCAATGTCAAATGTTTTGTAAAGGGGAACAAATTTAAGGTTTTATTTGTGACAATTGTCTATTAATTCAGACCCTTCAGGTAGAAATAGCCAGGCTCCTACACAGGGAGGAAGTGAATTCTGAAATAGAGACATTAGAAAATTTTATAGACCACATAGTTAGCCAGTTAGAAACCCCACCACGGCCTACGGATAAAACAAATGATTCAAGACTAAAAACAGAAAAGAAGCACAGCTTACTTCAGAAACAGAAGTGGAAGATTGGGCAATTGTGAAAAGAAACACTAAGAAATGTAGGGGGGCAGATCTACAATAGTGCCCCAGTATTATTACAAAATAAATATGACCCATTAGCAGATAAGGAAGACACAATGAACATAGAAGATGGGAATAATATACTCAAACCAACACATATAATAGAACCATATGCAAATAAAGCTACACCTAACAAAAAAACAATCCAATATAGATACACTTAAAAGGACTAGCATAACAACAAGCAAGGAAGGAGCTGAAACCAATGAAAGTAGGGATGGGGACTTGGACCAAAAATACTCCATATAGGGACCTTCTCATAACTGGTGATTCCATTATTAGAGGAATAGATTCTGCCCTACACAAAGGAAAGAAGGAATGACAATACAACAGTTAGCATGCTGCCAGGGGCAAAAATCAAAGATGTAAAGCAGCTTCTAGGGTGCTTAATGGCAAATACTACAAACCCACTAGTTTTAGTCCATGCAGGTGTTAACGACATATCAGGAAGGAGACTGCAGGATACCTACAGTGAAGCCCGCCAGGATGAAGTGCAGTGTCACAAGTTTATTGCATGACAAAAGGGATTAACTCCCACTGAAATTGCATTGTTTGCTGCAGTAACTCTACTGCAGAATTCTGCAGTGCTGCACTTCATCCTGGTGGGCTTCATTGTACTTGGATTTCAAAGATGTATTTCCTGAGATTAGGAGAAGGGGGGGGACATCATTATGTCAGGCATCCTGCCAGTGTATGGCCACCATGCTAATAAAACCAAAAACATAAGCATCTTAAATGGTTGACTGAGAGACCTTTGCAAAAAAGAAGATTACAAGTTCTTTGATAATGCTGATACATTTAGGGACCTATGACTATATAAACCAGATGGACTACACTTAAAATGTGCTTGAGGTACCTAGCTAGAAGGTTCAGGGATGAAATATAGATTCATTTAAACTGATTGATGGGGGGGGGGCAAAGGGGCAAGATAAATCCACTAGTAGGGACACCAGTCAACAAAATTAACAATTTGGAACCCAAGGGATGGAATTGTTTATTATTAAATGGCAGAAGCCTAACAAACAAATTTGATTAATTAAAATACATCATGAACATGCAAGACATCCACATATGTGAGTTAACAGAGACCTGGTGGGATGCACACGATTCCTGGGACCGAAACATAGAAGGATTTACATTGTATAAAAATTCTAGGAAATACAGGAGAGGTGGTAGGGTAGCAATTTGCATATCAAACAACATCAAATCAGATGAGGTAGACATAAGTCCGAATGAACCTGATCAAATCTGAGTCAAACTGATTCCTTATAAATTACCTAAAATCATAGTAGGAACAATATATAGGCCACCATCTGCTACAAAGGAAGAAAATATTTAACTCCTGAACAAAATCAAAAACCTAAATCCAGCAGACAGATTACTAGTCATAGGAGACTGCAATTTACCTGGGATAGACTGGGATAAATTGGGAGCAGCGAATAACATGGAATTTGACTTTTTAGAGGCATTTGACCACATTGGACTGAGCCAGAAAGTAAAAGAAACAACTAAGGGTCTCAGTCTATTAGATTTAGTTCTAACAAATATAGATGATACTGTCGTAAATTACAAAACATCTATGCCTATGAGCACTAACGACCACCTTAAAATAAACTTTGAGATTAAGGAACCACTCTATAGGTACTCTGGGGCCACTACTGTTCTGAATTTTGGGAGGGCTAATTTTGATCAACTGAGAACAAACATAAGAAGTTGGAACTGGGAGCAGAAATTTGAAGGCAAATCATTAAACAATATCTGGGAAATATTTTGCAAGAAAATAAAGAAGAAAACTGTTTTGAATATACCAACCAAACAGAAATATGGCAATAACAAAGTCAAACCTCAGTGGTTGACACCTAAAATTAAAAAACTCATAAACAAAAAAATAAACTATATAAAAAATAGAGAATTAGCAGCCAGGACGAATTAGCAGCCAGGAAGAAAATGGGACAGATTACAGAAACATAGCAAGAACACTAAAAAACAAAATTAAAAAAGCAAAGGTTAACTACAAATTAAAATTAGCATCCAAGGTAAAAGGAAATGATAAAACATTTTATTCACACACAAATTATAAAAAGGGAATTTCAAATGGTGTGGGACCACTAAGAAATCAAAATGGAGAACTAGTATCAGATGACACAACTATGGCTAACATAACAAACTCTTATTTTGCATCAGTGTTTAATAGCAAAAACAGTTCAGGAGCAGTGAAAATAACACCAACCACTAAACAACAACGGGTTATTATTGACACCAAAGAAGTAGACACTAGACTAAGGGAAATAATCCACTTCAAATCCCCAGGACCCGACAGCCTGCATCCAAAGGTCCTCAAAGAACTGAGTGATGAAATAGCATCCCCTTTTTAATCTTTATGTTGCATCATTGCAGTATGAAAAGCATGCCATTTGGTTATCAAAATTTGCAGATGACTATAGGTTAGGAGCAGTGGTAGAAGATAATAAAGTAGATAACCCACTTCAAAATGCATTGGATTTTATATTAGATTGGACCAAAAATTCTAAATTAACTTTAAATCAGGGAAAATGCACAGTAATGCATTTAGGGAAAAATAATCCCTGCCATAGTTACATCCTAAATAACCAGCCGCTAAGAGTTACAACTGAGGAAAGAGACTTGGGGATTCTTGTATCCCAAGATATGAACCTTTCAGCACACTGCAGAAACATCACTCTAAAAGGGAACAAGGTCCTTAACTGTATTTTCAGACACATAGCTTCAAGGGACAGGGAGGTCATTCTGCCCATGTGCACTTCATTGGTGAGGCCAATTTTGGAGTACGGGGCACAAGTCTGGTCACCTTACAAGAAGGGGGATGTGGCAATGTTGGAGAGAGTACAGAAGAGAGCTACTAAGGGGATAAAGAACATGGTAGGAAAGAACTACAAGACAAGACTAATAGAACTGGATCTATTACCACTGGAGTACAGAAGAAAAAGTAGCAATATGTGCCTAGTACATAAGGTATGGGTAGTCAGCGATCTGTGGGAAAATCTGGGGTTAGAAGCCAGTGATAATGAGTACAATACCCGGTCACATCCATTACAACTAAGAACAAGATCAACAAGATTAGTAAAGAGCAGTAAATGGTTTAAACAAAGGGTGGTACACAATTGGAATAGGCTCCCATTGGATGTGGTGGGTAGCAAAACCACACAGACATTCAAACATAAATTAAACAAATTCTATCAGCAGGGGAAGATGACATGATAGTACCCACTAAGCGAGCATAATGGACCTAAGTCTACCTAGCTCTGTAAGACTCCTATGACCCATTGACAATATTGGAGCTAACACAAAAGGAAATTACAGTTAAGCATGAAGAAATTTCTTCTTTCCATCTTCAACATGTCAGGAGTTGGACTAGAAGGGGATGTATTTCTGGAACTGCTGCTGAATAGTGGGTATGACATAGTCAGGGTGGGGTAACTGGTGGATAATAGTGGCCATAATAGGACTGAGTCTGAAGAATGAAGAGGAAACTCCTTCCCTAAGAATAACACTAGGACACTAAACCGTCGAGGAGTTGAATTCAGTGAGCTGCAGGAAGTAGTTGGGGATAACCTGGCATGAGTCCTGATGCCAAGTGGGAAATCCTTAAGCAGACTATAGTGGAGGCAGTGACTAGATGCAACCCCCCCCACCCCGTGACACTAGAAAGAGGGATAGTTAGGCGTAGCCCTCTCTGGTTGTCTGTGGACCTGTAAGGTAATTTAAGGGACAGAAAAAGTGCATATGATAAGCAAAAGGATTCCAGAGACAGGACCTAGGAAGCAGTATATAGATACATATAAAATGATGGCATGTAAAGGCCTAGCAGCCATTCAGTCTGCCTGAGCCTGTCCAGTTTTGGGACTGTGCCCTTGTCAGTCCTCCCTACTTACCCCCACCCCACATCTACCCCCTTTGGCACTAGTCCCATCCCCTTTTAAACCTTCCCATTGTTTCAGCCCCCATGACTTTCTCCAGAAGCTTCTTCCAGTCCATCATCACTCTTTCTATAAAAAACACTTCCTGACATACTTCCTGACCCCTTCCCCCAGTTTTAGGGGAGTTTCCCCAGGTACAGATATTTAAACTCATTGTGAATAGCTCAGGAGAAAAGCAGGGCGATGACTGAACCAGCCATGGCAGGACTGGAGGATAGTATCATGCAGAGGATCAAAGGAATAATAACCTTTTTCCTATACAGAGGGAACAAAATGAGTCAGAGATAAGGCTAGCTCAAGGGTAGGAGGAATGAGTAACCGGTATGGTATCAAAAAAACATACCACTTGTAAGATTGCACAGACTAGATGGGTCATAAAGGCCTTTTTCTGCTGTCAGTGTCTGTTTCTATAAGGCTATAACACTCTGTCAGTGAAAAAATGTGTTTAAGCACCTGATGAGTTAAGCTGTCTCTTACATGGTGAGGCACCTAATCATTAATGGGGGAAGGAGGGCTATTGAGGGAAGCAGATTGGCCAAGGCACAGAATAACTACTTTGTGCCAGTATTCACCCAGAAGTCCAGGATCATGGCCAGCAGGGGGTGGAAGACGTGGGAGATGAGCAAGAAGCACTACAGGACTGGTGTGTTAGTATTTACAGGGTGTTTAGATGTGATGGTTCAGGACATGGAAGAAAAGGAACTCTTCAATACACAACATGTCTTCACAAAAGATAGATCTAATGAAACAGCTCAGATTGCCTGGCTTCTATGAGGTGGTAACCAGGAAGGTGGATTGGGGACATGTAATGAATGTAGTCTATCTAGACTTCAGTGAGGCCTTCAACACCATACCACATGGAACGTACATAAGGAAAGTAACACATTAAGGGGTCTACAAAATATGCAGCAGATGGATAGCAAATTGACTTACAGGTAAGAGGTGGAGAATAGTGGTGGATGGCTGCATTTTGTGGAGCACCATGGAGTCAGTACTGGGTCCACTGATGTTTAAAATATTCACCTGTGACCATGAGGAAGGAGTCAGTTTGCTGACAACCCTAAATTATACAAAATAGTCAGGGGGCAGAGATTATATTGGGGAAGGGAATGAAAAACTGGGGCTTAGGATTCATGTCGGAAGAGACAAGGTACTTTACTTTGGAGCAAGGAATCTGAGTCACACAGGGTTTTTGTATTGCAACAATAAACAGCCCAACTAAACAAAAGGATTTGGGGGTAATTATGGACAGTAAGCTGCAGTTATGTGGGCAATATACTGCCACTGTTAAGAGAGCAAAAACAGTGCTGAAATGTATCGGGGGAGGATATATGCTCAGTTCGAGTGTATCCCAGTTATTTATGTGGATTGGGCCCTAAATATGTTACTACCCTCAAAAGTGGAAGGTGGCCTGCTAAGTTAAGTAGATAAAAAGACATAAACCACCCCCTGCCACCAATTCTACAACACTTGGCTTGAACATGCTGCAGCCATGTCAGTCACTTAGCATCATCATAATGCTGTTTTGGGTGCAGAGCTGCAGCTTGAAACTCCAAAGCTTACAAGACAGCCCTACAAAGGCTTTTATCTAATTAGTTATGCTGTGATTTTTTTTTAAACAGCTAATTTAGACCATGAGGCTGGTAGCACCTTGGTGTGAATTGCCACCCAGGTTAACAAAGGTGTCAACAGCTTTTTAACATAGGAGGTGAAGATGGAAGTAGGCATTCTCACCCCAGGGATCCCTCAGCATGCTTGACTATTGCAGTATGCCAGCAGGGTTCAGCTGCCCAGGAGGTGGAGACTATGCTAATGACGCTAAGGGAATTAGCCAATTAGATTGAAGTAAGAGAGTGTTGTGTGCTGGTGCTGTTGAAAGTCAGTCAGATTCATTTCTCCGCTGACCGGACAAGTCTGCCCCAGAGTTCTCTTTTCATATCTTCTTTCTGAAGTACTTGTATCATACTTTTTGTTTCCTTTTGGGAATATTATTTTTATAGGTCTTCTGACAAACTGGTGGGTCAGACAGACCTTGAACAAGACAGGTATTTACTGTTTTAAATGGTTGTTTACTTTTTGGTTGTGGACAAGGCAGACTGCCTCAACCATGTTTATATTAGAACCAGACACTTGCTTCTCTGTGAGCGTTAACTAATTTTGTTCATACAGTTTAAAAATAAGCCTTTCAATTATGGCTTCTCAGTCTGCCTCTCCTTCTATAAAAAAATTCAGAAGAGGGGACCGTCTCTCAACAAAAGTCAAAAGACAGGTCCTCCAAGGACTCCCTAGAAAATACATCTGATAAAAATATTAATAATAATAACCAAGCCAAAAATAAAAGACATTTACAGCAGATTTCTGATTTGGGACCTGCTAAAAAGAAGCTAAAAGAAAAACATAACATTGTAAAGGGAGACACCAGTGTCAAAACAAGAGATACCCCCTACGGAGGAAATGGCAACTATATCAGACTTTTCAGGCTGTGGGCACTCTTATGCAGTCATCTTGGCAGTGTCACAGTTTCCTGCATGACAAAAGGGACTAATTCCATTGAATGTACATTGTTTACTGCAGAAACTCTGCTGCAGCATGCTGCAGAAAGGGGTTTAATCTTGATGAGTTTCACTGTAAGTGTGGGGCTGGTCCCAATTTGCATTTTGTGTACAAAAAATAAACTTTACTTACTGTTTACTGCAGTACAGTATAGCAGATCATATCAGGCAAATTCTGCCGACTCCCAAGCTGAGGTTTGTTATCATCAGAAATCTCCGAATCCCCTGCAGCTAATGTCAGAGCAGGGCTTTAGCACTGGGACAGTCAATAGCCTGCAATGCATGTTAGAACTTTCATAAACTCAGATTAGCTGTTTGCTGGTCCTGATTATTTTAATTTTACATAAAATACTTCCTCCATCTGCATGATGCTTTTTGTTTTATTTTTGTTTACTTTAGGAGCATTGTCCTACTGTGGCCTCTGTAACTGTAGTTTTTTTTTCTTATAGGGTCAAACTGTAGTTGATATGGCTCCCTCCATACAGGTTTTAGTAAAACAGATTTCAAAACAGATGTCAGCCTGACATTGGTGGTGGGCAAGGTGATGGAGGGCATTGTCAAGGAGAGGCTGGGGGGGACCTGGAAAAGTCAGGGTGCCTGGATGATAGACAGCATGGATTTGTCCCAGGGAAATCATGTCAGACAAACCTTGTGGAGTTCTATGACTGGGTGACGAGTGCTTTGGACCTGGGTAAACCAGTGGACATCCTCTTTCTAGACTTCAGCAAGGCATTTGACTCTGTTCCTCACGAGTGCCTGTTGGATAAGCTGGGAGAAATGGGGTGGGGAACCAGGTGATCAGATAGATAGACAATTGGCTCCAGGACCAGACCCAGAGGGTCACAGTTGGTGGGATAGTCTCATCCCCAAGGAGGGTCATTAGCGGGGTCCCACAGGGATCAGTCCTTGGGCCCCTCCTGTTCAACGCCTACATCTCTGACATAAGGACAGGTATCAGGAGTGAGATGAGTCTCTTTGCAGATGACTCAAAACTGGGGGTGGTGGTGGATGGGGAGGAGGGGAAGGTGGCCCTACAGGGGGACCTGGAGGCTCTGGAAAGATGGTCTAGAAAGTGGAAACTGAGGTTCCATGCAGGGAAATGCAAGGTACTGCACCTGGGAGCCAGAAACCTGGGCCAAGTGTACAGCCGTGGGGGGGGGGATGCTGCAAGTCTCGATGGCTGAGAGGGACCTGGGGGTTGTGGTGGATGTCAAGATGAACAACTCAGAGACTTGTAGGAGGGCAGCGGGCCAAGGCCAACAGGATGCTGGGATGCATCGCTAGGGGGATCACTTCCAGAAGGAGGGAAGTGATACTCCCTCTATATAACTGCTTGGTGAGGCCACACCTCGAGTACTGCATGATGTTTTGGAGGCCACACTTAAAGAGGGACATTAAACTCCTGGAGAGGGTCCAGAGGAGGGCAACCAAAATGATTTGGGGCTTGGGGGACAGGACCTATGGGGAGAGGCTCGAAGAGCTAAATATGTACACACTGGAAGAGAGAAGGGACCAGGGAGACATGATACAGGTCTTCAGGTACATGAAGGGGAGAAATAGGTGAGGAGCAGTCAGGGTGCTTCGAAGGAAGGAGGAGGGGCAACTAGAGGGCATGGGTGGAAGCTGGAAGGGGGAAGATTCAGGGGAGAAAGGAGGAGGTGCTACTTCACTGAGAGGGTGGTGGAGCCATGGAATGTGCTGCCCAGAGGGATGGTGGAGGCAGAGACGGTGGAGGGGTTCAAGAGGGGGTGGGACAGGTACAGGGGAGGGGTTCTGGAAGCAAAATCCAGTGCAGCGAGAATATCCAGAACTGGGAAAGGAGAAGCCAGAGAAGGTGAGGGGTGGGGGCGGCAAGGTCAGCTCCCAGGGTGGGGGCTGACCAAACGAGCAGACATGAAAGACCATTAGGCCCATTCTGCTGGCATTTTAGTATGTTAGTATGTTAGATTTGCAGCTGCTGATGTTTAAATATTGAGCTGACAAACATTAGAGATGTTCCCTGTAATTGCAGATTTTAATTAATAATAATAATAATAATTACCTTTTACTGTTACTATAGTTTTAAAATGCTAGGTCCTGACAGTTGTGAGCAACAGCAGGAGCTTCAGAAGTACTGAGTGGGAGCCCCCAGAGTTAGTTGTGATCCCCTCAAAAACTACCAGCATGCCACACTAGTACTGAAGAAACTAGTTGGGGAGGCTGTGAGCTTGTGTTCAGGAGTAGAGTTTGGGTCACATTTTTAATAAGAGCTGTGTTGAGCAAAGACTGTTGTTGAACAACTTCCCGAGTCAGCTGTGTGACACGAGTGACCAAGACAGACAAGCACAGGCAAGTAGGGCATTGACTGAGCAGGCTGTCCACTGACCAGTAAAGCTATTTTAAATAAAAAAAAATACAAATTAATAGGCAAAGAAATTTTAGTGAACAGCCTGTCTTTTATTGTAGTAGTAGGGGGAGAGAGAAAGAGATGAAGCAGAAGGGCTAATAAGAGCAGGCAGTGGAGGGGCAGTGGTCGAGTGGGTAACCGCATCAGTCAGGACTCTCAGCATTTACTAAATATGTAGATTCATCTACAAAAGTGAGTCTCACTGGTCAAGTGTTTAATATTTAAAAAAGGAAAAATTATACCAAGGAGGCAGTGAGTGCTGTAAAAGTATTTCGATTTTCTCAATTGTGGGGAAAAACAATGGTGGCTGTTTTGATTTTCAACATTCTAACATGTGGCACAAGGATTTCTTTTGTACTGCATACTCGTTTGGAGTACTTGTTTTTACCTGTGCATTGCACAGATCTAATGCACAGGTTAACAACCAATCAGGTTTCAGCATTTTCCCTACATATACTGTAAACTGCAACAAGCAATAAGCAATAAGTAACCAAAACAAATTTCTGCACATAAACTACAAATTGGAATCAGCCCCACAATTGGGTGTTGGACTCTTAATGCTGATTGTTCCCTTTTAAAGGAGTTTACTATTTGTAATACAACCATTGTTTTAGCAGAGCTGTTTCAACGCAGAGGGAAATAAACACATTGAGTAAGTTATCAGGGAAGGGGCTATGAGGCAAGACACATAATTCTGCTCAAGACAGAACAAGATGAGTTTCTTGGGGAAGAAATGAGAAGGATTTCTGGGAAGAAAGCAGGAACATTGAAAAAAAAGGTGCAGACCTGTTTGGCCTATCGGCCTTTCCTGTTAATGTTTTGCCTTGTAATATGCAATAAGACAAATACTTGAGAGTTTAATCTGGCAATGCCCCACCCCTGCCTGGTACCTCAGGGTCCAGAAACCAGCCACTATTGTACTGTAGTCATGATTTGTAACCCAGGTAGCGATGCTAAGAATTACAACATGATCACTGAGTGCTGTTAGCTCTCACATTTGTTGGTGTATGCTAGCTTATTCACATTTTTTTAATTTAGTGAAGCATAAAAATGGTGGCATTTATTGTCTTTATAGAAAAGTATTTGATTTCAAGTCTCTTAAAATAGGCTGAGTTGTACCCATTTAACCAATCTAAAAAAAACTAGTGCTATAGACTGGGGTATTCAAAAATGGTGCTAATCTGGGTGCAAACTGTGTTTTGAGTCTGCTGACCTTAATCTGATTTTTTTTGTCAGATAAACATGCACTTATTCCAGCTATTGGGCAGTATAGCTTACAGGTTAGAGCAATGAGCCATGAATGAGCTTGGTACATTCAGTAGACCTTGGTTTGAGTCCCACCACCAGCACCACTTGCATAGTGGGTGATCCTGAGCAAGTCACTTACCCTCCCTGTGCTCCCACTTACCCTTCCTGTGCTCCCAGGATACTTCCAGAGTTCTTTTGATAATATACATGATTCAAATAAATTCTGGAAGGTTATTTCCAACTTAAGAAGTCCAGTGAAATCTCAAACTTAATTAATTTAATAGTGGGAGATAATTTGGTTGATAATCCTTTAGAAGTGGCTAATTTGTTGAACCATTATTTTAAGGATTTACCAGATTTAGAGATACCTAATCTGGGGAGTGTTGCCCAGGAAGGTATTTACCCTGATACTTTTGCTATGAATAATGAGAGCTTTAATTTGAAAATATAAGGACACAGGATGTAGCTAAAGAATTGAAGAATCTAAAAACATCAAAACGTGTTGGAATAGATAATATCGATCCCAAATTTTTAAATTGGTGTCTGATGTTATAGCTCCTATAATTACTTATTTTATAATTGAGCATACAGTCTTCAGTTGTTCCTGATTGTTGTAAATGGGTGAAATTATTCCTATTTACAAGGGTGGTGATATCACTGTCCCTTCCAATTATAGACCAATTACTTTGCTCCCGATTTTGTCAAAAGTATTGGAGAAGCTGATAAATAATCAGCTTGTGCAGTACCTTGATCACTTGGGATTATTAACAAATTATCAGCATGGATTCAGAGGGGGTAGGTCCACAAATACTGCCCTACTTGATTTTGGTAACCTGGTGGCAACATCATTGAACCAGAGAAACCAAACTGGGGCAGTGTTTGTGGACCTTAGCATAGCTTTTGACTTAGTTCATCATGAAACACTTTTGTTTAGATTGCAGAATTTAGGGATACATAATAATTCATTACAGTGGTTTAGATCTTATTTAACTAATCGAAAACAAAGGGTGGTCTGTGGGGCCGCTGTCTCGGATCTCCTGGACTTAAATCGTGGTGTACCTCAGGGGTCAATTTTGGGCCCTATGCTATTTAACATCTATATTAATGATCTTCCTGATTATGTAACCGTACTGATGTCAGACTTTATGCAGATGACATAGTATTGGTTGCATCTGCTAGAGGTCCAGGGAACTGAGGCAACGACTCCAGACAGATTTCTAATATTGAAACTTGGATAAGAAACTCTGGACTTTGATAAGTACTGGAAGACTCAGAGTATGATTTTTCTGTAGGATCTAATTCTAAAAAGATATAACTGATTTGAAGATTAGTTTTTGGATGGGACAAGGGTACAGGGGTTAATACTTATAAATATTTGGGAGTTTTGGTTGATTATCGTTTTTCCTTTTCAGAACATATTTTGTTACAAATAAAAAAAGTCAATCAAAGACTGGGGGCATTAAGAAGAGTGTCAGGATGCTTGACTAGGGATGTAAAGACTAAATTGGTAAAACAATTGTTGTTACCTGTTCTAGATTACGGTTTTTCATTATATATGCATTCTTACAAAAAATTTTTACACAAATCGGACCAGACTTATTATAGATTGGGGAATTATATTTTAGATAATAAATCTCTAGTCCACCATTGTGTAGTTTATCAGGAACTTGGTTGGTTGCACCCAACAGCTCAAAGAGAATATATATGGCTTATTATATGTCATGGTTTGATATATCTAAAAATGCATCCTTTACGAAATTTGATATGTCAGAACTCAGATTCTAAATATTTAGACACATTTAGGAGGACTACTAAAAAATAGCCCATGATACAAATTATGAATCGTATGGGGGATATGGTGTTACAAAATAGTTTAGCAGGGAGATGGAATAAGTTACCTCGCCAAATGACTGAAATTTCTGATCCGCATATTTTTAAATTGGAATTGTATAATTATTTAAATGTTTGTTGTAGTTGTTTTTAGGTAACTGTGATTTTGTATTGTGTTCTAATTTGTAGTGTTTTGTCTTTATTGTAAATTCCACAGGTATTTGTTGTAAATGGGGATTTATTCTCCAACAGATTAACCTGTATAAAAATAAATTTTAAACAAACAAACATCTAGAAATGAGCTTCAGCTCTGTGTGCTGTAGCTGAATATGGCACAAATTGTAGCAACTATATAGCAGTATATATGCTGCTCCCATTTATTCACTGCATGAAAGCAATGGAATGCATTGGTTTAGCAGCTACGAATGAGGGAACTTCATCAAGGATATCTCCTCATTGGGCCATACTTTTGGAACTGTAAACCACTGGTGTCAGGACCATTCGGAAACTTTTGCTAGCCAGGGGGCCACCCACAATGACTTGTAACATGGACGCCTAAATAATCATGGGCACCCCTATTGCTCCTCAGTTCTTTCTCCTGCTATCAATCACTTGTCGGACCTACAGAAAACAATACCACCGTGTTCTTTGTCTTTATTATTTTCTAACATTGCTTTTCTGGTTTTGATTTTATGCTGTCATTGAAAGAACCTTTATTTAGGGTTTGTACCTGTGGCTACAAGATCTACAAGGATGACACTCACATGGTTTGTGTTTCTGCTTCAGCTTGTCCCACAGCATCAGGGCCTGCAAGATCTGCCAGAAATTCAACCAGGCCACAAGGAGACAACAAAGAAGGCTCCAGAAACCTTGATTGACATTAAGGCTATGGAGGCTCAAACCAAAAAAGGGTTCCAAGGCAGCTTCTTCCTCTTGTTTGACTGCCTCCAGTAAGGGCACTTCCCAGTGTTCAGCAATGCTGTTGCCACTACGGTCATCGAGAGCTAAGGACAAAGACAAGAATAAATAGTTGTCAAAGTCCACTTCTTCCAACCATCACCACAAGCATAAGGATAAGGCTTATGCTTCGCTGGTGAGGTTGAGAACTCCACTGAAGGAGGGTAAGTCTTCATCATCATCTGCTCTGACAGTGATGACTACAGTCCTCCCCAACCATCAATGAGACACCAAAGTCGGGGTCTGGCTCTGGCGCTGCCATACCTACTATAGGTGGCATGCAGCCCTTGTCATTGGGTTCTGCCCCTAAAACCTTAGTTGTCCCAGGTTCTTTACAGGGTGCCATCAACACCCAGGTCATGCTGGCATCATTCTCTGAACTATTTCAGTGCATGTTAGCATTGCTCCCACCAACAATAATGGCTATCCTGTAGACTGAGCCTCCCCCATTGGCACCAATGTCATTGATGGGATCCAGAATCACACCTATCTTTCCTGCATCACAACTGCCATCACCGCCTCCATCACTGGCTTGGTTGATTGCTTCAGTCATCATTCCAGATGATGACGAGGTAGAATACAGTACTGATCTCCTTAATATGGAGAAGGATTTGGAGGATGACGAAAGGAATAATGATCCCTATGAGGGGAGTTTGCCTTCTAGCTCTATCCTCTCATCATGCAGCAAGGACCCTGTAGTGTATACCCCAGATCTCCTCCTGAGGATCCCTTTTTTCAAGCTTTACTTGGACTAATCCTAAATGTCATGGGATTTGAAGCTGCTGAGGAGGAGGAGGAGGACTCCAGTAAGAACAATTTAATGGTGTTTTTGGTGGTTCTCATTGTGCCCTCCATTGTGGTTCCTCCTGTATATCCTGCCTTAGATGATGCTACCTTTGCTGCTTGGCATACACCTAATACCTTGCCTGCAGTGCCAACACTTGCTAAGCCTTGTTGTGCTTTCTAGCCTAATATGGATTTTGTGGTAATAATGGCTGCTTATGACCACTCTACAGCCCCTAGATGCATGAGCACTTTGTCTCCTGACAAAGATTTCAGGAGGCTGGGTGTTATGAGCAAAAGAGCTTATGCTTATGTATTCCTTGGGCCTAAGAATAGCACACTACTAGGCATACATGTTTAAATATCAGAATAGCCTGTGAAAATCTGGTATGTCTACCATTCAGTCACTGCCTGATGGTCCTGCCAAGGCTGACTTGCTTAAGGTTGCCTCAGCGGGTGTAGATACTGAAAGGCATCTGTTACACTCTGCATATGCATATGATACTTCTAATGTCTCTGCCAGGGCTACTGCCTACAGGATATGCCTTAGGAAGTATTTCTGGCTTAGAGTAGCTGGATTTGCCATTGATATACAGCAGGTTATGCTGAATGCCCCTTTCAGAGGCTCCACTCTGTTTGGGAGCGATGCTGAAAATGCTCTACATGAGCTTGAGTCCTCCAGGATGACTTTAAGGTCACTCAAGTCTCTGACCCCTAAAACTGTCAGGGGGCATGGTAGATGTTTGTTTCACAAGACTGCTGCATGTGGTGGCCATGCCTCCTGACTGCAGCCCAGTGCACAAAACTGTGGTGGTGGTCCTCTCCTGGGTCCCCCCCCAGTGCCCATGCAAAGGTACCCAAAGGTATTAGTCAGGGTGGTGCCTCTGCCGTACCCTGTACCTTCTCATTGCCCATGTCATTCCCTTCCACTGTTTCCTGCAGGGGTGCAAGTGGGGGAAGAATCTCCCATCATCTGCCAAAGTGGAGGGAGATCACGTTGGACAAGTGGGTCCTGGAAATAGTGGAAAAGGGGCATGCTCTGGAGTTGCTGTCTACCCCTCCAGTTCATTGTCCACCTTTTTTTATCCTCCAGGCCACGTCTCTCTTTTGCTAGAGGAGGTTGCCGGGTATAAACAAGCAGGCTATCGAACCCGTTCCTCCACAAGACAGACACAAAGTATTCTATTCCAGATACTTCCTGGTTCCCAAGTGGACAAGAGATCTACGTTCTGCACTGAGCCTGAGAGACCTAATTCTGTTCTTTGACTACAAAAACTTTTGAGTGGTGTCCCTTCAGACTGTCATCCCTCTGCTGAAAAAGAGGGACTGGCTTTGTGCCCTGGGCATGAAGATCATATACCTTTTATATTAAGCTTCACAAATGCCACAGGCAGTACCTCCATGTCTTAGAAACATAGAATCATAGACTTTGATGGCAGATAAGGACTGCTTGGCCCACCCAGTCTGCCCATTTCCCTACCTACTGGATAAACTGCAGATCCTAGTTAACCAACAGCCTACTTCTTCCTAACCCCCACCAGAATTGCTTTATGTCTGTCCCATGCATTCTTGAATTCTCCCACTGTTTTTGATCCCACAACCTCCTCAGGAAGGCCGTTCCATGTGTCCACCACCCTCTTCATGAACAAAATAATTCCTCACGTTGCCCTTGAGTCTTGCTGGATGGCAGCCACTATCTGTTTTGCATCTTGCTCTTTGGTTTATCCTTGGCACTGCAGGTATTTACCAAATGTTTAGTGGTTGTGGCAACACCCCTTCAGAGGGAAGGACTTTATGTCTTTCCACATCTGGAAGACTAGCTCATGAAGGCCCTGTTCAGGGAAGTGATTCTATACACATTGTCCAAAGCAATTGTTTGAGTACCTGGGTGTAAGGGTGAATGCACCAAAATCACATTCATTCCTTGCCAGTGCCTCCAATATATTGGTGGAGTGCTAGACACAGCAATGGGAACTTCGTTTCTGCCTGTAGACAGGATAGACGCTTTTCTTGTCCAGGCCCAGCTGATACACAGAAGACATTATGAGTCTACTTGGATGATGTTCCATCTCCTGGGGCTGATGGTTGCTGCCATAATTATGGTTTCTTTTGTCCAGCTCCGTATGTGCATACTGCATTGGACTCTTCAGGTACAGTGGGATCAGCTAACAAATGAGCTGGGACAAATGGTCCTTGTCACGTCCCCATTTTGCCATGCTATAGTATGGTGGATGGACCACCAGAACTTGTTCCATGGCATTCCATTCTTTTCCCCAACTCCCATCCAGATCCTCACAATGGATGCCTCAGCACCTCAGCCAGACACAAGGGTCCTGGACCACTCTGGAGATGCAGGCCAGTCTGTTTGGTCTCCAGGTTTTCCAGGAGCACCTCATCTTGAGTCCCTTGCTGATTTGGAAAGACAGTGCCAGTGTCATGTACTACATAAACAAGCAAAGGGGCACTCATCCCTTGTGCAGGGAAGAGATAAGAGTGTGGTACTGGGTGATGTCTCATGGCCTTTAGCTGTCAGCCGTGTTTCTCACAGGTGTCCCAATGTCTTTTCTGACAGGCTAAGCAGGTTTCACTCCCTGGTGCATGAATGGGAATTGCTGACCTCTGTGGTAAATGACCTCTTCACAAGATGGGGTCTCCCGAGTTGAACCTTGTATCCCCACACAACAGAAAACTGCCACATTTCTACTTGGTCCACAGCATGGAGTTTTTGGGCAAAATGCATTGTCACTTTCCTGGGAAGGGAGGTTCCTTTATGCCTTTTCCCCAGTCCTTCTCATTCAGAGGGTTCTGCTCAAGCTGTAGGTGGAGCTTACCACCCTAATACTGGTGGCTCCCTTCTGGTCCCACCAGATTTGGTTTCCACTTCTACAGCATCTGGCAGTGGAGCCTCCTGTTCAGCTTCCCCTTTGTTGGGGTCTGCTGTTACAGTATCAGGGATCCCTGGTCCATCCGGTCCATGGGTCTCAGCATCTGTATGCCTGGCTCCTGAAGATGTTGCCATTGCCCATTTTGAGGCTCCCCATGTGGCTGATTTTCTCACAGTTAGAAAGCCTTCCACAAGACACACCTGCTCTTTGAAATGGAAGTGCTTCTCCACATGGTGTGCGTCCCGTACAGTGGACCCATTTATGTGTCATGTGAATACCATACTGGACTACCTTCTGCTCCTATCCGACTCTGGTCCCCAGTGCTTGATATTAAGAAGTATCATCCCATAGCAATCCTCTCTGTGCTTAGCAAACTATTGGAAAAACTTGTGGCCACCCAAACCATAGAATATCTCCAGAAGTATAACCTTCTTTCTTGCTCACAGAATGGTTTCCGCAAAGGCCACAGCACCTCCACCGCTCTCCTCAAACTTATGAATGACATTCATGCCGCTGTGGACTCGGGCCTACTGACAGGTGCGGTGTTCATTGATTTAACCAAGGCATTGGACCTGGTCAACCATTCCCTCCTACTTGCTAAACTATGCTCCCTAGGTTTCTCCATCAAAGCAGTGGACTGGTTCAAAAGCTATCTGTCTGATAGGAAACAGGCGGTTGTTTTTAACTCAGCCATGTCAGATCTCTCACCAGTGCACGTTGGAGTACCCCATGCATCCATACTTGGCCCTTTGCTCTTCTCAATTTTCATCAATGACATCCCGCTCCTTGCACCCTCCTGCTCATCTCTGCTCAATGCTGATGACCTAGTTATTTACCATAGCACAAGAAATATCGCAGACTTAAACCACCCTCTTGCCTCAGCCTTCACTAGTATTCAGTCTTGGCTAGCAGAAAATAAACTGGTCCTCAACATAAACAAGACTTATTCTGTGCTCTTTGGATCACCTGCCAGACTTAAAGTGACTCATGATGACCTCAAAATCTTTTGTGTAGATGGCTCCCCTCTAGTTAGTACCAGATCCTTTAAATATCTAGGGGTTACGCTCGACGAATCTCTAAATTTTGACCTGCACATAACTACTACCTGCAAATCTGTCAATGCCAAAATAGGTAGTGCCTATCGCACTAGCTATGCCCTTACTCCATCAGCTAGACTCACAGTGGCTCAAGGTTTTCTTCTCCCAGCCCTTGCCTATGGCTCAGTCATTTACCTATCAGCCTCAAAATCCTCCCTCCATAAATGGGACACCGCTTATAATAACATCTGCAGCTATGCCTCTGCATCTCCACGCTACAAACACCATTGCCAGCTCTATGCTGACCTAAACTGGCCATGCCCTACTGTCCATCAACTCCAGCCTCTTGGTTCACTAATTGACAGCATTGTCAGATCAGGCCTTCCCCTATCCCTTGCTGCCCTGCTGCACTCACAACCTCTCTCTCCTATGGACTACGATCTACTGACCAGGCCCCTCTCCACATTCCCAGATGCAGAACCAATATGGGTGCACGTGCTTTCTCCCATACAGCCCCAAAATACTTGAATTCTATACCTCAAACTATTCATCAATCGACTACCCATGCTAGTTTTAAGAAACTTCACCATGAGCACCTGCAAGTTACTAGCCCCTGCACTTGCTTTCAGCCACCTTAAACCATCCTTTCCCTTCACTCTGTTTTCCTTAGTTAACACACTTCTTTCACCCCTCTTGCTCTACCTCTCTCTTAATGCCTGCCTAACCTGACTCTATCTCATCCCTTACCTTTCTTCCCCTGCTTCCTACCACCCCTCTTCCCTCTCCTCCCTATTTCACAAACTACGCATTTGATGGCACTTATTGTATTGTTTCTATATATGCTTGCTATTGCAATGTCTGTGTCTCATATTTGTATTTATCTTGTTGTATCCTGTCCAAACTGTACTAAACTGCATTGTACCATATAATATTTCTCTATACCCTAAGTCTTACAAGCATGTTATACCAATGTTTTTCAATACCCAAATTTTGATTGTGTGTAATTCCCTCTTAATTGTGCTTCCTATCTCATGTGCTGTGTCACATGTATAGCTATGTATTTTCAACTGTTTTCTCCCAGGTCGTGCCTGAAAATAGGCATTCTTATGCCTAGTGCACCCACCTGGTTACCAAAAGCAAATACGAACATACGAAATTTGCCAGCAGATAAAGGCTTAGAGGTCTATCAAGTCTGCTCGAATGCACAGCTAGCACCCCTTATTCTGCAGCTGCCCCACCCTTCCACCCTTCCCCTTCATTAACCCTCCCCCTTGTCCTGTCCCATCCTCATTTGAAGCAGTCCACTGTTCTACTGCATACCACTTCAGGAGGTAACGCATTCCACCCAGCCACCACCCTCTCTGTAAAAGAGTGTCTCCTCATCTCCCTCCTGAACCTTCCTCACTCCAGTCTCATAAGATAGCCCCTGGTGTCCCTCCCCTTCCTTACTTTGAACAGCCCCTCTGTACTTGTCTTGTTTATTCCTTTCATGTATTTAAAGGTTTCAATCATGTCACCCCTGTCTCTCCTCTCCTCCAATGAGTACATGTTCAACTCCTTCAACCTCCTCTCGTATGATAAGTCCCCCAGCCCCTTGATCATCTTTGTCACTCTGCACTGCACCCCCTCCAGTAACTTAATGTCCCTCTTCAGATATGGACACCAGTACTGCATGCAGTACTCCAGGTGTGGTCTAACTAATGACCTATACAGTGGCAGAATCACCTCCTCCCTCCTCAAGGATATACCCTTGCAATACAACCCAGTATTTTGTTGGCCTTTGCAGCTGCCTTCCTACATTGTGCCGAGTTGTTCATTGACCCTGTAATAAGCACACCCAGATCCTTCTCCTCCTCTGTCTGGGCTAGCTGCACTCCCCCTAGCTGATAACTTCTCCTTGGGTTCTTCATCCCAAAATGCAGCACCTTGCACTTTTTGGCATTAAAGCCCAGTTGCCAGGTGTCTGACCAGGTTTCAAGCTTTGCCAGATCATCCTGCAACCCCTGCCATCCCCCTAGGTCATCCACCACCACGCCTACCTTGATATCATCAGCAAACAGACTGATCTTGCTCTTGATGTCCCATGATATGTCTGCAATGAATATCCCAAACAACACTGGTCCCAACACCCGAGCCCTGTGGAACACCACTGTCACTGCCCTTGGGTGTGAGAGCTCCCCACCCACCACCACCCTCTGTTGCCTTCCCTGCAGCCAGTTTCCTACCCATCTCACCAGCTTTGCACCTGCCCCTGTGCCTACTATCTTCCTTCCCAGCCTTCCATGTGGCACTGAGTCGAATGCCTTACTGAAGTCCAGATACAGGACATCCACTGCATGGCCCCTGTCCAGTTGCCTAGTTACCCAGTCATAGAACTCGACTAGGTTGGTTTGGCAGGATCTGCCACATATGCATGCTGTCTGCTGTCCTGTAGTCCTTGGCCTCTAGGAGGGCCACCAGCCTCCTTCAGGATAGTCTCCATTAGCTTACCCATGATGGATGTGAGGCTCACTGGTCTGTAGTTTCCTGGTTCATCCTTGGGGCCACTCTTGTGGAGGGGCACCACATGAGCCATCCTCCAGTCCTGAGGTACACACCCGAATGTAGTGAGGCATTAAATAGGTCTGCCAAAGGTCCCACAAGGACCTCTGCCAGCTCCTTCAGTACCCTGGGCTGATGCCATCTGGGCCTGGGCGCCTTGTCCACCCTCAGTGCCTTCAAACCCTCTTGAACTCTGCTCCATGATTTCCCCATCTGTCACCACTTCCTACCCTGCTTCTGCCATTTCTCCCACCTTGGGTGTCACCCCCCTCTTCTCTTTAGTAAATACTGAGCAGAAGTACTCATTTAGTGCTTCCGCTTTATCGCACCCTGCTTCCACCCAACCCCCCTCCTTCCTAATCCTTACTATGTGGTCCTTACAGCTCCTTTTCTCCCTGATGTACTTAAAGAAGTCCTTCTCCCCCTTCTTAATGCCTTGTGCCAGCCTGAGTTCCGTAGATGCTTTGGCTCCCCTTACTGGCCTTGTCACCTCCTTCGATTCTGTCAAGTACTTCTCCCTGTCCTCCCCCCTCCTTGTTTTCTTGTACTTTATAAAGGCAGCTCTTTTCCTCCTTATAAAATAAATAAATAAATAAGATGCACTTGGCTGCCATTTCAGCATTCCATGCCCTGTTGATGGGCACATAGTGGCACAACTAGAGGTGCCCCATGCATTATTGAAGTGTATTCTGGAGGTGTCCCCCAATTTGTAAACTGATTCCATCTTGGGACCTCATTTTCTTTTTAGAAAACTTGACTTTGGCTTTGTTTGAGCCTGTTGCAATCTGTCACACTGTTTTTGGCTACCATGACTTTTGTTCATAGGATTTCTGCGCTTCAGGCTCTGATGCATGAGCCTCTTTATTTGATTTTTCACAAGGACAGGTTGTTTTAATGGAGCAATCTTCATTTTATATTAGACGTGGTCTCTAAATTCACATAAATGAGACCTTTCACCTTTCTGCGTCTTATCCAGAGCATGCTAACAAAGATGAGGCCTTGCACCATACCCTTGATATACATAGAACACTGCATTTCCATTTTGATCGCACTGACTGAAGAAAGTCCACTTAGCTTTTTGTTTTATTTGCCCCTAGGAAACAGGCTACTCCTATGTCTAAACAGTGCTAGTCCAAATGGTTGGCCACCTGTATTATGTTCTGTTACAGGAAGTACAGGTAAGGAACTTTCAGTTGCTGTCCGTGGCCACTCTACATGTAGTATGGTCGCTTCTGTTGCTTGCTTCCTAAATGTTTCTGCAGCTGACATATGTGCTGTTATCACATGGAGAACTGTGGATACTTTCACTAAGCACTATAGTACAGTTATTATCTCTCTTGTAGATGTGCTGGCTTTGGTCTTGTGGTGTTGCAAGGCCTTCTGTCCTGATTGCATATCAGACTTTGCCATCCTTCCTGAGTATTTTATACTGCTTGGGAATCATTCCAAAAGTCTGACCCAATGGAGGAGGTGTCAGTGAAGATAGAACAGTTACTCAGTGTAACAGTAGATGTTCAAGAGAATCTCCTCCATTAGGCCACAATGTTCCCACCCTCCCTTCCCCTTTCTGAGGTATAAGCAAGCAGGTTTGTCTACTGCCTTGTTTGGAAGTTTCCTTAAAGGGACACATTCATGTGCAGTGGCAGATATAGATGGAAAGCCCACAGAAAGTTATTTCAGTTGAGGTATTGGGCATACCTGTACCTGGAAGCAGTCCAGAGATATAGATGACTGAGCATGTGCAATATAAACGTTACATTAGAGCCATTCTTAGAACCTTGTGATGTCAGTGACGATCAAGCAGTGCCTAACTGCATTGAATTAAGCACTGCTTGATCATCACAGACATCACAAGGTTCTAATAATGACTCTAATGTAGTATTTATATTGTACAGACTCAGTCATCAACACCTCTGGACTGTTTCCAGCTACAGGAATGCCTAGTACCTCAGTTGAAATAACTTTTCATGGGCTTTCAAACTACCCTTGCCACTGTACATGAATGTATCCTTTTTAAGTGCCTTTTGTAGACTATATTTTCAGTCTCATGCCTTTACTTGTGTACCTGGTACTGATTTGGTCTCCAGGTTCTTCACAGTAAGTGGCCATTTGAGCTTATCTCCAGTAGGGGACTGAGGAGGAATGGGACCACCCATGATTCTATAGGCACCGATGTTACATGTAATCATGGGTGGCCCCTGGCTAGCAAAGGTTTCCGAGTGGTCCTGATGCTGATGGCTTATAGTTCCAAAGGTTTGGCCCAATGGAGGAGATTCTGCTGAGGATCTACTGTTACGATAACTGTTTTTTATATTAAAAGAAATCAGATGAGCATCTGTCATAAATCTCCCACTGCATTACCATTAGCATACAGAATACTACATTTACATCCACTTAGGGAGAGCACATCCATTTAACATCAACACACAAATATGATTTTATTTCCAGCTTAAGCCCACTCCTGTTGTGTTGGGTGCTTTGTGTTGTTTAATTAAGAATTTTTAGTTCTTATTGCCTGATTTTTTTGTTCCTTGGGTTTCCTGACTTGAGTTTTTTAGGGAATCCAAAGTCGCTCTTGCCAGTTGGCTACTAGGAGTTTACAATTTCCACATTATTATTATTAGTCAGTGAGTTTTAGCTCATAAGAATCTGACGGTTGGGTTTCAAAAGGACACAGAGTTTTCAACCGAGCTCGAGCCCAACGTTCTATGCCTGGCATAGAATGTTAACCCTTTACTCTCTGGGGCAGTTCAAGAGCTGGAACTAACTGCAACTTGTCAGAATACAGCAAGACTCCATTAGAAGAAACACAATTACTAAGGTGAGTCATTTTTTCTTGTCACATGTTGTTAAAAGCTGATGCTGCTAATTACAGGAAAACAGCCACCAGTGCCATTCTCCTCAAGTTAGGACTAACATCAGGCCTGAACAGTTACAGCCCAATTTCAGTTCTCTCAGTCCTCAGCAGCTCCTGGACCAACTATTACGTAAACCGCTATTGGAATGTATTCTCCAACATAACCATCTGTCATAGGCACACTCAAGTTTCCAGCCAACCATTCCACCATCACCAGCTTTTTAAAAGGTGACCAAAGTGGATGATTTTATACTTTTTATTAGACCAACAAGATGAAATGCTCTGTGTAACCTGAAAGCTTGTTTTGTAGATCTCTTGTTGGTCCAATAAAAGTATCGAATCACCCACTTTGTTCATTTTCTTTTACAAGAACCAATATGGCTACAAACAATTGGCTTCTTAAAAGTCACAGTGTCCTGTCCTGAGTCATTCACATGGGTTACCACATTATCAACATCTTTATCAACTTCACCAAGGTGTTCAACATTGTGGACTGCAGTTTCCTACTCCACAAGCTAAACCAGTGCGCACCCCATGGCTCCATCCTAGGACCTATAATGTTCTATTATATAGATGTTACATCCATCTGCAGCAGCCACAACATCATGACCCTCCTTTATGTGGATAATGCTGTGTTCCAGGGACATGGATATGATGTTCTATCCACACTTATTGGCAATGTCCATTCCCTTTAAGATGTGCTGGAAAGTCTTCAAGCTGGCTCCTCCCACCCACCCAGGTGGTAACTCCCTCAGCTCCACCCCATGACGCCAGATCTTCCTTTCCACTGGAAGAAGCAGGTTCCCTCCTTATTGCTTCCGTGTTGAGTAGGCCCTAGCACTTAAATTCTTCAGAATTACTTCCAAACCAACTCTCACAAGTTTTGTCTTCAACTTGATCTTTGATTGTGACTGCGATGGATGATAAGTCCACTCCCGGGTTCCACTGGTGCCCTTGCAGGCAGCAGATGTCTAGGACTGACCCACATGCCACATGCATCTACCGCCTGGGGCACGACCATGATCACCAGGCCTGCGACTTCTGCCACTCATTTCATTTGACCATCCTGGAGGACCATCTTGCCCACCTGAAACTGGGCCACCCAGCACAATGGAACCTGCTGCTCAAATCCAAAGATGCCCGTTGGGTGGTCTCTGTGGCTGCGGGGTCCACTGAGCAGTTTCTGCTGAGCAGCTTGCAGCCTTCTAAGAGGAGGAGGCCCAGGTCATGGCCCATTCCTCCTCAGCTTCTGCCTTCATGCCGCTTCAGCTGGGCTCAACTTTTATGGGCTCCTTCAAGGAATTGTGCCAGTCTCAGCCAATCTTCAGTCAGGGACCCACCAGCAAATCTAAATCTAAAAAAGTGTTTAACAAAGAAAAGACTCATTGTTGATCATGGGTTCGGGAGTGCTCTTGGTTGAGGGCCTCTGATTTCTGCTCATCTCTGGATTTGAGTTCGGTTGAATCCTCGGCCTTGGCCTCTGGCTTCATGGTAACCCTGTTGGGCATGTCAGCCAAGACACTGGCTGGATCCCCAGCCGAGATTTTTCTCGAGGCAACCAACCAGTTGTCAACTGAAGAGGCTGATACTTACTTGTTTAGGACCCTGGTCCTGACACAGACCGTTGGAGGGACAGATCAGTCCCTTGATCTGCCGCCTCTGGTCCCTGACCCTGACCAGGAAGAGCCTCGGCAATCACCGACTCCCTCTGAGCCCTGCCACCAGTCCCCCCAGTGGCCAAGGTCAAGGTCTCAGTCTTCTTCCCATAGGTTGAGCTGATCTCACCGTCATTGGTGCTCCCGGCCTCTGCACCATGGGAAGTGGTGCCACTGCTATTCTTCACCCTCATCCTCCTTGGGTGAGGAGAGACTTCAACACAAGTTACATTGATGCTATAAGGACTTGATGTGGCAACAGTTGGTGTTTACTGGTGCCAAACTGACCCCAGTTTCTATGCCAGCCATCACGTGGCTGTCGCCCGAAAGGCCAACTCCGTGGACAGAACTGATTAAGACGGTCCTGACTCGGCCAACTCCGGTTTCTCTGCTGATTGTGGTGGAACTGCTGCCCAAATAGCTGATGGTCGCTGCTCTGATTAAGGAGTCTCAGTCAGCCAAGGGGCTTCCTCATCAGCTGTTGGTCACCATCACCGCTGACTGACCACAGAGGGTCAATTGGGACTCCAGTGGATGACTGCTCTTTGATGACTCTCTGGAGCCCGAGGGTTCCTCCCTGCACTCCTGCCTGGTCAATGTGAAGTCCATAGGGATCTCTTGACAGACAAAGGTCCATCCTCTTTCATGGGCCTCCTCTGTTTGATCTCTGAGTCGACCGGTATGAAGATGGAGCCCATCCAAAAATGGGCTTGTTACTCATTAACCAAGATCCTCGACCAGGGAGGCTTTCCCGGTGGCAGAAGTCATTCTTGGCCCTGCCCTGGAGCTCTGGCAGTGCCCCACTTCCTGCCCTGTGCCTTCTGCCCAGATGGCCTGCAAGTATGTGGTGCCCAATGGATCCCTTTCAGGATTCACAGAGCACTTCCAACCAAGAGGTTGGTGGCTGACTCTGTGTTCTGGTGCTACGGTGCCACCGGGGATGTTGACAAGCCACCTGGTAAGGAGTCCAAGAAGTTGGACCACACAGCTAAAAAGTCTATGCTGCCTTCTTGTTTTGCCTCCACCAGGTGAGCTCAGCCCTCCTCATGGCCCACTTCTCCTATGCCCTACTGGGCACCTTAGATGGAGTACTTCCTCATCTGCCTGTGGACCTTCAGACCATGGTCAAACAGGTCTAAGACCAGGGCCAGGCTGTGGTCAAGCAACAGCTCCAGACTGCCATGGACATTGGGGACTCCTGTGCCTGCTCCGTAGTGGCCTCAGTGGCCATGCACTACAGGGCTTGGCTGAGGATCTCGACCTTCATGGTGGACACTCAGCACAAGCTGGCATGTGCCCCTTTCCTGGGCACTGACCTGTTTAGACCCGAAGTCGAGGGTCTCCTCACATGCATCGAGAAGTCCAATGCCACCTTGGACTCCATGACATCTGCCTAGAAGGACCCCAAGGGCTCCAAGCAGTATCAGAAATGGAAGCCTTTTTGGTCCACCTCCATTCCTGTGGCCAAGCCAGCCCAGCAACCAGCTGGCCAGAAAGCACAGGCTTGGCAACCTCAGCCCAAGTCAGTGGCCTTGGCTGTCCATAAGCCAGGAGAGAGAGGCTCCGGTGGCCCCTCAGCCAGGCCCTCCTCCTCCTCCAAGCCTGTCCAGTGATGGGATGAGGGGTGCCTCCCTCATGTCCATCACGCCTCCCCGGGTCCTCCCATGGGAGGCTGGTTCCACCACTTCCTTTCTGCATGGTTTGCTGTCATCATGGACAGGTGGGTTCTAGAGGTGGTGGGTCAGGATCTGCCTCTAGAATTCAAGCAGTACCCTCCTTGCCAAGCCCATGCCCCACTGGAGGACTTGGCTGCCGCAGACATGCTGTCAGCTCTCAGAGACAACATAGCCCAGATCCTCTGCAAGGCGTTTGTGGTTCAAGTCATGGATCCTCTGGAACACCCAGGGTTTTTCTTCAGGTACTTCCTGATGTCAAAGCGAATGGGGGGATGGTGCCCCATTCTAGATCTACATGACCTGAACAAGTTCCTCAGGTCGCGCATCTTCAGAATGGTAACTCTGTCTCAGATCATACCATCTCTAGAGCAAAACATGTGGCTTTGCTCCCTGGATCTTCAAGATGCATTTTTTCACATCCCGATCTGTCCATCTCACTGAAGGTTCCTCCACTTTCGAGCTGAGGGAACCCTCTATGAGTTCCAGACCATGCCCTTCAGCATCTCCTCAGCCCCCAGGGTCTTCACCAAGTGCATCGCAGTGGTGGCAGCTTACCTGAGGTGCCAAGGGGTCTGTATTTATCCCTACCTAGATGATTGGCTGATAGCAGGTCCCTCCAGGCAGGAGGTGGAGTGGTCCAGGGACCTGGCCTTCCAGACCTGTGTCAAACTTGGTCTCCTGGTCAACAAGACCAAGTTGGAACTTGTACCCTTGCAGGTGATCAACTTCATTGGGGCGGAGCTTGACTCTTGCAGAGCCAGAGCCCGGCTCCCAGCAGACAGCATGGAGGTTTTCTCCTCCTCTGCCCAATCATTTTGGGTTGGGCAATTGTGCCCTGCCCGGGACTTCCTGTGCCTGCTGAGCTACATGGTGACCTGTACCAGCATGGTCCATTGGGCCCACTGGAGAATGAACACCCTGCAGTGGCAGCTGGCCAGCCAGTGGTCTCAGAGCAAGGGGCACTTCCACCAACCGGTCATAGTGACCCAGCAGATGTGGTACACTATCCAGTGGTGGCTGGTCCCAGCACTTCTGCAGGAAGGGATGCCATTTGTCTGCCTGGAGCTGACGTTCATCCTGATGACTGATGCCTCTCTCACAGGCTGGGGTGCCCACCTGGGGGAACACAGAGTCCACGGGCTCTGGACCCTCGAGGAGTCCCAATGCCACATCAACCTGTTGGAGCTCCAAGCAGTTCAGCTGGTGCTGACTGCATTCACTCCAGACATTTGGGGTCAAGTAATCCAAGTCCAGATGGACAACACCACGACCATGTACTACCTCAACAAGCAGGGTGGAACGCATTCCCTGCCTTTGTGCAAGGAAGCTCTCCATGTCTTGACCCTTGTGCACAGCCTGGAGGCAGATCTCCTGGCCATCCATGTGGCAGGAGCCTCCAGTCAGCTGGCAGACACCCTCAGCCAGGTGGGTGAGGTGTCTCACAGTGGTCTCTCCACTCAGAGGTAGTTCACAGTCTGTTCTTCCAGTGGGGCACCCCTCAGTTGGACCTGCTTGCCTCCAGGGAGAATGCAAAGCTGAGGCTGTTTTGTGCCTGCCCCCCTCAGCAAGGAACACTGCAGGGGGATGCCTTCTCAAGGCCCTGGACCCCGGGCCTCTTTTATGCCTTCCCTCCACTTCCCTTGATCCACAAGATGCTTCTCAAGGCCAGGAAGGTCAAGGCACAGGTAATCCTAGTGGCTCTGGACTGGCCACACTGGTTCTGGTACACTGTTCTCCTCAGCTTCAGCAGCAGGCCCACAAGGCATCTTCCCCTATGCCCAGACCTGCTTTCCATCAGTCAGGGGAAGGTACTCCACCCGGACCTTCAATCCCTGCACCTGATGGCCTGGTTCCTGAGTGGCTAGAGTTCCACGCCTTGGGTCTCTCTGAAGATGTCTTTACCATTATGCAGGCATCTCGGAAGGAGTCATCCAGGAAGTGCTGTGCCTTCACATGGAAGAGATTCTCTATTTGGTGTCAGAACAAGGGGCTTTATCCTTTGTCCTGTCTAGTGGCTAGCATCCTTGATTACCTTTGGTCCCTCTCTCAGTCGGGCCTTCAGTTGACAACCCTTAAGGTGCACCTGGCAGCCATCTCTGCTTACCAGTCATGGGCTGGTCAGCAGTTGGTGGCACAGGCACTTTTTCTAAGGCCCTGACCACATCTCCCCTCCGGTGTGTGAACCACCACTGTGGAACTTGTTGTTGGTTTTGGCAAAGCTCATGGGCAAGCCATTTGAACTGATGCACAGGTGTGATCTCTCTCACCTGTTGTGGAAGACCACCTTCTTGGTGACTATCACATCAGCCAGAAGAATCAGGGAGCTCCAGGCACCTTTGGTAAAGACTTCTTACCTGGTCTTCCACTGGGACAAGGTTGTCCTGTGCCCAAACCCAAAGTTCCTCCCAAAGGTTGTGTCAGAGTTTCACTTTAACCAGATGATTAATCTCCCAGTGTACTTCACCAATCACACCTCGGGGGCTGAGCACAGACTCCATACTCTGGACCTGAGACGAGTGCTCACTTATTACAAAAAGCGCACTGCTGGAGTTCGGAGAGAAATTCACTAGCTGTTTGTCACCTATGCTGAAGCTGCACCTGGCAGACCTGCAGCCAAATGGGTGATTGGCAGGTGGATCACATCCTGCATTGATCTCTGCTGTAGGTTGGTGGGTAGGGAGCCTCCCAGAAGGCTAAGGGCTCATTCCACCTACTATACCGCTGTGTGGGTGGCTGCTTCCAGGAACATCCCTATCCAGGAAATCTGCAGGGCTGCTACCTGGATGTCAGCACACACCTTCATTTCCCATTGCCACATTGATCTAGAGTCATACCAGGATGCTGGTTTTGGGGACTCAGCTCTCCAATCCTTATTTCCAAAGTAGGGGGTGTGCACCTTGCCCCCCCTCCTCCTGAAGAACTGCTAGGAGTCTGCCAATAAGTGTGGATAGAACATCATATGCACATCCCTAGAAAAACAGATTACTCACCTGTAACAGTAGTTCTAGGAGTGGTATATGATGTTCATCCACACGGACTCACCCAACCTCCCCAGCTTCAGTGCACACACTCTGCTTCCAGCAAACAAGATTTGGCATCATGGGGCAGAGCTGAGGCAGTTACCACATGGGTGGGTGGGAGGAGCCAGCTTGAAGACTTTCCTGCACATCTTAAAGGAAAAGGACACTGCCAAGAAGTGTGGATGAACATCATGTACCACTCCTAGAAAGTGCAGTTACACAAAGACTTTTGCTGTAACAGTAGATCTTCTAGGAATGTGTCTTGCAGTAAGTCATTACTTCTGGGAGTTCCCGATAGGTGGCGCTTCAGCACGGAAGTCTCTTCCAGCAGTCTGTATACCAGGGACCACCTATACTACCTCACTTCCTGGGCTGTACCTATAAAAGTGGGTGGTCCCTGGTAAGCTCCGTTCCCTTCCGGTTTCAGCTCAGAAGCAAGGGACCGAGGGGTACCGAGGTACTGAAGCTTCCCAACCGTACATCGTTTTCCCTATTACATAAAGGCAAGGGGATGGAGGGAGGGAAACTACTTACTGCAAGAGACATTCCTAGAAGATCTACTGTTACAGCAAAAGTCATTGTGTAACTGCACTATCTTCCATGGAATGGCCTCTTGCAGTAAATCATTACTTCTGGGAGATTCCCAAGCAGTTATATGGCAGCGGGTGGTCATGTATGACATTCTGCCATAGGTAAAATGTAGTCATGGGACCAATGAATGCTAAAATAGCATATCAGTTAAATAAAGACATTCATGATTCACTGCGTTACGTATGTTAAAAGCTAGAAGGAATAGGTTAATAATACTGAGCAATTATGTAGCTTCAGTGATCAGCAGGGAAAGTACAATCCGAGGCAAAGGCAACTTTGTTATGAATTGTAATAGTAGCTTGAGTAATGCAATGTTATTTTTTAGAGGCGCTACAAAATAGCAAGTGAAGACTTTTTTAAGACTGTCTAGCCAATAATGAATGCATCCATTTGACAAAAAGTAGGATACTGAAGTAACAGATAATGTAGCAAATGAAACAAGGTATCTGTGACCAAACAAAATGAAGCAGTGGTTAAAAACATATAATCTCTGTATATGTACTCACCCTTTTTGATATGATCTTTGTTCATAATCAAGGGAAAGCTGTGAATAGCAGTGGAAGAGAGAAGAATATAGTCCATAGTGGGATTGGCTGTGTCTCAGCATGTGAGTTAATAGTGGCTGGACCTGGTCGAGGGAGGGACAGGACATCCGGTGTACCACAGGTCAAAAAGGCATCTCGATGGAAAGGTCGTGATGGTAAATAAACAGTGATACCTACGAAATTGGCTAGGTGTATTGAGCTGATGTGAAAAAAGGCCTCAGTCTTGTTTGTGGCCCCATAAGGTCCCCGAGGCCAAGAAGAGGAGACCGAGGCAGAGTCTAGAGTCTTTAGTGAGGGGCAGAAGCCCCGGGGTGGCCAGAGGGGTGGCCATGGGTTGTGTTTGCCGGGGTCCTTGTTACTTGTTCTCTGCCCTTAAAGATATCACGTGGGGTATAATTAGGTCCAATTTTGTATGAATAATTATACTGAGGGTGTTGTTTTTGGTACATGTATTGCACTGTTTTCAGTTGCCTGTCTGAGGCTTGTAGGTTCTCCAGTATCGTTTGAGCTCCTGGCCCAAAAAGATGGTCACCTGTAAAGGGGACATTAGCCACTTTGTGTTGAATATCAGGTGCTAGCCCTGAAAGTCAGCGCCATACCTGGTGGCGTATAAGAATACCAACTGCAGAGACTCGAGCCTAAGCATCAGCAAGATCATATCCTGATCTTAATAGATGTCAAGACAGTGAAATAACTGTATTATTTATAGATGTAAGTTGCTCTCTTTCAGGGGATGCAGGTAGTCTGTTTATAACTTCTCCAGCAGAAATGCTCACTGTATGTAGGTATTGCAGCATGTGCCCCATATAGTTAAGTATTCTGATATTTAGTGTGTTTAGAGCAAACATTCTCTTCCCCATATGTTCAAAACATTTAGAGTCTCTCTCTGGAGGTATTGTGCTTGTATGTTTAGGCTTGCCGGTGCAGTTGTGGGCAGCCGCAGTAACCACAGAATCCACCGCTGGTGTATTCGATAAATATTGATAATTAGGAGGAGCCTGATACAGCCCATGGACCTTTCTAGGTAACTCCTGCACTGCTATGGGTTGACTCCAAGGTTCAGTAATTGCATTTCTGAATGTAGGCATAAAAGGAGGGATAGCCCGGACAGGGTCCTCTGGTAGGCCCAGATATTCAGCCATATCGTTACTTAATCTGTCCTGTTCCGTTGTGGTAAACCCCATTGTTTTTTGAATTTGTAACATCATTTTGGGGAATGAGGGGTCATCCAGTGGAGAAATGACCTTTTGTGGTTGTAATAACCCTTCATCCCAGTAGGAGGGCACCTCCAAAGGGGATTCATATCCTCTTGTGTCAGGGGAACCATCATAGGTCCTATGAAGGTTTGGATTCATGTGATAATCTGAGAAATATTCGTCTGAATATTCAGGAGGAGGCAGGACCAGGGAGCGTTCTAGCTCTGTGCATACCTGTTTTGATGGAGGCGGTGATATCATTTGAGTTTGAGGGTTATGTCCTGGAGTAAGACTATGGTCAAAACCCATAGAATCCAGTACTCTATTTACTATTTCTTCAATATTTGGAACTTGTGATGATGGAATTGTCATGTAAGCAGGTTCTGAATCCAGGGTACGTGGGGACGGGGATCAATTTGTGCCTCCCGGTAGAGTGATCCAGTGTTTCTTTGGTGTCTTTGTTCATTTCCAATGGGGTTGTGAGCCCCATGTAGGAATGACAATGAGGCTGGAGGGCCTCTGCGTTCTGAAGCATATAGTTCTTTATTTTGTAGAAATGCAGCTCCATATGCATCTTTAAATACATGTTTTTGAGAATATTCTTGGCTTTTCATGGTCGACCTTTTATATAGTGGAACTATATGCAGGCAAGAGTGTTGTTCTATGCAGCAGTGATCGTCTTGATGATGGAGGCATCAGTCCCATCGATGGGAGAGGGAGGGAAGCGTGCCACATTGATGATATACTGTACCTTACAGTTGAAGGGTCAGTAACAGCATGCTCCATTGATGGGGGAATGTACTCCATTGATGATGAGGAAGGCAGGGCATGTGTCGTCGATGGTGGGATATGCTCTGTCGACAATGGGATAGTGAATGCATGCTCCGTCAACGATGTTAGTGCCATTGTCAATGATGGGAGAGTGAAGACATGCTCTGTCGGTGATGGAAATGCTGTCATCAATGATGGGAGAGTGGATGCAGGTCCCGGCAATGGTGGCAGGCCTCTCGTCAACAGTGGAGCATAGGGAGCATGTCCCGCCAATGGGGGAGGCAGCCCCATCAACGAGGAAGCATGTAGCATGTGCTCCATCAATGGAGGAGGCATTCTCATTGATGATGCTGTCTTGTAAAGCCCTCCTGATGATGGTGGTTTATGCCCCATTGATGGGGAAGGCAGCAAGACCTCTGTCATCGATGGTGCAGGAGTCCTGGTCAACGGGGAGCTGAGGAATGACGCCCCCTCAACGAGGAATGTTCCTTTTTTGATGAAGTAGAGCCTGCCATTGATGGGGTGAAGTGCACATCGACAATGAATATCTTCTTGATGATCCAGGTTTTGGAGGCATTACCATTGAAAGGCAGTCAGGCAGGACTTTAGGTGAAGGGGTTTCCTTCCCAGTATTATCTCTTGAAGAGGACTCTAAGTTTTTTGAGCCTTTTGGTTGAGCACCCTGTGTGTGTGACAGGGAATCATCCATTGTAGGTATATGGTGTCTGTATGAAGCCCAGGCACCTAGGCTATGGGTTCAATCTATGTCATAGACTGCTACTAGGAGAGTTGCTGCCAGAACTGAAGCCGGCAGGAAAATGAACGGAGCTTACCAGAGACCACCCACTTTTATAGGTACAGCCCAGGAAGTGAGGTAGTGTGGGTGGTCCCTGGTATAAAGACTGCTGGAAGAGACTTCCGTGTTGGAGTGCCACCTATCGGGAACTCCCAGAAGTAATGACTTACTGCAAGAGACCATTCCGTGGAAGATCTACTGTTACAGGTGAGTAACCTGTTTATCTTCACCAAATCCATGCCCTGCTGACCTCACCCAGATAACCACAAGCTACCCTCAAACAGATAAGATACTAACATTAATGGACACAAATAAACTATTCCTTAGCATCAAAACCAAAGTAATGGCATTCATTAGCAAGGCTGCTGCCCAAGGTTCCTTACAAATTCCACCATGGTCTGGATCTTTCTTAGAAATAGGCCTTGCCTTCAAGTACCCTGGGCTTTAATTGTACCCTCAGCTAAACTTTACTGATCACATTACTAGAATTGTGGGAGGCTCACACCAAGAGCTTACAGCCTTATACTGTATATGCAGCTGCCTCACCCAACATAGTAGTTGTTTAATCTTTTTGACAGTCCATCCTGCCTGCCCCAGAATACGGCAGCAAAGTTTATTGAACTGTACCAGTCACCTCACTGCAGAAAGTTACTGTGGTATACAACAATGTGCAGGTTCACTCTGGAACCCACCCTTGCCTAATGTACATTGATTTGAATCTACTATCTGTGGACAAAAGGAGAGAAATTATTTTTTATACTTAATACTTTATTGAAGTGTCTTAAGCAACATGAGCCATTCCATTCCAAACATACTCAGGCAACTTTACAGTGAATAATACAACTAATTTGAATCACACAGCTATAAAAACATATCAAGAAACAACTAATTAAAAAAGACAAAAAAAACTAGAAACAGTGGGTCAACATGATTAAAATAAGGCAGACATCTGTAAAATAACTGGTTTCACATACACCATCTAAAGTTAAAGCAGCAGTATTTGTTAGGGTGGGTGTGGTATGGGTGTAGCATGGGTGTGGAACTTTAAAAACTTGAAGACCCTATATCTTGGTTCAGGAATGAAGGAAAACAAAAAGAAAAATGTGTATCTTGATATTTTCACCAGACAAACCTTATTACTGAATAATGTGCATGGTTACAAACAAATACTGCTACTTTAAGTAACAATAAAAAGGAAAAGGAAACCCCAAGCATGAATGATGAGCTGATCGTATTTAAATGAAGTTCATTTCCCCTTGGCAGTCTGAAGTGCAGAGCATCAAGATAACTGTGCCAAGTGCTAAAGCCTAAAGAAGTTTTTTTCCCAGTGAATAAGAAAGGAGGGGGCAGAGACCAGTAGATTTATAGGTCAAAACCTTTGTATAAATTTTACCTGGTCCACGTATTCTGAAACTAAGGTGGTCTCTGCTGTACGGAGAAGGTGAGTATCTCAAATGTCTGAATATGGTTAATAATCTTTACCCAATCAGATACTACAGGAGGGTTAGGGACCAGCCATTTTTTAGTTACTGCCTTAACTGCCGCTGCCAGCAGCACACACCACAAATACCTGGCCTCTCTCCTCTTTAATTCGGGAGGAAGTAGGCCCAACAACACATGCTCCTGCCCTAGTTGAGAAGTTAAGTTCAGGATCTGTTTTAAATGGGATTGCACCTCTCCCCAGTAGGGTCAGAGCAGCAAGCAAGTCCAAAATATGTGTGCCTGGGGGGCTGACACCTCGCCATACTGTCTCCAGCAACTGGGGGGAACTGAAGCATTCAACCTATACACAGTAGTGGGAAATCTAAAAAAGCGTATTCAAAGTTTCCAAAGAAACTCCCTCCATATAGGGGAGGATGTTGTCCTCCAAGTGTTCACCCACATAATTGTCCATTGCTTGTCATCTAGGGTTATAAGGAGGAGAAAACTTAAATGGGCTATCTAGATGCATGTGTGTGTGCTCAGACAGTACCCTGCCTACCTCTAGGCTGCTAACTAAGACCACCCAGGCATACATGCTCAGTTCTTTGGTTAAGGAGCTCCTTTCTACATATCATGCTCACATGTCAGTCAGCACAAAGGCCTTCTTCTTTGCTGCCCCATCAATGTGAAACTCCCTCCCTCCCTATTGGCATAAAGGCCATTGCCACTACCCAGGATGTCAAGCAAGCCATGTACACCCATCTTTTCATTACATGCCACTGCTAGAACCCCCCAAGTTTTTGTGACTCCAATTACTGACCATACCCACTAACCCCCCATCCTCTGTATCCCATTTGTTATTCATCTGTACATTATTACATAATTTGATTTGTTGTATATATATTTTTGCCTTAACCACTTAACTAGTCTTGTAATGTTAAATAATTATTTATTTATTTGAAAGTTGCTGACCGGGAAAGGCACACTGAGCCAAGGTATGTTTCCTAGTGCAACTCGTGGGAAGGGAGAAGGGGGATACAAAATCCATAGCACAGACACTGTTTTGCAGTTACAATAAAGTGCACTCAAAGATATGCTTAGTACAGGAGTAAGTGCAAAGTAAGCAAACCGTGCATGAGCAACAAATGAGTATTCCAGCAGCATTTACACTTAGGTATGAGGTAATTGCAGTGGGAGTTTTCAGGGAGGGGGGAAAACAGAAGTGTGAAGTACACATTAGGCAGGGGGCTTAGTGTTAGCTGCCACCCCCTTTAAGAGCACTTAGAACTTGCATGTTGCAAATTGTTGCACCACCTGGCAGTGCCATGTAATTCCAGGAACAGTTTGAGAAACCCAGTCAGTCTAAGGTAGCACCTCATGGTGTGCTGATGTCTCTGTGGCATAAGAATAAACCCTATTTTTCTACATTTATTTTATTCATCTGCCAGTTATTCGCATGGTCCAGCAAGGTGTCCATCAGAGCAGTGAAAGATGGGCATGGCAGATCTGAAGAGAAGGTAAGGGTTCTTGTGGCAGACCAACACCAAAACTCCACACATGATGGAGAATGCGGCCCTTCCACCCAGACCCTATCGCACTAGCCTGCACCAACCTCCTGTCACTATGAGCATCGCTGGTGACCAAGACACCCTTCCTAGTCTAGCACCTAAGTGATCAGGACCCCCTGGTACTGACACCACAGCCCTGGATTCCGCTACAAAACATACAAACTGTCACCTGCTTTCTACAGTAGCCCTCCTGCACTACTGAATCTCTGGACTGGAAAAAAAAAAACATGGGACATTGTCAAACCAATGCTCAACTAATGAACTGCAAACAGTTTTTCTTCAAGGTGCAGGGACCCTCTGCAGCTGTTATACAGGCACCTGCCACCCAACCAGACCTGCAGAGTAATTCCCCAGCTTGGACCCTCTCCCTGCCAGCTCTACTTCTGCAATGTCCCCTGTTATACTACTGCCTGGGCCTCCATGCTGCAGCCACTGACCCTTTTGCCACTCAAACCTATGGAAAATAAAACAATCAACCAGCAAGGTCAGTCCCACACCTACAACAACATGACTCCACAGCCCTTTCTGCACAAATCCAGCACTCTGCAGTACTGCAGGCACACTTACCACCAGCCACTCCTCAGGACTGCACCTAGGAGCACTGCTGCAACACTGGCCCATCTGGCACTCTGCCCTCCTTCAAAGCTGCTCCACATAACACACAGCTTAGCTCAGCGATCTGCTGTCTTTTAAAAGACGCAACAGACCACAGCTCCACCTGATGGCAGGACAATTTCTTTTAGCCTCCAGCACCAGATTCCCTGTCCAAACAGCTCAGGGCCATACAGCAGCCTGTCTGCCTGGCTGCTTCAAACACATGGAGCCATTCTCTGCTCTCCCTCGGCCACGCTACACAAACGGCCTTTCAACAACTATATTAATAAAATAAAAAAAATAAAGACACACAGGACAACAAACCTGTATGCTGTTTCTCGTCTGCTCTACCTCCTCTCAACTCTGGTTCAGCTGTTCCAAATGGTAGACAGACTGTGTAATCCAGCCTGTCTACAAGTTCGGAAAGCCTTTTCGCAAATTAAGTGCGACAAGTTTGCTTGCTTCTTTGCTGATAAGGTTGCCGACATCAGGTCAGAGATTCACCTGCCACACTCTATGGGGGTTGCTGGTGGTCGGAGTGGAGTCGCAACTCCTCTGCTTTGCTGGGTTGAGTTTGACTGACTGGAGATTGTGGATATCGTGTGGCTTCTCCAGGGTATACAGCCAACCAGCTGTAGTTTAGACCTGGGCCCTACTCACCTTTTAATAGGGTGTGTTGATGTGATCAGCCCAGTTCTAGCAGATTTAATCTGGTGCTCACTGGAGTTGGGTGAGTTTCCCAGCTCCCTGAAAGACGCTGTGGTAACCCCCTCTCAAGAAACCATCTCTTGACCCAGATTCTCCTGCAAACTACAGACTGATCTCTGACCTTCCCTTTATAGAGAAGGTCATTGAGAAAGTTGTTGCACAACAGTTGGAGAACCATCTTACCATCCATGCTATCTAAGATCCTCTCCAGTCTGGATTTCATAAGAGACATAGTACTGAGACTGCTCTGGTTCGGGTACTCAATGATCTTCTGATGGCTAGAGACCAGAAACGCCATTCCATCTTGGTCCTTCTGGATCTCTCATCAGCTTTTGACACCGTGGACCATGGGGTGCTTCTTGATCATCTGACGAGTCATCTGTGGCCTGTCTGGTACAGTTCTCAGATGGTTCCATTCTTTTCTTATTGGCAGGTCGCAGAGGGTTATCGGGGATTTTTTCCTCTGTCTCATTCTCCCTCCCATGTGGGGTCCCGCTGGGTTCAGTGTTGTCCCCCATGTTGTCTGTGGTGTATATGCTACCATTAGGAGACATTGTGAGACAGTATGGGCTGAGTTTTCACTGTTATGCAGATGATACTCAGCTGTATCTGTCTTTTGTGCCTGACCAGGATAATGCGCTCTCAGTTTTTTCCAACCATCTCACTGAAATCCAAGACTGGATGAATTCCAGTGAGTTAAAGCTGAATTCTGACAAGATGGAGGTGTTAGTGGTGGAACCGGGTCACCGGATAGAGAGGTCGACTGCTGGGCAGCCTGCCGGGCTTTGGCTTGGGGGCTCCCAGCTGTTGACCTCTGAACAGGTACAGAATCTGGGGTTGATACTTGATGACTGGCTGACACTTCATTCACAGGTGTCAGCTGTGGTCAAGTCCTCATTTTACTATCTGAGGAACATCGCCCAGATTAAGCACCTTGTTCTATTTGGCGATCTTCCAAATCTGGTCCATTCTTTCATGACCTCACACCTTGACTACTGTAACTCCCTTTACCTAGGGCTTCCTGGGGTAGATATCCACCACTTGCAGCTGGTGCAGAATGATGCGGCCAGGTTATTGTCTGGGTTGACTTGATCAAGCCATATTTCTCCTGTGCTTCGCACTCTGCACTGGCTGCCAGTTCAGTGGCGGATCACCTTTAAAGTTAGTTTACTGACTTTCAAAGCCCTACACAGTTTGGGTCCAAGTTACTTGCAAGAGCTTCTGAATCCCTACTGCCCCCTTTGACCACTCCACTCAGCCAATGAGGGATTGCCAGAGATTTCAGTGCATTTTAAGACCTTGAGAGCATGGGCTTTTGTTTATGCCGCCCCACTCTATGGAATTCTCTACCTCATTGGATACGAGAGTGCCAGACAGTGGAGAACTTTAAAACTGCTCTTAAAACTCATCTTTATTTGCTTGCTTTCCCTGATTTTTGATATTCTGATGGTAATGATTCTTCATATTATGTTAATATTTTTAGTAAGTTTTATATCTTGTTTTCAAATGTTTTAGAGTTTGATGTTTTGTACAGTACTTTAATATTTGTGAACTGCACTTAACAAATAAAGTTATTATTGTTATTATTTCCTCTTGCTACTGCTACTACCACAGAGTAAGCTTTTCCCCACTCCGCCACATGGTTCAAAATGTCAATTCAACAAAGCAATAAAATAAACATTAATCAGGACTGTAATGGAACGATCCACTCCTCGACTCAGTACGCTGCAACATAAAGCTGCCACATGCCCACGCTACACAGGGGGCCATAAAAACAACAAACAAACAAATAAATAAAAAGGAGCAGTGTGAAAAAAAGGAACAGTTAAACACACATGGAGCAAATAAATAGACTGGGACTCTATGTAAATACGAGGGACAGCCCTTGGAGGCAGATGGAAATGATAGGCAAAGAAAAAAAAAGCGAAGCAGACAGAAAATAAATACATAAATAAATAGAACAACTAAACGCAGCAGAAATTCTAAGCATGGCACAGCAAATAAATAAAATGGAGGCAGTTCCCCAAAGGGCCAGAGTACCCAGCCTTGCAGACAACAATAAAAAATAAAGTATATAAAAATACAGTGGACACCAAACGGGGAAAAAACTGGGAGCAATCAAGCGAAATAAATACAGACATTTCTCCAGCAAGTTTGTGCCACTCACCCAAAAGTCAGAAAGCCCACCATTTTTCCCATCTCGGCTAGGGAAAAAGAACAGCAGCCCAGCAATCACCATTTTGCCCCTTGCAATAGCAGCATAGCAGCCTCATGGCATGAAGCAGCCATCTTTGTTTACAAAAGAAGTACAAGACAGGAAGTAACCCTTCACCCCCCGTCAGTGGCCATCTTGGTACAGGCACAATACAGGAACTGTATGTCAAGCTCAGCAGCCACGTTTGTGAGGGGCACCTGATTGCTCAAAAGGGCAACACTTCACAGGATTCAATGGGACCACATTTTTGAGGGGCAACCCTATTGAAATGAATGGACACTGAAACAAATAGCTGATTTTTGCAAATAAACTTTTATTTAAATAACAGACAACACAGATTGGGTTGGAATTGTTTATTAAAGATGTCATTTGATGGATTTAGCTTACAAATAATTGTACTTTGTCTCCAAAAAATATTTTCTCCACGGCCCTCCATCTGCTCCACGATGTTCTATCTCCTGCATGATGGCAACTCCTTCTCACCCGTATGACCTTCACTCAGTGAAATGAAGCTCATCTCCAACCACAATGTCTGAAGAAGACGTAGTTATGGGTGCTGGAGCATCTGAAGGTCTAACTTCACCCAACTCAAGAGCGTGAAGCTACAAAATAGAAATCATCCTGCAGGACATCCAGTCATTCCTCTTGGCTCAGGGAGCACCAGCTATGCAAGCCATTCAAGAAGACCTGGCCTACATTAAGACTATTTCTCCTCAGTCCATGGTCCATACCAGCCCACAGCAAGTACCCTTCTCAGCCTTGTCTCATGAAGATGCTGTTGACTGGCTCAAGCAATTCCAAGCCTGGATTGCCTTCAATGGTTGGACTGATCCACTGCGTATTTCCAATGCCTTGCACTTGCTTCTGAGAGGAACTGCCATTTCCTGGTTTAACACACTACCAGAACAAATCAAAGGAGACACTGCCACTCTGTACGCAACCTTTAGAGACCATTTTGTCCAAGCACATCCACCCTGGTTACTGGAACAACTGCTGTGGAAATGCACCATGCAACCCTCTGAATCTTTAGAAGCCTTCATAGTGGACATTGAGTCATGCTGCAAAGGTCTGCAGAAAACTGAGAAAGATCAAATCATAGCCTTTTTCCTGGGACTGCTTCCTCAATTCCATACTTATGTAATTCAACAGAAGCCAACAACCTGCATGGACACAGTCCAAGCTGCACGACTTGCACAAGAGTCCATATCAATGTTCCAGGTCCCCAGTGTACAAGCACTTCAGTTGTCACAGTTAACTGCACTCACAACGTGTCCAACAGCAGCAAGCAATGATAGAGATGCTCATCACAACTGTCAATAGCTTTCACCTCAACTCAACTCAACTGCTTCTTCTGCTACTTCTGTCAATGCTCTACAACCACCTTGACAGTGACCTGATCCACCTCCTCCTTCTCGAGAGCCTGTTACCTGTCAGTGGTGTGGATTCAGAGGACACACTGCTGCTGTCTGCTGAAACCTAAAGTATGACAGTAGAAATCAAGGGAACCTAAGACAAACACCACAGCACAATCAACAAGATGATCGCAACTACTCCCAGGATCAGGGAAATGAGCACTGCCCAACAAACTATGGGCTTTTGTTGGTCAGGGGAGCACTTCAACTGACTGCCCCTCAGACTTTCACAATTCACACAACCAGCATCATCATCCAGTTGCCGAATCTGGCACCCTCTCACTTCCAGGGGCAAATGTACCTGTCATCAGATCACCACTCCTAGCAAACTATGTCCCTGTGACCATTGGAGATTGATCCACGCATGCCTTGATTGACACTGGAGCAGAAATCTAAGTTATCAACACTAGTATTCTGAACAAAAAAGCTGTCACCTCTTACCTAATATCTGTCCAGCTGACCTAAAGTACATTATCACAGCAAATGCCGCTACAGTATCTATCACAGGCATGGTCCATCTCAAGCTATACTTTGGCTCACAGCAAGCTACTGTTAAGTTCTACCTGGTACCAGACCTACAATGATCAGTGATTCTTGGCATGGACTTCCTGAAATCTCAGAAAGCCATCCCAGACTTTGCTTCAAACAAACTGTCACTAGACCCTCAGAGGCAACTCGTAGCTATAGACCCAGTCACTGTGCCTCCTCAGACAGAGATGGTTTTGATTGCCAAGTCTCAAGGTGGACCACTCCCAGAAGGTGTTGTTGGTGTCATTACAGGATCCCCCACTCTGCATTTGTGAGGTCTTCTCCCAGAAAACACCTTGTCTGCTGTGCATGGTGGCACAGTCTTCCAAATGCTGCAACTTTACAGATGAGCCTGTAGTCATCTCCAAGGGTGCCAATGTCAGAAGGTTTGTCTGCTTGTCTACAAGGAACCAGCTCCATCTTATGCAAGAACCTCAGCCTGGTTCCACCAACTCTAGTCCTGTCAGTGCTGTCACAATCACTCCAGCTTTAACAGAGTTACCCCTCAGTAAGGAACTATCCTTTTCCAAACTCCTAGCATCTCCAACAGAGAAACAACAGCTTTTGAATTTCCTGGAGGACTACCCAGATATCTTTGTTGGTCAAGATAACAGGCTCAGATGTTGTGATATCCTGCAACACACCATCGAGGTGCAGCCCAGTCAGAAACCCATCCATCAGCGAGCCTACAAAGTGGGACACAAACAGAAACAAGTCCTAGAGGACATGGTCAAAGACATGCTAGAACAAGACATCATTGAAGAGTCTACAAGTCCCTGGGGTGCACCATGCCTGCTAGTGGTAAAGAAGGACAAGGGGTATCACTTTGACTACACTACAGAAAGCTCAATGCCTACACTGTGCAAGATGCTCATCCCTTACCCACAACTGAGGATGCCTTAGAGAGTCTTGACGCAGCCAGCCCAGATTACTTCACAACTCTAGACCTTCAAAGTGGGTTCTACCAAGTCGCCATTGATCCAGCTTCTCATCTATACATGGCATGGCACTGTCACTTGGGACTTTTTCAATTTAAATGACTACCTATGGGACTTCAGAACAGTCCAGACACATTTCAGTGTGTTATGGAAGCTGTACTATGTAGGTTGTCTTGGCAATATTGCCTAGTCTACTTAGACGATGTTATTGTCTTCAGCAGGGCTTTGCCAGAGCACCTCCAGCATCTTAAGGAAATGTTTGAATGTCTCAGACAAGCCAATCTCAAGCTTTGCTCAGAAAAGTGTTGTTTTGCACAGCATCAAATTCATTACCTGGGACATGTTGTTAGTTCTCAAGGCATCTCTCCAGACCCAGACAAGCTCTAGGCAGTCAAAGACTATCCAGAACTTAACAATCTCAAAGATCTTAGAGCTTTCCTAGGCTTGTCCAGATACTACAGAAAGTTCATTTGTAACTATGCCAAGATTGCAGCTCCACTATATACCCTCACCAAAAAGGGGTGTGGCTATATCTGGACTTCTGAGTGCAAAGAGGCCTTTGAAACCTTAAAAGAAAAATCGATCTCCTGTCCAGTATTTGCCTACCCAAGGTTCGACCAACCCTTTAAACTCTACTCAGATGCTAGTTCCTTTGCAGTGGGAGCTCTGCTATGTCAAATATGAGATGGAACAGAATGAGTTGTTTCCTATGCTAGGCACTCCCTTTCCAAAGCTGAACAGAACTATGGCATCACAGAAAAAGAATGTCTAACCATGGTATTTGCCATAAAGAAATTTGACAGTTACCTTCGCTACTTCTCCTTTACAGCTATCCATCATTCTGCCCTCAGATGGTTATTCGAAATGAAGGAGCCAATATGCAAGTTCACCCAATGGATTGCCATGCTGCAATGCTACAACTTTGAAATTCAGTACAGACCAGGTTGAGTTCACTCCAATGCTGATGGTGTAAGTCAGAGATGGTACCCTCCGCATCATCCTCAACAGATGAAGAATCCTACTTACAAGCTGTTCCTTTCCACACCACAGATGTGCTTCCTGTGGACATTCCTACAACACCTCAAATTGCCTTGCTGCTGCCTAATGCTTTTTCAGAAAAAGGCACAAATCCTCACTTACTGCAAGCAGCCGCAGAGCTTCTCACCTCCTCTGTTTCTGATATTTCCCTGGCAAAAAAACAACAAAGAACAGATCCTCAATTCACAGATATAATCTCTTACTTAGAGTTTGGAACCTTACCACAACAGAACCAACATCACCAAGATGTACTTTTCTTTGCTTCTCAGTACTTCCTCAATGATGATGTGCTTTTTCACATTTGGACCAAGGAAGGAAAGGGTCGTCGCACAGATAGAACTCACGTACAGTTAGTTGTGCCAGGCTCTCTAGTCAACAAAGTTCTTCTCTCTACTTTCCAGAGGTCATACGGGAATCCACAGAACTCTAGAAAAGACAAGGCTTCATTTCTTCTGGCCTCACATGAACAAGGACATTGTCCAGTTTGTCAAATCCTGCCAGCCCTGCTCCTAAAGAAAGTCTCCTGCCAAACGGACAAAGGCACATATAATTGCAATGCCTGTAGCCACAGAACCATTTCAGTGAGTCAGCACAGACATTCTTGGACCTTTACCAACATGCTGTGACTCTGGCAACAAATACATCCTTGTTTTTGTGGACCGCCTAACAAAGTACTTGAAACTAATTCCATTAAAAGACATTAAAGCTGCCACTGTAGAAAATGCCTTCCTCAACACTGTTGTTTGTCATCATGGCACCCCCTCGTATCTGCATTCAGACACAGGCACTAGCTACCTTTCAACTATTTGTTCAAGAAACATGCAAACTTCTTGACATAAAGAAGATCCCCACAACAAGTTATCATCTGCAATGCAATGGACAAAGTGAAAGAATGATGTCTGCCATTCTAAACACACTCTCCAAGTACCTGGATGACACACACAACACTTGGGACCACTTTGTTCCCTTTGTTCAATGTGCCTACAATACCAGGCCTTGTGTCAACAGTACAGAGTACACACCATTTTTCTTGGTCCATGGATGCCATCCAAGAACTCCATTGTACAGGGATCTCTCACTGCTAGAAATTCCAAAGTCAGCTTCTTCATTTATCATTCCTGTACTGGAACAGCTTAAACTTGCCAGATGTGTTGCAATCACTACACTGGGATAGAGAAAATATGACATGTAGAAAATGTCAACAGCCAAGTCACATGAGCCTTCATTTTCTGTGGGGGACATTGTCTACCTATATCAACCTGTCCTAGTTCCAGGTGCCACCAAGAAACTGCTTCACCCTTGAACTGGTACCTTCTACATCGTGGAAAAGCTTTCTCCAGTTCATGTTCATCTGCGACACAAGTCTGATGGAAAGCTTGTACATAACAAAGTCCAGATCAGTTGTCTGAAGCATGGGTATCTGAGTAACACCCTTCCAGAAGATTCCAGTCCACCCAGTAATGAAGCTGCACTTGAGCCTGCTATCTCCTCTGAAGCTGAAATTCCTCCGGATAATTTGCAACCAGTTAATTCCAATCTTCACATTCCTGACTCTCTCTAGCCAGATTCTGTTGTGCCTGATTACCAGATGAACTTCCTGGGACTTCTCAGCCTTCTTTTTCTTCTCAGGTCTCTATCGCGCACGCCTTTGTGTACCGGATCAAGAAGATTTTAAGGAAGAACTGCGTAAATGGATCCAGTCGAGTGATGTGACTTTGACAGTTTGCAGAACTCCTGGGTTGCTTTTGATAACCTTACACTGTCCTGTCAAGAACTGGTGCAAGTTACAGTATGCATACCACCATTCCCACTGACCGAAAAAATTGACGGAAGTCTTGAACTTTTGTGTAAATGGACTCAGTATTTCTTCTAGTGGTATTCTCTGTTAATTGTTTCCTGCAGCAAATATTTTCTTGTACAGTACCTCATTTCATTGCACCTGTTGCTCATGGTACTGCATGCACTGCATTAACCCTGTTCCTTGCAGGAATGTCTCTTATTTATTTATTTATTTATTTTAGTTTTTGGGTTTTTGTTAATCGGGTAAGTGCACTAGACAAATTCTGCCTATTTTCAGGCATGGCCTGGGGGAGGGGGATACAGATGAATGCCAATTGACCTTGAACCAGATTCAGCTGTTGGTGGTATTTTTAGTGAATAGCGGAAATTTGGCCAGGGCACTGGGGAAATTCCCTGATTTTTTTGAGAAGTGCCATGAGATCTTTAACATCCACCTGAACTATCACCAGAACCAGCAGATGGGACCTCGGTTTAATGTCTCATCTGAAAGGCAGCACCTCAGGAGTGCAGCACCCCCCTCATGCTGCACTACAGTGTCAGTATTGGGATTTAACCCAAGTGTCTGGTGTGCACAAACGGACAGTTCTATGCATATTTTTTTGTTCTGCAACTGTTTATTGCAGTGTTCACATATTGTGTTTTGGGTATTCTCCAGCTGCTTCCCCCTCCCTCTCTTCCCTTCTTCCTTCCCTGTACTGTTGCACTTGTCGGTCTGACCAAGCTTCAGGTTGCTATGGTGTTTCCCCTTCCCCAGGTACTACTCTGATTAGTCAACATTGTAGTCCAGATCCTTTCCTTCCCCCTCCCTTGCAGTGGAGTACTGTTTTGTTAAAAGTGTGTCATGCCTTGGAATGCTTGACATTTTTTTTTTAAATTGTTTATAGTGTTATTGCTTGTTTGAGTGGTACTCACTTTCATGACCCCAGGAGTGATGTGAAGTACACATTAAGCATGGGGCTTAATGTTAGCTGCTGTGCCTTTAAGAGCACTTAGAACTTGCATGTTGCAAATTGTAGCACTGCCTGACAGTGTCACGTAATGCCAGGGACAGTCTGAGAAACCCTGTCAGTCTGAGATATTACCTCATGGTGTGCTGATGTCTCTGTGGTATAAGGATAAACCCTATATTTATTTTATGTGTCCATCAGTTATTCGCATGGTCCAGCAAAGCATCCATCAGAGCAGTGAGAGTGAGAGATGAGCATGGCAGATCTGAAGCGAAGGTAAGGGTCCTTGTGGCAGATCAACACCAAAACACCGCAGGAGCAAGGGGGAGAGGGAAGGAGTTTCAGCTGGAGCTTGAAGGAGTCTCAGTGCTGGAGTATAATACTTTGCTGCTTGAACAGTTACCCCAAGACAGACTTGAAAAATAGGTGTTACACCTCAATGTGGATTGCCTGGTTATCAAAAATTCTAATAAATAAATTACAGTCTGCTATGTATTGGGTACATTTCAAATTGACTCCTATTAGCCAGCCTGTCAAAGCAATGTTAATGCTACTGCTGACGATGATGGCAACCTGGATTCAGGAATAAGCCCAAGTCAACAGAGGGCCAGCTTGGGGGGGGCAAGCATCCACTGGACGCTCTCCTCCTCTGAGGAGGGAGCGTTCTTACTACCGTGTCACCCCCACCTAGATTTCCATAGATGGTGGTGCAGGCAGAGTGCAGTTAGGGAGGGTGGAGATGCTGATTGGCTGAAGTGGGATGCGATCGCACACCATGCTCACACCTGCTCTCAGCCTTGCATCTCTGGGGAGGAAGAAGAGAGAAAACAGAAACCTCAGTTGTGCAAGATGATGGCCTTGTTGCATTCACAGACCCTGCACCCCGACAGCCTGGGCTGTCCTCTGGTGACTAGATAAAATACCCCAAGGGGCCTGGTCCAACCTGAGGGCTCCACCATTGGGGTCAAACCATGGAAGCAAAGAGGGGGAGCAACCCCTAGGACAATGGGAGGGGTGACAGCTTGGGATGCTGCAGAGTTCTGAGTGGACCACAGGCAGCCAAGTGAGGCACAGAAAAAAAGAAATTGACTCCTGTTTTGAAGATATGTCTACATATGACAGCAAACTGAAACAAGTCAAATGTCTCCATACAGAGGTTCAGATTGCTGGTCACAGAAATTGTGGGCAGGAAGAAGGCTCTGATATTTGGAGGCTTCTTTATCCCAGATAGATCTCAACAATTAGAGGTGCTCAACAGTCTCCTAACCCACAATACTGTAGCTCCTTTTCAGCATTTTTTTGTAATTACACATTCTTTAAAACCCTGAATGTTTCACTGGAAATCTTTGTATAATTGAAACCTGGCACTGGAACTAAACACACAATGCAAATTTACAGAATTGCCATCTGTAGGATTCTTGGGGTGTAACAGAAGAAAGAATAAGTGTGAGAGAGCAAATCTTATGCAAATTAAATAAAAAGGGAATTATAGGATTAAAGGTTTACACAGTTTTTCAGGTTTTAGACCTTTTGCAGTTATTGTACTCCATGAAAAACCAGTGTACCATGATGGTTTACACAGTGACTCTGTCACGTGTCTTTTACTTTTTATCGATGTGCTCTCCATAAGTTTTATGTATAATACTGCTCATGAATAGGACTGGGTGAAGCACAGCTAATGATAGGATTACTGAAGTTGTGTGAATGCAGTGAATCATGGTTCTGAATGGCTTTGAATTTAACTTTTCAGTAATCCCACTGGGGTTTCTGAAGACTATATGTAGTACACTGAAAACCCTTAGATTTATGAGATTTTGTTGCTTGAGGATATGTGTAGTGCTACATCCTTGCACAGTGCTCCGAGTACTGATCTAATTTATCTCCTTTCTTTTTTCTAACTAATCTGTCTATCATTTTTTAAGGACACACTTTAGCTTGTTTTTATTGTAATTTAAGAAAAATAAGTAGTTTAACAGGGAGGTAAGTTTTTAGATATAGAATTTGTACAGCTTCTTTAAAAATAAGATCACAAAATAGAGAAATACAACAGATGACCCACATGGGTCATATTGAGTTGCTGTAGTAAATTAATATCAAAATCACTATTACGAAACTGAGGAAACAAAACTTTGCACACTCTGAGAGGGGGTGTTTCAATAAAACACTAATAAAAACAAAATACTGAAACTGCTCAGCACTCAAACTATCCCAAGAGGGATGGCTGGATGTGTAGCTAAGAAAAATAAACCTTACCTACCATGTTGTTTCTTCCAAGTGTCATTTGAAGTTTTTTAAGCAAATATGCACAAACACAGAAACATAAAGTAACCAGATTCTAAGCCAAGATTTGCAGATTTTTGGGGAACATATTCAGGGATTCATATTATTCGTGCTCCTTAGGCTGCAGCATGGGTTTACCCCATGTCTGCCCTCTGAGCAACTCCCTCCAACACCAGTATCCTCCTGTTTGCCCACACAGGGAGGCTTGTGGCTTGACTCCCATGGCAGGACTACCCATGCAGGGGGGCCGGGGAAGAGAGAGAGAGACCACATGTACCTTTAGTCCCTGTCAAGCTGCTCTGAGCATGTCAGGCCAGGGAGAAGGGGGCCCCGGCACCACAGTGCACAGGCTAAGAGTCCACTAGCTGAGCAGATGTGCAATGAAGTCAGAGCACACTAAGTGGTCTTTCATGCCTAGCATGCAGACATCTGCTGCCCAGCTAATCCTGGCACCAGTGTCAGTCCTCGGTACACCAACCCCTGGCTGTCACTAGGGGTCAGAATGTTGCCAAGTCCTGTAACCCACCCTCCCCAGAGGAGGAGAGCAGTTCAGTGGATGCTTATGCTTTCCATGGCAAACTCTCTGACACCATAGAGTTCACTTCTGAACCCAGCTCATCGGTGCCACAAGCAGTAGTGCTATCACTGCACCAGCCCACTGCAGCAGTGGGCCAGCCAAAGGGATGTATATTAACCTGAGATTTATCCTCCCCAGCAAGATGCATAGAGGAAAGGTTAGACAATGAATACAATTAAAAAAAGTGGGAAATCAAAACTTTAAATTACCCTTTCTTTAGTCAGACATTTTTATGTCTCATACAAAATCTGTATTCTCATTTAAAACACAGACTATTACAAAGTTATGTTTAGGTTTGTAATATATGCATTGCATACATGGGTATATTTCAATAACACAAAAGTACAGAATGTAATTATGTTAATATCCCTGCAAGTGTTACTGGCAGAAATGTAATCTGTTACACAGTGTTCAAATCTTCCCCTTCTTCTGCCACTTCTCCAGTTAGTCTGTCTGTTAAGACAGCCTGCACTGCAGATTCAGCAGCAAATATATATATTCTGTATTACTTGGTTGATCCTGGCTAAAAAGATCAATAGCAGAATAGTGACCTGTTTAAACTGAATGTGCAGGGGCAAAGAGGAGGTGAAATCACCAGGGAAAACTAAACACATCAACTGTGAAGTCCAACAATACTAACAAACATGTTAAATGGAGGTGTCTCCTTGTAAATGCCAGAAGCAAAATTAAGAAGAAAAATGAATTAGAATATACCCTGGCCAGTAAAAAGATACAGATTTGCACAATAACTGAGACATGGTGGCATAGAGATGATGCTTGGGGAGGAATATAACTGATTTTCAGTTGTTTCACAAAGACAGATCTGGTAAAGGGGTAAAAGAGTGACTTTATACATATCAGACTCCATACAGGCAGAACAAATAGAATTAGACATAGGAGATTTACCTGATCAGGTATGGGTGAAGCTACAGTAGATCAATTAACTGAAAAAATAATTATTTTGGTTGTTATATGCAGCCCACCGTCTCAGGAGATAAGAGAGGATAAGGAGTTACATGAGACTTTGAAAAAATTAAACCCTGTGGATAACATTGCATTGCTCTGTGATTTTAATATGCCTGGCATTAATTGGGAGATAGCTGAGGGTAGGTCAGCCACCAAAAATGATTTCTTAGCTATTATAAATGGCCTTGACTTTGATCAATATGTTACAACTGTGACCAGGGGGATGATACTTTGGACCTGGTCCTTAGCAATATGAGTGAGCAATTGGAAAATTGTCATACTATCGAACCCCTCTCCAGTAGTGACCACAATATGGTAAAGTTTGATATTATTGAAGTAAAAAATAAGACCAAGGGCATAGCAAAGATTAAATGTTTTGGCAGGGCTGATTTTGACAAAATAAGGAATGAACTGCGGCCATGGGACTGGAAATCAACATTTAAGGGGTTGAACTAAAATCAAATATGGTGTGTACTATCCAGAAAACTATCCAGATTAATAGATCTATATGTCCCTGAAAGAAATGAATACAACAGTGCTGGCAGGATCCCCGGCTGGTTCAAATGCATGATTATAAGATACATCAGGAGAAGAAAAAAGGCATATAAAAAAGTGAAATTAACTAACTCATTTACTGCTTGGTCCAAATATAAAAAGTTAGCAAGGAACTGCAAGGTCAAGATAAGAACCATTAAACAAAACTTTGAATTGGAACTGGCAACTCGTGTTAGAGATAATTACGAAGCCTGTTATAATTATATTAACCAGAATTGGGCAGGTAGTATACAATTAGAGGTATTGGTAAATGAGAAAGGTGACCTTAGTATGGATGAAAGGGGCCAGGCAGAATTGATGAATAGTTGTTATATAACAGTATTTGGTGAGTAGACAGCTAGTCTGGAAATAGAAGTATATTGGATGGGGTGACATCACCAATTGTCCTTACAGAACATAATGTTAGGCAAAGACTTGAAAAAATGAACCCTTATGTCTCCAGGTCCTGATGTGGTCCACCCTAGGTTTATTAAAGAACTAACTGTGGAACTGGTGGGACCTATTATGACATTATTCCAGACATCACTTAATAAATGTTGTGCGGTCAGTAATTGGCGTGAGGTAATAGTATCGCCTATATACAAAAAGGGAGATAGGAAGGACCCTGGGAATAATAGACCTATAAGTCTGACATCAACCTTGGGTAAAGTATTGGAAGGCATTATAAAGCAATATATAGAGAATTGCATCAAGAAATCTAGTTTGGAGGATATTAAACCAGCATGGCTTCATTTTGGGTAGATCATGCCAGACCAATCCTTTGCAGTTTTTTGAAAGAGTGAGTAAGTCACCCGATAGAGGGAACCCTGTGGATGTTGTATCTTTAGACTACAGCAGGGCCTTTGATACTGTCCCACATAGTGAGCTAATAAAAACCTTGCCTGAAACAGGATTAAACACTGGTGTGGTGACATGGATTAAATCTTGGCTCTATGGGAGGATACATCAAGTCAAGATAAGAGACACATCATCAGATTGGGCTATGGTGACAAGTGGAGTACCACAGGGTTGTGTACTTGAACCCATCCTGTTTAATATGTATGTGGCCACAGCATATTGTGATGACAATGTCTGGATATCTAAATATGCTGATGACACGAAGGTTGGTTCTGTTGTCAGCAATCCCAAGGATGTGGATAGGCTACAGAACAAGCTGTATAAATTGCAAGATTGGGCAGACAATCATAAGCTCAAATTCAACTTAGATAAGTGTGCAGTCATGCACCTAATAAGATCAAATCAGGGTAAAAATATGTATTAAATGGCAGACAACTCAAGGAAACAACAGAAGAGTGGGACCTGGGCATAATCATATCCAATGACTTAAAATTTAAACAGCATTGCAGACAGAGTGCTAAGAAGGCACGTGCCATTCTTCATTGTATATACAGACACATCAAAAGGAGGGATAGAGGCACACTTATGCCCTTATTTTATTCACTGGTAAGGCTGCAACTGGAGTACTGCTCCCAGTTTTGGTCCCTGACTACTTGGTCAGAAATTTGGTATCCTGGAGAGGATGCAGAGAAGGGAGATCAAGATGGTCTCTGGCATTAACTATCTATGCTATGAGGACAGGTTGACAGAATTGGACCTGTACTCACTCAAGTACAGAAGACTAAGAGGGGATCTGTGTTTGTTATTTAGGTCAGTATCCAATAATGATCTCTGGGAGTACCTTAGTTTTGAACTTAGGGAGCAAACTTACAGCACAAGAGTTCATGACTTACAGCTGAAAGGTGAAATTACCAAGATGAGAGCAGGATGATATAATCAAAGGGTTGTTAGTATATAAAATGGGCTACCACTTGATATTATAGGCAGAAGTTTAATGGCTATTTCAAACATGATTGGATAATTATTTCAAGAAAGTAGTAATTAAGGGTTATCTCTTTGTGGAAAGGTCAAGCATTTTTATGGGTGTACAGTTTAACTAGCTTGTACAATACCTATGATGATACCTATGATACCTATGAACCTGGATTTACTAGATATGTTAGTGGTGAAAGAGATAGGGAGGGAGTTAGCTGTTACAAGATGGCAAGGAACAATCCTGAAATGTTCAATGGTTGAGAAAACATCAACTAATTGTGCATTAAAAAGCTAGTGATGCCTCACTAACTGCAAAATCAGTGACTATTTCATGTATATAATTTTGCCAGTTAAATTATTTTTTTGTAAATCGGTCATATTCCAAGTATTTCAGTCTACATATAATAATACATAAGAGCAGCAAGTCACTTTATAAAACAGTAAGGCACTCCAGGGTGTGCATGCCTTTCACAGAGCTGTAAGGACTCTCCCTGGGGCATGCATTAAAACCCTTTAATGCACACCCTGTCATGACTTATTGTTTCCTTGACTGGTTGAATGAGTAGCATTTCATACATATCTCTGTGCCTAGTGTTACTGTGGTATGGGGGTGTGGCTTGGTTAGTCAGGGATGATTAGGGCATCTGATGCCAAACTTCCTTATGTTAACCTTGTTGACATTCCACAGACCATGGGACTATTTTTCCATTCTAGGGTGTCAGATAGAAATTCCTAATGAGTTAAGCTCTTTTATCAAGCCAAAGGTGTAGTATTTGTTTTCTTGCTACATTGGTGATCAGGTATATCATATGCTGTTTGGAGTCACAAGATGGCACACTGAGGAGCAACAGCCCTCTGACTGGATTCATGAGGCACAAAAATTAACTTGTTAATTCTTTTGCCAAAGACTTGAGCTTGCCATGAATTCAACATTAACCAGTAGTCTTTTTGATCCTACACTGAATGATACCTAACTCAACACCCAAATGGCAGCAGAAGCAGAGCTAATGGACATGGTTGACTTACTGTCATCACTCCTAGCACAAGCCCAGGCACCAAAGTGCCACAAGTAGGATGACTCGCCACTCATGTCCCCAGCCCAGGAGGCCAAGCCTGCAACCATCAAACAGTTCTTCAGGGAATTAGGCTCCATCAAGGACACACTCTAGATTTAGTGGTGGACTTCAAACTATGAAGCCTGCACTCAAAGCACTCTCTTGGCGAGTCACTGATGATGAGATCAGAGCCAACTCCTTAGAGGACTGGACAGAACGCATGGAATCAGAGCTTGTTGGAATATGGAGGAAGCTGCAAAAACTGGATGACAAAATCAAAGACCAGTTAGGCCGTAGCCACCACAACAACCTGGTAGTGACTGGCCTTTCTGAATGTACCGAGAGTCAGGACACTGTTTTATTTATATGAAAACTGCTTGAAAAAAAAATTGCTGGATCCTCACCGCATGGTCCCCACTATGTGGTTGAAAAAGCACATCGGGCCCTCTGATCCATGCCTAACCCAGGAGAAAAACCTTGCCTAATTATCCTGTGCCTCCTGAACTACCTGGATAAAATCCATATTCAGATGAAAGTGAGGGGAATCAAGGACATATGATGGGAAGAGGAAGTGTCTGGCCATTTTCAATGGCCTGAGCCCATAAGTGAGGGCTAAACAAACAGAATATTGTGAAATCAGAAGCAAGTTACATGCAGCAGGGGTGAAATTTAAAATGCTGCACCCTACCCAATGTATTATAATTATAACCAAGAGAGACAAGCAATTCCTCACTGCAACAAAGGCTAAAAAGGATCCGTTGAAATTCTTCCTGAAACTTTTTCTCACCCAGTGATCACCAGCACACTGACTGTGACCAAGCCACCCAGGTGTAAGCTTTGGGACTGATTGCTTGATGACTGGCAACATAAGGTACTCTGCACTGTTTATTTCTAAAAAATAAGTTTAATAAGTTTATTATAGCCTTCTCTGTGCCATTGGCTGCTAGCACCGTCCGCCCAAAGCACATCTATCTCCACCATGCATATTGCATTTAACAGCCAGTGTAAACCCGCACTTGATCTGGCACATAGATTATTTGTAACACTTTTCCAGGCCTGGCGACACTCAAAGCATACCGCCTGGTCAGTTTGACCTCGATAGTAGGTAAAATGATGGAAACCCTACTTAAGGAAAGGCTGATGGACTACCCAGAGACAAGGGGGCTGCTAGACCCAAGGCAACATGGATTCACTGGAGGAAGGTCATGCCAGACCAACTTGATTAATTTCTTCGAGTGGATGACAAAGGAAATAGACCATGGAAGAGCGGTAGATGTGGCCTATCTGGACTTCAGGAAGGCCTTCGACACAGTCCCACACAGGAGACTAATCTACAAGCTGGCAAATCTGGAGGTGGGAACAGAGGTGGTCATGTGGGTTAGAAACTGGTTGAGTAACAGAACACAAAGAATAGTGGTAAATGGGGTTAGCTCACAGGAGTGACAGGTAACAAGTGGCATACCTCAGGGATCAGTGCTGGGACCAGTGCTCTTCAATGTCTTCATAAGTGATATTGCAGAGGATCTAGAAGGGAGGGCTAACCTGTTCGCGGATGATACAAAGCTATGTAACAGGATAGATACACAGGATGGTATAGAACAAATGAGGGGGGATCTGAAGAGGCTAGAAAACTAGTCCAAGGAATGGCAATTGGGTTTCAATGCAAAAAAGTGCAAGATTATGCTCCTAAGGAGAGGGAATTCTAGGGCTGAGTATGAACTAGATGGGGTAACACTGGAGGCCACCATGGAGGAAAGGGATCTAGGGATAGTCATAGAAGACAACCTCAAAGTGGCTAAACAGTGCAACAAAGCAGTTGGAAAGGCTAACAGAATGTTAGGGTGCATCGGGAGGGGTAAAACAAGTAGAAGGAGGGAAGTGGTGGTACCGTTGTACAACTCCCTAGTAAGGCCTCATCTGGAGTACTGTGTTCAATTCTGGAGGCCCCATTTCTAAAAAGACATAGACAGGATGGAGATGGTACAGAGGAGGGTGACAAAAATGGTGTCAGGGATGCACCATAAGTCATATGAGGAGAGACGCAGAGCTCTAAATATGTACTCCCTGGAGGAAAAGAGAGAGGGGGGACATGATAGAGACCTTCAAATATCTAAAGGGGATCAACAGGGTACCAGAGGGGAGCATCTTTCACATGAAGGGAAATAGCAAAAGAAGGGGGCACAGCATGAGACTAAAAGGTGGAAAACTTAGAGGGAACTTGAGGAAATTCTACTTCACTGAAAGGGTGGTGGAGAGCTGGAAGAGTCTCCCCCAGGAAGTGGTGGGGGTGGCCATGGTTCAGGGATTCAAGAACTCGTGGTATAGGCACATGGGAATTATCAAGCTAGGGGTGGGGGGGCTTGTAGCATCTAGGGTACCTTAAGCATTAAAAAGAATGATAGGGCAGACTGGATGGACTACAAGGTCCTTATCTGCCAACATCTATGTATGTATAGTACCTACCAGCCAACAGATACCTTTCAGTGGACCCTATTTCATCACCTGAAGTGAGAACTGATAAACTGGTCACCATAACCATGAAATGCCAAGCGACTGACATCCCTCAGTCTTTTCTTCTCCACATGCCACTAAAACATTGAGGGAGCACAGAAATGATTCAGCATGGATGCAAGCTGTTTGAGCTACTTAAAGATAATCAATCGATCTGCTAAAATGGACCATGAGACATAAATATATTTTATGTTAAAGTGATTAATTGTCCAGTTTCATTGTATAAGAGTGAGGTACAGTATACATTGTGGGGGGGGGGCTGATCTTTTTTATCTGGGGTAGGCCTGGGCACATGCTGAGTGGACATGCGGCTGTAGTGTGCTTACTGACCACCTCTACCGGATCCCAGACTATACCAAGAAAGAGGAGCTGTAATATTCATAAGTTACTCGATGGTGCATTTCTCCCATTTTTCTACATTAATGTTTTCTATTGGTTTATAAGTTAATGACAGGAGGTGACATACTCTCATCATAGCTGTTTCATAGCGGGAGATCCCATAACAACTTGAATAATGGCTTATATGGCCTCATTAGGTCTCCAGCATATTGTGCCTGGGGGACCAATGGGAGGCACTCTCCACAAGACCTGTTGTGGACCAGAAAAGTAGGAAACCAATCCAGGGACCAGGGGAAACTTTGTCCCAAGGGGTAAGATTGATGTTCACTGTTTTATGATTAATGTTCATGTTTATAGTTATCTTGTTTTTTGTACTGTTGTTTTGGGGAACAGGGTTTTTGTTGTTTTTTACAATTGTAAATCACTGCACACAGGATACTATGGCATTAAAACTCAGTGTACATGGTCAAGTAGATGCAACATGATTCCATGAGTATGAATATTAAGTATATATCATGGAATGTAAAAGTGCCCCATTCCAAGGCAAAAAGATACCAAATTATTAAATGCATCAAACATTTGGGGATGAATATAACTTTCTTACAGGAACCACATTTTGTTAGCTAAGAATCAAACTTTTTCAGGAGGGAATGGATTGGGCAAGCATACGGTACAGGTGATTGCACCAGGAAATTAAGTGTAGCCATTCTTGGGAGCAAAGCCACCAGGTTCTGCCTTTTCTGAAGTATAGAAGACCCCGGAGGGTAGATACTTCATTTTAATAGGTTTTGTAGACAACGCAGAGGTATTCGTGGGGAGTGTATGTGGGCCAAACATTGACTTACCAGGATTTTGTATGGCCTTGGCTGACATCATATCTCCCTTTCTTCATCTTCTTATTTTACCGGGATGGGACTGGAACCTATCCTTTGCTCCAGATATGAACAGAATGGAAAGACTGAGGGTGGGACTATCCCCTGCACAATGAGCCCATAGAGACATGGCTGTCTCCCTGGGCATGTGTGACCCATGGTGGTCTCTCTACGACACTTTAAAAGAATACACATATTATTCCTCAGCCCACAACTCTTACTCTAGGATAGACAATTATTTCATTACTCAGATAGCCCATCACAGGCTGCACACTTGTGGGATGTCACCAAGAGTCCTCTCAGACCACTCCCCAGTATAGCTTCAACATGCTTTCACACAGGGCTCAGATAAAGACATAATTTGGAAATTAAATATTAGAAACATAGAAAGGTGACAGCAGAAGGAGACCAAAGGTCCATCTGGTCTGCCCATGAGATCCCAGGGCCTAGCTAATACTTTTCCCAGTGGATTTAATTCTAGCATATTCTTTATTCTCTGTGGGAGGTGGCAGCCAGTGAACGGTATTTGGAGGTGGGGCTTCTGTCTTTAAAAGCCCGCTTTGCTTGCTGAACCATCAAGACACCAGCAGAAGATAGCCATCTAGCCCCAAGTGTGGAAGGGAGCTCCTGAACTGTCGACCCCAGATTCCAGCTTGCTGAACATTTAAACCAGCACTTTTTCTCATCAAGTGCTGCACTGGTGTGTAGAGGGCTCGTGGGGGCCGGCAGCCAGTGAGTGGTGTTTGGAGGTGGGGCTTCTGTCTTTAAAAGCCCGCACCACTCGCTGAACCATCAGGATGCCAGCAGAAGATAACCATCTAGCCCCGAGTGTGGAAGGGGGCTCCTGACTTGTTGACCCCAGGTTCCAGCTTGCCGAACATTTAATGCAACACTTTTATTCGAGTGCTGCACTGGTGTGTAGGGGGCTCGTGGGAGCCGGCAGCCAGTGAGTGGTGTTTGGAGGTGGGGCTTCTGTCTTTAAAAGCCTGCGCCACTTACTGAGTGTCAGCATGAGTGGCGCAAGCACCACTCCACATAGAACCACTGTTGAGCATTGTTAACACTCCGGTAAGTTGCTGTGACTTTTAAAATATTCATTACAATATTCTACATTGTTTGGGTTAACTATATGACTGGGGACTTGCCGGAGTGTGTGTGTGCTTAATGGTGTTTTTAGATCAGCTTAGGTCTTTATTTAAACTATTGCTAAAGGTGAACGTTTTAGCTGATCTTAGCTAATTTATATTATTGTGTTTTTATTTATAGTAAAACTTAATTCTATTGACCTACAATATTGTTAGACTGTATTGCCTTCAGGTTATATTTAGACTGAACTTACATCAAATATGAAAATCAAGTTGGTTTGTGTAATAGGATTACTCACAGTAATTGTTAGTCTTTTGCAGGTATGCAGTCCAACAGCATCACACTCTTTACACTGAGATCACAGCTGCCCGGAGGTTCTTTGGTACATGGTGAACCTAAATTTGAAAATTTTAAAAGAGAAGAAATTCTTTTGCACTAATTAGAGAAACCCTGGTGTATAGCCCAGTTAAACATTTTTTTTAAACATAACTATGAAAACAAGGTTCTTTGGATAGCTCTGATCTTAAGTGGTGATACTGAATTAAATTCAGGCCCTAAGGATCAAGTATTAAAGATAGCCCATGACAATGCTAGAAGTCTAGCCAAGAAGTTGGATTTGCTTAAAGCATGGATTTTGGTCAATACCTTTGAAGTCATAGCCTTAACAGAAACATGGCTAGACAAATCTGTTGACTCAAAGGAAGTAGAATTAAATGAATTTTATAACTTCCAGCCTAGACACAAATTCTAGAGGGGGGGATTATTGTTTTATATTAAGGACTCTGTGGGACCATCTAAACAACTTTACTCAGGACACTACAAAGGTATTGAATGTATTCTAGTCCTCATTCAGGAGTCTGACTTAGTAATTGGAGTTGTTTATTCTCCCCAAAGGTTAAGGCTGACTTTTTTGAACCCTTTGTTCTGGAAATTGCTAAATATGTTCAAAATAAACAATTGATCCTAATAGGAGATTTCAATGCGGCTTGGGGGGACCAAGTGGGAAAATAATTAGAAGGATTTATTAAGCCTTTATGCCTTGAGCAATTAATTATTACACCTACTAGAAAAGGGAGAGCAACCAGCCCAGGTAATATCCTGGACTTCATATCTGTGTCATCAGATTTCAAAGTCTTGGAAAAGGAGGTTGGCCCACCAAATCTCGGGGATCATTGTGTTATAACATGTAAAATAAAAGTATAAAATGCTTGGAAACAGTTACATGCACCAATACAGGAAATTGTGAAAAGGACTTATAAGAAGTGCAGTCCCCTAGCTTTGTTAACTAAGGTACAGCCTTTAAGTATTCATCAATCTGCGCTTATACCTGATATAGACTTAGCTGTTGAAGATTTTTCTGACACATTTTTGAAGGCGTGTAATGATTGTGCACCTCTTAAAAAAATAAAAGTAAAACCTAAGTGTCTGCTATGGATGACTGATTCCATTAGAAATCTTCTTAGAGAAAAACACAGATTGTGGAAAATTGTAAATAAAACATTAGATCAAAATATATGGGAGAAATTTAAAAATGTGAGAAACAAGGTGAAACAGGAAATTAGGAAATTAAAAGGATCTTATTACAGAGAAAAAATAAAGAATACTAAAGAACCTAAACATTATTGGAATTTAATAAATGAATTAACAAACCACGCTAGGGGTCATAATGTCATTCACTTAGTGGAAAATAAGGAAAGAGTTTCACAAACTAGGGCTGCTGAAGTTCTAAATAATTACTTTATTAATCTTCCAGATTTGGACTTGGGGCAGAAGCAACATCAAACAAATAAACACAATCATTCAGAAGATAAAATTAAAGATGATCTCAATAACCCTGGTTTTAGATTTAGGAAAATAAGGAGAGGGTAAGTTTTAAGAGTACTAAATAAACTAAAGAACAACACATCCAGTGGTTTAGATAATATTGAGGTCCGATTCCTAAAGGGTTCCACAGTAGTTATTTGCAAAGCCTCTAGCAGATTTATTTAACATGAGTTTAACTCAGGGGTTTTTCCCCAAACAGTGGAAAAAAGCAAAAATCATTCCTATTTTTAAAGGAGGAGACCTGACTTTACCTACTAATTATAGGCCTATTGCCCTGTTGCCTATTATCTCTAAGATCATGGTACGCCTTGTGCACTCCTAACTTATAGAATATTTAGAAAACAATAATAAATTAACTTCAACACAATTTGGGTTTTGGAAGGGGCACTCCAGGAGACCATGCTCATGGACTTTTTTACCTAACATGTTACCCCGTTGGGGGAAGGTAGGTCCGTGGGCTCAGTCTTCGTGGATTTGTCTAAAGCCTTCAACTTAGTAGAACACAATACTTTGTTAGATTGTTTATTTGATGTAAGGGTTGGAAAAGAACTCCTCAGATGGTTTAAATCTTATCTGGAAGACCAATATCAATTAGTTTCAGTAGGTGGAAGCAATTCATCATTATCGACAATAGCAAGGGGTGTCCCCCAAGGATCAATTTTGGGTCCACTATTTTTCTTGGTGTATATGAATAATCTTCCTAAATCAATACATCATACCCACATTACATTATATGCAGATGACATGGTATTGGTGGCAGAAGGATTAGATAAGTATGAGATATTGCAAAGGATCAGCATTCCAGCTGCTATTGGGCTCTGCCATGTACATTTCAACAATGGTCTGTGCTGAGGCTGATAAGAGGCAGATGAAGAAGATGTTACAATTACATCTTCTGAGTGACTCTAGAGACATGAAGCTGAAGCAAGTGACTGTAGGACAGTGCTATGCTTGGCTGGTGGTGAAGAAGATTCAGCTGCATTGGCTGAGGAGGAAGAGGGAGAAATGCCTGCAACAGTAAAGGATGGGCCACCTGATGCTGTGCTGTGTCATGAAGACAGGGGTGTCGATCGGGGGGGACTGCCAGGACAACTGTCCCAGGTGGCTCAGGGGGGCCAAATTTGCACATTTATATGTCTTGGGGATGGGAGGGAGAGCCCCAAACTGAAAGGTGTGTCCCGGGCCTGGAAAGTTCTATCGGCACCCCTGCATGAAGAAGATGCTGAATAAGGTGCTGCTGTTGCACTCTGTTCCATGACAGCATGCACCTTGTCAATTACTTCTTGTTTGTTCATTCATCTCAAACAAGTGTCATCATCACTCAATAGTTGCTTTGATTTGTAATGTAGTACTCAGAATGAAGCATTTTACATAGTTTGTCATGTTCTTCAACGTTTTTGATCATATGTCTTGTTAGATCTTGTTGTATTCTGGGGGGCAACCTGCATGTGTCAGCAGCACCACTGGCAGCCTGTGTGATCATAGAACTGTCTTGCTTCTCTAACTTTTCCCTAATCAGATTCAATCTGAATTTTAAAATTTGTATTAGGGGTATCACCTGGTTGAGAGTTGCTGTGTTTGCACTAACTTCCCTGCTGATTTCCTCAAATGGCTGGAGCAGGAAAATTAGAAACTCCAGCATGGCCCACTGTGGTGGAATAATATAGATGTCTGCATCACCAATTTTATTTTCTAAGGTGTATTGCCTGACAGCTTTCTTTTCTTCCAGCAGCCTTTGGAACTCCAGTCCAGGAGTGACGGTAAAAAAATTTGGGCTAATCTCAAGGAGGTCACAGGGAAAGTTAACAAGCCAGCCAGATAAATTACATCCTAGAGTGCTGAAGGAACTTGCAGATGTCCTGGTGAAACCCCTGGCAGAGCTTTTCACCATCTCTCTGAGGACAGGGTGGGTTCCCCAAGATTGGAAGGTGGCACATGTAGTGCCTATCCACAAGGGGGGATCAAGGGAGCTGGCAGGGAACTACAGGCCTGTCAGACTGACATCGGTGGTGGGCAAGGTGATGGAGGGCATTGTCAAGGAGAGGCTGGGGGGGACCTGGATAAGTCAGGGTGCCTGGATGATAGACAGCATGGATTCATCCCAGGGAAATCATGTCAGACAAACCTGGTGGAGTTCTATGACTGGGTGACAAGTACCTTGGACCTGGGTAGACCAGTGGATGTCCTCTTTCTAGACTTCAGCAAGGCATTTGACTCTGTTCCTCCACGTGGGCCTGTTGGATAAGCTAGGAGAAATGGGATGGGAAACCAGATGATCAGATGGATAGGCAATTGGCTCCAGGACGGACCCAGAGGGTCGTAGTTAGTGGGATAGTCTCATCCCCAAGGAGGGTCATTAGTGGGTCCCACAGGATCAGTCCTGGGCCCCTTCTGTTCAATGCCTATGTATCAGACATAAGGACAGGAATCAGGAGTGAGATGAGTCTCTTTGCAGATGACTCGAAACTGGGGGGTGGTGGATGGGGAGGGGAGGTGGCCCTGCAGGGGACCTGAAGGCTCTGGAAAGATGGTCTAGAAAGTGGAAGCTGAGGTTCAATGCAGGGAAATGCAAGGTACTCCACCTGGGGGCCAGAAACCCAGGCCAAGTGTACACCCTGGGGGAATACTACAAGTCTCAATGGCTGAGAGGGACCTGGGGGTGGTGGTGGATGTCAAGATGAACAACTCTGAGACTTGTAGGAGGGCAGCAGCCAAGGCCAACAGGATGCTAGGATGCATCGCTAGGGGGATCACCTCCAGAAGGAGAGAAGTGATACTCCCTCTGTATAACTGCTTGGTGAGGCCGCACCTGGAGTACTGCGTGCAGTTTTGGAGGCCACACTTAAAGAGGGACATTAACCTCCTGGAGAGGGTCCAGAGGAGGGCAACCAAAATGATTTGGGGCTTGGGGGACAGGACCTATGAGGAGAGGCTCGAAGAGCTAAATATGTACACATTGGAAGAGAGAAGGGACCGGGGAGACATGATAGAGGTCTTCAGGTACATGAAGAGGGTAAATAGGGGAGGAAGAGTCAGGGTGCTTTGAAGGAAGGAGGAAGGGGCCACTAGAGGGCATGGGTGGAAGCTGGAGGGGGGAAGATTCAGGGGAGAAAGAAGGAGGTGTTACTTCACTGAGAGGGTGGTGGAGCCATGGAATGCACCACCTAGGGGGCTGGTGGAGGCAGAGACAGTGGAGGGGTTCAAGAGGTGGTGGGACAGGTACAGGGGAAGGGTTCAGGAAGCAAAATCCAATGCAGCAAGAATATCCGGAACTGGGAAGGGAGAAGCCAGAGAAGGCGAGGGGGACAGCAAGGTCAGCACCCAGGGTGGGGGCTGACCAAACGAGCAGACACGAAAGACCGTTAGGCCTATTCTGCTGGCATTTTAGTATGTTAGTATGTTAGCCCCTACGATGCTTAACATTGATGGCATACCTACTACTGACCCAGAAACTATTGCTAACTCACTTAACAAAGCATTTACCGATCTCTCTGGAGTGCTACCCTCAGACTTTTTCCACCCCTATAACTCCTCTGTCACAACGCAAACAATGAATCAGCTGCCTACTAACCCTCATTTTCAGTTCAGAGCCATCTCCTTAAATGAAGCCAGGAAATACCTTCTAAAGGTCCTGGGAAAATCACGAAACAGTGGAGACTCACTTGAATTAAAATTTGTAGCCCTATCCCTGGAAGTCATCTTGAAGCCTCTAATCTACATAATCAGTGCCTCACTAAGATTCTCTCAGTTCCCGCAGCAATGGAAGGCGACATTAGTGACCCCAGTCTTCAAGTGTGGTGATCGATCCATGCTAGGAAACTACAGACCCATTTCGATTTTCCCTCACCTATCCAAGGCACTAAAGAGGATTATCGTTGACCAATTAGTGAAATATCTGGAAAAATACAACATTCAATGCCCTGAACAACATAGCTTCTGCAAAGCACATAGCACCACCACAGCACTGCTTGAGTTCACAGGCTTTATTCACAACTCACTTAAGCACAGCAAGCTGGTTGGTGCAACGTTTATCGATTTTTCAAAAGCATTTGACATGGTTAATCATGACCTCCTTGCTAAGCAACTAGATGCTATTGGTCTATCAGACAATACTGTAAGATGGTTCAAATCCTACCTCTTGTACCGATCCCAGCAATTTAGGACAGACAGTGTCTACTCTAATAGCAGACCAGTTTGCTCGGGTGTTCCACAGGGCTCCATCTTAGAAACATAGACTTTGACGGCAGATAAGGACCGCTTGGCCCATCTAGTCTGCCCATTTCCCTACCTACAGGCTAGGCCACAGATCCTAGTTAACCAACAGCCTTTCTTCCTACCCCCCACAAGAATTGCCTTATGTCTGTCCCATGCATTATTGAATTCTCCCACAGTTTTAGACCCCACAGCCTCCTCAGGAAGGCTGTTCCATACATCCACTACCCTCTCTGTGAAATAATATTTCCTCACATTGCCCCTGAACCGCCCCCCTTCTATCTTTAAATTGTGTCCCCTTGTTCTTGCACATCTCTTTTTCTGAAAGATGCTACCCTCTTGGACTTTGTTGATTCCACTGAGGTACTTAAAAGTTTCTCTCATGTCCTCCCTCTCCCTTCTTTCCTCAAGGGTATACATATTAAGCTCCTTTAGTCTCTCCTCATACGGCTTCTCTTGCAGACTCTGCACCATTTTAGTTGCCCTTCTCTGGACTGCCGCTATCCTGTCTATGTCCTTGCGGAGATGGGGTCTCCAGAACTGGACGCAGTACTCCAGATGGGGTCTCACCAACTGTCTGTACAGAGGGATAACAACTTCCTGTTTTCTGCTACTGATGCCTCTCCCTATACATCCAGTATACCCCAGCCCTCCCTACTGCCTTCTCACATTGCTTGCTAACCTTAAGGTCATCTGATATGATTACCCCAGGTCCCTTTCCTTTTTGTTGTTGTTACTACCTCCCCACCCATTGTGTATTCTTCCCTTGGGTTCTTGTTTCCCAGGTGCATTATTTAACACTTCTTTGCATTGAATCCTAGCTGCCATACTTCTGACCATTCCTCCAACCTTGCCAAGTCCCTTTTCATCCTTTCCATGCCTCCTTGTGTATCAACCCTGTTGCAGATCTTTGTGTCATCTGCAAAAAGGCATACTTTTCCTTCCAGCCCCTATGCAATGTCACTGATGAATACATTAAAAAGGACTGGACCCAATACTGAACCCTGCGGTACCCCACTAGTAAGCCCTCTTTCTTTAGAGTGGACTCCATTTACAATTACCTTCTGTGTCCTGTTGTGCAGCAAATGTTTTACCCAGGCTACCACCCTGGGACCCACTCCCAGGCTGGTTAATTTGACTATTAATCTTTTGTGTGGGACTGTGTCAAATGCCTTGCTAAAGTCTAGGTAGGCCATGTCCACAGCCCCTCCCTGGTCTACTACTTTGGTCACCCAGTCAAACAAATCTATTAGATTCATCTGACATGACCTTCCTGCTGTGAACCCATGCTGCCTTGGGTCCTGTGCCCCACTGGCCTCTAGGTACTCAACTATTCTTTCCTTCAGAAGTGACTCCATCACTTTCCCTACCACAGAGGTCAGACTGACAGGTCTGTAGTTTCCTGCCTCTGTGTTGGTCCCACTTTTGTGAAGGGGAATCACATCCGCCTTCCTCCAGTCCTTGGGTACCACACCATTCTCCCATGATTTATTAAAAAGAGTAGCCAGTGGTTTCACTAGTTCCTCCCTTAATTCTTTTAGAATTCTGGGGTGAATTCCATCAGGACCCATTGCTTTGTCCACCTTCAGTTTTAGGAGTTCTTGCAGAACCCTTTCTTCTGTGTGTTACACGAGGTCCCTGCACCCTAATTGATACCCTCAGGGATACACCGTAGATAGCTAATGTTTAGGCATAGGCTATACTAATACATAGGGCATAGGGCATCTACCGTACAAGAGTAGATGTCAGGATATGAATACATATTATTGTAACTCACTTTGCTTGCTAATGCACACACATTATACCATGTATTTTCTGTCTATTTCTTACTTGTCAGATGCCAAGACACCTGTCCTTGAAGTAATTATAATGTGTAAGGCAACATTGCCATCTTTCGGTGATGGACACCACTTCACCTTGTTATGTAAGACTTTGTATAAGAACGTCTTTGTTCTAAAACTGATGACTTTACAGAATTATATAATGTTATCTTGGACCGTGGAGCCACCTCTAATTTAGCCAATAGGGCTCATCTCTGTAACTAGAAATGTTTCTATCTTTCAGTAACCATAGTAATTATCATAGGTATATAATGTTATGCACAGGCTTTGCACCTCGGAGACCCGAGAGATCCCAAGAGACTACAAAGAAACCTCAAGGTGTAGGGAACACTTAGCACTGGCTCCCGGTTCGTATTGGTAAGAACTGCTTAGGGCAACTGTGATTCATCCCTGTTTGTAGTAATAAACTTGTTTATTACTTGAATGCAACTTGTTTGTGATTATTTGCATCTCCAATATTGCCAAGAACCTGAAAGTGAGGTTTAGACCTCTTACAATTGGCGATTGTGTGCAGGCGATATTGGGTGTTGTAAGTTTTCACTTGTTGCTATAAATTTCCCTTTTTCCCACGGGGACTGCAGGTGTACATTTCCGTATCACCTCTCCCGTCTTTTCTACCAGTTTGTAGATACTTGCAAGGTCTGGCTGACTTTTTGGGTGTGGTCGATGCCGTCTCGACCCACTCCATAGCAGCTTTGAATTGCAAGCCTACAACTTATACAGTAGCCCGGCTGTGTTTAAAGTACTCGTGTTGTGGATCGATACGCAACTCGTGGTTTTTTTTTTCATAGTTTGAATTTTCATTCCCTCCCACATAAATGGCCACAGTATCAGATATCTGCGCAGAACTGAGACTCGATGTCTCGAACTTTCTTACCTCCCATGGAGGATGGGCTGACTTCGCGCGGGACGCAAGTCAATCCGAAAACCCTGTACTTGGGATTTCAACCCAGTACACAGAGGCGCGACAATCAACCAATAAGCGTTGTGCTAAAGGGTTGATGGTCGCTGCTCTCTACGCTGCTTTGGAAGCCTCCGAAGTGAGGTTTCGAACCCTTGATCTGCAGATCGCATCTCTTAAGCAGGAGATGGGTCTGCAGGAAACAGAATGTATTCGGATACAGCAGAACTTGGAGTCAGAACTCCAATCTCTACATAATGAAAAGGATTCACTATTGCATCATTCTGCACAGGCTGGTGAACAAGGAATGTGTACTGTGAAGAATGAGTGTGAAAGTTTAAGACAGGATAAGAGTCAGGTGGTACAAATGAATGATTTGCTGAGTGCCACGAATGCACAATTGAGTGACGAGATGGGTGAACTGCAGGACGAGATCAATCAGGTACGTAATGATTTAGAAATAGCCTATAGGGACAATCGCGAATTGAGCGCCGCGTACCGGGTTTTGCAGAAACAGAAACAGGATCAGGTTGATATGAATGTTGCAAGTGTGAGTCATGATGAATGTAGAGCTAAGATGGATAAACTGCGCCATCAGCGAGAGGTTTTGACTGGCCATGTTAAGGCAATGGGTGGCGTAGCCCCTGCCTTTCATTCGTCATCGGAGGGGGAGCCTTCCAACGATGATATCTTGCAGTACAACGCCCAGTCACACCCCTACTATGGCCCAGATTCCCCACCCAGCCATCCACAGTATGGCGGGTCTCCACCCACTACTCCCCAGGTCACACGTAGACGACGTTGTGACGCTCATCATGGGAAACGCCATCATGGCGGCGCCCATGATGGGGGGGAGCAGGCCCAAGCCTGGTCCCGACGGCACCTCCGGTAGCCATTATTAGTGTGGAAGACAGGCAAGAGATTGAAACCATGATTGATAGGGCATTGGGAAATGTTCCTCTTCCTGAAAGAAGTATGAAAGCCATTAGAAGTCAGATTCGACAAATTTTTCAAGAAGCTGGCACTCAGGAAAGGTGTTGTTGGACTGCGGCTGAAGCTGCAGCCCGTGCAGCATTGGATGGTGCGCGAGATGCACTACCCTTGCCTGATCGACCACCAACTAATCTCCTGCAAATGGCCTACTCTGTTCAGCAAATTGCTGACAGCATCGGTTGGATGAACCCGTCCGACAACCTCAGCTGCCATTTGGAAAAGGTGCACTCCAAGTGCGAGATGCTTAGTCTCGCCGCAGAATACCAGGTCCAAATACTACGCCAGACCATCGATCCTGGTTTATGGGCAAAACTCCCCGAAGCAGTTCACCAAGATGGAACACTACCTTTGAAAAGTCGCAGCTGAGCTCATTTCCGCTCCACAGCCCTGGTGTGGTTGGAGTAATGCTAGCATACCCGTGAAGCAAAATGCTAAAGAAAGTCCAGCGACTTACCACCAGAGACTCTGGATGGCCTATCGAGCAGGAAACATCTGGCACAGAAGCAGCGGATGTAGATCTTATTGAATATAAGACCCTGTTTCTTGAAACATGATCCCAGCCATGAGAGAAAAGTAGAGCCAACCACATACCCGAATACGGATAGGTTTGCCGATATTCTTTGGAAAACCGAGAGAGTGTACCAATTGTTCATCCGAGATTTGGGTTCCGGTTCCAAAAAGGTTGCTGCTGTGGAACCCGCTTCTGGGACCACGACACACTACACGGTGGAAGGACAGGCCCAGCAACAACAGCCCAAACCTCCATCAGCCCCTCCAGCTAGCACCCAACAAAACCCCAAACAACAACAGCAGTGGGGTGGGAACCGGAATTGGCATAAGAACAAAAAGTACAAAGGCAAAGGGAAGCCATTACAAAGATCGGGTCCCTCATATAAAGAGATAGCTGAAGAAAACCGAAAATTTCGGGAGCTCCTGGGGCAGGTGCGTTCTGTAGCAGATGCCGTTCCCGTACAAACACTGGCAGCAGTACAACCGGCGACCCATGACACTACTGGCCATGGAGACACCGGAGGTATGGGTGCGCAGACCCATACCAGCCTGAACCCGGAAGCCCCACCTTACATTGTATCAGTGCAACACGGTGAAGTCATCCATGCAAGCCAAGCCCAACCCCTGCATGCCTCCAACAATACGGATTGACAATTACAGGCCCCAGTCCCCATTGTAAACAAGCTGGTCTTGGATACAAACGGAAGGCCCTGCACCAAGGCCGAGGTTGGGGGCCGCCAATTAATTGTCTTGTTAGATACAGGTGCAGCTGTATCTGTGTTACACGATGACCACCCTGAAACGTCTCCATGGTCTACCGGACGGAAGACCAATATGTCAGGAGTTGATGGTGCTAGGTTACCTGCATACCATTCTCTGCCTTTACCGGTAGAACTAGGCCATTTGAAGGCCTCACATGCTTTCCAACTGATGGTGTTGCACGATCACGCTAGCATCATTGGGATTGACTTCCTTGCACCACACGGCTGTGTGGTGGATCTAGCAAACATGCTGTTGATACAGATCCAGGGTCAATACCATACTGTTTTAATTCCTGACTCACATGCTGTGGCAACAATATCCATTAACAACAAAGAGTATGACGTCATAGATTTATTCAAGAACCATGAACTTTTCCCAAAGCTTCTACCTATTCTGCAATGACATTTGGAAGCGTTTGCAGTTAACAAACATGATTTTGGCAGAATGCATACCGTTATTGAGGTGCCAGGCCCGGCACATGAGAGACAAAGGCAATACCCATTTCCTTCTGAAGCCTTACCCTCTCTTCGAGAGACAATCAATCACCCTTAAACAAAGAGTAATCAGAACCTGTGTCTCCACTGCCAACTCTCCTGTTTGGCCTGTGAAGAAACCCACAGGTACCTGGAGACTTACTATTGACTACAGGAAACTGAATCAGGTCACTCCCAGTTGCTCCCTCAACTGTGGCGTCTGCACGGATGTGCTTCGACTTTTAACACCAGATCAGAAATGGTTCAGTGCTCTGGATATCTCCAATGGTTTCTGGTCATTACCATTGGCCCTCAAGAGTCAATATAAGTTTGCCTTCACTTTTGAAGGGCGACAATACACGTGGACTTGCTTGCCACAGGGATTCCATAACAGCCCATCCCTCGTCCATCTCCATATGATGGATGCCCTACAAGGTTTCTCAACCCCCCAATGTCTCTTACAGTATGTAGATGACCTGTTTCTGGCTACTGCCTCACAAGAACAACATCTGGATCTCTTGGATGAACTATTGACTCTTATTCAAAGAGCAGGCTTGAAGTGTAATCCTGCAAAAGCACAACTATGTCAGAAAGAAGTACTCTTTCTGGGTTTGAAGATAACAGATCAAGGTCGGAGTCTTACTTGGAAAAAGATTCAGGGTTACAAGACTTGCCATTACCTACCAGTGTGGCAACTCTTAGGAGAGTTTCTAGGTATGGTAAGCTTCTCCAGAGATTTTATTTGTGATTTTGCACAGAAAGCTGCTCCACTGTACGATTTACTCAAAAAGGACGTTCCATGGAATTGGGGCCCAGTCCATACCCAGGCTGTGACATCACTGAAGCAGGCCTTGGCCTCCGCCCCAGCACTGGTAAACCCCAATCCAACATTACCATTCCATCTAGAGTGTGCCACCTCTGACATTGCTATATCAGCGGTGTTAGCCCAAAAGGTACATGGCACTTTGAGACCTATTGCATATGCATCACAGCTCTTGACCCCAGTAGAACAGAAGTACGGCCTTTGTGAAAGGAATCTTCTGGCCACTTACTGGGCAGTCAAGCACTTCCTGTATATCATTGGGTACTCTCCACTGATTCTTAACACCAATCATACCCCTACTACCTTTTTGCTCTCAGACAGAGTGAAGGATGGGTCAGTCTCTAACACCAGGCTGACACATTGGTCACTCCTCCTCCAGGATAGGGATATTCAGGTCCATCAAACCAGAGTTCCATCTCTACTAGCACATGGCCTCCTCTTTCAGGGAGAGCCTCGTGACTGCGCTTTGCAGTCACCTGATCTTCCAGATCCGGGTCCATTCTTCCCTGCCACCCCTGAGGTATTAGAAAACACCTTCTTATGCCACGTTTTCACCGATGGATCAGCATCATATTATCAAGGTGAACAAATTGCAGGGATGGGTATCATGGTGGTGTATCCTTATGGGAACACTGTTAAGATATCTAAACGCTGTACTGTAGCTTCATCACAGTATGCAGAGCTGGCAGCAGTGGCCTGTGCATTAGAGTTTATACAACATGGAACTCAGGACACCATCATTTTTACTGACTCTAATTGGGTTTGTTGCTCCCTTACAGAATTTCTCCCTTTCTGTGGAAGAACTCCTTCCTCTCTTCTGATGGCAGCTCAGTGAAACACAAAGAATTGGTGATTTACATACACATTAGGTCAAAATACCCACACAAACTCTATGTACACAAGGTTAAAGCTCACTCCTTACATGATCCCTACCACGCATTCAATGACACAGCAGATGCCCTTGCCAAGGAAGGGGCCCGAAGGGGGGATATCTGGGCAATGGAACATCCAGAGGCCAACGTAGCTGTACAGGTTGCAGCTCTTAAAAAGAAATCTGAATCTTTTTCCCCCTTGTACCTCTCAGCAGCCCAGCACTTGGACACTGAACTCAAAGAAGTGTTCAGATTCTTGGACAAGGGTACTGAAGAAAGACTTCCCACACATAACCCTTACCGTAGGCATGAAGGTAAATTACACTTATCCCCTGATGATAAACTCGTTTGGTTCCAGCCAGAGGATACTACCACCAAATTGTGGGTGGTCCCCAGACATTTGAGATCTGAATTTTTGCACCAGGTACATGACACACCCACTGGTGGGCACCAGGGGGCCGAAAATACCCTCCAACGCCTCAAAACCACCACATGGTGGCCTGGGATTACCAAAGATGTTAAACAATACATTGACAATTGCCTTGTTTGTGCACAAAACAATCCGATACCTACAAAACGGAATGCCAAACTTTTACCACAGAGACATACTGGCCCTTGGCATGCCATCCAAATTGATTTTATTGGTCCTTTGACCAATACCAGTAGAAACAACAAGTATGCCCTTGTAGTGACCGATTTATTATCTAAGTGGGTAGAGGCTTTTCCCACCAAGACTTGCACTGCAAAGACAACTGCCAAAATCCTGGTAGAACAGATTTTCTCCAGGTGGGGCCTGCCTCTCAAGGTAGACTCCGATAAAGGAACCAGTTTTACAGGTGAGTTGATGAAAGAGTCCCTTGAACTCCTCGGGGTTCAGCAAAAGTTCCACATACCTTATCACCCTCAATCCTCAGGTCAAGTAGAGAGAGCTAACAGATGGATTAAGCAGATGCTTTCCAAATTCATTGAGGACAATCCCAAGACCTGGGATTCCCTACTGCCTTTACTCCTTATGGCAATTAGGGGTACACCCTCAGCCACTACCCAGCTTACACCCTTTGAGGTAATGACTGGCAGACGAATGAGACTACCTGAACACTTGCTCTTTGACCTGCACACCCCCACTGCGGACCGCATGTCTGTAGATCAGTATGTGGAAAAACTCAGAAAAGACCTCATACACACACACTTGTATGCTGCAAATTGCATGGGCAGGGCCCAGCAACAGTCCAAAATACAATTTGACAAACATGCACAAGAAGTAGATTGGCAAGTTGGAGATCAGGTAATGGTACTTCAATTTGCACATCCCAACCACTCCTTCTCCAACAAGTGGGAAGGCCCTTACCCCATTGTCAACAAGCTCAGTCCAGCAGTCTATCAAGTTAGACTCCTCCACAACAATAAACTGACTGACAAATGGTTACATGCTAACCAATTGAAACTGTACAAAGGAGCTTAAAACTTACTCTTCCTAACCCCATTAGGCGAACTGTACTAATATAATCTTTCATCTTCTTTTCAGATACATTGACAAGTTGGCTATCTTGTTCTATCTCTACTCCTTGCAGGAGTACTCCCTCGCCCAAGGCACGTAACGGACCTCCTTCGACACCTTGATCCTCCAGCACCTCCTACAGGAGGAGTTTCCATCAAAATTCCAGACACTATGATTACTGTCCAGGAAGGTTCTGATGCATACCTCACTGCCTCGTCGTTGCTCCTGACAAATCCACCCTTCAGATTGAGTGGCAAACCACATCACAAGGACAAGTTCTCCCTGTGGCCAAACTCTCTAAGGGAACTTTCCAGGGTTGGCCCAACGCTAAATTGTCCCCGAATGGTTCACTGTCCTTGTTACAAACTGCATTAAGACACTCTGGCTCGTATAACATTACTGCTTTAATTGACCCTTCCTATTGTAACTCTCTTTCTCAGGATTCTGCCTGCAGATTTTGTGCTGTACACCACATGGCCTCTGCTGCCATGTATCTATCTGTGCTACCTCCTACTGAAAAACAGCTTTTGGAATGTCCAAAACATACCCCTGGTCCCTGTAGTGGTCTCACAGCCACTGCCCTCACAGGTTCTTTGATTAACAATTTACAGTTTATGCATATACCTGTTTTATTTAACCTTACTTATTGGAATATGAAAGAATTTGGTATGTGTCACAATACCAATACCTCCGCATTTACAGTACTTTGTTGCTAGATAGTTTAGCTGCATTTCAGATACGTACCAAAGATCCCTTTACTGGGGTTTATTCTACTGAACACAGAGGTAATTTTAGGAGGAAACCTCCTCCTAGTACTCTTACTAATAAACGTAATAGACGTGAAGTTGACAGTTCTGATGTCACGGGTGCCACGGGAACTGTCACAGGTCTTTTTGGTACTGCTATGTCCATTTGGAACAAAGCAGACATTGCTGCTATCAAAAGTCATTCTGCTAAGTTCTCCACTGGTTTGGTTAATGATGTTTTACCACCTTTATTACATAGTGTGGATGGTCTTAGCCAGGAAGAAAGATACACTGTATACAACATGCACGATATTGCAAAAGCCTTCACTGATTCCAAAGATAAGATTAATGCACTCATACAACAGAACAATAGAGAAGCTGATAGACAATACATTGGTAGGGAAATACTTTGTTCTGCATATGGTTCCATATACATACTTACCACATTAACAACCTTTCAGAGACCTAGAAACTGGTAGGATTCCTGATATTATACATGACAGACGTCTATCTAAATGGTATTGTCCTAAATGTAAATCCCCATCTTGTATTTCCCTATGTATGCAACAGACTCTGTCCATTCCTCTCTCTACAGCTCGAAATTTGGGGTTTGTGACCAGAAATCCGAATACTGGTCCTTGTTTTTCTGCTAAGAAATGTTCTATAACAGATACCATGTTTGTCTCTTTTACTGTCTCCTTACCATGCTTTGATCCCACTACAGCTTTGTTCGACAAGCTGGCACTGGCGCATTCTATAGGGCATTTGGACGAAGACATCTACCGAGAATGCCTGGATCTACCTCCTCTACTGGTCTACCATTCCTTCCTGGATGCCTGGGTGGCACCACACACGGACTGCTGTGCGAAAAAGCAATACATCTACTTGTGCCGATGTGATGTGTTTGATGTTATACGCCCTGTTTGTGGCTACTCTCCAGACAGCATTGACTGGACTTTCACTATGGATGCTGACATCACTGAGAATGGCACCAACGCTTTTGAATCAATGTAGTCACCGGATCAGCTCTACCAGTCCTATTGTGAGGAAGCTCATCGCCTGTCAACACGGATCTCCAAGACGACCTACACATGCCCTGTCCAGTTTCAAAAATGGAGACTGCCTACTGTACGATCACAGTACAACTCTGACGGTGAATACTGCATAGTCACTAATGTCAAAACGTATTCTTATGGTTCTGTTACTTGTGCAATTGATTACCCCAACTTCTGTTTTGTTCCCCATCAGAAAACTGTTATTGGACACACTGTCATAACCCCCGTTCCCCTTATGGAAGCAGATATTATTGATGGTAATCCAGATTACTTACTTACACTTGAAGAATACTTACCCTACTTTAATGTACACATAGATCCACTGACACTTACACTGAAATCACTGTTAGATAGAAAGGACACACACCTCATCCACATCAGCAATAATATAACCAAAGCCAATGAAGCCATTCTTGACCTTTTGAATGATGGAGACATGAATAACGCTTTGACTAACACTTGGTTAGAGATTACTTTAAAGGTTTTGTTATAATACAAGCATTTTTGATATTTACTTTGATTATTATGCTTTGCTGCCTCTGACGTACTCTTAATCCAACACCATGGCAACTTGAGGTTTCTTTACAAAGCTCATGCCTCCAGATGTAAAGACCCACTGCTCCTGCCCACTCATACAATCGCCTGTGTTGCCCTTTCAGGCAACAAGGGGGATACTTACACGAGATCCCTGCACCCTAATTGATACCTCAAAGATTACACCGTAGATAGCTAATGTTTAGGCATAGGCTATACTAATACATAGGGCATAGGGCATCTACCGTACAAGTAGATGTCAGGATATGAATACATATTATTGTAACTCACTTTGCTTGCTAATGCACACACATCATACCATGTATTTTCTGTCTATTTCTTACTTGTCAGATGCCAAGACACCTGTCCTTGAAGTAATTATAATGTGTAAAGGCAACATTGCCATCTTTTCGTGATGGACACCACTTCACCTTGTTATGTAAGACTTTGTATAAGAACATCTTTGTTCTAAAACTGATGACTTTACAGAAATATATAATGTTATCTTGGACAGTGGAGCCACCTCTAATTTAGCCAATGGGGCTCATCTCTGTAACTAGAAATGTTTCTATCTTTCAGTAACCATAGTAATTATCATAGGTATATAATGTTATGCACAGGCTGCACCTCGGAGACCGAGAGATCCAAGAGACTACAAAGAAACCTCGAGGTGTAGGAATGCTTAGCACTGGCTCCCGGTTCGTGTTAGTAAGAACTGCTTAGGGCAACTGTGATTCATCCCTGTTTGTAGTAATAAACTTGTTTATTACTTGAATGCAACTTGTTTGTGATTATTTGCATCTCCAATATTGCCAAGAACCTGAAAGTGAGGTTTAGACCTCTTACATGTGAAAGGGCTGGGATCGACCCCCTTATCAAGAATGCTTCTGTTAATTGGATTAGGCACTTCCCCCTCCTCTTTTGTGAATACTGAGCAGAAATATTCATTCAGTATCCCTGCTTTTTCACTGTCACCCTCTGCCCACCCATCGTTCATTCTATTCAGCCTCACTATCCCTCCCTTTGTCTTTCTAAGCTCGCTGATGTACCTATAAAAGGTTTTATCCCCCTTCTTAACTGAGTTGGCTATCTTTTCCTCAGTTTGGGCCTTTGCTATTCTGACTTCCCTTCCTGCTTCCTTCTGCCTTAACTGGTACAGCTCTCTGTCCTGCTTCTTCTGTATTTCCTTATACTTCCGGAATGCTATCTTTTTCTTCTTGACTTTCACAGCCACCTCTTTTGAGAATCATAGTGGCTTTTTCTTTCATTTTGATTTGTTTATTTGCTTCACACAAAGGCTTGTTGCCTCTGTGATGGCAGTTTTGATGATTCCCCATTGTTGCTTCACACCTCCTTCTAGCCTGTTTGCTAGTGCTTTTCTGAGGCACTCTCCCATCTTGCCAAAGTCAGCTCTCCTAAAGTCCAGTACCCTCACTTTTGTAGGCTTGACTCTGTAGCTGAGTTTAATGTGAACCACACTGTTTGATGGTCACTTGTTCCCAGATGGCAACCCACTTCTAGATCTGAGATCCTCCTGCCCCCATTTGAGATCTGAGGTCTAAGATGCTCCCTCACAGTGGGTTCGAAACTAGCTGTCTGAGAGCCTGCCACCTGTGAGGGCATCAAGAATAGCCCTGCTCTTGGATGTGGCTGCAGCAAATGTGCTCCAGTTAACATCTGGCATATTCAGGTCTCCCATCAACAGTATCTCCTTTCTCTGCCATTCTAAGAATGCCTTCCATCATATCCTTGTCCATTCCCTCCCTGACATGGGGGTCTGTACACAACCCCTGATTGCAGATTGTGGTACCCTTTCCAGTCTCAAGGTGACCCACAGTGCCTCCTCTCCTCCCTGTTTACTCTTTTGTTCAGTTGCTTTTATCCCTTCCCTTACATAGAGAGCTGCTCCTCCTCCTCTTCTCCCCTGCCTGTCTCTCCTGTAGATTATGTACCCCGGTATGTTAACATCCCAGTCATGGTTCTCTGTGTACCATGTTTCTGTGACTGCTACAATATCCAGGCATCCCTCTTTCATCAAGGCCACCAGCTCAGGAAGCTTGTTGCCCAGACTATGGGTATTGGTACTCATTCCCTCCATTTCTTGATGGCCTTACTCCCTTTTGCCCCATCCTGTCCTTCTTGCCTTTGTCACTTTCTCCATTTACCCTGCCCTTCTCCCTATCGACACCTCTATGTTGGTGTTGCCCTTACTACCGTGATTTTTTGGGGGCTAGATTTCCTGCTCCTTTCCATGCCTCCCCTTAGCTAGTTAAGTAACACCTTGAAGCATTTAAACCTATCACCTAGGATCCTGGTTCCCCTCCCCGGACAGATGCAGCCCATCATGCCAGTATAGGCTTGCATCCTCCAGGTGAACCCCAGTCCCCAGTGAAGCCAAATCCCTGGGCTCCACACCAGTTTTTCAACCACTGATTGAATCCCATGATGTGGAACACCTAGCCTCTCCTATGCCATGAATGGGCAGCACCTCTGAGAAGGTTGCAAGTGGGTGCTGTGACCTAAGAACCTCCCAATTCCACAAACTCTTCCTGCACTTCTCTAATCCCTTTCTTAGCCAGGTCATTTGTCCCTAGGTGGACAATGACATCCAGCTCCCTCCCCTGTGCAGCTGCTCCGGCAATCCTGAGGATTCGCTCCCTGTCCCTCCAAGCCATGGTGCCAGGCAGGCACCTTATCTCCCTCTCCCCTTCCTCCCCAGTTCTACTTTTAACAATGGATTCCCCACCAGGGTGTTTCCTTCCCTGCAGGGTCCCCTGCCACCCTCCTGTGGGTCTCCTTTGTGGAGGTTCCCAGCATCCTCCTTGGTCTCCCTGCGGGTGCCTCCATAGAGGAACCACACTTTGCCAGAATGGCATAGGAATTGTGGAGGTACAACTGGAGGGATGTGCCTCTGTTCCACCACCTTCACCTCCCTGAGCCACTGTGGTCCAACCTCCTCTTTCTTGGCAACCTCTGAGGCAGCAGTAGCACTGGTGGTCCCTGAATGAAGAGGAGGTCCCACAAATCCTGGCAACTCAGCCTGGAGATGAGCAACCTCCTCCCTCATCCCAGAGAGGTGCCTGCAGATGGGACAACACCGCATCCTCCAGAGCGTCTCCCGGAAGACTGCTGCTCCACAGCCACTGCACTGCACCACTCAATCATGTCTTATTTCTGGCCCCTTAACTGTTTGCAATCCTTACTCTTTCCTCTGCTTTTTTTTCTCTCTTTCCTTACTTTCTGCCTGTGTGCCCTTTAAGCTCCTGATTGTCCTGTTCTGAGACAAGAATATCCTATATTTCTCAGTAGACCCCTCACTTGCTCAGAGGCAGACCTCCAGCAGCTAGAGGGCCGAGCTACTCTTGCCCTTCTAGGATGGTGGGTCTTTGGTGGCTCTGTGATCACTCACTTCCTGCTCCCAAACAGGAAGTTCCTGTTGTCAGTCTGTGCCTATAAAAATAGAACTAGCTTTGGGTGGGGGGGTGGAGGGGAGGGAAGGAGGGCAATATAGTCCCAGTAGAGAAGTCCAGTCACACAGCAGTCCTTTCTCCTGGTGTCCTCTGCCAAGCTACCTTGGGTCCCCTAATGTTCAGTTTATTTCTAAATCAGCTTCCTAGTTCCTGTCCTAGCAAAATTCTGCTCTATGCAGATGATGCTGTCCTGTTCTCCAAAGGCACAGACCCCAGGTCACTGGAGCACACCCTAAAAGATAGCTTCTCCTCAGGGGAAAAATGGTTCAAGGCACACAAACTTGTCATGAATTATAAAAAAAAACAAAGGCAATGACGTTCTCCAGCCTGCAGAATCAATATTGATCACACCCATGTACCATTACCAATGATGAAGGTGCATCACTTGAACAAGTACAGCACTTTAAGTGCTTGGGGGTTACACTTGACAGTACCATGTTGTTTGTCTATCATATAGACAATATAGTAAAATCACTCAATATACGCATCAGCCTCCTACACAGGCATAAGCAGTCTCACCCATGAAGCACTAAACCTTGCTGTCCGCAGCTCAGTTGTCTCTCTTGTGGAGTATGGTATTGCAATCTATGGATCTGCAGTGGACACAGCCCTCCACCGTATCAAAGTCACCTTAAATAAGGCATATCACCTCTCCACCAGTTCAGAACATCAAACCCACACCTGTGACCTTTATACCTGTGCCAACTGGCTCCAGTTCAATAGCAGACTTCAGTACCAGACTTGCCTGCTAGCCAAAAAAGCAAGCCTAGGCATGCCACCCATAGGTGTCCAGAAGCTCCTCATCCCCTTTGAATGCAGCCGCACCACAAAAAGCTCCAGGAGCATGATCCCCAAGGTTCCAAGATGTCGCACCACTCTAGGACAAAGGGCCTTTGTCCACCAGACACCTAAATGGACTAACAACCCGCCACCAAGCTTCTTTGCTATTCCAATGCTAGGTCCTTTCAAACGTGGGCTATGATCATATCTGGTTACCAAAGCAAGTTGCGACTGTTTTCACTAAGGCCTCCAGCCCCTGGCTGTTCATCAACCTAAGTACCTCCTGGTGCTGTCCATACCCCATTTCTTCCCTCCCTAAACTGTACCACCCTCCTCCTCTTTGCTTCTACCCCCACACCACCAGGCACCTCTCCACCCCCTACTACTTCTTCCCTCCCTAACTGACCCAACCTCCTCCCCTCATCTTCTACCTTCTACCCTACACTACCTCCCCTTTCCCTTCTCCACCACTCCTCTTCTGCTCCCATTCCCTCTTCCCCTTCTTATACTGACATCCTGCTCTGATCCTGCACCGCCCCCCACCCTCTCACCTGACACCCTCTGTTAACACTTTCCACTACTGACACTGCCAGAATGCTTAGTATAAGCCTCCCTTGCCAGTGATGAGGCCCACCTTCTGGGTGGATTTTCAGTATATATTCTCTCTGTCTTCAGTTTGTCTTCTTACTATTACTCCTCTCTTCCTGAGCCAACTCCTCCCCTTGTTCACGCTCTCTCCCTTCCTTTTTTCCTTTTGTGTTGGCAAGTCCCATTGTATATAGTGTTTGCTTATTTCAGTCAAACATGTAACCTCTTGCCTAATTTGCCTTAATTGTTGTTGTCCTCTTACAGCCTCACATAAGCTGTAGTTTTGTTTGTTACTGTAATGATCCTGACGTGGAACCTATGTAGTGAGCCTGTACTCAAAGGTCAATCTGAGTTTTATTTATTTATTTATTGCAATTGTTTCACCAGGAAAGGCACACTGAGCAAAAAGAAGCTCGTCTCCTGGTGCGACCTGGGGGGGTTACACATGGATATGATAATACACAGGTTATCAAGTGAACCGTTAACAGAAGCAAATAATAAGCAGCATAAGGATACACGATTGCATGAATATACAAGTAGCGCACATTGAATGCTTAGGATATTATAGTATCAAATAACAATTTTTGTGACAAGAAGCAGCAGACAAGGTAAATTAGCACAGTAGTAACAGCTGTAACAACAGAGGACGTATATCACAGTTATACAGTTATACACAGTACGTAGGGCAAAATAGGCCCAGGACATAAGTGCAAGGTTGGGTTATATGCCAGCTTCTGTAGCAAGGCTAAGGCCACTGGTCAGGCATTGGGGAGGGGATAGTGGAGCATGGCAGGTTCAGGGACAGGAGCAATTTGTAGTAAGGAAGTTTGCTAGGGCAGTAGATAGAGAGTAGGAAGAGGAGGAGTGCTGAATTTGCGGTGGGAGGGCGTTCCAGAGCTTGGGTAGCCGGTGTGAGAAGACAGCTTGACTGGCAGAGGTCTTCCACCAAGGGACTGAAAGTTGGCGGGAGTCACTGGATCTAAGATGATGGGAGGGGGGTGGGGCATCTGTGAGCATGGTGGCAAGGTAGGAGGGGATGGACCGAGCCATAGGTTGGAGACAAATTTAGCACAGTGAGAGATGCGGCAGTTTTCGAGGGACGGTAGTGCCATGGCTCAGTAGAGGTCGCAATGGTGAGTGAGGGGAGAGGCATTGAAAGCAAAGTGGCAGAAGGCATTATAAAGTGTGTCCAGTTTAGATAGGGTGGACGTAGGGGCTGGACTGTATACAGTGTTGCAGTAGTCGATAGAGGGCAGTATCATCTTCACGACCAGTTCATGTCGGACTTGGGGAGGGGGGCTGCTGCAGTTCCTATATAGTACACTGAGCATGGGGCGTAGCTTTTTGAGATAGCATTGATGTGGTCAGAGAAGGAGAGTTGGCTGTCGAGCCAGACCCCCGAGTAATGGAACGAAGAGACATCTTTAAGTTTTTGGCCATCCAGGGCGGCAAAGTAGGGAAGGGAGGGGAGTCTGGCCGGGCATTGTCGTGTGCCGAAGGTCATAGTGACAGGTTTTTTTGCATTTAGGGAGAGCTGGTGTGAGCTAAACCATTACTGTACCTTGTTGAAGTCAGCTTGGAGGTTTGATTGTACCGCATCGGGGCGGAGCCCAAGTAGTAGAGTACAGTATCATATGCATACATGTGGATTAAGGAAGTAGAGCAGATGAGTGGCAGGTCATTTAGGAATATAGAGAACAGAATGGGACCAAGAACTGACCCCCGTGGGGCACCGGTAGTTAAGGGAAGGGGGTGGAGATCGCATTTGAGACTCTAACGGACTGAGTTCTATCAGAGAGGTATGATCTGAACCAGTTTGTGGCTGCAACAGAGAGGCCTGATTCAACGAGACTCGAGAGTAATATGGGATGGGAGACGGTGTCGAAGGCTTTTGCAAGGTCGACAAAAATGGCTGAAGTGATCAGTCCACTGTCCATGCCTATCAGGATAGTGTCTGTAAGCCTTATCAGGGAGAAGGTGGTGGAGTGTCCCTTCCTGAAGCCAGACTGGAATGGCGTGAAGAATTTGGAGTCAGTGAGGAAGGAGGTAAGTTGGGTGAGCACAAGGTGCTCTTGTAGTTTTGCTAGGGCTGTGGGGAGGGAGCTAAGATGGTAGTTAGATGGGGAGGTAGTGGCACCTCCATTTGGCTTAGGGATGACAATGGCATGCTTCCATGCATGGGGGATGGAAGCAGCAGCAAACGATTGGTTTAGGAGTTTGGCAAGTGGAGTTGCTATAGCGGGGGCAGAGAGGTATAGAAGTTTGGGGTCTAATCCATCCGGGGATTTGCCTTTTGAAGGGTTGAGAGAAAGTAATGCATCTAGGGCCTCAGTTGCAGAGATGTCTTTGAAGGAAAAGGAGCGAAGCCTAGTCTGGGTCTTTATGTCTGTAGGCGGTGCGAGAGGTGTAGTGTTGGGCAGAGAAGAGAGGAGGGTGGCAGCACAAGTGGAGAAGTACACATTGAACTCAGTGGCTACTGCTGTGGGCTCTGATAGGAGAGAGTTATTAACATTTAGCATTGGAGTTGGATTGGCAGCCAGTGGGGTGAAAAAGGAGTGAATGACCTTCCAGAATTTTGTGGGTTTATTTAGGTTTGACTGGAAGAAGCTGCTGAAGTACTCTGCTTTTGCAAGATGAGTGGCTCTGGTCCACTTGTTATGGAGGATGCGGTATGTGGAGAGGTGTTGTGGGAGGTGTGAGGATTTATGCATTTTCCGGCTTTGTCCCGTGCGATTTGACATACAATCAGTTCTTGGGTGATCCAAGGTAAGTGGTTTCCTCGTACTCTTGTACGACGCAGTGGGGCGTGTGCATTCCAGACACTGAGGAATGTGTTTTTAAAGTGTAGAAAGACATTATCAGTGGAGATCATAGGAGGGGCAGGGGCTCAGTTTGCTAGCGCAAGGTCATCTAATACAGGGACTAGATTGAGGGATTTATAGGAGCGTTGGACTACAAATTTAATGGGGGATTTTGGGTGGTGGATTTTATGCACTAAGAAGGTTGCGTGGTGGTCGCTGATGGAGTCAGGAAGAATACCAGCTTATTTGACCAGGTGGTGGTGTGTAGTAAGGACTCAGTCGATAAGCAAGTGGTTACCAGATTTTAGGTTAAGCCGGGTGGGCTCAGTAATGATTTGTGAGAGGTTTAGGGTAGAAATTTCAGTCCTGGTTTTGTTGAGGGCAGGAGCTAGCCAATTGTGGTTAAGATCGCCCACAATGCAGAGTTCCACTGTTGTGGTTAGGCAGGAGATTTGCTTGAGGAGGTCGGTGACAGCAGAAGCTGGTGTATCAGGTCAGCAGTATATCCCAGCAATGTAGATTGGTAGCGAGAAGGGAAGAACAAGCTGAATTAGTATTACTTCAAGGACTTTTGGTTCGGACTTGGTCAGGACCACTGAACAGTGCAAGTCCGAGTTTACATAGATGGCTATTCCACCACCTTTAGAGGCTCTATCCTGGCAGGCCATAGTGTAGCCTGGGATAGTGACAGGGGAGTCGTTGATGTTTTTGTTGAGCCAGGTTTTGGACAGGGTGAGGATATCTGGAGCGTAGTGGATGGCAAGAACCTGAAGGGAGTCAAGCTTGTGGACAAGGCTTCTTATATTTAGGTGCAGGAGGCGCAGGCCACATGGGACAAGGTCCCCAGAGTGAGGTGAAGAAGAGGCCGATGTTGGAGAGGGGCATGACGGGGGGTAGTATTGGGGCTGGGGTTAGGGTGGATGTCACCTGCTGCAAGGAGCAGGAGAGCGAGAGTTAGGTAGTGAGCAAATAGCTGTATATGACTGACTGCGAGTGGTCGTCTCTTAGACTGATGGTGTGTATGAGCTGGGCATAGGGGAATAAGTTGAAAAATGACCCAGGAGAGTGATGGGTTGAAAAGAAATGGGCTGGGACATGTGGCAGAGTGTGTCCATGCTTGGGTGAAAGGGGAGATGGACGCCAGGCTAGAGGGGTGGGACAACTCAACAAGGTTTGGCAGGATTTAGAAGGGGGCATGGGGGAGGTGGGTGGCATGTTGGAAAGGAAGGGAGGGAGGGAGAAGAGAATAGGGATGAGCAGTGTCGGATGGCCTGGTAGAAGGATCATGGCACAGATCAGGTGCTAGGAGGACCCTATTGCTGTGATTACTTAGCAGGGAAGGTAGGAGTGTAGTTACTTAGTGGAAAAGGTGGAGGGCTGGATGCGGGGGCAGGGAAATGATAGGGACCTGTAAGGACTAGGAACCAATGAGGGAGCAGAGGGAATGAGGGTTTTAGGTAGCCAATGAGGGAGCGAGCAGTGCTGCTAGGATCTTGTACTAGGACCTTCTATTAGGGTAAAAAAAAAGGTTAGTGTGTTTGTCAGAGTTAGTTGAAGTGAATTGTTAACTTTTATCTGTGTTATCTGTGTAGTTATCTAGGTGCTTGTCACAGGTGGCTGAAGGGAATTATCTGTGAAATTAACTAAGTGTGGAAAGATTTGCAAAGTAGGGGGAGTGGCTTAGTTAGAAGGAGCCAGGTTAAAACCTGATTTAAACACTGCCCTAGATAACTTCTGCCAGAGAACAAGCAGAGCACCAGGAGGAAGGACTTGCTGGTATAACTAAACTTCTCTACTGGGACTAAGAACTAGAACTCTTGTACTGGGATCTTCAGTTTAGGGTAAAAAAAATTAGTGTGTTTGTCAGAGTTAGTCTATGTGAATTGTTACCCGTTATCTGTGTAGTTATCTAGGTGCTTGTCACAGGTGGCTGAAGGGAACTATCTGTGAAATTAACTAAGTGTAGAAAAATTTGCAAAGTAGGGGGAGTGGCTTAGCTAGAAGGAGCCAGGTTAAAACCAGATTTAAACAGTGCCCTAGATAACTTCTGCCAGAGAACAAGCAGAACACCAGAAAGAATGACCTGCTGGTATAACTAAACTTCTCTACCTGCTGGTATAACTAAACTTCTCTACTGGGACTATATTGCCCTCCTTCCCTCCCCTTCCCTCCACCCCCCACCCAAAGGTAGTTCTACTTTTATAGGCACAGGATTTAACTAACAACAGGAACTTCCTATTTGGGAGCAGGAAGTGAGTGATCACAGAGCCACCAAAGACTCATCATCCTAAAAGGGCAAGAGTAGTTATCCATCCCCCCAGCTGCTGGAGGTATGACTCTGCGCAAGTAAGGAGACTACTGAGAAATATAGGAACTTCTTATCTCAGAACAGGAAGATCAGGAGCTAAAAGGGCACAGAGGCAGAACGTAAGTAGGGACAGAAAAAAAAAGAAATAAATAAACAAACAGAGGAAAGAGTAAGTATTCCAAACAACAATTAGGTGGCCAGAAATAAGACATGATGGGAGTGGTGCAGTGCAGTGGCTGTGGTGCAGCAGTCTTCCAGGAGACATTCTGGAGGATGCGGTGTTGTCCCATCTGCAGGCACCTCTCTGGGATGAGGGAGGAGGTTGCTCATCTCCAGGCTGAGTTGGCCAGGATTTGTGGGACCTCCTCTTCCATCCAGGGACCACCAGGGTCACTGCCTTTGCCTCAGAGGTCGCCAAGAAAGAGGATCGGTTGGACCACAGTGGGCTCAGGGAGGGTGAAGGTGGTGGAACAGAGGCACATCCCTCCAGTTGTACCTCTCCACAATTTCTATGCCATTCTGGAAAAGTGTGGTTCCTCTATGGAGGCACCCACAGTGAGACAAAGGAGGATGCTGGGAACCTCCACAAAGGAGACCCATAGGAGGGTGGCATGGGACCCCACAGGGGAAGGAAACAACTCCTGGTGGGGGACTCCATTGTTAGGAAGGTAGAACTGGGGGAGGAAGGGGAGAGCGAGCTAAGGTGCCTGCCTGGTGCCATGGCTTGGAGGGACAGGGAGTGAATCCTCAGGATCACAGGAGCAGCTGCACAGGGGAGGGAGCTGGATGTTATTGTCCACCTAGGGACAAACAGATCTGGCTAGAAAGGGATCAGAGCAGTGCAAGAAGCATTTGTGGAGATGGGGAGGGGCCTTAGACAAATAGCCACATGGTAACCTTCTCTGAGGTGCTGTCTGTCTATGGCACGGGTGAAGCTAAGGTGCTCCACACCATGGGATTCAATCAGTGGTTGAAAACTGTTGCAGAGCTCAGGGTTTGGCTTCATTGGGACTGGGGGTCCACCTGGAAGGATGCAGGCCTATACTGGCATGATGGTCTGCATCTGTCCAGGAGGGTAACCAGGATCCTTGGTGATAGGTTTAAATGCTTCATTGGCAAGCATTTAAACTAGCCTAGGGGGAGGCACTGGAGAGGAGCAGGGAAATCTTAGCCCCGCCCAGAAAATCAGGGTACTAAGTGAGGTAGACACCAACATAGAGATGTCGCTAGGGAGAAGCACTGGGGTAAATGGAGAAAGTGACAAATGCAATAAGGACAGGGATGGGGCAAAAAGGGGCAAGACCATCAAGAAATGGAGGGTAATGAGTACCAACACCTGTAGTCTGGGCAACAAGCTTCTTGAACTGGTGGTCTTGATGGAAAAGGGATGCCTGGATATCGTAGCAGTCACAGAAACATGGTACACAGAGAACCATGACTGGGATGTTAACATACCAGGGTACACAACCTATAGGAGAGACAGGGAAGGGAGAAGAGGGGGTGGAGTAGCTCTCTATGTAAGGGAAGGGATAAAAGCAACTGAACAAAAGAGTAAACAGGAAGGAGAGGAGAAGAGGCACTGTGGGTCATCTTAGAGACTGGAAATTGCACCACAATCTGCACAGCAGTTGTATACAGACCCCCATGTTGGGGGAGGGAATGGACAAGGATATGACAGAAGGCATACTTAGGATGGCAGAGAAAGGGGAGATACTGTTGATGAGGTGCCTTAATATTCCGGATGTCAACTGGAGCACCTTTGCTGCAGCTACATCGAAAAGCAGGGCCATTCTTGGTGCCCTTCAGGTGGCATGCCTCAGACAGCTAGTTTTGAAATCTACTCGTGAGGGAGCAATCTTAGACCTCATACTCTCAAATGGGGGGCAGTGAGAGGATTTCAGATCTAGAAGTGGGTAGCCATTTGGGAACAAGTGACTACCAAACAGTGTGGTTCACAATAAACTCAGCTACAGAGTCAAGCCATACAAAAGTGAGGATTCTGGACTTCAGGAGGGCTGACTTTTGCAAGATGGGAGAGTGCCTTAGAAAAACACTAGCAAACAGGCTAGAAGGAGGGGTGAAGCAACAATGGGGGAAATATCAAAACTGCCATCACAGAAGAAATAAGCCTTTCTGTGAAGCAAATAAACAAATCAAAATGAAAGAAAAAGCCACTATGGTTCTCAAAAGAGGTGGCGGTGAAGGTTAGGGAGAAAAAGATAGCATTTAGAAAGTATAAGGAAACACAGAAGGAGCAGGACAGAAAACTGTACCAGTTAGGGCAGAAGGAAGCAGGGAGGGTAGTCAGAATAGCAAAGGCCCAAACTGAGGAAAAGATAGCCAACTCGGTTAAGAAGGGGGATGAAACCTTTTATAGGTATATCAGGGAGCGTAGAAAGACAAAGGGAGGGATGGTGAGGCTGAATAGAATGGATGGTGAATGAATACTTCTTTCAGTATTCACAAAAGAGGAGGCAGGGGATGTGCCTAATCCAATTAACAGAAGCACTCTGGATAGGGGGGTCGATCCCAGTCCTTTCACAGAAGAAAGGGTTCTGAAAGAACTCCTAAAACTGAAGGTGGACAAAGCAACGGGGCCTGATGGAATTCACCCCAGAATTCTAAAAGAATTAAGCAGAGAACTAGTGACACCACTGACTACCCTTTTTAACAAATCATGGGAGGATAATGTAGTACCTGAGGACTGGATGAAAGCAGATGTGATTCCCCTGCACAAAAGTGGGAACAAGACAGAGGCAGGAAACTACAGACCTGTCAGTTTGACCTCTGTGGTAGGGAAAGTGATGGAATCACTTCTGAAGGAAAGAATTGTTGAGTACCTAGAGGCCAGTGGGGCACAGGACCCAAGGCAGCATGGGTTCACAGCGGTTAGGTCATGTCAGATGAATCTAATTGATTTCTTTGACTGGGTGATCAAAGTAGTAGACCAGGGAGGGGCTGTAGACATGGCCTACCTAGACTTTAGCAAGGCATTTGACACAGTCCCACACAAAAGATTAGTAGTCAAATTAACCAGCCTGAGAGTAGGTCCCAGGGTGGTAGCCTGGGTAAAACATTGGCTGGACAACAGGATACAGAAAGTAATTGTTAATGAAGTCCACTCTGAAGGAAGAGGGGTTACTAGTGGGGTACCGCAGGGTTCAGTACTGGGTCCAGTTCTTTTTAATGTCTTTATAAGTGACATTGCATAGGGGCTGGAAGGAAAAATATGCCTCTTTGCAGATGACACAAGGATCTGCAAGAGGGTTGATACACAAGGAGGCGTGGAAAGGATGAGAAGGGACTTGGCAAGGTTGAAGGAATGGTCAGAAGTATGGCAACTTGGATTCAATGCAAAGAAATGCAAAATAATGCACCTGGGAAACAAAAACCCAGGGGAAGACTACACAATGGGGGGGGGAGGTAGTAACAACAACAAAAATGGAAAGGGATCTGTGGGTAATCATATCACGTGACCTTAAGGTTGGCAAGCAATGTGAGAAGGCAGTAGCGAAGGCTGGGGGAATACTGGGATGTATAGAGAGAGACATCACCAGCAGGAAACAGGAAGTTGTTATTCCCTTGTACAGACAGTTGGTGAGACCCCAATTGGAGTACTGCGTCCAGTTCTGGAGACCCCATCTCCGCAAGGACATAGACAGGATCAGAGGAGGGCAACTGAAATGATGAAGGGTCTGCAAGAGAAGTCATATGAGGAGAGACTAAAGGAGCTTAATATGTATACCCTTGAGGAAAGGAGGGAGAGGGGGGCCATGATAGAAACGTTTAAGTACCTCAGTGGAATCAACAAAGTCCAAGAGGATAGCATCTTTCAGAACAAGAGATGTGCAAGAACAAGGGGACACAATTTGAAGATAGAGGGGGGATGGCTCAGGGGCAATGTGAGGAAATATTTTTTCACAGAGAGGGTGTTGGATGTATGGAACAGCCTTCCTGAGGAGGTTGTGAGGTCTAAAACTGTGGAAGAGCTCAAGAATGCATGGGACAGACATAAGGCAATTTTTGTGGGGGTAGGATGAAATAGGCTGTTAGTTAAATAGGATCTGCAGCTTATCCTCTAGGTAGGAAAATGGGCAGACTAGGTGACTAGGTGGGCCAAGCGGTCCTTATCTGCCATCAATGTCTATGTTTATTAGCCAATGAGGGAGATCTTAATAAATAAATAAAAAATTAAAAAAATAAAATAAAAGGTCGAATTCCATCGAGTAGAAATGTCTTGGATCAGTCTGTGCAAAGGTAAACTGTGCTCCTGCTGGATTTTTCAAACAAGTGATGAGCTTTGCTTGAGTGACTGAAATGAGTGCATATTCTTTTAGCACTGCTAGTGAGAGCCTTAATCTCCCTGTCATCACTGAGAAAAATGTGAGCAATTAAATTTAAGCAATGCACAAAGCAACGGATGTGAACAAAGCTCCCCCCCCCCCGTGGCCTTCCTTATGCTGGATCCATTATCTGCAACTATAAAGCCATCTGACAGTCCCTGTGAAGTGAGCCATTGCTGTATTGGTTTTTGAGCTCTTCACTGATGTTGTATGAGGTATGTTCAGATGGAAAATAAAACATTCTTAGAACAGCAAACTGTGATGCTTCACTGTCCCCAGTCCCACATGAATTATCAAAACATGCCTACTGTGCCATGACAGACATGAAGAGTTCAGGCTGACAGCTTGTCCAGATATCTGTTGTGAGATGCACCACCCTCCCAACAGCATTGCGCACAAGATACATCTTAATTTTTTTACATACATCATAAAGATCTGGAATCCCTGCTGTCGAGAAGTATTTCCGCAATGGTATACTATATCAAGGTTTGAGGTACTCAAGCAGCTGCCTGAATCCTATATGTTCAACCATGTTATATGGTAGCAAATCAACAGCTATAATTTCTGAATTTTTTTGGGTTATTTTAACAGCAACAGGGTAAGTTGACGCATATTTGGCTTTACACTTATATGTTTCTGAGATGGTAAGCTGTTTACTTGAAGGAGAAGGGCTTTTGAACACATGGTCACTTTCAGTAACAGTAGAAGGAGACCATTGAATGGGAGGAAGTGGTGCTGGAGGTGTTTCAGTAGTGCTGCGGGGGCTGCCACTGCTTTCATCTATGGGAGTTACCCCTGAGTGTAGTGAGCTAGCACTGTCACTTTCTCTTTGAGATGCACAACTGGAGTTTTCAATAATGTTATGACAACTGTCTAGGTGCCTTTTCAGTGCTGAAGTTCCCAATGTTCCTTTCTTTTTATCCCTGCTGATTGGTGGTTTACAAATAGTGAATGTTGCTACCAAGTCATTGGAAACACTAATAGAGAAGTATGACCAAACAAAAGATGATATATTTTAGTTTTTTTCCCCAGGAAGGCACAGCACCTCAGTCACCTTTTCAGGGTCCCTCCCTGACGGATTTTTCTTGGGCCTCTTCTACCTATTTCTTCCCCATCTGCAATTTCCATCCCCTCCAGTAAACCTTGTGCTGCCTGATCATTCTTTTCATCTTTATTTTTATTACTGTCATTGGGTTCAACCTCAGAAGAATCAGATAAGGGTGAGGGACTGTCAGTAGCATAGAATGAAATTGTTCCATACGGTGCCTCTGCGGGTGGTACCCACCAAGCCTTTAGTTTTTTTAACTACATAACTTTTTTTTTTTTACTTGGGACTGATAATGATCAGAGACATTCGTCTTTTTGGATTCAAGCATTCACTTAGAAGATGAAACTTTATACGTGAAAAAATCTCTTTTGGGGGTTTGATTTTGTTTTCCCTTTTCAGGCTGATTGCTGTCTTTTGCAGTGCCACTACCTACCTGAGAAACAGAATGCACCTCATCAACACTTTAATCCATTTTTTCTTAGTGGGGTTGTCTACAGGCCTCCAGACCATGGGGAGGACATAGACACATTACTGTTAGAAGATGTACAAAACATGACAGCTAATGGGAAGATTCTGATAATGGGAGACTTCAACATGCCAGATACAGACTGGTCAATACCAGCTGGAACACCTGCCAGAACTAGGCACATAATGGATTCTTTGCAGGGAGAGGGCCTCAGACAATTGGTACAGCAACACACAAAGAGGCAGGGCTATCCTGGATTTAGTACTGACTAACAGGGAAAGGATCACAGATCTCCAGGTAGAAGGTCACCTGGGGGCCAGTGACCATTACATGGTATGGTTCAATTTGGCCACTAGAACTAAATCATCCCATTCCAAGGCAAAGATATGGGACTTCAGAGGTGCTGACTTTGATAAGATGGCCAACAGAGTAAAACTAGTCCTGGCAAGAAGAAATACAGGTGAGGGGGTACAGGCAAAGTGGGCAAGCATTAAGGATGCAATACTTGAAGCAACATCCCATTGTGTTAGGGAGAAAATCAAGAGCAAAAGAAGGAGGAAACTACGTTGGTTCTCAAAAGCAGTAGCAGAAAAGATCAGAGCCAAAAGGTTGGCCTTCAGGAAATATAAGGCAACACAGCAGAACGAGGATATGGAGGCATACAAACTTCCCTAAGGGAAGCAAGGAAGGCAGTAAGGCAGGCAAAGGCCCAAACCAAGGAAACACTAGCACAAACAGTAAAACAAGAAGGGGACAAGACCTTCTATAGATACATTAGTGAAAGGAGAAAGTCCAGAGGGGGTATTGCTAAGATCAAAGGGGATAAGGAGGAGTATGTGGAGGAGGACCAAGGAAAAGCATCTATCCTAAATAGATACTTCTGCTCAGTATTTACTGAGGAGAAGGTAGGGCAGGGCCCACAGCTCAGCACCATGGACACAGAGGGGAGGGAGGTGAGCACAAGTCCCTTCACAAAAGAAAGGGTCCTACAAGAGCTCACTAAGCTCAGGGTGGACAAGGCAATGGGACCTGATGGCATACATCCCAAGGTACTAAAGGAGCTAAGGATAGAACTAGCAGAGCCATTATCAGAACTGTTTAGTGAGTCTCTGAGCAAAGGAGAGGTCCCAGAACACTGGAGAAGGGCTCATGTGATCCTGCTCCACAAGAGTGGCAGAAGGGAGGAGGCAGAGAACTACAGACCAGTCAGTCTTGCCTCAGTAGTGGGCAAGATTATGGAGGCACTCCTTAAGGAAAGGATAGTACAACACCTGGAATCCAATTAGACCACTAAAGCAGTAGGTAAGGCTAGAGGGACGTTGGCATGTATTAGTAGGAGTATCACAAGTCATAAGAGGGAGGTAATAATCCCTCTTTACAAGACACTGGTTAGGCCCCATCTGGAGTATTGCATGCAGTACTGGAGGCTGCAGCTGCACAAGGACATTAATAACATGGAGGCAGTCCAGAGAAGGGAAACTAAAATGGTGCAGGGACTGTATCAGAAAACATATCAGGACAGATTAACAGAGCTCAATATATATACCCTAAAGCAAAGGAGGGAGAGAGATGATATGATCAAAACATTCACATATCTTAAGGGCATTAACAAGGTGAAAGAGTCTAACATATTTCAATATAAGAAAAATAGCAGGACAAGAGGACACAGCATGAGATTAGAGGGAGGCCGATTAAGGGGTAATGTGAGGAAGTTATTTTTCACAGAAAGGGTAGTGGATGCATGGAATGGCCTACCTCAGGAAGTGGTGGATATGAATACAGTGCAGGGCTTCAAACAGGCATGGGATAGGCATAGGGGAGCAATACAGATGAGCATGAATAAATAGGCCATTAACAGAATAAAGGCCTATTGCACATTCATAATATAGAAAAAATGGGCAGACTGGATGGGCCTTGCATTCCTCATCTGTTGTCAATGTCTATGTTTCTATTAGCATTCTAACCTGTAAAAAAATATCCCTCTAACTAACGTGATGTCCTTCGGATGACTCCCACCCACAGGCCAGGGACAAATTTACTGTTGTAACTCGTGACTGTACACAGCACACTGACAGCACAGCAGTATACCATCACATCCTTCCAAGATTACCTGACTCCTACAGTACAGTTAGTTACTGTTAAGTGATCAAATTCAGCAACTGTTAAGTGTGCCTCAGAATTTGAATTGGAGATGCAGACACATCTGGTGCATAGCCGCACATAGCACAGTCCCACACTGGGGGTTGCTTAATGCTTATATGTAATGTAACGCAATATACTATAAAACTAATGATAATAAGGAGGAATGAGTGATGATGATGCCACTTGTGTATACAGTAGTTGTACTTTACTTGTGATGTATTTTAAACAGCCTGCTACGAGTCATAAAGTCATATTATTCCCTGGGCCACCCACAGCCAGCAGTACAGGTGCACCAACTTGTATGTTGTTTGTCTGAACATCATTTTTTTCCTAATACATGAAATCATGAATAAATGTTTACAACTGATCATGATTCATGATTGGATGGCACAAGTCAAAGATTTATTTTGCCAGCCTGCTACCCTTGCCCCACACACACAGCCACACTGAAGCCAGGAAAAAAAAAATTATCTGGTATTTTTAGGGCTGTTGAATTTCTCATGGGCCTCCCTGCAGTCTCTCTCTCTCTCTCTCTCTCTCTCTATCTCTCCCCCCCTCTGGATGGCACAAGTCAAAGATTTATTTTGCAAGCCTGCTGCCCTTGCCCTGTACATACAGCCACACTGAAGCCATGATAAAAAAAAATTATTTGGGATTTCTGAAACTGTTAATTTCTTGTGGGCCCCCCTGCAATCTCTCTCTCTCCATCTCTCTTTCTCTCCCCCCAGGAAGGCACAAGTCAAAGATTTATTTTGCCAGCCTACTGCCCTTGCCTTGTACACACAGCCACACTGAAGCCAGTAAAAATAATTTCATTTGGGATTTCTAGGACTGTTGAATTTCTCATGGGGCCCCTTGCAGTCTCTCTCTCTCTCTGTCTCTCTCCCCCCCAATGGAACAAGTCAAAGATTTATTTTGCCAGCCTGCTACCCTTGCCCTGTACATACAGCCACATTGAAGCCAGGAAAAAAACTTTCATTTGAGATTTTCTGTAACTGCAAAATTTCTCTTGGGCCTCCAGTAGTCTCTCCCTCTTTCCTCTGGATCTGGAATGGCGCAAGTCAAAGATTTTACCAGCCTGCCCTTGCTCATGTACACAGCTACACTGTATGAGGCCAAGTAATGAAAAAAAAACTTTCATTTGGGATTTTCTGTAACTGTAAAATTCCTCTTGGGTCCCCAGTAGTCTCTCCCTCTCTCCTTTGGATCTGGATTTGGAATGGCACAAGTCAAAGATAGTGCCAGTCTGTTCTCCCTTGTTCATGTACACAGCTGCACTGTCTGAGGCCAAGAAAAGAAAAAAAAATTAATTTGGGCTGTTCAGTAACTGAAATTTCTCTGGACCTCCCAGTAGTCTCTCTCTCTTCTGGATCTGTATTTGGAATAGCACACGTCAAAGATTTTGCCAGCCTGCTCTCCCTTGCTCATGTACACAGCTACACTGTCTGAGGCCAAGAAAAGAAAAAAACTTTCTTTTTTGATTTTTTGTAACTGTAAAATTTCTCTTGGGCCCCCAGTAGTTGCTCCCTCTTTCCTCTGGCTCTGGATTAGGAATGGCACAAGTCAAAGATCAAGTTTAAGTTTATTGATCGGCTAATAATTTGCCATTACAAAGTAAATATGAGTCGTAAAAAAAAGCAAATATAAATACAGAAAAAAACAGGACTAGGTTTACATAAACAGCATAAAATTTACATTAACAACATACATTGATGTATTGCACATGTCAAATACATTTTCTAGATACATATGACGAACATCTCACCTATTAATTGATAAAAAACATCCAAATTTCTATTTCGCATTAGCAACATACATATCCTAGTGCACATTTCAGATACATTATTTAGGTACATATAACAGCCATCCCATCTATCTGTTAATAAAAAAAACATACAAATGTCTGTTTCACAAGAACATTGATTGCCAAAAACAATTATTATTGTAGCTCATTTTATAATCCATGGTTATTCTGAATGTTCTTCAACATTAAAGTATGCCAAGCACCTAGTTCTTATTTTGGTTATTTCTATCAAGAACTGTGCAAGTTTATTTAAGATATTAACATTTTCAGAATTAAAAATTAAGTCTAAAAGAAATCTGGGTGGTATGTTTATCAATCCAGTTATCTCATTTAAGTACTTTTCTCTGGACTGTCTGTACCGTGGACATCTCAAAATAATGTGTTCCAGGTCCTCTGCTTCTTTTAAGTAGCGGTAGCATAATGTCAATTAATATGGTAATATTTTATATCTAGCCGCAAGTACGTTACTTGGGAAGACTTCAAGCCTGTATTGAGCTAGCAAATATCTATTTTGGGGAATCTGAACAGCTACAAGAAAATATTTTAGTGAATGTTCAACCGTGTTTTTCACCAGCCACCTGGAGACTTTTAGTTGTTCAATATTTTCCAGGTCCGATTCCTTAGCACATTGTTAGATAATTTTCTTAACATATTTATTATACATACTACTCAAGAGTATCTTTTGATCTCTTCATTGTTTCAAATAAAAAGATCATAAAGTTTTAATGTGTAGTATACATTATTTGGCCAACCAGTCCTAGTATATGCAGATAATACAATTTTTTCCTTCAGGCTACTTGCTAGTAGAGACTCCTTTTCTTTGGTCAGTAGCTTTATCCAATAGGTGATTAGTTGTTCATGAGCTGAATGACCAAAACTAGTTTGTCAAATCTGTGTTCTAACCAGCACAATATATGTGCTAGAAGGGACTCTTAATAGCTGTTTGTATGTTTGATTAAGAATAGTATCTATTTTATTTAGTTTTTCAGTCCCCCAAACTTCTACTGCATAAGCTGTGTGTGGGATAATTTTTGCATTAATGGCTTTAATCATAGGAGCCACAGTTTTACCGACATATAATACGTTAAACCTTTTTAATAATTTTACTGATTTTTGGAGCTTCTGACAAGTCCAAGCAATGTGTTTATTCCATTTGCCATTATCTGAAAATAAAACACCTAGATATGGAAACTCTCTAACAAATTCCGATTTGTTTCCTGCCAATGAAAGTGATCTGTACTTTTTATCTCCAAACACCATTATTTTAGTTTTATTGGGATTTGACTGAAGATTATGTTTTTTACTTAATGCATTCAATTTGTCTAATGATCTCTGAAGACCCAATCTACTGGTGGAAATTATCGCAAGGTTGTCAGTATATGCCAAAACCGGGATTGATTTGTTATTTATTTTAGCCATGTGAAATGAAGAATTATGTAATGCAATAATTATATCATTAACATAGATGTTGAATAAAGTTGGAGTGAACACATGGCCCTAACTCCAATATTGGTATTAATCCTATCTGTTAATAGACCAGTTTTGGTGTATTTGATCTGTGCCCAATTATGTGTGTAGAGTCTCTTGATGAGCGTTATGAAATCTTGATCAATGCCAAACTTAGACATTTTTTCCCACAAAAGTAAGTACATAATGGTGTCAAAAGCTGACATGAAGTCAACAAATGCTACAAAGATAGCCTGCTTCTTTATGTTAATGTATTTGTCAATTAATTATATGATTTAATAAAAATATTTGAGTTATGGTACCAGAATCTTTCCTGAACCTAGCCTGTAGTTCAGATAATATTTTTGTGTGTTCTAGCCAATCAGTTAAGCTATTCAGCAGGACTTTTACAAAAATGTTTGCGATTGTATCAGTAAGCTAAATGATCTGTAGTTCGATGGATTTTTGTGTGAGCCTTTTTTGTGTATAGGGAGAACATGACTACCCAACCAAGAGTCTGGGATATAGGCATACATTACAGACTTATTAAAAAAGGAAACTAAGACTGTTCCCCACCAGTCTATATTAATAAGTATCAAATTAATAGGTATTTTATCAGGGCCTCACGCGTTATTGCTCTTAAAACCTTCTATAGCTTTTTTAACTTCAGTGTGTGTCAACCATGTAAAGGAGTCACTAATCTCCAGGATATCTATTTGTTCAGTGATAATGGCTTCATAAAATACCGATGAATAGTGTTTGATCCATATATCTGGTGCTATGTAGATGTCGTGTTGGCTTTTATAATTATTCATTTCTACAGCTACTAAGATCCAAAATTTGTAATAATTTTTTTCAGCAGTAGCATGTAACATTAGATTCCAAAGTTCCTCCTGATGCAACTTCTTTTGATTAGTGACATAATCTTTATATAATTTCCTACTATTGTTAAGATTCTTCAAGTTTAATTTAGTAGGATTTTTTGTTACAAGTTGAGTTAATCTAGTTAGCTTTCTCTTTTCATTCCTGCTGTTCTTGTGAAACCAATTATCATATACTTTTTTGCTACCTTTCCCTTTCTTGATGATTTTTCTTTCCTTGTTAAATTGTTTCTCACAAATGTTATGCTGGGTAATCAGAGAATCACAAATCACAGCTTGATCCAGTTCTTTAGATATGCTCTCAGTGGCACGATTTGTAAAGTTGTCACTTATTTGATGTGCCTGTATGTTATTTAATTGAGCCCATTTAATTCTACTATTTATAATTTCTAATTGCTCTTCAGGGAGACAAGCAATATCACGATTACATTTTCTAAATCTGACCAATTGGTGATGATCACTCTCAGTTCTTTCTATCACTTTGAGATCTATATATTTATGAAATGCATGTATAGAAATAAGTAAGTAATCAATAATAGTTGAGCCCCTTATACTGATATAGGGCAATTTCCCCATTGAGTCAGACGGAAGTCTCCCATTTAAAGCAATAAGATGTAAAGGTTCCAATAGGGTTTCAAACTGTTTATGTTTGTCAGTATTTTTTTTTATCTGTTGTCACCCTCTGTGGAATGTTCAAGGCTTGTAGGATTTGTTCATTTATATCTTTCTTACATGTTTTGCCATATCTAATATTAAAGACTCCCATTATTAACAGGTCATTATATGTAGTACCTTGGGATATTGTCTTAATTTCCACCAGTAAATTTTGAATCAGGGTTTTACTATACTGTTTTGAGCTTGTTGGAGGGTTGTAAACATTACCCACAATGTTAGTTTCTTCACAAATAGTTAACACAATTAAGATAAAATTTTCCTTAACTAAAGTTTTAATTATTCTTATCTTGTCCATGATTCTAATATAGGTTGTTAATCCACCTACCAATTGACCCTTTCTATTAATTGTTATGGCTGGAGACTTTATTAGCACATAACCATTAAGCTGAATATGTCCATCATTCTCCTCCTCATGTCATGTTTCCTGAAGTGAGAGAATATCCATTCTATTAAGAACAGATATAAACTCTGCATCCACAAATGTGGCTCTGAGGCCAGCAAATATTCCATGAGAGAAAGGAATAATTTCCTTTATGTGATTCAAAAAAACAGTTACTGCTAATGTCTAATCTACTGCAATTTTCCTCAACGTCCACTAGTGTTTGATCAGTATTTTTATCCATGAAATTTAGTATATTGCTTTCTTCAGAGAGGACATGGTACCTGTTAGATGTCTCAGATTCATACATTGCTTTTATGTGTGCTGCTTGGTTAGAAGCTGAATGTTTCTGTGTTTGAAAGCCCCTATCAAAGTCAACATTAAAATCAGCAATAAAAATACCCAATGTATCAAGTTTAGTACTCACAAAGAGGATATTATCTACCAGTGGTCTTATAGAAAGGACTAAATAAATTTGTCCTCCATCCATCAAATTTGTAAAAGATCTCTGTACAGAGACTATATAATCATCATAAAATTCCAGACCGAGAAAGTTTCTAATGACATGAACAATCTTGGCTCTAAGTTTAACAAATGACTCTCTATTTAAATGAGACACACCAAAGATAGAGAGTATAATCTCAGGGTCAGAATTCAGCTCATACTCCAGGTCAGCTAAGTCATGTAGTGAATATACATGCACCAGAGAGGTAGTGACATCTGTTTTTGTTAATAAGCCATGATGTATTAATGTTGAGGTTGATATAGGACGGTCAATAGAGAGGGAATAGTTTTCTAAGTAACTAGAGTTCCTCCAAACATATTGGGACACTTTCTCATTTTTGAAAATCAAAAGTATCACCTCATCAGAACTGAGATCTGTTACTCTACAAGCATCAATGATATAATCAGGACGTAACTCCAATCTCAAAATCTTGGTACATATAAGTTGACCCAATTTCATTAAAATATGAGTGTTCTCAGTATAGTCCCAATCAACTCCCATCAAGAGAATTAGAGCTTGCTTGTCTACCACTTTATCTTGGTCAATATCATTTACTAGTCTTTGTTGTCGTTTTATATCGCTGTCTTTATTGGGTGTCTCAGTATAGAGCACATGTTTTGGCAAATCTACGGGCTTACTACTGACTGGTCTGGCTATTGGAATTACTGGCTCCTTTGGGGCAGAGAGAGCCTCAGATGTTTTGCTCTTTATCCTCTCTTGGTGTTGTGATTTTTGTTTACCCTTTGCTCCTTTAGTCTTGTTATTCTTCATGTTAGTTGCATGCTTATTATTTTTCCCTTTTTTATTTTTCTTTTTGTTTTTTATTATTCTTTGTTTTCTTGGGGGTTATAATTGATGTTACCATTGGTAAAGGTGTCATGGAACTATGCAAGGGCTCATCTGGGACACATGGGGCAATTTCCTCAGCAACCCCAGCAGTTTCTAATTCAATCAGGTCATGAGCTATAGAGAGAGAAGAGTCTCTTTCATTTTGTCTTTTTTAGAACATCAAAATATCCTCAAGTCTAGATGCATTAATTACTACTTTTCCTCTGAGTGACTCAAGCTAATTTTTTAACATAATTAATTGCTCCATTATTATTATACTAGCTAAATGAGGATTTTTCAAGTCATTGACCAGTTCTTGGGCCATAAAATGCAACTGTAAAGTTTGTTGTCCATCTGATTCTCCTAGGCACAAGTTGAACAGGTAAGAGCCTAGAATTTCAAGAATAAACACAGGCAACGTCAATGGCAACACATCTGGCGGTATACCTTTTAAAAAATCTTGAGCCAAAGCATTTCTAGGCTCCTGCTGTAGAACTCCTCAGTTCACCAGCGTGCAGCTGCATCTCTCTCTCTTGTATCCCACAATGTCCCAAAAAACAGGAAGACTCACAAGTCAAAGATTTTGCCAGCCTGCCCTCCCTTGCTCATGTACACAGCTACACTGAGGCCAAGAAAAGAAACAAACTTTCATTTGGGATTTTCTGTAACTGTAACATTTCTCTTGGGCCCCCAGTAGTCTCTCCCTCTCGCCTCTGGATCTAGAATGGTACAAGTCAAAGATTTTTCCAGCCTGCCCTTGCTCATGTACACAGTCATACTGCCTGTGTTTTGCCTGCCCCCCCCGGCAGCACCCAGGCTACTACTATCTCCCCAGTCCCTCTGGATTCCTCCTCTCTCCAGTCCCGACCCGTCACCCTCCTCTGACGATCAGTTTCTTCCCCCCTTCGCACTAGTACATCGAATCCCTTTTCTCTCTTATTCTCTTCCCTCCCCTCCAAAATGTGTATATATATATATATATATACTGTATATTTTTTTGTGTGTGTTTTTTTTTTGGTTTTTAGAAACTTCTTCTGGAAACTGCTGCAGAGATAAGTGATGTGTTCCTTCGACCAATCCTCCTCTTGTCTGGGCTGCATTGCACACTCAGCATGGTTATATACCATGAATGCATCATGTGACCATCTGTTGCCTGATTGGATGCCACCTGCCGCCAGTACATGGAGTGAGCATGCCCATGGCAACAATACACACAATGGTACAAATGGCACTTTCATGGACCCAGAACCGGTCTTCTGCAGTGAAGTCCATATTTATCTGGGTCTGTGGATTGTTGGTTTGATCCAGGGTCCAGATCTCCCATGGAACAGTCCACCCAACTCTACTATCCTTTCCAGTAATGTTTCCTAAGATCCCTTTGAACTTCCACCCCAGTTTCCATCCATGCCCCTCATATTGGAGCTGGGAGCCCTAGTAAATATTTCAGAGTAGGGTACTGCATTTAATTCCCTCATGTACTTGAAGGTTTCAATCATATTCCCCTTTCCTTCCTTGTTTCTAACAAGTACCGTTTTACGCTCAGTCACCCTTTGTACAGTAGCCCTTGGAGCCCTGTATCAGTTTAGTCACCCTTCTCTGAATGGTTTCTATCCTGTCCTTGTCCTTTTAAGGTGTGGTCTCCAAAACTGTACACGTACTCTAGGTGGGGTCTTACCATGGATCTATACAGTGGTAGTATCACGTCCCTTTGCCAACTGTCAAATCCTCTCCCTATACACCCCAGCACTTTGTTGGCCCTACTATATGCTGCATTGCATTGACTGGCTTGTTTCAGGGTGTCATTTATAACTCCTAGATCCCGTTCCTCTTGTGAGGCATTGAGTATGACCCTATTGAGCCAAAAGGTTGTCCTTGGGTTATTTTTGCCTATGCATCACTTTGCACTTCTTGACATTGAATTTCAGCTGCCAGATAAAGGACCATTTTCCAACTTTTCAGATCTTTTGTAGGTTCTCAACTGCTTCTTCACTGTCCACCTTACCCTTAGCTAGTGTCATCCACAAACAATTATACCTTGCCCTGGATACCTACTCCTATGTTGCTGATGAACACAATGAATAAGACTGGTCCTAAGATTGAGCCTCTTGGGGCCCCACTCATCACCTCTTCCGCCTCTAACCTTTCCCCATTGACTACCACTCTTTTGCCTCCTGCCCTCCAACCAGTTACCCACCACTTCACAATGCGGTTTGCTATGCCCAGATCCTCTAATGTCTTCAGCAGGCAGCTATGTGGCACAGAATCAAAGGCCTTACTGAAGCTGAAATAGAGATGGTCCACTGAATGGCCCTATCCACTTCCTAGACACCCAGTCAAAAATGTAATCAGGTTCATCTGGCATGACCTGCCTGCCACAAAACCATGTTGTTTATCATCCTGAAGGCCATACTTGCCCAAGTATTCTATTATGCCTTGTTTAATCAGGACCTCCATTTGTTTTCCTACCACTGATGTGAGGCTGACCCATCTGTAGTTACCGGCTTCATCCCTACTTCCACCCTTATGTAGGGGCACCACGTCAGTTCTTTTCCAGATTAACTACTTGGAAATAATCTAAGAACTCTGAATCACCTAGATATTTCCCAGCATGGTTTCTCAGGTGGGAGATCATGCACCACCAATTTATTGGATTTTTTTGAACCGGTGAGCCAAGCATTGGACGCTGGGTTCCCAGTCAATGTGGTGTATTTGGATTACAGGAAGGCCTTCGACTCTGTTTCACATGATTGTTTTGCTTAGGACCCTTCAGCAACTAGGTGTTGAATATTACCTTTGTAAATGGGTGGCAGCATGGTTATGTAATAGACATCAGCAGGTACAGGTGAGGGGCTCCCTATCAACAAAGGCAAGGGTAACTAGTGGGGTCCCCCAGGGGTCTGTACTGGGGCCAAGGCTGTTTAATTTCCTAATTTCTAGTATGCAGGTATCTGAGGGAGTCTGGATGTGCAAGTATGTAGATGACTCAAAGATTGGGGCAATAGTAAATAACAATGAGGCTATAATGAAGTTTCAAGAACAACTATGCCATCTTGAGAACTGGGCAGAAAGGCATAGACAATATTGCCAAATGCAAGGTTGTGCATTTTGGGCAGAACAATGTCAGTACAATACACACTGAAATCACAAATAATTGTGGCCACAGATAATGAAAATGACTTGGGGGTCGTCATTACAGAAAGATTGGGCTTTGATAAGCACAGTATGGTCTGTGTCAACAGAGCAAATAGGATTATTGGCAATTTGCTCGCCATATCAAGTAGGAGGAAAGAGGTTCTTGTGCCCCTGTACAGATCCCTGGTGAGACCCGTTCTGGAGTATGGTGCCCCCTTTTGCTCAGTGCAAAGTGTTGATGACAGCAAAAGAGTAGAGTGTGTACAAAGAAGGTTTACCAAGAAAGTGAGTTCAGTAAATAAGCAAGAGTATGGCACCAGATTGAAACACCAAGGGTTATACTCAATGGCATATAGAAGGATAAGGGGGGACCTATGTTATGTTTACAGGTCACTGAGTGATAGAATGCTATGTGAGGCAGCAGGATTAAACTGGAAAGAGGGTCTCAGGAGGTGTGCACGAGTTCACGATAAACAGTTGAAAGGTGAGAAATTTAGAACTAATAGAAGAGGAAGATGGTTTAATCAGAGGGTCATGAATATTTAGAATGGACTCCCAGTAGAAGTGGTGGGAGCTGGCAGTTTGGAAGCATTTAAGTACCAATTAGATAGGTATATGGGGGATAAAAAATGGACTTACGTCAATTAACTTTAGTGACAGGTCCTTATATGGCTCTTGTAGCTTATGGCTCTGAACTCATCCTATGAACCTATGAACTCCCGACTGAAGCAAATGGTTAAACAGGTGCACTAAGAGGGCTGCTAACTCACCTGCCGATTCCTTAAGTATCCTTGGATGTATTCCATCTAGTCCAGGAGATTTGTCCTGTTTTAAATGCTTCTGCCTGTAGTAAATATTGGTATCCCCATTTGTGGGACCCCTCTGCCATGTGCTGTGATGTCACTCAGGCATTGGGCCACTGTGCTCCTTGGTGAACACTGAACAGAAGTATTTGTTCAGAATGGTGGCCTTCTGTCTGTCTTCTTCCACTGTCCTATCCCTGTCCTTGAGTCTAACTACCCCTCCCCCTTTCTTTCTTTTTTCTTGTAAATATCTGAAGAATTGCTTGTTCTACTCCCTGACACTTTTTGCTATCTGTGCTTCCACTGCCGGCTTTGCCTGCTTCTCTGCCATCTTAGCCTTCTTATTCTTCAGTACATATTCTTCCTATAGATCATCTCACGGTTTCCTTTTGATGTTGTGGTAGGCTTATCTCTTGTCCCTAATGGCTTTCATTACTTTATTCGTGAACCAAATGGGTCATTTGTGTCTGTTTCTTGTCACTGTCTTTGCATATGTCTTTATGGCCTCTAAAATGGTTTGTTTAATTGCTCCCCAAATGTCTTCTACCTCTAACTGCATGTGTATCTTAGATAGTTTATCTCTTGCTAGGTCCCTCATTTTATCGAGTTAGCCCTCTAAAATCAGGACTTCTTCCTTCGAGTGAGATTTGACAACCTTCGGGGATATGTCAAACCAAACAGAGTTGTGGCTGCTATTAGCCAGGGTCTCCCCAACCCTGACTGCACTGACTTTTTCCGAGTTGGTGAGGACCACATCCAAGAGGTTGTCCTTTCTATTTGGGTCGGTGACTAACTGCTTGAGAAATTCCATCCTGTAAGGCTTCTACCACCGATTGATTCCTAGCTGATCTAGCCACTTGGTTGCTCCAGTCCACATCTGGCATGTTTAGGTTCCCTACCACCACTAGTTCCCCTTTCAGTGATATTCCTTTAATCTCCTCCAATAGCTCCCTGTCCTTATCCTTGGATTGGTACAGAGGTCTGTATACCACTCCGATATGGATCCTCTTCCCTGAGGATGAACTAAGCTGTTCTCAAAGTGATTCCACCCATTCTTTACTACTTACATCGCATGATGTGGCCTTTATCCCCTCTTTAACATAAAGCACTACCCCCTTGGCACCCTTTCTATCCCACTTAAAGAGTGCATAACCTGGGGCAGAGAGATCCCAGTCGTTGTTGTCAGATGCCCAGGTTTCTGTGATGGTCACAAGATCCAAATAGGACTCTGCCATCCATGCCTGAAGGTCGCTGATCTTGTTTCCTAGGCTTCTGGTATTAATGCACCCCTGTCCAAGAACCAGTAGCTGAATCGTTGTTTCCACCTGCTGGTACAGTCCTGAATTTCCCACATCCTTGGGTCTCCTTTCCAGTCCCTTAAAGCCTTTTTCTTATTGTTATGATTGTATTTGTTGTGTGATCTAGTATACCTTGGTTGTGGGGAAGTGGCGACTAAGTTCCCATCTTCTGTTCGAACACTGATAGGTTTCCTAGTGTCATACTCCCCCTTTTCTAGTTTAAATGCCCGAGGTGAATGTCAAACGTCTGACCCAATGCACTCATTCCTTGTCTGTTTAAGTGAAGTCCATCTTGCTTGAAAATACCTCTTTCCCAGAAGCTCCCCCAACCACCTATGATATAGTAACCTCTTCCCTTACAACATTCCCATAACCAACTGTTGAATTCAAATATTTCATTTTCTCTGAACTTGTTCATGCAGTTTCCTTTTCCCCACACTGGCAGAACCTCAGAGAAAGTCAGTGAGGTTGTCCATACTTCCAGTCTCTCCCCCAGCTTCCTGAAGTTTAGCTTGACCTCTTCCACCATCTGGTTTGCTAGGTCATTTGTGCTGAGATGGATTAATATGTTGAGTCCCTCTCCTACCTGGTCTGTGATCCTCTCAATTCGTGAAGTGTCTCTTGGCCAAGGCGTCAGACAGGCATTGGACCCTCACCTTAGATCCATTCAAGTTGGACTCAACTCCTCTAATCATAGAGTTCCCCAGTACAAGTATATGCTTCCGATTCTTTAGCTTCATGTTCCCTTTGCAGCCCTGCATTGCCTTTGCACTGTTCTGCCTTGTCTGCTCAGGAGGTTCACTGTTTACCTCATTTTCAGTTTTCTCAGTGTCTGTGTTCTGTAGCTTCTCCAAGGCTGTGAAGCAATCTGCAATTGAGATTTCTGCTGGATGAGTTGGTGTCACATTATCCATCTTTATATTCTTGCTCCCCTCTCATCCCACTACTCTCCACCACACACACACATCCTGGGCCAGTGAGCCTCTGGGGGAGGGGACAAGGGGATGCCCTCCAGTAAAGTTGATGATACAGCAGGCAATCTCTCTTCTCATCTCTTCCAGCTGGGCTCAGAGCCCATCTAGATTCTTACACATGGGACAATGCCAAATTTTCTAGAGAAGTCCCCTGAAAACCAGTGTCCCACTCCTCTGGCAACTTATCACATCCATTGCTTCTAATGATGATTATCCTATGAAAGAAAAATAATGTTTTTTTTGTTGGCTGCTCTTTGGCTTTGTTTTCCTCCCCTGCTGATTTGGCTGTAGGGCCGGTGGGATGTCACTCAGCCCTTAGTACAGACACCTGGTTTACTTCTGCCTAAGCCACAATCTCAATTTACAGCTCTCCTTCTCACCTAGCTAACCGCAAAGATGATGACAGTTCTCTTACCCCAACACAGACAAGCATACTAACTCTTGTGAGTACTGAGTGTGCTGCAGCTGTGCTGTATGCTATAACAGGGTATGACTCTGTTGCTGAGTCAGAAGTGTTCTAGTAGTAAAGTTCTAGCTCCTTAGTCAACTATCTCTTTGCTGTAATAGCAAGATTGCTCTCTGCCAAAGGCCGTTTACTTTTCAATTACTAAACAATAACTTGATAGTTTATTTATTTATGTATTTATTGAAATGTTACATCAGGAAGACACACTTGAGCAACAAGTCACTCATCTCCCTATGTGACCCGGGAGGAAGGGGTACAACTGGAATGAGACATTCAACATTCAAGTTACAAGATCAACATTAACATACAGTTGTAAGGCAGGTGTTACAAACAGTGTTACAACAGTGTTGAGCATAACATGTAGAAAAAGTGAACAAAAATAAGTGCCAGGTTAATAAGTAAACAAGTGCTTGCATGAAAGAAAAGTGGGAAAGAGGATGGAGGGGTGAGGTGGGGAAGGGAGAAGAGTCATGCCCCTGGAGACCCCTTCAGGATGTAAGGAACCTTGCAAGGGGATTGGGGGGACCAGAGAGAAGGGGTTAAGGTAGTGTCCCAGACAGATTCCTAGAAGATGGTGAAGGAAGGGAGTAGATGAGAGATACAAGCCCCTAGGGGGTAAGTAGAGGGACCCATGGAGAGCATCCAGGGTTCTGTGAGAGATCAAGTGAGGCCAGTAAGGAGGGGCAATTAGGGGAAAGGGAAAAGGGAGAAGAACTAGGAATTTGGGGAGTTAATAAAAACCAGGGTGCCATTCAAACTTTTATATAGCATAACTCAGGATCAATAGACAAAACAGATCTAGAATGTGTGGCTTGCAAGAGCACGATAAGGCCAAAGGCCTGGTCTGTAGTTGGAGCAGATTGTGTTGTCTTTGTTGGGCTTGGGGATAAGAGTGATCAGTCCAGAGAGCATCATTCTAGGGAGACTTCTTTTTTCTTGCACTTCTGCAAATACTTCCTTAAAGATGGGCATCGGTGTTTTGGCAAATGTGACATGGACGTCTGAGGAGTAGCCATCAGTCCCCAGTGATTTCCCTTTGGGTAGGCTCAGAGTGGCTTCCATGATATCAGAAAGTAAAGCTAAAAGCATAGAATATGTCAGCAAAAAAGGATCACTTGGCCCACCCAGTCTGCACAGGTGGTCCCTGCCTAGTCTGTCACTACAGGTCTTAACTGGTCTCCTGTGACCCTCCCACCTCCCTGCCAGTCTAGTAATATTCCCCTATGTCTATCTCTTGCATACTTGAAGCTCCCTACTGTTTTTGGCTCCACCACATCCACTGAATGACTGTTCCATGTGTTCATCACTTTTGTGAAGTAGTACTTCCTCACATCCCTCTTAAACTCCCCCCCACTTCATCACATGCCATGTAGTCCTGATGCTCTTTCTCATTTAAAAGACTCCCTTCCTGAACCCAGTTAACCCACATAAGGTACATGTAGGTCTCCATCATGTCCCCTCTTGCTCTCCTCACTTCCAGGGTATACATGTTGAGATCCCTCAGTCTCTCTTCATGGGGCTTTTGATGCAACCCCTATATCATTTTAGTTGCTGTCCTCTGGGCTGCCTCCACCCTGTCTATGTCCTTTCTGATGAGCAAACTACAGAACTGGATACAGTACTCCAGATGGGGTCTCACAAGTCAGTGATACAGTGGCAACACCACCTCCCTCCACCTGCTGAAGACAACCTCTCCCTATGCATCCCAGTATCCCACTGGCCCCACACACTGTTTTGTCATATTTTCCTGCCACTCTGAGGTCATCAGATATAACCACAAGGTCCCTTTCCTGCTTAGTGACTGTCAGTACCTCCCCCCATCCTATACTCAGCTCCTGGGTTCCTATGTCCTAGGTGCATGATTTTGAACTTTTTGGCATTGAACCTTTATTGCCATGCTCTTAGTCTTGACCATTCCTTGAGTTTCCAAAGGTCCCTAAACATTCTCTCTATCACCTCCTGAGTGTCCACCCTACTACACCTACTACTGCTGTCATCTGCAAAAATGCATATCCTCCCTTCCATTTTATATACAATGTCACTTATGAAGACATTGACGAGGACTGATCTCAGTACTGAGACCTATGGCACCACACTGGTCACTCTTCCCTCATTAGGTTGAGTGCTGTTAACCACCACCCTCTGTCTCCTATCCATTAACCAGTTCCTTACCCAATTTTCTACTTTGGCTCCCACCTCTTGGCTACAGAATTTCTTTATCAGTCTCCCATGCAGCACAGTGTTGAGGGCCTTGCTAATGTACTGATAGGCCACGTCCACTTCCCTTCCCTGATCTATTTCACTGGTCTCCCAGTTGAAGAAATCAATCAAATTTAGCAGGCATGACCTCACCCCATGAATTCATGCTGTCTTTGGTCTTGTAGCCCACTGATATTTAAGATACCCTACCAACCTTTCCTTTAACAAGGTTTTCATTAATTTCCCCACCACTAATGTGAGACTGACCAGTCTATTGTTGCTAGCCTCCTCCCTCCTGCTGCACGTATGGAGAGGGACCACATCTGCTCTCCTCCAGTCTTCTGAAACCATGCCTGTTTCCAGTGAGCTGCTGAATAAGGTTATCAGTGGGGCTTCTATCACCTCCCTGAGTTCCTTTAGAACCCTTGGGTGTATCCCATTTGATCCCATAGTCATGTTCACTTTCAGAGCTGTACATCCCTTCAGAACTCATTCATCTGAAAATGGATTAACATCCACTCTCCCACCCCATTCCTGCTGTTCCCTGTTGGTCCGTCACCCCTCCCTCTACTGCAAAGACTAAGCAGAAGTACCTGTTCAGGATGTCTGATTTTTCTCAATCCTCTCATGTGCAGTCTCCCCCTGCTGCCCTCCTTATCCTCACTATCCTTCCCCTTGCTTTCCTCTTCTCACTTATGTACCTGAAGAAAGTCTTATTGCCTCTTACTACCCCTTTGGCTATTCTTTCCTCTGCCTATGCTTCTGCTCCCCTCATGGCTTCCCAGCTTCCATGTTTTACTTGGTATGCCTCCCTGTCTTCCTCCATCTGCACTTTCTTATACTTCCTGAATGCCACCCCTTTACCCTCACCATCTCAGCCACTTACCTAGAGAACCATAATTTTTTTTTCTGCTTTGACTTCCTTCCTTCATACAGCAGAAAAAGAGGTACATTGAGAGGTTGGCAGATCTAAACATGTGCACACCTAGGAGAGAAGGACATTACTGATATGTTCAGATACTTCCACAGGGTAAATAAAGTGAATAGCACAAACACTGGCAAGTCAATGAAGATGACATTGGGCAAATTTTAACAGAGATAACAGGAAGTACTTTTTCATGGCAAGGGTGGTGGAGGGGTGGAATACACTGCTGAAAGAGGTGCTATGTGCAAAATAAGTGGGGGGATTCAAACATAGGTGGGGCAGATGCAAAGGGATGATAAAGACCACAGCAGAAAGGGAGGGGGGAAGGCAACATGAAAACCACTAGGGCTTTCTCATGCAACACTAGTAAAGCAGGAATGGACAGACATGATAGGCCAAGGGCCTCTTTCGGCCAACAGAGTCTATGTTTCTGTGTTATATTTATGGTTCTATCAAGGGCAAAATGGAAGAGGGAAGGTCATAAAATACCTGGCAAACTACAGCAAGTTCACTACTTAATTCACAATAAGCAGCAGTAAATAAGAAAAGAGGTCTGTATGATATAGTACTAAGTTTCCAGTTTCTGTATTATGTAAGATAGTAGCTTGAGCCTATTAACCAATTTCCTTTCCTCAGTCTGCTGTTATTTCTGGCATTGTCTATAACTTTCCAAGATCTCACTAAGATCAGTTGTGCTTTGGCCATCTTCTTATAATCTTGTAATGAGTACTTCCCTATGGTAACTGACCATGCCTCCTGGCACTATTTAAGATCTGACATATATACCCTCCATGTGAGCCGTGAGGGGGTGGTAACACATACAGTAGTAGGGTCCCTGTGACATGTAGATTCTCCAAATTACAGTATGTCTACCAAGAAGTTGGGTACATTCATTCAGTCATGCATAACATGAAAGAAGGTGCCCAGCTCTTGTTCACAGGACTTGCTAATAGAGGAACCTACCCTGTCTCATTGGGGTCTAGTATGTCTGGTGGAGTATTTGGTGCTGAACTGACCGAACACGACAGTGCTGAAGGATCTGTATGCTTTACCACACATCTGTGAAAAGTCGTATCCTCCCCATGCAACCCACACCTCACTCTCACATTTTGTGTACAATTTGTGACTTAAACATCTGTTCCTCAATCTTCTATAGAAGCTAGATACTCAGATTCAGAATCTTTATTTTTACCAGGTAAACAAGATTGAAAGCAAACTCTTATTGTGAGCTGGGATCTAGGCCAAGAGGCAGGCAATAAGTTACAATAACATGATTAAAGAAATGTTAGTGTGATTTAATCTAAATACTGTACGACCCATTATAAGTTATGAATTGTTTACAAAGAGCACTCCCATTGTTAAAGCAGTCAGTCAATCTTAAGTTAAAAGCTTCTGGTGAGATTAAATAATTTAGCTTTAAGTAATGTTGCACATTGGATCAAGATTCTGCTATAAAGAATTGCAAGGACCAATGACTTAATGTGTATGAGCATCTAAGTATGGTTAAGCAGATACATTTGTTAGACCTTAATTTGTAGCATGATGGAGGAAATGTTGAACAGTAAGACACACCAGAGTATGGGTATTTGTGGAATTTAGCTATGCCCCATGGGTGCTGTGCAAGGCATAGCCAAGTGCTTTAAACTACATGAGAAATGCGAAATTGTCACAGTTGCCCATGCCCCAAAGTGACTTATTGCAATTATAAATGGGCCCATCTAAAAAAAATTAAAATAAAAATTTTAATTAATGATCTTTCTTAAAATGAAATAAAGATGAGCAGCATCCACCAATCAATAAAATACCGTAGAACTGTTTATTTTCACACAAGTGATTTTGCCCTTAGTTGCCTAATTAACTCTTATTCCAAATGTACAGTTTTGGCCAGTTAGCACTATTTTATTTTCACACAATTGCCACATTGCACAAAAATAGCAAAAAATAAGCAGTTCTGCAGTAGTTTTAGGTTCAATAGTTATGTGCACCTATAGCAAGAGAAAGTCTGTCACAGAAAGTGAAAAATATTTTTCCTTTTTATATTTTGTAGTTTATTGTTCTGCTCACTGTCTGCCCCCACCCCACCAGAAAGAGCTGTCTGTGCTGTAATGGAACTCCACTACCCCACATAAAAGGCCTCTAGAGTTAGTAAAGATATTACCTACCCAGGCACCCATCTACTAAAAAACACTCAGGTCATTACCTAATGATCACCATGTTGAGGGTCTTGGATGAGTTTAATGTGGCAGCAGATGTGGAAAGAGTCACTGGGACCATTTTTATTCACTTCTCCTGGGCCACTGACACAGTGGATCTCATGACTTTATTGGACAGGTTGTTGACCTTGATTTGAATTGTAAAAATAACAGAGTGGTTTAAGGATCAACTAAGTAACAGTACTCAGAGGGTAACACTGAGGGGTACTGAATCAAAAAAGAAAGAGTCTGTAGGAGAAGTACTTAAGGGCACAGTGCACAGACCAGTATTACTTCTGTACTATCTTAAATGGGGTTACTTCCAAAGTTGGATTGCTAAGTCATCAGTTATGCATAGATGACGCAATATTGCATACCTCTGGTAAAACACCTCTGAGGTTCTGAGTGAACATTGAGTAAGTAGAGGGGGTTGGACAAGTTTCAGATTTACTTGGTGGAGTCAAACCTTTTTTAAATTTTGAAACATCAATGTAATGTAGTTTGGTACTAATGTAAAGTTAAAAGAACTGACTAGCTAAGAAAGTTTGGAGGTAAAAACTTCGAAGGGGAGGGTATTAGAGGTGGTATACAGATATAAACACCAGGGTTCTGGATAAAGAGTACCTACCAAGGGTATCAGGCACAGTAATTGATGTATAATTACTGGTGACCCCCTTTAACACACAGACTAGAGCCATGTTTCAAACACCATAATAACCGGTAGAACCCGTTATTACGGCATTTAGTGGAACTCACGTGTAGCGCTCTACCTCCTGGCTCCTACTCCATGTGTAGGTGGGATGAACACTTCAACAACCACGGCTCCATTTCTCACTTTGCAGAACCCACATTAAGTTTCTTTCACTTTCAGTCACATTTTTATTTACCTATAACTGTAGTAATCTGGTTGATCCTACCTCAGTATATCTGGTTGATCCTAGTGTTTGTCACAATACAGACAGCGACCATAGTCGGTAATCATTGTTCTGTCTTAACTACACAGCCTTCAACATGCCTTCTACTCTGTAAGTTTTTTTTCCATTTTTAAAAAAAAGAAACAATATCCATCTACAAAAAATCTACTTATCACACAGAGTAGATATTTATATTAAAAAATAAATAAACAGTGCCCTTACTAGAGAGAGGGAGGAGTATGTGTGTGCCTCTGCATGCACACAGAGAAGACAGACTGAGCAAGCAACTGACTCTTTGCACCAGTAATTATAAAAATAAAGGTTATGCAATTGTTCTGTTATTGAATTTTTTACACACCCTGGGGTGTAAAGAAATCCATAACACACAGTTGCATAACCATTATCTCTATATTATACATTCCTTATTGTCAGACTACTAACTAGATTAAGAACCCAGATTGTCACTGTCTTCTTAACCAGTGCCAGACATGATAGATTATACAAACTGAGGGATTGTTTAAGTAGAGAGGCTAGGGAGTCTATATCCAAAAGTGTTCTTTTGCCTACTCCTTAATATAACTCATTTCTGCTCACAATGCTGTCAAGCAGTGATTTAAACATAATGAAGAGGACATTTAATGCTGTTTGTCGATGTATTAAATCAAAAACATATAATACTCATCACTATATATTATACAGTGAGACTGGTTGGCTACCACCAATGTTAAATTTTATGTATAATCTAGGTTGCTTGGTGGGTAATGTCTTGAGACTTAAACATTTGTCTCCTTTAATCGTATTGAGATTAGAAAAGAAAATAGAGTACTGAGGTCATCCACAGGCACTGAACTATCTATACCTAAGATCTCAACTTCTATGGGGGAACAAGCTTTTTCGGTACAGTCCTCTAAGCTCTGGAATACACTACCTCAATCTAGCTTAAATGTAAACAGCCAAGCAAATTTAACATTTTCACTAAAATCTTATTTTCAACAACAAACTGGTTGTGAATGTTTTAAATGTTGTATGTACTACAGGTAAATGTATATTATGTTGTAAATGTATCTGTATGTTGTTTTTATATATTGCTGCACCATCTTGCCACAATTGTAGTGGTCCGGGCCACTCCTGACAAAGGTCCTTTAGCTCGGTGTACTCACCTGGTTAATAAAGTACAAAGTTGCCAGCAGAAACAGGACATCATGGTCTATCAAGTCTGTTGAAGTAAGCAGCTGGAAACTGCTCCCCTTCCCCTGCGTCTCTCCCATAATCCCTGCTGTCCTAATCCTGGTGTTGGTCCTGTCCCAACCCCTGTTGCAGCTGTCCACTATCTTTACCACCACCACCACCTCCTGTGGTAGCTCATTACACCCCTTCACCACCCTCTCAGTGAAAAAATGCCTCCTCATTTCCTTCCTGAATCTGCCTCCTACCAGTTTCAGGTCATGACCCCTTGTCTTAACGTCCTTGCATGGTGTGAAGACTCCTTCAAAAAAATAAAATAAAACAAATAAATAAATAAATAAAAATTGCTCTGAGACACTTAATGAAGAGAGGAAAAATTCTGAAAAATCCAACGATTATTTCAAGACTTGCTCACAAGGACAGCTGCACAGGTCAACAGGTAGTTTGACACTTATATTGAAAAGTGATTTCATTTAAACATGTGGGTTTTTCTGGTGAAAGGTTTTCTTTTTCTAACAAGACCTGGGATACACAATCAGATACTCCAGGCCTGATGACCTGTATCTTCAGGAGCCCAGCCTACAGATGCAAAGACCAGATGTTCAGATATAACATTTTGCCTTGGAATCAGAACAGGAAATTAGGCCACAGAGGAAGGTTCACTAGGCCTTGAACTGCCCTGGTCTGATGCAGTGGGTACCTACCAGATCTACTTTGGCCAATACCGTGTTGTAAATATCATTAGACCCCGTTGGGTGTCCAGCATGAGAAGAGCTTTCTGGGCAAAGGAATGCCAAAAAGCTGAAGAGAAAGTGTCCAGTTCACTGATGTTTGAATGACTTCTGAAAAAATACAGCAGCATTGTTGTATTGTGGAGGGGCACAAAAAGGTCCATCTCCAGCCAGATATTGTCCAATAGGGACTGCACAATGTTATCCACTAGAGACTTCTCATAAGGATCCACAGCTGTGTGGCTGAAGCTGTCATCTGGCACATTGCTCATTCCTGAATGTGGGTGGCCTGGATCTAAACATTGCTGTCCTGCTGTAGTTGAAATAATTAGTTTTGAATCTCTTCTGCTAGAATTGAAAATCTGCACAGCACTATTCACATCTCATGTACATTTATATGGAAATTATGATCTATGAGAGACCAGCCACCTTGGATCAAAACCCTGTAAAACATATTTATTGTCACTGTCAACTGGGAACATGAAAAGAAAACGGAATGCCTCTGATGAAATGCATCATGTTGGTTTACCACAATAGAACCAGCTGTCACTTGTATGGGGTAATACAACAATTAGGATGCCTGTGAACATTTATTGTTGAGCATCCACATGGAATCCTCATGTAAACCCTCTCACAGAGAATTGAAAAGCTACCATGAGGCCCAGCACTCTCTTGAATTGCAGTCTCAGAACTGAGACTAGATGAGACTCTAGTAGGCTTAGAAGTACACCCATGGGTTATACCAAGGAGTGAGCTACCTTAACTGCTTCCTATGGATTCAGGCTCTGGAAGATCATCGAATTAGCCGATCATACAGATAATGGAATACTTGGATCCACAGCTTTCTGAGATGCTCTGCTAGAACTGCGAAGTACATTGTAAAGATACATGGGACTAAAGTAAACCCAAAGGACAATACTCTTAACTCGAAATGCTCCAGATCCATGCAGAGTTTGAGGCACTTACGGTCACTGGGCCAGATTGGCATGTGTTGGTAAGCACCATTCATTTTCAGAGAAATTAGAGAGTCCTGTTCCTCCAGGTATGGAAGGCTCAAATTCTTGAAAATCAGAAGTACCTTGTATGTCAGAGACCACTGATGTGAATCCTCGCCTTTGACTTGGACCAAAGGGAACACATCATCTACTCTTGGGAGGCAAATAGCCTGGATAAACATGTCACCTTTGTTGTCTGTCTATAGGAGAACTACTTCCTGCTGGACATCATACGTGAACGTCAGGAGGTGGAAAACCAAACCTGGTAGAAGAAGGTTTGCATTCATACAGTGCTTTTCATACACATTGTGTCCCAAGGCACTTCACAAGCAATGAGAGACTGGTAGTGAAGTAACTGGAAACATGTAGTCGCACAGTCATTTGGAATTAATGTGCTCAGATGGCAGTATGCTGCTCCTCCTGAAGCAGCCACACTCCTTTTTAAGACATACACAGATAGGAGGAGGCATTTAAAGCACAACAAAAATGAAACTTAAAAGCCAAAATAATAAGCTTGCAAACTTACTACCCAAAGGGTGTCTTTTGGATAGTGAGCCTGCGAGTTTATTTTGAATTTTACATTTCAGTTTTTGCTCTAATCAAAGAAAGGTAATTGTATCTCTTTGTTTTGTATCTTGCTGCCTTGCTGTGTTTTTGTGAGTATACCCCCTGTACAGTGACACTTCCACAGCGACATACATCGATACCAACAACAGCGACATGTCACTGTAGAAGTCCGCTCAGGACCCAGAAACACGTTCCCCCATCCTGCACCCCCTCCCCAAACCAACTCTGACTTGGAATCTAAAAGTATGGGGGGGGGTTGGGGTTTCAGAGGACAAAGCCCCCCAAAGAAAAAAACTGTCCGATGTGCGTGGTTCCCTGCCAACTGCAAATCACGGTCAACATGGAGCCTGGTGCTGTGATGCTGGTCAATGAATTAGTTGTCAAACCGGTATTGTAGAGTCACTTTTGTGAGTGCCCTCCACCTGTCTGTGTATGTCTTAAATAATGTGTAGATACAGCCATTTTGCACATCAGCACTCCCACACACACACACAGCTTTGGACCATTGCATGAACCAGTTTTATGGGAAGGGGAAACATTGGCTAGGACATCAGGAACTAGCCCCTACTTGAAAAATGCCCTAGGTTATTTTACATCCACCTGGACACCCACCAGGACAGTAAAAGACACAGTGCTGGAGGAGGCAAAGGGTACTCAAACAGCAATTCTGGGTGCTCACCCAAGATTAATTTTATTTGAACAGCAACACATAAAATGGGTACTTTCAGACAGGAAGAACTGTTTATGCCATCAGCATTTGTAATGCTTGAAAATAGATACAAATAACAAAACTTTGTGTAATAGCCCCAGAGGGATCAGGACAAAACATCCTGGTGTTTCAAGGTCAAAAAGAAAAAATTACTCACCTTAGTAATGTTGTTTCTTCTAATGGAGTCATGATGTATTCTGACAGTAGCAGTGAGTCCCAACCTTTGAACTGCCCCGGAGATGAAGGAGTTAACTTTCCATGCCAGGCATGGAACGCTGAGCTCAAGCTCGGTTGAGACTCTGTCTATTGCTGTTTAAACTCAAACCGTCAGATCTTTATGAGCAAACTCACTAAGGCCCTGTGTGGAAGCTGTAAACCTACACTAGCCAACTGGCTACTAAACATAAAAACACATTTTTTGGTCCCAAAGCAAAGACTCAAGTCAGGAGACCCAAAAAATGAAAAACACAACACCAATTCACCCAAGAAGGGTGAAAACAAAAGGTGGGCATCTACTGAGTGCTACGTCCACTGCCTCACCCACATCCCAAAACAGAGGTTTTGAGGGGGGCAGAGGAGGTCAGAATACAGCAAGACTCCATTAGAAGAAACAACATTTCTAAGGTGAGTAATTTTTTCTTCAAACAACATGAAGTCTTGCTGTATTCTGACAGTAGCAGACTACCAAGTAGTACCTCCATGGAGGAGGGACAGAACCTACTTAGGAAATAGGCTCTGAAGCACCACTGTGCCAAACCAAGCATCACTCCTAGTCTGGATATCCAAGGAGTAATGCTTGGTAAAAGTGTGAACTGTTTTCCAGGTAGCTGCTTGACATATCTCTAAGATAGGAATATCCCTGGCAGCAGCTAGGGAAGCAGCTGTACCTCTGGTAAAGTGAGCCCTCAGGTCTGAGGGTGGAACCTTACCCAGTTTTCCATAACAAAATTGGATACAAGAGACAATCCACCTGGCAATGGATCTTTTAGTGGCAGGTTTCCCTTTACCAACCTCACCATAAGTGAGGAACAGTTGGAGGGAGTCAAACCTGTGACCCTTGGTATGTTCTATGTAGTAGCTAAGGGCTCTTTTCACATCTAAACTGTGGAGGCTCCTCTCACCAGAGGAGGAATGGTCAGTGAAGTACACAGGAAGAGACATAGATTGATTAAGGTGGAAATCTGAAACCACCTTAGGCAAAAATTTCCTGTTAGTCCTGAGGACCACCTTATCTCTATGAAAGGAGATAAAATCAGGCTCCACTGACAAAGCTTGCAACTCACTTATGCATCTGGCAGAGGTGATGGCTACCAGAAACACAGTTTTCCAAGTCAAGTACTTAAGCTCTGCTGAAGACAAAGGCTCAAAAGGGGGTTGCATAAGCTGAGCAATGCAAACATTAAGGTCCCAAGCAGGGGCAGGGTCCCTGAAAGGAGGGTTGGTGTGAAGCAATCCCTTGAAAAACTTGGAGAATACAGGGTGAGCTGAAAGAGAAGAGGGCTTACCTGCTGAGATAAAAGCAGAAACAGCTGCCAGATGCACCTTCAGTGTAGCTGGTCTAAGCCCTAAGCTATTTAAATGGACCATATAATCAAGGACTGTGGGCAGATCAGCAGACTCTGGGGAAGTATGCTTTCCAGAGCACCATATGGAAAATCTTTTCCACTTGGAATTATAAGTAGCCCTGGTGGAGGGTTTCCTAGAAGCCTTCAGAATGTCCATTACACCTTGGGAGAGGTGTAAATCAGCAAACTCTAACTCTTCAAGAGCCAGGCCTTGAGATTGAGAGATTTGAGATTCGGGTAACAAACCCTCCCCTGAGCACAGGTTAGCAGGTTGTGATTCCTGGGAAGACACAGGGGAAGGTGGACTGCTAAGGACAGTAGGAGTGGATACCAAGGCTGTCTGGCCCAGTCTGGAGCAATCAGGATCATCTTGCAGGGTTGAGATCTGATTTTGACTAGCACTTTGAACAGGAGAGGGAAAGGGGGGAAGGCATACAGGAACTTGCCTTCCCAACTGAGAACTAAGGCATCCAGGGGAACTGAGCCCAACACTGGGGGCCTGCAGCAAAAAAGGGGAAGTTGGTGATTGTCTGGGGCTGCAAAAAGATCTATCTGTGGGGTGCCCCATCTGGAAAATATCACCTCCAAGACCAGGGGATCCAGTGACCATTCGTGATGGCCCTGGGATATCCTGCTGAGAACATCTGCCAGGACATTGTCCTTGCCTGGAAGGTGAACTGCTGTGAGGGAGGTGTTCAGGGAATAAGCCAGAGACCAGAACTTCATTGCTTCTGTGCACAAGGCCATAGACCGAGTGCCTCCTGGTCTTGTTGATGTACCACATTGTGGTGGTATTATCTGTTCTGACCTGGATAACTTTGTTCTGAACAGATTTGGAAAAAGCTTGAAGTGCTAGAAACACTGCTCTGAGTTCCAACAGATTGATGTGAAGCAAAGATTCCTGAGGGACCACAAACCCTGGCTGGTCAGGTCAGCCCAAGTGAGCCCCCTACCCCAAGAGGGAGGCATCTGTAGTAAGGATTAAAGAGTGGGACTGAGTGACAAAGGGGACTCCTTGTCTCAGACTGCTCTGATCCTGCCACCACTGTAGGGCCTGGATCAGAGTTCGAGTCACTGGGATCAATTTGGTCAGCGGGTCCTTCCTTCAGACCAAAAGGCTCTCAAATGGAACTGAATGTCTCTATCTGAAATCTTGCTCCCTGCACCACTGCTGTGGAAGCAGCCATGTGCCCCAGGAGCTGTAGAAAATGCCTGCTGGTCGAGATACCTGCAGGGTGAATGGGAGGCCAGAGATAAGGGTCCTTGCCTGTCCAGGGGAAGGAAAGCTCTGGCCTTTTCTATGTCTAGCTCTGTGCCTATGAAGGTGAGGAGCTGGACAGGCTCTAGAACTGACTTTGAAAGATTCGGGAGGAAACCCAATGAGGTGAGCAGTTGTTGAGTTATCTGTAAGTGTAACTTGACTTGGTCTGGGGACTGGCCTACTATAAGCCAGTCGTCCAGGTATGGGAAGATGGCAATCCTTTGCCTTCTTAGAGAAGCAACTACTACTGCCAGGCATTTTGTGAATACCCTTGAGCAGAGGTCAAACCAAAGGGCATTGCTCTAAACTGGTAATGGCCTGAGGGCAGCTTGAACCTGAGGTACTTTCATGGGAGCTTCTGATAAGAATATGGAAGTAGGCATCCTTGAGGTTCAGGGACACTCAGCCAGTCCCCTGGCCTTAGAGAGGTAGAATTATTCCCAGAGTCACCATTTTGAATTTTGGTTTTAACAGGTGCTTGTTTAAGTATCTGAGATCCAGGATGGGCCACCATTCTCCTGTCTTTTTTGGGGTAAGGAAGTACCTGGAGTACAACCCTTTGCCCTGGTGTAGGGGTGGAACCCTTTCCACAGCTCTGAGAGCTAGGAAGGAAGAGACCTCTGTCTCTAGGGCAAGTGCCTCTGAGGGGTGGAAAGGATCTGGTTCTCAGCTTTGGAAATCTTTTGAAGCTGAGAACCAGTCCCTGGCATACTACTTCCAGGACCCACTTGTCTGATGTTAGAGACTTCCAGTCCTGGACAAAGTAAGCCAGCCTGCCCCCTACAGGTGGTAGAGAATCGGCCCTGGCAAACCCATCAGGGTGCCTGTTTGGCAGGGGTTTTGCTGAGGGGTGGAAGCAGGTCTGCTGGTACCCCTTCTGCCTCTCCCTCTAAAGAACCCCCTCTGAGCATAGGCAGAAGAGGAGGCCTGGGCTTGGTAGAAAGGCCTATGAAAAGGCCTGCCCCTGCCCTGGGATGCTGCCTTTGAGGAGTGGCCTGCCTTTCCTTGGCCTGGGCACTCCTGTAGGTGGTCCCATACTCGTCCATTTTCTTTCATGTAATTCTCTGTTTGCTCCCCAAACAAAGAATTACCAACAACAGGAAAATCCATGGCCTTAGTCTGGGTATCCTGTGACAGGCTAGTACATCTGAGCCAAGCCATTTTGCTAGTGCCACAGATGTAGCCATGACTCTTGATGACACATCATTTGAGTCCACTGCAGCACTGAATTGCACCTTGGATGCCTCAATACCATCAGCAGCCACCTGCTCCAGCTCCCTGGCAAGCTGGCCAGGGACCTGTTTTGCTAAAGCCATGACAGTGTCCCATCTGGATTTCTGATACCTAGCAACATAAGCCATATAATTGGCCTGCCTGAGTCCCAAGGATGCTGCCATGTACTGTTTCTTTGCCATGGCATCAATCCTCCTGGAGTCCTTGTCTGGGGGGTGTGAAGCCAAGGGAATATTTGCCTTGTCACAGGCTGCAGCCTGCACTACCCCAACATGGCTGCATTGTTGTGTAAGGAACTCCGTATCTGAGCCTGACAATGCATACCTTTTGTCCATTCTCTTATCCACAGGAGGTATAGTATTAGGAGTCTTTAAAATTTTAAATGTCCGTTTCCCAAAAGATTTATGCAAGGAATAGACAGTCTCGAGACTCTGGAAATCCATAATTCACAAAGTCAGGCCCTCTGGTCATCCACAGCTTCTTCCATAGGAAGCTGGAGGGTTTCTGCCACTTTTTTATAAAACATGAAATGAGAAGGGGACTCAGAAAGCCTAGGAGGAGACACTCCTGAAGGTCTGTCTGGGGAGATGTCCGGGTCAATGGGCACATCCAGACTTTCAAATCCACATTCACTTTCCTCATACTCCTCTTCCTCCTCCTCTGGTTCATAATACTCCTCTAAATCATAATCTTGAACCAGTGGAACCAACCGAACTGAGCGCCTCCCTGATGGTGCCAGTTTGGTCGGAACCGGAGAAAGTGACTGGACAATTTTGATCGCTTTGGCTATTTCTTCAGCAGTTGGAGAGGAAAGTTTTGGCTCCACACCAGCTGATTTTTCTTTTCTAGTTCTCTTTGCTGGAACTGACTCCTCAGAGTCGGATCTCCTTTTGCCCGAAGAAGTCTCGCCCTGGTCAGAGGGCCCTCCTTCTGGTTCGGTTTGAACCGAACCGGGCTGGCCATCCGGTTCAGCGGACTTTTTGGCCTCCCTTTCCCTGAGCCTACCAACTCTCTTTTCTAGGGTAGCTGCAGGAAAATTTTTACAAATCTGGCAGTCTGCATTGAGGTGGTCAAACCCCAGACAATAAACACAGGTGGTGTGGGGGTCAGCCTTGGCAAAGACTTCCCCACACACATTACAGTGTTGAAACCCAGTGGGCCTGGTTTTTCTTTTGGGCTTCTCAGACATTGTGCCAGTCCTAACCAAACTTACCCTTTTAATGGCAATCCGCCAGGCAAGACCCTCTTATCGGTTCCTGACCGTGTCACAGGTCATGGAAAAAAATGTAATAAAATCCATTTTTTTTTAGAACCGATAAGAACCGGTAACCACACTCTAAAAGTACAATTTAAGATTTTTGAACAACTTGATCGGTTCAGACCGAACCGATAAACCATTTACAAGTTCCACACAGAATAGAATTAATATATAACCTATCTAGTACTCACGAATACCACAGACAGAGACTGAACCGACAGGTTGAGGTTTAAATTCGGTCGAAAACCGAGAAAAATGGTACTTTAACTGACAAATTGAACCGAGCAAAAGGAGAAATCTCTGGAGCGACTGTTCAGTGAGGCGGAGTAAAGAATCTGACGGTTTAAGTTTAAACAGCAACAGACAGAGTCTCAACCGAGCTCGAGCTCAGCGTTCCATGCCTGGCATGGAAAGTTAACTCTTTCATCTCCGGGGCAGTTTGAAGGTTGGGACTCACTGCTACTGTCAGAATACAGCAAGACTTCATGTTGTTTGAACCTCTTCTTCAGAAGGTGGGGCATCACACAATAAGACACACTTAAATACAGGTCAATATGTAGAAGCCTAGGTGGCATCAGTTAGACAAATGCTCACGTATGTAATCAATAAAGGGAACAAAATCAGGGGGAAAAAGCAAGGTAAAACTGCAACAAAGGGGTGCAGCGGTTAGGATAAACAAAGTACCAGACAGGCAAATGTTATCTCAGTTTGATGTCTTATCTGAAGGATGGCACACCTCAACAGTACAGCACTCCCCCAGTACTACAGTCAGGTATCTGTGTTTATGGTATGAGCCTCATACCACTGTGGGACAAGAACTCTACAACCTGCTGGCTCAGACCAGACCTTCCATCTGAGTCATGCTGGCCCAGGGATGATCAGGTTATCTGCTGATAATACCTATTTTTATAGAACATTGATAGTGTCAGCAGATAACCTGATTATCTCTGGTCCAGTTACTGTATATACTGGCCCAAGCCATTGGTTCCAAAGTCCTGGTCAATCAGTCAGTAGACAAAATACATTTTTTAACAGAAACGTGGAAATGAATACAATGCAAAAATAATTTAAACTTTAAAACAAGGTAGAGTCTCTATATTAATCACATTTGAGAGTACATCTTATGACTATTACCTGTATCTAGCTGTATAATTTTACATGCCATTATTGCATTAACTGTTGCACTGTCCTTTATATAAAGACAGAACACAACTGTGTGTGTGCTATGGGTACAGTAGAGATTTCACAGGTTGAGCGCAGGCTGAAGATTGAAGAGTGCTGTTGGATGAACATTCACTGCAAAGCATGCATGTGCAGTGTAGCCAGAGACATTTTAACAGAGCTATGGTTGGCACAAGGCTCAATGTACACAGTGTAGAGTATGTCCAAACCTGTTCCATTATTTAAACAAAACTACTAATCTAGCAAAGAACGTCTCCCTGTTAAAGGAGAAGGTTGGGTATCCAGAATATTCAATGCATCCACATCTCAGGTGGTTTCTTAGAGCTAATCATTGCGTAGGGATGGCCTGCAAATACGGCTTCTGAGGAAGTTGTTTGCACTGCAGAGCATTCAGTGCAGATATGCAGAAGAAAGCCCCTGAAAGGACACACTCCAGTTACACAGGGGTAATCCATCAAGAAGGACCAATAAATATAATGTTCATAATGATGGAAACTACAAACTGTGTACGTTAGTAGCTACCTCTGAAGGATGTACCTTAGCTCAAAGTTTATTACATTACTTCTGAGGTGATGTTTCCAGTGCTGATGGAAGGTGCCAGCCATCCTGTTTCATGAATGCAGGAGTCCACTTTGGATAGCAAAGGTGGATTTAGGGTTGACCCCATATTTGACCAAGATGGCCAAAATAGGGTCAACAGCCCTTGCCCTGCTACTCTGTGTCTCACTGGCAGTGAAGACCTGCTGTGCCATACCAAGTGATCTGAACCTGTGGGAAAATTGTAAATAATTTTGTGGAAATCTTGGCACCAACATTGGTACCATGTTCTGTACCAGCATCACCACTGTGTTTGGTACTGTGGCACCACTGGTAACATTACTTTTGGTACTGACCTTGGTACCATCATCTACATCCATGTTATGTCATGGCACAAATGTGTCTAAAAGATTTTGAAGGGTCTTCTTTGTCTTGACAGGCCTCACAGAGACTTTTTTGAGCCCTTCTGTCATAAGAACAGTCCTAACAGATTTTATTCTTGACCATTTGTGTCCTCTAAACATTGCCTGAAGTGAAACCATTTTCATGGCATGGATATGAGTCCTGATTGCTCATAAACTGAGTTTCAGGGCTTTGAGGAAGGAGGTCAGTGCTGAAGTGTAATGGCACAGAAAGCTACAATGGTCATCAAATGCTACAAGTTTGAGATGGAACTAAACACCATCTTACGCTTGAGTAAAACTGATAAAACCAGCAAAATGGACATCCCAACTAATAGAAAGGTAAATACTGATGGCAACTATGATGCACTAGACAAAAAAAAAAATCTGGAGCAATGAGAAGTTCTGGCCCTTGACGAGACAGACATTAGCACTAAGGCCATGCTCTTTAATGGTGTGAAAAAAGGAACTGAGGTAGTTTAGACTGTCGCCGCTTTATATGCTGCTGGGGCACACATGGTGCCATATGTTGATGCCATGGACAGATGTTACTAGCTCTAAATATTCCTGTTTCCGCAGGGTTCCATTGCCTCTGGCTCTAAGACCAAAAAGTGTGACTCCATAGAGGAGGTTGACTCTAGAAAGATCCCTGAGTCTTCCAGGAGCTTCTGCTCCTTTTTTATTAAGCAACAGCAGACATGTAGGTGCAGTATAATAAAAAAACAAACAAAGCATCAATAATGAATGATACTTGAAGACAATACAAACTAGTGCAAAGCATAAGTAGCAAAAACACTGCCTAAGTCAGTGGGTTACTGACTGCTTAAACCTAATTGAACTTTATGAAGCATGACAATGTAAGACAGAACTGACAAATAATTCTATTGTTTGGCCTCAGAAGTGAAGAAATAATATTTAGTGTCATTAAATGTCTGAAAGGGATTTACAGAGAAGAAGTAGCACTAGTAAATTTGAGACTCTGTTGTGGGTGACACCCTGTTTCTTTTTTGCTTATTACTTTTTATTGAACATAACAGAAAATACATAAAAGCAACATATTTACAAGAGCAACACTAACCTCAATTATTTTTGCAGGCGCAAAAGAGAATTATTGCAGAACATGAATGACAAGAAAAATACAGAACAAGAGGGGCCAAATGCTCAAAACTTTGCCTGGTAGGAAAAGTGATTCTGCACTCTTTGCCCAGGGTTTGCACCCATGTGCAATATTCAAAGGGTTAGCACATGCAAAAATAAATAATGCAAGTGGTGGGCAAAGGGAGGGGTGGGGAACAGGAATACTGGTGCAGTGCAATATTCAGCACATTTGCATTGCACAAAGGGGTAAGTCCAGGCCATTTGGCGCAGCGCAAATACTACCACTCAAAAGCCTAACTTACTACAGGTAACCCTAGCAGTTGGTGGAGCAACTGCTGCCAACAATCAAGTTGGTAGTTGGGGAACACACCTGTCCCCTGCCATTAGGTAACCCCTGATCCCCATCCCTGTGAAATGAAAATAAGTCATTGGTGTCCAATTGTCACCTCCAGTCTTCCGATCCCTGTTCCTTATCTGCAAACATATGTCCCTGCTGTCCAGTGGTCCCCACCCTCTGATCACCATCCTGTATAGGTACAGTTAATCCCTGGTGCCTAGTAGTCCCTCCCACCCAAACACCGCCATCCTCATATATGTAAAGTTAATCCCTGATGCCTAGTGGTCCCCCCCCAACTCTCCGATTGCCATCCCCATATATGTAAAGTTAATCCCTGGTGCCTAGTGGTCCCCCCATCCTCTGAGTGCTGGCCCGGTATATGTACATCCTTTCCCTGGTATCTAGTGGTCCCCACACCCACTGATCATTGACCTGGTAAATGTGAAAACTTTTCCTGGTGTCTAGTGGTCCTGGAAATCCAGCAAAGTGACAGCTACGCCTGAGAGCTGTACTGCCTCTGACAGACAAAGTAATCACAAAAGGAATCGGATGACCAGTATCTATGTAATACATAACAGGCATTCACAGACAAGCTATCCAGATAATTGGGAATCAAGTCTAGATTACTTGTGATTCTTCTTTATTTCTTGTGAATCCAAAGTGTAAAAACATTAAAACATTGTCCCAACTGACCCATCGAACATAAAAAAAATTTCAGCACAACAAACCCATAGCCTAATGCGTTTCATGCAAGTAGCACTTTCTCAAAGGCTGATGATTAGCAAACTAACATGTTTTCAATTTTGTAGGACATTTAAAGGCACAGTAACCCTTGCCACACGTGTAATGAGTGCAATAGTGCTCAGAAATACATACAACAGAAAAAATAGTTACAAGATCAGATGAATAAGTACTCTGTACAAAGACAGTTAAAAACTACTGACGTTTTAGACTCAGAACATTTTAAAATTCTCAATAGAAATTGGTACAACACCAAAACATTTATCTGTCCAATGTGCCACAAAGGACACCAAAGGGTTTACAAATAAAGTAATCTTTTTCTTATTTGTCCCTTTTGTGTTTTTTATTCATTGCCCTGGAATGTAGTTTAATTGTGTCCCAGGATAATGCCAAACAAATCCAGTAAATGACAAAAACATAGAGGAAGTATCCTTCCTACTGGGTCAATGTACTTGAACTTAGATGTCTGCCAGACAAAGCCAGGGCAGGCGGCTAGTAGTTCTAAAAGAAAAAAACTAATATAACAGTTACTAAAAAAACAGTACTTATACTGTAAATAAATAGGTATAGAGTTCTATACTTCTATAAATTAGACTTGCACAGTATGAATCCCTGTGTTCTGTGTTAACTGCATGATTCGTACAACTTTGTGTACTGTACTGCTCCTTTTGCTTTGTTAATGTCTCCACTAAGTAATGTTTAATCCTGTCTTTGTAACCTCTGATGTCATGCACGAAAATAGGCAAATGTGTGCCTAGTGCACCTCACCTGGTCAACAAAAACTAAATAAATACATAAAATAAATAATACCAGCATGTACAAGAGACTCAAACAACACTTATTGACTCAAGCATTTTACTTTCAATAAAAGCAGGTCTATCTATCATGGCAACTTTATAAACAAACTCTAGTCAGAGCTGATATAGCTGCACCAAACTCTTATCTGTCTGGGTATCAGAGCGACAGCAGCATGGCTGTCAGAGTGGCGCAGCATGGGTCACGGAGCAGCGGTGACATTGGAGCACCGATTTTGAAGTGGTCAGGATGCCATTCAAAGATGGTGGCAGTGGCGACACTGTGCATGTGTGATACTCGCGCATGTGCAGTGACAGCAGAAGTGCATCTACAAAGTAGTGTGCTGGGGAGGGGGAAATCATGCTGGAGGGAGCTCCATCATGGAGGACAGCTGCAATGGAGTAAGTGCTGTTATGATGTTGCCGCAGCACTGTAGGAGGAAACAGGGTTGCGTTCCAGAGCCAACCCGCTGTTCTCCTACAGTGATGGCATAATGTCTGTGTAGCTCTGCCCATGCAGTCATAAAATGATTCACATCTAATCTACCATTGAGACCTGGGGTCATGGTGGCACCCATAAAACGATCTAATATTGTTCCCATTTCAGCAAAACCTTATGATCCCCCTCCTATTTCAGTATAGGTTTCTTAATCCCTGTAAATCAAACCCGTGTCCTGTATTGTGTGAGTTCTTTTAAGATATGAGCTGCCAAAGCATTATTAGTATCCCCATTTGCAATAGCACTCATATGTTCACTAATTCTTCTTTTAAAGTCCCTTTTGTCTTTCCTATGCAAATTACCACAGCCACATGTGGCAAGGTATATCACTCCTTCAGTACTGCATGATGAAGCCTCTAACATTTACTTCCTTGTTTGTTTTGGGGTTGATAAATGATTTTGTATTAACATGGCAATATTTACAATTAACTTATCTGTGGCATCCTTCTGTTCTATCTGGAAGCCACATATGGTTTCTCTAGTATCAGTTGTATTGAGTATACCACAGTATAGTTTGTTTTTTCTTCAATGTCCAAATCTGGGGTTTATAGTGGAAAGTTACTTCAAACCAGGGTCTTTACTTACTAGGTGCCAATGTTTCCTAATAATCTTTTTATCTCTTTAAATTGTGCACCATATGTAGTAACACAACTGATCTGTGCATCACTGCTCGGTCTGTCCTCTTTTTCTTAAGGAGATCTGCCTTAGGAATTCTGGCTACCTCTTCTTTGGCTTTGGCTACTAAGTCTTTGGCAAGAAGAATCGTCAGTAATTTAGACTTGATTCCTGATTTTTCTGGATGACTTGTGTGAGAATGCCTGTTACATCTGACGTAGGTGGCAATCATTTGATTTCTTCTGTGTCTAGTGCCTCCCCCACACACACACACACACACACACTGATTGCTGGCCCAGTACATGTAAAACCTTTCCCTGGTATCTAGTGTTCCCCCTGCCCACTGATCATTGGCTCAGTCAATATAAAAGCATTCCCTGGTGGCTAGTGGCCCCCCTTGCCCACTAATCACCACACCCTTGAAAGTAAAACAATATCCTGGTGCCTAGTGGTCCCCCCCACCCCAAGCGCTGGCCCTGATATAAAATAATGCAAGCAGTGAGACCACACAGAGTGATATGAGTGGATCCACAGTATGAATGCAACAATTCAAGAAAAGAATATAGCTGGTCTCACGACACTCCACTCAAAAAGAGTCACAGAAGTTTGTTACTTCCAAAGTTCCATCATTTATTCACGTTGAACATCATAAAGACTGCACAAAAACACCCAAAAAAACAAACAGCTACACCACTACAAAACTATCCTACATTTCAAGCCATTTTTCTTGAAAAAGAGCCAGAGTGGATTGAAACGTAGGAGATTTTTGTAGTGGTGTTCATTTTTGGGGGTGTTTTTATGCAGTCTTCATAATGTTTAATGAATAAATAATGGAATTTTTGAAGTAACAAACTTCTGTGACTCTTTTTGGGTGGAGTTTTGTGAGACCAGCTATCTCCTTATAAAATAATAACTCAATGGCATCTAGTGACATCTCCCACCAACCAATCCCTGTCCCCCTATACTATCACATAGTCCTTGGTGTCTAGTGGCCCCCTCTGCACTGTGGGCACCAACCACCCATCCTGCCAACCTCCCCTCACCTGAAGCACCAGTGCCATGGGAGTCCATACGACATCCGGTACAGCCCTCCTCTCGCCTCCTTGGCCAGCCACCATATGGACAGAGAGGGAGCATGCATCATATGTACTGTACAGGGTGTGTGTCCTCTGTACTGTACAGGGAGCATGCAGTCTGTGTACTGTAAAAGGAGCATGTACTCCTTGTACAGTAAACAGGCCAAGTGCGCCCTGTACAGTACAGAAGACATACACTGTATATAGGACATGCGCCCCCTGTTTGTTCATACGGCAGCCAATTGAGGAAGTGAGAAAAGGGCTGTGCTAGTTGCTGTATGGGCTCCCGGTGCACCAACACTTCAGGTAAGGGTGGGTTGGCAGTGTGGGTGGTCAGCACCCATGGTGTGGAGGGGCCACTAGATGCCAGGGAATTTGTGATAGTGTACAGGGATGGGGATCACTGGGTGGGGTGCCACTAAATGCCAGGGAGTTATTATTTTATACTGGGGCCGGTGCTCATAGGGTGGGGAGCACCAGTAGACACCAAGGACAGTATCTTCCTTTCATGGGGACAGTGGTCAGTGGGCAGGGGGAAGTCTACTAGACACCAGGGGAAGTTTTTACATCACCAACCCAGCAAATATTGGGTACCGCACCAGCGATCAGTGGGTAAGAGGTGGACAATGAGATACCAAGGAAAGGCTGCACATGTAACAGACCGGAGCTTGGAGTGTGGGAGGACCTCTGGACACCAGGAAATATTTGAAAGCTTTACAGGCACATGTAACAGGCCAGTGATCAGAGGCTGGGAGATACCACTAGACACCAAGGAATACTTGCTTTCTGTGGGTGTGAGCAGTCAGGATGGGGTGGAGCTGCTTATAGGGGTGCAAACCTGCCACCACGTCCCATGTGAATGTGATCATAGTGGGCAAGCAAGTGACTCCTCAGAACATTGCATGTCCAATGGGCTCATTTGCATGGGGCTGTCTGAATATTATGCTGAGAGCTACTTGTGCTATTAGGTCTGGTGGCACTGTTCCCTGCACTGGCAGAATCCATGTCAGGGCAGTGCTACTCAGCTTAGCAACTGTGCCAACATGCCTCTGTATTCCATTGGATAGCACCAGTGCACTATCCAACTGACCAGAGCATCCTCAGAGTCATGGGCAATGGGAAAGCGCAGCACAAAACTTTGCACTCAGCTTTGGCCATTTTTGAACATCGGGCCCCATATATTGTACCAAATACAGTGCCTTTACAGACTGAGTACAATTCAGTTACAGTTTCAGTTACTGTTTAATGCTTCCAAGTATGGTTGCCACATGGCCATAAACCTGGTTTCATCCTCCAGGAGAATGTAGTGAGGTTTTTCCACCTGCATTCAATTAACCATTAATATTCGTTATTGAGCTTTTCTGGGAGTGGGGGTGGTGGGTGAGGAGTCTTGCCAGCATAATAGTATATTTTTCCTAGCACTAAAAACCCCTAAATTCAATAAGGATCTTACCTTTTCTATTAGTGAAACTAAGCAGCCATAAATCTAATTATTTTTTTAAATTTCAACAGCTTTATTGATTTTATATAAAAAAAACACACACACAATACTGAGTAGACTGTCGAGAAAACAGAAGTTGAGTGCAATGAAACAACCTACTAACCTTCCCCACTACCCTTCCCACCCTCCCTATCAACCTAGGAGTGTGCCCCAGAGAACCGGTTGTAATTATACCTATACATCTGTGTAAAATGAGTACAACGGGTATCAAGAGAGTCAGAACTACATTAATGCAGGTATAAAGCATATAACTTACCCCACTTTGTATCAAAAGATTTAAGCCTATTGCAAAAACTAGCAATTAAGCGTTCAGTCCAGAAATAAAAAGAGAGTTCAGTTAACCACTCATTGTAGGAGATGGCTAGTTGGTCCATCCAATGTTTAAGAACCAGCTTCTTAACCACCATCAATATTAAGGCCATATGAAATCTTCTCTCTTAAACACAGGTGTTAGTGTAAACACCTAGTATGCAGATCTCAGCAGTGAAGAGGCCATCCATCCCCAATAAGGGGTCCATTCTGGTTTGGATTAGCTTCCATAAGGAAGATACTTTTCACAATACCAGAATATATAAAGAGTCCCTCAGCTTTATCACACCTGGAACATAAGGGGAGGAGATGACCCATCTTAGCCAATTTGACAGGTGTACAATACATATTATTGAGAATATGGTATTGAGTGAATCTAAGTCTATACTGAGTATTATATGTATAGAGATCTTTCCACATCTGTTTCCAATTAAGGAGACATCAGGGAACAAGGAATCCCAGACCTTGGAGCGGTTAGAATATCAGGATGGATAGTGGACAAGCAGAACGAGTACATTAGTAAAACAACATGGTTGCATAAGTCTTTGAATCATGTTAGTAGGGACTTAAATCTGAGGGTTTGGGAGTAATCCCAAAGAGTTGTCCTATCAAGTGTCTTAAATGGAAAATCTTAAAAATGTGCACCTGACTAAGATTAAACTTTGATAGAATATCCAGGGAAGAAAGAAGAGAAACATGAGAGTAGAAATCAGCCACCCTGGTGTTCTGTATCTGGGGTAACCATCCCTGTGTGAGAATAGAACCTTCTATCTTAATATTAGAGTTAAAATAATGGGCTGGGAGAAATCTTTGGAAGGAGCTAATTTGAGAGAGGAACAGAACTAAGAAAAAACTTTTATTGCGGTACCGATCGCTGAGTCTCAGAGAGATGCCGGGAGGGACTTCCATGAGAGGCAGAATATAGTCAAGGCAGATAGGCTGTGTGATCAGAAAAGTTGATTTTCAATTGTAACCATGGAGGATATAGTCCCTTCAGGATTGGAGAGCCACTTACCACACTTGGAGAGATGACTAGCCCGTAGTAGTAAAGAGAAAGTTTGGAAGACGGAGTCTGCCCGAGTCCTTGGGGAGACTCAGCTTGAGAAAAGAATGCCTAGGGGATTTATTTAACCATATGAAGTTGGAAATTAGGGAGTGCACATACTGAAAGAAGGAGCGAGGAAGCCAAATGTTCAACATGTTCAAGGGATAGAACAGTCTGGGTAAGATGTTCATTTTAATGATACTAATACGCCCCCACAAGGATAGCGGGAGGGATTCCCACCTTGAAAGGTCCTGTTGTATGGTGGTCACTAGGTCATCCAGATTTAGTTTCTTGGTGAAAGAAGAGTCAGTGGTCAGGTATGTGCCCAGATATCTAATGGAGTTGTTGGACCATCTCATACCAAACTGGCTGAAGTCTGTCTTATGAGTGAAATGGTTAAAGGGAAAAGTTTTGGTCTTAGTGAGATTTAATTTATAGTTGGATAGGCAGCTAAACTGGGATATCACATCCAGGATGCACTCAGGCAAAGCCGAAGGATTGTCTAGATGTAGTAAGATGTCATCCGCACACATTGAAATCTTTAATTCAGAACCACTCACTGGGATTCCATGTATCAGGGGGGTCCTTTTGATGTGTCTAAGGAGGGGCTCTAGGTATAAGTTTAAAAGGGAGAGTGATAAAGGGCATCCCTGTCTAGTACCTGTGAACAGAGGAAAACAAGAAGAGAAGACCCTATTACAATATATTCTGGTTGAGGGAGAGGAGTAGATAACTTGGAGCCATTTTAAGAACATGGAGGGAAAACCCATTTTTAGTAGAGTTGACCACAGAAAGTTCCAATCAACTCTGTTGAAGGCCTTCTCAGCGTCAAGCGCTACTAAGGCCATAGGGGTAAGAGAGGACTGGCAGCCCAAAAAATATTATTCAATTTACGAAGGTGGTCTACGGAGGACCTTCCTGGTATGAAGCCAACTTGTTCTGGGCTGAGTAAGAGCATCCAGACTTTCCTTATTCTTGAGGCGAAAATATTTGTGAGAATTTTAATGTCACAATTTAAGAGTGATATGGGACGGTAGCTGGCTGGGTGTGAAGGTTGCTTGTCTGGTTTGAGGAGAAGAACAATAGTGGCTTCCAAAAGAGATGAGTCCAAGGAGTCAGCTTCAATAATGTATCTATAAAGGTGGAGCAGGAGAGGGGATAGCTCCTTTAAAAGGGTTCTGTAAAAGCTGGAAGGGAAACCATCTGGGCCAGGTGTTTTGTCCAGAGCCAGACCCTTGATTGCTTCCTCAACTTCAAAGAGAAAGATAGGAGAGGACAGAGAAAGCTGATGATGATCAGGAAGACATGAAAGATCAAGCGAGACCAGGTATGAGTCCACCTCCACGGGAATTGGAGGAGAGGAGCGTCTGCCATAAAATTACAGTAGAAGTTCTTGAAGACAGAAGCTACATCTCTGGGGAGAGTTTTAGAAGAACCATCAGAAGCTACAATCAAAGGGATTAACCTAGAGCTCTCTAACTTCCTCAGGGGAAAAGCCAGCAGCCATCTGGCCTTCTCTCTCTGGTCAATATATTTGCACCGGGTTTTTAAAATAGCATACTCTGCCTTTTCATGTTGCAGATCTGCATACTGTAGTTGTTTTGTAAGGAGAGTAGGGTATCTAGGGAGTCAGTTGAGGTACAGGATGAGAGAGATAGTTCTAGGGACCGGATTTGTGACAGGAGGGTAAGAGTTTCGGCCTCCCCCGCTTCTTTCTCCTAGAGGCAAGCTTGATAAATTCACCGCGCAAAAAGCATTTAAGTGAACACCATTCTTGATCAACCCTGGGTGTGGAGTCCTGATTAATCTCAGTGAAAGTCTGAATGAGAGACTGAATTTTGGAAATAATAGCGTTGTTCTTGAGAAGTTGAGTATTTAACCTCCAAGCTGAGTCTCTCTGCATATCAGGGTCAAGAGAGAGAGAGAGAGAGAACTAACCATGCCACAGAGTGATCTGAGATAACTATAAGTTCTATACCTGCATGACAGATACCAGATAGGAGGGGTAGACTAATCAAGATGTAATCTAAATGAGACCAGGACCGGTGGATAGGGGAGCAAAAGGAGTAAAGGCGGTGGGAGGGGTTGAGAATACGCCATGGGTCACGTAGACCTAACATATCTGAAAAGTCTCCCAGGGCCGTTTGGGGAGATGAAGGGAGTTTGAGCAGTAAATACGACCGGTCTAGGTCCTGTGTGGGAGAAATATTCCAGTCCCCTCCTAAAATCAAATGTGCAGGTAAAAGAGGTGCTAATTTATCAGCAAGGTCCATGAGGAATGAGGTATCCCAACCCACAGGGCCATATATACTGCCAGGACAACTGCCTTACGATCTAAGGTACCCTTTACTAGGATGAATCTGCCTCCTGGGTCTGTAATAATCAGGTCATCCTGGAAGGCGCCCCATTAATAGAATGGCAATGCCCTGACTCAAGGAAGAGTCTCCTGCAGCGAAGACCTGACTCACTCCATGACGCTGAAGCCAAGTGGCCTCATGGACTAGAAGATGTGTTTCTTGTGGAAAAAGCACGGGTGCTTTAAGCAATGAGCAATGTTTCAGGATTTGGTATCTTTTGGTAGGGTCTCTAACTCCCCTTACGTTCCAGGTAAAGAATTTGATGATGTTACTCACCATTTTTAATGTCCAAGATAACAGGCAGGCATAAAAGACAAAATGACAGTATATCCCCATAGAGGCACACTCCAATCCACCCTCCACCCACCCGATTACCCCTACCAAACCCTCACAAGGGTGGACTGAATTGACAAGGCAGAGGCAATAAAACATTGAGAGAGGTGCCACACCATTGAGTAAGTAAAACCCACATCTGAATATCCAGTAGCTAGGCACCTAGGGAATACCCCCAAAGCCTGCCCTACCCTCGACAACCTTGAACCCAGCCAGTGAATAAACAATAATTTCTACCCCTTAACCCTTAGTAATCCCACAACATCAAAACTATTTACAAAGCCCCCCCCCCCCACAGAGCCAGACCAAAGTAAAGCACGATGACCGGTAACAGGAGAGGATAATCCCTTTGCATGGTTCTACTCACCTGAAATGACTGAGGTTTGATACACTGGCCCTGATCAACATCCAAAGTGAGCAGACGCAGGCACAACCCCCATAAACCAGAACACGATGCTAGGCAGGGGTGCCAGCAAACCAACCCACAGAGCCCCCCTCCCCATATTCGGTCTACTAAAATCCTGCCCAACAGTCTGGTTCAACTGCATGATAATCAAAAAGGAGAAGGGCTGCTTACCCCATCTGCTCTCCATGCGGTGTTGAATCAAGCAGGACCTTCTCTCTGGAAAATTCAAACTTCTCCCTCTTAGCATTAGATTGGCATTCTCCGCATCCCCTCGAATGTTTGGCTGGGTGGAACAGACCACTATGGGACATAAGAGGGGGTAAGAGGAGGCCAGAGCCTTGAGAGGGTAAATGATCACGGAGCTACTGAAGGGCTAAAGACAGTCGGGTTGATTGGCAGGGATAGTGGACTGACCACACCACTAAAGGTGTCTTTAGCCCTCGGTGTCTGGATAAAGCCTGCCGGCGAAATCTTTATGGAGTGCCACCCCCACACTGCTCCTGCATTCGAATGGTAGGATCTGTGTGAGGGGAACCAAAACAGTGTTGGACAGGTACAGGAAAAATAGTAACCCCAGGAAACAACGACCCAACCAAGCATTCCCTTTTAAAACGCTCTAACAGCCAGTCATACAGAGGATTACCTCTTCCGAAAACCAACATTGTGAGATTAAGGTGGCCAAAATGAGGAGAGCTGGAAGCCTAATTGCAGCCTACTCTACACTCAGGAGCCCACCTCCCCCGACCTTGAAAACCCAGGAAAGGTTAAAAAAAGTTCAAAAAATAAACAGAGAACCTCACAACTGGTAAACTTGTTTACAGAATTCAAGCCTAATATTTAACTAACAGTTCAGGTGTCGGCAAACAGGCTGGGCAGGCACTGCTTCAGGTCTTTCTTAGAGGCTTCTGGGCAGTCCTAGAAAACCCAGGCATCATTTAGCAGGATCTGCAGGTGTGCAGGGTAGGACATTTTGAACTTTATTCCTACAGCTATCACTTTAGAGATGATCGGATGAAAGGCAGTTTATTTCTGCCTGGTCTCTAGGGGCAGATCTTGGGTCACAAGTAGCGGACTGCTTTCCCAAAGGATGGATTGCAGGTCACGGGCCTTGGCGAGCACATGCTGTTTTTCCAGGTAACTTAGGAATTTTAGGATAAGAAGTCTTGGAGGCGCACCTGCAGGGGATCTTGGTTGGAGTGATCCATGTGCCTGCTTGCTCTGATATGCTGAATTGAAGGGGGAAGGCCCCACTACCTTAGCTAACAACTTCTGAATGAAGGTGATGACATTGGGGCCCTCCTCCAATTCTGGTAGCCCAAAGATGAGGATATTGTTCCTGCAGCTCCAGCCCTCGAGATCCTCCATCTTTGCCTGCAATTTGGATAACTGTTGCCACAGCTTGGTGACCTCTGGGTCCAGCCATTCCTTCCAGGACTCCAGTGATTTAGTTCTTGCATCCACATCTACTAACTTGTGGCCCAAGTCCCCCATGTTGGCTCTCAGGGACTTGAGCTCCGAGGAAATATCTGTCAGGGCTTCCCAAAAGGGAAGCAACTCCTGAAGGATGTGATCCTCAGTGAGGAGACCTGAAGAGGCTGATTACAATGTTGAATGAGAGGTTTGAGCACTCTGAGCTTTTGATTTCTTAGGAGCCTTCAAGGGTGAGGTAGGCGGCATGTGGTGCGGCAGGGCCTGCCACATTTCAGCCTTCATCGCGGCAGTTTCTTTGCCTATAGCCATCGGAGAGTCTTCAGTTCAGATGCAGCAAGCAGGCAGGCACTGTAAAATAGTTAGAAAGGCTTGATTTAACTGTTAATTACTCTGAATTAAGCAAGATGGAGAGAAGGGAGGAGAGAGCTCCTCTAGAAGGCCGCTACCAGTCTGCAGACATCATGTGATCTCCCCATAAATCTAATTATAACATGGGTAAGAACATTCTAGTCACCTGATTGGCAAAAAGCGTAGTACAAGAGTGTAAATATCTGGCCATTAAAGAGCCTTAATGGACTCAACCCCAAACTCTTCCATCTCTCTGCCCCTGCCATTGCACTACCTATCACCTCCTCTCTTTCTCCCTTGCCTCTGTCCCCAATGCTTGGAAACAGGCTACTGTCATACCTATTCCCAAAGGAGACTCCACCCACCCTGGTAACTACCATCCTACCTCCCTGTTCCCCACCTTAGCTAAACTGCAAGAACACCTTGTGTTGACTCAGTTGTCCCTCTTCCTTGACTCCTCCTCTTTCTTCACCCCCTTCCAGTCTGGTTTCAATAAATTCGACTCCACCTCCTCCTACCTTCTTCAGCTCACTGACTCCATTCTCTCAGGCATGGATCAGGGCCATATCACCTCAGCCATCTTTGTCAACTTGACCAAAGCCTTCAACACCGTATCCCACCCCCCTTCTCCTTGACAATCTTAAGGAAGTGGGACTCTTCAACTCCTCAACAAATTGGTTCTGCTCATACCTTGTGGGTAGGACTCAGTCTGTTAGGATCGGTGATTCCCTATCCCCCCACTCCCTATCAGTACTGGTGTCCCCCAAGGGTCTGTCCTTGGTCCGATACTCATTTTGGTCTTCCTTTATGACCTCTCTGCTGCCTGCTCCTCTGCATCCATCCACACATATGCAGATAATACAGTAATATTTACCTCTGGTTCCTCTGCCTCTGGTCTTATGGCCAAACTCCAGCTGGACTTCAACAATGTTTAGCAGTGGTTCCGGTCTAAGCAGCTATCACTCAATGCCAAGAAAACGGTCTCCATGACCTTTGGCGCTGGATAGAAGCCCACAAAGCTTAGTGCCCTCCCCTCCTTCCAGCCACAATTGATGATGTTCCCTCATTTAAGTACCTAGGAATCTGGCTTGACCATCACCTTGACTTTTCTGGGTATGTGGATGCCATCCACAAAAAACATCACCCTGTACTCGGTGCGTTATTCAGGAATAGAGATTACATTCCTCTTCCTGCCCATTGAGCTATTGTCCAGAAAATGATTCTCCCCATCTTCAACTTTGGTGATATTGTCTACAATGTCACTTCTAAGACTACCCTAGCCAGACTGGACCCTCTTTTTCCCTCCTTCTACAGGTCTGCTTTGGACTGTCTGCCCCACACCCACCATTTCTCTTTCTATTCCTCCCTCTTCCTTCCCTCCCTAGAAGCCAGACACCTCTCTCACTGTATTTCCTTTGTCTTTAAATACTGGATAAGCTCCCTCTCCTCCCCTCCCCTCCTGCCTTGCCTCTCTCCTCTCCACCCCATCCTCCTCTTACACCTTTTGTTAACTCTGGCTATCATTCCTTTGCACTCCCTTCTAGAAAAACATCAGCTGGCCAGGTTGCTTTCTCTTTCTGTTTCCCCAAACTATGAAATTTCCTCCCCTAAACATCTGCTCTGTCTTTTCCCAGCGTTCCCTCTCCTCCCTACTCCACAACTTCTCTGCCCACACCTACAATTGCACCTGATAGCTGTTCCTGTTCCTCTTCTTTCTACCTGCTACCTATAACTTCTCCCAATCCCGCCCTTGACCACCTCTCTGCACTTTAAATCTGTTCTTCCTCGAAACCCATTGGGTGACTTTCTCTGTTTCCTCCTTCTTACAGCAGTATTCACTTCATGTGTACCTCCTTGCTACCCACTGAGTTGCAGTTCTCTTCTCCAGCTTGCATAAATTGCACAAATATTGTATAAATTGCATATATGATTATAACTTAGTGTGTGTTACTTAGTCCTTCTACCTGCCATGTAATTATTGCTTGATTGTATACTTTATATATTAATATGGCCCCTGTTCCCACTTTTTGCGGGATAAGAGTGGTTTCATGCATGTTCTGCTCAAGAGAGAACAGTGAAGTGAAACTGAGTTGTTCTGATTCAAGCAGAAGGCAAGTGAAACCACTCTTATCCTACAATGAGTGTCAATGGGAGACATATTAATATATTATGTATCGAGCCTGACCAATGTTATTTTTATTTAAACTGTCCTGGAATGTGCCCATTTCCAGGACATATGTGCATGAGATGCTCTTCACAGAATAAGAGTGTCTCATGCGCAGGGAAAAGGAGTGCTCTGATTGGTCAGAGCACTCCATCGATCTGTAATACTCTCCATGTAATTATTGCTTGATTGTATATATAGAGAATAATACATATGTAGGGAGTTGATATGGGTTTTTACACACCCAAGTTGTGATAATATAGCAAACCTCGAGCCCGAGCTCGAGGGTTTAATATCACCATTCAACCAGGGTGTGCAAAAAACCCACTCTACCTTAATAATGATGTTTTTTTATTTGTTATGGGCCACTGGTGACTGCGTACTTATTTATTTCACTACGAGGGTGACACGAGGCCAGCATCCTACTTCCTTGCTAGTAGGCACGCTGACATCACATAGCGTGCTAGCATGAGTGGCGTGCCTACCAGTAAGAAGAAGCGCTTACCACGGGGTCTCCACGGTGCTTGAGTGCTTTGAATCTGTTTACTGTGGAATGCGAGTGCTGCAGGCTTCTTGGCACAAGGCTGTAAAAGCGGGTTGATATGACTTTTTTCGTATCAACCTGTGGGTTGATACGACTTTTTAAAGTAATTGAAAATGGGTTGATAACAAGGATCACCAGTTATTATATTACTCTCCTCTTCTCCTTCTCCTCAGGATGCATCTAGAAACGAGCTGTTATCAACTCAGTATGTCTTTCCTGGTGAAACTTTTAAAATAAATTAATAAATAGACAGTGGCACAAAACTGTTTAACTACTTACTGTAGCACAGTGAACCAACAACATACTATTGTGTATGAGACTAGAGAAAGCACAATATGCCTCACAGGAGCAAGAAGTAAAACTCAAAGAGTTCTAGTCACCATTGATAACTGCGATAGAAGAGGAGGTAATCACAGTGGGATGAATGTGCCTCATCTGACTACTCCCTCAAAGGACAAAATCATAGTATTTGGCAAAATGTGATACTATAAGTAACACACTGTTATGTATAAAGATGACTGATGCATCAATTGGGTTGAGTTCTCTGTCACTGTAGTATTGCCAAATGTACTGGTGTATCATAAAATGTAACATATTTGTGTCTCAGTCTGGGAATGTTCATAATCTATATATAGAAAATGATACAAAAGAATTTATAAAACAGCTATTCTTATGTGTTGATTTTTCCAGCCAAATCTTCTAGATATCCCCTAAAATCTCTAGTTTTTTTTTTTTTGAGGAGGGGATTACGTGATTTCTTCAGCTTTGTTGGGAGTAATTCAAAGACAACAAAAAAAACCAGGAACCTTGGTAAATTGCTTTTTTTTTTATTTTTATTAACAGTACTCACTGAGACACTCAATCAGGAGCACAGCTGGTACCTAAATATCCTGGGCTACACATGAGTCAGAAGTGATAGAGAGACCACCAAGGGGGCCGGGGGAGTGGTGATGTACGTTACAGAGGGTATAACAATAATGGAAGAGAGAGCAATCCCAGAGGGAGAGGGAATAAAATCATTCTGATTACAGCTAGTAGAGGGGAGTATACAACTGGAGTAATGTAAAGGCCACCCAATCAGGAATAGACCCGGTATGAAGCTATGGATCAAGAAATTGCTAAGACAGCAGACAAGGCTAGAAAAGTGATCATGGGAGATGTCAATCTCCCAAACATAAACTAGCAAAAGAATGCAGCAAGCAACTAAAAAAAGCCAGAGATTTATTTACTCAATAAGGCTAAACATGGAGGGCATTACCATTTAGATGAGACCAGTAAGGCCCTGTAAAGTGGGTCTTTCGACTATTATAAACCTTCTGTTTGGGTCTTTACATTAAACTAAAGTTAAAAAGTCATTCTTTAATTTATAAACTGTCAGAGATCTATGTGCATGGAAAAGCCCCTGCATTCTGTTTATACTAGTGGTTCATTACCAGTGAGAAAAGGACCGCTAGTGAACAATCAGAATGTGGGATTCTATACTCAACATTCCATGAGGTTTATAATACAATGATGCAGGACGGTTTCCTCACACAATGGCTACACAATCCAACAGAAGAAGGCAATATTGGACCTAGTTTTGAGTAACCAGGACATAATCAAGAATATTAAAAATGCCCAGTGGCCCAGTGGGGACTTGACTTCTACAATGAGTTCAGGACAAGGTGTTGGGGGCCAGGCCTGACCACAGGAGTTGCTGCTTGGCAGGGCATGGTGGTTGGGGAGAGCTGACATTATGCCACAAAGTGCCGTTGTGACCCTTGCAGTGGGCCAAGGGAACTTACTACCTCAAGAGGGAATTGCTGCATGCAGTAAGGCACCAGATGACTATGTGCAGGCCAAGCGGAGGAGGGAGGGTGGGAGAGGAGAAACACTGGGGAAAAACCCAGGTTCCACCCATGTGATGTCCTGGGTTCTTTGCCCCCCCTGGATCCAAGTGCCTTCTGACACTGGATCCTGGTCCACACTGGGGGATAATTTGAGGGGTGAGGATGGCCCTCCCCCCAGAGCTACCACCATGAGAGAAGACAAAGGAAACATCAGCTGGCATGTGTCCTAGGGGCAGGGGGTCAAGAGGTCTGATCAAGGTACATCCTGGGTACCAGGGTATAGATCTGATAGAGTAGGTAGTTGAAAAAATAGCTGCACACTGGAACAGTGGGGGGGGGGGTGCAGGTTTGGACTGCCAGTCCACACAATAGTCATTTAGCATTCACCACACTCCCAAGCAAGCCACACTGGTAGGCACAAAAATGTGCTTTAAAATAATTTTATTGTAGAAGTATGTCCAGAGTAGTTGACTAGATAGCCATGCCCCAGTGCTTCAACCCTATGTGGGTCTTCATCAGGAAGCAGATCTATCCATATCTGATGGAACATGGTCGGGGAGAAACAATAAATTAAAAAAAATGTCTATAGGATTAAACAACAACAGCTACACTGATTTTAAGACAGTGCTAGAGAACAAACACAACATTACCAGTATCCCAGTGCAGGAATTCAGGGAGAGTGACTATATAGAGAATAATGTATAGGCAGGTGGTTATTATGAGAATTTTACACACACCCGAGGTGTGGGATGCCTCATAAACCCCGAGAGCGAAGCCCGAGGGGTTTATATAGGCATCCACATCGAGTTTGTGTAAAATTCTCATAATCTCTTCCTACTATACTATTTTTATAATTGCTGGTCACAATTTTTTTAGCAATAATCTGTTCAATTTGCAAATAAATGAGTAAGGCAGTTGTGGTATAATGAAGAATTCATTTGTGGTGGTTGTATAACATTGCAGTTTTTTATTATTTTAAAATGTGTTGGAAGAGAAGAGGAAAGCATTAGGTCACCGTGGGTTAGGGAGTGTGTGAAAGTGGGAGTGCTTTCTTTTTTTTTTGTGTGGTACAAAACAAATGTACAAATACTTCCACCACATTTATTCTCGATACTGTCAACAGACTCACATTTCCGAGACTCGGGTAAAATGTAGCCATAAAAAGCATATTTGAACCTTGAATTTAAAGGATGGCTCCTCAGAAAGCAGTTGGATAGCTAAAAAGTTAAATAAGAGAATACGAGGGGAGCTTCGCAATGGCAAAGAGTTGGTTTCCTTAGTGACTGAGCCACCCAAGACGTCACTATTGAGATGTCATCACTCCTCTTCGGGAGCATGATTTCAAGAGGCTCAGCCCCCTCCTTCTCTATTGCTCATCAAGGAGAGAGCATTTTAATGTTCTGGTGTCCAGAGTAATGACGACCGCACTTAAATGAAGTGTAACTTCAGATAATTTGTAGTGTAAAAAGTAAAGTTAATAGTGACGTCCGCCTTGTGCATTGTGGTAACCAGCCAAAACAGAGGACTGCATTAAAAAAACACTTTTGGTGCTGCAGTGATTGAAAACAAAGTACAGGAAAATACCCTTAGAAAAAATTACTTGGGTCAGTGCAGTCTACCTATTCTAAGTGCAGCCTTTTGAAGTAACAGAGTTTAAAAAAAAATAATTTAATGCTGCTTGGTTTTGTGTTGTGTCTGACAGAACAATGCTGGATCTGACAGGACACCCCTAGCTGCGAGACCGTGAGTCAGTTAGTTGTTTTGTTCGCTCTGCAGTTCTTTGTGTCTCGCGCTGTGCTCTAGAGCACAGTGGCGCGTGTTTGCCGTTATAACAGGCTGAGGTAGTTATAACGGCAAATTATAACTCGATTTTTGTATGAAAAAAAATTGTGGCCAGTAATTATAACCAAATAAAGTTTATAATAGGTACACAACTAGTAGGCTCACACAAGGAGAAAGGGGCAGAAAACAAGTGAGCAAGAATAATAAAAAAAACCAATACAATGGGCCACTTGACTTTGTGTGAGGTATGTAAAAAAAAGGTCAAAAGACACAAGAAACCCCTGTGGTTCACTACTAAGGTAAATCTGGCAGCGAGTGACAAGTACAGGGAATTCAGGAAATATAAGATGGCCCAAACTTTAAAAAAAGGGCACAATACAAAGGGGCAGTCAAGAGGAAGAAACAGCACTCTCCACAGGAAATAACACTACTTCTGTAGCTGAAATTAATAATAAATGTAATCCACATTCTGCAGTTTAGGCATTACAAGTCACAAAGTCAAACGTGCTGCAGCAAGGGAAAACGGCCCAAGCACTTTGTCCTAGTCCAAGTGTAGGATGAAGCACCGGGGTAGGTTTTCTTACTGCAGTACTTTGGCTTTGCCATCTGTGTCTCCAAAACTGCTGAACTGTGAATTGTAGCAGTGTTGTTTTTTTTTCCTGGAGTACACTCTTCCTTTCTTTTCACTCGTCTACATTACTATAGCAGCAGAAGAAAACTAAGGCTCTGCACACAAATTTTAATAATAATGCTAGTGCAAATTTATTTCGACAGGGCTTGGTCTTGTCAGGCACCCTGTTGAAATAAATTTGCACTAGCATTATTATTGAAATTTGTGTGTCGAGTCTTATATTTCTTTTGCCTGTATGAGTTGGCAAGCTCTGCTCAAGCACCACCAAACTTCCTGAGCACAGTTTTCCAGAGTTTTGTTTTATTACTACAGCAGCACCTGGCTTTCCATACGGTTCCACTTGGTAGGTCTTTTTTTCTTCTTTTGACATAATATAAGGGGAGACTGGCCATTAGCAAGGACACCATAACAAAGGCTAAAGCAGGCTTAGAAGAAAGAACTACAGGGGGAGATAGGACTTGCAAGACTTTTCTCAGATACTGTACGCAAGCAAGAAAAGCAACGGACAGAGTAGACAGGCTAAAAAAGATAAGGTATGTTTCAAGGAGAACAGGGACAAAGCTAACATACTGAATAACTATTTCAGTTCAGTGTTCACAGCTGAAAGAGATGGGCCATTACCCAAGAGCAAAAATAGATACCAGGGAAATGAGGGGGAACGTGGTTATTTGATATATTACTGAGGGGAGAGTCATGAAAGGTCTTCAAGAACTGACTGTGAATAATCCCCAGGTCAAGACTAGATACACCCAGGGGTGCTAAAAGTGTTGAGCAAGTCACTGGCAGCACCTCAGACAAGACTTTGTAAAAAGTCAATACATACTGGGGAAGTACAAGCTCACTGGAAGACTGCAAATGTGGTCCCCCTGCACAAGACTAAGGACAAAACAATCCTAGATATTATAGGATAGTAAGTCTAATATCAGTTGTAGGGAAACTAATGGAAACTATCATCAAGGAAAGGACAGTGGACTTTTTAGTAGTATTAAGTCTTTATTGATCAACTAAAAGCCATTTCAAATAATTTATACATAAATTACAACATCCATTTATATTGAATACATAATCACACATTACAAAACGAAAGACTACAGTTTACATTTCTTCTCATGGGATTGTGAAACAATACATTACTAAAAGTCATACGGTGCTAACTATCAACAACCCATCGTAAGTCATTTAAAAAGGTTTTTGGTTTTGTTTTCATTTTCCAATGAATAACAGTGTTCAAAAACTTTACACATTTCATTGTAAGGAGTATGTCAGTTCCAGACAAAAGTCAGTTTAATTATTCAAATGGAGGATCTAATGAATTTGCAAAAAAAAGAACATAGCAATTTTTTCTGGATGTCCTTGAACAGAGGACAAAACATGATGGCCCCTATGCACAATTAGGGCATAGGGACATGCAAAGTGCCCACACCCAGCCTGCAACCCTGCATCCCGTGGACAGGTGCGCCCATACCAGCATTCACCAATACTGGCCACCTGTCCGTGGCTCCTCCCCCCGGCACGCAGGACTCCGCAGGGTGGCCGGGGGGAGAGTCAGCATCCTGAGTGGGCATCCAATGGGATGCTCCCCTGGGACCCATAGTGGATCTCATGAAACATAGAAACATAGAATTTGATGGCAGATAAGGACCGCTTGGCCCACCTAGTCTGCCCATTTTCCTACCTAACAGATAAGCTGCAGATCCTAATTAACCAACAGCTTACTTCCTCCTCCCCACTAGGACTGCCTTATGTCTGTCCCATGCATTCTTGAATTCTCCCACTGTTCTTGACTCCACGACCTCCTCAGAGAGGCTGTTCCAGGCATCCACAACCCTCTCTGTGAAAAAATACTTCCTCACATTACCTCTGAGCTGTCCCCCCTCTATCTTCAAATTGTGTCCCTTGTTCTTGCACATCTCTTTTTCTGAAAGATGCCACCCCCTTGGACTTTGTTGATTCCCTTGAGGTACTTGGAAGTTTCTATCATGTCTCCTCTCTACCTCCTTTCCTCAAGGGTATACATATTAAGCTCCTTTAGTCTTTCTTCGTATGTCTTCTGGTGCAGACCCTGCACCATTTTGGTTGCCCTCCTCTGGACAGCCTCCACTCTGTCTATGTCTTTGTGGAGATGGGGTCTCCAGAACTGCACACAGTACTCCTGATGAGGTCTCACCAACTGTCTGTACAGAGGGATAACAACTTCCTGTTTTCTACTATTGGTGCCTCTTCCTATGCATCCCAGTATCCCCAGTCTTCCTTACTGCCTTCTCACATTGCTTGCCCACCTTTAGGTCATCTGATATAATTACTCCCAGGTCCCTTTCCATTTTTACTGTTGTCAGTATCTCACCCCCCATTGTGTACTCTTGCCCTGGTTTTTGTTTCCCAGGTGCATTACCTTGCACTTCTTTGCACTGAATCTGAGCTGCCATACATTTGACCATTCCTCCAACCTTGCCAAGTCCCTTCTCATCCTTTCCACTCCATCTGGTGTACCAACCCTGTTGCAGATCTTTGTGTCATCTGCAAAGAGACATACTTTTCCTTCCAGTTCCTCTGCAATGTCACTTATAAAGACATTAAAAAGGACCGTTCCCAGTACTGAACCCTGCGGTACCCCACTAGTAACCCTCCTTTCTTCACTGTGGACTCCATTTACTACTACCCTTTGCATCCTGTTGTCTAGCCAATTATTTATCCAGGCTACCACCTTGGGACCCACCCCAAGACTGGCTAACTTGTGTATTAATCTTTTGTGTGGGACTGTATCAAATGCCTTGCTAAAATCTAGGTAAGCCATGTCCACAGCCCCTCCCTGGTCTACTATTTTGATCACCCTGTCAAAGAACTCTATTAGATTCATCTGACACAACCTTCCCATTGTGAATCCATGCTGCCTTGGGTCCTGTGCCCCACTGGCCTCTAGGTACTCAACAATTCTTTCCTTCAGAAGTGATTCCATCATTTTACCTACCACTGAGGTCAAACTAACTGGTCTGTAGTTTCCTGCCTCTGTCCTGCTCCCTCTTTTGTGAAGAGGAATCACATCCACCCTCCTCAAGTCCTCAGGTACCATCCCATCCTCCCATGATTTGTTAAAGAAAGTAGTCAGCGGTGTCATTAGTTCTACCCTTAGTTCTTTTAGAATTCTTGGGTGAATCCCATCAGGCCCCATTGCTTTGTCCACCTTCAATTTTATTAGTTCTTTCAGAACCATTTCTTCTGTAAATGGACTGGTATCGACCCTCGTCTTCAGAGTGTTTCTCTTGTTTGGTTTAGTTACCTCCCCCCTCCTCTTTCTTTGTGAATACTGAGCAGAAATATTCGTTCAGTATCCCTGCTTTTTCAGTGTCACCCTCTACCCACATTCCCTCCCCTTTATTAAGCCTCAGTATCCCTCCTTTGGTCTTTCTTCTCTCCCTAATGTACCTATAAAAGGTCTTATCCCCCCTTCTTAACAGAGTTGGCTATCCTTTCCTCGGTTTGGGCCTTTGCTATTCTGACTGCCTTCCCAGCCTCTTTCTGCTTTAACTGATAAAGTTCTCTGTCCTTCTCCTTCTGTGTTTCCTTATATTTCCTGAATGCTATCCTTTTCTCCTTAACCTTCCCTGCCACCTCTTTTGAGAACCATAGCGGTTTTTCCTTCATTGTGTTTTGTTGATTTGCTTTACACAAAGGCTTGTTGCCTCTGTGATGGCTGTTTTGATTACTCTCATTGTTCCTCCACCCTCCTTCTTGCCTGTTTGCTAGTGCTTTTCAGAGCACTCTCTCTTTTCGAAGTCAGCCCTCCTAAAGTCCAATACTCTTGCTTTTGTATGGCTTGATTTGTGCTGTGTTTATCGTGAACCACACTGTTTGGTGGTCGCTTGTTCCCAGATGGCTACCCACTTCTAAATCTGAGATTCTTTCTCCGTCCCCATTTGAGAGTACCAGGTCTAAGATTGCTTCCTCCCGAGTGGGTTCCAGTACTAGTTGTCTGAGGAATGCCCGCTGTAGGGCATCAAGAATGACCCTGCTCTTGGATGTGCCTGCAGCAAAGGTGCTCCAGTTAACATCTGGCATATTCAGGTCCCCCATCAACAATATCTCCCCTTTTTCTGCCATTCTAAGGAAGCCTTCTATCATTTCCTTGTCCATTCCCTCCCCCTGATATGAGGGTCTGTATACAACCCCCATGCGGATTGTGGTGCTATTTCCTGTCTCCAGGGTGACCCAGAGTGTCTCATCTGCTCCCTGTTTACTCTTTAGTTCTGTTGCTTTGATCCCTTCCTTTACATAAAGAGCTACTCCTCCTCCTCTTTTACCCTCCCTGTCCCTCCTGTAGACTGTGTATCCTGGTATGTTGACATCCCAGTCATGGTTCTCTGTGTACCATATTTCTGTGACTGCCACAATATCCAGGCAACCCTCTTCCATCAAAGCCACTAGTTCAAGGAGCTTGTTACACAGACTACGGGCATTGGTACTCATCACCCTCCACTTTTTGATGACCTTACCCCTTTTAGCCACATTCCTGTCCTTACTGCCTTTGCCTTTTTTTACATTTACTTCTGGCCTGCTCCCTAATGACTTCTCTACCTTGGTGTTTACCTCACTAATTACTGTTGTCTGTGGGGGGAGGCTGGGATTTCCCTGCTCCTTTTCAGTGCCTCCCCCCTTGGCTAGTTTAAATGCTTGCCAATGAAGCATTTAAACCTGTCACCTAAGATCCTGGTTCTCCCCCCCCCGGACAGATGCAGACCATCGAGCCAGTATAGGTCTGCATCCCTCCAGGTGGCTCCCTAGTCCCCAATGAAGCCAAAACCCTGAGCTCCACACCAGTTTTTCAACCATTCATTGAATTCCCTGGTGAGGAGTACCCTAGCATCACCCTTGCCATAGACAGGCAGCACCTCCGAGAAGGTTACTGTATGCGCTACTTGTCTAAGGCCACTCCCCAACTCTACAAACTCCTCTTGCACTGCTCTGATCCCATTCCTAGCCAGGTCATTTGTCCCTAGGTGGACAATAACATCCGGCTCCCTCCCTCGTGCAGCTGCTCCCATGATCCTGAGGATTCGCTTCCTGTCCCTCCATGCATGAGATGGCACAGGTCCAGGGCTGTGCATGCCAATAGCATGCACCCGGACCTGCACAGCACCCTCCGGTTCTGGTGCTGCCTCACATGGCCTTGGTGGGCACCTGCCCATTCAGCTGCCCTTGCCACCTCCTGCTGCCCAGCAGTCAGGGGCAGTACGGTGTGCCCTGTCCCAGTCCCCCAGTGACTGGATGCCTGTGTTCATGGGGGCACACACTGGGTTACATCTGGTCCCAGCTAGCGTACCCAGCACCCCCCCTCCGCACCCCTGCAACCAGCACTATGTGTCTTTGTGAATGACATGTAGTGCCGGTCCGCCCCTCATCCACCCCAGGCTGGGTTGCTCATCCCGTGCAGCCAGGGATCGGGCGGTGTGTTACTGCGCCCCCCCTTGTGCATCCCACATGGGGGGCACAGTTGGTGCAGGGTGGCTACTTACCCCAGATACGCGTGCATAGCCACTCCACACCATTTGTGCATAGGGGCCAATATGAGTAATATCCTCCAGATTATGAAGTCTACATATGCATAATGTTGCTTCATAGGAATTACTGTTTCCTATAAACCTATCTCGAAGCATATTTGAAACAATCATTTGAAATCTAAACCTCATAAAGTTTTTCCTTAACTCAGGGGACTTAATATATTCAGGGCATTCTTCAAATTTATGAACTTTTTTGTGGATTTTTGGGAAGATAGTGGACTTGCAGACAAAAGCCAGCATGCTTTTACAAGAGGAAGATTATATCAGACTCAAATGATAGACTTTTTTCAACATGGTGACACACATGGTAGACAAAAATTAGGCAGTAGATATCCTATACTTCAGCTTTAGTCAGGACTTCAGTTCAGTGCCACCTGGGAGCCTTAACAAGAAGTAGGGCAAATGGGGCTGGGAGAGAAACTCATTAGATCATTAGGCAACCTACTAGCAGACAGAATACTGAAAGTAAATGGAACAGTAAATATCTAAACATAAGAAAGATGACAACAGGTGTCCCACAGTGGTTGGTGCTGGGGCCAATACTGTTCAATATGTTCATCAGTGAAACAGACCAGCAAGGTCTGTCTGTTTCAGATGACACAAAACTGGAGATGTGGACACAGAACATTGAATAAGAAGGCTGGGAAGAGCTTCAAACAGTGGTCCAGTGTCTGTCAGCCAAAATTTAATGCTAAAAAATGTAAAGTGATGCATACTGGCAAAAGGAATCCACAAGTATAGCAGAGATGGAGTTTCGGTGGAATCCTCACTTGAGGATAAAGCACCAGGTGTAATGACAAACAATAACCTGAAAAAATTCAGTCAGTGTGAAGAAGCATATGTGAGTGAAAACTATTGGGATGTACAGTATCAGATGAGGCCACATTAAACAAGGAATCATACCACTTTACATTTCACTGATCAGACTGCATCTAGAACACTGTGTGAACATTTGAAACCCACATCTAAATAAAAATAGATATGGATGAACTTAATACAGTGAAGGCTGACTAAAATAGAGTTCGGGTCGCACCTGGAAACGAGTCTCAGCTCAGTGTGCCTTCCGAAGTAACCAAGATTTTAAATAAATAAATAAATAAAAATAGTACAGGGGTAGTGAAACAGGAACTACTAGGAGAGGCTGACAGGCCTTAACATGCACTTATTAGTGGAGAGGAGGAAGAAAAGGCACACGGTAGAGACCTATAAATACTTGGGGGGATATAGTAGGATGAAAGTCATTGAACTATTCAAAATGCAATGTCAGGCAAACACAGCAGGTCATAACCTCAAACTGTCATGAGGAAAAGTCAGGAATGTAAATAAGTTTTTGTTTACTGATAGAAAGGTGGACCAGTGGAACAGACTGCTCCATGAAGTAAGCAATAAGACACAACAGGGTATGTGTTAGACACTTTAACACATGGCTAGGAGGCGTAGTCAGGCACGAGGCCACCAGCCGAGTGCGTCCAGCCTCCTAGCCGTGTGTTAAAGTGTCTAACACACAGACCCTGGACTGGTTTATTGCACTTATGAAATGGTCACCTTAATTTTAGAAGATTGCCAAAATTAAAATTATTAGAGGTTTAGTAAAATGCTATGCTTTGTGTTCATTTTAAATAAATAGTTCCTCTGCGTTTAGTTGACTGTGTTTTGCCCCCTCTCTGAAGGATTTTTGTCCTCGTAAGGCTTCTGTAAATGTGTGGGGTTTTTTTCACGTTGTTGTTATGGCAGTAATCCACACACACACACACACACACACACTCCCCAAGATGTTTCAGTCTGATTTCATTTTTTATGAGGAGTAAATATAGTGACTGGCCTATTCATTTATTTTTGTGCATGTTGTTGCAGCGCCCAGCACCAGGGAGGAGATGCAGGTAGTGTTTCGAGGACACGGGTGAAGCAGGTTTAGGACTACAGAGTGGAATGGCAGAGTACTGTCTTTTGTAATATTATGAATTTGCAGGGAGCTTGTTTGAATTCAATTTAAAAATTAGCAGACAGGTAAGGGAGGAGAGTAGTGAGCGGCCGGTAGACTGGCTGTTGAGGCGCATAAGCGGCGAGCTGAAGGAAGAGCAAGCACAGCTGGCATAGTGAGCGGGCGAAGTTAGATGTGCGATGACATTTTTATTTTTGTATGCATTTAAAACAGAATGCATACAAAAAATAAAAAGCATGCCACGCTGTTGTAAGGGATGAATGTAGCGAGCGTCCATCAGGTCGGCCGTTTAGGAGATCGAGCACAGTTGGCAGCAGTGGTGACACAATCAAGATGGCTGATTTTTTTTTCTCAACATTCTATTTGGGCACTTCTCTAGGATCAGTGCCCAGCTGGCATAGCCTGATCTTGTTTGTGTGGTGTTAGACATATTAACACACTCATACGACCCAATAGGAATGCTTGCTTGCTGCCAGCCGTTTCATAAGTTGTAAATGCTGGCCCAGTAGCAAACTTCAAGATCAGCTAGGATAAACACAGAGGGAGTGGTTAAAGCAACAGCATTTGTTAGTCACCATAACATTCTTTTTTCAGCGGTTATATTTGTCTGGCAAAAACACCAAGATATTCATTTTTCTTTTCCTTTTTATTCATTACTGAATCAAGATATAGGAGCTGGAAGTTTTTAGAGGTTCCAACTCCCTTGTCATGTTCGCCTTGTAAAAATTAAATATCTTGGTAAAGTGTAGGTCTGTTTACCATTGGAAATGTGCGGTACTGTAAAATCATCAACACATCTGTATTATGCATCTAGCATGTACATTCAACAGGTAACCTCAGCAGAAGAGATTTTTGTAAAAATTGTGAATGCCAGCCATCTGGAATGAAATGAGTCATTAATTACAACATTAGTTGTAAAAAGCTGTTTTAACAATATCTGAGAAAACTAAAAATACACTGAGTATGAAGCTAAGGATGTCAGAAATACATTCTGTTCTTTTTTTTTCTTCTTTTCCTTTTTTTCCGATTTTTCTTTTTTTTTTCATATCATAGTTATCCTCCTGGTGGTCTGGCAGCTTGTGCTGGCCATCCGTCACTGGTCTCTGTGGTCATTCGGGACACTTCCTCCTCTACCCCAGTGGAACCACCAGAGCCGATGCAAGGAGTTTCATCTAGCCATTGCCCCTGATTTTCCACTTTTTCTCCCTGTTCTCTGGAGCCCCCAGATGAGGTCAGCATGCATGTGTGGAGGCACGCACACACACATTGAACTGAACCGACTCCTCTCCGTCCACCCCTGGCCTAGTGCCTGGCTCCATGCCCTGTCTGCACCACCATCATGCCTCCACATGGTGGCAGTCAAAGGTGGGGAGAACCAACCTCCCCTATCTGGGAAAGGAGAGATGTCAGCGACTGCTCAATCCTCACCCAGCCCTCCCCCTCTGCTTGTTCACAAACATGGATCGCTGGCTTGGTGAGCGGTAAGGCATCCAGTGCCTCAGCCCTCTATGCCACTGAGCCAGCTCAGAAATACATTTTTGCTAAAAAAAAGTTTGTGGCTAACAAATACTGCTGCTTTAAGGGAAAGCATACTTACAAAGTGTCAGTAAAAGAAGGTGGAACTAGAAAGATGTTAGATAGAACAAGGCCTACTAGATGGAAGAAGGTCCTTATTTGTCCTTTCCCATCTATGCAAGATTGGTCCATTCAAAGTTTGAGTTAATGGGAGCTGTAGCCACTGTTTCAGGAATGATGATATTTGACCTAATGGGGCAAAGTATGCTCATATAACCAAGCTACATTCCTGCATATTTGCACTCCTAAATAGCTAATGCTTCATTTGGGCATGTCAAGCAAACAGTATATTGAGTACTCCATACTCAGAGTCTGCTTTAAAAGCATAGTTTCTAACTTACCCCATTTGCACCCACTAATACTGTATCCACTCATTTACATATAATGCCACATGGCACTGCTGCTTGGGGGAATCCATCCCACTGTATGAGTGCCTTAGTATCGTGCCTAGCAAAAAAGTGTTGAAGTGCAATTAAGCAACAATTTGCCTTGTTTAGTGCCTTTGCACTTTTTGTAATACACAGTGTATATATATATATATATATATATATATATATATATATATATATATATACACACATATATATATGTATATATATGTGATATATATATATATATATATAGGGTCTCAAGTCTTTTGTTTAAATGCAGTTTGTATTGATGATGGACACTAGAGCAAAAATGAGTGTCCTTATGTTTTGTACAAGGAGTTACGTTTTTATACTTCATCTTTCCCTCTTGGAGCAGAGTGAGAAAGAAATAATGGTTTGGGGAAACTTTAAAATATAGGTACCATGGTTATTTTGAAAAATCTTAATAGCTGGAATGTACTTCTAACCCTGGGAATCCCTCACTTATGGTTTCACAGTATGCATCATTCTCCACAGAGACAGATGCCCCAGATTCAACACTATTCTAAGAATTTAATCTTAGAATTAGAATGTGTGTTTGAAAAAACTCTGCTGTCACCCTCTACCTGGGTAGTTGTTAGATTCATTTCTCTGCTTAGAGAGAGAAAGGTCACCCGGAGTATAGCTTCAGTCCTCCAGTCACATTAGTTTAAAAGCTTTTCTATTAATACTCTGCTTTAGTTAGGGTATTCTGTTGCATTTCACTGGCCATTCAATTCCCATTCTGATTCCGGGGAACCAGAGACCTTCTCTGGTTACCTCATTTAATTTTTAACTAATCATGCCATTGTTACCACTTACTTTTCCCTTTATGAGTAAGTGATCTGTTTTTGTTGAGCCTGTCTACTTGGAAATGGAACTGCTTTTAGTTTCATTTCAGCCAGTGCCCTTTCACCTTAATTAATTGCTTCCTCTTCTGTACAATAAGTTGCTATTTGACCTAGGTTTTTTAAGGTAAGAGACCTTTTTACTATTTGGTTCTCACTTTTAAGTTATTTTTGGCTATTTTGACTGTTTCTTGTAATTTCTTTTTCATTTATAACTAGGCTTTCTCTAATTGGCATAACATAGAGTCCCAGTACATTCACAGGCTAAAATTTTATTTATTTATTTATTTCAGTTTGGGATTAAATATCTTTGAGCCTTAGGCTCATTTACAAAGGTACCAGGTCAGACATGGTACAAGACAGATCAGACGGACAACAGGAATAATACATTGGTAGTACAGATTCAAGTAAAAAGAACCAACAATTAAGATAACAAAGTAACAAATTCATAAGTGGTAGAGTAGCACTATTTACTTCATAGATGAAACTAACTATGAGGAAGATAATACTTTTGTTTCCCAGTCTGCTTAGAAATTTGCAAGGAGATTTCAGTGTCTTTCCATCTAGAATGGAAGTAATATATGCCCGCAGGCTGGAGTAGGCTGCACAGTGTTGAGAGAGGGGCAGTAGGGAGATTCAGGAGCCCGCGCTACAATGGGGGAGCGGCAGCCAGAGCAGGGCTAGGGACAGGTGGAGTGAGAGTAGCAGCCAGTGTAGGCATTGTCAGGAGAGGCAAAAGGATCAAAATGGGGGAAGGATTGATAGGAAGGAATAAGAGGCGGTAGTTAAAGGGGATAGAAAGCGAGGAGATAGAACGTGGGGAGGAAACAGGGTGGTGGGCAAGTGTGGGTAAAAGGAGTGATGAGGGAGGGAGGAGGGGCAGGTAGTATGTGAGGAATTAGGGAGGAAACATGAGGGAGAAGAGAAGAAGGAGGACAGAAAGACAAAGAACACGGGGTGAGTAGGGAAGGAGAGAGGGGAGGTGACACATGGGGGCGAGGTGGGGGATATGGTGGGAATAGAGTGGGGAAGTAGGGAGTGGGTGAAGGTCAGCATGGGGCAAGGAAAAGCCAGAACTTAGTCATTAAGGGGTGGGGCAGGGGAGGGTGGTAAAGGAGATATTACTGGTATAAAGGTCTGAGGTATCAGGATATGAGGAGTGCTGAGACAAGTCAGGGTATGCAGGAGCACACACAAGTAGAGGATGGGGTAAGGTGTGCATGGAGACCAGCTTTGAATTTTCTGATCTTATTACATTCGAAGAGGTCCGGGGGAAAGTTGTTTATCCACTTGGGTTCCCTGAAGGACAGGGACCTTTGAGCTATTGAGGTACGCTTGAAGAGTACCAAGAGTACACCCCTGGAGGTCCTCCTTGTACTGATTGTTGGTTGGTCTATTTTAAATAGACTTGAGGTGGATTCAGGAGCAAACCCAAGGATGGCTTTCTTTCCCAAAAGGCAACCTGGTATTGGGCCCTGAGGTGGAGGGGTAGCCATCCTGTTGCTTCATAGAGGTCACAGGTATGAGTCTGGCAATCTGCACCAAGAACCAGCCAACATGCTTTGTTGAGGAGGGTATTTACCCTTTTCAGGACAGTGTCAGTGACTGCACTGCAGATTGTAAGGCCATAGTCAATGGAGAATAGCACAGAACTGTACGTGACAAGCTTTAGCTCATCGGGGGGCATGTAGTGACAGTGTTTATACAGAACACTTAGTTTTGCGTTCGTTGATTTGACTAGCTGGTCAACGTATGTCGAGAATGAAAGGGAGTTATCTATGTGTATACCAAGATATTTGAAAGTGTCGACCTGCTCCAGTGAGTCCCCTTTGAAGCTCTGAATCTGTAGTTTCCCAAAATTCTCCCTCCTCTGAGGCAGTGAGAAAAGCATGCTCTTGTTTTTTTGTAGTTGAGCAACAGTTTGTTATCCCCGAACCATGCCTCAAGTCTGTGGAAGTTAGCTTCGAGTTCGTAGGTAATGGTGGGTAGGTTTGACCGCATCATCCACCTAAAGCACGATGTGTGCTTGGCAGACTGTTGGCAGTTGGTTGATGAATATGCTGAACAGAAGCAGTCCCAGAATAGACCCTTGTGGGACTCCAAGAGTCACTTCCATGGGTTCAGATAGTATGCCACTGACTTTGACTTGCTGTATCTTGCCAGATAATATTTTCAAAAAGTCACTTTTCAGTTCTTAGCTAAGGCACACTGCCAAAAGCATTAATCAGATTGCCTGTGTTCAGATCACAACTTCATTTTTTTGTGCATTTTGCACTGTTTTGCCCCCTCCCCCCACAAAAAGAAACACAGCATAAAGGGCAAATAGATTAGGAGTCATTATGGCTTCTCAGTCTGCTCGCTTGTCACCAAAATATAACAGAAAATGCTCTGAGGGAGTTCTTAATGATGGTGGAAAACATGCATCAGAGGGGTCTGTTGCCTCATGTTGGACAGCAGCAACAAAAAATGTAAAAGGTGACAAGGAAAATGATAAAACCGCTCAGTCATCTGAAAGGCATGGTAAACATAGGTCAGATAGCAGGGTGTCTGAAAGGGGGAACCCTGAACCCACTGATTGCAAAAATGTAAATAAGTGCCTCTGAGCAGACACTGGAAATGCTGCCTGCCAAAAAGAAATTTAAAGAAAAAAAATGTCACTGCCACTCCTCCAGAACTGAGAAAGGAGCAGGCAGATGATAAAGAGAAAATGCCCTCATCAGAGGACTTAGCAAAAATGTGGCAATTTTTTCCAAGCCATTCAGGCTGTGGTAAATTTTAATAAAAAAAATGCCATCCCTCTCCCCAGGTTCAAGTCCCAGCACATCTGCCTGCAGAGGAGGAGGAGGAAGAATATTATGTACAAGAGGAGAAAGGTGAGCCCAGGGAATCAGACAGTCCACCTGAACAAGATTTCTGGCTCTCCTCCGGGGCATAATGAGGACTATACTTCATTTTCCTCATTTGTCAAACATATGCATGATACTCAATACATCCACCCTCAAGAATCAGAGGAAGATGAAGAGGATGATGCATTTATGGATATGAAGGGTATGGCTCTATCAAGGAGGATGTTAGTCCCCATATAGAAGTCCCTTAGGAAGGCCATATCTAAAGTTATATCTGCTTCTACTTCAGCTACAGCCATCAACAAAAAGACTGATAGAAAATATCAGGTGCACAGACAAGAGGTAGAATACCTGTATGCCAGCCATGATCACTAAGGTATAGTCCAGACTGCTGGTCGTGACAGAGCAGGAGTCAATCTCTCTGCACAGCCTCCAGAAAAGGACTCCAAAAAAAACAGATGCTGTGGCAAGAAAAGTTTATACTCCAACCTCCTTACTCATTAGGCAGGCAGCTTATTCAGCATATATAGCACAGTACCAGAGGCATCATGGAACACAATTCCTGCACTTGCTGATGTAGCAGACAGTGATCTGTCACAGGACTCGGTTGCCAACACAAGACCAACCCTGGACACTACTAAATACAATGTCCACACTGCTGTAGATAATGACTCTGCAACTAGAGTTCTAGCTTATGCAGATTCTTCTGGTTAAGGACTGCCTTCCTTTCCCAGGATACCCAAACCAAAGCCATGGAGTTCCCTTTGAAACAGATTCACTTTTTGGTGAAAAAAAAGAGGCATATATAAAAAAAGTGGATGCATACAAAACCACTTTCCAGATTAACAATGAGAGAGAAACGCCTCCTGCCTCCTATAGACCCTATGTAAGGAGAGGCAGAGGTTACTTCCCAAGAGTTTATACCCCATATGCCCCCATGATTATCAGCCACAAAGGGGATACTACAGGGGCAGGGACAGAAGGGGCACAAAGTGTACTACTGCTGCAGCATCAGCACCCAAGCCCCAGCCAAAGATAAAACCCTGAGAATCCCATCCAGGCCTCCCATCCATTGCCAGTGGGGGATAGATTGGCTCACTACCTTCAGGAATGAGTAAATATTACCTCAGACAAATGGGTTCTGGAGGTAATGGGCCAATGACTGTCTCTGCAGTACACAAAATTCCCAAGACTACAGAAACAATCATTTTTAGGCACACTCTCCCACAGAGAGAATTTTGCTGGAACTGGAAGTAAAAAAAATTACTGACTGCAAAAGCTATATAAAAGATCCCTGCGTATCAGTGGGGCAAGGACCTATTCTCAAAGTCCTTCCTTGCCCACAAAAAAAATGGTGATTAGTGACCCATTATAGATCTCGGGTATCTAATCAAACGTGTTAAAAGAGAAATTCAAGTTGGTCACACTGAGGACAGTGATACCATCTCTGCAGCCAGGACACTAGCTGGGATCACTGGAACTGAAAGATGCCTGTTTCCGTATCCCAGTCAAGTCTTCACACAGAAAATATCTAAGGCTCAAGCTAGGAAGCTGCCAGTACCAGTTCACTGCTCTGCCATTTGGCCTCAACTCAGCACCAAGGGTATTCACAAAGTGCATCACTCCTAAGAAGACAAAGTGTGACAGTTTCTCCCCACCTGGACATCAGACTAGTCTCAAGGAAAACAGAACAGGAGACAATGTGCTCTTCACAAATTGTAAAATGCACTTTGGAGTCTCTAGGTTTTTTTTTTTTTTGTAGATTCTATTTATGCTCCATTCCGGTGGAGAACTCTCTCAGGCATCCACGCTACCCGCAAGCTCTACCTCCTGCCTGAAGCTTCACTCTCATCACCCCCACACCAGGGTGCTCTATCTAGGAATCCAATGTGCTGGCTGGTGAGGAGAGAAGCCCGGCACTGGAGTGTGGCTCGACGGGACGCAGTGTCATTGCCTATCCCCGAGGATGGGGATTTTTCCTTGGTTTCTTCCCCTAGGAGTGCAGCGTGCAATGACACCTGCGCATGGCTGCCCTGGTGGTGTCTGCCACACTCCTCCCCTTACATCAGTTGATGTACCTGTAGTGCCCCTGATCTCCATCAGGGGCTGCTAGGATGCCATGCATCCCTGGATCCCTTCCTAGGGAGAGGAGAGCTGTCCTTCAGATGCTCCATCCTCTCCCTACCCTGCCAACCCCATGTCACCCGAGTCTGTCCCCAAACCTGGTTCACCGGCGTGGCGTGAGGTATGGCATACAGTGCCTCAACCCTCAATGCCACCGGGCCAGCTAGGATTTCTGTTGAACCTGCAGAAGTCCCAACTGGAACCTGTTCAAGCACTGGACTTCATAGGAACAGAGCTCAACACCTTACAAGGGAAAGCATCCCTCCTACAGGCCAGTTACAGTTCTTATAACAAAAGCAGCAGAGTCCTCACAACAGGTCAGCTGAAACCTACAAGGGATTGCCTGCAATAATTAGGATCCTGCATCCAGAGCTGTGGTCCCATGGCCCAGCTTCCAAATAAGAGACATTCAGTACCACTTGGAAAAACAACTGGTCTGAAAGGTTGGATCCCCTTTTAAAGCTTGTGCCAATGACAAAAGCACTGGTAAAGTCATTAGAGCAGTAGAAGGAAGAAAGCAACCTCAGTGAGGGCATTCCCTTCCTTCAGTAATCACCAACAAGAATCCTTACTACAGATGCCTTACTCCTTGGGTGGGGTGCCCACTTAAAGAACCTCACAGTGAGTGGCACATGATGCCCACAGGAGTCACTGGAACACATCAACCTCCTGGAGCTCAGGGCAGTTCTGCAAGCAATGTAGTTTTTCTCCTCCCAGCTACAGGACCAGTCTGTCCAAATCAGAACAGACAACAGTAAGCAATGTTATTACATAAACAAGCCTGGAGGGACAAGATGCTCAAAACTGTGTACAGAAGAAATGAAGATCTGGGATCTGGCATACACCCTGGAAGTAGATATTCATGCAGTACATTTGTCCAGCAAAGACAATGTCCTGAAAGATTCTTTAAGCAGAATCAGCCAGAGAAATCACAAGTGAGCCTTGAACAGGCAACTTCTGGCCACAGTGTTCCAGAAGTTGGGGCACTCCCAAGATAGACCTGTTTGCTTCTTAGAAAACAGTCAGCTTCCACAACTTTTTTGCAGACTACCAGCCAGAGGACAGTCCCAGAGGATGCCCTAGTACTGGACTAGACAGGGAGGTTTCTGTATGCCTTTCCACCATTTCCACTCATCCAGAAAGTTCTCCTGAAATTCAGGAGGGAGCCTGCAACAATGGTCCTAATAGCTCCTGAGTGGGCCAGACAGACCTGGTATTCAGTTCTGTTGACCCTGTTCAGCAAACCTCCAATCAACCTGTGACTGAGTGGCAATCTGCTGAACATGTCTAAGTGCAGGATATAATTCTTAAATCTCAGATCATTGTGCCTGAGGGCATGGTTCTTGAGGAGCTAGAGTATTCTGGGTTAAATCCCTCAGAGGAAGTTCTGAGGGTGCTTACAGTTTCATGGAAACCAGCAACCCAAAAAACAGACTTCTCTAAATGGAAGAGATTTTTCACTGGTGTGCTGCAAAAGAATAATCCCTACAGAGGCAGGTTTGCCTACAGTTTTGGAATAATTGGGTACACCTGCAGTCTTCAGACCTAAGGCCATCAACACTGAACGTTTTCTTAGCAGAAGTGTGAGCCCACATATCGGCAAGCAAGGTAAAGTCACTGGCCCCACAGTCCATTTTCAGAAGTGTTTTTAAAGGCCTCAGTCACTTGTACCCAGTGGTAGGATCTTAATGTCTGTCTTGCCCAGCTCATGGAAGCTTCATTCAAGTCTATGGACACTGCTGACTTGAAGTATGTCACATGAAAAACCATATTCCTGATTGCAATGACCTCTGCTAGGAGGGTGAGCGAACTGCAAGCCATCTGTACAGAGTCAAATTGAATTAACTTCCATAGATATATGGTGGTCTTTAGAACCAGTAGGAAATTCATACATAAGGTGGAGTCTGAATTCCACTTCAACCAATCAGTAACACTTCCTGTGCTTTATCCAGAACATTCTGTTCCAGATGAGCAAAAATCGCACAGCCTTGACTTGAAATGAACTCTGAGCATCTATATAGATCAGACAAAAGATGTTGAATTCAAAAACACTCAGCTTTTTGTTATCTATGATGAGACTGGCAAAGGCAAACCAACTTCCAACAGGTCTCGCTCTCTCTTGCTTGATTGTTGCTTACATTCAGTTTTGCTACCTAGAGGCTTAAGGGCATGCTCCACAAGGGGCACCTCTACCTCTGTGGCATCCTCAAGGAGCATCCCTTTATTAGAAATTTGCAAAGCAGCTACCTGGTAGACAGTACACATCTTCACAAAGCACAGTTGTCTGGGCATACAGTCCAGAAGGGATGCCAGCTTCAGAACTGCTGTATTGCAGAACCTTTTTCCAAAGTAGGTTCTGGACCCAGACTCCCACGGTACTGCCGTATAGTCTACATAGAGTGAAACCATATGTGAGGGATTCTTGGGATTAGAAGAAAAAAAATTACTCACCATAGTAATGTTATTTTTTCTCAGGGACCCCTCACTGTGATTTCACTCTCCTACCTTCACTCCCCTTCCAAAACCCGAAAATATGTTCTAACAATAATCAGTTAAATTTTACTTAGGTTGCTTGAGCATTTCTATTGTAATATTTACTACAATTGTAAACTTTGCTTTTTCTTTATATTTGCTTTTTACATTTACATGTCTGCTTTAATTAATCGGTGGTGGGGTTTTTTTCAAAAATTTGAAATTTCCATGCATTTTTGGTAGCCTTTTAACTAGAATTAATAGCCAACTTCTAGTCTGGCTATAGAAACAAATCTGACAACTGCCAGGGTGTAAAGTGACAGTGGAGTTTTTCAAACACACGTCCTAAGATTCAATTTTTAGAATAGTGTTGTCTCCGAGCATCTGACTCCACAGAAAATTATGCATAGAGTGAAACCATAGTGAGGGATCCCTGAGAAGAAACATTACTATGGTGATTATTTTTTTCCTTTGTTCACCATGGTTAAAAAGTGCTCTACCATTAAATTCATGGAGCTGCAAGGTTAACATAGAAACATAGAAATTGATGGCAGATAAGGACCGCTAGGCCCATCTAGTCTACCCATTTTCCCTGCCTACTGTAAAAGCTGCAGACCCTACTTGATCTCCAGCTTTACCTCCTCATTCCTATTGCTAGGGTTCCCCTATGCCTGTCCCATGCATGTTTGAATTACCACACTGTGGATTCCCCCACCACCTCCACTGGGAGTCTATTCCATGCATCCACCATCCCTCCTGTGAAGAAATACTTCCTCATGCTACCCCTTAGTCTACCCTCCTTCCAACCTCATGTCATGCCCCCTTGTTCCTGGACATCTCCTTTTCTGAAAGATGTTACCCTCTAGTACTCTATTTATGCCTTTTAGATATTTGTAGGTTTCTATCATATCGCTCCGTCTTTCCTCTCCTCCAGGGTATACATTTTGAGGTCTCCCAGTCTCTCCTCTTTTGATGCAGGTCCTGCACCATCTTTGTTGCCTTTCTTTGAACTGCCTCCGCCCTGTCTACATCCTTATGGAGATGCAGCCTCCAGAACTAGACACCGTATTCCAAATGAGGTCTCACCAATGATCTGTACAGTGGCATCACCACCTCTTTCCTTCTGCTGGTGATACCTCTCCCCATGCACCCCAGCATCCCACTGGCTCTCCCCACAGCCTTGGCACATTGCTTGGCCACCTTTAGGTCATCAAATATAATTACCCCCAAATCCATTTCCTGTTTGGTGACCATCAGTTTCTAACACCCCCCCCCTTCCATTATGTAATCCTCCCCTGGGTTCTTGTGCCTCAAATGCATGATTTTGCACTTTTTCACATTAAATCTCAGCTGCCACACTCTGGACCATTCCTCCAGTTTACCTAGGTCCCTCCTCATTTTTTCCACCCCTCAGAGAGTGTCCACCCTGTTGCAGATCTTAGTGTCATCTGCAAAGAGGCACACCTTCCCCTCCAGCCCCTCCACAATGTCACTTATGAAGACATTAAAGAGGACTGGGCCCAGGACTGATCCCTATGGCACCATGCTGGTCACTATCCTTTCCTCAGACTGAGCACCATTTACCATGACCCTCTGTCTTCTATCACTCAACCAGTTCCTAACCCAGTTTACCACCTCATGACCCACTCCCAGGCTGCCCAACTTGTTCACACAAGTTTTCTATGTGGAATGGTATTGAAGGTCTTACTGAAATCCAGGTAGGCTAGATCCACCCACTCCCCCCGATCCACGACCTTAGTCACCCAGTCAAAGAAATCAATTGGATTTGTTTGACATGACCTTCCTGCTGTGAATCCATGCTGCCTCAGATCCTGTGCTCCATTGGATTCAAGGTGTCCCATGATCCTTTGTTTAAGTAGTGATTCCACAATCTTCCCTACTATTGAGGTGAGGCTGACTGGTCTATAGTTTCCAGCCTCCTCCCTACTCCCACTTTTGTGAAGAGGGACTACATCTGCCCTCCTCCAGTCCTCCAGAACCACTTCTATATTGACTGACTCATTGAACAAGGCTGCCAGTGGTGCCACCAGCACCTCCCGTAGTTCCCTTAATATTCTAGGATGTATCCCCATCTGGTCCCATTGCCTTGTCCACTTTCAGTTTTGTGAGTTCTTTTAAGACTCTCTTCCATAAATGAACTGGTGTCCGTCTCCTCCTATATTTGTTCATGTTGCCCAACTGTGGTCCCTCCTCACCTTCTTCTTCTGTGAATACAGAACAAAAATATTTGTTCAGTATTGATGCTTTTTCTAGGTCCCCTTCCACACACTCTCCTTTTTCCCCTTTAAGCCCTACTATCTCACCCCTGATTTTTTTCCTTTCACTAATGTACCTATAAGAAAGTAATACACTTAAAAAAAATGTCCAGCACTCACCAACCTCTGAAAGACTTACAAGGGCACAGGTCTAATATAAAAAAAAGATTTTATTAAGGCATAAAAACACACATCGCCAGATGTGTTTCAGATGAAAGCAGCATCCTTTCTCAGCCTTTGAGAAAGGATGCTGGTTTCATCTGAAACACGTCAGGTGATGTGTGCTTTTAAAATCTTTTTTATATGAGACCCATGCCCTTGTAAGACTTTCAGAGGTTGGTGAGTACTGGACTTTTTTTGCTAAGTGTATTACTACTATAGTTTGCAGCACCACGTTCTTTGTGCATACTCCGTTTTGTTGCCTACCTATAAAAAAGTCTTGTCTCCTTTTTTTACCTCCTGTGCTATTTTTTTTCTCTGTTTGTGCCTTTGTGCTCCTGACTGCTTTCCCTGCCTCCCTCTGTTTATCCAGATACACTACCCTGTCCTCCTCCTGCTGTGTTTCCTTGTATTTCCTGAAAGCCATCTTTTTTACCTTTACCTTTCCGGCCACTGCCTACGAGAACTATAGTGGCTTTCTCTTTCTCTTGCCTTTGTTTACTTGCCTAATGCAAAGGTTTGTCACCTCCACTAGGGCACCTTTCAGATGGGCCCATTGCTACTCCACTCCCCCCCTTTTGTCCCTCCCTCCCTGCCAGGGCATGCTTGAGACATATCCCCATCTTAATAAAGTCTGCCCTCCTGAAATCCAGGACCCTTGCCTTTGTGTGACTTGACTTTGCCACTGTACTCATGCTGAACCACACCATGTGATGATCACTGGATCCCAGGTGTTCGCCCAGCCTAACTTCCTCAATTCTGTCCCCATTGGTGAGTACCAGGTCCAAAATTGCACCTTCCCTGGAGGGCTCTATAACTAGCTGCCTGAGGTTCATGGATGCATGCCTTTAAAGTCATACATGTCAGTGAGACCAGAAATGTTTGTGGATCTTCTTGCAGGTAAATTCCTATCTTTGGAGAAAAAAATTCTTCCAAAACTGTTCAATCTAATTTTGTTTGGTTTACAGTATGTCCCTGTATGAACCTGCTTAAATGCTTACAGTCACTGCTGTTTCCTGATTAAACTACTATTGGAAACATAGTGTAAATTTAAGTTTAGATGGTACCATTTGAGGGTAGTGATTAGTTTTGGGTTCTGGAATGAAGTTCAGTACTGGGAGGTTAAATTATTACACTCAAGGGGCCACTGACACTGCACACTTCCGTGCTGATGACTCAGGCTCAGTAGTGAACTTAGGAGTCAGGTTCAGCAGCTGGGGGGGAGCACTGCAGAGGGTGGCATCCTGGTTCCACCACCATAGAGACCCCTGTGGTAGGCTGAGGGAGCTAGTCTCCCCCACAGGGCATAGCTGCATGCATGCAAGGGTCTGTGCATGAGGATGCCTACACCAGACACCGAGGAAGGAAGAAAACAGAAAAATCCATGTCTCTCTGCTGCCAGCCATTAAGGCACCTGGCGCTGTTGGGTTCTACAGTGTGCAGATCCCCACCAGATGGATGGTGGGGGGAGTAGCAAAAGGGACTGGTGGTGGCCGCACAAGGGGCCCAAAGTAAGGTGGAGGTGGCAGTGGGGGAGCAAAAAGCTCTATAGCAAAATAAAATTATTACAGTCACAGTGTAGCTGTTTATTGAAGAACTGCTTGAAATAGAATCCTTGTCCCTTAGTTTTCTTCTGTATCTTTTTTTAGCTAAACATGATATGATAATCCTCTGTTTATGAATCATAGTTGGTTGATATGAACACTATTATGATGTCACAAGCAGTAGATTATAACATCATGTGCAGAGAAGCAGCAGGAACAGGTGAAGCCCAAAGCATAAGGATCCTGTTTCCATACAGATGTCCTTAGCAATATATAATAAGGGGAAGATAGAAAAATATATAGGAAATACAACTAAAATTATGTACAATTTCTAAATGTTCCCTGAGGTGTCATGTTCTCTTTATGGCATGGACTTATAGTATGATTGGTCCAGTGAGGTGACTGGATTTCAACAGGTTTACCTCAGTTATAATTAAACAGTTATGAAGCATAAAATAGTTCCTAGTTCTTTTGTCTACTAGGCACAAAAGCATGCACTCTGTGCAAGTATGAAAATATAAAATACGTACATTCACACTAAAAGATTTGTCAAAAAAAATCAATGTCAAAACATAGCCTGACTGTTACTTATATTTTATTTGGAAGATAATGCAAAAGAAGTAATTACAAATCATACCACCCATGTGCTTTAACAAAATATTTTCCAGACACAATAGTAAATAAATATTTTACTTAACTAATATATAAACACCTGGGGCTTGATTCAGAAAGAGCCCTTAGATTGATGCGAGGTGTGTCAAAGAACCACCTTGCATCAAATGCCAGTGCACCAAATATTGTGCACTGTATTCAGAAAGCTGAGCAGTCTCTGTGGCAAAGTCTGCCACACTGATGCAAGAGGTTCACCGCATCAAAGATATGATGTATATGGAGAGAATGCTGCAATCCTAGGCACACAGCATGGGGTGCGAATGCCTCCAGGTGAGCTGCCACAGCTATGCAGGAGGGGTATGAATGCCCATACTGAGGCACCATGACAATTCAGGGGCAGAAATGACTCAAGGTGGGTGAAAATGGAGGACGGAGGCATAGAGCAGGAATTGACACAAACTGCGTCAAAAATGTTGATGCGGTGGATGAAAACTGATGCAAGATGAGGCAAAAACGCTGCATGGGGTGAGACCTGTGAAAAGTCATATGGCAGATGAAATGGCCATGGCAATGACATGTGCAGCCCATGTACTATCCTGCAGGGGTGTCAGGGCTGTCTCACCCTTCCTGTCTGCAGCTGGAGCCACTCCATTCTGTGCGCCACTGTCAGATCAGCTCCACCTTGTTCTAATGGATGCCTGCCCTCATTAGTGCAGTGTCAGGGCTCCCACCTTTGTGAATACCAGAAAAAGGGATGTTGCATTATTTTTGTGATGCAAGACCTGTTGCAACATGATGCACCCAGGTTTTGAACGCAAGTGTGGCACAAGCCACTTATGCACAGACTGTGCCAGTTTTGATGCAAGCTGCTTTCTTGAATTGCATTCGATGCAGAGTTTGACGCAAGTCTCAATTTGTGCCAAAGTTTTTGATGCAAGCCTCTTGCACCATTCCAGGAGCTTTCTGAATCAAGTCCCTGATATTAAAAAAAAATTGTTGGATAGGTATTAAATAAATTGTTTACATTATTTTCTTCTTCGATGTGCAGGCAGAGGTATCACACCAAACCCTGGTCTATTGCATTAAATAAAGGCTACCAGATTTTCCAATACTTTTATGTATGTTTAGAGGTATAATAATTTTTCTCAAAAATCATACATTTGAGTAGTAGGTTTTTATATAACTCTCAATTCAGTGGTGTAAGATCTGTCCATAATCATGTGATATATATTTTTGCATTTATTGTAGATATATTTAGAAATTGAAGAGAAGGTCCCTTAGGTAGTTGTTGAAAGGATGAAAAACCTTGTATCCATAAATCTCGACCTGCTGTGAGGCTTGTATTAAGTATAATGTTAATTGTTTCAAAAAATGTTGCCAAAAAAATTTTTAGTTTTGGGCATAGAAATAAAACATGAGATATTGTGCCCATCTCTAACCCCACAATATATTTATTCAGTTCTTTCTGCCATCCCCCCTTTATCATTTGTAAATCTGGCTTGTTAAATGACAATAGACAAGCATATGTTTTTGATAGAAGTTTTTGTTGATTTGGTCCATATCTAATTAACTCAAAAATAATACTGCCATTTTCTAGTATATGTTTTGATGGAAGTGCCTTTCTTAAGGTCTCTCTTAACTGAAGATACCTATCGATTTAGTTTTTTTTTTTTTTTAAGTTATCTTGGTTTGTAGCTGCTCAAAGGATTTAAGTATATCTCCACTATATAGTTCTCCTTTAAATAAAATTCTTCTTGAGACCCATTCTGTAAGAAAGTTATATTTAAACAAGGGACTGAAAAAGTTATATCTTATCAGGGTTATTAGTTTGAGGTATAATCCCATATAATTTTTTATTTTTATTTTAGTCTTTGGTAACTGGGTAAGGCCCATTAGGCACAAGTGCCTGTTTTCAGGTGTGACCTGGGAGCACTGGGGAGGTTAAGTGACTTGCTCAGAGTCACACAGTATGCAACTGGAGGTTGTGGAAATCAAACCCATGTCTGCTGAATGTACCAAGCTCATTCACAGCTCAGAACTCTAACCTGCCAGCCAAGTAATTTATTTACCTTATGCCAGATCTGAAAAGTTACTTATAAAAATCTGTTCTCTTTACCTATAAAGAAAAAGGATTTTAAATTCTGGAATAGAAACATTTCCTTCTTTTCATATATCTAATTCTTAACGTCAAAATAAACCCAAGGTGGGGGGGGGTCATTGTTAAACCATTCCCCAATAGGTGCAAGAATTGCTCCATAGTAGTATAGTGAGATGTGAGGAAGTTTGAGTCTAGTTTGACTGTATGGGACTGTCAACTTCATTTACTTTATTCTAGGATTTCCTTTAGTCCAGACAAATTATAATATCATTTGATCTATTTTTTTTAAATAAATTTGGGGTATTTTCACTGGTAAAGATTGAAAGCTATAGAGCAGTCATGGAAGAATATTCATTTCTACTGAATGTATATGTCCTGTTAATGATAATGGTACAGTTTACCATCTCTGAAAATCCAACATGATCTGTTCTAATAAGGGATCTAAGTTTTTAATAAGTAATGTGTCAAGGTCATTGATCAACTGGATTCCCAAGTATGTTAAGGTGTCCTGTTTCATATGGTAGGATATTTGTGATTGGCCAACAGTACATTGTTTTGGAAAAATTGGCAGCGCTTCAGATTTTGTAAAGTTAATGATATAACCTGAACTAGTGCCAAAGTTCTCTACAATATTGAGAATCAGTTTACTTCCTCTAATACGTTTTTTCAGATACAGCAAAATATTGTCTGCAGATAACAAGATTTGTAAACTAGTATTACCACAACAAAAGTCCTCAATGGCTTCAGTACTTCTAATTGCATTATCAAGAGTCTCCAGTGTAAGCATAAAATAGAAGACACCCTTGCTAAGTACCTCTATGTAACTGAAATAAAAAATGATTAGTCCGTACTTTAACTACTGGAGTTTTATATCTAATTTGTAGCCATGATCTAAAATGTTCTGCAAAACCAACCTTTTTAAATTCATTAAAAAAATATGGCCATTCTACCCTATCAAAGGCTTTCTCTATGTCCAGGAACACCACCATAGTGTTGGGGTCAGTTGCTGAGGATATAATATTCAAAGCATTTCTAATGTTGTTTCATCCTCTCCTTCCTTTGATAAAGCCTGACTGATCTTTAGTAAAGATGGGAGTACTTCCTCCAAATGAGTGGCTAATATATTTGTAAAATATTTGTAATCTGAATTAGTGAGATTGGACGATAAGATGCACACATAGTAGCATCCTTTCCCTTCTTAGGAATGACAGAAATCAGGGCTTCATCAAAGGAAGTAGGGACTGAACCTTGTGAAATAAATGAATCAAACAAGGTTTGCAAATATGTGACAGCAATTTACTAAAAGTTTTAATAAAATCAACACATAGCCCATCCAATCCTGAAATTTTTCCAAGTTTTAACTATTTATTTAGTTTTTGTTAAGTAAGTAAGTGCACTAGACAAATCCTGCCTATTTTCAGGCATGACCCAGGAGAGGGAGATACAGATGAATGCCAACTGACCTTGAACCAGATTAAGCTGTTGGTGATATTTTTTAGTGAATGAGGGAAATTTGGCCAGGACACTGGGGAAACTCCCCTACTCTTGCTTCCTGTGAGCAGGGGGAACCCTTTTCCTGCAGGACCAAGGTGGTGGCTCCCATGGATCCTGGTGTGGAAGTGTTGCAGACAGGAGAGCAGGCCTCCTCTCCTGGTCTGAATTCAACAGGGGCTGAAGATGAATACTTGGGTGAAAGAATGGCCACTCTGTGCAGGACATCGAAGGAGGAAGACGTCTGTGTGGTGGGGGAGTTTGCCTCTGCCCCCCACTACTTGTAACAAAGAAGTTTTTGCTTCTACTATCGTGGAAATGGAATCAGATATGGAGTTTCATGATGCACCTGTGGATTTTGCAGAATTAAATCAACTCACTGAGGAGCAGTCTGGAACAGGCTTGCAAGTTGGGGGAGAACAGGCTACCAACAAAATGGTGTACGGGCTCAGTACAAGCCCAGCAGGAGAAATCCAACCAACAAGCTTGCCTTTGCCTTCGGTGAAAATTGCGACTGTTTCAGACAGTCTGTCAGCAGTATTAAAGTCCGAGGAGCACGGTGAGTTATCTCCCCTACATATTTCTGATACTTATTTACAACAGGATATAAGTAATATGTTTCAGGATAGCCACCTATTGCAGAATGAATGTTCCCGGAGTTCAGGTAATTTACCTTTGTGGCAGCAAGCCGCTGCAGTGCTTCAAGTGGAAGAATGTAAATAACCTCTCTGCTTAAGGAGTTTTGCAGTGGAAAATGAGCTGTCTGACAAATGTCAGCAGGGAGAGTTGCTAGCTGACAGCAGTAACGCCGAAATCGTCATTCCTACAGCTGAGGTAAATGCCTCTGCAGGCCCTAAAGGGTGCGGTCAAATTCCTTTGTGCATTCCAGCAGACCCAGGTGCATCCAACGTTAAAGACACTACTGCACAGGCTGGCAGTAAAATCGTACTGGGTTACGAGTGCCTACAGCCTGTTACCCCAGGTTTGGGATCTAAAACAAAAGTAAAGGTGTTACCTATGGCTTTGCAAACAGACTTTTCACAGAGACCACTTCAGTCTATATTTGTTCAGAGTGGGATTCCTCCTCTGGATAAAGTAACAGGTTTTATACTAAAAAACGATTCTGTTGTCAAAAAACTACAAACCCAGATGCCAGTAACTTATCAGACAAATGCAGGAACACAAAAGAGGGTTACTGAATTCTCTTTTCCCTACAAAAAAGAAAGGCCACAGAAAGTTATAAACTCTGTGATTGCAGAGACTGTTTCAACAACACAGGAAGCCTGGTCCCCAGATAAAGCTCTCTTAGGGGCAGGTTGGAAACAGGCTTCATCAGCCATCTGGAAGCCTAACCCGTCCTGGGATTCGGATTTCCCTCTAACATGACATTCACCAGAATGGAAACCTGATTTGGCACAGACAGTGCAGTCTACTAATTTGAGTGAAAAAAAGGGATTATGGAGCTGGTACAGGATTCTTCCACCCTGGTGGTCCCTGAGGCACAGACATTACCACTTACATCCCCTAAACCAGCTATAATCTCTCCTCTGCTGGATGATATTCCTTTAGCAAAAGATTCTACTTTATCTAACCCCCCCCCCACAGAAGCCACTGATGTCTGATCTCTTTAGTACTGTAAAGAGGGAAGCAGCACCACGTCAGAATGTGGTCCGAATATGCTATAAAGGGGGATTAGAAAACAGGCCAGACAGATATTACGTGGGGAAAACTCTGCTAAAAGAATCACTTCATTTTACCCCTCAGGAGGTCTTTGCCTTCATCAACATTTCAGGGGAGGATAACTACGATATTAGTTTTCAGACTTCGCATGCTTTAGATTTATTTTGGGACCATTATGGGCAGGTGAAATTTCTCCTACATGGACCCCCTTTTTGGTTATTCCTTTAACCAAGCCATTAATAAAATATGTCACAGTGATGTTTAGGAATGAGGGGGTCCATGTGGAAGATATTACTTTCTGGTTATCCCAGAAATGTGAGGTGTTGAGTGCCCCTGAACCCATTTTGGATTCAGAACAGTTTTGGACTGGGGGCTGGAAATATAAAATCAAATTGAGGCAATCTGACTCAGGGGTAGAGCATGTACCTAATTCATTTTTGTTAGGCATGGACAGGGGGGTCTGTTTTTATAGCGGCCAGCCAAGAGCATGCTGTAAGTGTGGATCTCGGACACACCTTTCTAGTGTATGTGACCAGCCTCACTGTGACAATTGTGGGGAGGTGGGTCACATCACTATGCAATGTGCCAATCACTCTAGGTGCGACTTATGTGAGGAATACGGACATGTTTTTTGAGCATGTCCTTGGGCCGCTAAGAATAAGGCATCCTGCATTAGTCCTGAGCTTTTAATTCAGAAGGCTCAGGATGCTGCCAACACCCCCCCAGTGCCCCCCCTTCATCCCCTCCTCCACATTCTCTATCTCCTCTTTCAAGAGGGAAATCTCCATCCAGGGGTCCTTCTGGTAGTTCTTCTTCTTCTAAGGCACTTGAGACAAATGACCAAACCTTTGGATCTGGCTCGGGGAAGGATATAGTACCTTGCATGGGTCCACCGGACCCCTCAGAGTTTCCTCCAGTATGTTATTCTGACAAGATAACAATTGCCCTGGGGAAAGAGCCCAAAAAAGCAATCTCTGGGTCTCCTCTGCCTTGTCACAGATCTTTGAGACACTTACATCCCCCCAATCCACCTGCTATGCCTACTTTGGAAACTAGCAATTCCTATGCGGCCTTGTTTACGCCATGGGGGGATACAGGGATGGAGTTAGGGGATTCAGACTCCCAAAAATCTTCATTATCTACTCTGTCACAGCCAGTAGATAATTATAAAGAGAAAAAAAAAAGAAAAAAAGGAAAACATAGAGTTGGGTTTGACAATTTTTTTGGGTAGTGCGGTTGCTCTGGGGTTCCCTTAACACTCATAGCTTATTAAATACCATGAAACGGCAAGCTCTATTTCATCTGATACATGATTTACAGATTACGGTGTGTTTCTTGCAAGAAACCTGGATGCATTCAATAGAACAGTTACACTCTTTCAAACAGGATTGGGTATGGGGTTCTTCCTTTTGGTCCTTCGGAATGGATAGAGCTGATGGAGTAGGAATACTGTTTTCTTCATTTTCTTTTACATTACATAATTTAATTGATCTAATACCTGGTAGAGTTCTGATAGTGGATGGGAAATGGCATAATACTTGTTACAGGTTTATCAATATATACAATCCACAAATCAAGGCTGATAGAGTTGCCTGTTTAAAAGCTATTCAACCTTCTTTGGTAACAACAGTCAAGATATTATGGGGTGGAGATTTCATTTGTACAATTATTGACTCACCAAAACAGAAACAAAAAATGTATTGTGATTCAAATGCATTGGTCAAAATTATGAAACTAGCTGGGCTTATTAATTGTATTTCTTTTTCTCCTCATGGGCCCCAATATTCCTTTATAAAAGGGAAACTGTTCTCCTTAATAGACTATATGTTAGTCTCCCCTTCTATGAAGGTATATTCCTTCAAAATGATTCCCAGCAAATTCTCAGACCATCTATTCTTATTATGCATTTTCCAGCCCATGGCCTTCCCTGAGTCTAGGCAGAAGAGGTGGAAGCTTAACACCTCAATTTTGGAGATACCTTCTATCCAGTTAGGGGTAAAAAGTATTTTAAAAGCTAGATTATCAGTAGCCTTCCTTTATAATAATCTAGGGGAGTGGTGGTTGGATACTAAAAAGGATTTATGGAATTGGTTTAAAAAACAAGGTGTAAGGACTAAAAATCATAACTTTTTGAAATACCTGTCGCTTAGGCAGCAGCTCCAGAGACTTGCATCAATAGCATACATCTCTAGATATGACTACTCAGAGCAGATTACTAAATTGAAAGAAAACATGAAGATGTATCAGTATGATAGGGCCAAAACCATACAAGCAATTCTTACTAATGGTATCAAAAAGTCTCCTATAGGGGATCCCTTTGAGATGTGTAAAACCTTGAAGGACTCTTCCACTTTGGGATCATTAAGAAGGTAGGACGGCTCTTTAGCACAGTCAGAGGCACAGCTAAGAGCATTAATTATTGACCATTTTCAGTCTTTGGAACCTTCTTTTCCAATTCTAGATACAGCTATAAACTCTTATTTAAGTAAAATCCCCTTCCATCCTGAATTTATAGATACTGCCAATCTGTTAGAATCTGTATCTCAGGAGGAAATTATACAGATTATTCGGACCCTGAAACCAAATGTATCCCCAGGCATAGATGGCCTCTCTAATTCTTTATACAAGGCTTTTTCTGTTGAATTAAGTCAATGTCTTTGTATTTTGTTTAAATATCTTATTCAAAACTCAGTCATTTTTCCCTCATTTACTGATGATTTATTAATCTACTTATTCAAAACAGGGGATAGACAAGACATTAGGAATTGGCGGCCTATTACTCTTCTAAATTCTGATTACAAGATTTTTACCAGTATTTTGAATAACAGGTTAAAACAGTATGCCAAAATAGTAATTTCTCCCTATCAGTTCTGTGGCATTCTGGACAGACGGATACAAGCAGCATTAGTGATCATACGTGAGGTTATTGAGCATCTGTCCTCAATAGGTAGGTTAAGTTGTATGGTAATCACAGACTTTGATAAAGCATTTGATAGAGTATATTTACCCTTTCTCTTTTTATCATTGAAACATTATGGGATCCCAATGCAACTGGTTCAGGTAATTAAAACGTTGTATAAACATAATTTGGTTTTTCCCTTTTTGAAGGGTCACACTTTGGAAAGTTTTTGTCTTTCCACAAGGGTAAGGCAGGGTTGTCCTTTAAGTCCTCTTCTTTATATATTTGCATTAGACCCTTTTTTACAGCATTGGACCACATTTCAACACTGGATTTGAATTTCGTAAGATGTGGCTCAAACTCATCACCTGGTTTTACAGGCTTATGCAGATGATTTGATTTTATATTTTACAGATTATTCATCTGTGCCCACATTTTTGAAGGTTTTTGATGCCTTTTCTTGAATCTCTAATGCAAAATTAAACTTGAAAAAAACGAAAGGATTGTGCATTGGAGCAGATGGGCCAGTTACGGTAATACAAGAGGGTGTTTGTATTTCCCGAACTCCCCTTAAAGTTTTAGGTATCTTTTTTGGTCCCCAAAATATGCCTGTGGACAATTGGGAAAGGGTCCTTCAGGCAATGGAAAATAAGGTCACCAGGTGGAGGCAGTGGAAACTTTCAAAACTAGAGAGAATTCAGGTGATCAAGCAGTTTTTGTTACCAGGACGACAGTAAGTGGCTATGGTGTTTCCTCTCCCAGTGCATTTAGAGTCTAGGATGTATAGTTTGTGTTTCCAAATGTTGTGGGGTAACCGTTTGAACCCTGTCAAGAGGTGCTACACCTATTTAGATACAAAATCAGGAGGCTTGGGGATGGTGGATCCCGTAGCCTTTGTTCATACTTTATTTTTTATGAATTCTGTAAAAAGTGTTTTAGGTTTAAGAGATGGGATTGAGACAGGATGGATTTCTAGGTCATTAGGGAAATATATGTTGAATTGGCATATGTTGGCCCCGAAACTAAACCCTCATATTCCTATTCCACAGTATTTTCAGCCGGCGGCCCAAAAATTATATAGATGGGGAATTACAAAAGGGATGATTCTACATAATAATGTAAAACAGTTTTATCAATTATTAATGAGAAATTTGTATCCTCAAGAGCCAGGCTTTAAAAATTGTCCTTCTGCTCTCAATCTCAAGGTTTTAGCACAGTTGAATTGTGTCAGATTGCCTCAATCGCAATGGGAAACGCAGTGGTTGATTTTCTATGGTCGCCTAAATGTGAGGGGCAATGCTAAATATAAGGCACTAGAAGAGTGTAATTGTCCCTATTTAGACTGTATTAATATTGAAGAATCAATGGAACATTTCCTTCTGCACTGTTCTTATGCAAAGGGTCTGTGGGCCAATTTGACAGTTTTATGGGGTTTCAATTGGTTAAACTGGATTACATATGATGTATTAATTCTTGGACTTTATTCAAGAAATCTTAAATATTTTCATGAGGGAACATTATCATTATTTTTTTGTTGCTTACGATATTATCTATGGCAAGGTAGGTGCCAATGGGTGATATATTAAAGGAAGATGCTCTATTCTTGTGTTAGCATATTAATCTCTAATGAACTTTCAAAAATTTATTCTCAGGATGTACAGAGGTTGGCTTCGGCTAAACTACGGCGGTGGTGGAAAGGGTTTCATCACTTTATAAAATTTAAATAATCAGGGGATTAGGTTTAAATTTTTCTATTTTGTTTTAGGTTTCATATGGTGTTTTGTCTTTGAGCACTGAATTTAATTTGACCTGTTTTTGTTTACTGTGATCTACTATGTTGTTGTCTATGTTTAATTTTCAATAAAAAACTCCCCTACTCTTTTCGATAAGTGCCATGGGATCTTTAACATCCACCTGAACTACCACCAATCCAGGCAGATGGGACCTCAATTTAACATCTCATCTGAAAGACGGCACCTCAGAAGTGCAGCACCCCTCTCATGCTGCAGTACAGTGTCAGTACTGGGATATTAACCCAAGTGCCAGATGTGGGAACTGAACCCACAGCCCTGTGATCTCCCGGCTTCAGAGGCGAGTGTGCTACCTACTGAACCACTGACACTGACACTATGAGATATCTTTACGTATATTGACAACAGCATTAGGGATGTCTAAGTAATCTCTTTGATTTTCAATAATTGATGGTAAAATTATATCCAAATAGCTATCTAGATAAAAGATAGACAGATAAAAACTTTGATTTTTTTGACAGGAAAAATAACTTTTAGGACCAAAAGAGGCCCTGTTTATCAAATTTGTCCTGTTTTGAAATACAGTTTCAACAGATACAAAACATCATGTAATAAAATATATTACAGGAAAAATCTTAAGGATATCACATCACATAAATTCACAGAATACATATGAAAGCAGATATACACAATATACCAAATACTAAAGAATAAATATAAACATTTGAAAGATGGACAGGCAATAATGTATATATATATATATATATATATATATATATATATATATACACACACAATTAATGCAAGGCATTTTTAGGGTTTCTGATCTAAGAGAGTAAACATAGAAGGGGGAAGGGACAGGGGAAAGAAATAATAATATCATCCCCTAATGCTACCTAATACCCCAACACAACACACACAGAAGCAGCGAAGAGAAAAATTAGAGGCAATCTAGAGTCCAGGCAAAAAAGAGCAAATGGTAGTGTCACTAAGTAATACCATAGCAAGCACATCTGTCTCTCCAGATTGAATTTCATTACCATTTGTCTGTGTTAAATTTGTTTCATATAGATTTTTATAATATATCATAAACTTCCAATTAATGTCTTTTGAGTCTGCCACTATGGTGCCCAATTCTATTTTAATTTTGCATATGTTTCTATCTACTCTCTCCTTTTGCAACATGTATGAAAGTAGTTTTCCGCCTTTATCTGCCTGTGCATAATGTTTAGATCTGCTTATTAAAGATAGCCTTTCAGCATTTTCATTTAGGATTAAGTCATATTCTTGTCTTAGTTTATTTGAGTATTTTAAATGAAAATGTGTTCCTGTTCTTGAGTGCCGATCTTGTGCCAGTTTTATCCTTTACTACAATTTTAGCAATTGCTCCCTTTGAAGTTTCTTTCTTTCTTTTTTTTGTTTGTTTACCAGAGAAAGCAACATAAACACCCAGCATAGTAGCTGTATAGGCATCCCAGATTAAATACTTTGCCATTTCCCCAGTATCATTGATTTCAAAAAAATGCTGTGTTTCAGCTATTATTAAATATATATATTCATGATCCTTTAATAGTAAAGGATCAGGTTTCAAGGTCCAGTAACTATTTATTGAATCCCTGGATGAAAGAGAATGCTCAAGAAGGGAATAGTCTGATATAGTAAATTGGCTAATATTTAATATACATTATCTAATAATGTTTGATATCCTATAAAAAAAAAGATTGATGTGTGAATACATTTTGTGCCTACCTGGATAGTATGAATAATCTCTTACCTTTTATTCATACATTTACACAGATCACAGGGTTATGCACTGTATTAACAAATGTGGGTTACACTATATTTTAAGAGTCAGTTAACTCCAGTGTAGTTACAGTGTATCTAGTGAAGTATCAAATATTAAATTAAAGTCACCTCCTAATAGGTATGGTTGTGGGAATTCTGTTAATTCATTAAAAGGCTGATTGAAAAGGGAGTCTGGAGCATAAACTGGAGCTACTGTTAATAGGACATTACTATGTTTAATAGTTATAATACTATAGTTGCCATTAATGTCTATATATTCCTTATGAACCTATATCCCTGTTTGTTTTTTAATTAAATTATATAGATGCTTGCTGTCCCGGTGGTGTGGAGGGCTGAGGCAGCAATGCCTTATGTCCTGCCATGCTGGTGACCCATGTTCATGGTGTGAGCGGGTTGTTGGGGGCCAGCAGGGGTGGGAGAGGATCGAGCATCCAGAGGACTGCTCTCCTCTCCCAAGTAGGGTGGGGATCAGTGGCTGGTGTTTACCTAACACCTAGCAAAGGCTAGGTGTTGGCATGCCAGGCTAATACAGTGGGGCATGGAGGTGGAGTAGCCAGTTGGTGCACTGCATGTAGATGCACACATGGCATGCCCACTGTTGGTATTGCATGCTCCACTGCCAAGAAAAGTAGAAATATGGCAGCCATGATCATGCAGTTGATGGTCATCCACCTCATGCCCCATCTCCGAGGGCACCACCTGTACTGGATCCGGTCCTGGTGGGGAGTTGGGGGCTCCCCACCATCCCGCCATGGGGGGCAAGTCATGAGGGTAGCAGGGTGGTGGCCTGATTGGGAGATGGGCACAGATGGATGGCAGCCAGAGGATGAAGGGGATGCCTGAACAGAGTAGGTGCCAACCAGGAGCCATGGGGAGAAAAAAAAGGTAAAAAAAATGAATGTAGATGCATCACATGATTTGAAATTTGAGACAGAGTGGAAACCCTTATTTCCCCAGAATTTATCTACCTTTATTGTTAATAGATCGATCTGTTTTCTCTGAGCATATTTCAAAAATATATTTCTTTCTATTGGATTATGAAACATTCCAGGAAATTGGTTGCGGCTCTTGCATTTAAAGATTTTATCTAGGCTCTAAATCTCACAGTACCAAGGCACCTCAATATGCCACCATGCAATAAATATCTATTATTATTAACCACAATCACTTCCTTTGTAGCTATGTTTTTTTCCATTATAGAAACATAGAAACATAGACTTTGATGGCAGATAAGGACCCTTAGGCCCATCTAGTCTGCCCATTTCCCTACCTACAGGATAGGCCGCAGATCCTAGTTAACCAACAGCCTATATCTTTCTGCCCCCCACAAGAATTGCCTTATGTCTGTCCCATGCATTCTTGAATTCTCCACAGTTTTAGACCTCACAACTTCTCAGGAAGGCTGTTCCATGCATCCACTACCCTCTCTGTGAAATAATATTTCCACATTGCCCCTGAAACCACCCTCCTTCTATCTTTAAATTGTGTCCCTTGTTCTTGCAAGTCTCTTTTCTGCAAGATGCTACCCTCTTGGACTTTGTTGATTCCCTTGAGGTACTTGAAAGTTTCTATCATGTCCCCTCTCCCTTCTTTCCTCAAGGGTATACATATTAAGCTCCTTTAGTCCCTCCTCATATGGCTTCTCTTGCAGACCCTGCACCATTTTAGTTGCCCTCCTCTGGACTGCCTCTATCCTGTCTATGTCCTTGCGGAGATGGGGTCTCCAGAATTGGACACAGTATTCCAGATGGGGTCTCACCAACTGTCTGTACAGAGGGATAACAACTTCCTGTTTCTGCTGCTGATGCCTCTCCTATACATCCCAGTATACCCTGGCCCTCCCTACTGCCTTCTCACATTGCTTGCTAACCTTAAGGTCATCTGATATGATTACCCCAGGTCCCTTTCCTGTTGTTGTTACTACCTCCCCACCCATTGTGTATTCTTCCCCTGGGTTCTTGTTTCCCAGGTGCATTATTTTGCACTTTTTTGCATTGAATCCTAGCTGCCATACGTCTGACCATTCCTCCAACCTTGCCAAGTCCCTTTTCATCCTTTCCACGCCTCCTTGTATATCAACCCTGTTGCAGATCTTTGTGTCATCTGCAAAAAGGCATACTTTTCCTTCCAGTCCCTCTGCAATGTCACTGATGAAGACATTAAAAAGGACTGGACCCAATACTGAACCCTGCGGTACCCCACTGGTAACCGCCCTTTCTTCAGAGTGGACTCCATTTACAATTATTATTACATATTGAGCCCATAGTAAAACAAAAAGTTATAACTCCAAATAAATTATTTTGTTAACCTCCTTTTTTAAATGTTAAGTCTGATAAGTCCCATCCTCCCACCTTACCTCTGTCCCTTCCCCTTCCCACTTTCTCCCACCCCACTTTCTTAAATGTTAAACTCAGAGTAAGTCATTTATCTATTCTAAACCTGCCCCCCTCCCCTGCACCTCAGACTCCATGCCAACATGGTTAAGTCCTATCCCTATATTTTACAAGACAGAATCTAAATATAAGAAAGGTGTCACACAGCCACTTCCCCACTTCCCCAGACCTTTATTGCTAAATCCTTATACAACCCAACTATTTTTTTATTTTTCTAGCATTATCACCTGGTCAAACATTATTATAACATTCCAAAGTAACTATCTGTTATTCATTATTTAAAAAGTTATGTTCCTCGTAGTTCTGTATTGGTTCTTTAGAGGAAGAGTTAGCCAACTTTAGTGTGCTATATTCATTGGATTTCACAGCTTCCCCCTTGTCTGCTGTAGATTCCACTTGATTGTCCTTGGCACTTCTCTGTTGAAATCATCATGTGACATTGTTTCTACCAGTAGACCCAGCGCTCCTACTTTCTGGTTTAAATCCCACCGTGTTTGCTTCTGTGACATATTTTGAACTGGTACTGCAATACCCAATACTTCTTTGGCATACATAATGGCTTCTGTAATACTTTCAAATACATGGACTCTTACATCATAGTGGATTTTTAACGAATTGGGCATTAAATACTGACTTTTTATCTTGTAGTTCCATAGGGCAGATTTGAGTGAGTTGAACATCTTGCATTTTGTGTATATGTATGGACTCATATCAGGGAATACCAAAATCTGTTTATCTTTGTGAAACAAACCATTCTTTTAGCAAAATTTAATAAGTTATTGCCTTCTTGGTACAGACGACTTCTACGCAGGTAACACTGGGGGTATTTTGTGTTATGTTTGTCTTTTGACAGGGGTTTGATATATCCATTCAGTGTAACTTTATTACCTGCAACGTCTCTTCCAAATGTTGATATAATTAGGTTTTCCATGAATATGTGAATGTTATCACCATCGAAGCCATCTGCCGACCCCACAAATTTCAAATGGTTTCTCCTAGCACTCCAATCTAAGTCATGCTCCTTTTTTCAGCTCCTTTAATTCTTTACTTTCTGTTACAATTTTTGTTTCAAGCTGTGGCATATAATCTTTTACATCTGACAGTCTTCATTCCAGTTCAGTTACTTTTTTATTTATTTGTGCCACTTCTGAGCAAGTGCAAGCAATTTCCTTTGGACTAGTTCAACATTTTGATTCAAACAATTAAATCTTGATATGATTTCTGCTAGGCTCGTTGTTAAGGTGCTTTCAAAGACCTTGTGTGCCCTTAAAGTACCATCCTTTTAAGTTTGCAATACTTCTAGGCCCCCTAATATAATCATATGCTCTGAACAAGCAGCTCCTAAAACCCTACAGGGAGATGCTCAGATATCAAGCAGTGACTCCAGCCATAGCTCAGATGAAGTACATTTGTTTCATGCACTAAAATAGTAGATTCCCCAACTTGTGCAAGTCACATGTTTTACTTTACTTACTTTCAGTAGTTGTAAGTCTGTGACTTTTGTAGGTTACAATTCTGGGTTCATTCTGTTGTAATTTGTACACTTTGCACTCCCAGTTTGTCTTGATTTATGCTGAAGTTTATCAAATTAAAAGATTGAGTGATGAACTGACATGCAAAAAAAAAATCAGGTTTACCACCCCATTTCTTAGATTAGTTTGTTCCCCAGAGCCTTTAGTACTATCATTTGAAATCAAATTCTCAGGGTGAAATAGTTGCTCCAGCTCATTGTTAGCTATTCATTATTATTTATATTAATATTATATTATATAATTATATTATATTTATAATTGTTATCAGTTTGTTTTCTTTCAAATTCACCCCCCCTCCTTCTGGCATCACTATAATTCCAGTAGCAGTCCTTACCTACATGGCACTTACTGTTTCCCTCCATTGTATAAAATCTGCATGTTCCCACACCCTCCACAAAATCATTAGTTAAAACTGCTATTTATTCTTTAGCAATTGTCATATGTCCTTAATTATTATTCTTGTATCATCCAGTGCAAGTAGTTAATGTAAGGGTATTTGTTTATTCTCAGTTTCCACAGAAATATATTGCTTTTGTCAGCAATCTGCAAATTTGTTTTGTTCCCACTTCATGCTGTGCCATGAACAATTGTCACTGATGTTTGTACCTTCTTTGTACCTTGCTCTCTCCCTGATCGTACTCTCCTGGGTTGTGTCTGAATATAGGCAATACTCTTGTCTAGTGTACTTACCTGGTAAACAAAAACCAAATAAATAAAATAAATAAATAATATTTTTCTGTCAGTGACAGCCAGATCATCAATCACATGCTTCTTATATTAGTTTCACATTGTATTAAAGGAAAATTTGAAGGGCAGGCCAAGTTACCTCTTTATCACCTTTATCCAGAATAAGCTGCTTGTCCTCTTCAAAAGCTTGCAATAAGTTACGAAAAGAGTCATTCTCTTCATCTGAGCTATGGTTGGAGTCACTGCTTGATATTTGAACATCTCCCTGAAGGGTTTATGAGCTGCTTGTTCAGAGCATATGATTATATTAGGGGCCCTAGGAGTATTGCATTAATTTTCTTTCCTTTCAATTTCTCCTTGTTCCCCTTCAAATTGTGGCTGTTTTGCAGAGATGTAACTTTTTCTGACTTTGCTGGTTTGTCTATTGCTGTGGCATTTCGCTCATAGATGAGAGTTTGGGATTTAAACTTTGAGTTTTTTTTTCCTCCAGACTCTGTACTTATGCCTGCAGTTTTAGTTTGTCCTCCAGATGTACCTGAGCATACTTGACTTTACTTGTGGTGGCAGCACCTCTCTGCTGTACACAGCATTCGCTCCTCCATTCCAGTCCTGAACAGGTAGCATGTTTTCTAGATTTTAGTGCACCATCATCTTGTTCCTCCTCTAGGAGGTTAGGATTACGGGGAGGCAGGTGGTTCAACAATGGCAGAAGGCAGATGAGGTTGGGGAGGTGAGTGACATTGAGGTTGTTAGGTGCAGGAGATGCCCTGGATTTAAACAGAGTCTAGAGAGAGGCCAGACATATTTGGTCTCTTTAACCAGGGGTCCCACCAGACTGAGTGGACAGGTAGCTGAAGGGCTGGCTGCACCCTCTAATCCTCTTCAGGCAGTGCACTGCAATGCCAGGTCGATAAGGAACAAGACTGTCATTGTTGCGGACTTGATTTCCTCTGTTGACCTGGCTTGCATTATGGAGACCTGGCTGGGTGACGATGCTGGCCTGGTTCTAGAGGCAGCTGTCCCTACTGGATACTCCGTTGTGCACTGCCTGAGGAAGGATCGCAGTGTTGGGGGAGTGGCCATCATTTCTAGAGCCAGTCTGAGCTTCGCAGTGCATCCAGTTGGTAATACCAGATCTTTTGAGTATGTCATCATGTGTGGGGGTCCAGGTGTGGGTTGCAGGATCCTCCTCATAAACCGACCTCCTGGGTTGGAGGGAGAGTTCCTGCAGGAGATGGTAGACTTTGTTATTTACCAGGTGTTGGAGTCCCCCAGGTGTTTAATCCTGGGGGACTTCAATGCCTGGGTCGATGATTAATCCTCACATTTTGGTCACGATCTCCTCCAGTTGATGTCATCACTAGGCTTGGCACAAGCAGTTGCTTCTACAACCCACTAGCATGGCCACACACTTGATCTGGTGTTCCAGCTGGGTCTTAGGGTTGATTGCCTCAAGATTGATCAGGTCTCCTGGTCAGACCACTGCACCATGAGGTTCATGTTTGGGGCCCCCTCAGAAGCCCTCCCCCTGTGGAGATGGTCAGTTATCGCTCTTTAAGGGGTTTGTGCCCAGAGGAATTACTGGCCCTAGCTGACTTATCTAGAGTAGACGCAGCCTGTGCGATTGGCACCAGTGAGGCATTGGCCACCTATAACAGGGTGGTATCCAAAGCACTGGATGCCATCGCTCCAGTCCGTATGAGACCCAGATCTTCTCACTTGAGATCCCCTTGGTTTGATTGGGATCTCAAGGTGATGAAGATCAATGGTCAGAAGTTGGAGCGCTGCTGGCGGAAGACCTGGATGGAGGCTGACAAACTGGTTCTGCGTGCTCACTACAGTGAGTACCAGGAGGCAATTTCCTGTAAGAAGACAGAATTCCTGTCCAGGGAAATTGCTGAAGGGAGAAACAGACCTTCTCAGCTTTTTCAGACTGTGGATAGGTTACTCCATCCGGCCTGTCAACAGCCAGTAAAGACTTTTTTATCCACTGTATGTGAAGAGAGTGCTCTGATTTTCTCTGACAGAGTGTCATCTATCCAGGTGGGGATTCCATCAGGGAGGTCACTGCCTTGAAGTAGTCAGACTGGGAGGAACAGAGGCACTCTACCTGTTTGGGAAGAGTTTACACCAGTGGAGGTGGCTGAGGTCACTGGGGTGATCTTTGAGCTGGGGCACACTTATTGTGACTTGGACCCAGCCTGGGATGGGATGTGCTGAGGCTGTTGGCCCAGTGTTTGCCAGGATTGCCAGGTGTTTGATGGTGGAGGGGATGTTCCCAGCGGCTTTGAAAGAAGTGCTGGTAAGGCCCCTCCTTAAGAAACCTTCCCTTGACTCAGACATCCTGGTGAATTACTGTCCCATCTCCAACCTGCCATTTTTGAGCAAGGTTGTTGAGAAACTAGTGGTACAGCAGCTCGAGGATCATCTCGTGTCCTTTGACATCTACGATCCACTTCAGTCAGGTTTTCAGGCCAGACACAGCACAGAAACAGCACTAGTTAGGGTGCATAATGACCTGCTCAGGGCTAGAGACAGAAGAGAAAAGTCAATTCTTGTACTCCTCGATCTCTCTTTAGCCTCTGACACTGTGGATCCCTTTGTGCTTCTTGATCAGCTCTGTGAGCTCTGTGGATTCACTGGTGTGGTCATCAAATGGTTTGAGTCCTATCTAACTGATAGGGCACAGCGGGTGGTGATGGGAAATTTCTCCTCCTCCCCAATGCCCCTGTCATGTGGAGTACCACAGGGCTTGATCTTGTCACCAATGTTGTTCACAGTGTACATGCTGCCCCTGGGTGAGCTCACTCAACAGTACAGTATGAAGTTTCATTGCTATGCAGATGATACCCTGCTGTATCTGTCATTTGCGCCTGGAACATTCAATGCCGTGGATGTGCTCAACATCTGTTTGGCTAAAATCAATTACTGGATGTCTTCCATCAGGCTGTGACTTAACCCAGATAAGACAGAGGTGCTGGTGATTGAGCCGGGTTGCAGGCATGATGAGTTACCACCTGGAGCTAGCACAGGTCTTTTCCTGGAGTCTGCTCCTTTGGTGGTTTCCCTGCGGGTGCATGATCTTGGTGTGATCCTGGACAGCAGGCTGGCCTTTAAAGATCAGGTATCATCTGTTGTCAGAAGTGGTTTCTACCACTTGCAGAACATTGCCAGGATCAAGCCCCTCATTCCACCCGACAACCTGCCAACTCTCGTACATGCCTTTGTTACCTCTAGACCAGACTACTGTAATACTCTGTACTTTGGGGTCATGGGAGAGACCCTCCGCAGACTTCAGCTGATGCAGAACGTGGTAGCCCGGTTGCTGACGGGCCTGTCCAAGTCCAGTCATGTAACCCCGGTCCTGCATGCTCTGCACTGGCTGCCTGTCAGGTAGAGGGTCCTTTTCGAGGTAGACTTGCTCACCTTTGAGGCCCTATATGGGCTGGGTCTGGGCTACCTGTCTGAGTTACTGACACCTGTGACCTCCGCTCCTTCTGCTCCTCTTTGAGGGGCCTCCTGGATGTCCCCAGGGTTCAGCTCAAGACATTGGGTGACCACACCTTTAGTGTCGCCAGGCTGACCCTGTGGAACTTGCTACCACCTGCAATCCAGGAGGCCCCCCTCGATCGGTGTATTTAAATAGAGGCTGAAGGCCCACCTCTTCAGTCTGGCCTTTATGGGCTAGTTGCTCCAACCCTATTCATCTAAGTTATTTTGAAAATATTTATTATAATACTGAATTCTTGAATCTTTATTATCTTTGAATTTTATCTAGTTTTATTTTATTTACTGCTTCTTTCTGATTATTTTGTTGTTAGGCACCCAGAGCCCCTGGGAATGGGAGTCATATAAATAAAAATTGCCTTGCCTTACCTAGTAGTAGTAGTAGTAGTTTTCATTTTTATCTGACATCTTTCCCAAGAGGCTCAGGGTGCTATTACAAACATTGTACATAAAGGTAGATCAGTCATAAAAATTATACAATGAAACAGGATATCCACCATAAAATAATAAAATAAATATGCAGGGTATAGCAGTCTAGACTTCATAAATTTTAAATACCAGATTGAATAAATAAATAAATAAAAAGAAAAACAATAGAACTGTGACTGATGTAGGGACAAAGGTGGAAAATTAGCCCACAAACTCCTATTAAAAATGGAATGTCTTTAGATCTTTCTTAAGGGCCTCCACCCAGGGGGCCTCCCTCAGGACCTTTGGGAGTGAATTCCGCAATACCGGGCCTGCCACCTCAAAGACCCAGTCACCCGAGGTTATAAGTCTGACCCTGGGTATTACAAGGAGGCCCTTCTTAGTGCAGTGGAGAGGGCACGAGGACATGTAGGGATGCAGGACGTCTGTCAGATACCCCAGGCCCAACTCTTGTAGGGCCTTGTAAGTTAGTAAATCAACTTTGAAGGATAAGTTACCATACCGGCAGCCAGTGCAGATCATGCAGTGCCAGGAAGACGACTCATCCTCGAAAGGCTGGTTCACAACCTAACAGCTGCATTCTACACAAACTGTATGTGCTGTAGCATGCCCCCACTGACTCTGAGGTACAGCATTGCAGCAGTTGAGCCTCGAAATAACAAATGCATTTCCTAGGGTCTCCAGGTCCGCAGGTGGGATAAGGGATCTAATCTAGCTGATGTTCCTGAGATGGTAAAAGCCATTTTGGACAACTGCACACACCTGAGCCTCAGATGCAAGCCCCTCATCCAGAATGACACCACCATATTTGTCACCTTTGTGGCAGCCAAAAGCCCAGAGAAACTAAGCCAAAGCCCAGTCTCGCTCTCGGTAGCTGCCACTCCTCCCCTTCGAGCCAGCTCCACCACCAGTACTTCAGTGTTGTCTGGACTGAGTCTCAACCAGCTCAAAGACATTCAGTCCCGTATCTCGTCAAGGCAACTGTTTAGCATGATGACCACACCAGACGTCCTGGATGCAAAGGACAGATAGAGCTGGGTATCAGCTACATAGCAGTGAAACCCAACTCCATATTGTCTAATGATCCTTCCAAGGGCAGCATGAGCAAAAGAATCGAACCCTGGGGTATGCCACAAGGCAGTGCCATGGGGGTGAAGAGAACTTTCCCAACATCACTTTCTGAGATGTGCCACTAAGGTAGAACTCAGACCAGCAGAGGACTTTGCTGATAAGTCCTACATACTCCCTGAGCTAATCCAATGCCAAGTCATGGTCCACGGTGTCAAATGCTGAGGAGAGATCTAGAAGAATGAGAACTGGCCATTTCCCTCTGTCCCTTGTCCTGAGGAGGTCATTATACACCCTAGCCAGTACAGTTTCCATGCTATGCCTAGCCCTAAGCTGAGACTGGAGAGGCTCATGGATGTCAAAGGCAGTGAGAGCAGCCCGGGCACCTTCTCAATAACCTTTTCCAAAAAGGGCGGGTTAGAGACTGGTTGGTAGTTGGCCAAAACCTTCAGGTCCAAAGACTCTTTTTTTGTAAGGGGCTTCACCAGTGTATCTTTCAATGCAACAGGGAAAAAAACTCCAAAAAAGAGCACCAGATAATCTCAGCAAACACCAGACCCAGCTGACCGACACAACTCATTACTAGTTCAATTGGCTTCATGTCCAGTTTTCAAAATGCTGGTTTCAGCTTAGAGATAATCCCACAAACCTCTTTCACCATCACTGACTTGAAGTCCCCCCATGACCACTGACTGTGTCTGAAACCCAATAGCTCTCCCTTGCTGTACTGTGACAACCCACTTGATGAGATTCTGGCCTGAATGGCCCCATCTTCTACTAGGCACCCCTCCAAATTTTAACTTTTAGATCATGCCGCTGCCTAGGGGAAAAAAATCCACAATCTCACTCACAGATTTGGCTTTGTTCTGCATTACTGGGAGAGTATAATATGGCAAGACTGGAGAAGGGCTCATGTGATCCCGCTCCACAAGAGTGGTAGCAGGGAGGAGGCAGGGAACTACAGACCGGTCAGTCTTACCTCAGTAGTGGGCAAGATTATGGAGGCACTCCTTAAGGAAAGGATAGTGCAACACCTGGAATCCATAGGGGCACAGGATCCAAGACAGCATGGGTTTACAAAAGGAAGGTCCTGTCAAACTAATCTCATAGATTTCTTTGACTAGGTAACCAGAGTGGTGGACCAAGGGGAGCAGTTGATGTCGCCTACCTTGACTTCAGCAAAGCTTTTGACACTGTTCCACATAGAAGATTGATAAATAAGCTGGGTAGGCTCGGGGTGGGTCAGAAGTTGGTCAACTGGGTGGCAAACTGGTTGACGGGCAGAAAACAGAGAGTGGTGGTAAATGGTATACAGTCAGAAGAGATGCAAGTGACAAGTGGGGTACCTCAGGGATCAGTCCTGGGGCCAGTCCTCTTCAACATCTTCATTAGTGACCTTGCAGATGGACTAGAGGGTAAGGCTTGTCTGTTTGCAGATGACACCAAGATCTGCAACAGAGTAGATGATCCAGATGGGGTGGGCAGAATGAGAAGAGATCTGGATAAACTAGCAGAATGGTCAGAAGAGTGGCAACTGGGATTTAATGCAAAGAAGTGCAAAATCATGCACATAGGGAAGAGAAACCCTGAAGCCACCTATAGGCTGGGAGGGGAGTTGCTAGCAGTCACAAAGGAAGAAAGAGACTTGGGCATCATCATCACTGATGACCTAAAATCATCCAAGCAGACCTCTAAAGCAGTAGGTAAGGCTAGAGGGGTGTTAGGGTGTATTAGTAGGGGTATCACAAGTCATAAGAGGGAGGTAATAATCCCTCTGTACAAGACACTGGTTAGGCCCCATCTGGAGTACTGCGTGCAGTATTGGAGGCCACACCTTCACAAGGACATTAACCAAATTGAGGCAGTCCAGAGAAGGGCAACCAAAATGGTGCAGGGACTGCATCAGAAGACATACGAGGACAGATTAACGGAGCTCAATATGTATACCCTTGAGCAAAGGAGGGAGAGAGGTGATCGAGGCATTCAAACACCTTAAGGGCATAAACAAGGTGAAAGAGTCTAACATGTTTAAATATAAGAAAAATAGCAGGACAAAAGGACACAGCATGAGATTAGAGGAGGCCGATTAAGGGGAATGTGAGGAAATTCTTTTCACAGAAAGGGTGGTGGATGCAAGGAATGGCTTACCACAAAAAGTGGTGGCTATGAATACAGTGTAGGGCTTCAAACAGGCATGGGATAGGCATAAGGGAGCAATACAAATGACTATGAATAGATAGGCCACTGACAGAGCAAAGGCTGATGGCACATTTATAAGGTAGAAAAAGAAATGGGCAGACTGGATGGGCCTTGCGGTCCTTATCTGCCGTCAACTTCTATGTTTCTATGTTTCTATGTTAAACTCAGTTTAGGCACTGGCAAGAGTTAAAATATATGGCATGCACTTTGCAGACAGTTAATCTATTCACTCCCTTCACTCTGCACACTGTATGGGTTTGATTTCAGTGGCGCCGGTCAGATCAGTCACTTCACTCGCTTAGCACAGGCTTTGACTTGGCCGCACCAGTCAGACCATTTAGTCCATTTATACGGAACAGGCTTTAATTTGGCCACATCAGATGGATTGCTCACTCAGCTTGTACAGCGTGGCTTGATTTTAGCTATTCCAGTCAGGCGGCTTATTCCACTTGTTCAGTGCAGCCTGTGATTCATTCTTCTAGTTGCTCGCTCAGGACACCTGTCACAGTCCCAGAGCAGATCCGTCTTTCTTCTGCATGTACAGTATGGAACAATATGGAGCAGGCAAAAGTCCACTGACCATTTCAGCAATATGAACTTTTAGCCCCTCATAGCTCCTAGAGCAGGTAGCAGCAAGTAGCAACAATTGTCCAGGTATTTAAGGGGTATTTCATAGAAACGTAGAAGTTGTCGGCAGATAAATACCCCTTTGGCCCATCCAGTCTGCCCATTTTCCCTGCCTACTGTGCCACCACATCACTTGTACAATCTTCGGTCATCCACACCACTTGTGTTCCTTCCAAGGTCCCCTAGTATCAGTTCCATGCATGCTTGAATTCTGTGACTGCTTTGGCAGCTATCACCTCTGCTGGGAGCTGTTCCAAGCTTCCAGCACCCTCTCTGTGAAGAAATATTTCCTCATATCCCCTCTAAGCCTCCCCCCAGCTTTCCTGCATGACCCCTTGTCCTTGAGTAGTCTTTCTGTGGGAAAATGCTTCCTTCCTGTACCTTAGTAATACCTGTTATGTATTTGAATGTTTCTATCATATACCCTCCCTTTCCCATCTTTCTTCCAGCCAGTACTTATTCAGTTCTCTTAGTCTCTCCTCATAGGGCTTTTGCTGCAGTCCCTGCACCATTTTGGTTGCCCACCTCTGTACCGCCTCCACCATATCCCTGTCCTTCCGGAGGTGGGGCCTTTAGTACTGGACACAGGATTTGAGGTGTGGTCTTATCAGTGACCTGCACAGGGGCAACACTGTCTCCTTCTTCCTACTGGTGATACCCTTCCCTATGCACCCCAGAATTCTATGTCTTCCCCACTGCCTATTCACTCTGCTTGGCTACCTTCACGTCATCAGAAATGATTACCCCCAGGTCCACTTCCTGTTTAGTGGTAGCCAGGAGCTTCCCTGCCAATTGGTAAGTAGCCCCCTAGTTTCTGTGCCCCAAGTGCATGATTTTTAACTTTTTCACACTGAAACCTAGTTGCCAAACGCTTGACCATTGTTCTAACTTCCATAAATCATTCCTCATTTTGTCCACTCCCCTAGTGTGTCCACCCTGTTGCAGATTTTTGTTTCATCCATGAACAGGCAGACTTTCCCTTTTAGCCCTTCTGCAGTGTTGCTGATAAAGTCATTGAAGAGGACCAGGCCCAGTACCGACCCCTAAGGCACTTCTCTTGTCACCCTGCTGTCTCCCGAATGGACTCCATTTACCACCACCCTCTGACTCCTGCCCCTCAAACAACTTCAGGAAAGCAAGAAGATTGTTCAAAACTTTGTCCAAGAATAGTATTCGAGGGAGTTTTGGGAGCAGCTGCTAAATGCTCCTATCACTCCCACACCATCATGAAACAACCCTGATAACTTATTAATAAGGTTTTTTTTTTTGTAATATTTTTGACAGTTCATTGCTTGCATACAGATACATAAACTAGCACATTTGATCATCTCAATTTCATATTCAATAGTACACATTTGGTAAGAATAAAAGCACAAAGACCTTTAGTCACTGGTGTTGTTAACCTCCTAGGCCACCACAAGCTCTCAAGAGCTGTCAGTTTTGAAAAATAATGCTAACTGAAACAACAAACTGTACTATAACAAAGAAAACATGCCACATGGTACTAAGTAAATCAAGTGGCACATAGCTTATCAGCTGTTGGCTAAGACCCTATTGGTAACACTGCCCCAGGGACCAGGGTCTCCCAATGTTATGTGCTGATCTCTCCAGTCTATTACCCTCACAACCTTGCTCCTTCATCAAGGCTTCACCTGGCGACAACCTGTTAAGGAAGTTGGCCCATACCCCCAGGAATTTGTCATCTTGTCCCTTCAGGGTATATGTGAGTCTGTCCACTGCCAGGACCCGGATAGCAAGATCCTTCCATTGTTCTACTGTGGGCACCACATTAGTGATCCAGACATTTTGTATCCCCTGCCTTGCCACTACAAGAAGCACTCTAACCCATCTGGGATATAACTTCCATTCCCCACCCTCTTCTCATTATACCCTCATTAGAAGTGATCTCAGGGAGAATTCCACAGGATAGCCCAGCATTCCAGATATCTCTGGCATTATTCCCTTCCAGTATTTACTTAGTTGTGGGCATTTCCAATAGTAGTGAATGTACGTACTCTGTTCCACCCCACACTTGCTGCAGACTGGAGAGATCTCAAGGAAGAATCTGTGCACCATGCTCGGTGGGTAATATAATCTATGTAGGAATTTATACTGTGCTTCTTTGTATTTATTGCATATGAGTAGTCCCATGTGCGAACTCAATAATATCTCCAAATTAGAGTCCTCCATGTCTATTGCCAGGTCCTTTTCCTACCACTGTTTCACCTTTTGAGTCCCACCTAGGAACATCCTTCTGTCCAATCTTACCATCCTGCCCATTAACCCTGTCTCATGTTTGGCTGCATCTAAGACTTCTCTTTCAACCTCCAGTAGTGAAGTAGCTTCTGCTTGGATTCTCCGCAGACACTTATAACAATTTCTGATTTGGTAGTACCTATACAGGAGTGTGACTGGTATGCCCAGTCCCCTCTGTAATTCCTGGAAGGAGTACATGTCTGTTTTAGAGCATAGATCCCCCACACATCGTATTCCTCTCTCTTGTCATGTCCTAAATCCCTCATCCTCAAGACCTGGCAGAAAATCATGGTTGCTTGTCACCTACCCCCTAGTCTTTCCCTAATGCCTTCCCAGGCTACTAGGGATGCCATTACCATCGGGTTTCTGGTCTGCAGCCGCCTGTATGCACATAGGCCGCCCTGTCCCAAATATGCCGATATCCTACCCGGGATACCATCCTCCTCCAGACTCATCCAGCTAGCTGCTGTATTTTTATTGACCCAATTCTGTACATAGCGATAATGAGTGGCTAGATAATACTCTTTGATGTCCGGGAAGTTTAGGCCCCCCCCCGTTCTTCTGCAGCTTTAAGATGGTGGAGACTCAGCCTTGTTTTTTTAACCCTACAAATAAATGAGGTGAACCCTTTTTCTAATCTTTTAATGTCTTTCCTCATGGGGCAGAAGGGCATCATTTGCATAATATATAAAATTCTGGGTACACATTCATTTCAATAAGATTAATCCTTCCCATCCATGAATGGGTCAGCAGTTGCCATGTACTGAGGTCTTGTGGGAGGATCCCCCTCCATAAGCTTTTGTAGCTCTACCTAGTTGTGGTTTCCTTTATGTATCTCTCCTAAATGTATGTCTTTTATTGTTAAAATGTTCGTTAGACATGGATTGGCCACCCATGTTTTATGTCAATCTGTCTTGTTTATTTGTCTTGTATCCCCCCCCCCTTTCAGGCAGAGCTGTGATAAATAAAAGACAATATAAAAACAACCCTGCGCTTATAGGGTATATATGGGGCTTAAAACAAGCATTAGATTCCCCTTCAATAGTAAGACAAGAGACTATGATAAAATTATGTTTGAAATGGTAGATTATCTGTATTCATTTTAGCAACCCTTCTTTTAAACATGTAATTTCTTGCAGTGTGAATGCAGACAAAATTAGGAGCCCTCTCTCTCTCTCTCTGCATTTTGTTGTAAACAAAGTTGGGCAAATATATAAAGGAGCACTCTTAAGTCTTCCTGACTGACTGGAAGTCCTAGAATAGACTAGGAGTTAACACTAGGGGCTGGATATTCAAAAAGGTTGCGCAATGCGCAATAGGGTTGCGCCAGCGCAAGTCAGAAAATGCGCCATTCTGCGATATTCAGCAGGAGGCAGTTGCGCCACTGAAAACATGCTGAGCAACAGCGCAATGATAATGAAGGCATGCGCAACTGAAGGGGGAGGAACCATGCATAAAGGGCGCAGTGCAATGTTCAAAGACTTGCGCAATGCGCAACAGTGGAGCAGGTGGAAGTTGCGCCATAGCGGAAATGAGCCAAAATAAAAAGGAGCAAGGAAGAGGTGCAAGAACGCTACAGGGAAGCCACATGAGGCAGGGGGAGAGACAGGCACAGGAAAGCAGCACAAAAGAGGGTAGGCCAGGGAAACCACACTACAGAAGAGGGGCAAGGGAAGGTGTGTGGGGCCACACAAAGCAGAGGCCAGTAGGTGTACCCGGTGCAGGGGAGGTAGCAGTCAGGACAGTGGGGGGAACAAAGCAACAGCTGCTGGGGGGGGAACACAAGCCAGGGACATGGCCAGTGCCACCTTCCACATGGATGCCGTAATGAGTGGGGTGAGAAGGCATGCGGCAGGGGGACGTGGCCGTGGAAGGGCCTGTCGGCAGTATGCCCCCAACAGGCAGTACCGAGCCCGCACCAGCTTTGAGCTGTATACAGAAATTGAGATTGTGGGCTGGTACTGCCTGAACAGGGCAATAGTGAGGTGGCTCTGTGAGCTGTGCAGTGATGTGATGCAGGCACCCACACGACGGAGTCATGCTCTGTCAGTGGAGACAAAAGTAACAGCCTGCATATGCTTGCTTGCCATGGGTACCTTCCAGAGACCAACAGGGGACACCACAGGCATAACACAGTCTGCAACGTCACGCATCCTCACCAAATTCCTCAGTGCACTGCTGCCACATGCTGCGGAGTACATCCATTTTCCCAGCACTGCGGCGGAGCACACAGCAAACATACAGGAGTTCCACAGGGTAGTACGTATGCCTGGCATGCTAGGGGCGATAGACTGCACCCATGTGGCCATACGCACACCACCTGGCCCCGAGGGTGCCGCCTACATGAGCTGTAAGGGATATTCCAGTGTCAACTGCCAGGTGATGTGCGATGCCAGTGGGTGCATCATCAATGTCTGCGCCACGCACCCTGGGGAGCACATGATTCCTTCATCTGGCACCAGTCAGCACTGTGCCACTGATTCGAGAGTGGGGACATCCCCACAGGTCATCTAGTGGGTGAGTATGTATGTAGAACTGACATATCGTGGGCAAGGAGGGTATGGTCAGAGGTGCCATGGGTGTGGCCCACAGGGCTTGGGGCAGTCTGAAGCTGAACAAGACACTAACCTCCACTATCTTCACACAGGTGACAGTGGATACCCACTCCATCCCTGGCTGCTCACACCCTACCGGCAGCCCACGACTCCATCGCAGCAACACTTCAATGAGGCACATGCCACCACACGCAACGTCATTGAGCGGGTGTTTGGGATGCTGAAGGCGTGTTTCCATTGCCTGGACACCTCTGGCAGTGCCCTACAGTATAGCCTCTCAAAGGCCTGTGGGATATTCCTGGCCTGTTGCATCCTGCACAACATGGCCAAAGACTGTGGGATAGCCGTACAGGTCGAAGAGGGGGACAGCGAAGGGGATGATGGTGACGCCGGTGACAATGGGGATGGGCAGACCCCCCCTTGGCCAACGGGACCCCCGACTGATCTGGCTGGCACAGCTGCACCGGGACACCATCACAGAGGAGCACTACAGCCAACGCAGGTAAGTCATGGTGCCATGTGCAGCCACCAGTGGCTAGGGCACAATCCACATACATGCATGGAAACACACCAGGGGTGCATGCTGGCAAGGGATGTGGCAGGGCACAGAAGCACACACATACAACCAGGGAGGGGTGAACAGTAACACGCCACATGGACGGACACACACACACACACACACACACACACACACAATAGGCACAAAGTGCACAGGGGTCAGGTGCAAAACCGAGCCGGAATGCAAACACTAGCAACACACTTGTCCACAGGCCACTACATCCACTGACTGTCCATATGTATGTGTCAGATGCTGGTCACCATCGCACTTTGGTGTACAGCGCAATGCAGGCATCATCATGCACACATACGTGTGGACAGCAGCCGGGAGGGTGTGCAGGTGGACTGTGTGTCTGCGTGCAGGGCCAGGCACACACCCGTGCACTGCCCAATGAAACACACAATGCACACAGGGCAGCACCAGACAGTGCCTGCGCTGGAAGACAGGTCAGTCTTGTGGCACAGTGCCACGTCCACCTCGGATGCATGGGCGGCCCCGCTGAGACCCAGCAGCACTGGCAGGCTGACCATGGGCCTCATGGGGTGGCACCGATGGTCCACCAGGGGTTCCACTGCACGAACGCGACCGTGCCCGCACAGGGGTCTGCAGCACACCGAACATTCCTGCACCAGGAGTGCTCGGGATGCCCACAGCTGAACCCGGTATCGACAGGGTGGGTGTCGCACGACGCTGGGAATGGGGAGTGGACAGCGAACTGCGCGGTGTGAGCGACACATGTGCACCTGACTGTGTGCCCTTTGTGGCCATGACAGCAATGAACGCCTGTGCTTGTCTGTCCATGGCAGCGGTCACATCCTCCCACAAATGGTCAATCCGTGACAGGATCCTATTGGTGTCCCTGCTGCGTCGCTCCTCGGCCCGCTCCAGAGCCACACACAGTGCCTCCATGGATGTTGCAAGCCGCATGTGCTGCTGGACTGATGCCTGCAGTAGGCGGGTGTGCTCGTCAAAGAGGTTGTCTGCCACCTCAGCATCCCGTCCCTCAGGGTATGCAAGGGCCTGATGTTGGGCGCTGCTCACCAGGATCAGGTATGGGCAAGTCCACAGGTGGTGCACGGATGCCACCAATGAACCCTGAACCCCGAGTCCCAGTGGGTGACTGCTGCTGCCGCCCCTCCACCTGCTGTGCCCAAGGGATCAGTCGTTCCTCCGCTGTGGCCGCAACAGTCCCACTGTCTTGACCAGCCACTGGTGCTGCCCCACTGGTGCTGACAGGCACAGCCTGGGACTGTGCTGATATGCTGGCCCACACGTCGGCACCAGCCAGGTCCATGGGCGTGAGCTGACCTAGTGTGTGTCCATTCCGTGGCACACACATGTCACTGCCCATGACGGTCGTGTCTTCATCATTGGTGCAGGTCTCTGCCCAAGCCACAGCCACAGCATGCTGGCATCCTTGGACGCCAGAATGCTGAGACACAGGAAGGGCTTCCCCCACACCTGTCTCAACGACATCAGTGTGGACAGCCAGGCGGCCCCACTGTTGCAATGCTCGACGTATACCTGTGGAGGTGGATGGTCCCTGCTCCAACTCCAGATGACTGTCCGCAGTGGACAGGCCCTCCACCGCTGACCCCTGCAGATGCACAGGATCTGTAACAGAAAGTAAAGTCACGTTACTGTGTGTGACCTACCCTGCCCCCCATAGACAGACCATGACTTACCATGCAGTGATGGGCTACCACCCATCTGGAAGCCACTTCCTGGAACTCCCTCTATGGCACTGCGCTGCATGCTTGCAGCAAGCCTGTCCTCTGCCGGTGTGAGCTGCACCACCTCCGGCTGGCCCCCGCCTGTTGCAGCACATGCCGCCCTGATGGCAGCCACCTTCTCCTTCACCCTCCTCCTGTCAGTACCCATCTTCTTCTTACACTCCTGCATGGAGCGCTGGTGGCTGCCGTGCAGGTTGACGGCACCTGCCACCTCCTCCCATGCAGCAGCACGGGCCTGAGGGGTGCCCTGCCGTCCACTGAGCAGTGGCTCCTGATCAAGGTAGGCCTCGAAGAGTGCCTCCGTCTCGGCCTTTGTGAAATTGGGCCTCCTCTTCCGCCCACCATCATAGTCCTCCTCACCCAGACCTCACTCGGTCATTATTCAGCCTGTAAGGTTGACAGTGGTTACCTGTGACTGTGCAGTACAAAGCATGTCCCTGATATCACAGTCCAGACCCCCACACAGCATGCAACTCACCAATAAACTGCAGTAACCGAATATGGCCACTGCAGAACATTGTCGCACCTATATAGCGCAATCCATGCAAATTAGGTGAGGAGCAACTTTAATTAGATGCAAATCGCGCTGCTGCGCCATTGAATGGCTGAGCGGATGATTAGCATATGACAGCTGAATATCACGCCGTTGCGCATTGCGCAATTGTGTTGAACGTGCTGAGCCAATGGCGCAGTTCTGTGGCATGCATAGTACACCTCACTGCGCATGCCCAGGTAGCTTACGCAGGCATCTGCCACGCTGATGACGTGCTGTGCACGGTAGGCAATGCAGGGCATGGCCACCATTGTGCCAGTGGTGCTATAGTGAGGGGTCACTACATGCCGCTGTGGCACAACTGTGCGATAGTTTGCTGTGGCACTGGCACACAGGCAACCAATCACGCTAGATCCATAGTCGTCCGATGGCGCTGTGCGTGGCCTTGTGCCAGAGACCCTTAACCCTGTGCCCAACCTTTGCCCCCTTGGTGCCATGCGTCCAGCATGGCTGCACCTCTATCGCGCTGTTCGGTAACAGTGCGATAGGGAATGGTGGTGCTGTACCGCGCAGCATTTCCACGTGGGGTACCGCACTGCAGTGCACCGTATTGCCTACTATACTGTTTGGGATGGCATGCAGGAGAGCCCCACAGTGAACTGCCATTGAGTTGGCCAACCTTGTGGCCCTTGTGGAGCCACACACCATGGGCCTCTGTTTGGGGAGGAGCCACTGGACAGGGCCAGGACCCAGGTCTGGCAGGAGGTGGCCACTGACCTTGCTGATGCCACTGGAAGGAGGAGGACCACAGAGCAGTGCAGGCACCATTATGGGGACCTCAGGAAGAGGGAGCCAGAGCTAATTGCCCGTCTGCAGTCACGTGCCAGGAGGGGCATGGTGCCTCGTCCAGATGGGTGATACGTCTACACACTTGTATTGTCCATATGGGTAACACTGTCTTATGTATCCAGCACATAGGGGAGGGATAATCTAGGGTTGGCTGTGGCGGTGTTTACAGGGTATGGGGTGGGTGGGTCTGGCTGGGTGGGTGGGCATACACATTGGGGCAGGGGAACTTTGCTTTGGGATTGTACTGATGTTTTTCTCTCATTTCCCCCACAGGCGTGGATGAGCGGCGGCGGATGGGGGAGCAGCAGTGGAGGGAGGAGGACGCAGTGCACAGGAGAGTCGGGGACCAGCACCACCGATATCACCAGCCTGATGAGGGTGAGTGCCATGACACCATGATTATTATTGCATGCTGTGTAACAGGGTGGGAAGCAGGGCATGGCCACCATCCATGGACACCACTGCCTTGCACATGACTTCTGACAGTCAGCACTGTCCAGTGGCACTGCATGTCTGGGAGTGCGTCAATGGTGGTCCATGCGTGCACTGGGCACATGACTGTGGCACTGCCTGCACACCGCATAGCCACGTTACTGTACGGCCTTGGTGGTGCTGTGCAGGACATGGGTGGGGGTGTGTGCAGTGGTCCACATGGCTGTTGCTGCCTGGTTGGGCATGTCTTGCGGACACAGTCACTGTGGGTGGGTGCACACCATCACAGGAGTGTGGCACATGGCTGTATGCCATGCATAATGGGTGGGCTGCAGGGGGATGGACAGTCACACCTATTGACTCTGATCCCTCGTCCTAGGTGACCGGCGACTCCTGCAGATACAGCAGGCTGTTCAAGAGCTGCTGCAGGTGGCAAGGGAGTCCCTGCAGATCTTGAGGGACATGTACCGGCATGGGGTCAGGAGGAGGAGGAGGGCCAGATGACAGCGCCAAGCGGAGGAGGACCAGGCCGGCCATTGATGTCCCCATGCACCGACTAACACCTTCCCCCCCTTTGACCAACCCTCACACCCCATCTTCCCTCTCCCATATGTTCACCCCTGCCCCTTATACACCCCCACCTTATTTCTGTCCCTCCCCCATATGTACATAGTTCTGTATATAGTTTTGTTTTATATGTTGCAATATAAATATTTTGATATGAATACTGTGGTGGTCTCTGATTTGCAGCTGGCTATAGGTGCTCAGCTGCAGTGGTGTGCATGGCATCTGGGGTGGTGCAGTCATGGTATGTGTGTATGTGCGTGGGAAGTGTCTATGGTGTGGAGTAGCTATCAGTCGGTGTCTGTGGTGTGTGCGTTGTTCCTGTGCATTGGTTACTGTGTGCAGTGGTCCATGGTGCATGCTCTGTGTCCATTGTGCCCCTGTCAACCCATCCTTGGCCTGTGCAGCTGACACCCTGCATGTCTGTGGCCTGCAGGTCTGCTACCATGTCAGTGGTGGCTGTCCATGCAGGTCATCCACTGTAACCGTCACAATGCTGGGTTGCCTCCTGTCACTGGTGTGGTGCATGTTTGCCTCGGGTGACACTGTGGCCTCCGCAGTTGTTGTCCCACCTCCATGCTGTGGCTTGTGTGTGTTGCAGGGGCTGTGCACCACTGTCTGTGACTTGTGCTCCAGGCATATGATGGTGGTGTATGGGTCCACAGTGCCTGCACAGGGTGGGTGTCACTCCTGTGCCATGGAGGACTGCAGGCTGTGTGTGCTCAGTTTTCATGGGCCCACACTGAGGGCTTGGTTGCCACACTACTGCGTCCCTGTGTTATTGTCCCCTTGGGTATGGGTGTGTGTTTGCCCCTGCACTGTGTTGCATCCGGTATGATGCATGCTTCCACGCACCACTGTGGTTGTCTGTGCTGGCTGCTGCAGCTAGTGGTGGGTCGGGATGTGTCACTTGTCTACTGTGCAGGGTGCTGTATCAATGGTGGTGGTGTCAGGGGCACACCCTTTCCCATGTGGGGTACCTCTTGTGCCGACGCATGGTCAGTCTCTCAGCTGTGCCTCAGGGGGATTGTGAGTGTTGGCACTGTGTCTGCCGTTGTTGCATTGCCGTGTGCTGCCACCCACTGCTGGGTGCTCATGGTCGGGCTAGCTTGTATGGTTCTGTGGTACACGAGGTTGCAGTGTGACAGTGGGGGTGGTGGTATGCATGGGGTTTCCTGCAGTGTTGGTCACCGCTCATGGGGGGTGTCTGGGGGTCACGGTGCAGGGTGTGCTGTGCACTGGGGGGGCTGGTGTGGCACGGGTGGTCCGCCTCCTTGTGTGGCAGTCTCAGCTTGCCGGTGGATGTGCTGGGGCACCATGGCCCAGCTGTGCATTGTTTGCTTGTCCCCATGGGCCGGTGGATATTCCAGCCTTCCCCCAGTTGTGCTGTGCTTGGGGTGTGGGAGCGTAATGTCAGTTCTGCTGTGTGTTCCTGTGCCCATCTGTGGCATGGGTGGTGGGCCACTACCTCCCTGGTTGTGCAGTTACATTGCTCTGCTGCTGGGGGGCTCCCTGGTTGTGCTATGGCACTTCTGGGCTGCTCAGCTGGACATCCCTTGTTGCGCCATAGCGCATCGTATCTGCTCAGCTTCTCCTCCCTAGTTGCACTATGGCACAGGTTGTGCGATATTCAGACATTAGCTGTTGGTGCAATTTGGCTTGCTCCTTTTTTGAATATCGTATCTATTGCACATGGGCGCAATGGACTTGTGCTTGCTCCTGCTATTGCGCACTTTTTGGGCGCAGTTTGAATATCCAGCCCAAGGTTTATTTTAGCTAAAGTACAAAATGTACCTGAAAAAATAAGAGCTCTGGCAGTTTCTGTGTTGCCCTGCTGCAGCTAACACTCTAAGAGCCGGCCGGCCCTGACTTTCCCATATTTATGCTGAACCTAACTGTGGGAGGGACAAACAGACAGCTTCCTTAGTGATCTTTGTTATTCTAGAAATAAAACAGGCTCTGTTCACATATTGTACTTAGTATCATTAAATGTGTTGGGCTTCAATTTATATTATAAAATTATCTTCTAGATAAACAAGGTAAACAGTGTGTGTTATGTAACACCCCCTGATTGACAGGTATTATGAGCCAATCTTAGCCTCTGACAGGCTATTTATGTAAAGGTCCAAGCCTAGTCAGATCAGATTCGGTTGGAGTGTTGACAGGGACAACACTCAGTGGGACTAGTGCTTTCTAGTCAAAGTGATTTTTTTTTATTCCTTCTGGAAAATTATTATGATGCTGCAATTAAGCTTTCTTTAGTTGTTTATTTTCTGTTTTTTTTTTTTTCATTTGTTTTGTCAAAATTAGTCCGCTTAATTTTGTTCTGTAAAAATAAAAGAAGATTAATGTGTTGGAACCTGACATTGGCTTATGTGTCCATCCATACCCACACTGAATCTTTCACATATGGTGTGAGAAGTGGGATACAGTGGTACTTGTGTTTTCACTGGAAGGATCTGGAAAAGATCTTGATGGATGGCTGATGCCACAGGACAAAACAAAGGATAGCAGGTTTCCAGGAGCAACTACCACAAGGGCAGCAGCAGTAGCAGCACATGGGATACCCTTGTCATCCAGGCTTCCCCTGGTGTTGAGAAGAAAAGGAAAACAACAACCTAAGATGGCAGACTGTAGAGAAGATGAGAAAGAGGAACAGGCTACTGAGGGAGGAATCATTGATGAAGAACCTCCCCAGGAGTTCCAGGAGCTCCTCAGGTGGCTCTGTATATGCCAAGTGGAACTAGAAAGACAGAGGGAGAGGGATAAGAAGGAAAATGAGGCCAGATGGATGGATACTGTACGGGCCATTCAGGCTATGACTACTCAAAAACCCCCTCTTTCCCCGGGTAATGTACAGAAAGACATTAAATTAATTAAACTATCAGATACTGATGACATAGAAGCTTATATAATGACATTCAAAAGAGTGGCCCTAGCATCCATGTGACCACGGGATCAGTGGGTCATACAGCTAGCTCCCTATTTAACTGGTAAAGCTCAGCTAGCCTATAGCCTTTTGCCAATGATTATGACTGGGTAAAGTCTGCTATTTTAAAGAGATACGACATAAATACTGAGACGTACAGGCAGAGATTTCGTTTTTTCAAATTTCAGTCTGTTGATACCCCCCAGGATGCTTATACTCAACTTATGGACTTGTGCATTATGTGGCTACAGCCCTCCACCAAAACAGTGGATCAGATTTTGGAAGCAGTTATTTTAGAACTATTTATCCGGATACTGCCTCCCAATGTTCAACTATGGGTAAAAGAACATCGCCCCGAGATATCTGATGTAGCCATTCAACTAGCAGAGGACTATCTTGCTGCAAGACACCATAGGCAAAAAGGGATGGTAACCTCTACAACCCATCAAACGCTGGTAAGACCTACTGCTATGGGGGGGGAGTAATCATAATGTTGGGGTCAGACCATCTCCAAAGAGAGCAAGGGGGTACAATCCAGACATAATTTGCCATGACTGCAAGGGAAAAGGGCATATAGCCAGGTTTTGCCCTAAAAAGAAGAGTGAAGTAACACACTTGGCATTGGCCAATTGGGGGCAATATACAGTTCCAGTAATTTTGGAAGGAAAAACTGTTCAAGGATTGTTGGATTCTGGGAGTAGGCAGACATTGGTACAAAGCAATATTCTGAATAGCTTACCCAGAATAGGAGGACCAACAACAGGGGTTACCTGCATACATGGGGAAATACATCATTACCAATTGCAGAAAGTGATGATAACTGTGAAAGGCCAAACTCAACAGGTGCCAGTGGGGGTAGTACACCACTTTGTACTAGGACATGACTATCCTGACTTTGAAACATTATTGTCCTCTAATGTATGTGCAATGGTAACCAGGTCTCAAAAAGGAACTTTAGAGCAAGTGTTTCCCTTTTCAGAGGAACTCCTAGAGACCCCTGGCAAAGATAAAAAAACCAAACAGCAAAGAAGAAGAGAAAAATTATTATGGACTAAAAACAATTGTAAAAATGATGTGCCTGATGTAACAGACCTTGTTTGTAAAAAGGAATTAAAGATGAACAACAGAATGATGAGACCTTACAACCTTTTTTTTTCCCACAGGGTAGGGATACTGAGGGTATGGTTTCAGGACATAAATATACACATGATCAAGGGTTGTTGTATAGGTGTTGCACAAATCCTAGAGCTGAAGAAGAAGTAAGGCAACTGATGATCCCACAAGTAAGTATATAGGGAGCAGTTATTGGAGGTAGCACACGATATTCCCTTGGCTGGGCAGCTAGGCAGAGATAAAACCCTAAACCTTCTTTTATACCATTTCTTTTGGCCTGGCATTCACGAGCAAGTAGCCACGTACTGTAACAGCTGCAGTGAATGTCAGAAGGTCGCCAAAATAAGTAAGCGAGATAAGGTGCCTCTCCAGCCCCTACCACTGATAACCATACCTTTTGATAGGATCGCAATGGACATTGTCAGACCATTGCCAAAAAGTAAAAAGGGTAACCAATATATACTGGTAGTTAGTGATTATACTACCAGGTACCCCAAAGCTATTCCCGTAAGGTGTGTTACAGCTCCAAAGATAGCTGAAGAGCTGGGTAAACTTTTTAGTCAGGTGGGTGTACCACAGGAAATCCTGACTGACCAAGGTAGCAACTTTTGTTCACAAATGTTGAAACATCTCTATCAGACCCTGGGGATATCTGCTATACATACAACACCTTATCATCCCCAAACTGATGGTCTGGTTGAGCGTTTTAACCAGACACTTAAAAAATGCTTCAAAAATATGTACAGGAGGAAGGGAATGGAAGGAATGGGATGTTTACCTGCCTTACCTGATGTTTGCTTACTGAGAGGTTCCTCAGTCCTCCACAGGGTTTTCCCCTTTTGAGTTACTTTATGGCCGAAATCCAAGGGTGCCATTAGAAGTTATCAAGGAACAATGGGTAGAAGGGGAACAACCAAAAGGAATAGCACCTTCTGAGTACACGTGTCAGTTAAGATAACGGATAATACATTATGTTCAGAAAGCCCACTCACAGAACCAAAAACAACAGGTAAAACAAAAACAGCACTTTGACCAGGGGACTAAGTTTAAAGAATTCAAGGAGGGTGATAAAGTCCTATTATTACTGCCTTCTTCAGACAATAAATTTTTGATGAAGTGACAGGGACCCTATATAGTGTGAAGACAGATGGGTCCTGTCACTTATGGAATTCCATGCATGATAAAGTGATTAAAAATAAAATTTATCATGTCAATTTGCTTAAGCCCTGATCTGAGAGACCTCCACCTGTGTGTGCTTTTATCCATCCAGAAGACCCAGACAGTGCTCTAACTATGGCATATCAGAGACTGGAAAAGCCTGGGGAGTTAAATGAAATAATTATAAACCCAGATTTAGAACCACACTAGTTAGCTGAAGTACAGACCCTGCTTCACACGCATGAAGCTACATTTTCTGGGATCCCAGGGAGGGCTAAAGATGTTACCCATCATATTAATGTAATGTCTACAACCCCTATCAGACAAAAAGTGTATCAACTACCAGAAAAAAATGAGACCTGAAGTTATAAAAGAATTAAAAGAAATGCAAGACCTAGGCATCACTGAGCCATCGAAAAGCGAATAGAATTTTCCCTTGGTAGTGGTAGAAAAAAAGGAGGAGGAGTCAGGCTGTGTTTAGACTTTAGACGTCTAAATAGTGTTTCCCAGTTTGACAACTATCCCATGCCTAGGATCAATGATATCTTAGATCATCTAGAAAGCGCCCAGTACATTAGTACCCTTGATATGTCAAAGGGATACTGGCAAATTCCCTTAGATGAAAAAGCAAAGGAAAAAACAGCCTTTAGCACCCCATTAGGGCTGTTTCACTTCACAGTGATGCCTTTTGGCCTTCACAGTGCCCCGCCACCTTCCAAAGAGTAATGGATAAAATCCTAGCCTCTCATGGTTCCTTCAGTGCTGCCTACCTAGATGACGTTATAGTGTTTAGCACCTCCTGGAGCGATCACTTACGCCATCTAGCGGAGGTGTTACCAGCCATTTCTGCAGCAGGACTCAGTATTAATCCAGCCAAATGTTCTTTGGCCATGCAAAACACTAGATATTTGGGTTTTCAGATTTGGCAAGGGCAAACAAAACCTGAAAAAAGTAAAATTGAAGCAGTAGCCAAGAGTCCTCGACCTTATACAAAGAAAGATGTAAAATCCTTTTTGGGATTAGCAGGCTACTATCGCCACTTTATTCCCACTTTTTCTACATTAGCCACCCCTCTTACTGAACTAACCCAGAAACATAAGCCAGAAAAAGTACACTGGACCCCTGCCTGTGAAGATGCATTTCAATCTATCAAGGCAAAATTATGCTCCTCCCCAGTTTTAAAAATGCCAGATTTTACTCAACCTTTTATTTTACAGACAGATGCATCCAACAGTGGAATAGGGGCAGTTCTCACACAAATGACACAGGATGAAGAACATCCTATCGTTTACGTCAGCCGGAAGTTACATGATAGAGAAACCAAATACTCTACTATAGAAAAAGAGTGGCTGGTAATTAGATGGGCAGTGGAAGCACTTCGGTTTTATTTATGGGGCACTAAATTTGAAATCTGGACAGATCATAATCCCTTATGCTGGCAGTCCCAATTACTCATCTCTTCAATTTATCTTTGTCCCAGGGTGACCTACTGCCCATTTGGAAAAATGCACTTGTGGTCCCTTTGTTTAAGTCAGGAGATCCTAGTGACCTCAATAACTACAGGCCAATCTTCCTACTTCCAGTCCTGTCAAAGATGCTGGAGAAAATAGTGAACTCCCAGCTTCGGAAGTACCTGGAATCAGAAAAATTGCTCAATCCATTACAATCCAGTTTTAGAGCACAGCACAGTACAATCTCTGCTCTAGACAAGGTGACAAATGACTGGCAGCCTGAATTTGACAAAAAAAACTTTGTGTAGTTTTCTTGGACCTAAGCAAGGCGTTCGACACCATTGATCACAGACTGCTTCTGTCGTTCCTCCAGAACATTGGTTTGGATTCCCTATCCCTTAAATGGTTCTCCAACTGCCTCTCAGGATGACTTCAACAAGTAAAGGCAGAAGGGGAAGTTTCTCCACCAAAACCCCTATTGAGGGGTGTACCGCAAGGTTCCATTCTTGGTCCCTTGCTCTTCACCATTTATATTAACAACGTAGATGCCCCCATCAAAGAAGCACAAATACACCTATTTGCAGATGATACGGTACTCTATCCTAGTAGCCCCACACCTGAAGCGGTCTGTAAAGCCCTTCAAAATGAATTTAATCTGCTGCAACATCAGCTTATAAACCAGAAACTGCTCTTAAATGAAAAAAAAAAACAAAGGAATGTTCCTCTCGGCCCTTCAAAATGCAATAAATCCTGCAATTGCTGGGACACTCCCACAGATCACTACCATTCTAACATAGAAACATAGACTTTGATGGCAGAAAAGGACCACTTGGCCCACCCAGTCTGCCCATTTCCCTACCTACTGGATAAGCTGCAGATTCTAGTTAACCAACAGCCTGCTTCCTGCAACCCCCCACTATAATTGCTTTGTGTCTGTCCCATGCATGTTTGAATTCCCCCACTGTTTTAGACCCAATGACCTCCTCAGGAAGGCTGTTCCATGTATCCACCACTTTCTCCGTGAAAAAGAATTTCCTCACATTACCCCTGAGCTGTCCCCCCTCTATCTTTAAACTGTGCCCCCTTGTTCTTACACATCTCTTTTTCTGAAAGATGCTACCCTCCTGGACTTTGTTGATTCCCTTGAGGTACTTGAACGTTTCTATCCTGTCCCCCCTGTCCCTCCTTTCAGCAAGGGTATATATATTAAGCTCTCTCAGTCTCTCTTCATATGGTTTCTGATGTAGACCCTGCACCATTTTAGTTGCCCTCCTCTGGACTGCTTCCATCCTATCTATGTCCTTGTGTAGATGAGGTCTCCAAAACTACACACAGTACTCCGATGGGGTCTCACCAACTGTCTGTATAGAGGGATAATCACTTCCCTTTTTCTACTTGTGATGCCCCTTCCTATGCATCCCAGTATCCCCCTGGCTCTCCTTACTGACATTTCACATTGCTTACCCACCTTTAGGTCATCTGATATGACTACTCCCAGATCCCTTTCCATTTTTGTTGTTGTTAGTACCTCTCCTGCTATTGTGTACTCTTCTCCTGGGTTTTTGTTTCCCAGGTGCATTACTTTGCACTTCTTTGCATTGAATCTAAGTTGCCATATGTCTGACCATTCCTCCAACCTTGCCAAGTCCCTTCTCATCTTTTCTACCCCCTCTTGTGTATCAACTCTGTTACAGATCTTTGTGTCATCTGCAAAGAGGCATACCTTTCCCTCCAGACCCTCTGCAATGTCACTTATAAAGATGTTAAAGAGGATTGGACCCAGTACTGAGCCCTGAGGTACTCCACTAGTAACCCCCCTTTCTTCGGAATGTGTTCCATTCACTATTACCTTCTGTGTCCTGTTGTGCAGCCAGTTCGCTACCCAGGCTACCACCCTGGGACCCACTCCCAGGCTGGCTAACTTGATTATTAATCTTTTGTGCGGGACTGTGTCAAATGCCTTAGGGTAGGCCATATCCACAGCCCCTCCCTGGTCTATTACTTTGGTCACCCAGTCAAAGAAATCAATTAGATTAGTCTGACATGACCTTCCTGCTGTAAATCCATGTTGCTTTGGGTCCTGTGCCCCGCTGGCCTCTAGGTGCTCAACAATTCTTTCTTTCAGAAGTGATTCCATAATTTTCCCTACCACTGAGGTCAAACTTACAGGTCTGTAGTTTCCTGCTTCTGCCTTGCTCCCACTTTTGTAAAGGGGAATCACATCTGCCCTCCTCCAGTCCTCAGGTACCACCCCATCCTGCCATGATTTGTTAAAAAGTGTGGTCAGTGGTGTCACTAGGTCCCCCCTTAGTTCTTTTAGGATTCTGGGGTGAATCCCGTCAGGCCCCATTGCTTTGTCCACCTTGAGTTTTAGGAGTTCTTTCAGGACTCTTTCTTCTGTGAATGGACTGGTATCAACCCCCCTACCCAGAGTGCTTCTATTGTCTGGTTTAGATAACTGCTCCTCATCTTCTTTTGTGAATACTGAGCAAAAGTATTCATTCAGTATCTCTGCCTTTTCACTGTCTCCCTCTGCCCACCTCCCCTCTCCTTTATTAATCTTCACTATCTCTCCCTTAACCTTTCTATGCTCCCTAATGTACCTATAAAAGGTTTTATCCCCCTTTTTGACCGAGTTGGCTATTTTTTCCTCGGTTTGTGCCTTTGCTATTCTGACTGCCTTTCCTACTTCTTTCTGCTTTAATTGATACAGTTCCCTGTCGTGCTCCCTCTGTGATTCCTTATACTTTTTGAATGCAGCCTTTTTCTCCTTAGCCTTCCCTGCCACCTCTTTTGAGAACCATAGTGGTTTTTTACTCCGCTTTTGTTTTCTTCTAGGTGAGCAGTTGGACTACATACCAAAGCTCAAGTACCTGGGGGTCTGGTTAGACCACAGACTTACTTTCACTTAGAAGAACTGGCAAAGAAACTTAGACAAAGACTTGGTCTGTTCTTTAGGATTAATAATCTCCTCACAAGAGACGTTAAACTGAAACTGGTTCAAACTACCTTTCTTTCCACATTGGATTATGCAGACTTTCTATATAGTCAGGGACCTGCAGGTACCCTAGCTAAACTCGATACGTTTTATCACAGAGCCATAAGATTTATCACAGGTCTTCCATACTCATCCCACCACTGTGCATTGTACACGGCAGTGGGATGGTCATCCCTTGCTTACAGACAGCAAAAAAATGCTGCGGTTTGGACATACAAAGCTATCTCAAATAAACTGCCCCAGTATATCTCTGTCTGTTTACCTTTGTGCACTCTGGGGAAGTATGCCCTGAGAAGTACCTCACATATCTACCTTAATGTTTACAAAGCAAAATCTCGCATTGGCAGAGCAGCCATCAGCTTTGTGCTCCCTCAACTGTGGAACAAGCTGCAAAAAACTTTGAAATAAACTCACCCCATCAGCCTAGCAGCTTTTAAATCTCTATATCTACATCATAATAAGGAGTCATGTGCCTGTCTACCCTAAATAGTGACTCCTATAAGTCCAAGCACACTCTAATTACTACTGTTAAAAGACTGATCACATCGATAATCGACTCTTCCCTCTCCCCTTTTTCTACCCCCATATCTGTCCCTTCCACATTCCTTTGACCCTGGTTCCAGCTCAAAATTCTCCATACCGTATCACTATATATCTTTTTATATTAGGTTTTATTTGTGTTCGGTGCACCTGATATGTATATTTCTTTACTTTTATGAAAAATTGTGTTCTACCCAAAACTAGCTGTATCTTCTGTTCTGAACATATACTACTGTCAATGCTACCTGCTGATACTTTGTATATACTGTATTATTGTATCTCACTTTATTTGTGTTATTACTACTATTTTCTTGTGTGTTGCATCCCATGTATATTGTCCCTTGTTGCTTGTTAACAAACCCAGGTCCACCTCGAAAATGAGCTCGCTCAACGGTGATCGCTAGGTTAAATAAAGACTTTGATTGATTGATTGATTGAAAGACAAGAACCCCAGAATCATGCGCTGGTACTTTACATTACAGACATATTAGTTCACGATTAAGCGCAGAAGAAGTAATGCCCATGGGAATGCAGATTATCTATCTCGCTTTGCTGTATAAAGAAAGATTATTATTATAAAACTGGACATCGGACCTCGGGGTAAGAAAGTATGACTGGCTTTTTACTGAGTCAAAAATATCGTTGTGAACTTTGTATTGTGATAAAGGGACCCCGAGGCGGAGCCTTAGAAGATGGGTGGGGCCATGGGTCCATCTCTCTACTGAGAGAACTGATGTTCCAGTGTGTATGATGGGAGAAAGCAAACTTCAAATGAAGTAAGATCAAACAAAAAAATAGGTTTTATCTTAGGTAGGGAGGAACGTGGGAGGATTCCCCTTCCTAAGCTTTTGTAGCTCTACCTAGTTGGGGTTTCCTTTATGTATCTCTCCTAAATGTATGTCTTTTATTGTTAAAATGTTTGTTATACATGGATTGGCCACCCATGTTTTATGTCAGTCTGTCTTGTTTATTTGTCTTGTATCCCCCCCACTTTAGGCAGAGCTGTGCTAAAATAAAAGACAATATAAAAACAACCCTGAGCTTATAGGGTATATATGGGGCTTAAAACAAGCATAAGATTCCCCTTCAACAGTAAGACAAGAGACTATGGTAAAATTATGTTTGAAATGGTAGATTATCTGTATTCATTTTAGCAACCCTTCTTTTAAACATATAATTTCTTGCAGTGTGAATGCAGACAAAATTAGGAGCCCTTTCTCTCTGCATTTTGTTGTAAACAAAGTTTGGGGTGGGGTGCTAGCTGCACATTCGAGCAGACTTGATAGACCTCTAGGCCTTTATCTGCTGGCAAATTTCGTATGTTCGTAAGTTGGGCAAATACATAAAGGAACAATCTTAAGTCTTCCTGACTGACTGGAAGTCCTAGAAAGGACTAGGAGTTAATACTATATTTATTTTAGCTAAAGTACAAAATGTACCTGAACAAACAAGAGCTCTGGGAGTTTCTGTGTTGTCCTGCTGCAGCTAGCGCTCTAAGAGCTGGCCAGCCCTGACTTTCCCATATTTATGCTGAACCTAACTGTGGGAGGGACAAATGGACAGCTTCCTTAGTAATCTTCGTTATTCTAGAAATAAAACAGATTCTGTTCACATATTGTATTTAGTATCATTAAATGTGTTGGGATTCAATTCATATTATAAAATTATCTTCTAGATAAACAAAGTAAACAGTGTGTGTTATGTAACACCCCCTGATTGGCAGGCTTTATGAGCCAATCTTAACCTCTGACAGGCTATATATGTAAAGGTCCAAGCCTAGTCAGATCAGATTCGGTTGGAGTGTTGAGAGGGACAACACTCAGTGGGACTAATGCTTTCTAGTCAAAGTGATTTTTTTGTATTCCTTCTAGAAAATTATTATGATGCTGCATTTAAGCTTTCTTTAATTGCTGTTTATTTTCTTTGTTTTTTTTCATTTGTTTTGTTGAAACCAGTCCGCTTAATTTTGTTCTGTAAAAATAAAAGAAGATTAATTTGTTGGAACCTGACATTGGCTTATGTGTCCATCTGTACACACACTGAATCTTTCACAGGTCTCCTAATATTGTTTTAAATAGGAGTGTATAGTTCAGGTCATATAACCCTCCCAATTCCTTGCCAATTTTGATTCACAGATACGTGAATGTTTTGTGTGCAATTTAGAGCCCCCATGCACCACCCCCAACTCTTTGCTTCCCCCTAAGAACATAATTTCAGATTTGCACAGATATAGCTTATATCCTAAAAACTGGGCAAATTGTTCTAGGTTTTCTAACATAGCTGGGACTGATTGTGGTGGCTTCATAAGGAACAGCAGGATATCATCCACATAAAGTGATATAATGTGCTGTTCCCCCCCCCCACCCAGAACTCCAGTTATTTGTGGATCTCCACATAGTTTAATTGCCAATGGCTCTATCTCTATGGCAAACAGAAGGAGCAAGAGGGGACAACCCTGCCTGGTACCACGTTCCAGCTAGAAACCTCCTGAAGGGGTAACATTCACAAGAACCCTCCCGAAGGGGTACCATTTACAAGAACAATAAAGCTTTATAAACTATCTACTATCTAAAGTAGAGTCCAGCAATAATTCTGTTTTATCATGTTTAGGCCAGTTTTTCTGTTTGTTTCCCCCGGCCCCCATTCTGATATTTGGGTTCACTATAGCTGTAGCATTTCTCTGGGTGGGAGGACAGGTAAGTGGCTGCTTTCCCAGTCAACACCAGTGCTGTCCAGTAATTGTTCCAAAGATGGTGTGAGAATGCTGGCTGATCCACTCCCTCCCTGGGAGCCTAGGGCCTCCCCTCCATGATAAACCCAACCCTCAGCTGGCTCCAGAGTGTTATACCAGCCTCCCAGGAGGACAGTGCTGTATGCCGCCAATGTTCAACAGGGCCAGCCCGGGTAAAGCAAAATCAGTTTTTACATATCACAAAATCTCTTCAAGTGAGCTGTCAGATCATGGAAAGCATCACACATTGATGCACTATTTAACCAGCACAGAAACAAAAAAACTACTGATACAGAGATATTCCTGCAGTAGGTAAGATAGCCACTGCATCTTTACTCTGAAGGCTACGGCATATTGAGCTTTACAGCTATTTTTACTTTATATCTCTATATTATTTTAGGTTTTGTGCTGTCTCACATTGTAGCCTGTTGTTTTAGGGATCCATGACTGGTCAGTGACAAAACTTTTGTCGAACGACCAGACAGCAAAACCAGCAGGTCGACCGCATTTTGCAGTCAGCTGCCAGTTTCTTAGAAAAACAAGTTTCCAACCAGCCCGGTGGCACTGAGGGTTGAGGCGCTGGATGCCACACCTTGCACCACACTGGTGACCCAGGTTCAGGCTGCTGTGGGCTGGCAGGGGAGAAGTTGGATCGAGCGTCCCAGGATGCTCTTCCTCCTCTGGGGTGGGCTTGTGGGGTTGTACTGCACTTGGGCAGCCCCTGGTGATGACTGGGGGTGGTACAAGGCACGGCACCAGTATGGGAGGAGTTCGGCAAGATGCCTGTGTAAGCACTGTGCGTCATTGCACAGCCAGCTCCTGGGATAAACTAAGGTGGAAAAGGGAGGGGCCCAACCATGTAGCTTGATGGCCGCACTCCTGCTGACCTGGAGGCCTGTCATAGAATTGTGTCGGGGGTCCAGTAATGGCCATGCAGAACCCTCACATATCGAGTGAGCCTGCTGTCCTCCGGGTCGGTGGGGGCCAGTGGCTGGATGCCCCTGCCGGAGCACTGCAGCAGGGCGCAAAAATCAAAGGAAGATAAAAAAAAGAAAAACAAGTTGCCCCCGCACCTCCCCCACTTAAGATTCTCAACACCAGGTTGGAGCCGATTCGGGGGGGTGCAGGACCCCCGACAGACAGTGCTGGGTTCCAGTGGGTTCCCTACAGCGACATGGTGCTGTTGTCGCTGTAGGGGACCCCGCTGTTGAAATGTCACTGTCAGGTGTGTATATCTTGTTTTAGTACTGGTTTGTAGATTTAGTGTTAATTATTGATATGGCAGCTTTTGTAGGGATACTGTGACCTGGATATTCAAAGGGGTTGCATATGGTGCAACAGAGTTGTGCCAGTGCAACCCCACACTGCACCCCAGTGGGATATTCAAATGGCTGCCAGGCACAGTGCAAATCCCGATGCGCCGAGGCGCGATGGTAATGTATGTGGCGCAAATGCAGGGGGCACGCCCTTGCATATGCGGCACATCCTGATATTTAGCCCGGGATGTGCAGTGCATATGCTGGCACAACCCTGCATTGTGCCTCATAGGGGGACTCAAAGTTAAGCCTGTGAATAGGAGAAAAAACTCCTGGCCACCCACAGGTGGGCTGCTGTATTGCAAAGCACAACACAGCAGCTGCCAGTTGTGGGTGGCCATCTGCTCACCCAGAACACTGTCCTCAAGTTCCCATATCTCCCTGGTAGTCTAGTGGTACCCCCTTCCTCCCATTTCCACCATATAATAGTATGTACTACATTCCCTGGTAGTCTAGTGGTACTCCCCCAGTCCTGATCACTGGTAAAAGTCAATAAAAACATTGCCTGGTGATCTAGTGGCACCCCCACTCCTCCCATATTTGAGACTGTCTAGTACAGTATGCCCTGTAAGACCATTCGTCCACAGTGTGGACCAATGGGCTTACAGCACATACTGTAAGCTATCATTCTGCGGGGGTGGCCGGGCGGTATGTGAGCGGGTTGTAGCCGCCCACCGATAATGGGGGAGGAGCAGCGTAGGCAAGGGGTCCTGTGTGGGTGGGAGGAGTGGGGGGTGCCACTGGATCACCAGGGAATATTTTTATGGACTTGTATCAGCAATTGGGACTAGGGGCAGGGGGTTCCACTAGACTACCAGGAAATGTAGTACGTATAGTTTAACGGCAATCGTGGCAATGGGAAGGAGGGGGGTACCACTAGACTGCCAGGGTATTTACTTATACAGATGCCCGCCGTCAGGCCAATGGGAAGGGGGGCACCACTAGACTACCAGGGAGTGGGTATTGATTACTAATACCCACAATCACAGCTACAGGAGGGAGAAGGGTGCCACTAGACTACCAGGGATTGGGTTTGTATTAGTAATACCCGTGATCATGGCTATGGGGCAGGGGATGCCCCGGGAACCCCTCAGTGTACACATCATTCTGTGCAGGGCGACGGGTGCATTTTGCCGGGCTGCCCTGCGCAAGGCACGCAAATGGGCCATTATGACATGCAAATGGCCCCATTTGCACCCTGCATATATTATGGCCTCATTTGCATGCCCTCTGCTGAATATTATGGGTGCTGCACCCAGTGCAACTGCATTTGCACTGGCACATCCCCCTGCTCCCGATCTGTGACTTGCACTGGCACAGTGCGACTGCACAGTGCGCAGTCCGTGCCATATTCAATGGTGCTGTGCCATGGTGCATCACCGTTGAGTATCACCTGGTCCTGGCCCCAGCACATCCCTGCTGCACTGCACCCACGCTTCCGCCACTTCCAGGTGCAGTCTGAATATCTGGGCCTGTATGTAAAGATTCTCATAATGTTTCTCCCATGAACTGGTGAGGAGAATTGCATGTTTTGCGCCAGAATGGAGTTTCAGAGTGAAAAATTAAACTCACTTTAGCAGAGGAGTTACTTGCTGAATGTTTTGTGATTTGGGCTGTGCTCACTGTCTGTTACATGTTTTCCATTGTGTTCCATCAGCTTTTGCCGGTTCTCTACTGCCAGATGAACTACATGGATTTTCTAACGCTAGGGAAGAAGCTGGAACTTGGTTAGTGAGTAATATTTCCACCAATTATCTTGCCCCTGGGTCCCGGGTTTGCTTGAATTGTGCAGCTCTGGGGTTTTATTTTCATCAGGGCAGCACTAACTTTCTTGGAGGTTGTGGCTGCAGCATTAACTTTGGGCTGGTGGATTCAGCCAAGTCAGATCTCAGGAATGTCTTCCCCAGGAGATCTCCATTTGATTGCAGTTAGCTTACTGTAACTCAATTGGAAGGGTATTATTTTTTGAGTATGGGTGAATTCTGAAACTCTAGAACAGGCAAACTCTGGAGCAGTTGTAACACAGAAATTTGCACTTTCTGGTGGTTCCAGAGTTTTTTGTTTTTTTTTAATGTCCCCTCCTCCTGGTCTGCCCTCCTTCAGAGGAGCACCCCAGTCCTGTCACCCCAACATCTGCCATGACTTACTTACTGGCCATCTTCCCCCAGGGCTTGCCCCTACTGGTGGGGTCAGTGAGGTTTCCCAAGCCACTCCAGGAACAGATCCAGTTGGAGCTCACATGTTGGGCTGGTCAGATGTGGGGCCTGTGGGTGCTCCTCCTCATCCTGCCGCCAGGCTTTTTCCATGTTCTGTCCCAGGGTAGGTGCAGTGTGCAGTGACATCATGGTGCATGCCACACAGTCCTGTGTGATGCGCACCAGTGTCTGCCATACCTCCCAACCTTCCTGGTCCAGGCTACCTTTCCCCCAGCTTCTGCCAGAGGCCAGGAAAGCATCAGGCTCTGCCCTTTCTCCCCCTGCAGAGGAGGACAGCAGTCCTATGGATGCTTGAGCCTCCTCTCCGTGGCTGTCCCTCTGACACTCCAGTTCACTTCTGAACCTGGGTCATTGGCATTGCAAGTGGTAGTGCTACCGCTGCACTGGTGGGCCGGCAGTTTCAGATTTTACTTAATGCAGGGTGGAGGTAAAATCTGAAACAGCCACATTAATTCATAGATGACCTCTTCCCACTCATCTGAACAGTCACTCTGACCCAGCCAAAGATCTCCCACCTGTAGAATGACCCACTGAGTGTACAACTGGTCACCCATAGGCCAGAAGGCAAACCCTAGAAGTGGAATAACCACCAAGTGAGACAAGGCCTACCCTAAGGGCTGAAATGGCCACCTCTGAACCAGAATGCCTACCATCTGTGCTTCAGTATGTATGATAGGGCTGAATGGCCAACCTAGGGCTGGAATGACCACCACAGGGTGGGAATGACTGCCCCAGGCCTGAATGCCCACACTGGTTGCTGGAATGATCTCCTCTGTGCCTCAGTGCCCACCCTGGGGCTGGAATGACCACCCTAGGGCTAGAAGGTCCTCCCTAGTGTGAGAATGACCTTTCTGGGTCCAGAATAAACACCCACTGTGCTTAATCCCAACCAAGGACTGGAATACCCACCCGGGTGGCCAGAATGGCCCACCTTCTGTGCCTGGATGCCAACCCTAGTGTTGGAATGACCATCTTCTATGTCTCAGTGCCCACCCTGGGGCCAGAATGCCCACACTGGTAGCTGGAATGAATACCCTCTGCCTCAGTGCCCACCCTGGGACCAAATTGCCTACTAACCAGTCCAAAAGTGGGAACTACAGGAAATAATGAAATATTTGCAGTCTGTGTAAGCAGCCAGCCCCAGGATGTTTTCACAAGCATCATTTTATATGGGGGGGGGTGCTCAGAAGAACTAATTATTCACACTTCTCTTAACATTTTCTGCATTCATTTAGTGTGACATTAATCCCCAACCTTTCCCTATCACATCACAGTTTTTTCAGGAGTCCATATCTAACAGCTACAAAATATACAGAAATGCATTTCAAATTCAATAACTTTATAGCCACTCTGGAACATTCAGGGTGTATTATCAGCACAAGTGTTTCACTGTCATAGGTGCATCATATGGCTTTCAGTAATACAGACCTTCTGTCTGGTAGTATCTATGATTTTTTCAAAAGATACACAATATTGTGGTTATCTGTAACAAAGTCAACAAAAATCAATGGTTAACACAGTCTTAGAGATTTATATACTCATGTGCTTCTTTCAGTTACAAGTCACAGCAGGGTAGGCAAGCCCCATTACCAACTACACCAAGTGCAAGGCAGATATATACACAACAATATTAATAAATGCAATTTTAAAGCTCCTTTAAATATTTTCAAGGCACTGTACAAACACTCTAACACGACTGGAATACACAGTGATCAAGAGGTGATGAATGCTAGTCAGTAGAGAGGAGTTTTAAGTTTGCTTTTATATAGTTCTGGATCATTGCAGGCTGAAGTTGCAGAGAAAGTCCATTCCAAAAGTGTGGGCCATGACTTGAAAAAGTGTGATCACCAACAGTAGTTATGCTGGTGGTGGGGACATTATAGAAATATGCTTCAGAAGAACAAAATCAACATGTTGCAATATGGTGATGAAGCAGTTCTGATTGGTAAGAGGGAGTAAGACCATTTTGGCATTTGAATATGAGTAAAAGTGTTTTATAGCCCATTCTGCATTCAGTTGGAAGCCAATGAAATGTGTCAAGGTGTGGAGAAGTGTGATCAAACTTCCTGGAGCCAGTGAGGACTCAATCAGTAGTATTTTGGACAAGCTGATGACGACGTAGTGTTCGTGTTGGGAGACCAAATAAAAGAAAGTCACAGTCGTCTAGACAGGAGAAGATAAAACAATAAATCAAGGTAGCAGACATCTCAGAGCTTAGGTACGAGCAGATCTTGGCAACGGTGTGTAGGTGGTAAAAAGCAGAACTGACTATACTGCTAATATGGGTATCCAAGTGAAGAGTTTAGGCAAAAAGAACGTGGAGGTTAAGGACTACTGTAGTTGGATGAGTGGTAGAGGAGCATTGGGGCAATCCGAGGTCAGATAGGTCAAGATTTTTTGTCTTAGTTTTCGTATTACATATAAGTTCAGTCTTGTTGACATTAAGACAAAAAGAAGGTACTGGCTCCTAAAAATACTATAACTGTGACCCCACTCTGTGACTTCCTGGTTACACACTGGTTCATATTCTTATGACAGTCTCAGTATAAACAACAAATCTGGAAGAAAACCGAGGATTCATGAAGAGTAAAACTTATGGTAGTTGCAGATATTTTTTACTTATTTTAAGCAACAGAGTTGTAATGAATATAAAAAGACTTACTGTCTGTGGTCAGTCTCATTTCTCCAGCAGCGTGCAACAATATAGCAATGAGGGTCACTCCCTCTTATGCTGTCGGGTCCGCCGTCAATAACATCACTACAGTGATGTGACACGTGCATGTGTACATCATCATGCCTGAAGCCCATGTGACTTCACACTCACCAGGTTGCTGTGCAACCTTCTACAAGTCTACAGAAAGAACAGCTGACTTGTGGGTTCTGACAGTGGGCATGTGCTTGTTATTGGTGTATAAACACACTTACATTAGCAAAATATTTCAACAAACATTCACGTTTTCTTATATATAGTTGCCATTAGGATTTCTTAAATATATTTTGCTGTTAATAAACTGTATCTAAATTGTGATTGTATGGTATTTTGGGTTGTTATCTGAAAGTAAAAAAATGCAGACACAAACATGGTCTAAAAAAAGTCAGCTAGACTTATTACTAATTCCAGTAAGCATTAAATGCATCAGACCTATCAACAATCAGTTTTAGATTCCCCTCTGAGTTGGGTGCTCTTATTGATACTAAGACGTAAAAAGTATATTGATAAAGAGACATGAAAAATGTGGGGTGAGGAAGATTTTATATAGCTACTAGTGGTGTAGTATTGAATTATAAGTCAGGGGTTGGGTGTTAGTAAATGAAGTTGATATGTAGTGGGAAGGTTTAATTAGGGTCAGAAATAATTCCATTACTATATCAGAAATCATGTCATCAATATACCAAAAGTCCCCGAATCACAGTTAATAAGATATAGGAATACAGGGAAGTGAACAGATCCATATAGAGCTACCAGCAGGAAGACCAGTGAGTGTCCTTATTCATATCAATAGTATTGTTGATGACCTGCAATTAAAAGTAGTTGATTGCAACAAACATTTAACTGCAGTGTAATTACCCTATTGCATGTAATTAATGATTAGTTACACTGAAATCGACACTTAAAGTGTAACCAATTTTAAAAATCCATGTCATTTCAATAATTTTAACTAATTTGTTGAAATCCCCCCCCCAACCAACACACACACACACATATTCTAGAGGGATCACTGCCTCAAGGCTCCAAAAGTGAAAAGATGCCCCTGTGAGGGCTTCTTGTTTAAAGTGTTCCACAACCACAGAGCCGGCAACTTTATTGCTACGTACCCTTTATATTACAGGATCCTGACTTTCAGTTCTTCTAGTGTCTTCCCCAATACCAATTCCAGCACAGCCTGTGACTTTGAACTTCGGTGCCTCCCACCACACAGCCAATCAGGCTGCTTGAGGGTGCCCAGATTTCCTGTCCTTTTTGGCTAAATTGTCCTACAATTGTGGCCCACTCAACTCTGCCTGTGTTTGTGATAGGAGTAGTTCCCAGCTGTAAGTATAGTCACATTGTTTGCATTGCTGTACTGAGTCTGCTGTATCATGTTCCTAGGTTCTCCCTTGTCCCCTTAAGGCTCATCCTACTATTGTTGCTCCATGCTGTTGATAACCTCCCTACTGCTCTAGCGTGTACCCAAGTACCTAACCATGACTCCTTCAAAGATTTTACTTTCTCACACATCTAGGTGTCCAGCATCCAAGCAACTAATGTTACCTGGTTAATGAGGCCCAAAGTCTTCCTGTATATAGTGTAACCAATAAATCATAGTGCATACTGGGTGCCCCCAGCTGGTCACCTGGCAGATACGCTTTCCCACTACTGGCTTCTGATTCTGTGTCTGTGTCTGGCTGGTGACATAAAGCCTAACCCTGGTACAGTGTCCCTCTTCCATGTTAGATCTCCTATATGGCACAACCAAAAGGGTATTAAAATTGCTCACCTTGCATGGCAGTAGATAGGAGGGTTTTAATTTGGAGAGGGGTACAAGGCAGGGCTGCCCGCTTTCTCCCCTACTGTTCACACTTGCAATCAAACCTTTGGCTGTAGCAATTACAGACTGTGGGAGAATACAGGGATGGGGGGAAGGTAAAACACAACACAAATTGGCACTATATGCGGATGATATGCTGCTGTTCTTAAAGGATCCAAAACAGTCAGTACACCCTCTCTTGTCATTGGTGGAGGACTTAGGGCCTTCTCAGGCTATAAGATTAATTTATGAAAGTCAGAAGTAATGTGGTATAAGGGATCTGGAGAGGAGGTAAGACAATGGGGGCTAAAGATGGTGGGGACGGGTCTGATGTATTTAGGGGTCCAGGTAGGTAGATCCTTGGGGTCTCTATATAATTTGAATTACGCCAAATTGATAAAAATTATTGAGGCAGATTTGAGGAGGTGGATGCAATTACCCTTATCGTGGCTTTGCAGAATCAACATTATAAAAATGAATGTGCTGCCTAGGATCTTGTACTTGTTGCAAATGTTACACCCAGGGCTGACTAGGGAGGACATACTCAGGATGGAGAGGGCCTTCAATTCCTTTATTTCGAAAGGGAAGGGCACAAGGATTAGTTTGGGAAGGTTGAAGGCAGATAGAGAAAAGGGCTAAATTTTTCAGATTTGGGAAACTATTTTCTGGCCAAACAGCAAAGATATGCATAGACCCAAGGTAGCCAGCTGGGTTGAACTGGAACAGGAGACAGCCCAGGGCAAGATAACTGCATATCTTCACAGCAAAGGACTAAGGGTGTATAGAATGGGAAAAGAAGTCAACCCCCTAGTAGTGCAGGTGTTGCTAGCCTGGAAGGCGCTAAGGAGAAAAGGATGGATACAAGCTAAGGAGACACTGCTAATGCCTGTGGTGGGTAATCCCTATTTTTTACCAGGGTTAGAAGATAAAGGCTACGGGGAATGGGAATGAAAAGGAATAAGGAGTCTGGGTCATCTATTGGTAGGAGGGCAGATCTGTTCACTGCAGGAACTTCAGGAAGTAGTAGGGGGTGGTGAGAGAGATAGGTTCAGGTATCTGCAATAAGGGCATATATGGGAAGCCTGGGAAAGGAAGACAAAGGGTTATATGAGGTAGACCTGGTAGAGGCAGTGATCTATGTGGCTCAGAACAAAGAGAAAGGATTCATAGGCTGGGTGGTGAAGAGAGGAAAGGATATACTCCCCGATAGGACGATGAGAACAAAAAAATTGTGGGAAAGGGACCTCGGTAGATGCATAATGGATAAGAACTGGAAATTACTGCTCTCGATGCATTCTGGGATTATGGCCTACAATAAATATAAGGAGGTGTACTTTAAATTTATTCACAGGATGTACCACCCCCCGGTGATTGTGCATAAGGCGCACCCTGAAGTGTCACCTTTATGTGGTAGGTGTCAAACAGGAAGGGGGACGTATATGCATTGTTTTTGGGAATGCCCGATATTGCAGAAATATTGGAAGGAGGTGGTGTCCAGAGTGGGGAGGATTGCTGGGAGGGAGTTACCATTAGATCCCCTGGGATATTTATTTGGTGTGGAAGATGGAGAGGAGGAAGAGTGGACATTGTTCCCTAGATGGATTAGGGTACTATACGTTCTAGCTCGTCATGGGATTCAAAACACCTGGGTCTCATAAGTTGCACCAACAGTCCAAGTTTGGTGGAAGATGGTGCTGCAGACATTGGGGTTAGAGAGGCTAACCAATACGATGGGGAGAGGGAGGAAGGATTTACAAGGAGTTGGGCCCCATTCTTAGCTTCTCTATCGTGGGAGGAGAGATGGATACTATGGGAAGGCACAGTAAGTTGAGGGAGAGGAGACTGGAGAGGGATGACATATGGGTGGAAGAAAGCATGGTTTAAAAGGAAGGGGAATTGTCTGAAGAAGGATAAAAGGGAAGAAAACAATAATGAATGACGTAGATGATATGTGAAAAATGAGAAAGAGGAAAGGGGAGAATGCTGAGAGCATGATTATACTGGTTGCACTATTAACTTTAACTTGAATGGAATATATTTGGAAATGAAGTGAAATGGTTGATTATTATTTATTATATTTTTAGAGGAATGATTATGCTGTATATTTGTTTGTTGAACTTTTGAAGAGCAAATAAAAATATTATGCAAAAAAAAAATTGCTCACCTCAATATTTGAAGCCTTATGGCAAACATGGTAGAGCTTGAAGCCTGGGTTGACTATTACTCACCAGATAGTCTCAGGATCTCTGAGTCCTGTCTTAAATAATCCATCCCTCACTCTACCTACTTCCTCCCTAATTTTAATCTTATCAGATTAGATAGTCCTGATTCTAAATGGGGGTGGTCTAATAGTTTCTCACAAAAATCATTTAAATATATGTGCTATGCAGTATGACCCTCCTACAATGCTCTACTGTGAATGTTAACATTTGGTTCTCCTGCTGGATAATACTAAGAAGCTTCATTTGGTCCGTGCTTACAATCCTCCTAAATGTGCAATTTTATGGACTCTCCCACCTAATCGACCAGGTTAATCCAAGGATGGGCAACAATGAGGATATAAATCTTGATTGGCTAAGTGAGAATACCAAATCCTATGGAGTAGTGGTCAGTAAGTTGAATCTCACCCAGCTGTATCTCTGCCCCAACAGGACCCACTGTTAAAGGGGGACATCATACCCTGATTAATTGGATGTTAGTCAACAGAAGATATAGGATCCAACTATCTGGAGTCTTACATGACTCAATCAGAAACCATTCTTTTATGTGCTGTTTATGAAAGGTCAATTTGCCAAAGGTTCTCCATCAAGTATTTACCCCAAAGGACTTCTCCAGAATAGACACTGCTGGTTTCCTTGTTGACATAGTCCTGGTTGATTGGTGCCCATTTACTTTTTCACAGATGCTACAATAGCTGTGTCCCACCTCATTACTTAAATCACTGCTCTACAGGATAGACATGTCCCTGTCACTAAGAGAAGAGTCAGGGGTACAGCTACAAAATAGCTTCATAGCAATTTACTCTCTTACTGAAGGCCATGGATAAACATTTGCTTTCTTATATACCCTCTTCCAGTGTATTTGATTGGAATGAATACAGAAGGCTCAAAAATGTTTACAAAAAAGCTACCCATACTGCTAAAAGTACCTTCTGTAAAGACCATCTTCTAGCCTCTGCTGGGGACTCCCACAATTTCTGTTACCATATCAAGGAGTCTTATGGGTAGCTCTACTAAACAAGACCTTAATGGCATGGTTCTTAGAGAGATAAACTGAAATAACACTGTTATTATTTCAAACACTTTCAGTGATCAATTTACTGATTAAACAGCATAAACTTCTCCTTTTCAACCCATCAATATAGACAACCAACCAAACTCCTTCCGTTCTTGTAATCACCCTCAGATTTTCCTGAAGATTGTGATCCTAAAGGAACATCAGACTGCTAAGCACTCTCTCCCCCAGCACTAGCCCAGGCTTTATGGGTTGGCACCTAGGATCCACAACCTTACTGCTGTTAGCCTTTCCTCACCTATCGCCCACATTTTCAACCTATCACTAATCTCTGGAGCTGTGCCTGCTATATAGAAAATTATCAGGGTTGTCCCTGTGTTCAAGAAATGAGGCCCAAAATGTATTGATAGCCACTGTCCTATTGCATTCCTGTCTGTTCTAAGCAAACATTTGAAAAAGGTGGTTGTACAGCAATTGACTATCTTTACAAGTACAATCTGCTATCACCCAAACAGCATGGCTTCTGCAAGAGACATAATATGTCCACTGCACTCATCAAACTATCTAATGATATTAAAGTAGCTATGGATAAAGGAATGATGAAAGGAGTTGTACTCACTGACCTTTCTAGGGCTTTGACCTAGCTGATCACCAATTATGTTCAAAACAAATTATGCTCAGCCTCTCCTTCCATGCTGTCTCCTGATTTGGGACTTGATCCCTGGGATTTTGTCATTGTGTTTAGTTGAGAAAATGGCTTTCCTACTTTCTATGCCTGTCATTCCTCATTTGTTTAGTATTGCTTCCTTAAACACTTGCTGCACTATGTGCATAGCTTTATTTAGTGAAGATCTTAAGTACCCCCTCTGTGTTAATTTGTGACTAGTAATCGAAAGTTGTTTATCAGTCTTGGACATTGCTACAGATTCTCCTCAGTCTAAAAAACTGGGAGTATGGAATACTTTCTATAAGGTGTGGGGAATAGTACCTGGTCGTGGGCAGAATCGTGTTTCTCAACGTAGGTTTCCTTCATAGGCCTGTCTGAAGTAGCCCCCAACATTCTGGATGTTTAAATCTAAATATGGCAGTTCCTGTTTACTATAGTTCTTAGGTTCATAGAAGTGATACGAATCAGGAGGTAAATAACCTATTAATGATTCGACACATATCAGTGGTACCGTCTGATGTTTACTTCTCCCATGTGGTTGTCTAGAAGTTTCTTAAACATATCCATAGATCTACTACTAACCACACATTCTGGTAAGGAGTTCCATATGTTTACCACCTGTTTGGGGAACCATTTTCCTCTTCTTGCAGCATTATACATTTCTCCACACAACCTTATACCATTAGATCTAACAGTGCTAGAACTTGTGTCCTTAACTGATCCAATGCTTTCCCAGAGCAGATAATTATGAAATGCACTGTATATATTTCCCCTGATTCTTCCATACTCCAGGGAGTACAACTGCAGCTCCCTCAGTCTTTAATCATATGTCCTATGTTTTAAGTTCATTATTGTTTTTGGTCATCCTTTTCTGTACTCTCTCAACCAACATAGTACTCCCCACAGTTGTGGCACACAAAAGGGTGCACAGTACTTCAAGTTTGGTCAAACCAGAGATGAAAACAGTGGTACAACCACTCTTGTATCCCTACTTTTGATGTTATTAAAGATATAACCCAGGATCTTTAGTTTGCTGCTTAAAAAGATAACCTATTAGTAATAGTAACACCTAAGTCTTTCTCAGAAGTAGCAGTTTGTATTATATGTCCATTGAGTGTATATTTTCAGAATGCCCATACTCTGTACCTCCATGCACACTCTAGGGCCAGAATATTCACCTTACAGCTAGAATAATCTTATCTCTGTGGTAATACCCACCCCAAGGCCAGAAAGGCCACCCTTCATGCCTCAATAACCACCCTAAAACCAGAATGTTCACCCTGGGGGCTGGAATGACCAACCTGAGTGCCAGTTTTCCAGTCCTAGGGGCTGGAAGGACCAATCTGAGTGCCAGAATGACACCCTAGGACCAGAATGATGACTTTCTGTGGCTCAGTACCCACACTGGTGGCCAGAAAGATGCCCCTTTGTGCCTTACTTTTTGTTTTGCAACTTTTTGCAATTATTTAACCAGGAGTGGCACACTAAGCTGAAAGCTTGTTTACAGGTGCGACTTGCCCATCTTGGTACTGGACTGCCCACTCTAGGGCTGGAATGCCCATCTTTGGGCCAGAATACCCACCCTCTGTGTCACAATACCCACCCTACTGTCAAAATACCTGCCCTCTGTGCCTGAATACCCACACTAGGGATGGAGTGATCCACCTAAGGCCATAATACTCACCCTGGAGGCTGGAATGACCACCTTGTTCCTCAGTTCCTACCCTAAGACCAGAAAGCCCACCCTGGTGTCCACCTTCTATGCTGGAATGACCACCCTAGGGCAGGAATGACCCCACTGAGGACCTGTGTACCCTCCCTTTTGCTGGAATGGCCACTGTGTTGGCCAGGATGCCCATCCTAAGGCAGAACTTTACATTCTATGGCCAGAATGACTACCTGAGGGCTAGCATGACTATCCTCTGTGCCTCAGTAACCATGCAAGAGCCAGAATGACCACCCTCAGAAGAAAATGACCATCAGTGCCAGAATGACTGTGATAAAATGAAAACCTTTGGAGCTAGAATGCCCACCCTGGGGCATGAACCTACACACTGTGTGATGCTCTTCTTGCTGTACTGGAAGAGGAAAACCACCTGGGCCATAACAGAGAAGGGGTTCAAAGTTGTTAAGGTCTATAATGGGGAAACTGAGTTTCTTGTCCTTTTTGAGAGTTGCAATGTTAATAGAAGTAATATCATGGCCTGCAGCAACGTGCTCTCTACACCATGGAACAATCGCTGGCGGCATCATCGTCCTCCAATCCTCAGTCATGCATGGTTTTAGGAATTCATTTTGCCATCTCTGACCATCTGATCATGGTTAAGTACCTCTGTTTGTTAGTGATGTTATTTAAATTTAAAAGGATAAATTTAGAAGCAGTAGCAGTGTTACGCCTGGGTTATGCCCCCTATCATCCCACATACACCTCACATACACCTCACACTGTATTCCTGGTCTATTGTACTGTGATACTGCTATTTTGCACTAACATTGTAGATATGAGCACACATAATTAAGCATAGGTGCTAGGAATGTGCTTTGCTGCTAAGATATGCTAATATTGTCATGCATGATTCATTATACCTCACTATAATACATTTATCTAGATTATGTTTGTCTTTTACATATATTCAATATATAATCTACCTACTTACTGATATGATGACTCTGAGGGATCATCAGTGATTATTGTATACATACATTCTCATATAATTATATGTAGTGTGTTTTACACTCAGATATGCCACATGTAATAGTGCCCTGTCATCAGTTCTCTTTGTCTAAGCAAGCTGACAGAGACAGAAGACCTTTGTTATGTCTTATGTTTTATATTGTGCATAAGCAAGAAATAGTGCATATAGTTTGAACTGTCAGCATTTCTTTTATCTGAGCTATAATGCTAATGGAAGCATATTCTGTCTCATATGATACTCATTAGTAATTCTGTCTCCTAAGTCATTCTCCAATGGAGAATGACTTAGGACCAATACATATTGTTTCCCATATCTGTAACTATGTTGTAATCTCTGTTGCTATGCTGTTATCTGTAGTATATAGTTGTCTGCAAACCTATTGTTGGCTCTCGAGACACTACTGTAGCTGCTCTAGAAGGGCAGAGAGCTGGAGTGTGGGGAGAGATAGAACAAGATCTTACAGAACCTAAGAGCTACAATTCTGGAGATTATGTACATTCTTCAGGAGAATGTGAGAAACCCATCTCCCTTGTGATTTTCTCTGTCACATGCTTGGTGTAAGTAGTATAATAAACTTTATTAGTACTCCTTGCTTGTTTATGAATGTTTCTTGGCAGACTCCGACACACAAGATTCTGTATTATTATTATTATTTTTATTGTTTACCTTACACACCAAGAGTGTTTAGGCAACATAATGGCGACCGTGATTGGAGTCTGGATGTTTTTGCCAAGTTTCATTTTAATTTCCTCAGTAAATTAAAACACTGGGTGAGAGATCCCCAGTAAAAAAACAAGCTGAAAGTGTCTGATATTTACATTTTCAGTCTGTTGTGTGTTCCACAGTGCATACAAAAAAATCTCTTGGCAGATATTCAATCTGTGTAATGAGTTGTTTTATTTATTTTTTTCCTATTCTTTCTCTGTGGGAACACAGCTGTAATGGAATCCAAAAAAGACAGTTAGACTGCTTTCTTGTGTATTCAAATCCTAATGGGTATATACTCATCTAGGAGTCCACATACACCAAAGGCTGTTTGTGTCCTTTCATGAAGTTTGGTTGCAAACCAAGTTTTTGATCCACAGACAGCTAAGGGTTTCTTATCTTATATGACATGTCAAAATATATCAGTACTGAGTTGAAGCTGGATGTCTTAACACACCAAACTGTAAACAGTAGTTTATTTTGATTTTGCTGAGGTAGCAGAATCCAATGGTAGTCCTTTAGCGGACATCACTGTCCATTATGGGGAATTGAAAAATGGCACCAATGATCCTGAAGGATTATTAATTGCAACATTGTTTAATTGTTTTGATGCTGTTCTAAATAAGATATCTGTTTTGAAATCTGAGTATGATGCTTGCAAAATGGAGAAGTCTGCCTGTAAGCAGGAGATTAGTCTGAAAACGACTTCTCATACAGAAAAAATAGCTGAACTACTGTCTGAGCTACAATCTGTCCATCTAGAAAATTAGTCTGTCTTTAATGAGAGAAGCAGCCATGACCTGCATGCCTTAAGAGATAATGTTAAAAAGGCAAAACTTAGAAAAACATTTTTTCAAACAAATGGTGTTCTGGCTAGTAACACTGATTTCTTACGTTTTGAAAACAAGAAACTTAGAGATAAGTCTGAAGTAATTACTGAAAGAGTTGACGTGCTGGTATTTCAGCATTAGACCTTCACTGTACAGCATGATTCAGTATGTTTTATTTACAGCAGACTTGAAATGAAGGTTTTGAATATAAATCATGACACAGTTTCTGTTGATAAAAAGCAAGTTTTACAAGATGTGATTGTCTTGTAATCTGAAAACAATGCACTTAATAGCATGCTAACTCTTGTATCTGAGTTGGAATGTAGGAGTAAAAAGTCAGATATGGTGAATTGCGCCGTCAGTCAGAGGTATTGGCAGGGCATACTAACTTAATGCCCAAAGACCTTGCCTCTTCTGATGTTGAAGAGTTTGATTTTGAACACTCACAGTATGCTGTGGGGTGGACTAGAGCAAAGGCTAGCTACTTGTTTTTCTGTGATTCACAAAATGGAGACTTGTTAGAGTCTCAAAATGGTGGACACACATGTCATCAGGTTGCATGCCCATACCATCCCCAAGATGGCCGCTCATGGTCATGTGATGACGGTCATGACACAGTAACCCATGATGCCCATGAGGTAATCCAAAATGGCCGACCACCACACCACAGAGATTTGATCTTGCAGTCACAGAGACCTGTGATTGCTGCCATAACCAAACAAAAGAAACTGGAGATTTTTGGCATGATTAATAATGTTATCAGTAACACCAGTGTTCCTGAGGGACAGAAAATTCTCATTAAAAATGACGTTGACGTACTTTTGAATAAGGTTGATATGCAATCTGTCATGAAGTCAGCGCCTGATGCTGCAGAAACAGCTTATGCTTGTTTTATTAACATGGCCATGGTTAAAGAACACATTTTAGTTAATTACATGAAATGTTTTTATTTCCTATGCAATGTAATATCAGCTTTCCCTGAGAAGATGGAACGTACTGCTTTTCCTATGCAGTGCATTAATACCTTAAACTGCAACATTAAAAACAATGTTGCTACCATCCAGCAACATTCTGGTGGGGAAACCAACTTTACATTTGGTGGGGGAAGGGACAACCCCGATTCTAAAAGCCCCATGGCTGTGATATTTTCAGCATCACAGGCCACGTTGGTGGGGAGGGTTACAGGTTTGATTTCTGAACTTGAGCTGACAACTGTCTCGGCACTATTTTATCCACCCCTGATGGCTACTGAACTACAATCCATAGCTGGAGAACTACGTGCTGCTTGCACAACACTTTTCTCCACTGTGCAGGCACCCTTGGTAGTGCCAGCACTGCCTGCACCTGATGCAGAACCCCCTCCATCAGTAACACCTGGATCATCCCATACTATGGCTGCAATGGCAGGCACCACAGGTAAGAAGGTACAAGGTATCCTAATACTAATATCATTGTCTTTTCTTTTGGTATCACTGACCATGGCTCCAACATTGGTTAATCCTAACACAGTTTTAGGGCATTATTTTTAAACTGCCACATCAGATAAAGCAATCTAAGCAGTTTTAGCCCAGACATACAATGGATACATCAGACCCATTGCTTATGCATCCCAGATGCTTGACCCAGTGGAGCTGAAATACAACCTTTGTGAAAGGAATCTTTTGGCTACATACTGGACAGTGAGATACTTTATGTACATCATTGAATATGCACCCACTGTGCTGCATTCCAACCATTTTCCAACTAACGTTTTGTTGTCAGACAGAATAAAATATGACTCTGTATCTAATGCCAGACTTACACACTGGTCTCTCATTTTACGGGATCATGACATCACTGTCCATCCTATCAAAACTTCTTCCTTGTTGGCCCATGGCCTACAATTTGCAGGAGAGACCTATGATTGTTCACTCCAACCCTCTGACCTACCTGTCCCAGTGTCCTTTCTGACAAAACCTCAGAAAGTGTTAAAAGACGTCACTGTGTGTCATGTTTTGACTGATGACTCAGCCACACATACCAACGAGGGTTAAATAGTAGGGTTTGAAATTCTTATTGTATATCCTAGTGATGACAGAGTGTGCATGGCTAGTAATTGCATCATCGTATATGTACGATTCACAGGCAATGCTAAAACATGCCTGGCAAATAAAATGAAAAGCAGGGAGGCGAGCAGTCCCCTAATTACCACAAATATTTGTGAATGGTTTAGAGAGCTGGAACATCCTTGAGAAAGACACAGCTTGTGTTCAGAAAGGAATAAAAATATTTTTCCTTACATAAAATAATACTAGCACTCCATGAGAGGGTTAAGTGTTGCAGTCTGACAAAATGGCCTTGATCTAAAAGACTGCAGATACAATGTTTTTATTACAGTTTCTAACTGGGACTTTTCATCTCTAAACTGAATTTCTTTGGCAAAATACAAACTTCTGTTCCAGTACTCTATAGTATCGCTGTGAAATACAGTGACTTGCTTGTGTACAACACAACTCTAACCAGTTTAAATACTGTACATTCATAAAGTTCAAACATATTTTAAACATGAACTTTATGTTCTATAAGAAGGACCCTCATTTGAGGGCAGTGTATAGGTTCCTTAATAAAGAAACTGAGGAATAACTTCCAGAAATAGCTCTTATAGAAAGTGAAAATGACATTCACCTATCCAGTGATGGCCTACTCATTTGGAACATCATTGCTGTAACACTCATGAAAAGTTATGGGTAATTCCTGAACACCTGAGAGTAGATGGCTACTGTACCAAATACATAGTAATCCAACTGGTGGACACCAGTGAGTCAGTAAAAACCCCAGACAGACTAAAATCCTTTGTCTTGTGGCCACACATGAGAAGTGATGTAGAACACTGCATCAGTAACTGTTTGATCTGTGAACAGAACAATCCTATACCAGCTAGGAAAAAAATACATTGTTTTCCCAGAGGCAAAAGGCCCCTGGAACAATATCCAGTTTGACTACATTGGCCTTATGCCAACCATTAAGAACAACTAGTTTTCACTAGTGATCACCAACCTAACAGAACAACACAGTCAAAGTGACTGCAAATGTCTTGGTAAACCAGCTATTTACCAGGTAGGGCTTTATCCCTAAAGGTAAATTCTGATTACAGAGATCCAGCTTTATAGCCAAAGTAATGCAGACAATTCTGGATTTGTTATGGGTAAAACAAAAGTTTTATATCCCTTACAACCCCCAGTCATCAGGACAGGTGGAATGGGCTAACAGGCAGATCAAAGTTATGTTATCTAAACTTATTCAGAAAAGCCCCAAGGGACTGAAATTCATTATTGCCTTTACTCCTTATGGCAATAAGAGGGACACCCTCTGCAGGTACACAGTGTACCCAATTTTTGAAATCATGACCAGATGGTTCATGAGACTCCCAGAACATTTACTTCTGGATCTGTGTACTGCCACTGCTGATGGAGCATCAGTAGCCAGATATGTTAAATATCTCAAACAAGACATCCAAAAGGTGCACTTGTTTGCTTCACAATGTATGAGCAAGGCCCAAAAAACAGGCCCTATCCCATTGTAAACAAATGCAGTCCAGCAGGCTACCAAATTTGACTGCCTCACAATAACAGTCATTGATAAATGGCTACGTGCCAATCAGATTAACCTGTTCAAAGGAGATTAAATTACTTTTCCATACCCCAGTGGGAGGAATAGTACTAAACTATGTTTTTCTTTTTCTGTTTCCTTATAGGTTCCAGAGAGAGAGAGAGAGAGAGAGAGATGCTGCTTGCTTTTATGCTTATTATTCTTTTTAAAAGTATGGGTCTTCTTACAAGCCCAAACTGCACACCGTAATGCAGATAAGAACCAGTGACCGAATACTAAACAGATTGTTAAGGCAGAGTACCTCATTAGCCCACATGATTTAATTGCATCCTGTGGAGTTCACACTAAAGTCCTAAAAGAGATGTACATTGTTCAGAAGGGCAGTGAGGCCCTACTGAATATTATGATCATTGCTTTGGATCAATTTTAGCAGTTAGATTTGACCTGGACTCCTGTTTACATTTTATTGATAATCAGGAATTTTGCATCCAAAAATTATATGGCAATAAAAGCCATTAGATCTTAAGGTTTTTAACCCTATGATGCTTCATAATTTGTGACACTTAATACTGAATGCCCAAAATACAACCCTGGCCCAATCAGTGGTCTAATAGCCACTTACCAACCAGGTGCCCCAGTTAATAATGTGCAGTTCATGCATATCCCAGTGATTTTTAAATCTCACCTTTTAAACTTAAAGTGATTTGTTTTATGTTTCACAACAAACATTTCCCACATATTTTTGGTTTTTCATAATGATGTGATTAGATACCCTGGCAGCATACCAGGTACTCATTAATGACCCCCTACACAGGGACTGATAGTATACACACACAGGATTTTCACATCCTGACTGCTAGTGGTACGTCTTATGACTGCAAATCTACCCAAACATGCTAGGCATTTTTTTTTTATTTTAAAAAAAACACCATAGGTTTAGATGCAGACCTGTTTGGCTCTGACATTATCTATTTGAAATAGGGCTGATATAGCCATTATTCAAGCATATATGTTAAAGATTCATGAAAGTATGAAATATAGTATCATACCCCCCCCCCGCATGGTATACATGATTTTGCTCATTAAGAGTGATTTACATTTACAATATTAAGGATATTGTGAAAGGGGTTTGACCTGACAAATGTTCTTGTTAATAAATTAATTTCTGCTCACATTAAGGAAGCAGATGAGCATCACATAGCTAGGAAAATCTTTTGCACTGCCTATAGCTATTATGTTCTTACAAACCTTTGGCTATCTCTTCCGGGATCTGGAATTAGGACATATCCTTGATCACACACATGACAGACGTATGGGTCAGTGGCATTGCCACATTTTGCACTTCTATTGCATGTGTTAAATGTTTATTTGAATCTAACACTATTCCCTTGTCAATGGCAAGGAACCTTGGATATGTCGCCACACACACCAGTATTGCTACATGTTTCGAAACTTATTCCTGCACAATCCAGGAAGCCATGTTTTTTGACTCTCACAGTGTCATTGCCACATTTTTATCCGGCAACATCCATCTCTGATCATCTGGCAACCATCCATTCTATTGATCATCTTGATGGGAACTTTTATCGTGCAAGGTTGAAAGTATCTCCTTTCCTTGTTTACCATGAGGTCTTGGAATCATGACTGACTCTGAAGTTGGAATGTCATACCTGAAAGGAACATCACCTTTTATGCAGATGTGACATCTTCCAACTTGTCTTACCAACATGTGAATACTGGCCTAATAACTGAAATTACTCTTCCACTTGTGAACTTTCAAATAAACTGTATTCGGTCCAGCCAATTAGATGCTACAATCAAGCTCATTGTTATGCATACTATGAAGCTAGTCTGGGATAGGAGCAATTCCCTACCTCAGCAAGAAGACTCTTCGTCATTTGATCTACAATCAAGAAATCCATTTTCTTCACTGTTTGTTTTCCAAGCCTGGCTGGCACCTCATACAAACTGTTATAAACTTTTACACTTTGTGCAGCCGTGTGATCATCTTCAATTAAACACTGTTGCTTTTCTATTGTAAAACTCAATGTGCAATCTAATGCACCCCCTACTGAGGCCTGTAATAATACTGCTGCCTCCTGAACATTTTGATCTACCTTTGGAAAATCTGAATGCATCAAATTTGAACTATGAATCTTCATTTAACACTTGACGAAACCTTGGATTTATCCCTGGAACTGTTCGTAGTTTATGGCTTGTGGACATTGACATTTCATGTTCTGTTCAACTTACCAATTGAAAAATGCCATCCTTCAAGGTGGTATATTCTGCTGATGTGGAACATTGTGTGGTGACCAACTATACATTCTTCTGATATGGACAAAAAGTTATGCAAAGTGAACTTTTCTAACTTCTGTTTTTACTCCCTAAACAGGTAATAGGTTATACGGTAATCACACCTGTTCCCATCCCAGAACCAGATATCATTAAGTCTATTCCTAACTATCTTGATGCTGTATCTCAATGTTTACTTATTTTTAATATCCATACAGGCAATTTAAGTTTGTCTCTTCAATTTCTTCCTAATAGGACAGATACACACCTGATACATATCAGTATTTACTTATTGTTTTGATATTGGAAAATCCCATTGTGAAGTTTTATTCCAAATGTTTATAGTAATACAAGGTTTACTAACATTTTCCCTTATAATTACATTTTGTTATTTAAGGAAATCCCTGAAACACTACCATGACCAGTTAAATTCCTCTATCAGGTTTGTGCCATGGGCCTGTAGATGAATAGTGCCTAAGCTCCATCTTTTTGTTGTGTTGCCACTTTTGCAATTAGGGCAACAAAGAGGGGATTGTTACAACTGGGTTATGCCCCCTATCATCCCACATACACCTCACACTGTATTCCTGGTCTATTGTACTGTGATACTGCTGTTTTGCACTAACATTGTAGATATGAGCACACATCATATAAGCATGGGTGCTAGGAATGTGTTTTGCTGCTAAGATATGCTAATAGTGTCATGCATGATTCATTACACCTCACTATAATATATTTATCTAGATTATGTTTGTCTTTTGCATATATTCCATATATAATCTACCTAATTACTGATATGATGACTCTGAGGGATCATCAGTGATTATTGTATACTTATATTCTCATATAATTATATGTAGTGTGTTTTACACTCAGACATGCCACGTGTAATGTGCCCTGTCATCAGTTCTCTTTGTCTAAGCAGGCTGACATACAGAAGGCCTTTGTTATATCTTATGTTTTATATTGTACGTAAGCAAGAAATGGTGCATGTAGTTTGAACTGTCAGCATTTCTTTTGTCTAAGCTATAATGCTAATGGAAGCATATTCTGTCTCATATGATACTCATTAGTAATTCTGTCTCCTAAGTCATTCTCCAATGGAGAATGACTTAGGACCAATACATATTGTTTCTCATATCTGTAACTATGTTGTAGTCTCTGTTGCTATGCTGTTATCTGTAGTATATAGCTGTCTGCAAACCTATTGTTGGCTCTCGAGACACTACTGTAGCTGCTCCAGAAGGGCAGAGAGCTGGAGCACAGGGAGAGGTAGAACAAGATCTTACAGAACCTAAGATCTACAATTCTGGAGATTATGTACATTCTTCAGGAGAATGTGAGAACCCATCTCACTTGTGATTTTCTCTGTCACATGCTTGGCGTAAGTAGTATAATAAACTTTATTAGTACTCCTTGCTTGTTTACGAATGTTTCTTGGCAGACTCCGAGACACAAGAATCTGTATTATTATTATTATTGTTTACCCTACACACCAAGAGTGTTTAGACAACAGCAGGTTAGTTCTTAGTAGCCCTGAAGAAGGGAGGCAAGTTGGTTCATGCCAGAGCCAGAAGTCCTCGATAACATGTTTTTTAACAATATTTAGTAATGCTGTATTGTAAGGACAATAGGGTGTTTTGCCTCTTTACAGGAATAAATTGCAGAAGCATTTGAAATTAAAGAATATATATCCACTTCTGAATATAAAGATATGTTACTAGAACTTCTAGATCTTTGAGATAATTCTCTCCAGAGACACACACATCAGACTGAAGTTGTCTACATCAGGACTTCATGGGAAAACTTTCAAAAGCAAGTTGCTGTTGCATTACCTGCAATGTGTTTGTGGCCCAAATTGGGCCTTCCTATTCCTTGGAAGAAATCCAGGCATTAGAGCAAACTATTGGCTATATTTTGGCACTCCAGTCATTGGAGGGAACTGTTGACAATAGTTTGCTAATCCAACCATACAATGTATCTGCAGCCCAAATGGGCACTTCCAGTTCCCTGGAAGATATTCAGTCAATGGAGCAGACTGTTGACATTAGTTTGCTGGTTCAACCATGGGGGAGGCTATTGGAGATGGTTTGACACTCCAACAAACTATTGACAGTGCCTTGGGGGAGCAGAGTAATGCTGATGAACAACCTGCTGAAAATTCCTTGAAAGAATACATATATGCTAATGAGATTAATGAAATGATGAGAGACCTTATGACTATTTTTGGAGAATAAAAACAGTTTAAAATTCAACTAACAAATATTTAACTACAAATGAACTGTATTCTGCTAACTGTATTCTGCTTTCTTTGTAATGTAAGAAACATAATTCCAGACACAGATATTTAGCTACAAATTAACTGTATTCTGCTTTCTCTGAAGCTTGTAGGTTAAAGTAGATAAGAAAGGTTTATGCAGCATTCAGTAAAGTTATTTTTTTCCTTTCTGTAACTTAGAAGGTCAAGTTCAGCCAGTTATATCTATAAAAAGCATACTATGCCTAGGACAGTGGCACTGCTTTCCCTGTTTGTAGGGAGTTATCCGCTTGATAAGATAGGACAAGACAGGCCACAAATACAGGTGCTATATGTTTATAATAACTTGGATAGAAACCTCAAGGTCAGAGCATCCAAAATAATTAAAAGTATTAACCATTGGCCAAGTCTTGAATTCTCAGTTTGTTATGGCATAAAAACATTGAATTGCAGATGGTATGCATGCTGTGCTGAAAAAAAACATTGATCTGCAGCCAGAGCACTTACAGTGCTGAGCTGGAAAAACCACAAGCGTAATTTTTCCTGTTTAAGTTACTTTGAAGACATACAAGGTGGGAATCTTTTCTAAAGATGATCAGCATGGCATAGAGGACCCATTGCATACAGAAAATAACTCTTAGGGCTTCTTAAACTGAGAACTGGTTTTGGTCTGATGGTGGTAAGCAACTGCATTTTTTCCTGGCTACAGGAACAGGGTTGCTTGCATAATTTTATTTTGCTGTATTTTTATTTTTGCGTCTATAGTAAGGGAATGCACTTCCATTCCCCATAGCAATTTTTTGCTTGTTAATTTATTCTGCATGAATTGCTGTCAGCAAAAGTATGCTTTAATAAAAATTCATTGCTTACACATGGATATGACTATTCATTTTGGAATTTTAGAAAATAGATTAGCTGATTGTCAAACAAAAGATAGAGGTTTTTATGATTACTGCTATACTGGACACTTGGAACACTAAAGCTAACCATAGAGGCATATAAACATGTATTGACTTATACAGACTCTAATTGTTCTGTTCCAATTCACAAAATAATAGGATGGTGTAAACTAGATTCAGAGCCTGATGCTACTGGGGCATGCAAAATATATAATTGCCCAAGGCATGGCAATAATAACACACATTGTGAGGTTATTAGGATATTTGCACATATAGGACAGGACCACTGTCCTTCCTCCATTTTCACATAAGCATGAGTAACAAGGGGATTTTGATGAGTTTGACTTATACTCACACAAAGGTAAACTACTTCTAATCAGTAAACAAGATCAGGACATTATAGAGGCAGGAGATATAATAGGCTCAGAACATCACAAACTACCAGCCATCTGTATAGCCACTCCAGTGCAATTATAACCTAATATAAATCAACTACTGGCTATGTCTTCTTCTCCCCAAAGGTCATGAGTGGCAGGAAGCTGCCTGTCATGTACATGGAGAAAGCTTGGAGAGCCATGCCCAGGAAGCAGTACCAAACCCAGGCAAAACAAATGGTGACCGGAACATTACAATGTCTCGCACCCGAGGCCGTTCTTGAGCTAAATCCCCATCTTCCACTCACTCCACCAGTTTACCCCCTTCCATTTCTAAACTTAAAACAAACCTTTATGGCAAACCTAGCAAGGACAAAGGTATTGCTGGAAATCTAAAGCGCTTTTGACATTTAAATAGGGGTAAAACATGACATCAATTCCCCATGCTCTCTCCTGATGAGGAATATGGCTTACATTTTAATCATCCAAAATCAGAGACAGACTCCTCTGACTCCAAATCTGATGCAACACAGGATGAACCTTTGAAAATAGGTACTACTACCTCTATCCCCCCCCACACCCATCATTGCTATTTACCAGCTATGAATTTTAAAACCATACCTCTTACCACTCGGACAATTACTGAAGAAATATAGCAATTCCTGAATTAAATCATATTGTAATGGAGCAATTAGATTTAGAATTTCAATATGATCCTACCATAAAGGACATACTACAACAAACTTTGCAATGAAGGCTAGCAGTTTATGATTTATATAAGGGGAATAGTTTCCATCTCCCTAGAGTATTAGCAATTCATATGACAGTAACAGAATTATTATATCAACATAACACCTCTTCGGGCTAAGTGTACTCAAGTACAGCAAAAAATATCTACTGCCAGACTCCCCCCAAACTACACATCACCCTGCACCTGTTCAATTTCCAAAGCCTACAGCTCAAACGCCAGTGCAAAGCAATACACCACATCCTATATTCCAGTCTACACCTATTAATCCTATAGACACTGCTTCTGCACCTTTGCAACCACCATGCCCAGGGGACAGCAGGACCCCAAAACCTGTTTCCCACTTACAACCCACCCATCTACAGCCCATATTTCAGTCCACACCCAATACCCCACCAGTCCAAATGCCAATACCACAAACCCCATCCAAATGCCTCCACAGCCTGCCAGTACTACCACCCCTCCCCATAACAACATCTCAAGCTCCTGTATCATCACAACAACAAGAACCAGCAATGATAACTAGTCCAGTTATACCAAATATAAATGTTCAACCAAACGTCAAATACCACCTCAACACCAACAAACATTACATACTCAGGTAGCACAAATACCAAACATCCAACCCATTGATAATTCCCCTCTGCAGACCCTCCTTCCAGTACCTAAGATGGAAACACTTAAAATATTGAAAATGGTGAAAGATCAAATCAATTTCACTGATGGAATCAATTCAAACATACACAAATATGCTTGACAAATTAATGATTTGGCAGAAGAATATGGTTAAGTTGTTATGCTTCAAGTTCTCAAACAGTCCATGGACCCAGTTAAATATCATGTCTTTAAAAACTACTATGATGCAGGCAAAACAGTCATTCACTGTTTAAGAAATATTTATCACTTGCAGGTGGAAGGTGTCGTACAAAATGCCACACGCTTGGGTTTAACACCTAAAAAAGACTTCCGTACCTGGTTATATAATTTACAATGTGAATTTTCTGACTTAGAAGTGGCAGAGTTGTGTATGTATTTAAATCCTCACTTACAAACACAATTTGGCTTACATGCCATACAACATCTCATTTGGGAAGAAACAACTAGAAAGTTAGCTCTGTTGCATCAAGCCCAGAAGGGGGCAGAGCAGGAAAAGCAGCCTTTTTGTAATGAAGCAGATAGCAGAAAGGACTCATCATCCCAACCAAACAGTGACAAACAACCACCATTTCAGAACAACCTCAGTCTGGACAGGCAGGCGAACCCCCAAAACAAAATCCTAGGGCCATTGGGTATCATTGACGCACTTGCATGAGTCTCAGTTGTGGCAGAGGGAGACCATACTGGGGCAATAGAGGCAGAGGAAATGTTGCTCGTTGATACCAGCTCTACCCATACTGTACTCCCTCAGCGACACTTCCCTGTTAATTCTACTAAAAAACCCCTTAAAAAACATTATATACAATTTCAGGACAAAAAGCAATATCAGGACCTTTAGTCTCTATAAAAATTAGTGGACACCCCATAGGGGCAATTATAACTGATATACCAACCCACTGAGTCCATGGAGTAACATATGTACACTGCCTGGGCTTTATCAATACACTAGTACAAACATTAACCATCACCACTGATTTACCAAAAGAATATATACCCAAAATACACAACTTACTGTAGTTCAAGAAACAACAAAAGAGGAGTATGCAGGTTTAGTACAAGCACCACCAGTCCATATTCTTGGCACTACACCTCCCCTCCTGACAAAAGCAATACCCCATTGCATCCCAATATAAACATAAACTAGACAAAACTATTTAAATCTGATTAAAAGATTATATAAATAGGCCCCGTATTTCTTCTACTAATTCCCCAGTACTGCCAGTACCAAAGAAGGATGGATTTTTTGATTAGCAGTAGATTACAGACAGCTGAATAAGCATACTTTTGATAATGCAGTGCAAAATATTGACATGCTACAACAGTGGGAAGCACTTCCCATTAAGGCATATAAGACAGCATTAGATGTCTCAAATGGCTTCTTCTTTATTCCCCTGCATAAAAAGGACTAATACAAGATGGCTTTTACAGTAAATTATCAACAATATTGTTTCACAAGGTTATCACAAGGATTCAAAAACTCTCCAAACATATTTCAATCAGTTATAACACAGGACCTTGCTGCTATTCTCAATATTAGAATTTACATAGATGATATATATTTTAGCCATCATGATGCCAGAGAACACTTTCAAACACTGCAACAGGTGGCAACAACATTGGCAAATAAGGGTTACAAGATTAACTGGGAAAAAGTCAGATAGGACTTAAAAGGGTTAAATAGTTAGGAAAACAAATACAGGATGGAGTTATCCTATCTGATGAATACCTATAAAAAGTTTGACAGATAAAAGTGTCACAAACTAAAAAACAGTTGTAAAGTATTTTAGGGTTATGCAACTTTGCCCACAACCATATGCCCAATTATTCAACACTAACTAAACAACTGTATCAAGTATTACAACATTTCTCATGGGATCATGAAAAAGAAATACTATTAGTTGAGTTGCAGCAAGCAATTCTACAGCATCATTCCTTGGTGCCTTTAGATTTAACTTACCCATTAAACATTTAAATAGATACAACTCATGACAATTATTCAGCAGCTATAATGCAAAACAAAAAATGCACCTCTTATCCCACAGGTACTTTTTCAAATACTGAAAGTGATTTTCTCAATGCTATCAAACCCTTATTAGCACTACACCAAATAATAAAATGAGTACCTAATTTGCTGCAAGCCCCAAATATTATGGTACATATATCAGATCCCAGCACCTGAGCTCATATTAAGAACCCTGTCTTAGCACCAAATAAAGCATGTGCTTTACATCTTAGTGCCTTAATGAATACAGAAAAAAATCACTTTTGAAGTAGACACACAAAAATACACACATCACATTGAAAATAAGGGCAATCCATTACACCTTAAATACATCCGATGGGTGGATATTCCAACTGGATGCAACATTGCTTATACAGATGGTAACGTACAGCATATTGATGGTAAGCATAGAGCAGGTATTTTATTTATTTATAGAAGAATCGGAATTACAAACCTTTGAGTCAGAGACACCTTTGCAAAGGCTCCACATCAATATAACAATAAAACAAAGAGTAGAAAATCATGTACAACAGGGTGAACACTATTGGATACAACAAAGTCTGAGGGTAGTGGAAGTACCCTGGGTCTACCATGGAAAACACAGATATACAGAGTTATAATATACAATGTGGTACTGAGAATAAAACAATAATGGCAATAATATACAACATGCTACTGAAAGTAAAACAATATTGGTAAAACCAGGAATTGTTATTAGTTTGTCCAGTTGGAGCTGACCTTATACAATGGAATGGAGGGCAATGCCAGAGGGTTAGGCACAGTCACAGGCATAGAAGGGGAGGAGAAACTCTCTTAGGTTAGATTTGAAGGGGTCTAATTTCAATTTAAAGAGATAGGAACAGGCAGGTCATTCCACCAATGGGGCACCCTGTAGAAGAAGGCTCATTGCCCAAGGGACATCCTACAGTGGGGAACTAGTAGAGAGGCTTTTGAGGAGCTTCTGGTAGCCCTGGGTTGGGGAACAGGCACAGCTAGTTGATAAAGCCCTGGTGGGGAGAGTTAATTGGAAGTTTTCCAGGTAAACAGGCATGAGTGGTATTTAAGCCTGCTGTTGATATTAAGCCAGTTTGTAAGCCTGTAGAGGTCACAAGTATGGGTCGACCTGTCACACCCAGCTACCAGTCAGCAGGCTTTGTTCAGGGCAGTCTTGACACGGCAAAGAGCAGTGCTGTTAGCCACATCATAGAAGACTATCCCATAGTCAATAAGGGAGAGGATAGATGAGGACATCACAAGGAGGAATGCTTTAGGTGGCATACAACCAGTAGCAGCTCTAGCTACAAATGGTTACCAGGGCACAGCTGGGGCACAACAGATAGCAGCCTGGGCACTGATATATTGCTACAATGGGGAACACTCTGCACCATATGAGGCACCAACTGGGGCACAGCATTTATTTTTAACCGGGCATGTGCCCTGGCAGGCCCTGGTGTAGAGCCACCACTGGCCACATTTCCATACTTTTGTTGCTTTAATACAAACCCTAACTGATGCATTAATGAAGTTTTTTTGCAATGAATCTCCTTACTTTATGAGACAGTATAATAGTATCCCCATGTTATTGTGGGAGCGCATGGTCCCCCACCGTAGATGCGCACATGTATGTAGGTGTGGAAGTGCAGGGACTCCATGTGTAGAACAACAGTGACCAAATTGTAAGCAAAGCCATCTTATTACTCCACCTCATGTGAAATGCGAGTCAAACATAATCATGCACAACGCCATTCTGTGCCACAGGTGTGAAAACACATTTTTTTGTTGTAAAATATTTTTATTGGTAATAACATAAAATCAACAACAACCATAGGAATAGATATTCGGGATCAACATACATTTCATTTGCTTTGTGCTAGGATATCAACAAAACAAGATACAGTCATGTGAACAATACAACTTGTTATACTCCAGTGTCTGCTTCTGCCTTGCCTATCTGATTCATGGTAGGGGCAGGATTTGAAAAATAACAGATGTGACATACATGAGGTGGGGTAATAAGAAGGCTATGTTATAAATCTGGGGAAGAAATATTGAACATTTCTGTAGTTATGAGCAGATGTAGTGAAGTTGCAACAAATGGTCATAACTGTCATTTTTTCACATTTTGACTCCAAATTTTCAGCACAGTCTTATCACCCCACCTCATAAACCTCACAGGTGAAAATTGCATAATACGTGGCAAAAACGCCATTCTGCACCACAGGTTCAGAAACACATTTTGGGCAGGATGTGAGAAATGACAGCTGTACTGCCCATGAGGCAGTGTGAAAAAATGGCTATGTTGAAAATTTGGAGTAAAAAAATGTAAAATTGGCAAAGTTACACGTGTGCATAAGAAAATTTCAATAACCACGTGTAACTCAGGTGTTTTTGGTATTTAGATACTAATATGACCACTCAGAACACTGGCACTGTTACTTTGTTACTTGGTCCCGAAGGTGATTTCGCACAGCATCTGCAAAATCACCTTATGTGTCCGAGTAATGAAACAACAATGCCTGTGTTCATGAGGTGGGGTCCCAAAAAGACCATGTTGAAAATTTGGTGCAAAAATACTAAAAAATGACCAAGATATCCACATAAGTTCAAGACATCATTGGCAGCCATTATACGGTACTTATCTTAATTCTTCAGTTCACTGTTCAGCTTTGAAGAGTGCAGACGTGTCCCAGTCCACAGAAGATAACAGCCGCCTACCTCCGTTGGTAAGCATAGGGCAAGGTAAGGATGTACAATGGTGGGTTTCTCAGTGGAAGGGTCGGGATGGTGGAGGGGGATGGGGAGATGACGAAGGGACTTTTTTTCAGGAGAAAAAAGATGTTGGGGGACTGTTTTCTTGTTTTACAGGGAAATATGAGGCTTAATAAAGGGGAGGGAATGTGGGCAGAGGGTGACAGTGAAAAAGCAGGGATACTGAATGAATATTTCTGCTCAGTATTCACAAAGGAAGAGGAGGGGGAGGTACCTAAACCAAAGAAGAGAAACACTCTGAAGACGGGGGTCGATACCAGTCCATTTACAGAAGAAAGGGTTCTGAAAGAACTAATAAAATTGAAGGTGGATAAAGCAATGGGGCCTGATGGGATTCACCCAAGAATTCTAAAAGAACTAAGGGTAGAACTAGTGACACCGCTGACTACTCTCTTTAACAAATCATGGGAGGATGGGGTGGTACCTGAGGACTGAAGGAGGGTGGATGCGATTCCTCTTCACAAAAGTGGGAGCAGGGCAGAGGCAGGAAACTACAGACCAGTTAGTTTGACTTCAGTGGTAGGGAAAATGATGGAATCACTTCTGAAGGAAAGAACTGTTGAGTACTTAAGGGCCAGTGGGGCATAGGACCCAAGGCAGCATGGATTCACGATGGGAAGGTCGTGTCAGATGAATCTAATAGATTTCTTTGACTGGGTGACCAAAGTAGTAGACCAGGGAGGGGCTGTGGACATGTTCTACCTTGATTTTAGCAAGGCATTTGATACAGTCCCACACAAAAGATTAATACACAAGTTAGCCAGCCTTGGAGTGGGTCCCGAGGTGGTAGCCTGGATAAAAAATTGGTTAGACAACAGGACACAAAGAGTAGTAGTAAACGGAGTCCACAGCGAAGAAAGGAGGCTTACTAGCGGGGTACCACAGCTTCAGTACTGGGACCGGTCCAGGAAAAGTATGTCTCTTTGCAGATGACACAAAGATCTGCAACAGGGTTGATACACAAGATGGAGTGGAAAGGATGAGAAGGGACTTGGCGAGGTTGGAGGAATGGTCAAATGTATGGCAGCTCAGATTGCAAAGAAGTGCAAGGTAATGTACCTGGGAAACAAAAACCCAGGGGAAGAGTACACAATGGGGGGGGTGAGATACTGATAACAGTAAAATTGGAAAGGGACCTGGGGGTAATTATATCAGATGACCTAAAGGTGGGCCAGCAATGTGAGAAGGCAGTAAGGAAGGCTGGGGGGATACTGGGATGCATAGGGAGAGGCATCAATAGTAGAAAACAGGAAGTTGTTATCCCTCTGTACAGACAGCTGGTGAGACCCCATCTGGAGTACTGTGTGCAGTTCTGGAGACCCCATCTCCGCAAAGACACAGAGTAGAGGCTGTCCAGAGGAGGGCAACCAAAATAGTGCAGGGTCTGCACCAGAAGACATACGAAGAAAGACAAAAGGAGCTTAATATGTATACCCTTGAGGAAAGAAGGGAGAGAGAGGACATGATAGAAACTTTCAAGTACCTCAAGGGAATCAACAAAGTCCAAGAGGGTCTCATCTTTCAGAAAAAGAGATGTGCAAGAACAAGGGGGCACAATTTGATGATAGAGGGGGGGATGGCTCAGAGGTAATGTGAGGAAGTATTTTTTCACAGAGGGGGTTGTGGATGTATGGAACAGCCTCCCTGAGGAGGTCGAGAGTCAAGAACAGTGGGGGAATTCAAGAATGCATGGGACAGACATAAGGCAGTCCTAGTGGGGGAAGGAGGAAGTAAGCTGTTAGTTAACTAGGATCTGCAGCTTATCTGTTAGGTAGGAAAATGGGCAGACTAGGTGGGCCAAGCGGTCCTTATCTGCCATTGAATTCTATGTTTCTATGTTAATATTAAATCAACATTTCAGGACAATGGGGGTTGGCTCCCCAGTGTCCCACAGTACTGGTGTGTGGGTTGTGTGTGGAAGGACATAACTGGGGACAGTCGGAGCGGGCTCCCCAGTGTCCCACCTTAGAAGGGGGTTCCAGTGCTGACACAGGGATTGGGCACCCCGATGTCAGCAAAACAAAACAAGTACTTGTTGAGGGTAAGACATAACTGGGGACACAGGGAGTGGGCTACCCGGTGTCCCATAATGGCGGGGGGTTTCTAGTGCTGACATGGGGATTGGGCACTCCGATGTCGGCAAAAAAAAGTTTAATTGAAAATAAATATTTTGGGACACTGGGAGTGGGCTCCCCAGTGTCCCACACTAGTGGGGGGGGGCCTCTACTGCTCCTGACACAGGGATTTGGCACCCCAATGTTGGTAGAAAATTTTTTCTTTATTAAAACATGCCTCGGCCCCCTTAGAGGCAGTAAAAGGATGAAAGATCCTTTTATTAGGTAAAGATCAACAAGTGTTTACCTAAAGGGGGGGCTGAGGATTCCGATTCTGGCCTTACTTTTGGTAAAAAATGGCTAGGAAAGATTTAGAGTTTTCACAAGGGAAATATGTTTTTTTTTTTACTAAGTAGTGCCGTTAAATTTGCGTATTAGTAAAAGTGCTGTACAAATTTGCAGCAGTGTGCTAGCAACAGTGTCTCACTTGCATGAAAACTGCAGCAAATTTGAGGCAGTTTTACAAAATAGTGCCGCAAATTTGCGACACTACTAAGGGCTGAGTAAAAAAACATATTTCTGGCTGTTATTTTTGAAAACTAAGGCCAGAATTGTGTTTCTCGTGCCTTGATTAGGTAAACACAACTGTTGTTGTTTACCATGGGGCAGTATTTTTTGAATTACAGCATTTTTCCCCATCACTAACTGAAAACAAGATGGTGGCAGCACAGCATTAACTTTTGCATTTGAGGCAGCAAAAAGTGCTTTTGTGACAGCAGAAACTGCTTTCGCATGGCACATATGTTTTTTTCCCATAGGCTATAATTGGAAACTTAAAACTTTTATAACTTTTTCAACGGATTAATATATTTTCACCAAACCTTCAAAAGGCACAACTGCAGCCCATACCCCATATACCCTAATAATTTCAGACCAGACCTCCAACCCCTTTTGGAGATGTGGCATGGCAAAGAATTTGCACCTAAATGGTAAATTTCACAATTTTTGACACTCTGTAGCTCCGCAACTGCACCACCGACTGGAATGAAACTTCACAGATCCAGAGATCTATGGTACCAGATGGTGCATAAAAATGTTTGGGCACATCAGGCATACATTTGCAAAGTCATAATTTTTGAGATAGTGTACTGCTATTCTTCTTTGTCTGTGAGAGCGCAGGGACCAGCTCCCATCCCATAGTGTGCAGAGCCAAAGAAATACCTGAGATTGCCATGTTATCCTATAGAAAACACAGGAAAATCTAAAACCTGTGAAATGCAATACCATTTAATATATTTTCATGAAACCAGCAAAAGGCACATCAGTGGGAAAAGCCCTCTGTACCTGAAAATTTCAGAACAAAATGGCAAACCGTTTCTTCACAGCGCAGTGACAAAGAAATGACTGTATACCCCTCCCATCACAATGTAAATTCTATGGGAAATGAAAGAAAATTAAAACTTGCAGAAGTCCATAGAAAAGTAAGGTACATCTGTGGACCAACCCCTTCTTATCCTGAAAATTTCATACCGAAATTCCAAGCCGTTTATTTAGTGTGACAAAGAAAACGCTTATTTAAAAATTATTTTTTGCAAATCATGAAAAAGGATTCTGTTTTGCAAATCCTTTTCCATAATTTGAGGTAAAAGAAAATACTTTTTCACAAATAGTGGAAAAGAATCCAGTTTTGCAGAAAAGGATTTCCACGATATGCAGCCAAGTATTTCTGCTGATAAAAAGCCTTTTGTGAACATTTTGGCAAAAAACTGACCCTAGAATCTGATTCCTTGGGTTCTGATTAGGTAAACACAAGTGCTGGTGTTTACCAAACTGCTGTATAATTTTAGAATTTTAAGTTTGCTTGCCTCGCTAAGCAAAAACAAGATGGTGGCAGCACGAACTAGGATTCCGCATTTGAGGAACAGGATTCCACATTTGCAAACTAGGATTCTGCATTTGTGGTCAAGAATCCTATTCCAAGCCTAAAAGCTAACTTCTCCCATAGGAAATAATGGGAAACTTTAAAATTTAATAACTTTGAAATGGATTAATATTTTTTCACCAAACCTTTAGAAAGCACCATTGTGACCCAAGACCTATATACTTAATTTTAGACCAACATTCCACAAAGTTTTTGCACAATGCAGAGACAAAAGAATTTGACAAAAAGTGGTAATTTTCACTTTTTTTGACACTCCATATCTCCGCACCCACACATCCAACTGGAACAAAACATGCCACATCAAGAGATCATTGGTCCCTGGTGGTGCGTGCCAAATTTCATGCAAATCGTTTGAACCACTGTGAAATTATTAAAGTTCCAGATTTTCACTTTAACACAGAAGTGAAGATTTAACCTTAATATAGGAATAATATATTTACAGTCCAACTGCTTAAGCCCTGGGGAAGAGGCCTAGCCTTGAAATGTTGACCAGTGAGGAGCAGTCTTTTGAAGTGTTTGGCTATGTTGTAAATAAATAACATTCTTTAACTATATTGTGATTTGGTGAGTGAGTCCTCCTTTTCTAACCTGGGTGTGTTATTTCTATGGCTTTTTGGGAATGAATTCCTCTCATATCTCTTGCTTTCCACACATGGATGGCCTACTGGATTCTTCTTTGCTGCACTCATACCCAAGCAGGCCCCCATGGCAGGGCTGCCCTGAGTGGTGAGGGACCTGGGAGACCATGCTCCATCACATGCTGATGCTGAGACCTGTGTGTGATGTCAGACACTGGGGCAGGTGATAGGCTGACTCCATACCAATACCACATCTTCTTTGATGAACTTTTACATGTTACAGAAGGTCTGTGTATAACAGTTATTTATTTCCAACCTCCAAAGGATATTTTAATTATCTTGAAACTTGTGCAAAGTGATATTATATTAAAAGTAATCCTGTTTTCTTAGAATTTAGAATGACATGATAACTAAATATTTTATGTATTTTTGTAATCAAGTTGTACAATTTTGTGATACCCCTTGAAAATGAGCCCTGATTCAAAGAAGGAATCCATATTTATGTTTAAATAAATAAAGCAATTTACTCCTCCTCCTTAACGTTTCCTTCTCCATTGGCAACGTCCTGCAAACCTGGAAATGGGCCAGGGTCATCCCTCTTCATAACAGTGGTGATTCAAGTTCCAGGAAATTTCTGGCCAAGCTCTCTTTCACCCCCTATTTCTGATAAACTCCAGATAACAGTGCACTCCCAACTCTCCCCCTTTACTTGACTTCTCCTCCTTCATTAAGACCTGTCAGTCAAGCTTCCGAAAAACTCACTCCACTGTATCCTAACTCCTCAGATTCAGTGATTTCATCCTGAAGGGGATGGATCAGGGCTTACTGACTGCAGCTATCTTTGTTGATCGGCCAAGTTGTTCATCTCACTGGGACATCCCCTCTAATTCCATAAACTGGCAGGTGCAAGCCTCTTTGATCTCTTGGTTGGATGATTCTGCTTCTACCTGTCTGACTACTACTTGTGAGTATTAGTAGATAATTTCCTTTCTCCACGCCTCCCGATTAGTGCAGGAGTCCCAATTGTTTCTGTTCCCATTACCATTCTGTGCTCCATCTTCTAAACTAATTTCCAGAATGTCAGCTCCACCATCCACATTCACATGTATGCAGCTGATACAGTGTTTTTCCTAAGAGAACCCTCAACCCTGGAGCAGACAATGAGTGGACTTTCAGTGGGTCTTCAATAACACCCCATCCAACATTAGTTCCGCACAAACCAGCTCTCACTGAATGTTAAGAAAACCATCTCCATGACCCTTGGTAACTGGCAGGTGTGCCAAAATCTCCAAGCATCTGACCTTCAGAGCTAAGATGGCTCTGTGTTGGAGGCTGTGCCCTCCTTCAAATACTCTGGTGTCTGGTTAGACTAACACCTTGATTTCTCCAGACACATAGATATCTACTCCAGACTCCTTCACAATCTTGGTGTGCTGCACAGGAATAAACAGTATATCACACTCCAGGTGAGACATTACTCTCAGAATAATCCTCCTGATGTTTATTAAGGGAATGTGGTCTAGAGTGCTGCCTCTAAATCCACTGTGGCCAGTTGGCTCCCCTTTGCTACTCTTTCTGACACTATGCACTGAATTGCCAACCCTACACCCACCACTGCTCCCTCTATTCTGAGCTCGCACTTCCTTCTTATGAAGACAGACACCTTTTCCAGTCTGACACCCTAGTATCTGAATTTTGGTCCCCTTACCTTGTCTGTTAACTCTCCCTTCTCCTCTTTCCCTTGCACCCTTGACCTATTCACTCAGGAGCTCTGACTCCCATTTCATCAGATCTTCCCTTTTTAAAACCTCTGCTAGGAAACCTTCCTTTTCCTACAGACTTTCCCATCTATGGAACAACCTCCCTTCCCCTACCATTGCTGAAACAACATTCCACCCTATATCTACATCTCCTCTTCTTCTTTTTTTCTTGAAAGCCTCATTTTAAGAGTTTGCAGCTCACTTCTGCTCATGTACCTACCTCACTCGCTCCAAGCATGCTATACTTTCCCTTGACTTCCTCTTTCATCCCTGAGTACCATATACAAGCCCCATGTGTGCTGTCACATGTACATGCAATTGCGTTAGCACACTGGCATCATATTCTGTTGCAAAAGTTTATAGCACCTGTGGCACTTAGAGTTCTTATGTATATATAATACAGTACTTCAAAAAGTGATCAGCCCAACCCTGGACACCTCTCGGCCTTCCAAAAACAGGCCACGCTGTTCAAAGAATCATGCTCCAGCCTTCAACCTAGTAAATCACAGTCCTCTTCTGAATAAACTGAAACAACTAGGACTGGACAAACTGTCCCTACATTGGGTAACTGACTACCTGGCTAAAAGATCACAGCTACTAAGATTGAAAGGAGAGAGTAATAAATGCAACTATCTTTGTTGAGATGGTCTATCCCCCCAAATGTGTTCTTTTGCCTCTATTCAGCACTTGATTTACCTTTTGTAACTGTCCACCTCACTTGACTGTGGGCATGATTTGTCTGGCCTCCCTCAAGCTGTAATTATATCTTCCATATGTATTTGGTTCCACATCTATGTAATACTGATTCTCTTTACATCTGTTCTATACATAAATAACCTAGTGTTATCTCCGACTACTACTGCATATTTAAAGTATGTTCTTTCTCTACATTAATGTAATTAATTCCAGGCCACCCCTGAAAAAGGGACACTTCAACTCAGTGGGCCTACCTGGTCAACAAAATTCAATAAATACATATGTACATATAAACATACATATACTGTATACATACATTGACAGCCCTATATTCAAAGCAAATGTGAGGTGCAAATGGTAGATGCACTGCGCACAAGAAGAAATGCACAACAGTGTGATATTAAGCAGACCGGAGTGTGCCGCACAAATAAGGATGTGCTGCCATGCACTAATAATGGATATGGCACAGATAATGGGAGTGTATACATGAATATGCCATGCAACTGCATATTGAACTGGACTGTGCCAATGGTTCATTGTGCAACACATGTGTGTGATCATGCAAAGTTAGATTTATAAAAGGCAGCCCTAAACTGGCAAGCCACCCAGTGTCAGGCGCAATAACTGCACTGGGAGAGGGGAAAACAGAGTGTGTGTGGAGAGAGAGAGACACACACACACTCTGCAGGCAACAAAATCATGACAGGCCTGGTGTGTGGAATGGCTGCAGTCATGGCTGATGTGAGGAGACTGAGGAAACAACAGGCAAGCCGACGGAGGGCCCATAAGCGGTATGCCCAGCAGAGATGGTACCATCCCCGCATCACATTTGAATAGCTGACAGACACAGAGACTGTGGGGTGGTACTGACCCAACAGGACACCTCTGAGACAGCTCTGGGAGCTGCACCATGATGAGGTGCAGGCACCCGCACACAGAAGCCATGCCATAGTGGTGGGGACAAAGGGTACTGTGGCCATGTGCCTGCTTGCCACCAGTACCATTCAGACATCGGTGGGGGACACCACTGATATCACCCAGCTGGCTCCTCATACAGTTCCTAAACACCCTGCTGCCCCATGCTAGTGAGTACATAGGATTCCCTAGCACAGCTGCAGAGTGGATAGAGGCAAAGCAGGTCTTCTACAGGTTGGCACAGCTATCCGGTGTCCTTGGTGCAATAGATTGCACCTATGTGGCCCTCAAAGCACCGCCTGGCCGTGACAGTGAGGTGTACCACAACAGGAAGGGCTTCCACTTGATAAACTGCCAGATGGTGTGCAATGCCACTGGGAGAATTACCTACGTGTATGCCAACCACCCCAGGAATGCACATGATGCGTACAGTTGGCACCAGTCCAATCTGTACCACCAGTTCGAGTCTGGAGACCTGACTGGGGGCCAACTAGTGGGTGAGTGCAGCACAACAGCAGCACAGGTGTACACAGGACACAAAGAGTACAGACCTGGGGGATGTACAGGGGGCATAACAGGCCGACGGGCAGCAGGGCATGCAGACATGCAAGTGTGGGGGTGTGTGAAACATGGACAGTGTGACAGGAGACTGAAGACCAGGGGCACAACGACAGCACAGAATGGGGCAGCTGGCCAAGGGAAACCAGAGGCTGGTATATGCATAGGTATGGTGTGTGGCACACACGTGAGGGTTCATCCTTAGTGAAGTTAGGTCACCTTCACCTACCAGATGACATCACTGGTGCTGTGGGAACACAGTAACAGGCAAATGCCCTATCATAAAGGCTTTGAGGATCATATGGCAGCCACAAAGCATACAGAGTGACACACATAAACAATGGGAGAAAGGCCTGCCTGTTAGGATGCAGTTCCTGGCGTACACCACATCGTGCTGGTGATGCATCCATGCTCTTCTGCTACTTCACATGCAAATGAGGTGAATACATTCGGGTAATGAGATGCAAATATCCAGGATGGGCACAGACTGTGTAATGAACACATTTGCATATGTTGGCTGAATATTGCTGTGATCCACACCGCACAAACCACTGCTTATCGTGCATTCAGTCTTGCCCTGTTGCTCTGCACGTTTTTTTGAACGATCGCACAACCATAGTATTTTTGGCTATGTTTGCACGATCGCATGTCTATGTGCCATTGCTGAATACTGCATTGTTTTTCAGCCACACATGTACTTGCGCTGCACATCTCATTGCATGGTGCACATGTCTGGTTTTGAATAAGTCCCCCCAGGAGCGCATCTAGGACTCTGTGGGTGGGTCCATGTTGCCCACAATTCTTGAACTTCTCTAAGCCTCTGCCTTACCTTGCAGCTTCAACACTGGACTAATCCAATGACTGAAGGGGATTACACCTCACAGCTATGGTGTCCTTACAAAAAGGATGATATCATCCAACTGGAAGGGGTATAAAGGAAAATTACTAAGCAGATTTTAGACCTTAAAGATATGGTCTGTCTGGAAAGGCTTGAATATTTAAACCTCATCCCATTAGTGACACATCAACTCAGAGGGGACTTATTGTTAGTGCACAACATTATTAAAGATCCATATGTGAGAAACATAAAAATTGTCAGCAGATATGGACCACCAGGCCCATCTAGTCCACCTGTAAAGCCTACTCTAGTATGCAACTACTGACCCTACCTGGTCAATGGCCTCTTCCCTCTCCTCCCCACCTCTAAGGTTCCCTTATGTCTGTGTCAGGCATGCTTAAATCCCTCCACTGTCCTTGCTTCCACCACCTCCTGTGGCAGGCTATTCCATGCATCAACCACCCTCTCAGTGAAGAACTTCCTCACATTCCCCCTCAGCTTGCCTCCTTCTAGTTTCAGATAATGCCCCCTTATAGAAACATAAGATGTGCGAGTTAGGATTTGAATTTAAACAAATTGACAAGAACACTGGAGGACATTCCCTGCAACTTTTAGACCAGAGGTTTAGGGCTATTAAATGAAAATAGTAGTTTACACAGCGGATAGTAAACCTTTGGAAATCTCTTCCACTTGCCATCAATATAGGCAAGACCAAAGCCAAAAACAAAAATAAACTTGAAAAATACATTCTATCCGGGAAGGTATTGAGTTATTATGGGTGAATGTTAGGAGCAATAATGGGCTATTGCCTTTTGCTCCATCAAAACCTTAGTATGAACCTTAGTAAGGGCAGAGCTGAGCAAGTCCTTCTCTCCCCCACCATCTCCAGCAAGTGACCAGCTCAACCTCAGGATGTCTCTTGGTATTCCAAAACCAAGCCCCTCTGTTCAAAGAACCAGCCAATCAGGAGTGCAGCTAGAACTCTGTGGGTGGGGCTTTCCTCTTCCTCTTAGGCCCTACTGCCTAGCGATCGTCCACACTGTGGCCTGGAGAATATCCCATGATAATCGCGAATACAAAACCGCGACTTTAAAATAGCGAGTACAACTAAGCAAAACGCACTATGGTGAATAGCAATTAACAGTAATTCTACTGAATAGTGAGAAATTCCTGGCAACTATGGTCCAATATTGTGACTGTGCTAAAAACATGACCACTTGCTGAAATAAAAAGAGCTTACACAGAATGCAGTAGCCTTGCACATGCCCACATGCTAAAAACGCGACTATCCTGAAAACACTGCAGGACACATTCTCTCTGATACTTATGAGGGCACCCTAGCAGTACAAAGTAATGCTGTCCTCTGTCTCATTCAGATAAAAACTTGCCCCATTCAGCACATAGTGCTGCAGTGATTGGCTACAGGCAGGTGCTCCATTTCATTTATTCACAGTGAGTAACCACGTTTGGTCTTAATGGTAGCACCACTGTAGGGCATATAGTGAGATTTATCAACCAAATTGGATATATTGCAAACAAAAATACATATTATTGGCTCCTAACAAGTGTTGTATTGTTGGTTATCATGGGTGATTACAATTACAACCTACCTGACATTGACTGAAAGTAGAAAGGGCCTTAGGGAAAGCAGAGAGGAATTTTGTTGTCAGACAGGATAGAGTGTACTCTTCATCAGCATTTTAGGCAAAGGACAAGAGGAAATGGTGTTCATGATCTGCTGCTAGTATTTGGGATATTTTGGTCAAAGCAAAAAAAAATGGAGAGCAGGGGGTGACAAGGATTGTAACAGGATTGAATACAAGGTGACAGGGAGAAGCTATTTTACCAACATTACTGCATCCTGGAGGATGGAGCAGCTATGTAAACAAGCAGGCAATGTGTGGACTCCGGCAGTACTTGGGAACAATGTGTGAGTAAATTATTTTCTTTAGCCATGGATCGCTATTATTACATTGTAGGTGATATGCGCTGGGCTATGTTGTAGCATGTTATTTGTGATCGGGATTTAATATTCGACGACTTGGTGCTTACGATTTTTAAATCACTATTTTAACATGGAACCAGTCTGGAGCACTAGGGGCTGCATCACAAAAGGCAGAGTAATTTTCTCTGGGTATCTGCCATGAGGCAGCTGGCGGCCAGCTACTCTGGTATCTGTAAGTGACTCAGGGACTTCTGCTTTGTTAACCGCATTGTTTTATTCTACTCAACTTTTGATTTGCACTGCTCATTATTTAACATTATCTGCTCTGCTTACTGATGTTTGCTGCTCTGCTGTAGTCCAGAGTTATGTATTGACTGCATTCTTGTTGCTATTGCCTCCATTGTATTATCTCTTACAAGTACTCATCTGCTACCACCTGCATTGACTGCTGTTCCTCCCAGGTGTACTATCCTTACTATGCTCCCAGTTTGTGAAATACTGTTCTGAGCTGGAGGTGCTAGGACACCGCAGGTCTGGCGACACTGGGACCCTTAGAAAAAGGAGCCAACACTGGAGGTGGTGCTGTGGTCAGAACTAGGTCTGTTGCCATGAATGGTGCTGGATCAGCCCTCGAGACCTCAACTCGATACTGAACCCAGTGCTGTACATAGCGCTGAAGGTCCAGCCAGCACCAGAGTGACCGGCAGAGGTACCAGGGTCAGTCCCAAAGTAGTGACACTGAATGGGGGTGTGACCACTGAGGTATTGCCAACACAGTCACCAACAAGGACCAACAGGGGGAATTAACCTATTTGTAAAGAAATGCATATATAAAAAAAAAAACTAAAAAAATTCTAATCCTTAACAAATTGCATAATTTTTAATAGTCGCCAATTAACCATTGCTGTCGATCTGAGTGCACAACGAATGCTGTTTAAGCTTTGAACTTGGTTTGTTGACTCCTCAGCATGAGTTACTCAAGAGCTATCTGAATTCCCAGCACAACTGGATATCTTGTGTTTTGCACACAGGGATTTCTTTTTGAACCTGAATATCATCCAACTGCCAATATTATTTTTAATCAGAAACTTGGTGGTGTTAAAACTTTACCATAAGAACTTCTGTGCTGTTGAGAATTACTTTGATGAATGTCATTGCACACAGCACTAGCTGTTTGCACACATGAAAGTTTGGAGAGACTAATTTATAATTTTGCCTGTGATAGGAATCTTTGCACCAGACAAGTTTGAATGGACTGGGGCCATTGATGAATTAGTGTCACTGCAGACAGATTTTTGAAAATGACAATGGTTTATTTCTTTTTTTTTTTTTTATTTATTTCAGTTTAGGATTAAACACCTTTGAGACAAAGGCTAGTTTGCAAAGGTTTCAAGTCAGACAGTACAAAACAGACAAACCAACAACAGCAGTATATACAAAGAAAATAGAGGTGAGAACAGACAGATACATTGAATGTACAACTTACATTTGCATACATAAGATTCCTTAGGTTTCAGGGTTACACAGGTTATATAAGAGAGGTTATTGCTCTTATTAGGTTAGTTACACTTTTGTTTGCCATCTGCTTAGAAATTCATAGGGAGATTTAACCGTCAGTTCAGCAAACAGGTAAATAGTATAGACTGTTTGCAGGAGTAGGATGCTATGTGCTAAGTGGATAGGTCAGCAGGGGATTTCAGGGTCACGTACTTAGGTAGAGTAAGGCAGCTAGAGAGAGGCTTTGTTCAGGATGTGTAAGAGTGGCAGCGTAGGAGGCTTTGTCCTGGGAGGTGGGGGGGTCCAAGGTGAGAGAAAGGAGGATAGGAAGTATAGGAGGTGGTTGAGGGGAGGAGGTGAAGGGAGGAGGTGACAAAGGTGGGGGCTGAAATGAGGTTGGGAAAGGGGAAGGGGTGGAGGGTGGTACAGGGTGGGGAGTGGATAAAAGGAGAGGGCAATAAAGGGAGGGTAGTAGGAGAAGTGTGGAGATAGAAGGGGTGGCGAGCAAAAAGGGGGACTAGGGGAGGAAAAGGGGGGAGAGGGATGCAGCTATGTTAGTCTTACATAGAGAGGTTGGAAGGGGAGGTTGAGCGACTTTTCTAGTGTTCGAATTTGTGGTGCCCAGGGACTTTTGGGTGTTTATAATAAGGTTAGGTTATGTTGGAACACTCACATATACAAGAGAGAGCTAGGTGTGATCGGAGACCAGCTTTGAATTTGCCAACCTTAATACATTCAATAAGGTCAGAGGGGAGGTCATTTATCCACTTGGGTCCTCTAAAGGACAGGGATCTCTGGACTGTCAAGGTACGCTTGAATGGCACCACCAGCCCACACTTGGAAGACCTTCGTGTACTAATAGTTGGTTGATCTATTCTGAATAGACACGAGGTGGATTCCGGAGCTAGCCCAAACATGGCTTTCTTTGTCAATAGGCAGGCCTGGTATTGGGCCCCGAGGTGAAGGGGTAGCCATCCAGTTGCTTTATAGAGGTCACATGTATGTGTACAGCGATCTGCTCCCAGGACCAACTGGCACGCTTTATTAAGAAGGGTTTTTACCCTTTTTTAGGGCAGTGTTAGTACCTGCGCCGTAGATTACAAGGCCATAGTCTATGGTAGATAGAACTAAGCAGTTTGTGACAAGCTCTAAAGCATCAGGGGGCATGTAGTGATGGTGTTGGTAGAGAACACCTAGTTTTGCACTGGCAGTTTTGAGTACATGGTCTACATGTGTTGTGAAAGAGAGGGTGTTAGCCAAGTGAATCCCAACATATTTAAAGGTGTTGACGTGCACCAGAATATATAGAACAGTGTATGGATGCCCATACACAACAAGGCTATGTTGCTATCGAGGGGATATGATGATGTCACACAGACCTCAAGAGTGAAGCTCGAGAGGTCTGTGTGATGGAATCACATCCCTGAGATGGCAACAAAGCTTTGTTGTGTTTGGGCAACCATGTACTATTTTATATAGTATATGGTTCCCCAAAATGTAGGATGTTTAATTTTTGACAAGGTACATACCTTGTAAATATTCTCCCACTCGATTGCTCACTCCTGGTCCATGCTGCAGTCCCCATCCAGTTCAGACACTGAAGATATCGGTGCTTCACTGCATCCTGCAGTCCTGCTCTGTTCTGACCCGGTGGATTAATGGCAACAGAAATAAAAAAAACTACCAAACTGATAGTTTGGCAACACGGAGCCAAGTATGGCAGTCCGTATCCCAACTATCTGAGTGAATGGCACTACCGACTGCTCATTAAGCACCTCCACCATTTTAGAGTGCATTTTTTGATCAGCTCTATTTTCAGCCAATCATGTAGCAGCTCAAGGCTAAAAAGTTGTACTATCGATCTGAAGTCAGAACAATAGTACAACAACTTTTCTGACCTTTGAACTGTCCTACAACAACATTTGGGAAGCCACTGTTTTCCATCTAAAATAAGTCCAAACCATATACTATATCCCCTTTGCAACTCTGTACCTGCAGTTTCCTGAATTTCTTTCTGTTCTGCAGAAGTGTGAAAAGCATGCTCTTAGTTTTTTTTATAGTTGAGCAGCAGTTTATTATCAGAGAACCATGCCGCTAGCCTGTGGAAGTTAGCTTTGAGTTCATGGGTGATGGCGGGTAAGTTTTTTCCACTTACGGACAGGAGCACATCATCAGCATATAGCATGATGTGTGCCTGGCACACTGAAGGCAGGTGGTTAATGAAGAAGCTGAAAAGGAGCAGCCCCAGTATTGAGCCTTGTGGGACTCCAAGAGTCACCTCCATGGGCTCAGATAGAATGCCATTGATTTTGATGTATTGTGTTCTGCTAGAAAGGTTGCTCTTGAACCAGGTAACCGTATCCGTGGACAGGCCAAATGAAAGTAGGTATTGCAAGAGGAGCTGATGGTTGATGGTATCAAATGCCTTTGCGAGGTCTATAAAGATAGACCCCACTGCCAGACCATAATTAAATGCATTGTATATTTGGGTGGTGTAGTCAACCAAGGCAGTAACAGTGGAATGATCTTTCCAGAACCCACAAAGTAAGTTGTACTTCAACAGGTACTCCTTGAGCTGGTCAGAGACAATTCATTCGAGGGCTTTGGACAAGGGAGGGAGTATGGAGATGGGCCTGTAGTTTGACAGATTGGTAGCATCACCTGTTTTGAAGACGTGGTGACAAGCGCTTTTTTCCACTTGTCCGGGAACACACCTGACCTTTGTGAGGTATTGAAAACTTTAGTTTGTGGATCTGCCAACTTGTTTATAGTAAGTGCCACCAGCTTCATGCCTACAAGGTCACGCCCCATCCTTGTCTTCCCTAGAACGCATTTGACATACTTGATGGTGTAGTTTTTAGTCAGCTGCTTAAAGTTGAAGGGGGGGGCATTGCCTTTGGCCGAGGGAGGCGAGGGGGTGGTGAGAACCTGATTTAGAGTTGAGGGGATCAGGTAGTCACTGGGAAGTACAGTGCTTAGATCAGTGAAGGCCAGGTTGAAAGCATTTGCAATGTCTCCTGGCTCCTGAAGTGTCCCAGTTGCAGTGGCTATTAGGCCTGGTTGAGCTTTGGAGGCTTTACCTGTTTATTTATTGAAATGTTTCATCAGGAGGGCACACTGAACAACAAGTTGCTCGTCTCATGGTGCGACCGGGGGGAGGGGTTACATAGGGTTGTGAAGGATGATCAGTTACAACAGTATGTGGGTAGTACAAACAATACAACATTGTAAGATTGTGCAACAGTTGGAACACAAGGAGAGATTTCACAGAGTCCCAGAACTCCCTTCCATGCCCCCAGCTCCATTTTAGTAGATCATTGTAGTAGGTTGTCTTAGCTTGACGGATGACTTTGGTACATTTGTTTCTGTCAGTCTTATATTTAATGAGATCTGCCTCTGCACGTTTCCCTTGGCCTTATGCCACAGATTATCCCTTTCCCGCATGAGCACGATGAGGGAGCCTGTGAGCCAAGGGTTGGTGGCCCCTCATATTTTTTTGATTTTATAGGGGGCAAAGATGTCACAGGCCTTAGTAAAAATTGTAATGAAGAAGTTAAGGGCTTGGTTGCCATCCTTGGCTCTGTCAAGTGGCAACCAATCCACCAACTGCAGATATTGCCTAAGGGAATCCAGTTGCCCAGTTCTCAGAGAGCAGTTTTGTGAGACCTGGGGAGCACTAATGGTGGCCTTATTCGACCATGTGCACATTACTGGAGAATGATCACTGAGGGTATCTGGAAGGACAGTGACCTCAGAGATGTGCTCCAGGCAGCTTGCAAGGTGCCAATCAATTAGAGTGCTCATGCCTGTTTTGTAATTAAATCTTGTGGCTTGTGAGACTAGTTGAGTGAGGTAGAGACCGGACACCTGGTCTTGAACTGCTAGAGTGTCATCAGACATCCAGTTGGTGTTGAAATCACCAACAATAATATGCTCTCAGTTGCTCTTTAGCTGCTTCATGTTGCTTAGTACTTGCTGGATGCCCATTTTATGAGCACCAGGGGGTACGTACACTGTGGATAGTAATAGCACTTTGTGTTGCTGATCTAAAGTGAGTTTTAGGCTTAAGGTTTGTGCCTCCTTGGTGTGAAAACTACTAGGCAGTAGTAGTGCTTTAATCTCACTTTTCAAATATACTACGTAGCCTCCACCCCACTTGGACAATCTGTCCTGATGGAACACTGTGTAGCCGTCTAGGACAATTAAAGCATCAGTGACCTTTGGTGAGATCCAGGTTTCAGTAAGAGCTATTACATTTGGTTGAAGCAGCTCCACCCAGGCCTGGAACTGAGGTAGTTTGCTAAGGAGACTGTGTATGTTTAGTACACAGTAAATGAGCAGACTAGGTGAGCCAAGCAGTCCTTATCTGCCATCAAAGTCTATGTTTCTATGTTTCTAGTAAGACTATTTTGAGATGATCCAGTCTGTGGTGGGGTCTGGCATGGGATGGCCCTGGGTTCGGGTGGACATTTCCAGAGATTAGTAGCAGTAGTAGTAGTAGTAGCAACTTTCTTAGTCTGTGTGCCCAATGTAGCCCTTTTGCTTTGACACAGTGCAGTGTAAAGGTATTATAAGCAGCCACAGTGGTACGGCAGCATATTAGGGCAGCTATATGGATTTTGTGAGGTACTGGGGGTAAGTAGATTTTAGGAGGAATTCTGAAATCCTGCTTTAAACATGCCTCTGTACAGGTACCTCTAGGCCTGACTGTCTGTGCATGCCAACCTGTGGAACGTGAAAATGCTGATGTATTTAGGGCACACAAGGGCAGGCTAGGAAAAATCAGTAAAAAACAAGCCCTTTTTAGAGCTTGAGGCTAAAAGGTCCTAATAAGGTACCTGTACATATGCAGAAATTAAAATAATTTAACAAGCCCTTTTCAGGGCTTGGTCTAGTGAGAGTCCACTTAAGGACTATGGTCAGTAGCCAGCAGGGCATGTAGGCAGGCCAGAGAAAGTCAAGTTAAAAAAAACAAATAAAAAAACATTTCTTAGGGCTTGGGTGCTAAGGCCTTTATTAGGGCATATAGCATGCATTAAAGCCCTTTTCAGGGTCTGGAGACTAGTGAGTTCTTTTAAGGACTGAAACTATGCTAATGCTTTGTTTCAGTAATGACAAAACTGAACTTATGTAAAAAAAACATGGCGTGGCATGTAAATAAGTTGTCGGGTATGTATTTCTACTGCTTACATGTTCAAGTTGGCAGGTACTTTTTTTTTTAAGAATTTCATACCCTGTTTATATTCTCTTTTCAGTTCAGTATTTTCCCAGATTTGTAGCATATTCTCTATTTGGGCATAGCTCATATCCCCTTTCCACATCACTAATCACCAAGGGTTGTACCCTCCTTTTCCTCTTACTCCCTTTGCAATGCTTGCTCTCACTTTTTTGCTCTCTCTCAAGTGAAATCTACTGCTGGCTAAACTGCCTTATTGTTCCATTTCCCTAAACTATGGAGTTCTCTTAACCCTCCATTCACTCTGCTCCTTTCTTTACTGCTCTGAAATCTCTCCTTCGTGAGTTCTCTATTCACTCCTGCATTTGCTTCTGATATTGGGATGGATTCCTTTTCACCTGTTTTCCACCAACACTGACACCAAAACTGCCCTCCCCTAGCTTTAGTTATTTCTCCAGGTTTCTTTCTTTGTTGCTGCTTACTGTTTAGAGTTCTTTTGCCCGTTCCACAGTTTACTTTATGTTAATTTTATTGTTTGACAAATTATTCTTATAAGTGTTCTTAGAGTGTATATTTTGATTTATTTCCAATGTATTGCATTTGTTTTATCCATTGTACTTTACATATGGTATCTTCTCCTCTCTTCCCCTCCTCCAGGATGAATCTGGCAGCAAGCTGATACAAGCTCAGTATGACTTTCCTGGCAAAACGTTTGAAATAAATAAATAAATAGTCACATTCTCCCTGTCTGGGTGTAACTCGTATCCCCATTCCACTTCACCATTCCCCCTAGTTTGTAGAATGCCCCCTATTTGGGCGTAGCTCATATCCCATTTCCACATCATTAATTCCAGGTTTGTAGCACAATCCCTAACTGGGTGTAGTTGATATCCCTATTAGAGTTCAACATCTCTCCTTCCTTCCATGGTGCCACCCATATCCTTCTACCTAGTATACTCAGAATTTTGTAGAGTAGTACGGTTATAACTGGTAGTCGCATTCTTGCCATGCCTGCAATCTGTTAACTCCAGGCAAATGCTTCCTGCTCTCCATCATGCTGCTTGTCATTTTATTTAGTCAATCTAGGATTACATACCACCTTTGAGCACTAGGCAGCTCATTTACAAAGGTTCCATGTATCAGGGAGGGGTAACAATCAGATATAGGATGATAGATGAGTTATAAAAAATACTTAAAACACAAATGTTAACAACACTAAAATACATTTCATAAACAGCAGCGTCAATAAAGAGAAGAGGGAGAGAAAAATTATATGAGGAGGGAGATGAGTTAGTAGTTCAAGGGGGAGAAAGTAGCAGCCAAAAAGCTTTGTCGCAGATGCTAAATGGGTTAGGCAAGGGGGAGTAGGGGCTAGCAGGAGGGGTAGTCGGGATGCGAGAGAGTACAGCACAGGAGAGAGCAAGAAAACTGGGGGCCTAGAAGTTAGGGGATGCAATCACAGGAGTTTTCAATTAGGAGGTGTTGTCAGAGCTGATGTTTGAACTGGCCGAGTTTAGGTAGGTTAGCCAGCTCACTGTGCAGACCATTGAACCAGGAAGGTGCTCCGAAGAGAAAGGAGCATTGACATTGAGTAGTCTGGCACCTCGGGACAAGAAGGAGTTCACTAGAAGAGATGCATGTGTGTTGGGTCTTGGGAGATTTGTTAAGGAAGCATCCCACTCCCGGCTGCATGATTCCTAGGAGCACCTTTTTTGTAAGAAGGCATGTTTGGTACTTAATTCTCCCAGTTAGGTGCAGCCACTTGGCTTGAGCATAGAGCTCACAATTGTGGGTGAGATGGGAAGCACCTGTTAGAAGTTTACAGACCTTGTTCATGGCAACAGTGAGCCTTTTGAGTACAGTAGCAGAAGCTGCTCCATATAGGACTAGGACATAATTGATGATTGATAGCACCGAACTGTGAATTTCTAGTTTGAGAGCATCAGGGGTTAGACTCCTTCTGTGTCTATAGAGTAGACCAATTCTAGTGTTGACAGCCCTAGCAACATTCTCAATATGTGCAGCATATGTAAGGTGACTATCAAGGGTAACCCAAGGTACTTGAAGTGCTGTATTTGTTTGAAGGGGGTTCTTTGGTTATTTCTGAGGGTAAGTGGGTGCACTTTGTGTTTACTGCAGGCAGATGAAAAGAGCATAACTTGTGTCTTCTTGTAGTTCAGTTCCAACTTATGTTTGCTAAACCAGTGCTCAACTTCCATGAAACCATATTGTAGATTGGTTTCAAGCAGGTTTTGGTCTGAGTGGCTTGCACAGATGACAGCATCAAACGCATAGAGCAAGGTTCATAGGTGGCATGCAGATGGCAGGTTGTTATGGAAGATTCTGAACAGAAATGGACCTAGAATTGATCCCTGTGGTACACCAGACTGTACTGGCCTCTGTGCTGAGACAACATTGGATATCTTCACATGCTGAGATCTGCACCAAGATAGCTTTTGAACCAGGGTAGCGTGACACGGGAGAGACTGGTTTCAGTGAGTTGTTTGAGGAGGAGTGGATGGTTAACCATGTCAAATGCCTTCATTAAATCTATAAATGTAGCACCTACTAGATTGCCTTGGTCAACTGAATGCTGGATGAAGGCAGTAAACTCAAGAAATGCGTGGTGGTGCTGTGTCCTTTCTTAAAGCCATGCTGCTGTTGACAAGGGAGGGAGGGAGTATTTATTGAGGTAATCCACAAGTTGGTTTGCGACGATTCGCTCAAGTACTTTGGAAAGGGGAAGGAGTATTGATATTGGCCTATAGTTGATGTGTAGGGTGTGGTCACCAGACTTATGAACTGGTGTAACAAGGGCTGTTTTCCATAACTGTGGGAACTGTGATAGGGTAAGAGAGAGGTTAAGTATCTTAGTAATGGGTGGGAGTACTTCCACAAGTGTGAGTGAAATTTGCTTGAGGTCTAGAGCATCCCCACTATAATGAGACTTTCCCAGCACCTGAGTCAGTAGTTTCCTTACCTGGGCCACCGAGACCTTCTTAAAGTAGAATGGGGGGTGCTCATTGGCCCTGTTCTCAGAATGATACTCTGACTCCTCAGAAGTGACATCAAAGAAATCTCTTGGAAGGACACTGCTTCAGGTTGGTGAAAGCATTGTTAAAGGTATTTGCAATATTGATCAGGTCAGGGATGGGGGTACCATCCATGTTTAGCATAGTAGGTGGTGTCTTTGGGTCTTTTCCAATTATATCTTTGATGTCTGACCAGAATTTTCTGCTGTCACCCCAAGCATTGCTTAGCTGTTCTCTATGGTGTTTACTTTTTGCCTCATGAATAGCCCAAGTACAGGCATTTCTTGTAGCTTTATAGGCTTGCATATCCTGTAGCTTACCAGATGATCTGGCACAGTGCCAGAGATGGTCCCTCTGTTTCATGTTATCTATTAGCTCAGGGGTCATCTACAGATGCACAGTGCCATGAACCTTAATTTTCTTGAGAGGAGCATGTATGTCACAGGCGGCATTGAACACCTTGATAAAATGTTGACGTGCTACATTAATATCAGCAGCAGAGTCCAGTAGTGACCAGTCCTGGGAGTGCAGTTGTTGTTTTAGAAGTTCCAGATGGCCTCATCTTAGTACTCTGTTGAAAACAGTTTGAGGTGGGGGGCATGAAATTTGTTAGACCAGCTGTAGGTGACAGGAGAGTGGTCACTAAGTGAATCAGGGTGTACAGTTACTTTGAAGATACGTTCTGGGCAATTTGAGATTATCCAGTTGAGGGTGGTGCTTGACCTGGTTTTATAGTTAATTCTAGTAGGGGAACTAACTAGCTGAGTATTATGCAGAGCTGAGAGTGCATCCTTTACAGGACTGGTGGCTGCTGACAGATTGTTTATATTGAAATTCCCTAGAATTATGGTCTCAGCAAAGTGAATTTGGGTTCGCAGGTAGTCCAGGACTTTGTGGAGACCAGGAATTGGGTCTTGGGGGGTATGTAAACAGATAGTATTGTGAGTGTCTTGTGGTGTGCCCCCAGGAGCACTTTAATTGCTAGCACCTGTGTTGGGCAGTCAAGGTCTGCTGTCAGTAAGGCCAGGCCCTTTAGTGAGTTTTTTAGATAGATGGTGCACCACCACTCTTGGAGGACCTATCTAATCTGAATATTGTATAACCAGGTAGGGCAACAGCAGTGTCAGGTATTTTGGGAGACACCCATGTTTCCATGACAGAGAGTATGTCAGGGCTGTGTAGTGAGACCCAGGCTTTAAGGGTGTCAATTTTGCATAGGAGGCTACAAATGTTGAGAGTAGCCAAGGTTAGGAATCCTTGCTTGCAGTGAATATCATTGTAGTTGCAGTGAGTATCATTTGTTGTTGGGCTTGTTGGTCCTGGGTTAGGGTGGATATTGCCCGATAGCAGAAGTAACAGGAGAGCTATCCTTAAGAGGTGTTCTCTAAGCAGTCTTGATGCCAGATTCACAGATCTTCTGGTGCCGTGGTGCCCTTTCATTTTCTTGCTCAGGATGAGGAAGACAATAGGTTCTGAAGGAGTATTGATGTGGGTAGGTGGGTAATAATAAGCCCAGTTGATAAGGCGAGGATGGATAAAGAGGGAGGACCATGGCCCAGTGGTTATGCTGAAAAAATCCCCAGATGTCCAGCCTTTGTTGTAGTGGAGGTTATTCCCAGGCACATTATCAGGTGGTTGAGTACTGCAGGAGTTTGCTTTTTTAGAGTGGCAGAGAAGGAAAGAAAGGATGAGAAGGTGGGGTAGGGCAGCTAGGGTACATGTACACATTGTAGCCAGAAAGGATTTTAATTGGTAAATAGGTAGCAGGCACCAGCTCAGCAAGGGGGGGAGGACCAGATAGCACAAAGAGATGAAAGCGCTGAGAGCGAGTGCTGGCAGAATAATAGGTCTCACAGGGTCCCCATATGGCCGTCAGATAGTAACCCACTATTTTCCCATGCAAGAGTTAGGAGAGAGGCAGCCAATTAGGATGGGAGCAGTGGGGGGGGGCGGTGCTTAGGTGTATTTAATAGTGGCCAAGCTTGGGGTGGGAGGGCAGGAGAAAATATACAGTTTAAATTTGTAGCCGGAAGCTGCTCAAGAAGCAGCACTCCCAGCCAAAATTCAAGATTAGGAAGGGTTTCAGAGTCAGCCAGTGGTTGTACAGCAGGGAAGCGGCAGTGTCCAATCACTGTTTAGCCTGTGTGTCATGGACCAATCAGACGTCTGCTTCAAGAACCAGAGTGTCCCGGGGAGACGTACCTGACTGTGTCCCAGGTGTGGTAGCTGGAGGGCAGGCTTCAGCGGTGGCAGCCATTGGCTGGAGGCACCGAGGCCATGGCAATTTCAACCCCCAGGTCAAGGGCTGGGACCTAAAGGGAGGAGGGAGAGGATGTTAGGGCAAGATGTAGCGGTGTCAGGTCAGCTCTAAATCGGAGGATGGGGAAGTCAGACAAAAGCAGTGGGTTTGTTAGAGAAATTGGAGGGGGAAGCAGCCTAGACACAGAAGTGCATATTAGCTGGCTTCAGGCACTGGGACAGAGTTTGCAAGATAAAGAAGGGCGGGGGCCAAGTGAGTGAGCAGCCGCTAGGTTCGGCAAATCTCAGTTGTAGAGGGAGCAGGAGATTGAAATTATGGAAACCCCAGAGCAAGGTCTGTGCAGCACTTGGTAGGGCCAAAAGGGGGGGAAGAGAGTTAGCTAGGAGCTAATGTAGGATAGTGGCAAAATAAGGGCTCAGAGGGAGAGACAGAACGGGGGGAAAGAAAGAGAGAGAGGGGAGGGAGAGAGAGAGAGATCCAAAGGCTTTTCCAAGGATGTCAAGCAGTCAAATTTAAAATAACAGTTCTTAGTTGCTAATTTGAGCAAACACACAATGCAATAACAATGGCAAAAAACAATCCCATATGTAATTCCCAAAGCTGAAACAGTTCAAGGAAAGAGGAAAATGATGCAGCGTTTTTTAGCAGTGATTTTTACAATAACACATTCACTCTGGCAAACAATCCCACACACTCTAGCAATTTTTACAATAGAATCATAGAAACATAGAAGTTGACAGCAGATATGTACCACAAGGCCCATCCAGTCTGTCTATTTATTTTTCTACCTTATAAATGTGCCATAGGCCTTTGCTCTGTCAATGGCCTATCTATTCATACTCATCTGTATTGCTCCCTTATGCCTATCCCATGCCTGTTTGAAGCCCTGCACTGTATTCATATCCATCACTTCCTGAGGTAGGCCGTTCCATGCATCCACCACCCTTTCTGTGAAAAAGAACTTCCTCACATTACCCCTTAATCAGCCTCCCTCTAATCTCATTCTGTGTCCTCTTGTCCTGCTATTTTTCTTATATTGAAACATGTTAGACTCTTTCACCTTGTTAATGCCCTTAAGGTGTTTGAATGTTTCGATAATATCACCTCTCTCCCTCCTTTGCTCCAGGGTATACATATTGAGTTCCGTTAATCTGTCCTCATATGTTTTCTGATGCAGTCCCTGCACCATTTTGGTTGCTCTTCTCTGGACTGCCTCAATTTGGTTAATGTCCTTGTGAAGATGTGGCCTCCAGTACTGCACGTAGTACTCCAGATGGAGCCTAACCAGTGTCTTGTAAAGAGGGATTATTACCTCCCACTTCCGACTTGTGATATCCTACTAATACACCCTAACATCCTCCTAGCCTTACCTACTGCTTTAGTGGTCTGCTTGGATGATTTCAGGTCATCGGTGATGATGATGTCCAAGTCTCTTTCTTCCCTTGTGACTGCCAGCAACTCCCCTCCCAACCTATAGACAGATTCAGGGTTTCTCTTCCCTATGTGCATGATCTTGCACTTCTTTGCATTAAACCCCAGTTGTCACTCTTCTGACCATTTTACTAGTTTATCCAGATCTCTTCTCATTCTGCCCACCCCATCTGGATCATCTACTCTGTTGCAGATATTGGTGTCATCTGCAAACAGACAAACCTTACCCTCCAGTCCATCTGCAATGTTACTGATGAAGATATGGAAGAGGACTGGCCCCAGGACTGATCCCTGAGGTACCCCACTTGTGACTTGCATCTCTTCTGACTGTATGCCATTAACCACCACTCTCTGTTTTCTGCCCGTCAACCAGTTTGCCACCCAGTTGACCAACTTCTGACACACCCTGAGCCTACCCAGCTTATTAATCAATCTTCTACTTGGAACAGTATCGAAAGCTTTGCTTAAGTCAAGGTAGGCGACATCAACTGCTCCCCCTTGATCCACCACTCTGGTTACCCAGTCAAAGAAATCTACGAGATTAGTTTGACAGGACACACACTCTAGCAATTTTTATAATCACACATTCTAGCAAACAATCCCACTAGTAATACCCGAGCAGAAATAGTTCAGGGAGAAAATACACAGTTTAAATTTGTAGCCTGGAGCTGCTCAAGAAGCCGCACTCCCAGCCGAAATTCAAGATTAGGAAGGGTTTCAGAGTCAGCCAATGGTTGTACAGCAGGGATGCTGTGGTGTCCAATCGCTGTTTAGCCTGTGTGTCATGGACCAATCAGACAACTGCTTCGAGAACTACAGTATCCCTGGGAGACGCACTTGACTATGTCCCAGGTGCAGCAGCTGGAGGGCAGGCTTCAGCTGTGGCAGCTGTCGGTCGTAGGAGCTGAGGCCATGGCAATTTCAGCCCCCAGGTCAAGGGCTGGGACCTGATTGTGTTCCAGGCGTGGCAGCTGAAGGGCAGGCTTCAGCGTTGGCAGCTGTTAGCTGGAGGAGTCGAGGCTACAGCAATTTCAGCCCCCAGGACAAGGGCTGGGACCTTGACTACCCACTCCCTTCTCCCCCTCCCAGCTTTCCCCTCCTCCCTCCCAATTCTATCTACCATTGCCCTCTCCCTTTCCCCCTCTCTCCCTTCCTCTTGCCTTCCCTCCCTCTCCAACTCCCCCTGGCTTCCTGGGTGCAGCCTCCTCCCTTTCCCTTGGATCCATCTTGAAGCCGTCATGGGCCACCCCTCCTTCCCTCATACTGCTTCACATGAGTATCTCACAGGCTCACTTAAGTTCAATGCCAGCCCTGCCTCTCTCATCTAGCCAAAGGTTTGAGGGTGGATCATATCAACCTTCGCAGGCTCCTCCCCAAAACTGACCTCCTGCAGCCACTCATTGTTAATCTTAAACCTGATGTGTTGATAATATCAGTCTTCGCTGTCTCCCCAAGACCCCTGATACTGCAGTTGCCATCCCTGGTTTCTTTATCCTCAAACAGAATCATGTGACTTGGTAAGGTGAAGTAGCTATCTACATTTCTCTTGCATCCAGTTTGAACCTGTGCTATCAGCAGCAGTTAAACTGGAAATATTTAGGTGGGGGAACTCTCACATCTGGATTTCAAGGTGGTGGAACTCTCCTACAGCAGTCAGTGGACAAAGATGACAGAGATGGTGGAACTGTCATACAGGTATTTGAGAAGTGGTGGAACTGAGTTCCTGTGGGATCCTGCCCAATTTAACCACTATCAGTCTCAAACCCTTCTGCCTAGGAAATGCTCCTCCTCAAGAATTCCCTCCCATTCCCAGTCTCTATTTTCATTGTTGGAGTATACTGTTGCCCTAGCATATCTCCATCCTTAGTCACTGAAATCCTCACAACCACATCCACCCGGTGACTGTTCTGGTGAGGTTCGCATCCTTGGTGACTTTATTCTTAATGGGCTTGCCTCATTCCATCCAAGATTTTGTCAAAACGTAAAGTTCCTTTAGTTCTCCCAACTGATACCTGACCCCACATGGCTCAATCACAAGTCCCTCAACCATTCCCTTCTGGACTGGGTTCTCTCCTCTCATCATCATCATACTGTGGACACTGGTACCCTTCATGATGCCCTCAGTGACTACTATATAGTTTACTGTGTGCGCAAGTTACATCACCCCTCATCTCCCCCAAAATACATGCTGATCTGTTCTTTTGGAATTCTGGATCTGTTTTCCCTTCATACTGACCTAGTGGTTATAGACTGGTCCCCCATTTTAGCTGCTAGCAATATCAACACAGCCCTTGAGTTCTTTAACTCCAAGTTTTTGCCTGTCTGGGACCCCCATCCCCCTTTGAGGAAAACTATGGTCCGAAGTTCTCGCCTACCCTGAATCTCTACGGAGTTGGTGGCCCACCACCGAGCACATGACCTTGTCTGGAAGATCTACAAGTCCTCTGGCTACCCTTCTGACCTTACTAGTTACAGGGCCCTCTGCAATGCCTGTACCAGAGCTACTAGGCTTGCAAAGGCTGCGTACTTTGCAACCACACTTCAGAACAACCTTAACCACCACTCTAAGTTCTGGAAAGTCAGTCACACCCTCTTCTCCCCTCTGTCTCTTCCCCCTCCACCAGTCCTCAGGGAGGGTGACACCCCTGTCTAGGACCCTGCTGCAGTCACCTCATCTTTCAACTCCTTTTTCACCTCTAGTGTCTACTCCTTACTTCCCTCTCCCCTTTTCCCTTAACCCCTTCCCTTGCCCCCCACTGCTTCCCTCAAAGCCCTCCTGACTCGTAACTCTCACAAAGGTGAGAGCTCTCTTGATCTTAACCCCAGAGTTCTGTCACTCTTTGATCCTGTCATTTCTCTCCCCATCTCCCTTATTCTTAACCTCTTTCTCTAGCGCTCCACATTGTCAATGGGTAATCATTACAGATGGGTTATGTGCACCCCTACTAGGGGAAAATGGCATAGTCCATGGCTGAAAACAGGCTAGAATCCTGGGCACATGAACATTCTGGACAGCAGCAATTCTCCAGTCTTTGCTGTGCTATTGAAGGGGAAACATCTTTATAGCTTCTCTGAAGACAACATTGACTTCTAGCTATTGGAGCTGCAATTCTGCATAGCAGGTTGGGGCTACCTGGTGAAAGGGAGCACCCCTAAATTAAAATCATGCCTTTTAAGCTGCGACTTTCAAATTGGCCAACCTCCTCTTTTCTCATTTCCACTGCCTGTGCTTGGATTGGGGGCCATGTCTGCCACATAGTTCAGGGGTGTATATGCTAGCAGGTCTCCGCTTTTCTAAATAAAAAAAAAAAGTTGCCTAACAGGCAAGTACCTATTTTTTCTCGGTTTTGAAATTAGGGCATTCCCTGGGGTTTCCCCACTGTCTTTTGGGCATCAATACATCCCCCCCAGTCTCATAGGGTGACTTGTTTTGTATGTTTCCTGGCAGGTGTTCTTTTTATACTTTGTTTATGGGATGACATTTCCACTTTAATTGGTCCCACCTTGTTTGAAGGGACATTGCCCCTTTAATTTTTTCTCTGCAGTTGAGAGTTAAAAAAAAGAAGAAAAAAAAAAAAAAAGCCCGACAGGATGGTGGCTAGTAGACTCTGGAAAGGATCAGAGTCTCATCATCAACTTTAATGGGGTTTTCCTTACCCACAGGCTGTGTGGTGGTTTTACTCAGCTCCACTGAGCTGCGTGGCTTCCTGCCATTTCTCTCGCCCCGTCTGTTGGGCATGCATGCTCTTTTTTCCTCAGTGGCTTTCTTAGCCTTAGCATGCTTTTCGTGCACCTGTAATGTATGTGTGCCTTCCAGACATGCTGACATCACACACAGTGTCGTGATGTCACGCATATGCATGTTAGAGACAGCATGTGCGTGCCTGCACTTTTCCAGTGCTAGATGTGGTGGCTCCGTTTTACAGCTATTTTCAGCACGATTGGCTGTTCGTCTTCAGTCTCCTGGTAGCTGGCTCAGCTCATAGGAGGGTTCTTTGCATTCTTCCCCACAATCAGAGGTAGGGATTGCAGCAGTAGTCCTCTATATTTGCTATTAGAGAAACTTCAGTTCTTTAACCTTGGGCACCTGCAGGGCTATTTACTTGGCACCATGGCTTATTGGAGACCTCTAATTTTGAAAATATGTAAGACCTACAAAAGAGTAATGTGACCCTCTCCTCTGGGTTCACATTGCCTCCACTGTGTTACTCAAGTTAATATGTCTCTTATAATTCCCCCCAGTTGGTTCTCCGAGTTGGGTGGGGTGCACCTGGTGTACCAGCTGGCAGTGGCAAAGCAGAATTGCATAAATCTTTCTTGTTGCTCTTAGGAGAGATTTTGGGCCCTGATGTTCTGCAGGACATCCCATCAGACACACCCAAACTGGGCCCCTCAGATCAGAGGGGCCCACACAGGCACACCCAGGTGAGCTGCAGCAGAATAGGGCTCCTAATATGGATCTGCAGGCAGACCCCAACCCTGACCATACAGACAGTCATGATGAGGATATCAGGGATCTTGGGGAAAATCCTGATCCTAAGAAGTTACCTGATGAGGAGGAGGATGAACCCTCTGAGAAGGAGAAAGGGAAATGGATGGAGCCAAACAGGATTTCGATCCCTCCCCTCTTTGACCAGATCTTTGGCTTATCTGATAACAGAGGTGTGTAGGACATTACAGCTGAAGGAGGTGCAATCCAAGGAGACATTAGATGTCATCCCTATCCTGTCTGCGTCCTCCTCCACTCCAAAGTGTTTTCCAAACTTTATTCACTGTGACCAGATTACTGAACAGGAATGTGCAGGTACGTACCAAAGAAAATAACTGCCAACACCCAAGGTACAGTGTTTCCCTTTTTTGGAAAAAAATACCTGGAAGTGGAAAACCCCTTCTCTGGCAGATAAGGTGGTTCATAATTCCGTCAGACACACCACTATTCCTACTGAAGGGTCCTTGGCCTTAGTGGATTCACGTGACAAGTGAGTGGATGCTTCATGCAAAAGAGCCTTTGTCTCCAGCAGTGCAAACCTCCATACCTCCTATGCCTCCTTTATTGTTGCCAGAACCTTAGACTCATGGGTTATGACCCAGGGCAGCTTTGTTCCTTTAGATTCATAGGGGGTATTTTGCAGTTAGTATCCATGGCCTCCACCTTCTTAGAAGATGCCATGGTCGAGAACTTGCGCATGTCAGCTCGCTCCATTTACCACAATGTGTCCACTATGCCAGGAATGTGGCTTCGACATTGGGTTGCTGATCAGGCTTCGAAGACCAAGCTGTTTAACTTAGCCTTTGAGGGAGGCTTTTTGTTTGACTATGGCCTGGATGGTATTTTGAAGGATATCTAGGATAAAAAGGGCCACCTTCCAGTGTCAAAGCAACAGCAAAAGGCCAGTTCAGCTCCAAAAGGTCAAGGAAGTGGCCAACAGAGGCAGCATCATGAGGGTTTTCATCACTTTTGGATTTTCAGGAACCAGAGGACTAAAGGAGCCTATTCTGGTTTCAAGAGCAATAGCAGCAGAGGAGCCCTTGCCCAAAATGCAACAGAGGCCCAGGGCGAAAAGCGGGCACCTCACAATTAGGGTATGCGGGCCCATCTCTGCCGCCCTTCCCTTGGTGGAAGGATGCCCAATGTTTACACAAGATGGGCCCAGATAACATCAGATGCTTGGGTTCTGGAAATTCTGGCTTTAGATTATGCAATAGAATTTTCAACAATTCCTTGAAAGAGCCATTTTCTGCCATCCCAGGTTTCAAAGAACCCTGTGAAGAGACAAGCGGTGTTACAAACACTGGACCACCTCACTCAAATCAGGGTGACTGTTCCTGTGCCTCCCAGTGAGCAAGTCCAGGGATTCTACTCAATCTATTTCGCAGTTCCCAAGAAGTCGGTGGTTTCAGGCCTATTCTGGATCTGAAAAACCTAAACAAGTTTGTTTGACACATGACCTTCAAGATGGAGTCTCTACATTCAATCATCCAGGATTGTCCAACCGGGTTATTATCTAGCTTCCTTCCATAGGTCTGAGGGATGCGTATCTCCACATTCCCATCCAATAGTCTCATCAGAGGTTCCTCAGGTTCACGGTCCTGGGACAGCACTCCCAGTACAGGGTGATCCCATCTGAGATGGTAACAGCCCCCAGAGTCTTCTCAAATATGCTCATAGTCCTGGTGGCTCAACTCCAACAGAAGGGACATCATGTCTATTCCTACCTGGATGATCTGCTCATTCGAGTGCTATCTGCGCCATTTGCAAGGAATTCAGTGACCAGGACTCTGGAGGCTGGTGGGTGAGTTTGGAGAATCTGAGCAAAGGGACTTCCCTGGAAGTCCCCCCAGAGTTGATTCCGACATCCAATGCCAGCCTGTCAGGTTGTGGGGCAGTCCTGGACCACATTCCCATTCAGGGGACTTGGTCAGCACAGGAACAGCACCTACACATAAACGTTCTGGAGATGATGGCTGTGCACCACATTCTCCTTCATTTTCAAAGTTGGATGCAGTCAAAAACTGTGAAAATAAGGTCAGACAATGATGTCACGGTAGTGTACATAAACAATCAAGGGGGTACAAACAGCAGGGAGATGCTGAAAAAAGCCACCGATCTCCTGCTGTGGGCAGAAGAAAATCTTCTCTCTCTCTGTCAGCAATTCACTTGGCAGGGGAATTGAACATTGAGGCTGATTGGCTATGCCACAAAAATGTCCATCCAGGGGAGTGGATGCTGAACCCGGAGGTGTTCAACCTTCTTTGTCAAAGGTTCTGTCATCCTCAGATTGACCTGTTCACCTCCAGCCAGAATGCTCAAGTTTAATGGTTCTTTAGTCACTACTGGTGTCCACAGGTGGAGGCAGTGGAAACCCTGTCAAAGCGTGGAATTTCAGCAAAGCATATGCCTTCTCTCCTCTGTTGCTCCTCCCCAAGGTCCTAAGAAAAATAAGACATGCAAGAGGAAGCTTCCTTCTAATAGCTCCAGAGTGGCGCAGAAGACTGTGGTTCTTGGACTTAGTGAACCTAGCTCAACGTTCACTGGTTTGCCTTCCAGTGTGGGGGGGGACCTTCTTTCACAGTCCCCATTCTGCATCCACATCCAGGAGCAATGCTGCTCATGGCCTGACTCCTGAAAGGAGGAGACTCTTGAAACAGGGTTTCTCTAAGAAGGTAGCAGACACCCCGATGGCTGCCAGGAAGAATTTCTCGTCGGCAGCTTCTGCTCACCTATGGACCACCTTTTTTGGCTTGGGCCAAGGAAAAAAATATCCTGGCCTTCTAAAGCCATGGTTCTGCAGACTTTGGATGTCCTGCAGGAAGGAGTGGAGAAAGCTTTGGGCTTAAGCACCTTGGGAGGTCAGATGTCCACCCTTAGGGTCGTCCTTAGGGACTAACCGGGAGATTATTCATTTTCTGCAGGCTGTCAGCAGAAGTTGACCTCTGTTCTGATCCCATATTCCTCCATGAAATCTGAATCTGGTTCTGAATGCTCTTTGTAAGGAGACTTCGAACTGCTATTGTTGGTCCTGTTGGTCATACATTCTTACAAGGTGTGTTTCTTATTTATTATGTGCTCAACCAGGAGAATTTGTAAGCTCCAGGCTTTGTCACACAAAGAACCATACCTTGTCAAGGAAAAGGTGGTGCTCAGAACAGTCCTGTCTTTCATTCCACAGATCCCCCCAGCCTTCCATGTGAACCAGAAAATCTGTCTCCCATCTTTCTGTCCGCAACCTACTCACCCAAAGGAGAAGGAGTTGCACAAGTTAGATTTGTGATGGACCGTTGGGACATACCTTAGGTGGACTGCTGAGTTCTGGGAATTGGAACGGTTGTTCATTATTTACAGGGTGGCCAAAAAGCCTCCAAGGCCACTCTAGCTAGGTGGGTGAGGGCCTGCATTGCCAAGGCTTATGTCGCAGAAAAGAAGAGGCCTCTGGTCCTCATCAAGGCTCACTCCACCAGGACTATGGCCACCTCCTGGGCAGAGAGAGGTGAGACGCCTGTTTTAGAATTGTGCAAGGCAACTACATGGTCCTCTGTTCACACATTCACCAAGCACTGCAGAGTGGATGTTCAAAGTTCTGCTGATGCGGCTTTGGTTGCAGAGTTTTGCAGGTGGCAGTTAGCAGGTAAATTCCTTTCCTGTACATGGCTGATGTATGGGACAATAATCTCCCCCACCCAGTTTGTTCATGGGCACTGCTTCTTAGAACCCATCTGTAATGATTACCCATTGACAATGTGGAGTGCTATAGAATGTAGCAATTTCTTCATACTTACCATAATTTCCTTTTCTGTTAGTTCCTACATTGTCAATGGAGCCTTGCTACTGTGGAAGAATACTGTCTTGTATGCCAGTGCTAGGATGTCCATTGTTCTGTTATAAACTCTGATTGTAAGTCTGTCTGGACATCCCTCTATAGTTTATCTGCTGGGTTTATGTTTATATAGATATGCAAAAAAAAAAAAAAAAGAGCAGTTCCATATTAGAGTGTTGGTTGCTAGCATGCAGATTTAACAGGTTTGAATTTGATGTTAACCAAGGATGCCTCCTTTGTTGCAGGTGAGTACTTACACTGTATTCAGTCCTTTTTTCAGTGTTATCTGCTTACTTTAATTAACTTAATTTGTAATAATAATAATACTAATAGTAGTAGTAGTAGTAATAATTAAGGATAATTCCTTGGATAAGTCTGTTCTAGTTGATTCGATGCTGCTGGACCATTCAAGACATTAGAGAATTGGAAAATGAGCCTTGCTCCCTTACCTCTGCCATCTGACAAGGTTGGTAGCTGTCTTTTGTATGTTATACTGACCAAAGTCCTATCTACAGTATGTAGACAGCTGTTTTGTGTGCTCTCATGTTAAGGTGACCTTTATGATTTTACAGATATCTTTCTCCATATTTAGAGGCACTGTGTGAACAATAGTAAATGGAGAGTTACTGCTGTCCAGAATGTTCAGATGGCCAGGATTCAGTCCTGTTTTCAGCCTTGGGCTGTGTCATTTCCCTAGTAAGGGCACACATAACTCATCTGTAACTACTATCCATTGACAATGTAGGAGTTAACAGAAAAGGAAACTATGATAAGTATGAAGAAATTTCTTTTCTCTTAGCCTCTGTTCCTGACACGTGCAACCAGGCTACGGTCATCCTCCTTCCCAAAGGAGGAGATTCCTCCTCCCCTGGTAACTACCACCTTATCTCCCTCCTCCCCACTCTGGCTATGCTCCAGAAACACCTGGTTCTCTCTCAACTCTCCACTTAACTTGACTCCTCCTCCTACTTCACTCATTACCAGCCTTGTTTTAGGAAATCTACCTCTACCTCCCTCCTGTGGCTCACTGACTTCATCCTATCAGGCATTGATCATGGCCTGGTCACCTCAGCCATATCTGTCAACCTTGCCATAGCCTTCAAACACACTGCTGCCCATCCTATCCTTCTGGACAAGCTTAAGACAGCATGGCTCTGTCTCCTCAGTTGAAGGGTTCCACTCATACCTTGAGGGCAGGTCTCAAGATGTCCATATTGTGATGCCTTATCCCCTCAATTATCTGCTCTGGTGTAACCCAAGTGACGGTGCTTGGCCCTATTCTATTCTTCATTTTACTGATTGACCTTCCTTCTGCCTGCTCTTCTGCATCTATTCACATGCATGCAGAGGATGACAGGCTTCTCTACGCCTCTGGCTTCTCTGCATCTGACCTCCTGGCCTTGTTCCAACTGGACTTGAACAACATCCAGCACTGGTTCCAGGCTAATCAGTTGTTCCTCAAACCCCCCCCCCAAAAAAACTGTCTCCATAACTTATGGTACAAGGGAAAGACTGACTAGGCTCTCCACCTTCTCTTGTCCCATGCCCTTGATGATGTTTCCTCCTTTAAATACCTCGTGGTCTGGCTAGATAGTCATCTTGATTTTATTTATTTACTTCAAAACTTTCACCAGGAAATGCATACTGAGTTGCTAATAACTTGTTTCCAGATGTGTCCTGGGGGTAAGGGGATATAGAAGTTATAAACAGCAAATACAATATATCAAGGAGCATAATACAAAAAAAATTAGAGGCAAATCGGTATAACAGATATGTGTAGTAGAATAAACTGAAATAATTTAGGCAAGGTAACTAATCTTGCAAGTACAGAATAGTGTAACGGTCATGAGAGAATACAGACTGCCATGGCAAAACTAGTGAGGGAGGGGGGAGGAGGGAGGAAGGGAGAGAGAGTCATGGACAGTTGCAAGAGGGAAAAGAAAAGTAATGAAGAAGAGATTTTAAGGAGAAAGCAGAAGAGGCAGAGCAAGTTGACAGGGGAGGGAGGACCAGTTTAGGAAAGCAGTAAAACAAACAAACAAAAAACCCCCAAACAGACTGACCAACAGTAGAGTTCATAGATGGAATAGTGAGGGAATGGAAAGTAGTATGGTGGAGAGGATATTAAGAAGCTGAGGGAGAGGATAACAGGAATGTAAGGTAGGAAGGAAGGGAACCAAACCAGAATTTGGATATAAAGGAGACACAATGGGAAAGGCACCTGGCATCAAGAAAAGGAAGCAAAAGGGCAGAGCAGAGTGAGCACTGGTGGGTAGGAGGGGGAACAATCTGAAGCAAAATGACAAAAAAAAGTGAAAGAGAGGGTGAAGTCTGGCAAGGGAGGATTTGGGAGCTCCACTATAGACTATATCACCATAAACAAAATAAGGAGAATCATCTTTAGAACAAACTCTTGGCAGACAGGAAATGGGAAATTCACTTTATTTCTGCATAAAACACCAAGCTGGGAGTGGTGGTTTTGGCATATGGCATCAATATGAAACAAGAATCAAGATGATGGTCAAGTCAGACCCTGAGGTACTTAAAAGAGGCTACATCCTCAATCATAGCACCAATGAGTCTGGTAAGCCTCTGTCGGGTACCAAAAATCATTGGAAACCGTTTTTTTGTTTATTTAGCATTGAGGGATAGTTGGTTAGACTGGAACCAGTGCTGAATATTGCCAAAATCCAGCTAAAGTTGTGAACTAAGCTCATGGGAAGAGGGGCCAGATGCAAAAAGAACTATATCATCAGTGTACATATGAATGGACATAGAGGAACAGACAGAGGGGAGGTCATTCAAGAATATGGAAAAGATAAACCAGTTCATGTGGATACCATCCATCAGAAGCTTCATCCTAAACTTGGCGCTTACTACAGGAATAAAGTGTGTATCCTGCCTCCTCCCCACAGAGAGATAATTTCGAAGATTACTCTCCTTATCTTCGACTATGACAATTTTGTTTACAGTGCTGCTCCCAAGTCCAACTTAGCCAGACTGGACCCTCTCTGTCACTTCTTCTGCCACTTTGCCTTTGGATGCTCCTTAGAACCCACCTATGTTCACCATATTCCTCCTTCTTATTGTCCCTTGCTGGCAGGTGTCTTGCTGATTGTGCTACCTTTGTCTTTAAACTCTGGTTTGGGACCCCCCATCCTTCCCTCCGTCCTCAATTCCCCATCCCTTCTACTCCCTACTCTTTTTGCAACTCTGCCCCTTCCCTCAGTAAAATCATCCACAGGCCAAGTTGCTTTCTCCTTCCGCTTCCCTAAATTGTGGGGGGCTCTCTCCCCCTCGTATTCGTACCGCTGCTTCCTTCCACCCATTCAAATCTCTCCTCATAAATTCTCTTCTCTGAGATGGGCTTTAATTATTTTTGCTGCCCCCCCCATTCCTCATCCCCCTTAACTTCACCCCTACCAGATGTACTCAGTAGTGTCCCGTTTACCCTACAGTTTTGGTCTTTATCTGCACTTTGTTTGCTGAACCCACCAGTGCCTTGTTCGCACTAGTGTGGTTGCCATCTTCACTTTGTTGTACAATTTATTCTCATTGTTGCTATTTATTGTTAACTTGTTCTGTTTTGTTCATTGTAACCTATTTGTCCTAACTTATTGTTGTACCCCCCTCCCCCCGGATGCATCTGGGAACCAGAAATTTCAGCTCAGCATGTCTTTCCTGGTAAATCTACTGAAATAAATGAACAAATTAATAAACACATAAATACATACATACATTGTTAGGCTTCCCCCATAGGAAAACTGTAGTTAGTTAATTCCCCACAACACAAACTAAGTTCATATTGCATACCAATTAAGCAACAGTGACACCATCAATACTAATCCAGGGTTAGCTCTGGTATTTTACTTACTTGCACCAATACCTTTGCCAAAATAACATGTTCACTGCCTTGAGGCACTCCTCCTAAGACCTGCACTGCTGGTCCTAAATCATCTTTGTCACCTTATGCTGCACTGTCTCCAGGCTATCCTTAGCTTTCCTGAGATGAGGACACCAGAACAGAGCACAGTATTCCAGGTGAGGCTTCACCAAAAGATCTATAAAGTAGCAGAATTATCTCTTTTTCCTTCTGCTGTCAATACCCTTCCTGATACACCCCAGCATCCTGTTTGCCTTACTATATGTCTTGTTGCACTGGCTTCATTGAGGGTGTCACTGATAATAACACTCAAGTCCCGTTCTTCAACCGCAGTGCTGTGTCTTACCCCACCCATCCAGTACTTTTCCCCGGGGTTTTTATTCCCTAGTTTAGTACCTTGCACTTTTTGGCACAGAATATAAACTGCCAAATCTTAGACCATGTTTCTAGTCTTTACAGGTCACTCTGCACCATCTCGGATTCCTTCATTGCATCCACCCTCCCACAGCGCTTAGTGTCGATCGGCCAAGGAGACACAACCTGCCCTGGATTCCCTCTCCAATGTCGCTGATGAACATATTGATGAGGACTGGACCCAGGACAGATCCCTGTGGTGTTGGGGTAAGGTGCTCTTGGTGATCTGTTCTACTTTGTTAACGATGAAGTGCCACCGCTCATGAACTGCTGGGTGCGACCATAATATGTGAGAGATAGTGCCTGGAAAGGGGCTGCAGCACCAGCATTTGTTTGGTATTGTGAAGCCTATATGCACCAGTTTAACCAGGGTCCTGTGCCATCTGTTCAGAATCTTCTTCCAAATTAGTTGGTATTTAGGGTCTGGGGTTGCCCTAATGGCCCTCTCTCCAGCATCTGTAATGGCAAGTTTGGTGTATAGTGCAGTTTAGCTCAGCCGCCCACTTCTCTGTCTGAAACTCCCAGAGAGGAAGGTGTTGGGATTACCCCTGCTACACCTTTCTGTTTTGTAAACTGGATTGCCACGTCCTCTATCATGACATTTCGGTGTATGACCTGGCTAGAGGTTAGTCACTTCTGCAATGCATGTCGTAACTGTAGTTATTTCCAATGGTAATTTTTTTGGCATAACAAATTCATTTTGGAGAAGGACTTAAGTAGCCCTGTTCCCATTTCTAGTATGTGGCTTACTCAGTAGATGCTGTGACATGCTCATGAACTCCATGTGAATGGTGAGCCCCTAATCTGGAGATAGGGATAGTCCCAGCTCCCAGAGGCCCAAGTGCACATTGGTCCATTTGTTGAGTCAGACCAATCTCTGCCACATTTGTCTAGTGTACTGGATCAAAGTCTTGTACAAGGCCGGTGGTGCTCCAGACAAAGGAACAATCAGAAATTCATCACAGAAAGACGAGCACATACCACCTTCAAAAGATACAGACACCAGGCTGAATTAAAATAAAACAAATATTTTATTAAGGTACATGCAGACAAGCCTGTCTGACACATTTTGGATCGATCAGATCCTTTATCAAAGTCTAATATACTGCATAGATGCTGTGAAATTTTGGTCTTGTTGGAGCAGTCCTCTAAGGATTATGGTTGAATGCCGGGGGGGTGCACAGCAGGGTCTGTTCCAATTCTACCCAGAGTGTGGGGCAGGGGGTTGTTCTCATCTAGACAACACAATGCTTGTTTAACTATATTACTTATGAGATAGGCCCATAGCCACAGAATGTTCCACCCTTCTTGGGGGTGGGGGGCCCCGAAGATTCATTTGCTAAATCTGGGGCAGTGGGTGTCCTAAATGTGGTTATCATAGAGTCCAGCTTTTCCCAAATTTTGAGGAGTATAATAAGGGGAAGATTGTTCAGACAGTATATTAATTTAGTCAATGTCATCATTTTAAATGTGCCAATTTTGCATGCTAGGTAGAGGTGTAGCTTTCTTCACTATTATATGTCCATTTTAATACTGTTTATCAATTTTGAAACATTACTAGGGATCAAGTCTTGTACCTTAGGGGTGACTGTCATGCCCAAGTATGTCAGGCTTGCAGGAGCCCAAATAACTTGCTTCTGATTAAGGGTAGTCCAAGAGGGATCACCATTGGCTAGGGAAAGTAACTGCATTTTCTCCAAATTTACCTTGAGGACAGAGATTTGGCCAAAAGTGTCCATGATGGTCCATGCCTGTGGAAGGAAGGTTTCTACTCTTGATAAGGTGAGCAAACAAGTTATCAGCATATAGAAGGGTGCAGTATGATCTGGGCCCCACTCTTATTCCTGTAATCCTGGGGTCTTGTAGAATGGCTGCACTCAGAGGCTCCATGGCCAGAAGGAATAATAGAGCACTGAGAGGGCAACCCTGTCTTGTTCCTCAGTGGAGTGGGAAAGGGTCTGAAAGAAGGCCATTAGCGAGCACCCTGACTGTCAGTGCTGAGTACATGGTTTTGATCCAAGAAAGAAAGTTAGGACCTAGGCCTGTGTTCTCTAGTGTCACCCAGATGTAGTTCCACTCCACTGAGTCAAACTTCTTTTCAGCATCAATGGATGCGTGAACTGTACATAGATACATAGACAGTGTTGGCAGATAAGGGCCTATGGCCCACCCAGTCTGCCCATTTGAGCTTGTAAGTTCAGTTTATGTTTTCCTAGAAGTCTGTTGCCCCTTACCCCTGACCTCCAGAATTCCTTTATGTCTATCCCATGCATTCTTAAATCCCGTGATTGTTTCAGCCCCCACCACTTCCTCTGGCAAGGTGTTCCACTTGTCCACCACCCGTTCTGTGAAGAAATTCTTCCTCATGTTTCCTCTGAATCGTCCTCCTCCAACTTCATCCCATGCCTCTAGTCCTGGAACATCTTTTTCGCTTAAAAATAGTGTATTCCTGCACCCTGTTCCTCCTGTGAGATACTTGTATGTCTCTATCATATCCTCTCTCCTCCTCTCCTCCAGGGAGTACATGTTCAGTTCCTTCAACCTGTCTTCATAGGACTTGTGATGCAATCCATGCACCATCTTTGTTGCCCTCCTCTGAACCTTCTCTACTCTGTCTATGTCCTTACGTAGGTATGGTCTCCAGAACTGTACACTGTACTCCAGGTGGGGCCTCACTAGTGTCTTGTATAGCGGAATTATGACCTCCCTTTTCCTGCTGGTGATGCCCCTGCCTATACATCCCAGCATCCTATTTGCTTTACCTGCTGCCTTGTCACACTGTTTCCCTACCTGAGGTCATCAGAGATGATAACCCCAAGATCCCTTTCCTCTTGGTGCATGCTATATCCTCACCTCTAACTGATATATTGTGCCAGGGTTTTTGTGCCCTATATGCATTATCTTGCACTCTTTGCATTGAATTTCAACTGCCAAACCCTGACCATTCTTCAAGTTTCTGCAGGTCCTTCTCATTCTGTCTACACCCCTGGTGTGTCTACTCTGTTACAGAGCTTTGTGTCATCAGCGAACAGTGAAAGTCTGCCTTCTAGGTCCTGTGCAATGTCACTGATGAAGATGTTGAATAGGACCGTCCCAGCACTGATCCTTGTGGTACCCCACTGGTCACTCTTCCCTCTGTGGAGTGACAGCCATTCTACCACCACCCTCTGTGTCCTGCCACCCAGCCAGTTACCTACCCACCACACTACTGTCCTGCCCACACCCATATTCCCCAGTTTGTGTAATAGTCTTCTATGTGGTACAGTGTCAAAGGCCTTGCTGAAGTCCAGATAGGCCATGTCCACTGCCCTCCCTGATCCATCTCTAGTCACCCAGTCAAAAATTCAACGAGGTTGGTCTGACATGACCTCCCTGGTGAAACCATGCTGCCTTGGGTCCTGTAGTCCATTGACAACCAGATGTTCCACCAATCTCCTTCAGTGGTGCTTCATGATCTTCCCCACTACTGAGGTGAGGCTGACTGGTCTGTAGTTCCCTGCTTCCTCTTTGTTCCCGCTTTTGTATAGGGGACTACATCTGCTGTCCTCCAGTCTTTGGGTACCACCCTGTTTCCAGTGATCGGCTAAAACAGGATAGCCAGCAGTTCAGCCACCACCTCTCTTAGTTCTTTAAGGGACCTGGGGTGCACCATCTGGCCCCATTAACTTTATCAACTCTTATTACTTCCAGTTCCTTCAGGACTCTTTCTTGTGTAAAGGACTTGTGTCCATTTCTGCCCCATTCTCACCCCTTGTACTCCTTCAGACCCATTACCCTCCTCTTCCTCAGTAAAGACTGAGCAGAAATACCTGTTCAATATGTCAGCTTTACTGTTGTCATCCTCCACGCGCCCCATCCTCCCCTTCAGTCTCACTATCCCTCCTTTGTCTTTTTTCACTTATGTACCTGTAAAAGGTTTTGTCCCTCTATCCACTGATTTTGCAATGTGTTCTTCTGTCTGAGCTTTGGCTTCCTTACTGACCTCCCTGCCTTCCTTTGCTTCTCCTGGTACTTCTCCCATCCCCTCTGCCTGTGTCTTTTTGTATTGCCTGAATGCAATCTTTTGGCTTTCACTTTCTTTGCTACCTCTTTGGAAACCACAATGGTCTCCTCTTCCTTTTGCTAACCTGCTTAATGCATAATTATGTTGTTCTTGTAATCCCCATTTTAAATACTGCCCACTGTTCCTCAACCCCTGATTCCTGTCCCATTCCCCTTAATGCCTCTTTCAAGTATCTCCCCATTTTCCCAAAGTCTGCCCCCCTAAAATCCAGGGTACGTGTTTTTGTGTGGTTTGGTTCTGTTCTTTCTGTGATTTCAAACCACAATGACTGGTGGTCACTGTTCCCAGGTGCTCCCCACTGTTACCCCCATCACACTGTCCCTGTTTGTGAGCACAAGGTCCAGTATTGCCTTCTGCCGAGTTGGTTCCATGACCAGTTGCTTGAGGAAGGCACCTGAAGGAGTCCAGGATAAATCTGTTCTAGTTGATGCTGCTGCTCGGATGCTCCAGTCCACGTCTGGAATATTGAAGTCTCCAACCAGTACTACCTCACCTTGTCTGCCATCCTTGATGGCTAGCATCAGCTCCCTATCTGTTTCTTCCTCCTGGGCTGGTGGTCTATAGACCACACCTGTGCGGATGGCTGTTCCCATTTTCCTTTCCAGCTTAACCCACAGTATCTCTTCCCCATTTTGTTCCTCCTGGATCTCTGTGGCCCTTCTGTCATTTTTCACATACAGTGCCACTCCTTCTCCCTTCCTGCCTGCTCTGCCTCTTCTGAATATGTTGTAGCCAGGTATGGCCATCTCCCAGTCATGGTTATCATTACACCAGGTTTCAGTGATGGCACAATGTCCAGGTCTGATTGCACCATGACAGCCTCCAGATCTTCCATCTTGTTGCTAAGGCTCCTGGCATTTGCACACATGGCTTTCCATGATTTGACCTCCTAGACTGTTTCACTGTTCTACTCCAGCCCCTTCCTTGGTTGTCCTTTATCCCTGGTTCTCCTTGCTGTCTGCCCTTCTGCTGAATTTTGCCCTTTCTGTCTATCCACCTCTTGGGCACTAATCTCCATCTTTTGCACACTGCTTTGCAGAGATAGCCACTCCTCCGGTTCACTGGTTCCCTGCTAGCTGTGGGGGTGAGCAATGGTACCCTCCTTGCTGACCTGCCACCCCTTTGCTAGTTTAAATGCTTGTCAATGTAGCATTTAAACTTATCATTGAGTGCTTGATTCCCTCCAGGATGGATGCAGGCCGTCAGGCTTGAACAAACCTCCATCCCTCCAGGTGGGTCCCCAGTCACCAATGAATCCAAACCCTTCCTCACAGCACCAGTTCTTCAACCATGAGTTAAAGTTCCTGGTGCATGCACTTCTATGCTCTCCCTTGCCTCTCACAGGTAGTACTTCTGAGAAAGTGACAGAAGTAACTACTTGCTTGAGACCCCTCCCCAATTTCCTAAACTCTTCCTGAACTTCCTTTGGCTCCCCATTTGCCAGATCACTAGTACCTAGGTGGATAATGACATCCATCTCACCCTCCCATCTTGCCTTCCCAGTGATCCCCAGGATCTTCCTTCCATCCCTCCATGCCGTGGCACCTGGTAGGCACCTCACCTCCCTGTCCTCCCCCCCTCCTGTGTTCCTAGCTGGATCCCTCTTATGATGGAGTCCCCCACCAGGATTCGCTTCCTCCTCCTCTGGGGTCCACTACTTTCCCCGCTGAGGTCACCTCCTTGGCTAACCTCCACATTCTTTCCTTCCACTTCTCTGGGTACCTCTATTTCGTTGTCCTCATTTACCAGTGTGGCATATGAGTTCTTGAGCGGAATAGGATCTGGGATGTGCCTCTGCCTGACCGCTCTAACCCTCCCTGAGCCCACTGTCATCCAAGTGCTCCTCGTTCTCGGCATCCTTTGAGGCAGTTGCATTGGACTGGGTGGTATCTGGATAGGGGTGATGGTACTCCTGACCTAGTTTACTGTACAGTCATGTCCCTGTGAGGCCACCTGAATGAGGTTGATTATTCTTAGGTTGTCTGCTCCTTGCCTATCCTTCACAAAGCCTACCTGCATCTTGTGCACAAGATGGGGGCGCGTATGTTCCAATCTGTTGGCCAGTATCTTGCTATCTACATTTAGCAAAGATACTGGCATTTAGCTGGAGCAGAAAGCCCCATCTTTGGTTTAGGCAGCACCATGATGGTGGCTTCCTGCAAGTTGGGGGGGTTCCCCCAGCATTGAGGTGGAGATAGATACCTGCAGTAGGTGAGGGGTGAGCTGTAGTTTGAATGCCTGTAAAAAACAGCACTCAGCCTATTGGGTCCTGAAACTTTACCTTTAGCTAGCCCTTGATATGAAATTGGAAGGAGGTAGTTCAAGTTCAAGTTCAAGTTTATTGCAGGAAAACTCCATTGAGCAAGCTCATTCACAAGGAGGTCCTGTGACATAAACACTTAAAGTACAAACACAGATAGATAATAACAGTATATACATGAAATGCACGTTACATGATACAGGCTGGATATACATACAAGGGTACCACATAGGGTGACCGCAGGTGGTAAACATTGATATGAGACAGGGAAGTACTTACAGGTTGCATACTGATAAATGAAACATGATGACTGGTGTGTGCAATACATATACAGTATTTTGGCAGCTAGAACAAACAACAGTCTACAACTGATATGGGGGAGGAGTGATTTGATAGAGTAGCAGTGGAGCATAAGCAAAGATAAAGCCAGAAGTAGAAGGGGGGAAGGGAAAGCAGTTAATATGACAAATCAATCATACCTTACCAGTGGATAAATATGGCACACATGGGGAAGGAAGAGACTTAATGACAGTTACAGGTGTCTTTTATTTTGGCTGAACTTAGCGATTTGTAGAAGTTTATTGAAACTGTGCTAGTTAGTTTCAGTACGGTTTGTAATTGGTTCCAAATGGAGGGAAGGGCATATGCAATAGCACGTTTACCAAAGGAAGTCCGCGTCCTTGGTATGCCAAGCGTAATAAAGTCAGATTTTCTTAACGAGTATGCACTATGTGAGATACTAATAAGGGAAGAGAGATAGCTTGGCAATTTCTGCAGGAGCAGTTTAAGAGTCCATAGCCCAGCATGGAGCAGGCGTCTAGTAGTAAGAGATATCCAACCAATAGCTGCATATAAGTCACAGTGGTGCGAACGGTAAGGGGGAGTTGGTAATGAACCGTAACGCACAGTGATAAAGGATGTCCAGTTTACTTAGATTTGCAAGAGTGATGGAGGAATAGATTACATCGCCATAGTTGAGTAGGGGGAGAAAAGTGGCCTGTACAAGCTTGTTTCGAGTTTCAAGGGGGAAAAAGGGCCTATTTCTGTAGAAGAAACCTAACCTTGCTTTTAACCTTCTAGAGACATCTTCGACGTGGTCACTGAAAGATAATTTATTGTCGATCCAGATACCTAGATATTTAAATTTGGTTACAACTTCCAGAGGCTCGTTTAGCGTGGTGACAATGAAGTCTTGGGCAAGGGTATTGGGGGCTGTGACAGCGCTATGGAGAATATCATCGCTTTAGTCTTCTTAGCATTGAGCAGAAGCTTTGCCTTTATTAGATTATGCTTAAGTTGTGCAAAGTCCGCTTGAAGCACTCCCTTGACTTCAGATAACGATGAGCCAGAAGTATACAACACAGTATCATCTGCAAAAAAGTGCAGATTGGACGCAGATATGTTAGCATCTAAGTCATTAATGTACAGAGAAAACAAGATAGGGCCTAAGATGGATCCTTGGGGGACTCCTCTTGCAACTGGCAAGGCAGCAGAAAAAAAGCCTTCCACCTTTACTTTTTGGAATCTTCCAGTAGAGTAGGTAGACTAAGAGGGAACATGAGGACTGAGAGGGTGGCGGACGCTTAGAATAGTCTGCCACAAGAGGTGGTGGGGGCAAGCACAGCTGAGGGTTTAAACATGCCTGGGACAGGCACAAAGGAACATTGGGCAGGGAAGGAGTGATGAAAAGCCATTGATCACTTAGGATCAGTAGATACGTATAGGTATAGGACCTGCTGGTAGACAGGATAGGCCTAGCAGTCCTTATCTGCCGACAATTTCTATGTTTCTACTGTATTGCTTGGGTGAGCTCCCTTGAAGAGATTTCCCTTTCCAGGGAATGTCTTATGGCCAGTCTGTAGGACTGTACTGACTGTAGGAAGATTGAGTCTGGTAGGGAATTCTTTGTACTGCTCTTGTGGGAAGTAACCCTTGCTAGTGTAAAGGGTCTCACAGTATGTTTGGAAAGCAATGTTAATTCACTTCGGGTCAGTCTGCATCTCATCTGCTGTTGTTTTGATGTGTGGGATCTGCATATCAGCCTGCCTTTTCATGACACTGTAGGCCAACATTTACTCGTAAGCCCCCCATTCTCCCAGTACAACTGATTTAAGAAAAACAGCACCCTTAGTGCCTGTTTGTGATGCAACTTGTTCAGCTTGCACTTCAGGGTGATTGGGTTCTAAAAGAAACGGAAGACGTTTTAATTTGTAAGGGTGAGGTTTATAAACACGACATTGTTTAATACTTTATAGCATTGCAAAATTGATAAGAGGGTAAGACCTCATGATTATTTATTTATTTATATTTTTTTTACAGACAAACAGGACATTTACTAGGACTTGTTAATGAATAGGTAGCATAAAATTATTTTCAGGTAAGCAAATGTTGTGCAATAGATGGAAATGCATATTAAATTCTATATTTAGCTGGTGATGGGTTCTAACCTGTTTTTTAAATTAAATAATCTTTTATGTGGTGTTTAGCACTGATGGGGCTTTCAAAAAGAGTGTGAAATGTATTGTTAGACAAATTATGCACTGTACCAATATTAAATGTTGTGGATAACACATTTGTTAGAATTTGATGGTAAAAAACCATTTTTTCTTAATTCTTTACAGAAATATTGTTATAAGGAACCTGAAGAAGTGCCGAAGCCACAAAACTGTTGTCCCAAGGTTATCAAAAATAAAATATTTTGAAATCTGGATATTTATGGCGGTGTGCATCCTAGTTTTTTCAGAGTATACTACTAGTGCTAATAGGATGACCCAATTATTACTTGTATGAATTACGGCATCCTGATAGATTTGTATGTTCAATTGATTGGGTGCTCAATGCATTGTTCTGAGAGCTGGTCTGAGTTATAGACCTGCACCTCTGCCATTTTCAATAAGGTAGTGAGGTCAGAGGCCTCTTGCTTCCTCTTTTTGTTCTCTAGTGCTGCATAACTGATTATGTGGCCCTGAATAAGTGCCTTAAAGACCTCCCAGAGTGTACTGTGTGAGATATCTGGCTGAGTACATTTGAATTTCCTTCAAGAGCCACTCCTTAAAGGCTTCTGAGTGTAGGACAGTGGGGTTAAAACACCATCTGGACATTTTGGCTATTGTTTGTTGCAGCAGTACTGTGCTGTTGATTGAAGCATGGTCTGACAACACTATGAGGTGGATAGTGCTGTCCAATATCTCTTGTGTGCAGTGTGAGCTGGAGAAGAAGAAATCCAGCCTACTGCAGGTCTGGAATCTTGGTGATCTGAAGGTAAAATCTTTGACAGTGGGTTGGTATGATCTTCAGCCATCTACGAGTTGTAGCTCTGTGCACATTTGTGTCAGGGCTGCTCTCACTGTGGAATGTGATGGCCTCCCCTTCTCTATAGAAACACAGAAGTTGATGGCAGATAAGGACCGCAAGGCCCATCCAGTTTGCCCATTTTTTCTACTTTATGGATGTGCCATAGGCCTTTACTCTGTCAATGGCCTATCTATTCATACTCATCTGTATTGCTCCCTTATGCCTATCCCATGCTTGTTTGAAGCCCTGCACTGTTTTCATATCCACAACTTCCTGAGGTAGGCCGTTCCATGAATCCACCACCCTTTCTGTGAAAAAGAACTTCCTCACATTACCCCTTAGTCGGCCTCCCTCTAATCTCATGTTGTGGCCTCTTTGTCTTTGTGGAGTGTGGGAGAAGGAAACACACACACAACAAGAGTAATGTATAAACACACCAGAGTGTGGTTTTATTATAAAAGAAAAAAAAATACTTCAGCAAAATAAATCAAAAGATGAATAACCTATCACCACACAGCTAGGAAAAATAGCTTCAGTACCACTGTTTGTGTCCTCAACCTGCACTCAGGCTGAACTGATCTACTGACTAACCCAAATGGACTGCTTTTGATACAAAAAAGTCACATGATAATAGGCTCTGCCTCCTAGTATACTACAAAAATATTTCCTTATCTAAATAACAAGAAAAATCAATCAAACATTAAAGGAAAACATAAGGATAATTAAACTCTTAGGAATATACAACTTATTTCATCTTATTATGTATTTACACTGTTATTTTAGTGGAGTTCTGAAACTCCGCTCACTCAGCCAAGATTAGGGTTGCCACCTGTCAGGTTTTTTTACCTGGTGATCAGGTTTTCAGAGTCCCTATCAGGTCATCTGGTTTTGCTCTGTGCTGGTCAGGTTTTTGAGCCATTTTGAGTGCTCACATACTTTTGAAACCAATTTTGTCATATCATTCATTGTTTCAGCTACATGTCCAGGTTACACACAAGTTATGTTGTCAATATAGCCCTTTGTTTGTGAAAGTAGTCAACGTGGGAGGTATAAAGAATGGCCATTAACACCATTAGCACTTACTTAACCTAATCTTTCCACTGCATCTTAAAGTGGCACAGCAGCAGAGCTGCCCCCACCTTTTGTAACAGCAACACAGCCAGTTGTCTTCCACTTTCATTTGCTAGTAAACATTTTCACATCTCTAACAGAATTTAGGCATTTTTAAATGTTTTAAATATTTTTTCCCCTCAAGAAAAAAAGTATGGTTACTTCTTTGGCCCTGAAATAGTACTGTGAACGTGAACAGGAAATGGAGCCAGAAAAAGATATAAAGTACTCATTATAGGAAACAGTTTCTCTATAGTATATGGTTACCCTTTGTTATGTATAAAAATCAACCTGCTCAAAATCCTTGTTAAAGCACATTCTAAACCGTTATGTGCATTCCGAACAGTTGTTATGCACAGTTCAAATGTCATACAATTTTAAATTTCTCATTTATTCTACACCTAGCAACTTACTAACCACCCAGTGCCCAAAGTCATATCCTTTACCTTTCAAAAGTCTGGAAATTTGATTTTATTATGTAAGTAGAAGAAAGAAATGGCAAGATTTTTTGTTTTCACTTCAGAGGGGGTCTGTCCCTTTAGTGTAAAAAAAAACAACATAATACTATAAAAAATAAAATATGGCCATCCACACACAACTCGGCAAGTGTTTCCATTGCGGGGTTGAGATGACAGCATAGACCTCTTGGGCGTCGCTCTTGAGGTTCATACGCTGTCATGTCAACCCCTCGATGGAAACACAACCTTGTTGTGTATGGTTGCCCATACATTATTCTCTATACTACGTATTATTATATATATTATATTATTATAAACCATGTATACTGTTTTGTGCTATGTACAGTACAGTGTAGTATTCCCCTTTCTCCCCCAGATCATATCTGTAAATCAGATTTCTTTTATCTCTGTATGTTTATCTGGTAAACCAATCTCAGTAAATAAATAAGTACATGAGTAAATAAATAACTAGGAAAGTAACTTTAACATTTACAGTACACTATCTTAACATTTTTGTTGGCCTGCTGCCTTAAGTGTTGTCTTTTACTGATATAACAAATGGTGTTATAGGAGGAACAATGCATGATGAGTCATGAAAAGGGGTGGGGCTAGGGGCGGAGCTTAGGATCTGGTTTTTGCCTCATCCAAAGGTGGTAACCCTAGCCAAGACTGACAGTAACCTCACTATAAAACTAGCAACCAGGGGCACTGGCCCTAAAGGACAGGGATTGTAGCAGGTTGCTAAGGTAAGCCTCTCATATTAAGGTAGCAACTTTATTGTATAAAACAGTTTCTGGATACACAGTAACATTTCATAAGGTTCCTGCTAACAAAAGTAGTTTCAAAGGCTTTGTTGATAAAGGTTTTAAAATTACCTATCTCAGGAGAGGGGAAATGTTGAAGATTTATATTTAAATTATTTATTTGATGGTTTTTCTTCACCCTGCATGCAAGGTCTGTGCACAACCATGCATGTAAGGTGCAAGAAAAGACCTTATGTGGCTCTAAATTCTGCTTCAAAACAAATATTCTTCAGGTGAAGCTACCTCTGGCTAGAAGCTGCAACACAGGACTTAGGATTTCTAAGAAAGCGAGTTGTGCTCACAACAGAGGGAAGTGAACCTTACAATTTACAATTGTCTTTGGTTTGAAGCAGATTCCTTAGGAAAGTTAATATTCTTCAGGTGGAGAATACTTCTAACTGAATGGTGAAATAAGGAACTTAGAATTATCAGAAAAGGCAGTCTTTCAATCAACAGAGGGAGGTGGACCTTGCTTTACTTTTGTTACAATTGTTAAGATTTTCAGTGCAGGAAGAGTTTAAACCCACAGGGACTGAATACTGTTTACTGTGTCTGTCCTTGTGCACAGCTGACATGTTTTGGGGCTGACTGCTTTCAGAGCACAGGTCACCAGGCTGTTTTGGGGCTGGGGAGGTTTACCTGTGTCTGACTTGGATGTTTGGATTATTCTCTGTTTGATTAGCAGGGTATTTTCTCTGTCAAATTGTCGTGTAGGGCATCTTGCTGACAGGAAGGCACTCATCGCAGCGGTAGGTCAGAGCTTTTAGCTGATTGTTTCGCGAGGGTACAGTTTATATATATTTGTATATAACAAACCAATCACACACACACACACAAAAAAAAAAACTAAACAAGGTAGACAGACATGTGGGGAGTAGTGCAATGTAATGGCTGTGGGGCACCAGTCTTCTGTGAGTCTTTCTGGAGGCTGAGATGCTGCCCTGTTTACAGACAACTCTCTGCCCTGAGGGAGGAAGTTACCCGTCTTCAGGCCGCACTGGACAGTAGTAAGGGGAACCTCCCCCATCCAGGGAGCACCAGAGCCACCACCCCTACCTCAGAGGTTGCGAAGAAAGTACAGCAGTTGGACCACGGTGGGCTCAGGGAGGGTAAGGGTGGTGGAACAGAGGAACACCCAGTCAGTTGTTCCACTCCACAATCCATACACCATTCTGGGGGAGCATAGTTCCCCTATGGATGCACCCACAGAGGAGACTAAGGAGGTTACAGACAACTGTCACAAGGGAGGCCCTCAGGAAGGAGGCAGAGGGCACCACAGGGAAAGGAAGCAGCTCCTGGTGGGGGACTCAATTATTAGGAGGACAGAACTGGGGGGAGCAGGGAAAACTGAAGTAAGGTGCCTGCCTGGTGCCATGGCTTGGAGGGACAGGAAGCGCATCCTTAGGATCACGAGAACAGTTGCACAGGAGTATGATCTGGATATCATTGTCCACCTAGGGACAAATGACTTGGCTCATCATGAGATTAGAGCAGTGCAGAAGGACTCTGTAGAGTTGGGGAAGGGCCTAAGACAAGTAGCACACACAGTATCCTTCTCAGAGGTGCTGCCTGTCAGTGGCATGGGTGAGGTGGGGGTACTTTGCACCATGCAGTTTAACGAATGGCTGAAAAAATGGTGTGGCGCACAGGGGTTTGGCTTCATTGGGGACTGGGGTTCCACCTGGAGGGACACCAGCCTACATTGGCAGGATGATCTGCATCTGTCCAGGAAGGGAAGGGAACAAGTCTTTTGGGCAATCGGTTTAAATGCTTCATTGGCAAGCTTTTAAACTAGTCAAGGGGGAGGCAAAGATAAGCAGCAGGAAAATCCCAGCCTCCCTCTACAAAACAGGGTACTAAATGAAAAAAAGACCAAGGTAGAAAGGTCAGTGGGGGATGCTGTTACAGAAGGTAAAGCCATCAAAAAATGGAGAGCAATGAGTACCAATGCCCGTAGTCTGGGTAACAAGCTTCCTGAATTAGTGGCCTTGATGGAGGAGGAACATCTGGATATCGTGGCAGTCACAGAAACATGGTACACACAGAACCATGACTGGGATGTAAACATACCAGGATACACTATCTACAGGAGGGACAGGGAGGGTAAAACAGGAGGAGGAGTAGCTCTCTACATAAGGGAAGGAATCAGAGCAACAGAACAAAAGGGTAAACAGGAGGAGAAGAAGCACTGTGGGTCAATTTGGAGGCAGGCAATGGCACCACAATCCGCACAGGGGTTGTATACAGATTTCCGGGAGGAAATGAAAAGGAAATGATAGAAAGTATACTTAGAATGGCAGAAAAGGGGGAGATATTGCTGATGGGTGATCTGAATGTGCCAGATGTTAACTGGAGTGCAGTTGCAGCAGCCACTTCTAAGAGTGGGGTTATTCTAGATGCCCTACAGGGGGCATGCCTTTGACAACTAGTATTGAAAGCCACTCGAGAGGGAGCAATTTTAGACCTGGTTCTCGCAAATGGAGATGGAGAGAGAGGATCACAGATGTAGAAGTGAGTAGCCATTGGGGAACTAGCGACTATCGAACAGTATTGTTCACAATAAACACAGCAATAGAGTCAAGCCATACAAAGGTAAAAGTACTGGACTTCAGGAGGGATGACTTTGCCAAAATGGGCGAGTGCCTAAGGAATGCACTAGCAAATGGGCAGGAAGGAGGGGTGGAAGAACAATGGGAAATAATAAAAACTGCCATCACAGAGGTAACAAGCCTTTGTGTGAAGCAAATTAACAAAATGAAATGATGTAAGAAACCACTATGGTTCTCAAAGGAAGTGGCAGTGAAGGTTCAAGAGAAAAAGAAAGCATTCAGGAAGTACAAGGAATCACAGAAGGAGCAGGACAGGGAACTGGGCTGGCCTGTCAGTGCCATGGCTGGATTTCCACTTGCGGCACCAGCGACCTGGCTTCGGGAATGGACTTGGGTCATTCGGGGGGGAGAAGGATTGAGCATCCCATGACTGCTCTCCTTCTCCGGGGGGGTGAGGGATGCCATCAGTGCATGGGGGAACCCTAGTGGAGGCCAGGGGCACCACAGCAACCGATGCCAGCAAGGTTCCAAGGGGGTGGGATGGAGCTGGCATCATTGCACATTCCCACCCCCCTATAGGAGGAAAAATCAAGCCTGCCTCTGCTGCCTAAATGAAGCCCGCCCCTCGGCTGCAATCAGCTCCCCAGGCCGACTCCTGCCCTATCACATTGTTCGCGGCACCCTAAGGCCGGGGGTGCGTCTCCACCCTGGGGGGGTAATCCATGAGGTCCCGGGAGAGTGGCTCATGTGGGGATGCCGCAGCTGAGGGGTCTGTGACCGGGTGGATGCCAGGCAAGTGGAGCGGGCACAAAAAGATTAAATAATCAAAAAAAAAGTCTTGTCCCCTTCTTTTACTGTTCATGCTAGTGTTCCCTCGGTTTGAGCCTTTGCCTGCCTTATTGCCTTCCCTGCTTCCCTTACGGAAGTTTGGTATGACTCCCTATCTTCGTCCCGCTGCGTTCCCTTATATTTCCTGAAGGCCAACCTTTTGGCCCTGATCTTTTCTGCTACTGTTTTTGAGAACCAAAGAGGTTTCCTCCTCCTTTTGCTCTTACTTTTCTCCCTAACACAACGGGCTATTGCTTCAAGTATTGCATCTTTAATGCCTGCACACTTTGCCTATATCCCCACACCTGTATTTCTTCTTGCCAGGGCTAGCTTAACTCTGTTGGCCATCTTATCAAAGACAGCTCCTCTGAAGTCCCATATTTTTGCCCTGGAATGGGATGATTTAGTTCTAGTGGCCAAACTGAACCATACCATGTGATGGTCACTGGCCCCCAGGTGACAGTCTACCTGGAGATCTGTGATCCTTTCCTCGTTAGTCAGTACTAGATCCAAGATAGCCCTGTCTCTTGTGGGCTGTTGTACCAACTGTTTGAGGCCACCCCTCTGCAGGGAATCCACTCTGTGTCTAGTTCTGGTGGATGTTCCTGCTGGTATTGACCAATCTGTATCTGGCACATATGTTGAAGTCTCCCATTATTAGAATCTCCCCTTTAGCTGCCATGTTTTGTATATCTTCTAACAGTAATGTGTCTATGTCCTCCTCCTGGTCTGGAGGCCTGTAGACAACCCAGTTCGTATGGCTGTCTCATTTCCTGTTTCCAGGGTGACCCAAAATTCTTCTGGCTCCTTATGTGTATTCTGAATTTCTGTGGCTTTGATAATTTCATTGACATAAAGGGCCACTCTCCCCCCCCACACACTTTTTTTGTACCTCAGTCTCTTTTGAACAGTACATAGCCGAGTACTGAAGTCTCCCAAGTGTGGTTACTGGTGAACCATGTCTCGCTAATGGCTACTATGTCCAGTTTAGCCTCTGTCATTGTTACCTCCAGGTCTGTGATCTCATTTCCCAGACTGCAGGCATTTGTGTACATGATTTTCCATTGACCAGATTTTGGTGCATTAGTTGTGGGGTGAGGTCCGGCTTTTCCTCTGCACGTCGTATGGGGAGCCGGACCTTTTACTTTACCTGGTGATGCAAATGAACTAAAACATAGAACCTCTGAGCGCAAACACAGAGGCAAGGGTTACCCCAAAGGGCATTTGGCTGGGAAGCCAAGTTTCAAGAAAATACAAAATCACACATGCCCCCACAATGCAAAGCATCATGGGCTACATATGCAAATCACCACAGAATGTTATGCTGGTCCAACTTTAAGCAGAATTGCATGGTGCCGAAAGGCCTCTCACACAGTTTGCAAAGGGTGCTAACAGAAGACATAGACACGTGTTTCGGTCCTACAGGACTCATCAGTATGCTCATCTGTTTGACACCCCAGTGGAATGGACCAGCTACCCTTAAGGCAGTGAGCCTTGGATATATTGTGGTGAACCCATTAAAATAAAAAACTATTTAAAAGACAAAGAACCTCTGAGCGCAAACACTGAGGCAAGGGTGAACTAAAACATGCTGAACTCCTGTTTGGTCACTAGCTGAGGGGTGTTCTTCCCATTCAATGTATCGGGTGCTGCACTCCTCTCATCATTTGCTAGTTTAAATATTCTGCAAAGACATCAAACTTCTGCCCCAATGCACTGACTCCCTCCTTAGTCAGATGCAGTCCATTGAATTTAAAGAACTTTTGCTCACAAAACTGTTGCCAGTTCCCTACAAATTTGTGTCCTTTTTCCTGGCACCAGTCCTTGAGCCACATGTTTAGCTCCCCTGTCTCCCCTTCTCTGACCTTCCATCCATCTGCCCCCCTCTACAAGACTAGCAGGATCTCAGAGAAGAAGATGCCGGAGAAAATGGATGATAGTTTGTCACCCAGCCTGGTCGGGTGTTCCTTGGCCTCCACAACTGACCGGCTGGCGAGATCGTTAGTCCCTATGTGTACCAGGACATATACGTTTTCTCCTGCTTCCTGTATGATTTTAGCAATGTGGTCAGTGTCTCTCCACCCTAATGTACCTGGGAGACATCTGACCATTACCTCTGGCCAGAGGTAGGTATCAACTCCCCAAATCATGGAGTCTCCTATGATCAGAAGTGTTTTGGATTTCCTTTTTGCTTTTGGTCCCTGTCTTGGGTGAGTTTTGTAGTGCAAGCTCCTGTGCTGCAGTGTCCTGCTCTGCAGTGTTCCCTGCCCCTTTGCTTGATTTCAGAGATAGAGGCAGATACCTGTTTGTAGTTTTTATATGGTTTGTGGTGGTGATATGTTGGTAAGCACTGAATGACGGGGCACCCAATTTGCCCCTACTAACCATCTGCCAACCTTCCAGACCAACTACCCTCTGCGGTTGAGGTGCTTCAGTTGCATGTTGGGGAAATGGCAGGCAGTTCTTGTAATATATTTCCTCCTGAATATGCGATTTGAGGTGCACAATCTCTGCCTATGCTGCCCGGAGCTGAGCTCTTAGATCTCTGATGCTCTGGTATGTAGGATAGCATCCTAATTCCCATATAACTGCCCTTCTGAAAAGTGTCCCACAGTACCTGCTGTTAATAATATCCATTCCAGTTGAGTTGCTGAGTTTATAACCTGGTCCAAGTAATTAGAAGGAAAATGAAAGCAAAAGTTTGATTTTGTTTTGTTTGTTTGTTTTTGTGTAACTTTTTATAACAAGTTAAATTAATTGTGCCCCTGTAAGTGAGGTCACTGTGTGGATACCCCTTTGATCCTCCCTTTCCTGCATTGCTACAGGAAATATCACGACTGTGCTACTCTACAAAAGGAGTGTAGCATGGGGTGGTTGGGGATGGGAGTGGATGGTTAGGCCCTTCCCCTGCTAAAAATGAAGAACCACGGATGAAAGAAACAAGGAGGTAAGAGCAGAAACAATTAACCAACAAATGTAGTCACTATCCCTAAGTCTGTATCTCATATATGCTCCAGTAATTAGCCCTGAAAGCTTAGCCTGATAGATAAAACTGTAAAACCTGTAAGCACTACCTGTAACAATTTCACAGTAGATATACCCTGCAAAACACACTTTGCTACAGAGCAAAATAAAACAGTAAAAAAGTAACAAGATCTGTAAGCATAACCTGCAGAATACTTTAACGGAAGATATACCTTGCAAAAAACAATGTGAATCAGAGAAGATTACAGCAGTAATCTGTAAGCACAAAACAGCAACAAGCCTGTAGGCACACTCTGTAACAATGTAGCAGAAAGTATACCCTGCAACAGCAATTTGAATCAGAGAACAACAAAGCAGTAAAATGTAAGCAAAATACAGTAACAAAATCTGTAAGCACTACAGAAAATAGTAACACACAGTAAATCTGCCTAGTCAAAAGAAGCCTTAATCTTTTTCCTTGCTCTGATAATGTTGTTCCTTGCTCTATCCTTGCAAGCAAACCTAGAAGAAAAGAGCTCAGTTGAAGCTATGTTCCTTTGCCAGCAGACCTAGTCTTCCACCTCAAAAACACCAACTAACCTGACCTTTTAAATCTTCCTTCTGTTGGAAGTTACTAAGACTTTGTCAGTTCCACCCTCAGTTACACTCCTAATCCCCTGGATGAGCTGTGGGAGGAAAGCAATTAGCTTATTCAATGTGAGAGGGAGACTACAACATCTTTGAGACCAAAACAAAAACCTGTCAGCAAAAGATAACATAGTAGCAAACAATAATTTTGCTTAGCTTAATGATAGATAAAAAAGTAACAAAACCTGTAAGCACCACCTGTAACAAGTTCACAGAAGATATACCCTGCAAAAACACTTTGCTACAAAGAAAAACAAAACAGTACAAAAGTAACAAAACCTGTAAGCACAACCTGCAGAACACTTTAAAAAGATATACCTTGCAAAAACAATTTGAATCAGAGAAGATTACAGCAGTAATCTGTAAGCACAAAACAGTAACAAACCTGTAGGCACACCCTGTAACAATGCAGCAGAAAGTACACCCTACAACAGCAATTTGAATCAGAGAACAATAAAGCAGTAAAATGTAAGCAAAAATCAGCAACAAAACCTGTAAGCACAAATGAAAATAGTAACACACAGTAAATCTGCCTAGCCAAAAGAAGCCTTAATCTCTTTCCTTGCTCTGATAATGTTGTTCCTTGCTCTGTCCTTACAAGCAAACCTAGAAGAAAAGAGCTCAGGTGAAGCTAGGTGTCTTTGACAGCACACCTAGTCTATGGGGGTTCTGTCCAGGTAGGGGTCTAGGACGAGGTTGAAATTACTATCCAGAAATAATGTCACCATGGGGGGGGGGGGCCTTAATGCCAGTAACTGTTGGATAAAGCCTAGAAAAAAAAATCTCTAGGTCATCTTCGCTGGGTATGTATATATTTCCCAGAATAATGTGTCTACTGCAGACTCTCCCTAACAGTAGACTCTACCTCACTTCCTTGTCAGCAAATGATTTTTCTCTTTGGAATGGGCATCCCCTCTTAAGCAAAATAGATACCCCACTTTTCTTTGTGGAATAGTTGCTGGAAAATTCATGTCCCATCTATGCCCTTTGAAGCTTGTCTGACTCTCTTTCTCAGAAGGTGCGTCTCTTGTGGCATGGTCACGTCACAACTAACTCAGCTGAGATTGTTTAGGATTTTCTCTTTTTTTAATGCGGTGATTAACCCCCTGGACATTCCAGGAAACTATACTCAGCTCAGCCATGACTGTCTGGGGGAATTATCCATGCAATGATGAGAAAATAGAGGTTGTTTTACCATGTCCCTGTGTGGTGCAGCATTCCATGTATCCCATGCGTTCACCCTTGTTTCTGATCCCTTTGTACCAAGCAAAATAGATGTGAGGAGAACAGAAACAGCATTAGCAATGCAGATCAGGTATTTAGTGTACACTTTAACCTTCCACATATAGACGTCCACCTAGTACTCCTGGATGATCAGTTTATTAAACACAGATATTGTTGCATATAGGCAAAACAGAAAATCAACAGAAACCAATTTTTCAAAAAGTACTGAACTGTTCTTAGATTTATTTGTGTTGCTTAGCCATCATGAAGCTTTCATTTTTCGATAATCCACTGGGAGGGTGTAGCTTCGAGCTGATGTGGGCCTCGTATCTATGCTGCTCTGTCACCTCCCTTGTAAGCTGCAAATCTGGTGACATCCAGCAGACCAGACCTGGGTTTGAATCCCCACAGCTTCCACTTGCATACTGTGTGACCCTGAGCAAGTCACTTAACCTCCTTGTGCTCCCAGGTCGCTCCTGTAAAAAAGCATTCAGCTTAGTGTGCTATACCTGGTTAAACAACTAAATAAAAAAAAAACTGCTGCTGTCATGGCAACTCAGTCACAGTAAGTAATGAGGTGGTAGGTGGCAGCACTGCTCACGCTGTACATTATGGCAACTTCACCCCCAGACCTTCCTGGTCCAAGGAGAGCATGTCTGTAGTGGTTACCACTACATATACTGTATTATTAGTGGGCGGAGTAGCTGTGGGGGGAGGGATCATGGCTTCTGTTAGAAGTACATGGTGCCTAGAATGCTCATTCCTCAGTTAGGACAGGTATTAGAGGGCATTATCCTGTGGTGAAGTGGCGGGGCTTAATTGATATGGCACCATTGGGATCCTGGAGTGCAGGTTGTTGAGGGGTTATGTGCCATGTGCTACGGGGTGCATCATGGCATAACAGCTTCAAAGCAGGGCCCCCCTTCCTCCTATATATTCCACTAGCGTTACTGATTAGCAGAGCAGGGCTTGGCACAGGCTGAGAGGGAAGGCTATCCAGCTGGCTTTATAGTGTGACCACATGGACAGCAGGTTGGGATGATTTCTCACCTCCCTAATACTGGTGACTTGAATTTACAGAGTACATCAAGATACCTGCATAATGAAATGCATCTGTAAATTTCTTCTTGGCTTGTTTGTACTCACCTATCCTGTGTGCTGAGTGCTATATGCTAACCTTTTGCTAATACCTGCTTATATGGGGGGGCATAATTGCTTATTAGCTGCCTTGGCATGGCTGTTGTTGCTGATGTTGGCAGATACTGGAGAGAATTAGTGGCCATGGGTACTGTGTCCTAACTTCAGTGTGTTTCTAAGAACCCGCACCCCCGGGCGGATGTGTTTTACTGAGGCTGGTGGGCATCCCAACAGCATGTGCTCTCTTGATACACTCATTAATGCTAGCAGCAACGCTTAGGCCTTTATAAAGCAAATTTACGAGGAAACGCAAAAAGAACCAGACAATGCAAACTTTGCAATTTTTTTTCCAAGATGGCTGCTGAACACTATGCATGTGGAGGAGTAACTGCAGGAGCAGGGGCTGTACAAGGCTTTCTATATATCTATAACTGGTATGCCATCATTGCCTGAATAATATAGTGTACAGCATTTTCCAGTCTACCTTGTGCAACTTTTCTTGGACGGTGTACTGCTCTGTCCTTCTGTCTTTTTCCTGGTCTAGGTGTATGAGGAGTCCTGGTGGTGGAGGAGGAGCCTTCACCTAGCTGGAAACAAGCGGGCACCTTGTGGAAGGTGGGGCAGAGCTTTTGTGCACCCGAGTAAAAGTGGAGTGGAGCAGAGCTGAACAAAGCTGTAGTGAAGCCAAAGAACTGAACTGAATAACTGGAGAACCGAGGAGCTAGGAACCGGGGAGTTCTGGAGATGTGGAGAAGTGCTTGGAGAGAACAGAAGGGCCACTAGAATATTCAAATTGGTTTAAGGAGAGGAGTGGAAGAACGGGAAAGACCTGAACAGAGAATTGAATGTAAAAGGCGGACAGATGCTCAGACTGTTTCTTCATTGTCTTTCAAAAACATAGGGACTTCTGGCTGCACCAAAACAGAAGACTGATGTACTAGAAAGGAAAGTAAAACAAGTGCTAAGAAACTGGCTGGCTTTAAACTGTAAGCATAATTAAGAAAGGAAAGGGGAAATAAAAAGAGGCTAAAGTTACATACCTTAGTTTAGTTTCAGGGAAAAGGTGACTGTGCAGAAGAGGGTACTCAATGCTGAGTGAAACAGGAAATCAGGGATAACTGTTTAACTGGAAAATCTGAAATATAATAAATAAAAATAAATACTAGATTGATAAAAAGTTAACAATTCAAAATACGTGTTGTACCCGTCACGTGTATCCCTGTAAAGATAAAGTGCTCATGCGTCAGCATGTTTGTTGGACATTCACAATCTTGAGACATAACAACATGCAGCAGTTGTTGAAGATTGCATAGCACGGTCAAATACATGGCTTGAAAAGTTAAGCAGCAAAACTTTGAGAGTAGTGTGCATAGAATACAACAGGGAAGCCAGAAACTGGAAGTGTGAAAGGTATGTTAATTTGATAAGATTTTTAAAAACAAAAAGCTAAAGAAGAAAACAGATAGCGAAGGGCACACCCTGAGAGAAAAAACTTCTTCTAGCTTCTGTTTTAGATAAAGAAATCTAACGAGGCAACTAGAAATACAGACTGCACTCTAATTTTGGGAAATGGAGGAAAGTGCTTAATTTCAATTAAAATAATTTAAATTTTCTCTAAATCCACGGTGGGGCGGACTTGGTTATTGTGAGTATGTGAAGTATTAAAATAATACAGAAACCGCCGGGCAAGGATAAATAAATGGATAAATAAATAAAATAACATAAGATTTTATATATAATTTTAATTTGATTTAAAAATTGCACAAGGATGTAAAGTTTTATCCCCCATAATAAACTACTGCACCAGTAAGCTTAGATTTTAGAATCTGTGAAATAATTTTAAGGACTATATTACACTTTCACACATAGTTGTGGAAGCGATAGCATCATACTCCGATTATAATCTGCTGTGTAGATTCTTAATTGTTAAAGGAGAAGTCTTGTAATAATTGAAGAAAACAAGCTTTCATTTCAGTGCCTGCATATTCTCTTACCTGGTGAAGTGTAGTCAGTAATTAGTTGGTGCCCTCCACTCCTGCTTCATTCCAGAAAAAGTATTTTCACTCATAAAATTGTTTATTTCGTATGCTCTGATGTGATGCCCTCACCATCTTTAGACTCGCGTATGCGCAGTAGTGCGCTTTCCACTCTTGTTCCACGTCATCGCCGCAACAGCGTGGTGGAAGTCTCATTTATGCAGCATTGACATACTGTTCCTGTATAAATAAGCGCGGCGTCCAAATTATTGGCAATTGTACAGGAAAAATAAATATTTATTAAATAACAGTACTTAGAAGTACATTTTCTGGACCTGGAAGGACACTACTTCTTTATTTAACTGCAAGCTGTGTGAGAAATTCTATATTGCACTTGATATCTGCAACAAACGTGCACTTTTGCTTAATTCTGTGGGAGATGAAACTAACTACCCTTGGTAATTGCTTTTTATTCACATATTTATTTAGTGTTTAACCAAGAAGGGGCTTGCAAACTCTGTTTATCTTGTTAGTAACTTCAGAAGGATTTAAATACTGCATTTGGGTAGATCCTTGGAGGTAGCTAGATTATCTACTAGGATTTTCTGACAGTTGAACTATTTTAAATAAATTACAGGTGGCTGAGGAGTTTTAAAGAAGCTTGCAAACTCTGCTTATCTTGGAAAGTAACTTCATAAGTGTTTGAATACTGCATTTTGGTTGTCCCTTGGGGTAGCTGGATTGACTACTAGGATTTTGGGACAGAAACTATTTTAAATAATTTACTGGTGCGTAGGAGTTTGTGATAGTTAAACTATTTTTAACAAAGTTACTGTGGTTAAGGAGTGGTCATAGAAAAACCTGCAGTGTGAAACAGGAAAAGACAGTCTTTCAAGCAGCAGAGGAGGTGGATCTAGGTTTACATTTGTTTGTTACAATTCTTAACATTTTCAGTGCAGGAAGAGTTTAAAGCACAGCTGACTTATTTTGGGGCTGACAGCTTTCAGAGCACAAACCACCAGGCCTGTTTTGGGGCTGGGGAGGTTTACCTGTGTCTGACTTGGATGTGTGGATTTTTCTCTGTTTGATTAGCAGGGTATTTTCTCTGTCAAATTGTTGTGTAGGGCATTTTGCTGACAGGAAGGCACTCATTCGCAGCAGTGGGTCAGAGCTTTTAGCTGATTGTTTTGTGAGGGCACAGTTTAGGCCCAACCCCTTCCCACCCCTCACCCCACCCACCCTGGAAATAGTTCCTTTATACCTGGGGTTCTGACATCATTTCCTCAAGAGTGCAAGGTGCATATCACTGTCATATCCTCTCTAGCACACTGCACTGGCAATATAAGCATACACATTGTATTATATATTACAAACCAATCTCACACACACACACACACACAAAAATGTGGGGAGTAGTGCAATGTAATGGCTGTGGGGCAGCAGTCTTCCGGGAGTCTTTCTGGAGGCTGAGATGCTGCCCTATTTGCAGACAACTCTCTGCCCTGAGGGAGGAAGTTGCCCGTCTTCAGGCCACACTGGACAGTAGTAAGGGACCTTCCCCCAGGCCACACTGGACAGTAGGAAGGGAACCTCCCCCATCCAGAGAGCACCAGAGCCACCACCACTACCTCAGAGGTTGTGAAGAAAGCACAGCAGTTGGACCACAGTGGGCTCAGGAAGGGTGAGGATGGTGGAACAGAGGCACACCCAGTCAGTTGTTCCACACCACAATCCATACACCATTCTGGGGGAGCATAGTTCCCCTATGGATGCAACCACAGAGGAGACTAAGGAGGCTGAGGACAACTGTCACAAGGGAGGCCCACAGGAAGGAGGCAGAGGACACCAAAAGGAAAGGAAGCAGCTCCTGGTGGGGGACTCAATTATTAGGGGGATAGAACTGGGGGGAGCAGGGAAAACTGAAGTAAGGTGCCTGCCTGGTGCCATGGCTTGGAGAGACAGGAAGCGCATCCTCAGGATCACGAGAACAGCTGCACGGGAGTCTGAGCTGGACGTCATTGTCCACCTAGGGACAAATGACTTGGCTAATCATGAGATTAGAGCAGTGCAGAAGGACTTTGTAGAATTGGGGAGGCCTAAGACAAGTAGCACACACAATATCCTTCTCTGAGGTGCTGCCTGTCAATGGCATGAGTGAGGCGAGGGTACTTTGCACCATGCAGTTTAATGAATGGTTGAAAAAATGGTGTGGAGCACAGGGGTTTGGCTTCATTGGGGACTGGGGTTCCACCTGGAGGGACACCAGCCTATACTGGCAGGATGGTCTGCATCTGTCGAGGAAGGGAACAAGTCTTTTGAGCAATCGGTTTAAATGCTTCATTGGCAAGCTTTTAAACTAGTCAAGGGGGGAGGCACTGATAAGCAGCAGGAAAATCCCAGCCTCTCCCTACAAAACAGGGTACTAAATGAGAAAAAGACCGAGGTAGACAGGTCAGTGGGGGATGCTGCAAAAGAAGGTAAAGCCATCAAAAAATGGAGAGCAATGAGTACCAATGCCCGTAGTCTGAGTAACAAGCTTCCTGAATTAGTGGCCTTGATGGAGGAGGAACATCTGGATATCGTGGCAGTCACAGAAACATGGTACACACAAAACCATGACTGGGACATAAACATACCAGGATACACTATCTACAGGAGGGACAGGGAGGGTAGAGAGGAGGAGGAGTAGCTCTTTACATAGGGAAGGAATCAAAGCAACAGAACAAAATGGAAACAGGGAGAAGAAGAAGCACTGTGGGTAAATTTGGAGACCGGCAATGGCACCACAATCCGCACAGGGGATTTAGACCCCCTTCTCAGGGGGAGGAAATGGACAAGGAAATGATAGAAAGAATACTTAGAATGGCAGAAAAAGGGGAGATATTGCTGATGGGTGATCTGAATATGCCAGATGTTAACTGGAGTGTAGTTGCAGCAGCCACTTCAAAGAGTGGGGTTATTCTAGATGCCCTACAAGGGGCATGCCTTAGACAACTAGTATTGGAGCCCACTCGAGAGGGAGCAATCTTAGACCTGGTTCTCTCAAATGGAGATGAAGAGAGGATCACAGATATAGAAGTGGGTAGCCATCTGGGAACTAGCAACCATCGAACAGTATGGTTCACAATAAACACAGCAATAGAGTCAAGCCATACAAAGGTAAAAGTACTGGACTTTAGGAGGGCTGACTTTGCCAAAATGGGTGAGTGCCTAAGAATGCACTAGCAAATGGGCAGGAAGGAGGTTGGAAGAACAATGGGAATAATAAAACTGCCATCACAGAGGTAACAAGCCTTTGTGTGAAGCAAATTAACAAAATGAAGCGATGTAAGAAACCACTATGGTTCTCAAAGGAAGTGGCAGTGAAGGTTCAAGAGAAAAGAAAGCATTCAGGAAGTACAAGGAATCACAGAAGGAGCAGGACAGGAACTGTATCAGTTAAAGTAAAAGGAAGCTGGGAAGGCAGTCAGAACAGCAAAGGCCCAAACCGAGGAAAAGATAGCCAACTCAGGTAAGAAGGGGGATAAAACCTTTTATAGGTACATCAGGGAGCGAAGGAAGACATAGGGAGGGCTAGTGAGGCTTAATAAAGAGGACGGAGGGTGGGCAGAGGGTGACTGTGAAAAGGCAGAGATACTAAACAAATATTTTTGCTCAGTATTTACAAAGGAAGTGGGGGAGGTACTTAAAACAAACAGTAGAAACACTCTGGATACAGAAGTTGATGCCAGCCCATTTACAGAAGAAAGGGTTCTGAAAGAACTCTTAAAACTGAAGGTGGACAAAGCAATGGGGCCTGATGGGATTCATCCCAGAATTCTAAAAGAACTAAGGGTAGAACTAGTGACACCACTGACTACCCTCTTTAACAAATCATGGGAGGATGGGGTGGTACCCGAGGACTGGAGAAGGGCAGATGTAATTCCCCTTCACAAAAGTGGGAGCAAAGCAGAAGCAGAAAACTACAGACCTGTTAGTTTAACCTCAGTGGTAGGGAAAATGATGGAATCACTTCTGAAGGAAAGAACTGTTGAGTATCTAGAGGCCAGAGGGGCTCAGGACCCAAGGCAGCATGGATTCACAGCGGGAAGGTCATGCCAGACAAATCTGATAGATTTCTTTGACTGGGTGACCAAAGTAGTAGATCAGGGAGAGGGGCTGTGGACATGGCCTACCTAGACTTTAGCAAGGCATTTGACACAGTCCCACACAAAAGATTAATATACAAGTTAGCCAGCCTGGGAGTGGGTCCCAAGATGACAGCCTGGGTAAAGAATTGGCTGGAGAATAGGACACAGAGAGTAACAGTAAATGGAGTCCACTCTGAAGAAAGGGGGGTTACTAGTGGGGTACCGCGGGGTTCAGTATTAGGACCAGTCCTCTTCAATGTCTTTATAAGCGACACTGCAGAGGGACTGGAAGGAAAAGTATGTCACTTTGCAGATGACACAAAGATCTGCAATACAGTTGATGCACAAGGTGGGGTGGAAAGAATGAGAAGGGACCTGGCAAGGTTAGAGGAATGGTCAAATGTATGGCAGCTTAGATTCAATGTTAAGAAGTGCAAGGTAATGCACCTGGGAAACAAAAACCCAAGGGAAGAGTACACAATGGGGGGTGAGATACTAACAACAACAAAAATGGAAAGGGACCTGGGGTAGTCATATCAGATGACCTAAAGGTGGGCAAGCAATGTGAGAGGGCAGCAAGGAGGGCTGGGGATACTGGGATGCATGGAGAGGCATCACCAGTAGAAAACAGGAGATTATTATCCCTCTGTACAGACAGTTGGTGAGACCCCATCTGGAGTACTGCGTGCAGTTCTGGAGACCCAATCTCCATAAGGACATAGACAGGATGGAGGCTGTCAGAGGAGGGCAACTAAATGGTGCAGGGTCTGCACGGAAGACATATGAAGAGAGACTTAAGGAGCTGAATATGTATAGCCTCGAGAAAGGAGGGAGGGGGACATGATAGAAACTTTCAAGTATCTCAAGGAATCAACAAAGTCCAAGAGGTAGCATCTTTCAAAAAAGTGTGCAAGAACAAGGGGCACAATTTGAAGATAGAAGGGGCGGCTCAGAGGTAATTTAAGGAAGTATTTTTTCACAGAGAGGGTTGTGGATGCATGGAACGGCCTTCCAGAGGAGGTTGTGGAGTCAAAAACAGTGGTGGAATTCAAGCATGCATGGGACAGTCATAAGGCAATTCTAGGGGGTGGGGGTAGGAAGAAGTAGGCTGCTGGTTAACTAGGATCTGCAGACTGGGTGGGCCAAGCGGTCCTTATCTGCCGTCAAAATCTATGTTTCTATATTACTGTGATATTACAAACCCGATTTTCACAGACTTTATACTGATGTCTTGAATTGCACTATTAAGGACTGTGGTTTGTGCAATTGAAGAGTCTCCAAACTAAGTGTCAGGGACTGTCATGAGAACCTAGTAGCCTATTAAAAAAAAAAAAAAAAAGGTTCCCTAATTTTTCTTAAACTGTGAGTAGTTCCTAGATGTATAAATAGATGTAAGCATCAGTATCCTCACATCTAAAGATGTTATCCATTGAGTGTCCTAATTGCAATGCATTTACAACAACAATTCATTTCAATGGTAGTGTGTTTAAAAAGTAATTTAAGATGATCTCCGTTTCTGCTGCAGATTTCATAACTTGAACTATAACTGAATCTGCGTTACTGCAGAACCATGGACGTCCTCTCACAACTCCTATAAATAAAGTTGATATAAATGGACGTCCTCAGTTTATTGTGTGTGTGCATGTGTCAGTGTCTATATATGTCATTTTTGGGTTATTTAAAAAAAAAAAGTCTTCTCTGAAAAAGTGCAGTACAGTAACAGTGAGTAATTACAGGTCTTGGGTTCAGATAGCAGTAAACTAATGTGTTTGCTGTCAACAGTACCTGCTTCAATGCAAAAGCATATGCTATTGTTACCCTAAATCCCAAAATGTTATTCAGTATTTGTATTGCTGCTACTTGTGACCACAGCCAGCCCTAATCCACTGTGTGTGGCAGGTAGACCATGGCCCCTGGGTGGATTAGGCAGGCACAACAAAGCAGACACATGCACGGGTAGGTAGGTCAGGTCAGTATGTGACATCTATAAAGGGAACCTGCAAGACAAGGCAATGCCATGTCTGATCACTGTAAAGTCCGACTGCTACCAGTGTGTAAAATGTACTTTTGTTTTGATCCATGCCTGACACATGCAAGTGTCTGCAGGCCAGACTCTGTGTCACCTAGATCCTTTATACAAGTCTGGGGCATAACAGTGCAGACCCATGCAGGTGTAGGAAAGTCACAGTATTGGAGGGGGCATAGCCCACCCGTACAGTGTTAGCACTGCTACTTGTGGCCACAACCAGCCAGCCAGATTCCATTGTGGGTGGCAGGTAGACCATGGCCCATGAGTGTATTAGGCAGGCCAAAAGCATGGATACACTCTGGGTGGTGGGGCCATACCCGCATCCATGAGTGGTGCAGTCAGGTATGTACAGTATATGACCATAGATAAAGGGAACCTGCAAGACAAGGCCATGCCATGTCATGTCTGACCACACTAAAGTCTGACTGCTACCAGTGTGTAAAATGTACTTTTGTTGTGATCCATGCCTGACACATGCAGATTTATGCAGGTCAGACTCTGTGTCACTTGCATCCTTTATGCAAGCCAGTGGCATAACAGAGCAGACACATGCATGTGTAGGCAAGTCACAATATTGGAGGTGGGCATGGCCCACCTGTGCAGTGTTAGCGCTGCATTACACCTAAGGATTTCAGGTCAAAGGTTCAGTTTAAAATCAATTATCAGCATGATACCGATACAGAGATAGTTTTTTTCCTGTGTGTTTGCAGCTATATCAGTTAAAAATCTGCAGTATAATCACAAAACAGCTGCAACCTCAACCACATGTGCCCCCCCCGTAGCAAAATTAGTGCGTAGCTGTGCAGGACACTCACAAAACAGCTGTATAATCTGACACGGACAGTTTCAGGGTTGATGGTGGAGATTCCAACTCGGTGTACGCCTCCTTGTGTGATGGACTGTGCTGGCCCTTCCCTGCAGTACTGTCACCGTGTTGAACATGTGCGATGTTGCAATCAGCCAGCTGATAAAGGTAGGTTGGCGTTGCCATCATGAAGCATGCCTGTGTTTCGCCTCCAAGGCTTTCCCATGAGAAAGTCTTGTAGACAAAACCAGGTTGTGAGAGTTGCTATTTTGTTCAAACTATGAGGTGTAAAGTACTGGATTTAAATAAAGGAAGAAATGTGGTAATGTGACTGTGTCTGTGCTATCTCTCTGCTTCTGCTTATGTCTCTAGCCAGGCACAGTTAGGAGGTGGAGCAGCAGCGGTAATGTTGTGAATGCCCTTTTTTTTTTTTTAAACATAAAACCCTTTTTGAGGAAATGATTATGAACGGTTTAAAAAAAATTACAAAACACTGGGTGTGGGGGGAGTGGGGGGTGGGATTACAAAAACTACTCTTGGATTTCCGCTTGCGACACTGACTGCTCGGGTTCGGGAATGGATCTGGGAAGTCTGTGGGCCGGCCGGGGGTGAAAAGGATAGAGCATCCTTCAGACTGCTCTCCTTTTCGGGGGGTAGTGTGCCTGATGCATCATGGACCCTGGCAGAGGCCGGGGTGCCACTGCTGTTGGCCTAAATACATTAGGGGTGGGGCGGATGCTGGCCATCATTGCATGTCCTCACCCCCAGGGCTCTAGTATGCACAAAAAGTCTGTCCCTCTGGCATGAGGCATGGCTCCGTGGTCGTCTACACTGCCACTAGTGCTCGCCAGGGGGTCCCTCTCCCATGACCCTGTCACGAGGGAAGCCAGGGCTAGTGAACAGTGATCACTGGGGGATAGCCCTCCTGGTGGCCCTGCCCGGAGGGAGGTAAGCCTGGGCATGGGGGGGTTGCTGGCGGGGGACTGTGCTGACCTCCGGTTGGAGGACAGAGGATCCAGCCCCCCCAAAACCCAAAAACAAACACAAACAACAACAAAAAATATTCTTCTAGACATGCTGACTGGGGAGGTAAGTATAAGAGAATGTCTGTGTGTGGCGGGGCAACAGGAGATGGAACAGCACAGAAAATTGAAGGACTACTGCAACAAATAAAGTTTTATTGTAGTCTTTGTATTTATTTTTAAATGAATTTCCTCTCTAATGTTATTAGTCAATTGACATGTACACTGATGATCACTTTCTAAGTGCAATAATACCTGACAGGGTGAGCGGTATGTGGTGCCTATCCATAAGAGTGGGCCCAAGGATGAGTCAGGAAACTATATAGTTGTACCTCACTTGTGGGTAAGCTCATGGAGACTATCCTCCAAGACAGATTGGTAACCTTTCAGAGGAGAATGGTCTTCAGGACAGCAGGCAGCATGGACGTGTCACTGCTAAATCCTGCTACACAAACTTAATAGGATTCTACGACTTGATGACAAGAGCCATGCGGCAGATGACCTGTATCTGGACTTCAGCAAGTCCTTTGATTCAGTGCTGCAATGGAGGCTTATTAGCAAATTCAGTCATATGGGGGTATAGTGGAAATTTGTGGAATGTGTAAGAAACTGGCTGAGGGAAAGGCAGCAGAGGGTTGTTGTAAGGGTTGACCTGTCATCACCAAGAGCAGTAACAAGCGCGGTTACACAGGGTTGTGTGCTGAGACAGTGCTGTTCTGCATCTTCATTATTGATGGTGCAGATATAGTGAGCAATTTGATTGACCTGTTTGCTAATGACACAAAGTTCGGAGCAGTGGTGGACAGCAATGAGGAGTGGATAGGACTGGCACCAGGATTTTAACCCGGAGAAGTGTAACGTTTTGTACATGGGAGCTGGAACCTTTCCACTACAGAGGAGGAGAAGAATAAAGGGGTGATAATAACAGGGCACATGAACCACTCAGCTCAATGCAGGAAAGCAGTTGCAAAGGACTACATCGTGCTGGGATGTATTGCCAGGGAAATCGCCACAAGGAGAAGGGAAGGTCATCCTGCCGCTGTACATGTCACTGGTCAGATGAAAACCTGTAGTACTGAGTGCAGTTCTGTAGTTCCCACTTAAAGAAATATGTCAGGTTGTTGGAGGTAGTACAGTACATAGACAGCAAAATGATCACGTGAATGGAGGATTTACCCTAGGAGAAAAGAATGAGGGTTCTCAACATGTACACACTGGAGGAGAAGAGGGACAGAGGGGATATGATCGAAAACTTCAAATATATGAGGGTCATTAACAAAGTCAGCAAAGGGGATACTTGTGTTAAAGGTGGGGAGAAACATTAGGGGACATAATGTGAAACTGGAGGGATGACAGTTCAGGTGGGAAATAAAGATGCACTACTTCACAGAAAAGGTGTTGGATGGCTGGAATGCATTTACAGAGGACGTGATGACACTAAAGACAGTGGCCTGTTTTAAGAATGGGTTGGAAATGGTTGCAGGAAAAGTCGTTATGGGAGGGGGAAGGGTAGCTGTAGAGTAACACACTGCTAGTTACACAAACTAGCAGACTCAATAAACCGCAATGACCTGTATCTGCTTGCATTTCCGTATGTTCATAACATAGTGCAAGTTATGTAACTGAAGCAATTATATCTCTGCAAAAACAAAGGTGTTTCCTATTACAATCTATTATCTGGGTAGGACACACTACAATATGAAAGGCTCTCCCTATAGATTTTGGAGGGAGATTTCTGTGGTGGAGGGAATTGACAACATAATACCATGGGCAACCAATAAGAAGTCAGATTACAGACATATGGCCACTAGCATAAGAAAAAAAATCACAGCATTATTACTGAAATAAAACACTGTACGCAATGTTAGGAGCTTAAATAAACGACAAACACAGTTATGGTGCTTTGCTAACGTTTTATTGAAAACAATACTTTCTGGCAGCTGAAATAGAGAAATACAAATAATGCCTCACACGACAGAAGATTTCAAGCAGGAGCCACTTGGTGCTGAAGGTGCCGTCACTAAAATGTTCCCCTGCACTGGTGGAACCAAAGTACTAGCATGTGTTGTGCATGGGAATGCATTTACCGCAACACTCAGTCTCAGACGTTGTGGTGATGACGACACTCGCTAGTCGTCCTTACCACAAAATGGAGGGTGAACAAGCAGGAGAGTATTTTAACATAAAATAATAGTTTTTAAAATGGTGATTTTTGCTGAAAATGCAGTCAGGGCTACATCAGAGGGTGAGGAACCCATGGCCAGGTTGCAGTAAGTAAAATTTATCTATAAACTATGAAAGACTTCCCCTTTAAAAATGATTTATTTTAGCTTCCGGTTGTGTCATGACCCGAATGGTGGTTTAGCCCCAATACTCCTCCACGCCAGGGCGATAACAAGGGACAATCGGTAGCCATCCATTGCAGATCGGGATCATCTGACATCAGATAGTACGCACTGAGTATGCTAGAGGATGGGGAAATCTAAAAAAAAAAAAAGAGTTTGGGATACCAGCACGTAACTCAGCAAGAACAACTGCACGGCCTGTCAGCCCGGCCATGTCCCGCTCCCCCATGCTTATGGCATCAGCTGATGAAGATGACTCAGGCTCAGATTCTAACTCTAATTCAGCGGCTACCTTTACAAATGCAGACGGGAACCACATGCTTAAAATTTTGCACCACTTAGATGCTAAAATCTCCGGGCGGAAAACTGACTTTAAAAAACTGGAAGCCCGTACTACAGAGGTGGAGGCCCTCTTAGACACCATCAGTACTGAGCATATGGCCTATGGGCACTCATTGGCATATCTCCACCTTAGAGAAAGAGAACAAACACTCAGAGCTGAAGATGCAGAGGCAAGAGCAAGGCATAATAACATATGAATCTCGGGTTTACCCGAAGGCATTGAGCAAGCTAACATGGCAGCTTATATAGATTCATGGCTTCACCAGGAGCTTGATTTGCCAGAAGATTTTAAGTTGGACATTGAATGAACTCATTGCTCGGTGACTCCCAAGCCCAAACCCGGAGCCCCCCCCCCCCATGCCATCTTAGTCAAATTTCTGAAGTACACTACGAAAGATAAAATCCTACAACAAGCCTGGAGCAAGAAAAAAACTCAACTTTGATGGCCAACATGTTTGCATTGATCAGGATTTCCCCCTACATATGATGATCAAGTGGAAAAAAGTATTAACTGTGGTCAAATCTCTCAGGGAAAAGGGACACAAAGCTTCCCTATGCTACCCAGCTAAATTGTGGCTTCAAGATGCTGAAGGGATCCAAGTGTTTGATACCCTGCTTCAAGCGACCCCTAAACTAAACATCCTTGGGGTCCCAGTTCCAGACACTACTGAAGAGCAAGCTGACCTGGAAATCGAGGCTAGATTGTGGCAGATAGCACCGGGAGGCAAGAGAGCTGGTAGAAGATGAGTGGATTCTCTTCTCCCTCTCCATGCAGACATTGCCAAGTGGCTGGTCCCAAAACACCTCAATAAATGAATCTGCCTTCTGCTGGGGAATGGTACTCCATTTGATGTTGGCCAGCCAGAAGGGTCAAGTCACTGGGGATTGGATTATTGGCTGGATTTTGCTACAGAATCTTCAGGAGTGGAACCGGACGGTAGGGAGTGGTTTCCAGGAGTTCACTTTCTGAGGGGTTTGCCTGGTCCTTTCCAGCCCTTCTCCTGGGCTCTTAAATCGTAGACCACAAGAACAGTTTGCAGATGGACTACACAGACTGCACTTATATTCCCTGGGACACAATCTGTTGGTGGTGGAACATGAGCAAGTACTTTTTATTTTCTAAACAGCCCACGCTATTTACTTTTTCTGTTTGAACTCTCGTGGACTCAGCATCCACTGGGAACTATGCCTGCTGTCTGGATTTGTATATTCTCAGATGAACACTCCATGCTTCTTACTCATAATTTCAAGACAAGCATTTCAGGACTCGGTGTGATGACTAATACAAAAGAAAGGTTTAAGGGCTTTTTCAGGGGGTTATACTTAAATACCAGGATGATTAACGCAAAGCACCTTGATTTTATTTTAAGAAGGATAGAGGGCGAATCAGCCTCTCTCTCCCCTGTTAATATTCAGCCCCATCGCAGAGCCAGGGCAAGGTTGCCATAAGGCATGTACAAATGTTCCCCACCATATTACAGGGTTTTATAATATTCTTTTAGGATGGCTTAACCATTTATTTTCTTTTAATGACACATATGTAGATATCGTCCTGGTGGGAGGCCTACTGCGGCTGCCCATTCCAACATTCCGGACAGGGGAGGAGGGTTAGAGACTGCAGTGGCTGAAGACTCTCTCTTGGCACAGCTAGTGCTTTACTCCGCTGTCCATGTATCCCAAGGAGCACTCCATACCCCCTTAGGGGGTGCCCAAACTCACATACAGGGCTCTGCGAACAGGGTGTGAGATTTCTTCACACCAGCCCCTATTAGGGGACCCAAGTTTGTCCCACATTTGGACTTTCTACATATTCTTAGATTACTCTGCAGTTTCAAGCAGGGAACTGTTCTTTTTTTGTAAAGGTTTTATCTATCGCTTTTTTCTCTTTTCAATGAAGCCTGGGATGGGTGGAGGGGGTGGGATGAGATGGGGAAGAGCAATACATAGCCTTTTCAATGGGTACCCTCAATATTTGCACCATCAATGTCAAAGGTATTAATAATGTAGTAAAAAGAACAAACATTTTGCAAGAATTACATACAGTTGGCTGTGACATTGGATGTTTACAAGAAACTAAGTTAACAAGGGGGAACATGAGAAATTGAGACATATGTGGGTGGGGGAGGTTCATGCTGACTCACATCCCACCTCTGCCAGGGCGGGGACAGCGATCCTCATCAGGGGGGCCTCCCGTTCTAAGTTATGGGGTGTCAGACAGAGAGCAATGGTTGCTGGGTGATACTATCAGGGGAATTTTAGAGGCACCCCCATGCACATTGTTTCCATGTATGTACCTACTCCTTCCTCGGGAGCATTCTTTAATTTCCCTATTTAACTGTCTCGATTCTCTTCCCCCTGCTACAATTGTGCATGCTGGGGGATTGGAATGCAGTTGAAAACTGTACTTTAGATAAGTCTCCTCCTCACAGAGGGGGCCCTACGGGCACGTCCAGACTTTTGAAAGCCCTAATAGAAGAAAGGGGGTTGGTGGACGTATGGAGGTGGCACAATCCGACTGCACAGGACTACACCTTCTATGCCCCAGCATCTCGGTCATATTCCAGAATAGATCGTATTTACACATTTAAGATGGGGTACCCATTTGTCTCAGGAGGTGGCCATTCACCCGGTCACCTTTTCCGATCACTCGATGGTGCAAGCATGAATACAATGGAGCCCTAGGTTGGGACAGGGTGGCTAGAGGTTTGATCCTGACACACTGGATGATGGGAATCTTGTACAAAAGATAAAAGATACAATATTACACTACACTAAGGAGAACAGGGAGACTGACTCAGCCCTGAAATTCTTTTGGGATGGCCTTAAAGCAGTTCTCAGAGGGACATATATTAGTTATTCAGCATTTCAGAATAAGCAACACAAAGCCAGAGTTGCAAAAAACTGGGAGGAAATCAAGAAATTAGAGGTGGAACACAAAGACTCAAGGGACCCGCAGGTGCCGTCTAGACTAAAGGCCACCAGGAAGGAGCATGGCCAGTTACTGACCTGCAGGGCTCTTAACTCTTTATGCCTTACTAATCAAAAGTACTGGGGGGGAAGAGAGCGGGCAGTCTACTAGCACTATGACTTAAAAAGCAGGAAGCAGAGAAATATATTACCAAGGTAAAATCTCAAGGAACTCCTGGGTTATGGGTAACTAAACCAGATGAAATAACAGGGGAATTTGCCAGTTATTATAAATCACTTTATGGGAGGGAGAGAGGAGCAAATCATGAATACCAGATCTTAGAGTTCCTGGACAGGGTGAAGCTTCCTGCTATGACAGAGGAAAGCTCTCGAATCCCATTTTACTGAAGAGGAGGTACTAGCAGTGATCAAAACTGTACCAACGGTCAAATCTCCTGGCCCTGATGGCTTTTCAGCTGAATTTTTCAAGCAGTTTGCTCAGAAGCTTGTGCCATTATTCACGAAAGTCTACAATGCTGTACATTACCAGGGGGTTGTGCCAGACTCGTGGAAGGAAGCCTCAATTTCCCTCATACCTAAACAAGGTAAGGACCTCGTCAAGTGTGGGAGCTACAGAGCAATATCCCTCCTAAATCAGGATGTTAAGATATTCACTAAATTGATTAGCACCAGACTACAGACCATCATCCCCTTCCTAATTCACCTGGACAAGACTGGATTCATACCAGGTAGACATATTCAAGACAGTATTCGCCTGCTCCTCAATGCCATCTCCACAGCAGATTCCCTCCCCCAAAATATCACCAACGCAGTCATAGCATTAGACACAGAAAAAGCCTTTGACAGGATTGATTGGCTCTTTCTACAACATACATTACAAAGATTAGGCTTTGGTACGAAATTTATGCAATGGATAGCTAATCTTTATAAACATCCAAAAGCCCAAGTAAGGGTTAATGGTGAGACCTCTGTTCCTTTTGCCATAGAGAGAGGAACTAGGCAGGGCTGCCCACCCTCTCCTCTCCTCTTTGCCATCAGTATGGAACCCTTGGCGGCATGGGTCAGGCAATCTGGGGACAATAAGGGGTTCAAAATGGGGGGAAGGAGTTGAGGATTTCGCTTTATGCAAATGATACACAACTTTATTTCTCAGATTTGGAAGGCTCTATTCCCCTCCTCAATACAGTGCTAGCACAGTTTGGAGCAGTCTCTGGTTTTAAGATTAATGAGATGAAGACTGAGGTGTTTCCCATCAGGGCTGATGTTTGGTCTTCCCTCCCTCAAATAGGTCAAATCAAATGGGCAAACGATTGTTTCAGATATCTAGGAGTGTATATTCCCAGGGACATTAAAAGATTATACAAGGTGAACTATCTCAAGCTGTTACAGGTAGTGCAAGAAGATCTACACAGGTGGAACCTCCTCCCACTGTCTCTCACAGGTAGAACTGAGAATATTTGCATGAATGTGCTGCCCAGATTTTTATTCCTTTTTGCTGTTATCCCTATGAAACTTCCTAATCTTTTTTGGAGAGGGCTAAAATCCTCTATCTCCCATTTCCTCTGGAGGAACCACCCACCCCGTATCAGATGGCATACCCTGCTCACAGCAAAGGCCTCAGGAGGGCTAGGCCTCCCAGATTTTAGGACATATTATTGGGCAGCTCAATTGGGTGCCCTGGCAAAGTTCTGGGTACAGGAGGATCCCCCTCTATGGACTGAATTAGAAAGACTTCTGATTCTGGTGGTAAAAGTGAGAGATCTTCCACTTATGGTTAGAGAAGGGCTCTCCAAACTCACATTTAACAATCCATGGACACACTCTGGATGGACATATGTAAAAAACTCCAAATATCAAATACATTAAACCCTTCTACACCACTTAGGGCATGTTTGGCATTTCCCCCACTCCAACTGGATGCAGGGTTCACTAGATTGTATCAGGAAAAAGAAAAAGGCCTTTAATCATTATAAGAAACATCCTACCAATGAAGCCTGGTCTAAGTTCAAGCACCTAGCCAAAATGACTAAAAACATGATAAAACAAGCAAAAAAGAGCTTGGAATTAAAACTGGCATCAGATTGCAAAGATAACAAGAAACAGTTTTATAATTATATTGGCTCTCTTAAAGGAGCCAAGACAGGTGTGGGACCACTCCTTATACAGAATGAGTTAATAACGGATAATAAGGAGATGGCAAATGAATTTAATAAATATTTCCTTAGTATCTTTAAAGATAAAGAGTTCAGTAATATGAATAACTTATCCACAGAAGAACCAATGATTGCCTTTACGAATGAGGATATCATTAAAGTTATAAATAACACTAAATCTACTTGCTCTGCCAGTTATGATGGCTTTCCCTCCATCTTTATTAAACAAATAAGCATAGAACTAGCTGGCATTCTAACTTTACTATTTAATACATCGTTAAAAGAAGAAATAGTTGTAGAAGACTGGAAATTAGCCAACATTACCCCAATTCATAAAAAAGGCGCTAAAAATAATGTCAGTAATTATAGACCAATTAGTCTAACCTCCTGTATTGGTAAATTTATGAAAATATTACTTCAGCATAGAATTCTTCAACATCTTCAAAATACTTGAATCCTTGATGTTACTCAACATGGGTTTACCAAGGGAAGATCTTGTATAAGAAATTTAGTAAACTTCTTTGAGCCAGTAAGTAAAGCTTTAGAGGAAGGTCTACTGGTGGATGTTATCTATCTGGACTATGAAAAGGCCTTTGATACAGTTTCACATAAGTTATTGTTTGAACAACTTAAAAAACTATTAATTCACCTGCTGATCACACAACGGATACACTCATGGTTAGACAACAGACAACAAAGGGTGGTTTTGAGAGGACGTAAATCCGAGTGGGATTTAGTTAGCAGTGGAGTGCCACAGAGGTCAGTACTGGGACCTATATTATTTAATATTATGATCTCAGATATGCAAGTAACAAACAGTAGTTGGGTACAAAAATATGCAGATGACAGTAAACTTGGAGCCATCGTAAACGATGTTAGATCTGTTGATGTACTTCAGAATAATTAAAATAACTTATATTGTTGGGCTACAGATCATAAATTAAACTTTAACATTACAAAATGTAAAGTAATGCATCTTGGAAGGAATAACCTATCAGCAAATTATTTCATAAACAATATTCGACTTGAAGTGACCACCTCGGAAAAAGACTTAGGTATGACTATCACAAATAACTTAAAATTTGATCATCATATAAATGTCACTGCAAAACAATGTAATGGAATACTAAGATGCATACTGAAGAATATAAAAAGTCGAGAATCTGAGGCCCTAGTACCACTGTATACATCGTTTTTTTGCTCACCTGTCACAATTAGAGACTCAAAAACTTATGAATCAATATAGCGTATGTAACCCCCAACCCCTGCCTTTTTGCCCAAATGACAGGTGGCATGCTGTTGAAGCTGACAGCAGTACCTGGTGGGGACTGGGTTCGGGGAGGATAAGGTTACTCGGCACAGGGGGCCTAGGTTTGGCTACTCTGCACAGGGGCAGCCAAATAAATCCGAACACAGGAAGCAATAACTGTAATGTCCAAAACCAGGAATGGGATTCTACAGTGTGGCTTTTATTCACATCCAAACTAAACAAACAAAGCATTGACAGACCCCCATTGGGCTACATTCCTGGTAATGCAGATTAGAGACAACAGAACACTTCTTCACATTTCCAGCCCTCAGGCTCTAAACCCACCAGACACACAGCCCGGACTTGTACGCAGCTTTGGGTACACAGCCAGACTTGTACATTGGCCCAGCTCCCCCGCTGGCCCCTTGATCCGCAGTCCATTATGGTAGATATTAGCTGATATTTCATAACTTGGAAGGAAATGGCACCCTGTCGCACCCCTCTCACAGCCCCAAGGGGGCACCCCACTCTCACCGAAACCAGGCTTTCTTCTTTCTCTCATCTGATTCTTGCTTTCTCTTTGCTTATTCACTCTATACTGCAGCTACTATCTTTCTTGTTGCCTTCTTAGTACATCCACTTGGTGTGGCTCAAAGTACAGACAATTCCTCTTTTTTTTTTTTTTTTTAAAATTGATATTGGCATTACCATCAAAGGAAACTACCACACTGGATACAAGTACCATCACAGGCTTTTGGTTTGATGATATTACAGTATATGGTATTTGCAGTGGGGCTTGATGTCATCCCTCCTCTTTTTTAGGTGTGAGGCCCTTTTGGCCAGGTCAAATGAAATTATATTCTTTACAACCTGTGAATATGCAGTTGTACATCGAAACCCAATGTGAATTTTACTTTACACACTGGAACATTGTCTAAAGATAAGGATACAATGTGTGATGGTGATCTGGTCCACATATATGGAGGCTGTACCTTTTAGTTTTCTGTCAAATGAAAAACTTTAATAGACTATTATTCCCCCCCCCAAAAAAAAAAAAACATTTATTTTTAGTGGAGCAAAGTTTTATTCTTATCCTGAGATATGATTTGCTGGGATTCATCTGCAAAGAATATACCGAAGGGAGTGAAGTTGAGATCTGCTAACTACTACTGAAACATAGAGGCACATACAAGAATATTCAGTAAAGGAGAACCGTTTTGCATCTTGGAGAAAATGGACACACTGAAGTCTCTTTTTGAAAACATCTCTAGGTATTTAAACTGGTTCAGCACTAAACAGTCCTAAACTGAGAAGTAAAAGAAGCTGATTATAAAATTTAACATCAGTAGCAGAAGTATATACAAAGAACATCATAAAGACTTTAAGAAGAAGAGTATACGAAGAAGTAGAAATGAGTGTCTGGTGTAAACCTCTGGAGGTTTAAAACAAATCACTGATTGTTTTTGTATTGAGATACTGAGAGTGTTTATATTACTATTTCCATATTGCACATCATTGTATAGACTCTCTTGGGAAAATGAATACCATATTATCCAACAAGAAATTAAATGCAAACATAATTAATTATAAAAATAAAAAAGGGGTGGACCCAAAGGGAAAAGGGGAAAAAAGAAAAAAACTCAAAAGCAGGAAAGAAAATTACTAGTTGCATTTTGGTACCAGGGAGTCAAATTAATTTGGTGGGTAAGAAGGAGGTGCTTAGGATACAGTGCTCCTCACTTCCCCCACTAAGTTCCTGCCCTATTAAGTTAATTTCAGAAAACAAATCCCAAGAAGTAGAGGAGGAGCATCCATTAATGAAAACTATCAGAGATCTTGAAAATTTAGAAAACAGGTCTATATAAGTTACTCAGACAGTAAAGGAGAAAACTGGAGGAGGAAGCAAAATAAGGAAAAAAGACCAAAGTAATAGTATAAGTTGGAACCAAGAATAAAAGGGAAAGAGTTAAAGGAAAAGGACACGGAGGTGGTGTTGGTTTACCCAGAAAAAAACCAAAACACATAATGAAAAGTCAAAGAAACAGGGCTCACAAAAAGAAATAGGTCATTCTATAAGGAAACCAGGCTCAAAAGAAGGAAAGGTATATATGGACAAATCACATCAATGCCCAAGTACCTCATTTTGAGGGGAATTTTGAAGCATTTTTAACACCATACACCCGTAGACCAAAATTAGATCTGCCATCACAATACCCCCCGGTATCCCACATATAATAAAAAATAGTTCAAACAACAGAAAAAGGTGATAAAAAAGGGGGGCAAAATGGAGATGTAGCAACAGAGGACTCCATAAGTTGTTTACTTAGAGAGATTAGGGATGGAATTTCATTAAACAGTGAGCTTTTGATAAATTTCACATAATTACTTAGTGCATGTTTGGCATAGAAGAGAGAAAATATACAGTTACAAGTGAAAAAGGAAAAATATATAAACAAAATATAGGAATGGGAGAAAATACAAAAAATGACAGAAGAGATTGGAAAAAGAGAAGTAAGGGAGACAGAGAGACTGATAAAGGAGCTACATTCAAACAAACAAAAGCTAATGCAAAATAAAAACAAAGGAAAATCAAATACAGCATCAGAAATCAAAAATATATGACTAAGAAAAATGAAAGTGAAGGAAAGGATAAGAGGGATCTTCTGGAGAAAATATTAGGGACAGAGGAAGATGGAAAGATCAAGACGTATAGAACTGTAGAAGAAATCTCTAAATATTGACACCGATATTCATGAAATGCAAGAAGGCAACAGGAATACGAAATGTAAAAGCAAGGAAAAAAATACAATTAGGCATGCAAGGTAAAGAAATACAAGATATGGAGAAACTAATTGCAAATGAGGAGATATTACCAACTATTTTCCTAAAGAGTATTCCGAAATCAAAGAATGGGAACAATATGACACTTAAATTAGTATACAACATATGCAAAGGGGTCATGGGAAATAAGTTTTCATGGAGCGATATTGGCTCAATGTATAGATATCAGGGTGGTAAAGAAAAAGGATGGATCAAAAACAAAAGTATCAGACAAAAACTGATAGAAGCAAAAGAACAATTCTCAGAAATAGGTATTAAAGCAGAAAAAAACAATTATCATAGCTGAGGAGACAAGTCAAGGGACAGAAGCAGTAGAAATGGAGAAAAAAAAAGAGATTGAAACTCCAGACAACCAACTAAGCATACTGGAAAAATACAACAGAGATTCTCAGATTATATGAAACCAATAGAGAAAGAACATTCACTGTTGGTGGAAGATGGGATTCTAGCAAATGAACACAGAAAAATTATTAGAGGCCGCCTACAGAAGGGACCAAGAATAAACAATAGTATGATCTTAGAAAGCTCAGAAATTACAGTCCAATACTCTGATGTATCTGGTTCAAATTTAAGCAAGGAGAACAGCCTAATTAATTTGGAAAATAACCAACACTGCATTCTAAGTGAAACAAATGAGGAGTATTGACTCATGGAAAGGAAAAAGGGTCATATTTGTCAAAATATAAGTATGCTTACTTGGAACATAGCTGGGGTATCTGGGAAATTAAAGGATAACAGGTCTGTGAAATTTATGTCAAAGATTTCATATAATAATGCTTCAAGAAACGTGGTCTTGTTCTAAGGATGATTGCTACTTGGAAGGTTTTCAAAGCTGGCATATTCCAGCAAAACAGACATGCAAATATGGAAGAGCTTCGGGGGTGGGGGGTATGTACTCTTTTAAAAATACACTCTGACCTAACAGCCAAGTGTGTATGGAATGATGATGTATATTATATGCTAGCAACAGAGTTATCATATAGAAATAAAGTGAAATGTCTTGTGATCAATGTTTATTTTCCTCCAGATACTGTGGGCACTCCCATTGTGGGATGCATAAATACTTTTAAAAAGCTGATTCAACATTTACAAATTACTTACCCAGGGGAAATGATATTAGTTGGGGGAGACAGTAATGCTTGCGTTGGAACTTGAAGATCCTAGCAATAACTGGAACCTAGATGATATCTTTCAAATTCCAATTAGAAATTCTATGGGTAAAAAAATTAATAGAAAAGGAGAGGGTTTACTAGATACATCGAACAGTTTAAATTTGAGCATCATAAATGGGAGATGCCATGGGGACAAAGATGGCAAGCCCAAATATGTGTACTAACAAGGAGGCAGTGTGCTTGACTACATTATGATAGATGTATTTTCTTACAAGCATGTAATTTAACTTGAATTACTAAATAATTGGGACAGTGAGCATTGTCCAGTAAAAGTGACTTTAAAAACTATGATGGGGTGTTTATAGACTATGAGGCCCAAAGAAAGTTTACAGATAATATGTTAATATAAAATAGCAAAAAAATTTAAATGGTCCAAAATAAATGCTGAACAGATCTATTTTTTTTACATTTTATACTTATAAGAGATGTATCGAGTCAAAGAAATGAGTATGGAAGCGCTTAATACAAATTTAGAAGTCGTAAGCACAATTCAACAAACACATATACTAGTCTCCCAATACTAACAAACTGAACAATATGTAGTGGAAGAATTAGAAAAAAAAATCAGGTGGGAAAGAAATATCAGAACAAATACAAGGCAAAATGGTTTGATGAGGAATGGTTCAAGAAAAGGAAATTAATACAACAGAGAGGCAACAGAATAGTAAAGCATAATAGGGTGGGGGATCGGATAGCTCTAAGAAATCTGAAAAAACGAATACAGAGATACAATAACATCTAAGCAAAAAAATATAATGATAATTTATGGTGATCCCTTCAAGCATCTATTGAACAAAAATACAGCTGCTCTTTCTGGAATTTAGTGGCACATGGCACAAACAGAGATAGATATAATATTGTATCGGTTATCTCCCCAGAGATATGGAAAATTAATTTCCAAAAGATATTCAATAAAACAGAGATTCCTGAAAGTACATCTAGTAGCTCAAGGTATATAACAGAACCTCAAATGCGTAAGTTAAAAGAAAGCTGGTTACAGATAACCAAAGAAGAGATTGTGCAAGCAATTGTAGAACAGAAAAGAAATAAAGCCTCAGGCATTGATAGGATCAGAACAGAACTGTGCCATGCAGTCCCTGGATGGTGGGCAGATTTATTACTGCAACTTTTTGAAAATATTATAAGATATAAAATAATACCAGAAAATTGGAAAGTAGGAGTCATAGTCCCATTGCATAAAAAAGCTCAGTAATGTTGCCAGAGAATTATCAGCCTATAACTTTATTAAATATAAATCTCAAAATCTTTTCACGACTAATTTTAAGTAGAGTTAAATACTGGATGGAAGACAATAAGATACTGTCAATGTATCAAGCAGGTTTCTGTAAAGGCCATTCAACAATTGATCAGATTTTTATTCTAAAATATATTATAGATAAATATACACAGATTAAAAAAAGGAAAATATATATGGTATTTCTGGATATTAAATCAGACTCTGTGAATCGTGACACACTATGGGAAATCTTGGAAACGAATGGGACGGAGGGGCATCTATTCTCTATTATAAAACTATTATAAAAGGATACTAAACTTATCAGATATGGTAAGGACGGAGCAATGACTGATGCAATGAATGTAAGAAATGGAGTAAAGCAAGGTTGTTTACTAGCACCCAGCCTCTTTAATTTATATATGGATGAAACAGTACAAAATTTAGAGGCAGTGGATTCTTTTCCACCGAAAGTAAATGAGATCTCAATTTAAGCTATTACTATATGCAGATGATGCAGTTTTGATATCATAAACTCCACTGGGATTGAAAAGAGCGATAACAACAATCGAAACACTAGCCGGCCTGGTGGCATTGAGGGTTGAGGCGCTAGATGCCATACCTCGCCAGCGACCCGGATTTGGGAGCGAGCTCAGGCCATCAATGGTCAGCGGGGGAGGAGAGGATGGAGCATCTGGAGGACTGCTCTCCTCTCCTGGGGGTGGGCGGATGACTCCCCGGCATAAGCATCTCCCAGCAGTGGCTGGGAGCACAACAGCCAGTGGGATCATGCTGGTACACGGAGGTGCCTTGGCGGACATCCACGGGAAGGGTGCGGGAACGTGCCCAGTCACACTGGACGTCATTGCACATCCAGGCTCCTAAGGGGAATGCTCATGAATACATAGCCGTTGGCTCGGGGGTAGACGTCGCCTGCCCCCGCTTCAACACTGGACCCAGCCCACTGGGACCTTGCCTCGCTAGTCACCTCTGCCCGAGGAGCACCGGAAGAAAGTGCTGAGGAGCAGAAGGTGGCCCCACTCTAGAAACATAGACTTTGACGGCAGATAAGGACCGCTTGGCCCATCTAGTCTGCCCATTTCCCTACCTACAGGATAGGCCGCAGATCCTAGTTAACCAACAGCCTATTTCTTCCTACCCCCCCACAAGAATTGCCTTATGTTTGTCCCATGCATTCTTGAATTCTCCCAAAGTTTTAGACCCCACAACCTCCTCAGGAAGGCTGTTCCATGCATCCACTACCCTCTCTGTGAAATAATACTTCCTCACATTGCCTCTGAACCGCCCCCCTTCTATCTTTAAATTATGTCCCCATGTTCTTGCAAGTCTCTTTTTCTGAAAGATGCTACCCTCTTGGACTTTGTTGATTCCACTGAGGTACTTAAAAGTTTCTATCATGTCCCCCCTCTCCCTTCTTTCCTCAAGGGTATACATATTAAGCTCCTTTAGTCTCTCCTCATACGGCTTCTCTTGCAGATCCTGCACCATTTTAGTTGCCCTCCTCTGGACTGCCTCTATCCTGTCTATGTCCTTACGGAGATGGGGTCTCCAGAACTGGACGCAGTACTCCAGATGGGGTCTCACCAACTGTCTGTACAGAGGGATAACAACTTCCTGTTTTCTGCTGCTGATGCCTCTCCCTATACATCCCAGTATACCCCAGCCCTCCCTACTGCCTTCTCACATTGCTTGCTAACCTTAAGGTCATCTGATATGATTACCCCCAGGTCCCTTTCCTTTTTGTTGTTGTTACTACCTCCCCACCCATTGTGTATTCTTCCCCTGGGTTCTTGTTTCCCAGGTGCATTATCTTGCACTTCTTTGCATTGAATCCTAGCTGCCATACTTCTGACCATTCCTCCAACCTTGCCAAGTCCCTTTTCATCCTTTCCATGCCTCCTTGTGTATCAACCCTGTTGCAGATCTTTGTGTCATCTGCAAAAGGCATACTTTTCCTTCCAGTCCCTCTGCAATGTCACTGATGAAGACATTAAAAAGGACTGGACCCAATACTGAACCCTGCGGTACCCCACTAGTAACCCCTCTTTCTTCAGAGTGGACTCCATTTACAATCACCCTCTGTGTACTGTTGTGCAGCTAATGTTTTGCCCAGGCTACCACCCTGGGACCCACTCCCAGGCTGGTTAATTTGACTATTAATCTTTTGTGTGGGACTGTGTCAAATGCCTTGCTAAAGTTTAGGTAGGCCATGTCCACAGCCTGGTCTACTACTTTGATCACCCAGTCAAAGAAATCTATTAGATTCGTCTGACATGACCTTCCCGCTGTGAACCCATGCTGCCTTGGGTCCTGTGCCCCCTGACCTCTAGGTACTCAACTATTCTTTCCTTCAAAGTGATTCCATCACTTTCCCTACCACAGAGGTCAGACTGACAGGTCTGTAGTTTCTTGCCTCTGTCTTGGTCCCACTTTGTGAAGAGATCACATCCGCCTTCCTCCAGTCCTCGGGTACCACACCATCCTCCCATGATTTATTAAAAGAGTAGCCAGTGGTTTCACTAGTTCCTTCCTTAATTCTTTTAGAATTCTGGGGTGAATTCCATCAGGACCCATTGCTTTGTCCACCTTCAGTTTTAGGAGTTCTTGCAGAACCCTTTCTTCTGTGAAAGGACTGGGATCGACCCCCCTAGGGGGTAGATTCTGGGGGAACTGCTCCACGGGTGTGTCGAGCGTGAATGAGAGACTGAGGTGCAGCTGGGAAGATCTCAGATAGGAGGGGAACAGGCAGGTCGACTGAAGGGGCCACAGCCAATGATGATGGGAGGGAAAAATAATTAGAAAAAATCCCCCCCAAAAAAATGGAAACATTTAAGAAATTGGATATGTCCTTAAATTTGGACAAAACAAAAATAGTGGTATTTGGAAAGAAGAAGCAGAACCTCTCAGAATGGAAAGTAAATGGAGTTAACATTGGTGAAGTTAGCGATTTTCAATATCTGAGGGTAATATTCAGTAATAATCTAAAGTGAAACAAACAAATAGAAAAGATGAAGGAACATGCCAATAAAATGTTAAATGGCATAAATCATTTTGCACATTCTATGGCGAAAAAATCATATATTGCACAATTCCATTGTCTGGCAGCTAAAGTAAATGCTCAACTTTTATACGGGGCAGAAATATGGGGCCTATTTCATAACTTTAAAGATGTAGAAGTAATACAAAATCAATATTTGAAAAGTTTGTTGGGAGTCCCTAAAGCAGCATCTAATGCAGCGGTACGTGCTGAAACTGGCACAATTTCACTTTATGTGGCAGTAATGAAAAAGTGTATCTCTTATTGGAGAAAAATAAGCCTTGCCCCTACAGATAGTATAATACGCAACTGTTGGGCTGAAGTTGTCTTAAAAAAGGAGTATAGCACCTTAACATAGTTTGGGAAATTAAAGCATGAACTGAATCAGTGTGGAATGCAATATAACTACATTTTAGGAAGTGCAATAAACCCAGATAGCTTCATGATAGAAGCAACACAAAGGGTTCTGGATAAGGCAAAAGGACATGGCAAGCATGGGGACACCTGGAATTGTAGCACTTTAATCAAAAATAGCTTTAATGTTGAAAAATACTTATTAATATGTGATAACCTTAAACATAGAAAAGCTTTAATGTGGCTAAGATTTGGAATTTATGCAAAGTGGGGGAACATGGAGTATGCAAGAAACATAAGACAGACATGTTTAAGGTGTAATAATGCACTAATGAGCGTTGCACACCTGACTTTGGAATGTTCAACATTTATGGAAGAGAGGAAGACATTAATCTTTGCCATTTTTAAAAATGTGTTTGGTTTGGGAAAATATAATCAGTTGAAAATAATTTTTAACTCAGAAGTCCCTGCCCCACAAAGCAGAAGGATCCGCCACCGCCAGAGACACTAGCCCAGCAGACCCCCGGAGAAACGACGGTCGCGAGGGCTCGCCACAGCCCTCCTGCACAGAGCAGAAGGATCCACCGCCGCCAGAGACACTAGCCCAGGTACAGTCAGTATGACTGCTGCAGTTTCCAGCACAGCCCAGCAGACTGCTGCTGCCTGTGTAATTGAAGCCTGCTCCTTTGCTGCCTTTTAACATTTGAATCTGCTCCGTGGCGCATTTCATTACTCGAACTGAAACTCTTGATTAAGATTTCCACTTGGCGCCTTTTACTTTGAATTGGAGCTTTTTCTATCGGCGTATAAGTGGAGATAGCCTGCATTTGTAACAAAATTGTGAACCTTGCTAATGTATTCTGATCTTTTTGGCGGACTCCTTAATGTTACTCCCCTTTCATTTCAAAAGTTTAAAAGTTTATTTCTGCAATGTTCCCCCTGATTAAGACTGCCAGTTGCAGCTCAGCAGCAAGTGGTAACTTTAAATTTTGAACTGAAACTATTTGCAACCCAGCCCTGCTTTAGCTTGCCTGCTGTTTCCCTAACTCGCAGTCCACCCAGCTCACCTTTATTTGTGGGTGTTGACTTTATTTAATGCTCTGCCCAGGTTTAGCTGTATGTGCTTGGACTTTAACTCCTGCCCCTGGTTTGTAGACTCCTGGAACAGCGTTCCTTTGTGCAGCTGCGATCCCTCCCCTATCGCAACACAGCGTGACCACTTTCTTTTGTTCTGTGCTCCCTCCTCCCCCCACCCCCCTACCTTAACTACTGTTTTTCTGTCCTTCCACAGCAGACCCCCGGAGAAACAGAGGTCGCGAGGGCTCGCCCCAGCCCTCCCCCACAGAGCAGAAGGATCCACCGACACCAGAGACACTAGCCCAGGTACAGTCAGTGCGACCGCTGCAGTTTCCAGCACAGCCCAGCAGACTGCTGCTGCCTGTGTAATTAAAGCCTGCTCCTTTGGCGCCTTTTAACATTTGAATCTGCTCCGTGGTGCATTTCATTACCTGAACTGAAACTCTTGATTAAGATTTCCACTTGGCGCCTTTTACTTTGAATTGGAGCTTTTTCTATCGGCGTAGAAGCTCTAGCCCCGCCGAATGCTGTGCGTTCGGTTCCCCACTGCCCCCACCACCACCCTTGGTCGGCTCTCCCTTAAGTAGGCTGCTGGAGGTCACGTGAGGTTGAAAATAACCCATCAGCCCTGTTTCCCATTTGCAGGTTATTTTCTCTCACCATTAGCGGCCGCCCTTTCAGCCTAGCTTATTCTACTCCCACTAATCTGCCTTCCTGCTAGCAACTCTGTAGTTTCTCAATCATTATTAGCTTCACCTACCACTCTGTGTTATAGCTTACTGCACCTTGTGCTGTCACCGGGGGGTGGTTAGTACGACCAAGCAGCTGGCACACTTTTCTGGTCTTCCTTCCTATTGCAATTTCTGGCCTTTTCTTTGCTCCCTGTTCTCCTGTAGTTCTCGTCCCCTGGCAGTTCTTTTTTCCCTGCTGACATCATGACAGTCCCCCCAGCCCCCCCCGGACCCTCCAGGGGCACGGCCAACCTACTTAGTCAGCAAGCCACCTTGCCCTCTCTCAAGTCCCCCCCCGCATGGCTCTCCTCTAAAGGGCTAAAAATTGCCTATCTGAACGTGCGTAGCCTCTTACACAACCTAGCAGAGCTTACTGCCTGGGTCGCCCACTACAAGCCGGATATCATGGGTATCTCGGAAACTTGGCTGAAGCCTCATATTCCTGATGCAATGTGTGCCCTCCCGGGCTACTGCCACATCAGACAAGATAGGGAGGGGAATAAGCGAGGTGGTGGGGTGCTCCTGTATTATAAGGTGCACCTAAACGTGTCTACCATCGATCACTCACCACCTCCCCAGCATGTGAGTTCTTGTACGCCCTTCTTCTGCTAGGTCACACAAAGAAAATACACCTGATCTGTACCTACAACCCTCCTAAGGGCGGTCTGCTAGGACTCTCCTCACTTCTCGACTGCATTAGTGATAAAGTGGGCCCCAATGAAATCCTAGTTATAGGTGATTTCAACCTTAACTGGATGGGATCCAATTGCAAACAATATGAGCCTCTGCTCTCGGGCCTTGCCCTTAGCCAAATTATCACTGAACCCACAAGGCTCTCCTCCCAGGAGGACAAAGGGTCCCTTATCGACTGGATCTTGTCCAACAGACCTGACAGGATCACATCCTCAGGAATTCTCCCAGATGTCATCTCCGACCACTCGCCTATCTATTGCATATGGGGCATCTCACAGCCTAAAATCCCCAGTAAAGTGATCCAGATGAGGGATTACTCTAAATTTAACATACATGACTTCCTTTTCGAAATCCTACTAGTTGACCAGTCAGGGGTTACTGCCACTAATGACCCGGCACGAGCTCTGGACTTATTCTTAACAGAGTTTGTCCCCATGCAGAACAAACATGACCCCCTTACTAGAAGGAGAGTGAGGGACCCCATCACCAAATGGCTTCACGGGGGCCTATTCTCCCTTATGGGAGGATGGTGTGGTACCCGAGGACTGGAGGAAGGTGGATGTGATTCCCCTTCACAAAAGTGGGACCAAGACAGAGGCAGGAAACTACAGACCTGCCAGTCTGACCTCTGTGGTAGGGAAAGTGATGGAGTCACTTCTGAAGGAAAGAATAGTTGAGTACCTAGAGGCCAGTGGAGCACAGGACCCAAGGCAGCATGGATTCACAGCGGGAAGGTCATGTCAGACGAATCTAATAGATTTCTTTGACTGGGTGACCAAAGTAGTAGACCAGGGAGGGGCTGTGGACATGGCCTACCTAGACTTTAGCAAGGCATTTGACACAGTTCTACACAAAGATTAATAGTCAAATTAACCAGCTTGGGAGTGGGTCCCAGGTGGTAGCCTGGTAAAACATTGGCTGCACAACAGGACACAGAAGGTAATTGTAAATGGAGTCCACTCTGAAGAAAGAGAGGTTACTAGTGGGTACCGAGGGTTCAGTATTGGTCCAGTCCTTTTAATGTCTTCATCAGTGACATTGCAGAGGACTGGAAGGAAAAGTATGCCTTTTGCAGATGACACAAAGATCTGCAACAGGGTTGATACACAAGGAGGCGTGGAAAGGATGAAAGGGACTTGGTGAGGTTGGAGGAATGGTCAGAAGTATGGCAGCTAGATTCAATGCAAAGAAGTGCAAATAATGCACCTGGGAAACAAGAACCCAGGGAAGAATACACAATGGGTGGGGAGGTAGTAACAACAACGAAAAGGAAAGGGACCTGGGGTAATCATATCAGATGACCTTAAGGTTAGCAAGCAATGTGAGAAGGCAGTAGGGAGGGCTGGGGTATACTGGGATGTATAGGAGAGGCATCAGCAGCAGAAAACAGGAAGTTGTTATCCCTCTGTACAGACAGTTGGTGAGACCCCATCTGGAGTACTGTGTCCAGTTCTGGAGACCCCATCTCCATAAGGACATAGACAGGATAGAGGTAGTCCAGAGGAGGGCAACTAAAATGGTGCAGGGTCTGCAAGAGAAGCCGTATGAGGAGAGACTAAAGGAGCTTAATATGTATACCCTTGAGGAAAGAAGGGAGAGGGGGGACATGATAGAAACTTTTAAGTACTTCAGTGGAATCAACAAAGTCCAAGAGGGTAGCATCTTGCAGAAAAAGAGACTTGCAAGAACAAGGGACACAATTTAAAGATAGAAGGAGGGCGGTTCAGGGCAATGTGAGGAAGTATTATTTCACAGAGAGGGTAGTGGATGCATGGAACAGCCCCTGAGGAGGTTATGGGGTCTAAAACTGTGGGAGAATTCAAGAATGCATGGGACAGACATAAGGCAATTCTTGTGGGGGGTAGGAAGAAATAGGCTGTTGGTTAACTAGGATCTACAGCCTATCCTGTAGGTAGGGAAATGGGCAGACTAGATGGGCCAAGCGGTCCTTATCTGCCGTCAAAGTCTATGTTATGAAGCTCGGGGACAAATGCTGGGAGACCTACAAGGCCTCCCAAAGCAATAACGACCTCTTAGCATACAGGCACCTCAGAAACTCCTGTAAAAAAGCCATCCGCTCAGCAAAAAGCGAGTTCTGCCAATCTGCCCTGCTTTCCTCTGCCAGCAACCCGAGGAGTTTCTGGTAGAATATCAAAAAAGGTGGTTGGTGGGTCCGACAGAGTGCAGGTCACTGACTTGTTCATTGGCGGGGTCAGCTGCAATAACCCACATACTATTTCAAACGCCTTTAATTCCATGTTTTCTGAACTGTCTGCCCCCCTTCCCTGTCCTCTGCCCCCAAGTCCCCAGGCACCACTCCCATTTGGACTCACCTCCCGACCCCCCTTCTACCTACAACAGGTGTCAGTAAAAGAGACCCAGAAGCTGCTCACCGGCCTCTCCCCTTATAGCGGGGCAGGGCACGATAGCCTCAAACCGAAACTGCTCAGGCTAGGGGCCCACCTCCTTGCCAGGCCTGTCACGCACATCTTCAATACCTCCCTTAATTCTGGGATCATCCCAGACATATGGAAAGTGGCCAAGGTCGTCCCTGTCTTAAAACAAGGTAACCCCAAAGATCCCCTGAACTATTGACCCATCGCCATTCTGTCTGCTACCTCCAAGATTCTAGAAAAAGTTGTTGCCTCTCAGCTATCCCAGTATATCCAGAACTACAACCTCCTCTCTCCTGCACAACACAGCTTTAGGAAAGGGCACAGCATGTCTACCGCCTTTGCTGTAGTCACCTCGTTGATCAGGACTGCTGCTGACCAAGGCAATCTTACCGGGAGCTATCTTTGTGGATGTCTCCAAAGCCTTTGATAGGGTCAATCACTCCCTCCTCAGCTCCACTCTGCTATCCCTTGGGTTCTCCCCCCTGCCCATGCTTGGTTCCTAAACTACTTCTCTAGCAGACAGCAGTACACCAACTTTAATCGGACCCTCTCCAACCCCTCATCAGTCCTCTGCGGGGTCTCTCAGGGATCCGTCCTTGGTCCTACCTTATTCTCACTTTTCATTAACGAACTGTCATCCATCACTGCCCATGGACATACCACCCTGTATGCGGATGACCTTGTCATCCTGGCCAGTGCCCAGGACATCACCACAATAAACTCCCAACTAAATTCTGACTTCAAGTGCATCCAAACCTGGCTAGTGGACCACAGGATTACCATCAATCTCAAGAAAACCCAAGCCATGCTTTTTGGTTCCCTGAACAAAACAAAATCCTACCCTGCTCCCCTACAAATCTATGGGGCCAATGGCTCTCCCCTGCAGACGGTGGCTGCTGTCAAGTATCTGGGCATCACCCTGGACCCGCAGCTGGATCTTACCCTACACATTCAGAACGTTTGCAAGGCAACTAATGGTAAGCTTGGTCTAGCTTACAAAGCCAAAAACTGCCTGACTCCGGCTGCTCGTAAGGCCCTAGCCAGGGGGGGTCCTCCTCCCTACACTCTGCTATGGGCTTGTTATCTTTGCCCCAGTACCTAAATCCAGCCTCTTGAAATGGGATATGGCCTATAACAATATCTGCCACTTTGCGCCCCTCCTCTCACGCACCGCTGTGATCTCTACACGCGTCTGGAGTGACTCCCTCCGGAGAAGCATCGCACCTTCGTACTTGGAAACTTCATCGACAACATCATCAGATCGGCCACCCCTTCTGCCCTCACCCTTCCCCTCAAACTTGGCACCCCATCCTACCACCTAAGATCAAGGGCGACGCTGGACTGCTTGGTCCCTAGAACCCGCACCCTTGCAGGTGATCGGGCCTTCGCCACCTATGCTCCAAAAATGTGGAACTCGCTCCCTGCCCTAACTTGGTCCTCCTCCTCCCATCCCAGCTTTAAAGCCTCCCTTTGGAACTTCCTAAAATTATCCTCCATATGTCCCTGCACCTCGTAGCACACTAGCGCCTGGTATGCCGGGGGCTTCAGCACTCATTGCACTTATCCTCCTGTAACTGGTCGAGTAACTAGTACTTGACAACCTTGCACTGGGCCCACTCCCTGTCCTCCTGCCCTATGAGTTCACCTGGCCCTCTAGTCTCTTCCCCCTTGTTTTCTTTTTTCTCCAGTGTACCCGCCTAGTGCCCCTCCCCCTGCTGGCACTTATTTCTTTAGCCCTGTTTACACTGATCGAACCTATTTTGCTGTTCACTACCTAATCCATCCTGTATGTACCACTCTGTATTTATCATGTGCCTAATTCGCCTCTAATGCTGTTAGCTACCTATTCAATCTCTGTTAAGCCTGTTATTTTCTGTATGTTAATTTGACTCCTTTACTGTTCTTGTATGCATCTACCTTGTAACCCTCCCGGGTCGCATCTGAAAATAGGCACGTGGCTGTCTAGTGTGCTTACCTGGTCAACAAAAGCAAATAAATAAATAAATAAATAACATCAAGAATAATGTACAGAAAGGAATGAATGATAATATATGAGTATGCATAGGAGGAAACCGTGCATTACAATTTAAATTGATGTATATTGTTACTCTGGGTTTTTAATATGACTATTTTAAGTAATGTTTTGGGGATGATATGTATGTAACAAATGCTATTTTATACATGCTGAAATAAAATAAATGTCGAACCCTGAAATTTATGAGGTGGCAGAATGGGCTGTGCCCTAAGGTTTGGTGCTTATGCACAGTATTATTTATTAATTACTCCCAGCCACCAGGATTGTCAGGGAGTTAGAAAAGGAGTGTGGTGGTGGGAAGGGGGTGGGTAGAAATCTTAGTGTCTGTGCTGGCCTCCCCATAATTTTAACTCTTGCATGAATTATTCAGTCATAGACCAAGAATGTAAAGGAGAGGACTGCTGCAGCTGGATGCACTCAGCAGTGCAAATGCACGATCGTAAGCATGGTCCTGGAGGAGCTGCGTGAAGGGTGGCAGTTCAGCAATTTTTGTTTCCCACACTGGCCAAAAGGTGGCCAACTGAGAACAAGTGGCTACTGAAGTGAGGACAAAGACACAAAAGGGGTGGGTGTTCCAGCCAGTCTCCTACAAACAGGTGGAGAACCTGCTCCTCTCGCTGGACACCAAAAAGGACGCTGGTGCCGATTCGATTGAACCTTTCTTCTTAAAAACAGGTTCTTATAATCTGGCAGCTCCAATTGCCCATCTCTTTAACAGCTCATTATCTCAAGGGGAACTGCCACCTAGTTGGAAAACCGCACACATTATCCCCCTGCTCACGTCAGGAGACCCCACTGACTTGAACAACTATAGGCCTATTTCATTGCTTCCTGTTTTATCCAAGCTACTTGAAAAAAATGTAAACTCTCAATTAAGGGAGTACTTGGATCATGAGAAAATCCTCAATCCAGTCCAATCAGGTTTCAGACCCAAGCACAGTACCGTGTCTGCTCTTGCCAAAGTGTCAAATGACTGGCTAAAAGCCCTGGACAGTAAACAGCACATCTATGTACTCTTTCTTGACCTCAGCAAGGCATTTGATATGATTGGTCATTCCATACTACTTGATTCCCTGAGTAGCATCGGTCTAACCTCTGCTGCAGTAAAGTGGCTCTGCTGCAACCTTACAAATCGTAAACAGCAAATTAAAGCCCAAGGGGAATTTTCCCCACTAAAACTACTGCCCCGAGGCATTCCGCAAGGTTCCATTTTGGGACCTATCCTCTTCGCCCTTTACATCAACTGCATCGACTCTGGCCTGGTTGCTGGAAACATTCACCTCTTCGCAGATGACACAGTCCTCTACACAACCAACCCCTCCTTGGACATTGCATACAAGGAGCTACAGCAGGATTTTATCATCCTCCAGCACAACCTGCTGAATCTAAAGATCTTGTTAAATGAACAAAAAAAAAAAAAAAAAAAAAAAAGCTATGATTCTCTGTCCATAATATGGGGATGCCTGGGACCCCACAGATTATCCTCCTCCTTAATGAACCACTAGAGCTAGTGGATAAATTTAAATATCTGGGAGTCTGGCTAGATAACAAATTCACCTTTGGTGTCCATCTAAGCGAGTTAACAAGAAAGCTAAGGCAACGCCTCAGTATTTTCTATCGCATAAGATGCCTACTCACCCTGGAAGCTAGAAAGCAGCTGGTTCAAACAACCAATCTTCCCAATTGACTATGCCGACTTCCTATACAGCCATTGCCCCCAGTATGTGTTCCAAAACTGGATACACTCTATCAGCGCACGTTGAGATTTGTTCTTGACTTGCCCTTACAGACTCATCACTGCTCACTGTACCAAGCATTAGATTGGCCGTTCCTCTCCATGAGGAGGCAAATAAACACCCTCATGTGGTTATTCTGGGCTTTGTCCAACAAACTACCACCCTATATCTGTGACCTGTTTGAACGTTTAAAGGATGCCTACAGACTAAGGAACTCCTCCTTTAGATACCACGAACAAGGACATGTCTTGGCTCAACTGCCATTAGCTCCTTTTTACCAGCGCTTTGGAATAACATGCAAAAATTACTTAAAATCTCCCTGCTGCCCAGCCATTTTATATTTAGGGGGCTGCTCTATAGAGGCCGGAAAACAGCGTGTGATTGTTTCAGGTAAAGCCTTACCCCACTCAACTGAGTCCCTTATCCTCTGTAATCCTGGGCCGCTTATTTTCTGTGTCGGCCAGCATCCCTTTAGGGCAACCATTCCTCCCCCCAATCAATTAGCTTCGCAGGGGGCCTCATTCTATTAGGCTGCCCTATTTTCCCTCTCTGCTATGTGTCCGATACCCTTTCTTCCCACTGCCCTTCTCTATGTCCCTCCTCCCTTGTATTTTATAAACAACAACCTGTATATGCTGCAATTTAAATGCCTATATTTGCACTTGCTTTACATGTCTGATTCGTCCAAGTACTGAGTTTGTATATTGTAACTGCCTGTACTGATGTCTACTTTTGTAGCAAGTGTTGTCTACTGTAAGCAAAAGTGTCCTCTGAGTCCAGGACCATTTTGAAAATGAGCTTGCTCAATGATGTAAATGCCTGGTTAAATAAAGTCTGATTGATTGCTTTGATTGAATAAATGAACACCAGCACTTGATTTGCAAGCCAGTAGTATCCTTTGTGTAATGGACACCCTCATCTCTTAGCTGTCTTGCTGAAACAAATCTTTGTTAATTCTGTCCCACCCCATTCCTACTGTTACAGAATTACAGATGTGGTTCCTTAATTTGCATTCTTCTCAGATCTTTGTGGCTAAGCTTTATGAAGAGAGGGGATGTGTCGAAAGGGTCCTTCCTGACTGTTCGATCGTACGAACACTGGGAAGGTCTCAAGGAGGTATTGTGTGAGCCTGACAGCTCACAGACTGTTTTTTTTCTGCCATTTCCTAGGAGTGGCCATCTTGACCAGACCGGTTGCTAAAAACGATGGCTATAGACAAAAAGGCATGGGGGGTAGCAGACCAAGAGATGGACAGTAACACAAAACACTGGAGCCAGCTGCAACTCAATCATTAAGAACTATTGATGGAACTGATATACACATCCCTCAATCACCCCGCTCGTTCAGCACCTCTGTAATTTCGTTTCACACCCCCTCCACCACTCCCTGTACCTTAACATAAACATTTAGATCCCTTACCCACAAAAACCCAATTGGCTTGTTCTCAAAGATTAACACAGGATACTATTCTTAGGTGTTTTCATTTACCTTTTGGGATTTAGAGTGGGAGGTTTGGTGACAGTTTTTCAGGGCAGGTGCTGTTGTGTCCCAACCAAGTCGCTTTCAACTACTGCTGCCAAGTTGGGATGGAAAGAAAATCATCATCTGGAGGAATCAAGTACTGGGTCTCTATGTCCATATGGTCCTGTGAGGTGGTTGGAGTCTCATATGCCCCTTCTGGTGGATAGCCCTCTGGTTCCCTGGGCAGTTCTGGGGGGCTTCACTTCTGAAGATGGTGTTCTGGAGTCATGAGATGATGGTCATGAACCCTGGCTTCTGCTGTGCTGTCCAGGTGAAGTGGGAAAGGACACTCTGTTCTTAGTCCTGCCACTGCCTTTTAGATTTCTGAGTTTGCCAAGGTTCTTGTCCAGTACCTCCTTCCGGATCTTCCTGAAGTGGACCCTAGGAGTGATGATGTTGTTGTACAGGGTGGGCATTAGTTCCTGATCTAGGTATGTCAGCTTGGGTGTGTTTGACAGTGCTGCCAGTGTGGAGATTGGAGTGAGCTTGGTCTCTGTACTGTTGCACCTTGTTTTTGAAGAAGACATAGGCCTCTTGTGGTGATTAAAAGATAAGCCATTTGTTTTCCCAGAATACATTTAGAGTGGCAGGGTACCCGATATTGTAGGGGATTCTCTGCTGTGCCAGTTATTTAATCCCTGCACAAGCCTTCCTGTGTTCAGCTAATTTCCTGGAAAAATCCTGGAAGACATGGATCTTCTAGGCATTCCAGGTCAAGGCTTTATCTTTGCTTGGGCTGAACTGTGTGACTGCCAAAAGCAGTGGGACAGTGTGAACAAGTGCCTTTATATTTTATATTCAGTGTTTTAAGTTGAGAAACAATGTGTGCAGTAACCTAGCAACCAGCTAAAGGGCTAGGATTTGTTACCAGGAAGTACTGGGAATTGTAGTTCACAGGATCAGCCTGTGGAACTACTTATTGAGCCTCACACTATATTTTTAAGGTGACATAAGCCTTATATGGGTTTCTGTATCCTTGGACAAACTTTTAAATTGATTCTTAGCCTCAGTCACTGTAGTTGATGGAGGGAGGGGGGCATGTGACCCAGAACGAACTTCCGGGTCGCACAGTATTTTAACAGCTTATGAAGACAGGTTGAAGGAACTGAACATGTACTCCCTGGAGGAGAGGAGGGAGAGAGGGGATATGATAGAGACATACAAGTATCTCACAGGGAGGAACAGGGTGCAGGAATACACTAATTTTAAGTGAAAAAGATGTACCAGGACTAGAGGGCATGGGATGAAGTTGGAGGGAGGACGATTCAGAGGAAACATGAGGAAGAATTTCTTCACAGAACGGGTGATGGACAAGTGGAACACCCTGCCAGAGGAAGTGGTGGGGGCTGAAACAATCACGGGATTTAAGAATGCATGCGATAGAAATAAAGGAATTCTGGAGGTCAGGGGTAAGGGGCAACAGACTTCTAGGAAAACATAAACTGAACTTACAAGCTCAAATGGGCGGACTGGGTGGGCCATAGGCCCTTATCTGCCGACACTGTCTATGTGTCTATGTACTGAATGAACAGGGTGAGCTTGAGCGGGCACCACATGGGGAAAAGTGTGCCAGACATGCATGTCTAGCAGGGAAAGCAGGCTAAGGTAAATTATTTGTGATTATATAACCATCTTCTGCTGGTAGCAGTTATACGCAGATCATACAGGCCTAGGGTGTGATATTATTAAGATAGGTACTAGTGTAGAAATTCCAGTAACATAAAGAATATACCTACTTTCAACTTATTGCTCTCTCTCACTCTGTTTTATCATTGTGGTGTATATAAACCACATTATTATTGTTGGAACCACAATCATGAGTGACACTCAGTGAGGATGTGGGTTTTAAGTGTATATCATGCTCAATGTATATGATAACAAATGATGATATAATCAAGGGGGAATTTGTATGTGAAAAATGTGATTTAAACAAGAAACTATTAGTAGACTTAAAGCAGTGTGCCTAAGACTAGATCAACTTGAGAAATCCCAGGAGCTAATAGAAATTAGGCTACAAGATAATAATCAACAGAAAGTTAACAGTGACCAACGCAACACTGAATCATGACCTTGTAAAGTAGGCAACAGAAAATGTATTGGAGCCCAGGAAATGCATGAAGATGATTGGTGTATGGTTCAACCAACTAATAGAAAACATAAGGGAAACATTATTGCAAACTCAAATGATGAGATACAGGTATCAAATAGATACAAAGTATTAAGTGCACTACAGGAGGACGTATGCTCTGTGACAGATCAGTCTAGACCATGTACTGATTCAGGGACAACACTAGAACAAACTCAAATGGAACATGAGGAACAGGCTACAGATATAAAACTAACATCTACAAATAATCAGGCCAATATCCAGCAGGCTGAAATTCCCCCACCATTTGAAGAAACAGATATGGAACAATCAAAAACGTCAAGTTTTTGTCCTGGGAGACACTATCACTAAATACAGTGGTAGTTATGTATGTAACCCAGACAAAAATAGCCGATTGTGTAGCAGTTATTAAGGGGCCAAAATTGTAGACATAACTGACCAGTTAGATTTCGTACTAAAAAATTGTGACCCAGATCTTGGTTGTTACTGTATACATGTGGGAACCAACAACATAAATAATTCTGATATACAAGACATAAAAAGGATTTTCAAACATTACACAACACACTAGAACAGAAGGGTTGTGAGGTCTGCTTTTCAGAAATACTCCCGGTTCCCAGGGCGGGAAGAGCAAAGCAGAATAAGATTAAAACCACTAACGAGTGGTTAAGGAAATGGACACTCGAAAAGAGATTAAAATGTTTAACTCATTGGGAGGACTTCAAAAATAATTTTAATCTCTTTAGGTGGGATGGCCTACATTTAAACAAAAGAACACGTGCAATTTTGGGGAGACAGATTGAAAAATATATATCATCTCATTTAAACTAAATGGAGGGGGCCAAGAGAAACTAAGCCCTTCATTAATGGTAAGGTAACCCATGATAAACAACCCTGAGACTACAGGTTTCTAGTGGCTAACACCAGGAGCCTAAATATAATGAAAAAAAGAGAATTCAAAATTATTTTAAAGACGGATAACATTGATTCTGCCACAAGAAACTGAAACATGGTGGGATGAAACCAACCTTTGGTCTAGACATATACAGGGATACAATCTGTTTTTTAAAAATAGAGTTGGCACGAGAGGTGGTGGGGGTCTGCATTTACAATAAAAACATTTATGAATGCACAGAAATTCCGGTTGATGAAAGCATCATGGAAATAGGAAGCTTATGGGTACAAATCCATTTTGATGACAAGTCTACGGTATATCTTGTGATTGCTACAGACCCCAATCGAGTACATTAGAATACAAAGGAAATTTGTTGAAGTAAATATCAAAGGCTGCAAATTTCTCTGAAGTGATAATAATGGGCAACTTCAATCACCCTGAAATAAGTTGGGCCCAGTTAACTGGTAGTTCTAACAATGAAACAGACTTCATGAATACCCTAATGGCAGTGGGCCTAGAACAAAACGTAAGGCAACCTACCAGAGAAAAGAATACACTGGATTTGGTCATTACAGATATGGACAGTATATCTGATATTTCTGTCAAGGAAATTCTTGGAAATAGTGATCACAATATGGTGACCTTTACATATGTTGGTGGATGTGTTGAACAATATATGTCAAAAACCACAATAAAAATGATTACCAAAAAATACATAACACATTAAACACTACTGACTGGGATAGGATTCTAAAACAATTGACAGTTGAAGAATGCTGGATGCATATCATGAGTATTATAAAAACAGTTGAGGAATACGACAATACGAAAGTTGCCATCAGCAAAAGGCCATCCTGGTCTATCTAGGCTGCTCGAGATCGCAGCTAGCTCCCTATTCAGCAGCTGCCCCAACCCCCTTTACCCCCCCTTTGCCCTGTCCCACCCCTTCCTGAAGCATTCTACTGTGTTACATTCCACCACCTCAGCCGGTTGTGCGTTCCACTTTGCCACCACCCTCTCCATAAAGAAATGCCCATTATGATATATGTGATATACAGTATCTAGATCTTAAGAAGAAGAAATGGTATGTACCTAACAAGAAAATCAATAACAACAGAGATAAAGTGCCATTGTGGATGACCACAAAACTAAAATGGCAAATTAAAAAGAAGAAAGGAGCATATGTCAAATATAAAAAGGAACAATACGGAGTTAGCCAAATCTAAATATTTGATGTATTAATTGTTGTTGCACTTGTTGGATGTGGAACCTTTGTAAAAGAGCACTTCACTCAAAGGTATTTGTAATCCTAGATATAAATAAAATAAAATAGATATAATAAAGAACTTAAAATCACTAAACAATTAATAAAAAGAGAAAGACAAAAACTGGAATTTAAGATCTCATGTACCAAAGACGATAAAGTATTTTTTTCATATACAGATGAAGCTGCTTAATAGGGGTGGCCCCGTGGACAGGAATTTGTCCCTATTAACCGAACGTCCCACTTATCAGGAGCACATGTAAATCAATGGGCGATACGAGTTTCACATATATTTAATTAAAAAAGGAGCATAAACAACCTACATAAATTGCATAAAGTGATTTATTAATTTTTTTTCTGCTTAGTGAGTTCAAAAATTTGTTCATTACTGCATCATGAATCGGAATTTGGAAAGACGGCAGTCAGCAATGACAATACGCTTAAAGGGCTTTGAAAAAAATCATAAATTTTACTCCGTTTGGCTTCACTGCAAACTTTACGGGTGATGGATTGCTCCAAACTAGCCAGTCTCCCCCACTCAGCTATGTCCCTGTTTTGTGCACACCACGACATCAAGACACGAAGATGATCCAGTGCCTCATTGTTAGTTATGGGGAACAGGTGCTGGATCGTTATCTTCCATGTCTGATTCCAGCAAAGTTTCATCCAGCCTTAGTCTCTTTACCTGCTCACAGATTTCACCATCAGTAGACTCACCCTCCGTCGGAACGTCACAATCTTTGTCCACGAAAGTAGCAAATTTGTTGGCGGTCATGAAGGCGGTACATCAAACAGAGCTTCATCTGTTTCAGAGTGGACAGTTTCAGTTTCTTGTCCCACAGCAACACCACCAACAACAAAGCCTGCTTTTTTTAAAGCAGTTGCTGATTGTGCGCATAGAAATAGACTGCCATGCTCTGGTGACCATGTAAACTGCATCAAGAATTGTGACAGCCTTAGCTATTGCCGAAGCCTGTGCTGACCCACCTTCATCGATAACCCCAACAATTTGTATTGACATTAGTGACCTGTAATGTCCTTTAAGGTTGCGAATTACACCCATATCCATTGGTTGGATAAGGCTAGTCATGTCTGGTGGCAGAAAAACTACTTTTATGTGGGGAAATTTACCAGTGATTTCAGGGGGGCGGGCTGAGCAGTTGTCGAGAAGCAGGATAACATATCGGCGTTTAAGTTTTAGCTCTCGCTCCCAGAGACTTAGCCAGTCATCAGAAATCCATCCAGTCATCCATGTACTGGATGAGGCATAATCAAGGCCCCTGGAATTCTGCGGTTCCAGAATTTGCATCGTGCCGCAGAATTCATTGTTTTTGGTGAATTTTCATATAAATATACTGTTTTTCCATAGTGTCAGACTTTCTTTCCCACCTCGTTTATCCTGAAGCCCCTCCTCTATGCTCAGCATACGTCATCGATGACATCACATCATATTTAGCTAATGACAGGATTGCATTCTGCCAGAGAAATGAATAAATCACGCCGCAGAAATCAGAAAATTCTGCCTCAGAACACCAGGGGCCCTGGGCATAATATGTGACAGGTAAGGTAGACAGATCTTTGGGGAAACATCTTGGCCTTTTTATTTTTGCCAATAAGCAACACTGGACACTTGTCAGTGCCATCCATATTCGCACACAGAAGCGGTGACACCCTGTCCTTTGTTTTTTTTTCCCCACCAAGCAGTTCTGTCTCCTTGTGTACATGGCTACGGTCGGGGTAGCCTCTGTAATAGAGCCCCATTTCATCTGCATTTTAAAACACAACATGGAGAATAATCTTTCAAAATTGTGGGCAGCACAGTAGATACCGAATCTGTGGCTGCTTCAGAGTCAGCGTCTGAGAGCTCACCATGTTCTTTCTTGCACACAATACTGTTCCGCTGCTTCCAATGTGAAAGCCAGCCATCTGTTGACTCGAAGCTGTCATGCCCAAGTTGTGACACCAGTTCATTTGCCTTCTTTTTTAGCAGAGGCCCAGACAGTTGAGCCCCTCTGGCAACTGCACTGTTTAACCACAACAGCAGTGCATCTTCCACCTCGCCATCCTTTCCCTCTCACTTCTTCTTGTGATCTGGATTCACATTCACCTGCCATTCGGATAGGACGGCATCGCGGCGCAAGCTGATTCAGCCGGCTTGGCTTTTTGAAATGCCAAACTGCTTGGCCACAGAGCATAAAGAAACCTTAGGAAGCTGAAGGGCTTTGATTACTTTTACTCTCTGGGCGAGACTGAGTTCGTTTCTTTTGCTCACCATGACTACAGATCTGGATGCCACTATTCAGGGCTGCCTTTAAAACCAAAAGCATCCCAATTATCCGGATCACCCATCCTATTTAACCAACGGGACGACTCATTGGCTAACATAGGGAACAAATCGGTAACCTGGGAAGCATCCTTTTAACAGCGTCCCTAATAAGTGGCTTATACTGCATTAACAATTCAAAGAGGGGTGGTACATCTATTAGCCCATTGGATCTTTGATGGTAACACAATAAAAGATAATACTGAAGTAGCAAACACACTGAATAAGTACTTCTGTACTGTGTATAATAACAAGAGGGAGTACACAACCAAAAAATATTATCCAGAATCTAACATAAAAGGATTCACTGATACAGAGGTATTGACAGCTCTGAAGGCAATTAAATTCAGCCTCTGGAATTGATGATATTCATCCAAGATTTACAAAGGAATTAGCCAGCACATTATGTGTCCCATTTAGAATCCTATTCAATAAATCCCTAGCATCAATAGTTGTGCCATCAGATTAGAAAAAGGCTGTTGTAGCGCCCATCCATAAAAAGGGGAGCAGAGCACAGCCAGATAACTATAGGCCTGTAAGCCTTGCCTCAATTCCTGGTAAGGTAATGGAAAGACTTATTAAAGCCAGATTTGAGGAAGAAACGTCTAACAAAGGCCTTAAGGATATAATCCAACATGGCTTTACTCAGAGAAGGACCTGCACAACTAATGTGATAGCCTTTTAGAACAATATTAGTGCATCACTGGATGGGGAGCACCGATAGATGTGATATATCTAGATCTTAAGAAGGTGTTTGATGGCCGGCCAGAGAGCACAGTGGTAGAGCTACTGCTTGCCATCCAAATGACCTAAGCCCGGAATGTCTGGTGCCTGCTGGCAAGGCAGGGTTCAGGTGTGCATTGGACACCTCCCGCCTCGGGGAAGGAGGGCACCTCCTTCCATTGCACGACTGCCCCCCTGGTGACCCAGGAGGAGGGACTGTCATGCGGGAAGGAACAAGTGGTTCTTTTGGGGTGGCTTTATATTGGCACATGGGGGTGTTGATTGAAAATTCATTCACCATGCAATGCCAGGTTAGAAGAACCATGCAGACTGCAAATAAATTCATAAATATAACCAGGAAAGGACTCATCACTAGGGATGAGGACTGTATGATTCGTTTATATAGGGACTATGTGCGTCTGCATGTTGACTATGGTTCACCATTCTGGTTGCCATATTTGATAAAAGATATTCAACTTATAGAAGGAGTTCAAAGGTGAGCCACCAAGTTAATTCTGAAATCAAAAAATGCAACCGTACAGTCAATGCCTGGAAGAAATGAAACTGATGACACTAGAGCAGAGAAGAGCAAGAGGGGCTCTGTAATTACTACCCAAGATATTAAATACTCCAGGAACTTTAGATCTCTAACATTTAAAGAAAGCTCTTTATATTTAAGATCACATAAACAAATTGAGATCCCAATGGTTAACACAAAAATGAAGAATAATTATTTTATACTAAGGGTGCCAAGAGCATGGAACAAATTATCCCAAAGCCTAGTGGATATCACATTTACACTGTTCAAAACAGAGTTGGATAAAGTACTGGGATATCATTAGTTATTTGCTCACACAGTGTGGGAGACAGAAACATATGGGCTTATGCCTTCTGTCTAAAAACATCAAGGTCCCTTTTTCTCAAGCTATTTTTACGTTTGCTCGCACAAGAAACATTTGTTAGATTAACAGCATTTCAGAGGTGTGCCACTGCTGAGCCCATTGCAGATGAAGCTGCAAGGGGCTCGGCAGTCCAATCCAATAACCACGAAGTCCGGTCGTGACATTACTCACTGCTTGATGTGCCGAAATGTTGTGTAGTTCAAAGGACCGAAGGGCTCCTATGAGACAGCACTTTGGTCCTTTAGTTTGCATGAAGCCACCTAGCAAGCAGCTGAGCTGTGTCTCAGATGATCAGAGTTCTCCCACCCCCACACTCCATTACTAGCTTTCTGTTGCAATGCCTTCTAGTTTATCTCCTTCACCTTGAAATCTGCATACTGCCACTCCTGGTTCACTTTCCTGTGATCCGCCGCAGTTTATGTGCCGATTGTAGACTGCTGCCTGGCTTGCTGTGCTCCAAATATCATCTGATAGTGCCTATTCAAAAGTCCTAAGGTACAAGAAACCTCTCCCAACTCCCTCTGTGTTAACCCATGCTCCATCCCCCAATCCCAAATGCCCTGCCGCACACATAAACCTCCCTCCCACTCGCTTCCTGTCTGTTATCCCGCCCTCCATGCCCCAATCTTAGCAACCCCGGACAGCCTAACACCCCAGTACAAAACAGCCCCTGCCATACAACCTCCCTCACATTCGCTCCCCATGTGTTATCCCACATCCGTTCCCCAGCGTCAACAACCCCAAGTAGTCCAACAGCCCTGGACCTCTCAACATAAAACAGCTCCTGCCATACACACAAACCTTCCTCTTACTCACTCTGTATGCTATCCCACCCTGTTCCCCAACTTTGGCAGCCCCTTCCAGCACAAAGCATCCCTTATACTGTACATGTAAACCTCCCCCACACTCTGCTGTCCCATCTTACATTTCCCAGTCTGGGCCATCCCTGACAGCCCGACACCCCCTCCCAGCACAGAACAGCCCCTGCCATACAGGAAAACCTTGCTCCTGCTCACTCCCTCTGTGTGCTATCTCACTCTCTGTTCCCCAGTCTTCGCAGCTCCAGACAGCCCGACACCCCCTTCTAGCACAAGACAGCCCCCACCGTACAGGTAAACCTCCCTCCCACTCGCTCCCTCTGTGTACTATCCTGTCCTTCATTTCCAAATCTCGGCAACCCCACCTGCACATCAAATACATGCAAGCAAAGATTAGGCATTGACAAATGCTTGTTAATATCTGTTCCTTGGTACTGAATCTCATGAAGTAAGCCAGAAGTGGTGGCGGGGGGTGGGGGAGAGACACACACCACATACTGGCTAGGGGGCAAGAGATTGATGTGCCCTCCTTATTTCCAGTTCATTTCATTTTTATTTGTTAACTGGGTTAGGACTCTGGGCCAAAGCCCTTTTTCAGGACCGACCCGAACATAAAACATACACAGTACATCAAAATATACAACATACAAAATTTACAAATAACATGAACAATCAGACTGTGCTAACAAATGTTGTTTAAACTTGACTTTAAAACATGAATGGGACTTAATTAACCTTGCTGAACCCAGCAGAAATCCAATGTCTTTGGTATCAGTGATTACAGGAATAGGACCATATCTTTCCCCTCTGATCCTTCTGGCACTCCTACTATTCCAAGGTTGTTGCAATGACCTCTGTTTTTGAGGCTGTCAAACTTTACTCATAACATCTGCACTTGTTTTTTCAAGAAACTGCACCTGGTCTCCCTCATCAACGGTTCTGGCCTCATCCCTCATAGAAAATAACTCTGTGTCTGCAATATGGATCTCAGTGGCTTCAAGCCTGTCCTCAATGTTTTGTAATGAGCTAGATATTTCTGGGATATTGACTACTAATGTTTGCAGCATACTTTTTATGTCCACTAGTCCAACCACTACTTGCTACCTCAGTGCTGCCATTCTGAGCAGTCCCTCAGAGAGATGAGGCAGAAAAAAATGATTTATTCCCAGTAGTTAAAAGGCAGAGTTGCAAGTCTGGTAGCATTTGAATCAGGATCGCTATTGGTAACATTTCCACTGGTTTATAAGAGGCAGGGGTGAGATGTGTCATTGATTTTACACTAATTTTAAATCAGCTATTGAGAGCAGCATGGTCAAGCAACCATCTTCTTCAGTGGCCGTGCATGCACCCAAGTTGGCACTTCTTAGGGGACTGGACATCACGTTCTGTGATTCACTCCTACCAACAGCCAGACTGGCTGTTTCACTACCTTGCAGTTCTGGGAGGTTCAGAATCCGCTACGATAGTGGGTCTGGGGAAGGGGACCATTTTTTTACAGCAAGTCCCCTCTCAACCTTTGCTACAATTTCCAGGTGGCTGTAATTAATGCTGATGAGCAGGTAGCGGATAATTAAAGAGGACGTTTTCAAAAGTTTAAAGTTGGCACCTCTTTAGGGGACCAGACATTGTGTTCTGCAAGTCCTTCCTACCAAGCAGTCGGACTGGCTGCTTCACTACCCTGCAGTCCCGGCAGGTTCAGAATTGGCTCCGATGGCGGGTCCAGGGGCGAGTGCCTTTTACAGCAAGTCCCCTCTCAACACCTGCTACAGTCTTTAGGTCAGCTTCAACAACGTTGAACATAAAAAGTGAAATCAATTGCTGACTGATGAAAACATTTTCAATAAACTAAAATTTCAGCACACTAGTTCCTTCTTGTCATTTCATTTCAATACTAAGTTGTTTGCACCCAGTAATTATATATATAAAAAAAAAAAAAAAATATGGAAAGTAGTGCAAACATTTGTTTTTTCACTCACCCTCAGTTTGTGATGACTTGCATAGACCTCTTGAACTTCTGAGGTGAGTCATCCCCAACTTCAGGTGAGAAAAAAAATAAACTCATAATGCACTGCTTCCCATACATTATTCTGTATTTATAAAATGCATAAGGAATGTCTTGCATTCTAACTAGTGGAGAGGATTCTGAAGTAATGGGCCTGATTCCAGAAGGCATGTTGCAAATCGCCACCAAGTGCGACTTGCAATACATGCCAGTGTGACATGAACCCTGCGCCCAATTCCAGTATGGGGAGGGTTCCCGCCGCTGTGTCCTGCGAGTTGCGGCACCCCAAGCGGTGCGCCGAAGGAAGGGCGCACCTGAACAGGGTGCTGCAAGCTGCAGACATGCCCGACAGGGCGCAGCCACACACCTCAGCCCCAAGCCCCGACATGAGAGTGTAAACCCTGGTGGCCACGCCCAACCCAGCCCAGCCCCGACCCTGCATAAGGCAGTAGAACACCCTCCCCATATTACATTATAGGACCCCCACCCAACCCTGGCAATTCTGGAAGGTGCCCGGCCCGATCCCCGTAATGTGGTGAGGTGCCAGCCCCCACATTCCTGGAGTAATGCTGCCAACCCCCATGTACCAAATCATCCTTGTGGTCTAGTGGACCCACCCTCCACTCCAGTGTCCCCCACCCATACTCAGCCAGCAACTGGCATAGCCCCACCTCTTATCACCACAGCCAGCTGCCGACTAAGCTCTGTATGGCGCATACTGTACATCGTACATGCACAGTACAACTGAGCACGTACAATATACAGTATGTGCTCATACAGAGCTCAGTCAGCGGCTTGCCACAGTGGTGAGAGGTGGGCTGTGCAGCCGCCAGCTGGGTATGGGTGGGGGGACACTGGAGTGGAGGGGTGGGTGGAGCTGTGGGTCCATTAGACCACCAGGGTGATTTGGTACATGGGGGAGGCTGACAGCATTACTCCAGGAACATGTGTGTGTGTGTGTGTGTGTGTGTGGGGTTGGCACCTCACCACATTACCGGGGATCGGGCAGGGGGTCCTATAATGCAATATGGGGGAGGGGAGTGTTCTACTGCCTTGTGTGGGATTGTGGCTGGGTGGCGGGCATCAAGGTCTCAGGCATGGCAGCCGGCAGAGTATGGTTACATCAGCTCATAGCTGGTCTAACTGTACTTTGCCAGTTGTCCTTCCCGGAACCTTCCGAATAGCAATTTGGGGTTACAGCAGCCGCCCTTTCGGAACAGGGCGCATATGCTGCCATAACCCCACCTTCTGACATGCCGCTAGGCAAACAGGTGGTGTAAGTCCACCTGGATGCAGGCAGCCTGTGTGTTGTCGCAGCCTGCCTTTTGGAATAGGGATGGTCGCATTCCTTGACGCAAGGTGTTACTTGCATCAGTCATGTTGGATGCAAGTGCCCTTATGACAGAAGGAGGCCTTTTGGAATCAGGCCCAATGTGTTTATGGAGTGACAACAAATTTAAACCTCTGCCAACCAGGATGCAGTACACGGACATATCAATGCTCCCAAGAAAAAATGTTCACTCATCCCTGATTGTCATCGGAAACATCGCCAACCCCTTTACTCACAGATTAAACTTTAAATAGGCTCTAAAACTAAAATTTTACTTAAATTAAAAAAAACAAAAAAAAAAACGAAATGCTCTTTCCATTCTGTACACACATATGCAAATAAAAAAAAAATGAAGTATTTCTCAAGTTTTCGTTTCTTATGTTCCTTTACTCACCATTTAAAATACCCACCTACCCTTATCTTAATATGGGTAGGAATGTCCTGCATACTGATTTGTTGTAACGATTCTGAAATCATGTGTTTACAGAGTGACAATCAATGCTTTTAAAACCTCTTGTAATTTTGATACCTGTATGCCTTAGACTGTTATTGTAGGTGCTACTCAGCTGCTTCAGGGCCCCCCTAAATGGATCTACCCCTTTGGAGATGGTCTGGTACCGCCCTTTAAGGGGAGTTACCCCAGATGGTCTATCGGCGGTACTGGACCCATCGGGATTGTTGGGTGAAAGCACGAGTCGAGGGGATCTCATGCTAGCCTATAATAAGGCAGTGGGAGAGGCCTTTGACTTGATTGCTCCTGTTCATGTTCGACCACTCACTCTTCGCCAAAGGTCCCCTTGGTTTGATGGGTCTTTGAAGGAGTTGAGATGGGTTGGTCGAAGGCTGGAGAGAGCATGGCAGAAGTCCGGCCTGGATGCTGACAGGCTTAAATTGATGGAACAGTATAAGGGTTATCAATCAGAAATCACCCGTAAGAAGGCAGAGTTCCTGTCCAGGGAGATTTCTGCTGTGTAGAACTGACTGGCTCAACTTTTTTTCGAACTGTTGACAGATTGTGCAATCCAATCAGTCTCTAGTCCGGAAGAGTTTTTTTCACAAATTGAGTGTGATGAGCTAGCTCGGTTTTTCACAGATAAGGTTGCCAGCATCAGGTCCAGAATCATCCCGGCTCTCTCTATGAGGGGTTGCAAAGGTCGACGGATGGTAGTGAGCACCCGGTCTGTTTGGACGAATTTCAGCCGACCGAAATTCATGGACATTGTGAAGATTGTCCAGACTTTGCGCCCAACCTGTTGTAGTTTGGATCCGGGCCCTACCACCTCTTAGTGGGTTGTGCTGATATCATCTACCCGATACTAGCTGCAATTGTATGGAGATCCTTGGAGAGGGGAATCTTTCCAGACCCCCTAAAGGAGGCGGTCACGCAACTACTCCTTAAAAAATCCTCCTCGGACCCCATCGATCCAGCTAACTACCAACCTGTCTCTAACCTGCATTTTGTGGGGAAGGTTATTGAGAAGGTGGTTGTGCTGCAACTGAAAGATCACTTGGTAACTCACAATGTCTATAAGGCTCTCCAGTCTGGTTTCAAGAAGAGGCATAGAACAGAGACTGCCCTTGTTTGGGTATTAAATGACCTAATGGCCAGATATCAAAAGGCTCATACCATCTTGGTCCTTCCCAAGCTCTCAGCAGCTTTTGACACTGTGGACCATGAGGTGCTTTTTGAAAACCCTGCGATTCCTTTGCGGACTGCTGGGTACAGTCCTCGAATGGTTTCCACCCTTCCTCGTACGTAAGTCCTAGCGGGTGGTCACCGGAATTTATTCCTCTGACTCCCTCCCCTGTCCTGCGGGGTGCCGCAGGGCTCCATATTGGCATCCATGTTGTTTGCAGTGTACATGCTGCCATTGGGAGATATCATCAGGTGATACGGCTTGAGTTTTCACTGCTATGCAAATGATACTCAGCTGTATATGTCCTTTGTGCCGGGACAGGTTGATGTGATCTCTGTGCTAAATAGCTGCCTCTCCAAGATCAAAGACTGGGTGAGATTGAGTTGGTTGAGATTAAATCCGGATAAGACTGAGGTGCTGGTTGTGAATCCAGGTCGACTGGGGGGCGGGTCTTGGAGCTGGGCTCATGTTGAGCCTGTGGCTCGATGGTGTCCAGCTCATTACCTCAGACTTGGTGCATAACCTGGGCATTATTTTTGATGACGGCTTGACCCTGAAGTTCCAGGTGTCAGCTGTGGTCAAATCCTCATTTTATCATCTGAGGAAAACCGCCCGGGTGAAACACTTGATTCCACTGGGCGACCTTCCAACATTGGTCCATGCCTTCATTACCACCCTGGACTACTGCAATTCCCTCTATCTAGGGCTGCCTGGGGTTGATATCCGTCACCAGCTAGTGAGAACGCTGCAGCTGTGGCTGTTGACTGGTACCTCTAGGACCAGTCATATTATGCCTGTGCTGCGCGAACTGCATTGACTACCAGTTCAGTGGAAGATCACCTATAAGGTAGGCTTGCTTACCTTTAAAGCCCTACATGAACAGAGACCCGACTACCTGAAAGATCTCCTGACTCTCTAGTCCCCCAATCGCCCTCTCCAATCCGCCAATGAGGGATTGCTAGAGATTGCCAAGGTTTGTCTTAAAACATCAGCAGCCTGTGCTTTTTCATTTGCAGCACCAACCTTGTGGTATTCTCTACCTCGTTGGTTAAGAGAATGCCTGACCATCAGCAGTTTTAAATCTCTGCTGAAAACTTATTTTTGTTGGCATTCCCTCACTAATTGTGAAATTAAATGATTGTTTTTAAAATGTATTATATTATGGTTTATGCGGTCATTTTATATTATGTACAGCGCCTTGGTTATGAAAGGCGCTATATAAATAAAGTTTGCTTGCTTGTATCTTTTGTTCACCTGTAACACTGCACCTGCACTTGGTCTTATGCCTATGTAAATGATCCTGGCTCAAGGGCATTCTGATTTTTTCAGAATAAATTTAATACTGTAAATAAAATAATGTCTCCCAGAACAATTTTTCACTTATCCCCGACTGCTGTTAGAAACATGGGATGCCACCTCTACTCATATAAAAAAAACGAAAAAAAAAAAAACTTCATATCAGCCATACAAATAAAACTCACTTTAATTAAAAGGACAAATGGCTGGCCCGGTGGCACAGAGGGTTGAGGCGCTGGACGCCACACTCAAAACCACGCATTTCAAGGCCCTGTCTGGAATGACTTAGGCGCCTGCAGAGGAAGGGGTAGGATGGAGCGCCCATAGGACTGCTCTCCTCTGGGGTGGTGGTTAGGACGATGATTGCTCTGGCAGTGACCTCGTGGAGACCGGTAGCACAGCAGAGGGATTGCATTATGGGGAACACCAGGAAAAACAGAAATACCGCTCTGTGAACTGGCCAAATGACGGCTGTCGGCCCCGGACACCTCTGAAGACTCCCAGGAAGCTGCGGAAAGCATCAGCAGCACCCGGGACCGAGGAAAAATAGTGTGCCGGTCTCCTCCCCGCTGGTGCCTTCCCCCTTGGAAGAGAGGGACCCACCCGGTACAGGGTTACACCGGGCTATCCAGAGGATGGCTGCAGATCTGAGGTAAGGTGGCTTGGGGGAAGACAGTAGGGGGATGAATGAAGGTCTTGGAAGCCTGAAGGAGAGGCAGCTCCAGAGCATGAGCGGGGGGGGGGGGGGTATAAATAGAATATACAAAAAATAAATAAATGGCCCTGGTTCCATATGCATTCTTATTTTAACATTGTAAAAAAGTAATCTACAGTTGGAAGGGACACTAAGCCCATCAAGTTTGCCCCCACTCCACTTACAACACAAAGGCAAACAAGTATCCTGTGAAAACATGTACTCATTTATGGAAATTTCCCACCCACCCTACTGGCCATGTAAAAACTTCCTTTGGTAAGAACATATTTGTCCAGACATACCTTAAAACCCTGTACTGTCTGTGTGTCCACAGTCTCCACTGGCAGGCCGCTCTATAGGTTCACTGTAACACTGATGTGGTGTGCTGTTCACTGGGCATACCCTGCCAGATAAGGATAGCAGAGGTGCCACACCTTGGTCATGGTAACTGGCATGAACCAGCAAAAAGTGAGGACAGTCAAGGATGGACCACACCCACAACTGAAAAACAGGTGAGGACATTTCTGGGGACTGCAGGATACTACCAAGATATGTCCCAATCCTCAGCAGTATAGCAAAATCCCTGACAGATCTCACCAAGAAGAAAAATTCCTAAAAAGGTTCAGTGGCTGGCCCGGGGGCACTGAGGGCTAAGGTGCTGGATGCCTTCATGCGCTGAGACCCGTGTCGGGAACGAGCATGGACTGCTGGAGGTCGGGGGGGGGGGGGAAGGCCGCGGAGCTGCTGAAAGGCAGCTCTCCTCTCCAGGGAGGGTTGGTGGTATCCTTTGGTTCTTGACTGCCCCGTGGTGGAGGCTGGGAGGCAGTGCAGGCACTAGGCTGACGGGTGGGTGGATGGGGCCATCACCAGGGCTGCAGTACGCATGTGCGCCTCCGTGTGCATGCATCTCTACTCCTGGGGCCCCCGGTTTAAAACTGGGAGGACTCAAGAAAAACGAGCCAGCAGCAGGATGATGCCTGACCTACCGCAGGCTCTGCTCCCAGGCCGGGCTTAAGGTAGACCCCAGTAATTCCAGGATGTCGGGGCTAGGGGGCGGCTGTCGGGCTGATGGGGGCAGCCGGGCAGGAAAGATAAACACCCTTAAAAAGAAAAAAAAAAGTTCAGTGGCCCGAATGTTGTGAAGCAGCATTCTGTTGACTGAAAAAGGTGTTATGTTGGGCACCTGTGTTTGCTAGCCTCAACTGTTAACATTGTTTATGTAGATACTTTTGATCATGGGTTAGGGGCTGTTCTGAGCCAGGTCACGCCCACAGGGAAAGAACATCCATTTGTGCTGGAAACTGCTACTCAAGGAGAGGGCCTACACCATAATTGAAAAGGGATAGTCTGGGCACTGAACAATCTGCAGCCATATCTGCATGGGAAGGAGTTTACATAGGTTATTGACCACAACCACTTAACATGGCTCCAAAAAGCAAGTGGCAGAATGCCAAATTACTAAAATGGAGCCTGGCACTAGTTATACAACAGGAGTATCCAGCACCACAGTGGTTCTCGGCATGCCAAAGCAGATGGATGTTCCAGGTAGTGATCTGCAGACCAGGGATTTGGGGTAAGCCATAGAAAAAGTGGCAGCTGATAATTTGGACAACCTCACATAAAAAGGCATCTTTTGGAGTTGCCAGAAAGGCGCTCTTTCATATTTTGTTTGGGGGGGATGTAACAGATATGGTATACTTTTCATGGGACATATCTGTGACAGTTGGGAAATACTTTGACACATTCCTCTTTGCTGGTTAGAAAAGGTTGTAGTAGTTTCCCAAAGAGCACATGCATTAAGATCAACTACAAAGGACCCCTGTGATGTGCAGATTTCTCTCTGGAGTAGGCACCAGATTAACTGATCAGTAGCCTGAGAGCTCCTCATCATGAGAAAGGGACCATCTACAGAAAACCATGCTTCTGTGGTATCAATGCCCTATCCAAAACAGGCAGCTTGGTTTTGTGGGCAACCTTGAATACATAACCATTGTCCAAGGCTGTATGTACCAGACTCAGAACTGCTTTTGCCCTCTTCGTCAAGCTAGGGGATGACTAGAGGATGACTTTTGTGATCACGTTGATGTGTACCGATATGCTGGCTCACAGAGGGGGTATTTTGTGACCCCAACAGTCCAGAAAGCAGATTTCACTTACTGCAGGAAGATATCTGAGGCACACTGAATAAGAGTTTCAGGGTTTCCCCCCCCACCTGGAACCCACCAGATCGAACATTTCCATCTGTTCAGCCCTGTTGATGCCCCTTGATATGCAGAAGACTGGCATCATGTCTTACCAATCACACAGGAGTGTGGGATTCATTTTTACAGAACACATACAAACAGAGGTGAGAAAGAAGTAAGTGCCTCAGCTGGGACTTGAACCCAGGCCGCCCGGAATACCGTTCCGATTGAGATAACTGAAACCTGGGCTGTCCCCGAGCACATTACTCACAGAAAGAGTAATGTGCTTGCGGAAAGCCCAGGTTCCAGCTGTCTCAGTGTCGCAGCTGGTTATCGCAATCAGAATGGTATTCCGGGTGGCCTGGGTTCAAGTCCCAGATGAGGCACTTACTTCTTTCTCACCTCTGTTTGTATGTGTTCCATAAATATGCACAACACATTCCTGTGTGATTGTTACAAGTAAATATTTGTGTTGCCATTGGGTTGTGCATTGATAGAGTAATATGCTTGGGGATAGCCCAGGTTCCAGTTGTCTCAGTGGCGCAGCTGGTTATCGCAACCGGAACGGTATTCTGGGCGGCCTGGGTTCAAGTCCCAGTCCCAGCTGAGGCACTTACTTCTTTCTCACTTCTGTTTGTATCATGTCTCACCAATCTACTTTTCCCCGCGGGTGAACACATTAAGGGTCTCCATGACCTCCTCATGGCTTTTATGCTCCATACCCCTGATCATGTTGGTGTCCCTGTATTGCATCGTCTCTACTACCTCAACGTCCATTTTGAATTAAGGAGTCTAGACCTGTACACAGTACTCCAGACAGGGCCTCACCAGGGCCTTGTAGAATGGCAGAATTAGTTCTCCTGCTCTGTTCGTCACCCCCTCTTTTAATGCACCCCAGCATGCTTGACAGCAGCAACACACTGCTTGTCATGCTTTAGTCCTTTGTCTATTATAACCCCCAGGTCCTTTTCCTTCTCCACTGCAGAAAAAGAAGTTGCACACAGTGTCTAGGTCCTATGTTGGTTTCTCCTGCTCAAGTGTGGTACCTTGCATTTGGCTACACAAAACTTCTGGGGCCCAATATTCAAAAGTTTGTGTTGGTGCAACCATGCCAATGCAGGCAAACCTGATTATCACCGATAATTTATATTCAAACGGGGCGGTTGCACAGGCAAACAGGGTTAGCGCCTGCACAAAACATAATGTTCGCAGGTGGATAAAGGGAGGGGTGGGGACAGGACTATCCGCGCAGCCCCATATTCAGCACATTTGCAATGCGCAAAATGGGTTAGCGTGGTCCTTTTGCGCAGCACACACGTACCGCCGAACAAAACCTTAGACTTACCTCAGTGGCTGCTGGAATTACTGCAGCCAACAACTACATTAACTGATGGGGAGTACACCTGCCCCCCAGTGGTCCATGGTCTCCCCTGCCAAGCGCTGTCCTAGTACCCATGCAGATAAGCCCTGATGCCTACTGGTCCCCCCTCCCACTGACTGCAAGTCCATATAGCAAGTTAAGATGCCCTGGTGCCTAGTGGTCCCTCCCTTTCATTCGATCGCCAGCCTGTAGAGTGCTGTACTGTTCCCTAGTGGTTCCCCCTCCATCCAATCGCCAGCCCATAGAGTACTGTACTACCCCCAGCGGTCCCCCCTTCTGATCGCCAGCCCATATAGTCCTGTACTACTTCATGGTGCCTAGTGATAACCCCTTCCGATGGCTAGCCTGCATAGTATAGTAAGAGTCCCTGGTGGCCCCCCGATCCCCATCACGTACAACATATTCCCTGGCATCCAGTGTCCCCCCCCCCCCGTCTTCGATCCTCTGCTCTAAAGACTACACCCTGTCCTGTGTTAGGATTACTGTCATTAGAATGCATGCTGCTGTGCAAAACCAACCCAATATATTTCCTGGTATCCTATGGACCACCCTGCAACTGCCATGCCTCCCGTGTGACACAGGGAATCCCTGGTGTCTCGCGACTCCCCACTGCAGTACTGATTACTCACCCTGCCACTCTCCCCCTTTACCTGACTCTCTGGTGCTGCGGGAGTTCATACAGTAACCAGTACAGCACTCCTAACACCTCCTTGGCTGAATGCTGTGTGCAAAGCCAGAGAGCGCATGTCCTCTACTGTACAGTTGCAGTGCAGTCCTGTACAGTAGAGGTCGCATGCCCTGTAAATTACATAGGACAACGTGCTCTCTAGTTTTGCATACAGTGGCTGGCCAAGGGGATGTGAGGAGGACTGTGCCAGTTGCTATATGGGCTCCTGTGGCACTGAAGAGTCAGGTAAGGGAGGGTGGCAGGGTGGTTGATCGGTGTGGTGGAGGTGAGCTGCTAGATGCCAGGGATCTCCTATGTCATACGGCGGGAATGGCGATTGCGGGGGATGCCACGGGACACCAGGGAACATGTGGGATTGGGCACTTCAACATGCATTCTAATGACAGTTCTCCTAAACACAGGACAGGGTATCTTTGTTACGGGCGGGGAATAGGAGGTGGGGGAGGGGTGAACTACTGGACGCCAGGGAATATGTTGTACATGACGGGATTGGGGTGGCCACCATGGAGCCAGTTTGTTTTACTGGTCAGGGATCAGGTACCAGGGACACTTACCATACTATACAGACTGGCGATTGGAAGGGAAGGGGTTCACTAGGCATCAGGGAGTAGTATAGTACTCTACCGGCTGGCAACTGGAAAGGGGGCGACCATTAAGTTACCTGTCTCTACGGGCTAGCCATCAGAAGGAGGAATACTTGGCACCAGAGACTTCTCTATTTTGTAGGGGACCAGGCAATTGGGATGGGACTATGCCGAGCTAACCTGCTTCCATTTCCCCTACAAATGAGCCCATAATGGGCATGCACATGGCCCCTTACATGCCTAATGGGCTAATTTGCATGGGTCCCTTTGTAAATCGCACCTAGGGCTACAGGACTATCAGGTCTGGTGCTGCTATTCCCTGCACAGTAGGGATCCACGTCAGGGCAGCGCTACTTGACTTGGTACTGCACTGAATTGCCCCTGTATTCAGTTGGATAAAGCTAGAGCACTACCCAACTGCATATGGTAGCCTCAAGCTCCTGAGCAAAGGCAAAGCACAGCGCAAGACTCTGCACTTCACTTTGCCCCTTTTTGAATATCAGGCCCCAGGAGTCCAACCAGTCACCAGCTTGTTCAGGTCCTCCTGATGTTTGCCCCATCCTCAAGGGAGTCCTCCATCCTGGCCACCTTAGTGTCATCAGCAAACTCATCTCCACTCGGAGAAATGCCTGTCAACCACAACGTTTTGCTTTTTGCCCCCAAGCCAGTTTGCCATTCACCTTGTTTGTATGTGCAGTGCTGTACTCTGACCAGAAGCTAATCATGTACCACAGAGTCAGGTACCCTAAGGATGTTCCAGAGTGGAATGATGCACTGTGGTGTTATCCACTGGTTTGAAAATATGTTTGTGCATGTGCTCTGTTTTATTGGCATTTCTTCAGTTTTGTTCTTCTGGTCCTCTACTGAGGCACCCACACAATATGTGCATGAGCTCCATTGTGTCTGGAAGCCAAGAGAAAAGGCCTTGCTGAAGTCAGATCTGTCCCCGACTACCTCTTTGGCCACCCCCTTGAAGAATGTGATCAGACTGGTTTAGCACAACCTGCCCACATAAAGCCATGCTGAGAGTGGGTGAAAACCTCAGCATCTATCAAGTGATACATTTTTCTGTCCTTAATAATGGATTCCAGGACCTTGTCCAACACGGATGCCATGATGATTGTGTGTGTGTGTGTGTGTGTGTGTGTGTGTGTGCTGGGAGGGGGAATGCTGCCACTGGAATTCTACAGTATTTTACATTCTTGTATTACAACTAAATGTGTGGAAAGACAAATGACTGACAGATGGGGAGGGGCTTTATGACCAGTTAAAAAAAAAAAGTTTTAAACAAAAGTTGTGCATTTTTCAAATGGTTTTAGTTTACCCATTTTAAAAGTGCAGTAAGATACCCCAGGGTGTGGGTTACGTAAGCAATGAAACACAAGAGTACTGGTTGTACTTTCACAACCAATGCCCAGAAGCATAGCGAGGCAAAAGGTCAGAGATCTTTCAACCCTATTAAGTGTGGTTATGACAGCACAAGCAACACAACTGTGCTTAAAAATATAGGTAACTATACAATTTAAAAAAAGGCATATTTTAACCCCCCACACATAAAAGTCTATTAAAAAAAAATGTGAAATCGTTATACTGCAAATGTGTCCCACCAGGGTGTGCTGGCAGGTCTGCCAAAAGGATTTTCTGGTGCACTCTGAGCTGTTCAACCTCCTGCTCACTTTTTGTTTTTGCCTGTCATAGTTATTTGTTTTTAAATTGCCAAAAACTTGTGCTTATTTAGGTCCCAGTTCATTAGGCTGTGTTGCAGGGCCAGAGTGAAAGCTGTTGGTAGGGGGATCTGGCTGTGAGTAGTCATGCTATTTACTGAAGAAGGTGGCAATGCATTTCGGTTTGAATTGTTGTTCTGGTTGGAACCCAGAATCGTGAGAGAGTACAGTAGCTGACTTTTGCAGCACTACTCCACTTACAACTTTACTCCCACAGGCTGGCTTGTTTAGGAATGAACCGTCAGATGTAAAATAATTTTGTGCATTCGGAGTCTGGTAGGAAAGAGGAACAGGGCGGGTGATGAGTAAGTGAGCAGAGTACACAAGCAAGCAGGGCAGAGGAAGCAAGAAGTGTGTGGTTATGGTTGCACAATACCTTAACCACATGTTGTGGTATGGAATTCAGAGAAAGATGTGTGTGAGCGGGCAGCGAAACACAAGAGTGGTGCCAGTAACTGGTACCGATTTGTACTTCCTCACATTCTTCTTGAACTCACCTCCCACTAATCTCCAATCATACCCTCTCATGATTGAATTTCTAACAAACAGGTCCTCACAATTTCCCCTATTTATATCACTTAGGAGCTTATAAGTATCATGTCCCCCCGACTGGCCCCCTCAGAAGTGCATGTTCAGGACCTTCAAACGTTCTATTATCTTTCCTTCTGGCACTGAATCATTTTTATGACCCTTTGCTGCACTGACTGCAGACATTTTCAGATGAAGATTCCAAAACTGAACATAGTACTCCAGGTATTGCTGTTTTACATCCCTGAAAATGCCAATTATTTTAAAAAGCTCTTTAAAGTACAAAAAAACTTTTGAAAAATAAATCCATTTCAGTGTATACTTCACGGATTTTCTTTATTAAACCTCATTCTTTTTCATAACTATGCACATTAAAATGAAAAGGCAAAAAATGGGTCACTAACGGTTAGACCTTGTGTGTTGTGGCTGCTTAACTAGACATCATAATGGTTACCATAACAACAGATCATGATGTCAGGTGTAAACATGTTGCTTGTCTAACTCAATGTGATCCAGTTTTCATGTTAATGTGTATAATTATAATGAAACCTTATAAGTTAAAAACAGAAAATATGTGCTACAACATGTCCGGAACTTACCTCTCAGCATTATAATGCTTTAACGAGATATTTGCGGGTCAATGGCATCACCAAGATGGCATTCTTGGTGGCGCCACCCCCCAGCCGCAGGTAGTGGGCTTAAACTGGCTGAGGTGACAATGTCAGGTTGTTCGGCTCGATGGCTAGATGTGGTGCAGAGCCAGCCACTGGCATAAGTGAAAAAGTGCCTTAATAAGGGGGGAGGCACTGTTCCCTCAAAAATGATATTACTGCCACTACCCAGAGGAACAGACTATAGAGTGGCACCAAGATCTACTAAAAATAACAACCAAGAGATGGAATTAAATAGAATAAACTTTATTTAAGCTGATAAATAATGCAATAAAAGAGTAAAAATTCAGTGCAACAGGCAATTAAAACTACGCAACGCAATTTCTAAAATCAAGCTCATCACTCTAATAATAACAATAAATTTCTATCATTTTAACATTTACGATGAATGCTTATCACCATCATTTAGGGCCACCCCAAAGGAAAAATAAGAAAAAGGCTCAGTCTTACCTCTACAGACCCAGTAAATGGAAAGCCACCTCTATTGGCTGCAGGCAATTACCAACCCCGCGAAGGGCTCTTGTGAGGGATCAGACCCACCCTGGGACTCTGGCACCAACAGTCAACTGCCTTAGGCACAGGGTACCTTCAGTAGCCCACCCCAGCACTAGGATAAGGGCACCTTGCATACTGGTACGCACTACACCACATCACCTCCCCAGGGCTCCCTCCCTGGGTGTCATGCCTCCCCCTCCAGGGACTGGTTGCTGTTAGTTTTGTAAAAGAATACAAGTGTTTGTAGAGGGGGTATGCCACTAGCTGACCTGCTAGCTCAGTGTCCTTGGCTCCAGTCCTTGCTGCTAGCCAACCTGTTAGCCGAGTCTCCTTTCTCCAAGGTGCATGGAGGAAGGTCACTTTTTCTGCTGCTTGATTCACGAGTCGATCTTGCTGGGGCCCACCTCTGCTAGGCTAGTGCCCCCACTGCTGTCTGCCATGTCTGTTGAGTCTGCTGGGCTTCAGTTTGGGGAAAGGGGGCCTGCTGGCAGACCACATCCTCTTTGTCGCTAGCTGAGCTTGCTCGGAGGCCCCTTATGACAGCCTACATCCTTTCTGCAGCAGCCGACTTGCTAGTCAATCCCAGGGACCCCTGCAAGGCTCTGGAGAAGGGCACCTGCCATCATCAGCCCCCCTCTGCTGGATACCCCAATCAACTGCTTTCCCTGGCTAAACAGCTCTTTGAGCTCTTAAAAGGGCTACCAGGCAGGTATGGCTCTCCGGTGGCAGCGCAGTCCAAGCTGCCTCCGCAGGTCCCTCAAAGCTTTTTTTTTCTCCCAGATGCTCCTCCTCTGACTTTTCTGCAAACTCCTGCACATTCAACTTGAACCCTCCCGGTAGACTTCTTTTATGCTGCCGGTAGAGGACATGGCCACCCAGAGGGTTCCCTTACTGGCTGGGGAAGGTGGCGACATTGACTGGTTATGCAAATCAAGGACTTGACAGATCAATCAGCATAGAGAGCTGCTATTCAGCCCTAGTGCCTCCTCTCCAGTATGAGAGGACCAATGGCAGTTAGTTTTCAAAATCAGACATTAAGAGCCCTTGATGTGCTGCTGCGGGAGGCTGGAATGGGTCTCCTGCAGCTGACACTCACTTTTAAACAGGGAGTTGGGGAAGTCAGGAACAGACTTTCCCAACCTCCACAATATACATTAATTATTTTAAACAACAAATAGTAAAAAAGCTGGTGGTCAAATGTCGATGACAGGACACCCGCTCAATAGGGTTGCCACCTGTCAGGTCTTTTACCTGGTGATCAGGTTTTCAGGGTCCCTATCAGGTAATCCGGTTTTGCTCCGTGCTGGTCAGGTTTTTGAGCCATTTTGAGTGCTCACATACTTTTGAAACAGATTTGGTCATATCATTCATTGTTTCAGCTACATATCCAAGTTACAGACAAGTTCTCTTGTCAATATAGCCCCTTGTTTGTGAAAGCAGTCAGCCTGGAAAGTGTAAAGTATGGCCATTAACACGTCCTTTACCTAGTCTTTTCCTCTACACCTTAAAGTGGCATAGCAGTACAACTGCCCCCACCTTTTGTAACAGAAACAGCGCCAGTTGTCTTCCAGTTCCATTTGCTGGTAAACATTTTCATCTCTAACAGAATGTAGACATTTTTAAATGTTTTAAATATTTTTTTTTCTCAAGAAATGGTATGGTCACTTCTTTGGCTTTGAAATAGTACTGTGGGCATGAACAGGAAAGGTGCCAGAAAAAGATATAACGTACACATTACTGGAAGCAATGTATTATGTATTATTATAGACCATGTATACTGTTGTGTGCTATTTACAGTGTTTCCCTTGTCTCCCCCCAGATCATATCTGTAAATATTTCTTTTATCTCTGCATATTTATTTGGTAAACCAATGTCAATAAATAAATACATAAGTAAATGGATGACTAGGAAGAACCTAGGAAAGTAACTTTAACAGGTGCAGTACAGCATCTTAACATTTTTGTTGAACTGCTGCTTTAAGTGTTGTCCTTTATTCATACAACAAATGGCCTTCTAGGAGAAACAATGCATGATGAGTCATGAAAAGGGGTGGGGCTAGGGGTGGAGCTTAGGATCCGGTTTTTGCCCCATCCAAAGGTGGCAACCCTACCGCTTAAACTGCTACATTAACCCCTCCCCCTTCTGTGGACACATCCCACGTCCTGGCAAAACTTTAAATGTCCATTACAAAGTGTCTGTGCCACACAGGTGGCCTCACTGTCCTGTGAGTAGTCTTTTGGTGAAAGGGATTTTCAACTCCCACCTGGATCAATATCCACACTGTCTATTCTTTGTTCAAGAGTCCACTGGACTGTCCATAACAGTTCTTTCTGGTGATGCTGCTGCACCTCTTGCTGAAATGGTCCGATATCTCTGCTAGCTGCATCAACAGGAGTCTCTAGAGCTGTATCTTGGTGATACATAGATACATAGACAGTGTCGGCAGATAAGGGCCTATGGCCCACCTAGTCTGCCCATTTGAGCTTGTAAGTTCAGTTTGTTTTCTTAGAAGTCTATTTCCCCTTACCCCTGACCTCTAGAATTCCTTTATGTCTATCCCATGCATTCTTAAATCCCGTGATTGTTTCAGCTCCCACCACTTCCTCTGGCAGGGTGTTCCACTTGTCCACCACCCGTTCTGTGAAGAAATTCTTTCTCATGTTTCCTCTGAATCGTCCTCCCTCCAACTTCATCCCATGCCTTCTAGTCCTGAAACATCTTTTTCGCTTAAAAATAGTGTTTTCCTGCACCCTGTTCCTCCCTGTAAGATACTTGTATGTCTCTATCATATCCCTCTCTCCTCCTCTCCTCCAGGGAGTACATGTTCAGTTCCTTCAACCTGTCTTCATAGGACTTGTGATGCAACCCATGCACAATCTTTGTTGCCCTCCTCTGAACCTTCTACCCTGTCTATGTCCTTACGTAGGTATGGTCTCCAGAATTGTACACTGTACTCCAGGTGGGGCCTCACTAGTGTCTTGTATAGTGGAATTATGACCTCCCTTTTCCTGCTGGTGATGCCCCTGCCTATACATCCCAGCATCCTATTTGCTTTACCTGATGCCTTGTCACACTGTTTCCCTACCTTGAGGTCATCAGAGATGACAACCCCAAGATCCCTTTCCTGCTTGGTGCATGCTATATCCTCACCCCCCAACTGATATATTGTGCCAGGGTTTTTGTGCCCCATATGCATTATCTTGCACTTCTTTGATAAGGATGCACTGGCAGAACAAAAACTGGAGGAATCCTCTGATGATTCCTTCTCCATCGTAAACGGTTGCTTGGGGTCGTCACTTAACACCACTCATGAACTTCATTAGATGGGCATGTTGGCTGCACAAATGGGACTTCAGTCTCAATCCTGGATGCATCTGCTTGCTCCATCTGGGCCACAGGAGGAGGCCCTATGTACTGCTTTAGTTGGTTGTAGTGCACAGTTAAAGGAAGTAACCCCAACAGTAGATTTAATAATGTACAAAATATCAATTACCCTTTCCATAATTTTGTAGGAGCCAGAGAACCTCAGCAGCCCTTCTTTCTCCTGCTATCATGGAGCCATACTCACTTCTCTGCTTTAAAGGTGTGGTGCATGACATGCATGTCATAGTACGTTTTCTGTGCTGAGGCGCCTGCTATTAAAGCCTCTGCATGGCATCTTGGGCCAAGATGAGATACCCTACGGTTTCCTGGTCAAACTCAGAAACAGAAGTGGCTGCTGGGTCTGCAACCCTCCCAAACACCAGGTTGACTAGGAGAGTTATGCGCTGGCCAAACATTACATGGACTGAACCCAGCGGATGCCTGAATACTGCTGTGGTATGCCACCACAATGTACAGTAGCAAGGTGTCCTACGCGTTCTGGTTTGCATTTACAAAAAAGCCAGAATAACCAGGAGCATTTTGTTTAGACGCTTGACCAAACCATCCAACTGGGGATGGTTAGGGGTGGTATGGGTTTTGCTTGCCTCCAACAATTCAGAGTTCTTGAAAAAGGGCAAATTCAAAGTTCCTGCCCTGGTCAGTATGGATGGATCACAGGATGCTGAACCTGCAAATAAATTATGTCAGTGCATTGGCCACAGTCTTAGTTTCTTGGTCTGGTAGAGCATATGCCTTGGTGAAGTACTCTGCTACAACCATAACATACTTCTTCTCGTCCCAGGTGAATGGAAGGGGGCCCAGGATGTTGATGGCTAGCATCAGGGGACTGGTATGACAGATCAGTTGGGGAGCTCTAGGGGACCGCCCACTGAGTTTCTGGGAGGCACAGTCTCTGCATGCTGTGACCGTGTCTCATACACTTTGCTGTCAATGAGGCCAGAAGAACTGGGTTCTCACTTTTTCCATCAGCTTCTCAATTCCAAGGTGCCCAGCGCATCTGCCATTGTGGAGGGAGGAGGGGATGAGAGGAACCAGAGAAGAGGGCCACACAGTTTGTTCCAGGCATCTGCCAGTGTGAACATGGCGGAAACTGCAAAACAACAGTCCGTTACTGGTTATGTGCAACTCATCCCAGACACCTTGGAAGTGATGACAACCAAATTCCTTCCAGGTCCTGTCATCTGGCTTAGACCTGCCACTTGCATTCAGCCGACTGATTGTTTCATCTTCATCTCGGCACCTGTCAATGTCACAACTGGCATCCCTGGTCACCTCTGGCACCGAGGCAGGCATAGTGGTAGTGAGGGACTCTGGAGGGTTCTTGCCTGTCCACGAGGCCCGAGGGAGAGGGTGTCAGCATTTTGGTGGATCTTTGCCCCACGGTATACAATTTCATAACTGTATTGACTGACCTGTTCTAACCATCTGGCCAACTGTCCATCTGGCTAGTGGAAATCATAGCTCCAACGTAGAGACACATGGTCCATCTGGAGCATAAATTTATTGGAGATAATGTCGGAAGCATTTCACAAAGACCACCATAGCTAGGAACTCTTTTCGAGTAGTGGCATACTTTCAGTCTGCACTTGACAAGACTTTGCTTTTATAAGCAATGGCTCGTTCTTTCTCCCCATCAGCCTCAGCATCATGCTCCGATACCTTGGTCATTACTGTAAGTATCCAGAATTAAAGATTTTCAGGATCTGGATAAGCAAGGAAAGGAACTGCCGTTAACACTTTCTTTAGCTTATCGAAAACCTTCCGACACGCTTCAGACCAGCTGAACTTTGCCTCTCTGTTGACCAACTGGGGCATGCATTCTGCAATTTTCAAGAAGTTCTGGATGAATCTGCAGTAACAGGAAGCCAGGCTCAAGAAACTCAGTACTTCAGTCACTGTTTTTAGAATGGGCCAACTCCTAACTCATTCCAGTTTCTCAAGGTCCACAGCAATCCCTTCAGCACTTATGATGTGGCCTAGGAATATGACATGAATCTAAAGAAAGTTGCATTTTTATGGTTTCACCTTCAGGTGGGCTTCTCCAGGTGACTTCATCCAGCTGGGTGAGATGTTCTTGCACAGTCCTACCAAAACACTACATTATCATCAAAATATACTAGGCAGGCAGTCCACCGTATACTTGCTAGGACCAGGTCCATGAGCTGCTGAGCATCTCCGATGCATTACAGAGTCCAAAAGGCATCACACAGAACTCACAGAGCTCCAATCTGGTGGTGAAGGCTGTCTTAGACTTGTTTTTGGCTGCCATTTCAACCTACCAGTAGGCACTGGACAGGTCCAAAGTGCTGAATGTCACTGATTGTGCTAACAGGTAGGTGTCCTTTTCAGTAACTTCGTTCAACTTGCAGTAGTCCACACAAAATCTCAGTCCACCGTCCTTTTTGCTGACAACAACAACCAGCGTGGCCCATGGGCTGGATCACTCCCAGATTCTTAATGTTATCTAGCTGCTGCTGGAATTCATCTTGCAGGTACATGGGGACCCTCCTCAGGCCCAACTTCCAAGGTACTGCATTTCCAATGTCAATACACTGTTATGTCAAGTCCATTTTGCCAAGATCAAAATCCCCATGGCTGAACAAGGGCAAGTGTTGCTGAAGGATCCCTCTCACAGCACACTAATCATAAGGTTGAAAGCCATCAGTGTGAAGTCCCAGTTCTTCCATCAGCTCATCTACAGTCCAAGGGTGGGTGTCTACATGCAACCCAGGCTCTGGTAGTAGCTTCTTCTGTTTCAAGAGCACTGTTGACCTCTCAGGGTTCAAATGCACCAACAACATGGTTCTCCTCTACAATACGAGCCTGTGGTTTCATATTCAGACTGGAACTTGTCCATCTCTGCTGGTTACCAAAGTTAGTCCCACCATCAGTCCAGATCCATGTATTCTGCCTGATGACTTGATGAGCCCTGCCAGTTCCTGGGATCCGTTCCAGTCCCTAATGACACCTAGAATAATGTTCTCACTTTCTGCTGAGATGGTCACTCTATCTGGCACCACAACCTGTTGGACACTGCCATATTCTCTTTTCAAGAGCAAGGGTAGCTGCCACCCAGTTATCTGGCATACAGTGTTTTTTTAGGTCCACAATGACTCCAGCCTTGGTGATTAAGTTAATACCAACCACAGCCCAGAAACTAGCCTCACCACTGATGAGCACCTCCCACTGTACTTGGAACTCTCCAATCTCAAAGACACCATCCCAGTGCCCAGGACCCCCAGGGTCTGTCCACTGACAATGTGCACAGTGCCAGAGTAAGGTTGGAACTCTGGGCTGGAATTGTGGGTTGCACTAGCCCACACATCTCGATGGGCCAATGAGATGAGATTTGTACTCCTGAGTCAACTAGTATTTCACAAGGAATCCCTCCTATTCTTCCTGCGAAATACACACTTTTTCCAACAACATTAGATGTCAACAATGGATTATTGTGGGCCTCCATCCTCCCAAGTGTTGGGCCCTCTACCCCTGTTGACTTCGGTTTAACTGGTGTCGTGGACATTCCTGAAGGATATGATCTGAACTTCCATACTCCCAGCATTCTTTTGGCTCCTTCCTCCCCTCGAGGTCCTGCTTGTTTATTACCTGGGTGTCTTCCTTCTCGTCCTCGAGCTTGGTGATCCCACTGGCAATTTTGGAAGGACGAGGCATCAGTACTGGTCTTCAGGGCCTTCATCTCCTTTATCCGGCTTTCCATAGCCCCTGTCTTTTGCACAGCATCATCTGATTTAGTATCCTTGGTTGGCAAACCATGTGCTCAGATCTGGGGAACTGCACGTTGTGGCTTCTTGAGTTCGCTGATTGCCTCAAACCAACTCACAAAGTGCACCACTTCCTCCAATGTCCTTATCTTTGCACTTTGGAGTTGACCCTGGACTTTTGAGCTTCCCACACTGCTAACAAAGTGATCTCGTACCAACACATCCTGAGTTTTCAGCTCTGCTGTAGAGTATGCCTTGGTGACTATTCCACAGATGACATTTCCAAATTCACGGAGAGTCTTTTTTCTCCTGTCTCCTACGGTCCAGGAATGAAACCCGATACCAGTCTTCCAGCACAGGCAGCTCGAGATATTGCTTCATTGCCTGCTTCAGTCTTTTGCACCTGGTGTGATGATCTGGTGCCAGGCACTGGTAAACCTCACAAGCCCATCCCTTTAATAGCAGTGTCAAGAAACTGATCCTGTTATCTTAGTTGCAGCCATTCACTTCAGCTGCCAGCTCGAACTGGTCTGCTCAATCTGACCATTCACAATCACTTCCTGTGCAGAGCTCTCAGGGACACAGGTACCTGCGTCATTTACATACTTTTTGTGCTTTGGAACATGCTGTTTTCTCCCAAGGTATTGCCTGTGACGTTCAACATTGCAGGTTTGGAAGTCCCAGCAGGCAGAATTACTGCAAATGCGCAATTCATTTTTTTTTCTCCCCCCACACTCACCTGGTGCGATTTCTGCGCCATTCATACCAGAGGGGAACCGCAAAGTGAACCAGGGGGTGGGTCGGAGAATAGAACACTAGGACGGATCCAGCAGGAAGAGAGGAACTGGAAGATTTCACCCCCTTGAAGAAGCGGCTGGTTCGTCCCGAGCAGACACTGTGTCTGGGATGGAATAACCATTTTAGAGGTGCCGAATAAAGCAAGGCTGCAAAGTCCTCAACGTATTATTTTATAATAAAAAAGAAGTGTTCTGCCATCTGCTGGACCCCGGGATGAGTCAGAATATCAAAACATAGCCCGGCTGCACTGAAAATGCAACCAAAAGACTCACATCAACAGTACTGTAAGTTTCAATTTCACTACTATTTAAGCAGTTAGGGCACTGCACGACTATTTTGGCCAACTGTTTAGTAAGCTTAGAGTTTACCATTTTTTTTGTTTTGTTTATAGGGCTCAGCTATAGCTAGTGCAAACTGCAGAGAGTCAGTGAGGGGGAGGGAAAGTCGAGACTGCCTCATAGTCAGCGCCAGACAGAAATGTCACAAAGAAGCCTTACTGATTATTTTGGTGGAGGAGGTTCAGCTGCAAAGGACAAAGAAACAAGTTCATTTTCTGAGTGTGAAGTTAACACAGCTTAAGAAATTGTGAATGTTGAAACTGATAAGCAGTCTGAGGGGAAATAATCGGCAGGTTCAGCTAAAAGCAGCAAGAAAATGTTTTGGAGGGACAGTTGGACAAAGACATTTCCATGGCTTGTAAAGGAGGAAGTAGAGGGAAACTCTGTTGCAAAGTGTAGCTGGTGTAAAAAATGTGGGAAAGGCAATTCATTTGCCACAAGTGGCACAACTAATCTTTAAATGTCTTTTTTTACAGACATGAGAAAAACAGAACATTTGCTGGTACAAACAGGAAAGAAAACAGCAGAAAAACTGCCTCTTCCAGCGACATTTGAGAAACAGATATCAGGTCCTGGGGCAAAAGATAACAGTAAAGTTGCCAGTTACTGACTATGTATTACCAAACAAGGGTACTCACTGGACCAGTTTGAAACACTAATAGATATCTCTACAGGTGAGCTAGGAATTAGGAAGGGAATCATCGCTTTTTGGAGGGGGCTCTACGGAACCACATCTGGTGATGTTCTTTTACATTCACAGAAACAAAATGGCTGCCCAGGATTGCAAGCCAATGGCACAATCTACTCTGGCCGGGATATGACATGCTGGACTCCATAAATGAAGTCCTACAGGAAGAAATCAAAAACCGCTTAGCAGGTTCTCTGTTTCTTCGGGTAATAGTGGATGAAACTACTGATGTAACCATTCCACAAAAACTAAACATATATGTAATGCGCATACTCAATGCACAGTTGAAAGTTCATTTCATTGACTGTGTGGCAATACATGATGAAACGGCAAAAACAACTGTATAAGAAATCTTGAATGTTTGTTCTGCTAATGCAGTTGACCCTCTGAAGATCATCACACTAATTAGTGACAATGCGTCATGACTGGAATGCACAATGGGGTGGGTGCCAGCAGCATGATAGAAGCCACGGTTACTAGGCTGCAACAGTTCCAAGAACAGAATGAGGCAGAGGATACAGAAGACAATTCAAGAACTTGCCCGATGTCCTGGCATGTGGCAGGATCAAAATGTGAATGACAGACCAGCACTGTGTATGCAATTCCAGATGGCATCTCAGGAATACCTGACACAGCTCAATGAAAACATTCACACAAGATCCGAGACATCTTCAACGGAGTTGCAGTAACTTAAATGTTCTTATAAATCCTAAGTGTCTCCCTGATGACTCCAAGATAACGGACCACAGATTGCAGGAAATGAAGGATGTTTGCACTTATTTCCAAGACACAACCTTCAAAGAAGAAAACACTGCCAGTGTACTCTTCTTCATGTTCTATGGGACTGCCCACTAGTTCAACTGTTCTGGTTGGGTATCAAAAATAAGTTAGGCTCTACAACCTTATTTTACACCCGAGGTCTGTATTCTGGATGATTCTAGCAAGGTTAGTTCTATCAAATTGAAATATCATTTATATATTGTAGCCTTATCTGCCAAGAAAATTATTTTAAAGCACTGGAAGGACCACCTAATTCCTTCATTCTCTGAATGAAGGCAATAAATTGTACTTAAGCTTAGAACTGAAAAAATGATTGCTGGCTTGAAGCAAAAATTCACAGGGCTTTATTATAATGTGGGGCCAGTTATAGGATACTGTTATTTCCATCTGATCTGGATCTGGCACCCTTTGTACCTCACCTTTTAGGTTTTTTCCATTCTTATACATTTTAATGCTAACTTGTTCTCATTAAAGCAAGGTTTTATTTAACTCTAAAAATTGATTAGCATTTTGCTCATAAAAGTTCTAAAACATTGTGAAAATGCATAGCACTTGCCTCACTGTGTTTAACAAACATAACACTTCTAGAAAATCTATATAAATGCTTTCTGTACAGTTAGTATTGTCCCAAGAAAAAAAACTGCTAATCAATTATTTAAAACCTTGTTAAAGGACAGTCAACCCCTTTAGGTCTCAAAGTTTCCCTAGTTTAAAAAACACATTTTACGACTGTCAACATTCTGTAAAGATTGCTGATGTAGCTGGTAGTTTTTCTTTAAAAAAAAGTTAAAAACAGATTGCCCATCATACTGGTGTTACCATACAAAAACAGGTTTGTTTACATTCCTTGATCAGATCCAACTGCATCTTTCCTGGACTTAAACACCCACACCACAGTCTAGCTGCTCATGATGCAATGGGGTTTAGGAGGCTACTGCCTCATGAGTGACTGCACTGTTTGGGGGTGCTCCTAATGTTCAGGAAGTATGCAGTAAGAACAGATCCAACACTGTAAACAAAACAAGGTTGTTTATAAATAGACATTAGCATGCATTTCAGTTCTACTAAACAAGGAGACAGACAAAACAAACAGCAATGTATTTTAGAGAAGGCAAGCAACCATAAAATACTGGTTTTTAACTAGAAATATGATGAAAAACAGATTGATAGTGTCTCTTTAATTTTACGAGTTCATTTATATGTGCATTTTATGATATGTTTAATTTGTGTCAGACTGTTTTTGAGAATATGTGGTTTTCATTATAGTTACCGGGCTGTCGTATATTTTTTATACTTCAATGATTTTATAGGTCTTTTAAGGGTGGGAGGAATTTATTATTTTGGGGTGGGGGGGTTGGTTGGTTTGTTAGTATTATTACTTTTTTGTACTGTCTCCTTTTTTATCATTTGTTTTTCTAGATTGTTTATTTTCACTTCCGCCATATGGATATTGGTCAGAATATGGTGCATTTTATCTTTTTGAAATCTTATAAAGATTATAGAATTTGAAAAAAGAAGAAACACTGCCAGCACTTATTGACCAAGAAAGGGCTAAGAAAGATTACAGACAATTCAAACTTGTTCTGAAATCTAAAAAAGGACGGAGTTTGCTAAGCAATGTCTGCCAAGACTTAATTGAGAACTATTCAGCTGTATTCCCATATTTTGACACAATGGCCAAGATTTTACTTGTGTCACCCGTTACATCAGTGACATGTGAAAGACTTTTTTTTGTGCAAAACGAACATATGAAATTGCCGGCAGAAAAAGACCCACAGGTCTATCAAGTCTGCCCGATTGTGCAGCTCTTAGTTTCATATCACTACAGCAGTCCAAAAATTCTGTAAAACAAAATAGAAACAAAAGGCAGAAGTTCTCTAAAGGCTGACACTGTGAGCTAATTCATGCAGATAGCCCAAGAAGGAGCTGAAGTTGAAGACTATGACCCTCTTCCAGCAATTAAGAAATTTAAGGTCATTAGACTGTGCAGAAAATAATGTTTTAAATTGTGATTTTGTTTTTCAGTTTCAGACCCAGAGCCAAAATTGAATGATGGCAACTTGCGCACAGGAGAGAAGATATGTATTTTGTTCCCATTTATAAAGGGGGTAGGGGGATGGCCATAACTAATAGCCCCATCTGCTCTTATCTCACAACACCAAATCGGTTTCTAATTTGGTGGGAGGGAGGGATATGTCTAACAAGTACATTAACCACATTCTGCTCTTTCCACAGGTTGTCAACAGCGGGTTCTTCAAGAACCAAACAGAACGTATGTTCTGGGAAGGAGGGTGCTAGGAGAAGTTATATGCAGGAGGGTGTAACAAGAGAAGTTATTGGCAGGAGGACACAAAGAGAAGTTATGGGCAAAAGGGGCATTACAAGAAGTAATGCCAGGTCAGAATGTCATGCCATGAAAAAAGAAGTACAAAGAAAAGCAAGTTCACCACACAACGATGTAGAGATTGTGCCACTGCATTAATCTGACAGATAGGGAGTGGATGGGTGGGTGTGCTGTTTATTTTATTTATGCAAGACGTGCAGGAGAGAAGAGAGTAGTAGTATTGGACAGGAGAGATGGATTGTGCCACTGTCTTGACCATGACAGAGTGGGTGGGTGGGCTGAGGCTGTTTTTTTTCAGTCAATAAAATGATGTAAGATGTGCAGGAGAGAAGAGAGGAGAGGAGAGGAGAAGTACTGGGCAGGACAGATGCCTGGGAGACATAGGTGACTCAGCATTAACAGTGTGTTTAGCCCCATGAAAAAAATGTTTTAGTGCACATTTAATGCTTTATTTAACTAAATGGCCTTGACTTTTTTGTAGCCAGGTTGGCACATATCTGCTTGAAGGCCGGGGGCAGCAAGATATAATTTCCATGTTAGCCCATCATCAAAAAAGCCTCCATCACTAGAGAGCAATACAGTATTGTAAGCCTGTACAAATCATATGTCAGACCACACAAATTATGGCTCACAGTTTTGGGCTCGCTATCAAAGGCAAGACTTCAGTCTTCTAGAAAGTGTTCAGAGAAGGGAAACGTAACTAATTATGAGCACGAAAAATAGACCATACGATCACAGGTTAAACTACATTTAATGTCACTGGGACAGAGAAGAGTAACAGGTGACTACCTACACTTCTTTAGCAGAACTAAAAATCATCATATTGCTACTGGTTTATCAATGAGTGTCTTATGGTGCCTTGTAAATGACATTTTGCAACTGTGCTGAGAAAAAGAACACTGTATGAGCAAAAAAGTCATAACTGCATTCCTGACACAGGAATTGCTTGAACAGTATAAAAAAGATGGGGAAGCTGGCCCAGTGGCGCGGAGGGTCGAGGCACTGAGCGACACACTGGAGCCTGGGTTCGGGAACGAGAGCGGGCTGTCGGGAGTTGGCAGTGGGTGATGGTGAGGAGTGGGACTGAGCTGCCGCAAGGTGTCTCGCCTCTCCCGGGGAGGGATGAGGGGTTTCCCCAGCCCTTAACTGCCACCAGGTGGAGGATGGATGTCAGTTCGGGTATGGGGAGCCTGGCGTCGGGTGGAAGGGGCTGAGTCGGTACCCGGAGTGCGTGTGTGTCTCCAGGTGCATGCACTGCTGTGTCTTCTGGGGTCCCGGGTTTCTTGGGGAGAAAACGTGGGTAAAACTCTAAACTGTAAATTAAAAAAAATAAAATGGGGAAAATAAAGACACAATAGCAAATGAATGCATCCAGATTTGTTCCATTCATTTCAATGTGGACCCCTGAAAATTTCACAGGGACTCACACATTTTAGCTCAGGACCCCCTTTTTTTGCAGAAAGTCCAGGACTCCTGAATAAAAAATCCTACTGAGAGCCCTCCTGTGAATGTCTCAGGCATGTACATGGGTCTGTGCATCTTCTTCCCATCTTGTTGGACATGATGCACCCTACTGGAATCACTTACCCCTGGGAGGTTCCTGGTTCTGGGTCATCCATACCGACCAACTGGAAAGAGGGTTACTTTTAGAGTCTTGGTTAGTCTCTTCGGGACTTCAAAAGGAAAACCCTCTGGACAGAAAATCCCACAGGGGCTTAAACATTTCACTGTTGCCACCAGTGTGGCGAGATCTCTGCACACAATGGTGTCACCATGATGGCATTCTTGGCAGTGTCAGCCTCAGGTAGTGGGCTTAAACTGACTGAGGTGACAATGTTGGGTTGTTCGGCCCAACTGCTGGACACCCAAACATGGTGTGGAGCCAGCCACTGACAGAAGTGAAAAAGTGCCTTAATAAGGGGGAGGCACTGTTCCCCCACAAATGATACTACTGTCACCATCCAGGACAAAAAAAAAACAGGCACCAAGATCTACTAAAAATAACCACGACAGGTGGAATTAAATAGAAGAGTATAAAAAACACACAGATACCATGCGACTAAGCCCATATGTGTGAGGGTGGTAACTAGCTTAAGCCGATCAATGCAGAAAAAAGAACACAAACAAGCTGCACTCCCTGGAAAAATAGTAAAAACAAAACTGCGGTGCAAAAACTCACGGTTTATTCTGCAGAGCTCCAAGAGAACAATGGAACTAAACCCCAGTGCTTCGGGTCTCCACGTAACCCTTCATCACGGGGTGTGGGGCAATGCGTAACAGGTGCTTATAAAGTACAATTTTTAAGGTATAGTCCACAATTTTCATAATCCATTACCACTTTTAATTGTAGAGCAGAAAAGAAAAAAAGGCAGAGAAAAAAAAGACATGTCTCAAAAGTGGGAAAAGTGTGTGTGTGTGTGTTGGGGAGGAGATGGGGGGAGAGGAAAAGTTAAAACAAAAAATCCAAAAAAGGGGTGGGGGGGCCAGAAATAGCAAAACAAAAGTACATCCTTGAACAGAGTAGAGGATATTGTTGCGGTGCCACATATATTGTACAATAATTACAAAACTTTTGAGTACATCTTATACCTTAAATAGGTTTGAACTTAAACAATATATAGATAAAATGTGGCAGCACATCAATCCTCTATATGAAAACCCCCTCTCTATATCCCAAGACAACTATACACTCCCTGGTGTCCAGGGTACCTCCTCCCTTAATACAATAAAGAGTACTGATGCTATGCCACAAATATCACACAATAATTACAAGACTTTTATTAAAGTGCATGTGCATCTTATACCTTAAATAGGTTTACATTTAGAACAATGTATAGTGTGGCTTCACATAAAACCTCTATATAGAAACCCCCTCTCTGTATCCCAAAATTACTATAATAGCAATAAAACATAAAATTCATCCATTAGAAATCCAAGTTACACCTGAATCCCGTATCAATCGGTTCCACCAATATGAATTCACACAAATAAAGAAGGCGTTATGTCCACGTTCTCATTTAAACCACTTGATGCAAGGGACTTTAGTGAAGAAATCCTCCTGGTTTCTCTTTGAAGTAACTGTTGTGCACGGTTTCCACCTTGTGGATGTGATGGCTGTCTTTCAATACCCATGAACTGAAATGAGGAAACATCCCAATTATGAAATTTTTCAAAGTGTACTCCAATAGGGGTAACCGACACATCCACTGTGATCGATCGTAAATGTTCTTGGATGCACTTCTTTAGAGAGCACACAGTATGACCCACATATATAACGTTACAAGCATAGAAAATAACAGACCACAAAATCCGAATCACAGTTAAATTATTCGATCTGTACACTTCTATCCCCAGACGGATGCACAAAAGTATTTCCAACAACACCATGTCTACAGATACTACCCAGCCACATCTGTGAACTCCTAAGAGTAATGGTGGCAACCAATTTATCCTAACACAAGGCCTTCTGTACATAGAATTAGTTACTCTATCACCTATGATTGGGCCTCTCCTGGATGTAATCCTGGGTCCATCTCTTATGGCACCATATAATTCACCATCACCCTTTAATACTTGCCAGTGTTTGTCAAAAATCTTGGATATACTGGGCGATAAATTATCAAAACTTTACTTAAACTGATAAATAGCAATTCCATAAGAGAGTACTAATTCAGTGCAATCGGCAATTAAAACTAGGCAGTGCAATTTCTAAAATCAAGCTTATCATAGATACATAGACAGTGTTGGCAGATAAGAGCCTGTGGCCCACCCAGTCTGCCCATTTGAGCTTGTAAGTTCAGTTTATATTTTCCTAGAAGTCTGTTGCCCCTTACTCCTGACCTCCAGAACTCTTTTATGTCTATCCCATGCATTCTTAAATCCCGTGATTGTTTCAGCCCCCACCACTTCCTCTGGCAGCGTGTTCCACTTGTTCACCACCCATTCTGTGAAGAAATTCTTCCTCACGTTTCCTCTGAATCATCCTCCCTCCAACTTCATCCCATGCCCTCTAGTCCTGGAACATCTTTTTCACTTAAACATAGTGTATTCCTGCACCCTGTTCCTCCCTGTAAGATATTTGTATGTCTCTATCATATCTCCTCTCTCCTTCCTCTCCTCCAGGGAGTACATATTCAGTTCCTTCAACCTGTCCTCATAGGACCTGTGATGCAATCTATGTACCATGTTTAGTGCCCTCCTCTGAACCTTCTCTACCGTATCTATGTCCTTACGTAGATAAGGTCTCTAGAACTGTACACTGTACTCCAGGTGGGCCTCACTAGTGTCTTGTATAGTGGAATTATGACCTCCCTTTTCCTGCTGGTGATGCCCCTGCCTATGCATCCCAGCATCCTATTTGCTTTACCTGCTGCCTTGTCACACTGTTTTCCTACCTTGAGGCCATCAGAGATGATAATCCCAAGATCCCTTTCCTGCTTGGGGCATGCTATATCCTCACCCCCCAACTGATATATTGTGCCAGGGTTTTTGTGCCCCATATGCATTATCTTGCATTTCTTTGCATTGCATTTCAACTGCCAAACACCTGACCATTCTTCAAGTTTCTGCAGGTCCCTTCTCATTCTGTCTACACCCTCTGGTGTGTCTACTCTGTTACAGAGCTTTGTGTCATCAGCGAACAATATCACTTTAATATTAACAATAAATGCCAATCATTGTAACAGTGACAGCCACCCCTCCCCCGGAAGCCCACAGAAAATGTGCTTGGCATTACCCCAACTGGCTCAATAAGCGGAAAGCTACCATTAGTGGCTGCAGGCAATTACCAGCCCTGAAAGGCTTTTGTGAGGGATCAGACCCACCCTGGGGCTCTGGCTCCAACAGCCAATTGGCCAGGCATAGGGTTACTTTGCTAGCCCATCCTGGCACTACGATAAGGGCACCCTAAATACTGGTACCCACTACATCCCACCCCCCAGGGCTCCCTGCCTGGGTGCCATGCCTTACCCTCCAGGGACTGGATACTGCTATGTTTTGTAAAAGAATGCAAGTGCTTGTAGATATGGTGGACTGCTTGCTGACCTGCCGCCCAAGTGTCCTTGGCTCCAGGCCTCACTACTAGCCAACCTGCTAGCAGTCTCTCCCTTCTCCAAGGGTGCCAGGAGGCAGGTTACCTTTTCTCTGCTGGTTGATTCACCAGCTGATCCTGCCTAGGGCACACTTCAGCTAGGTTAATGCCTCCGCCACTGACTGAACTGTCAGCAGAGTCTGCCGGCCTTCAATTGGGGGGGCTGGTGCCAGGCTACACCCCCTTCCGCTGCTAGCCAAGTTTGCTCGTGGGCCCCTTGTGACAGATTACACCCTTTCTGCCGCTATCCAAATTGCTAGTTGATCCCAGGGACACCTGCAAGGCTCTGAAGCAGGCCAGGCACCTGACATCACCAGCCCCCTCTGCCAGAGTCAACTGCCTTGCCAGACTATACAGCTCCTTAAAAGGGCTGCCAGGCAGGCAGGGCCCTCCGGTGGCAGTGCTCTTGCAGTTGCCTCTGCAAGTCCCTTGAAGGCTCCTCTTCTGCAGCTCTTCAGACCCTTCTGTGAACTGAAATTGATCCCTGCTGGCAGTCTTTGTTTACGCTGCTGGGAGGGGGCATGTCTACCCAGGGGACTCCCTTACTTGCTGGGGAAGGTGGTGATGCAAATCAAGGACCTGACTGCACAACCAATCAGCATCGAGAGTTGCTACTCTACCCATGTGCCTCCTCCCCAGCATGAGCGTACCAACGGTAGTTAGTTTTCAAAATTAGGTGTCAAGCACCTTTGACGTGCCACCTTAGGAGCAGCTGGATCAGGTCTCGTGTGGTTGGCACTTTGAATTGGTTCAATTGGGAGGTTGGAGAAGGCAGGAACAGACTTTTCTGAACCTCCCCCCAACATCCCCAAGGCAGATTAACTTTTTTGGGGAAAAAAGATCAGCAGCCAGTGCTGAAGCTGCTGACGGGGACGCCTGCCCAAGCTTCTGGTGGACAGCCCAATGCAGCCACAACACCGGCCAGTACAGTGTATAGCACTGGCTATTAAAATTCTGAGCAAATGGTTAGAATGTATAGCACCGTCTCATCTTAAAGAATATTATGTCTAAGAATAGTGGACCCAATATGTTTAATGCTAAGGAATGTTTCTAACAAGTTAGCACACTGTTTTAATGGTTTGTGTGTCCAGAAATACCTCTAATATTATGAAATCTAGATTTAGTAGTTGCCGTATTGGTCCTTGCAAGAATAGATCCAGAAGCAAATGATTTGATACATCTATCTTGGTCCATTAAAAGGTAACAACAAGAACAAAGTGCTCTAGCTTTCGGACCAACCAGTCCTTCTTCAGAAGCTCATGGCAGTTGTTTAGAAAACACAATACTTATAACAGCTAGATAATGCAGAAAAAAAATTCCCAATGGTTTAAAATACTCAAAAAAACCAAAAAAAAACAAACAGAAGATAATGTCAGAGAAGTTTAACAGTACCATACTGCTTTCAGCCAGGAGGAACCCTGGGTCAAAGGTGCGTGGTGGAACACACATACAAAGAATCCTACTGCATATAAATTTAATTGACGTAAGATAACACTGCTGAAGCAGATAACTCCTAAAATCAAGCTATGAGTGTCACAGTTTGTATAAGGATGTGATTACTGAAAGGCAACCCCCAACCGGATTAAAGACAAACTAAGTTTGTTATAGGGCCCGTAAAGGTTCAATGTCTGCATTATAGACAAGAATTTACCTGTAAAGTTGTCTTAAAAACATCAGTGCACAGAGTGTGATGTGTAAAACCTAGCTGGACTTGTCACCCAGCTGTACTCTCAAGCTAGATATAAGGCCCAAGAAATTTCAAAAACCTCAGGACTATATAAATGATAATTTAAATATAAACTGACAATATTAGTGTCAAACAAAAAACTCTAGTCAAGGAACCTCAAGGAATTAAGACCATGTAGCCTGATATGTACTGATGTCAATATACACTGAGAATGTAACAACTTGATGTACCACAAGTTTCCAGAATCCTTTTCCATTTCCATCCTTGGAAATGTTACTATGCAGATAGTAGTACAGTTAAATAGTGTCACATTTTTGCTCTGTAGGTATGAGGAGACATAAGCCCTTTTACTTAGGATTTCATGACAAGTTGAATTCCTTTTGGGAACAATTGCAGTGACTGAAGTGAATAAAGGTTTACTAGAGAGAGAGAGAGTGTGTGTGTGTGTGTGTGTGTGTGTGTGTGTGTGTGTGTGTGTGAGAGAGAGAGACAGAAAAAAGGGGGGGGGGAGAGAGACAACATCCCCTTAAAGCTATGTATCTCCCCCACCCACATTATGGTGTTGTGGGGTGGGTTAGGGTGTATTGTTTGTATGAAGGAGAGAAATTACATTTTTATCTCTTTATCAGATTCCTTCGACACTTGTGGTACATCAAGTTGTTACATTCTCAGTGTATATTGACATCAGTACATATCAGGCTACATGGTCTTAATTCCTCGAGGTTCCTCCACTAGAGTGTTTTGTTTGACACTAATATTGTCAATTTATATTTAAATTATCATCTATATAGTCCTGAGGTTTTTGAAATTTCTTGGGCCTTGTATCTAGCTTGAGAGTACAGCTGGGCGACAGGTCCAGCTAGGTTTTACACATCACACTGTGTGCACTGATGTTTTTAAGACAACTTTACTGGTAAATTCTTGTCTATAATGCAGACATTAAAACTTCATGAGCCCTATAACAATCTTAGTTTGTCTTTAATCCGGGTTGGGGTTGCCTTTCAGTAATCACATCCTTATACAAACTGTGACACTCATAGCTTGATTTAGGAGTTATCTGCTTCAGCAGTGTTATCTTATGTCAATTAAATTTATACGCAGTAGGATTCTTTGTATGCATGTTCCACCAAGCACCTTTGACCCAGGGTTCCTCCTGGCTGAAGGCAGTATGGTACTGTTAAACTTCTCTGACATCATCTTCTGTTTTTTTAAATGAGTATTTTAAACCAATGGGGATTTTGTTCTGTTTTTTTCTGCATTATCTAGCTGTTATAAGTACTGTATTTTCTAAACAACTGCCATGAGCTTCTGAACAAGGACTGGTTGGTCCAAAAACTAGAGCACTTTGTTCTTGCTGTTACATCTATGTTGGTCCATTAAAAGGTATCAAATCATTTGCTTCTGGATGTAAGATTATGAGGAACATCGGTAAATCTGCGTGTAAAAATCGCAGCACTATGTGAAATTCATAGCAATTAAAAGATATCAGCCTGTATTTGTGTATTAAAACAATGTCCGGCACTCTTTACAGTAGTTTGGATTAGTTTTTTTTTTCTTCTAAGACAACTTTTTGCCAGGCAGTAGTAGTAGCTGTGTTGAACAGTACTCTACCTGGAGGCTTGAATATCTTGTTCCAATCATCCTTTTACCTCACCAACATTGTAACCTCACCCATAGTGACATCACAACTAACTGAGAAAAGCCACTCACCTTGGACCAGATCACTCATCACGTCACAGTGTTGATGAGTTCTGCAGAGGCTATTAGCTTCCAGGTCAAGTACAATTTTACACACTGCACTGGCATATCAACTTCCAGGTCGAGTACAATTTTACACAATGCACACTTATCAGGTATAACATCCTCAGACATGCACAATGAAAAAACAGAAAAGTGCTTTAAAAATAAAAGGTAATAACTAGCTACTACTATGTTTTATGTTGGTTGCAGTGGTTCGTTTAACACTGTCCCACTTTTGTGATATGGTCCAATGCCCACTGGTAAAATTTCTGTAATTTATTCGTAAAGTTTTCAAATGTAAAAACAGTAGAAAATTAACCTAGCAGCTTGTGCGGTAAAGGTCAGCTTTGCCTATATTACCCTCTCTTAAGACACTGAAATGTTATTTAATAGGCTAGCTAACAATTAAGTTAACTGTTGTAACTTTAAAAAAAAAATCATTTATAGCCGCGATTCCAAGCACCAAAAACCGCACATTACTCCTTTATGTAAACCAAGTTTAATTCAAAACTGTAATTCAGCTACCCCTTCACCTTTTTCTGTTCCCTTATGAACGCCTGAAGCAAACAGGAAACGACGCTCCGTGCAGTATGACAGACTTTGTCACGCTCCACTAGCAATCCACAAAGAAAACCGACATGACCAATCGCTGGGTAGAAGAGAGGCAGGATTTCCTCTTTGTGATGTCACCCTTCCCCCTTCTGGCTGGAAGCCCCACCTTTTGTGTTTCCCGCACCGTCAATCAAAATAGAAAAAATCGACTGGTATCGCCGTTCGCAGCCCGCCTTTGAATACAATAATCATGTTAAGCGTCTAAATAAATCAAGATTGTCCTGATTTTACTAACATAGTATGACTGGTACGTAAAATTAAACTGTTTTCACCCAACATCATCGGTGAGTTGGTCTACCCTTTAAATCTTAAACTAGCAAGTCAATACGCATTAAACGCACCTTTACGTTTTATATTGGATGCCAGTTTAAAGTTAACAACATATATGCATTACACGGCTGATTTAAAATGCATGGATTTGCTTTAGACACTGGCGTAATAGTTGTGTTTCTAAAGGTGGTGAATGTTTTTGCTATGCCTTCTTCTTTTTCCCGTTTCTCTTTAGCTCCAGAAAAGCCAGTGAAACAAGAGGAAATGGCTGCCTTAGACGTGGACAGCAGTCAGACCGAGTATCTGCAGCACGGCAACGGCGCTGGCGCCCAGGTAATTTCTAGTTGCTCTTTAGCCTCCTGTCCGTTTTGGTTTGTTAGAAATGCATGCTTTTTTGAAGTTCACACGTTTAAATTTTTGATGTTGTGAAAAAAAAGAGCCGTACTTCCTGTGTAAGCTCCGGACTAACGGCCACCCACTTTCTCTTTTTAAACCCGCCCATTGTGGGTAGGACACTCAGCCGTCACCGCTCGCTCTGCTGGCAGCTACCTGCAGCAAGATTGGGTCGCCATCGCCGGAGGAGGATGGTGCTGCTGCTGGAGCGGTAAGTCACTATAGCCTGAAGGCATACCGTAGTCAGGTGTATACGTAGGCTGTGTGCACAGTCAAGGGAGTCAAAGACAAACTAGGCCGCAGTAGTTTTCGGGTTGAAATGCATGCTGCATTAATGCAAGTAAAAAAGGTGACAGCATCTTAACACATATTGCAGTATCAGGGTGCCCGTGTCTTCTTGCGTTAAAAGTTGGCACCTAAAAAATTAGGGAAACCGTGCCTAGGGTATAGAGAGTTGGTACTGTAATTCGGGGTTGGAAATTCATTCTCTGGAAATTCACATGACTGCTAAGTTAAATGTGCTTTTAACAGTGTAGAGGAAATGGAACAGAAACACACAAGCAGTAAAAGTCCTAACCGAACAATTGAATCAAATAATTTCAAAGCATGTAGATAAGAATAACCTTTGTATCTTGTCTCCCAGGCAAGCTAAATATTATGTTAAAAGCAGGTTATTGTAGGCCTAATAATATTAGGCGTACACACACTAGTAACATAAATAAATGAAAGCAAGAAGGGACTCCAGGTGCACCAAGTCCACCCCCTTCCTTTGCTTCACTAGCAGGGACCAGCAAGCATGCCTATATTTCATGGTTATTTATTTTTTAAATAAAATAATATGTAATGGGTGCGTGATTTGTGCTGGGTTTGTAATGTTACCAGCGTTCAAAAAAAGTTCCCGGGTCCTAGTAAATTAGAAGAGTATGCCTTATGACACTAATGAGCATTTTGCCCTCAAGTTACCATTATACAAAACTGAATTACTCCGTACTATCGGGTTGAAAATAGGAATTATTTTTGTAAAGTGTAAACTGTAATAGTTTTAAGAATCATCTGAATAATATTACAGTTTACTATTCCATGAGGGGGGGGTTAAATTGGTACTGGCCTATTAGCCAAATACTGGTACATTTTATATTGGGCTAGTAAAACATTCCTTTAACTAGTCCTGCTGGCTTCTATTGGCCAAGGTAGCATTTCAGTGAGCACACCAGTTGGGAGAGTGGAATAATCAGTGGGTTCAGTACGTTTTCACATTCACTAATCCTGCTGACTGTTGGCTGCAAAACGTAATCTCAACCCCTGCCATTATTATAAGATACCTTATGATTTGCTGAACGCAATGCAAGTATGGTCAGTCTAAACAGCAAGCAAGTATGGTCAGTTTAAACAGCACAGTTCAACTCTAATCAAGAACTCTGATTGTTCAATAAAGGACACGTCATTTAAACTATGAATATAAATATCTGTGGCTTAAATTTATGTTGTTTTTTTTCTAATTCGACACACACAGTTTTGGGTTCTCTATTGCAGTGAAAAATTCATGTAGCAAATAAATAGCCCAGAGACTAGAAACTCAAAGGAGTTTACAGACCCCGGAACTGTTAGTACTGTGTAGTAACCAAAAACTGGGCTGGTGGTAGCAGTTAACCAGCTTGTTTCTCTTATTGACATTTAAACTAGTCCCTAATCTTTAGTGATGGAGTAGCTTTTTGGAAATTACTGCATTTGTAAGGTTTTGTTTTTGCTAAAAGTTTTTGCATTTTTTTTTTTAAATGTATGCTTGCACACAGCACAGCTATCAGGATTATAATTGCAGTTGTTGCCCCCAATCATAGCAGAATAGAAACCTTTCCAAATTATAATAGAACTGCAACAAATGACTGCTGATATTAGGAAGTCGAAACACTTGCCTTCACGGATTTGATTAGTTCTGAGCTCCAGCAGACAGCTCTTCCTCCTTGGCCTTTGGCCCAATCATTGAGTTCACGGCTTGTGGTGACTGAGTTTTATATATCTTTAGAGCCTTTTGGGCAAGCCTAGCACTACCACCATCAAGATGTGGTATGTTTTAATATCTGTGGCGGGTACATTTGGTTCTGTAGATAGTCTCGCTAGATACATGGTGAACTGTGGACAGTGCCAGTGGGTGCCAGAGACATATCATCTGAAAGACATGTATTTGCTTCAGTTTGTCAGGGGTCACGTAGAAGAAATGCACAGCATCATATGTTACAAGTTTGGGATGGAGAAACTGGCACATGGTTTTCGTCTTTGTTCTTTCCTGGAATTTATTGGTGCGCACCAGTAATTCAAAGCAAAATAATGGATGGGATTCAGTTTTCATACTTAAATTGTACTACTGGTAGACGTAACATTTTGGGATAGTCATATGTGACAGCTTGGTTGAAAACCTGTAAATCTTTATTTAAAAGATTTGTCCAGGAAGATACACTAAGCCAAAGGTAGCTTTCAGGTGCCACCTGGAGGGTTGAGGGTTACATAAAGGAGAAGGGAGGTGCAGCTACAATATTGTGTCAAAATATGCCATGTAGAACTATAAAGTCCATGCAGTTATCTGAATCCACTGGGGTAAAAACAAAGCTGTATAATATTGCAAAAAAGGCCAGAAATGAAGTACAAATAATACAGTAATGCATGAAAGAAATATATGCTGCACTATAAACAGTTGATATGAGTAATCTACAAATGGTGGTAGACAAACCAAGGGTAAAGTGCAGTGAATGAGTTACTGGAAGATACAGGGGCAGGGCAAAATCACAGCAAAGTAAGATGGAAACAGCAACTCGGGGGACAGAAAAATACAGAATTAGGGAGGGGAGAGGGAAGCAAGGCAGGTAATAAATGGAGGGAGGGGGAATGGGAAAGGAGAGGCTGGAAAGGGTAAGTTTGAGTGAGGGACGAGATGGCTTATTGCAGGAGAAAGTGCGAGTGGAGAAGTTGCAGAGGAAGAACTTGGCGGGGGGAAGGGACTAGGTTAGAGAAGCACAGAGAGAGAAGGGGGAGGTTGTTCTAGATGGATAGAGGTGGGAAGAGAATGCAGCCTGACAAGCTGAGATTGTGCAGGGAGGGATAAGGAAAGAATGGGAATAAGAAAATCTGAAGGAGTAGGAAGAAGGGATGGAGGAGATGTGACAAGGAAGTGGAGCTAAACCAGAATTTAGAAAGCAAGATGGCAGAACGGAAGTGCCATCAGTCTTGTAAAGACGGCGGGTGAGTGCAGAGGGAGCAGTGGTGAGTGTGGGATTACAGTTTAATAAATAGGGGTAGAAAAAGTGGAAGAGGGGATCCAGACTGGCAAAGTAGCATCGGACAAATGAAAATGGATCTTTTTCTGTTCATTTTCATGAAATGACTGTTCACAGTTATGGTGATATGGTAATTATAACAGTATAAGGATGACATTGAATTTGGAGTTCAGAGATCAGCATCAGATCGTCCTATTCAGAGGTTGAAATCTAATTAGTGTTGTTTGGTGGTCTCTTGGCACCATCTCTGAACATTACTTCATTGTGGGGTGTGCAGCTGGTGGACTAGTTTTTGGGAACCTCCAGCAGTGAAAATGTTGATGTAGAATTGACAAGTCAAGTGTGTGGCTAAAGGCAAGCTCATTTTAATGAGATGTCTATAATGTAATATTTGAATTTATGGTGGGTGTTCTAAGAGTTTAGCTTTGGTGTGAGAAACTATTTTAAAAAGTGAGTTGTAGTTTGTAGCCTGTAAGTATTCTCTGTGATTAATTATTTATTAATTTATTTATTTATTGAATTTTGTTCCCCGGGTACGCCCACTGAGACTAGAAGTCCCTTTTTCAGGGGTGACCAGTGGAGGGGAGGAGGAGGAGGAGGAGATACAGATGGTAACCAACTGAAATTTTACCAGATTGAACTGTTAGTGGTATTTATAGTGAATGGGGGAAATTTGGCCAGGGCACTGGGGAAATCCCTCTACTCTCTTTGAGAAGTGCCATGGGATCTTTACCATCCACCTGAACAACCACCAGAATAGGCAGACAGCACCTCGGGTTATTTATTTATTTAGTTTTTGTTGACTGGGTAAGTGCACTAGACAGATTCTACTTATTTTCAGGCACCATGCAAAATATACGGACGAAATGCCAACTGACCTTGAACCAGAATAAGCTGTTGGTGGTATTTATAGTGAATGAGGGAAATTTGGCCAGGGCACTGGGGAAATTACCCTACTGTTTTCGAGAAGTGCAGTGGGATCTTTAACATCCACCTGAACTACCACCCAGGGCACCAGATAAAGTGTGTACTGACCTCATTTTTGGAAATACTCACCAAAAAATGTTTTAATGAGTACCAGTACTCACCCAACATTTGTAAATACTCCACACGCCAAAGAATAGTGCTTCATAACAACTGGTGATTAAAAAGAATAGTTTTTGCCAGATTTACAGCACATGTATGCATCCCACTGTTGTTTTACTCGCTGTTTTAAAACTGGTGAGTAAATTCCTACCTGCCAACATTATTTGGAGCACTGTTGGCACCTGAAATTCTTATCTAGAAAAACAAAAACTACTTTTTTTTTTTTTAATAAATATACTCCTTAGTCCACTCTAGCAAGACATTTGTACATATCTGAATTTCGTTTTACTTACCTCACTTTCAAAATGAGGAGTACAGGTACTCATCCCAAGCCCTGCTACCACCAGAATAGGCAGATTGACCTCGGTTTAACATCTCATCTGAAAAATGGCGCCTCAGGAGTGTAGCACCCCCTCATGCTGCACTACAGTGTCAATATTGGGATTTACCCCAAGTGCCTGGTGTGGGGATAGAACCCACAGCCTTCTGATCTCCCGGCCTCAGAGGCGAGTGTGCTACCTGCTGAGCCACTGACATTGATTGCTAACTCACTGAGCGTGTACTGTATACAGTATGCACTCATAGACAGCTCAGTTGGTGGTCGGCTGGCTGAGGTGGAGAGTGGAGGGCTGTGCCAGACATTGTCTCTGGGAGCGGGTTGGGGGCCTACTAGCCACCAGGGAATGTACTTGTACACTTCGGGCATGGCAGTGGGTGGTGTGAGGGACCTCTAGCCACCAGGGAATACATGCTCGCACTTCAGGCATGGGTCCGAGGGGGTGGACTGCTAGTCACCAGGGAAAGCTTTATTTTCCACATTGAGCTAGTGAGTGGGGGGGCACTAGCATCAGAGTGTCTTTATTATATAACTTCGGGACGACGATGGGAGGGCACTGGCACCAGGTATCGCCCTCTGGGACTGGGCAGGTGGGTAGCAGCGCCATGGTACTTTGTGGGCAACCCATGCAAATGGCCCCTTAGCGCCTTGCATGCCCAGTGAGCTCATTTGCATGGGTCCCTTTGAATAACGGAAATTTAGCCTGGGCGCAAGTATTTGTGGCACCCTATTTTTTGGGAGCTGTCTGTCCAGTGTTATTTGGCCTAGTGCTAGGCCAACATGGCCTCTATATTCAGTCGAATATTGCAGGTGCACTGTTCCACTGAATATAGCATTTTTGGACACCAGGGCAACTGCAAGGCAGAACGCAGAGTTTTGTGCTCAGCTTTGCACATTTCTGAATATCTGGCCGCAAGTTGGGGGAAAGGCAATAGGAGCTGATGAGCCCTCAAGGAAAAACTATCCTGTTTGACGTACGATCTCCGTAATAAATAATGGGGATGAGAAATACACAGCTTATGAGAAATAGAAGCTGCCCTCTGTTCAAATACAGTGGAGTCCACTTAAGTGCACATCCCGCTTAAATGCACATTTTTATCCATATCCCGTGTTTTTTTTTTTTTTCTCCTATTCATCTAATGTTAAATGTATCTCTTAAGTGCATTTACTTGTAAGTGCACATTTAGTACCACCTTAAATAGTCCACCTTAACTGCAGCCGTGGTGCTGTCTAGCATGGCCACAGTAAGAACATTTAGTTTGTCAAAAGAAGACTGCCTTTAACCTTCCGTTTAATTTTGAATCTTACAATGAAACACACAAAGCAAAAGATTACTTTTTTTTTTTTTTTTTTTTTTAAGTAGTACTGTGTTGTAGGACAGTGCAGTAATGTCATTTTAACTTGAGCACTTGGTATTTAGTAAAGCACATTACGGAAATGGTGAAATGTGCCTGGGGAAGTGGTTTTCTGGTTAAATGCACATCCCACTTTAGTGCACAAAAACATTTATCCCGAGGGTATGCACTTAAGAGGGCTCCACTGTATAATGTTTTTCAGAGTTCGTCTCGGTGTTGGTGGCTTCTTAATTCTGATCAGAAGAATGAATTTATGTTTGTTTGTATTGAATATCACAGATTGATTTGTATAGAGTACAAGTTGGTTTTTAGAACCAAAACATTTTGGTATTGGTGCTTAAAGATTACGATAAAAAAAAAAAAAACACTCTAGATTTATACCAGTTACATTTTAACTGCATTGTGTTCTAGTTCCTAGTTCTTTTTACTTAACTTCCCTGTGCTGTTGGTTTATTAAATATTTTAGATAATGCAGCACTTATTTTACTGAGTCTTTCAAAATGTCTGACTTTCTCTCCCCTGCTGACCACACAGTTGCTGTTTGTGACTTTGGTCTGTTGTCTTAGCACTGTGATGTCATAAACAAAAGTACTGTGAGGCTAACGGGGAGGGGGAGGCAAGTGTTTTCTATACAGACTTTTTAGATGGGAGTACCAAGATTCTGTAAATCTTGGAAAGAAACATTAAAAATCAAAAACGGTACTCTCTTGTAAATTGTAATGGCTGTAACATCTTGTGTATGAAAAAACATGCCGAAGTGCAGAGTTGCACTTTAAAGGAGAACTGTGTGCTGAGCTTGTAAATTATTTTCCCAATTTTACGAAGCAGAAGCTGTTTTTGTTAACATACTGGTTCCAGTTCTATTATGATTCCATTCATACAAGTCTGTTAGTAACCCAGTGGACATTTTTAATTTACATTGTGGTGGAGAGTACCGTTTTAAAACTTTGGGATGTAGTTTGACCCTCACAACCACAGACAGAGTTCTTTATTCAGGACTGTTCAAATTAAAAAGTGTTAGGACTTGTCCAACCACAACTGTTGCTGAATTTGCACTTGTCCCACGTTCTTTACAATGAAATCGCCTCTCTTTTTGTGCTTCAGTGAAACTTTTTATTATCCTGAACAGCGGGCAATAGGATTTGCACACCTGTGTCTGTAGTAGAACACATAACTATTCATTGTGATAATGTAAGAACTAAGCAGGGACATAAACTGCATCCTATTGTTATAACATGGTACTTGGCACCAGTTTGTAAATCGGAAACCCTCACTGACTGCCCTAAAAGGCCAGTAAATCTGGAACAATAATGAAATTGGAACACACATTTAAAAAACAGCTTCTGCTGGGGAAAAACATGGGTTCAGCACAGTTCTTTAAAGGCAACTTCAGAAATGCACAGGAAACCAGGACATCTGAGCTTAAGTTCAAGAAGCAACTTCAAAACAACATGGTCTGAACAAAGACACAGGGTACATGAGGCACTGTTGGGACCTCTGATCCAGTAAATTGCACTATAGGTTGTGGTGAGATGGCTTTGTTTATTTACTCTCTTAGCGAAGGCCCACGTGACGTCCCTTCAAGGAGTTTCTTTATTTACGCCAGGGTCAAATCTCTGTTACAGTGATTGTTGCAGCTTGCCTGCCTGTCCTTGATAAAAGGCTTTGCAAGTTGCCACACACACACACACACCCCCACCACACACTTGCTCTGAAAAGGGCTTTTGATAAAGAAAACAAATGATCTTTCTGTAAGAGTACCCCTCAAATTGTACGTTTCCCTCCCCCTGCCACAAACCCAAAGCTGAGGTGATGGAGGACAGTCAACTGTGCAAGTCTGGTGATGCAAGTACATACATAGTTGCATGTCCTCCCCATAGTGACACCTTGCGAATGCTTGAACTCTGCCTTCTGCCATAAAAAGAGGATAAAAATACTTTCTGGATCAAATAATTTGGGGTTCAGATTGGACAGATGGCACACCAGAGGATACTGTGATTTTTGGCACATCCATCCACCCATCATTACTTGCTCCCACAGGCGTTCAACTACTGATGCAGGCTGCTGGCTCCTAGTGGCCATGATGTACTGTACATACAAAGTGTTGCAGCAGCTGCCGATAATAAAACTGCTGTCCAGTTTGAAAACCGGCTGTGTGGGATGGGTGACTAGCCGGTGGTTTTGAGCCGTGTAAGTGTGAGTGTGCATGTAATGTGGTCATGTGATCAGATTGTAAAATTCCCCCGTCCATCTTATGAATGTATTCCATCATGGGTGTCAGTTTTGATTTTTAACCCAAAATAATGTTGCTGGAGATCTGGTTGTACTTGGCACTCATGCTGTAAAACTGAGGTGCACCTTTTGTTACCTAGCTAAAAATACATTAAGTAATGAACCATGCTGAAGTTTGGTTTAAATGATTTGAGATATGCTTCCAAGGGGTGTGAGGTATGAAGCCTAGAAGTCCTTGTGCCCTTTGGAAGTGCATCTCAGATCCTTTAAATAACATTCAGTGGGTTTATTGCATGAATAACATGGTCCGTATTCAAAATGAAAATGTAAGCATATTTAAAAGCAGCGTCGATCATGAGAATTTTTCATTTGTCTCTAACTTCCCAAATTGCCTTACTCGTAATAATAATATATTTATAAACCGCTATTCACAATGTACTAAAGCACTGTACGATCTATACGGTATCAATTAAAATCCATAAAAATTCTAATAAATCTTCAATCTAGTCAATATGATTAAAAAAACCAGATACAGTAGTCCAACACAAATTAGTTTCTCCAAAAGCGAGCCCAAATAAGTTTTTAATGTAGTTTTGAAGCTCTCCGGTGTTGGACACTCCCGTATCCAATGATGCAGAGAATTCTACAGGGTTGAGGCTGCGAATGAAAATGTCCGTGATCCAGAAGTTTTAACTGTACCCTGGGAATCTCCAGCAATCCCTCGTTGGCTGAGCAGAGCAGTCGGAGGGGGCAGTAAGGGTGCAGGAGATCTTGCAGGTTGCTTGGACCCAGTCCGTGTAGGGTTTTTTAGGTCAGCAAGTCTACTTCAAAGGTGATCCACCACTGAACTGGCAGCCATTGCAGTTCACGCAGCACAGGTGTGATGTGACTGGATCGAGATAATCCAGACAAGAACCTGGGCAGTGCATTCTGCACCAGCTGCAGGCGACTGATATCAACCCCTGGAGGCCTTAGGTAAAGGGAGTTACAGTACTCCAGGCGTGAGGACATGAAGGCATGGATCAAAGTTGGAAGGTCGCCAGATGGAACTAGGTGCTTAATCCGGGCAATATTTCTCAGATGGTAAAAAGAGGACTTGACCGTAGCTGACACCTGAGAACGAAGCGCCAGCCCATCGCCCAGTATTACCCCCCAGATTCCTTGCCAGTTCAGAGATCAGCAACTGGGCACCCACAAGCCAAAGCCCTGAGGGACATCCTGCTGCTGACCCCTCTATGCGGTTACCAGGATCCACAACCAACACCTTAGTCTTGTCAGAATTCAGTTTCAACTAGCTGGTATTCATCCAGTCCTGGATTTCTGCGAGGCAGTTGTTAAACACTGAGAGCGCACTATCCTGGTCAGGCACAAAGGACAGGTAGAGCGGAGTATCATCTGTGTAGCAGTGAAAGCTCTGCTTAAACCGCTTCACAATGTCTCCTAACGGCAGCATGTACACTGTGAACAACATGGACAGCACAGAACCCTGTGGCACCCCACGTGGCAGAGGGAATGACTCTGAGGAACAAGTCCCTGATACCATTCTCTGCGATCTGCCAATGAGGAAAGAATGAAACCATCTGAGGACCGTACCAGACAGGCCACAGAAGACTTGATGACTTTCCAGCAGCACCCCATGGTCCACGGTGTCAAAAACTGAAGAGAGATCTAAGAGTACCAAGATGGAACGGCACTTGTGATCTCTCGCAATCAGTAGATCGAGTACCCAACCCAGAGCGGTCTCTGAGCTATGCCTCTTACGAAATCTGTACTGGAAAGGATCGTAGATGTCATGGATGGTAAGATGGCACTCTAACTGCAGCGCAATGACTTTCTCAATACCCTTTCCCACAAAGGGGAGGTTAGAGACTGGTCTGTAGTTGGGGCAGTCTGGGTCAAGCGAAGATTTCTTGAGAAGGGGAGTTACCACCGCTTCCTTCAGGGAGTTCGGAAACTCGCCCGACTCCAGTGAACACCAGACTGTCTCCGCTAGGACAGGGCCGATGACATCAATATGCCCTATTAAAAGGTGGGTTGGACCACGGTCCAAACTACAGCAAGTCGGCTACATACTTTAGAGAATCCACGTGACATCCGCTATCTCTGGCCTATCAAACTCCATCCAACAGAACTCTGGAGTAGCGACAACCCCCATAGAGCATGCTGTGTGGATATCTGACCTGATGTCAGCAACCTTAGCAGCAAAGAAGCGAGTGAACTTGCACTTATCTTGAGAAAACGCTCTTCAAACTCCAGACAGGCTGGATTTATTTATTTATTTAAGAGTTTAACCAGGCAGGCATACTGAGCGGAGAAACCACTCGTTTCCAGATGCGACCTGGGGAAATCGGGGGAAGGGACATAGGTGAAAGGCAGCAATACATATATGATCTGTACATAGAAGTTCATGAGACATTATATAATAGGTAGCTAGGTTAGGCATGCAAAAGCGGTATATAACATATAGCATACACAGTGAATTCCCATTCGTTGCACTGGGAATTTATATCACCTACAAGTTGACAGTTTTGAGAGGGGAACAAGCTAGAGTGCGAACCCAGTGCCAGTGCTTAAATTATCTACTGGGTGGAGGAAACTAATAGGACTTGGGGGACTTATGATTGTGTAGGCTGGGAACAAGAGCAGGCCGTAAGGAAATGCTCGCGGAGACTGGTGTTGAGGTGGCTATGATTGGAGGAGTGGCAGATATCAGCAGGCAGGTCATTCCAGAGTTTTGGCAATCGGTATTTGAACGCCGACTGACCCATAGAGGTGTGCATGAGAGGGATTTGGAAAAGCCTGGTATCAGAGTGACGTAGTGAGTAGGCAGATGGGGGTTGAGTTACTATGGTAGCACCCAGGTAAGGAGGAAGGGTTTGGGTCCAGAATTTAGCAGCAACTCTAGTGCAGTGGATTTGTCTGTGGGTCGAGAGTGAGGGAAGGGCCAGGGAGCTGCATAGGTTGCAGTGGTGTGTCAGTTTTGGGCATTCCAGTATGAAACGGCAGAAGGAATAAGTGTGTCCAAGCTGGCCAGGTTTGATGGTGAGGCAGCACCATAGACCACATCCCCGTAATCAAATATTGGGAGTATCATCTTTTGTACAAGTTCATGCCTGCTTGGGTTGACATGCAGGCTTTGTTACGATAAAGGGCCCCCAGTTTAGGATGTAGTTGCTTGTGAAGAGGTTCAACATGTATTGAGAAGTCTAGGTATTGCTCGAGCCAGATGACCAGATATCGGAATGAGGTGCAGTACTCCAAGGGAGAAAGGTCCAGGGTTAGGAATGAGGGGCGATTGGCAAGTCGGGAGAGCCGTGGTTGCGAGCCAAAAGTTAGTGAGACTGTTTTTTGTCGTTTAGGAATAGCTGGTTTGTTCTGAGCCAGTGTTGTACAGCGTTGAAATCCTGCTGTAGTTGGTCGTGCACTGCTTCAGTGGAGGGGCCAGTGGTGTATAGCACAGTATCGTCCACATACATTTGAATGGCTGAGTGGGAGCAGACTAGCGGTAGATCATTTAGGAATACTGAGAAAAGGATTGGGCCCAGGACTGAGCCTTGTGGGATTTCCGTTGAGATAGGGAGGGGGGGTAGATATGTGGGGGCCAATTTTCACCGCTTGGTGTCTGCCAAACAGGTAAGCCTGAAACCAGTTGGTGGCATGGTTGGAGAGGCCGGCAGCACTTAGTTTGTCTATTAGGAGTGTGCGGGAGACTGTATCAAAAACTTTGGCCAGATCGATAAAAATGGCCGAGGTGATGTGGCCTTTATCCATTCCTGAGAGAATATCATTTGCAATTCTTAGTAGGGAGGTGATGGTAGAGTGTGATTTACAGAACCCTGACTGGTATGGGGTGAAAAAGGAGGAATCGTCTAGGTATTGGGAAAGCTGAGCAAGGGCAAATTGTTCTTGTACTTTTGCCAGAGTTGGGAGAAGGGAGATGGGGTGATAATTCCCTGGCGAGTAGGGGTCGCCCCCCCTCCTTTGGCAGGGGGATGATGGTTGCCAGCTTCCAAGTGGTGGAGATTGTGGCCGTCAAGAAGGAGAGGTTGAGCAAGTCCGCTAACGGAGCAGCTGGATTGCACAGTCTGTCCACTGTTCGAAAGAGCTGAGCTGCAGCAATCTCCCTGGACAGGAATTCTGCCTTCTTATGGGAGATTGCCAACTGATAGACTAATGGAACATTATAGAGACTTGTCTGTCGTCATCCCAGCCGGATCTCCGCCAGCATCTGACCTTTGCCTTACTCTCCTCAGCTCCCTTAAGGCCCCATCAAACCAAGGGGACAGAGGGCGAAAGGTGAGTGAACGTGGACTGGAACCAAGGTGTCCAGAGCCCCTGCCACTGCTTGGTTATTAGCCTGTAGCAGGTTCCGGGACCCTCGCTTGTACCCGGTAACTCGGTGGGGTGGGGTAAAAAGGCATGTGTGTACATCTATAGCTCTATCTTTCCACAGCACTACCATTGCTCTCCTATCACTCGCCACAAACGTTGCTACTGCAGTCAATAGGGGAAAGCTAACAGGTGTGGTTTTCACTGACCTCACCAAGGCTTTTGATTTGGTAAACCACTACTGCTCTGTGGAAAAACATACTAACTTGGGCATTTTATCCATAGCTCTATCATGCTTTATGAGCTACCGGGCTAATGGATACCAGTATGTTAGGTTTGGATCCTCCCTGTCTGAACCTGCTACTATGACGGTTGGGATCCCTCAAGGATCAATACTTTGGCCTCTCCTTATCTCCCTTCGTATTCCATCCACCCATGTTTCTCGCATAGTATGCCCCTCCTGTATGTTGATGACTTGGTCTTTTTCATGAGCTCCTATAGCATTTGTGTTATCAGTCATCATCTGATCTCCAGTCTGTCACATATTATTATTTTTTTTTTTTTTTTTTTTTTAAAAGGGCTTCTCCCGAACACCACCAAGTCCCAAGCCATGCTGTTTGACTCCACCCCTGGGTTAAAGAACAGTCAAACTACTGTCACTGGTTTGTGATAATGCAACAGTTTCCTCATTTACCTACATGGGTGTCACATTCGACCCATCACTGGACTTACCAGTTCATGTGGCCTCTGCCTGTAAAGCAGTTAATTCTAGACTGAGGCTTTCCTTCAGAGTCCATTATAATCTCATCACCAAAGCCTAGATTTCCCTAGCACGAGGCATCTTAGTCCCTAATCTTCTATATGGGATATGTATGTGTGTATGTTGTCTTTTGTGTTTTAGCCTGCAAGAATGGGATGTGGCTTATAACGACATCTGGCAATTTGTCTTGGCCTCCAATCAACATACTCTCCACTGTTCTTTGTGCTCAAAACTTGGCTGGCTGCCCCCATCTGCCCTACGTAACCTCACCTTGGGAGCAGACATTTAAACCATTGTGATTAACCAGTCTCTGTTGCCCCTTGCTTCGCATCTTCTGCCTCTCAGAATATCTTATCCCCTAAGGTCCTCTGATCCTGATCTTTTCACACTGGCTTCCTGCGAGATGGTAGATTGATGTAAAGATTTTTTTATACTTTTAATGTCCTCAGCAGACTGGGACCCCTAAAAGTGAGCTTCTTGTGTCCTACCTGGATGTCTGTGAATTGCGTTCAGATGGTGTTGGCCAGTTGGTGGTTCTTCAAGTGATATATAAATCAGCTGGGGAATAGGGCCTTTTCTGTAGCTCACACTTTACTTTGGAATGGCCTACCCACAGTCATTCGTTTTGCCATATCTGTCTTCACCTTTTAAAAGTAGATTTAAAACATACGTGGCTGTTATGAGAGGCCTTTGGAGTAGACTAAATGGCTATGTTATCTGCCCTATTTTATGTCTAAAATTTCCAGTATCGGTGTAGGTGAATGTTTTATTATAGTTTTGGATTTATTTTATTGCTTGTAAAGTGTCTTGGTTTTAGAAAGGGGTTTGGGTAAATTATTTTATCAATTTTTTTTTTTTTTTTGGCCGTTTTATAAGCTTTTATTAGTTGAGACATACCACTTAGGGCTGATGACTGGAAGGTATGTAGAGCATGGTTTTCTCCTAGGGTGCTCTCCATGTTCTGAGCATGTTTACTTACATTAGCATCATGTTTCTTAAATATAATTGTATTGCCCTTTTGCTCCTGCAGTGTGCTAGAAGTGTGGTTCACTTATGCTATTGTATTTGCCGTCATTAAAGCAATTCTCTCAGAATAAGGTGTCCTGCTTTTTGTTTTGCTATACCTTAAGACCTACTCCATACTCTTTCATGCCATCTTTTTTTTTTTTTCTATAAGTTTTCCTGAATCAAGTGGTGTTTGGTGTGTATACATGTGTATGGTGGCCAGGACTATAATTATAGCAAATGCCCGTAAATGTGCGATTCTACTGTATTTGGAGGATGGAAGAATATAGTGGGTTTCACCGGAATGGGAGTTTTGGGTGTGTAGCAATGGCAAGAGTACACTCTTTGTAGGTACTGCATTTCTGGTTCCAGTGTAAGTGAAAGCTGCCTCTGGTTGTCACGCCTTGTAGTGGCTTTCCAGACCCTTGAAAGACTATTCCAACTGCTTAGTTTTGGCTTCCCTAGTTCTGTGGCAGTGTGCTGCTTAGCCCGTTATCTTGGCCATAAGGGATGCCTTTAAAGGTTCCCATAGGGTAGCTGGGGAGACCTCCCCGTTATTATTTGTATCAAAATATGCTTGGGCATCCTCTTTAATCCATGTTAGGAAGCCAGTGTTCTTCAGTAATAATGGGTCTAGTCTCCAGGATGTAGATTCATTATATCAGGACCCCAGATGCAGGATAGCGTAACTGGAGCATGGTCTGAAATAGATACACAGTATAAGGGGGCAGTGTCAGAGGTTAGAGTAGAGTGATGTTATTTTGGGTGAAGCTAGCCAGAAATCTAATCTGCTGGTCAATGCATTAGAAGAGACGTAGAAGTCTTTTTTTAACTGGTAGTCTTTAGGCATCTGTGAGGGCAAATTCTGCCATAAGATTCTTTAATGTGGTGATTTGAGTCAGGATACCCAATAGAATGGGCCGACAGGCTTCCAAAACTAAGTAGAAATTCCCCATTCAGGACTGTCTCATCTCTTCCCTCAATTCTGAGAGGGCTTGCCAAATTCCTTCAAAAAAAGGAGGGGAAGTGGAGTTAGGGTTATGGATATTACCTAGAATAAGGGGCCCATCTGGAGTGGATAGTTTAACATCCACCTGCATCCATTAGCTGTTTAATCATCTTCCATTTAATGGATTTGTGTAATAGAATAGACTCCATGTTTTGAGAAAAGGGCTCAGCCATGGGCTGCCCACCCCACCCATTCTCTGTAGTTTCAACGGCTTTGACTTTGACTAACTTAGTTTCTGGCAAAAAAGGCCCCTTGTGTTCATTAGTTTATGTCTAAACAGTACTGCCTTTCTTTTTGTAGGTGAATTGTGGCCTCTCATGCTCCAAGTGATACAAATACTAGTAGTCATTTAAATGATTTTGGAGTACTGTGTCTGTAGTGTCTAGGATGGTAGGGGTTGTGTGGAGCCTTCTCTGTACTCAGCCGGCCTATCATGAGCATGGAGAGACTGAATATTGACATCTCTTGCTCCTTGGGGTGGGGTGGGGTGGGGTGGGGGCACATTGTAATGGGGAAGCTGTAACTAGAAGTACAACCATATAACATAGCATAGAGGATAATGTATAGTCTGCAGTCCATAACAAGCGTATTCTTGAGAGGTTGCCGTGGTGACAGTTTGAACCTTAAGAGCGCAGCTTGATAGGTTTGTCGCCACGGCAACCTCGAGACGAAGATGTATGCTTGGCATGGATTGTAGGCTATACCGTATCTTTTACAGTGTATGGTCCACTATCTGAGGGTTCAAGATTAACAAAATAGCCCGCCCTTTTTTTTTTCCCACTCAGACCCACTGTCCTCTGCTCCTACTGCTGTGGCTACTACCGAACAGACCCTCCACGTGCAACGCATGTTACAGTTTATGCTGCAGTAGCTACGTATCTAGTGCAGCATAATGGCTATGATGATGTGGCTACTACAGCATAACATTATTAATGGAGTTATGGATTTTTATCCATAATGTTCCAACCTACACTATACATGTATAACCTGTGACTGGATTGGGTAATCTGCAGTGAAACTACTAGAGCTAATAAGGATGAAACTGCATACATGTTTAAAGAAAGAACTCTTAACTTGGTGTACAGTCTCCTACCTAGGCATATGACTTGGTTGTCCAGTACAATGCAGTCAAGCTTTGGAACAAATGAGATAAAAGACCGTGGGAAAGGGGTGAGATTGGGTTAGTCAAGTCTTTGTAGGCTGACTGAAGGATGACAACCAAGGTCCAGACTCTGGTAACCTGGGGGAAGCTCATAATGTTGAGTAGCAGTGAGAGTTTTGAGGGCCTAGAGAAAAAGAAAATATCTAGAGATACTTGTAGGCGAGATACTTGTGGCAGAAATCCCCTGTCAAGAGGGGATATATTGGTACCTGTTTAGTCACACTTTCAGTTGGCAGGTATATCTTTCTTCGTGCCCCAGCTGGAATTGCCATTGGGATATGCATTACTGGTGGTGGGGAGAAGGGGCACCCATAGGGAAATGTTGCCAGCTGTGATGAGGAGGGGAGGGTAATGATTGATGCTTCTAGGGTTGGGGGGAGTATGTGTTTAGGGCAGATAAGAGGGAAGCACATGCAGCCTATTCAGCAGCCTTGGCAGTCACTGTATCGTTAAGGATAGAGGAGAGTTGGGATAAACCCTGTGACATATAACCTGTGCTTGTCAGATATGAGACGTTGGGTCTTTAACAGGGCTATACTGGCTAATTCTTATAGTGCCTTCTTGCTGCGTTGGCGGCTACCTCGAGGGTTCTCAGAGGTTCTGCAGGTATAGGGACAGTAGGGACACGGCTTGGTGTATAATAGACATTAGTAGAGCAAATGCTTCTGTATCTTCGGATTATGAATCCTCATTTGCTCTGTAGATGGACCTCAAGGCTCCTAGGCTCACAACCTTAGAAGACTATGTCACCAGCTGAATAGAGACCTGTTAGTGGTTGGGATGCCGAGCTCAGAATCTATAGGGCCAGTGATTTTTCAGTTTTTCAGAAATGGCCAACTATGTTTGACAAAACCTTAAAATCCATTTTCTTCAAAATTGAGGGCAAGTCGGCATGTTTTATACAAAAATGTTGGCTTAAAGTGTTTTTTTTTTTTTTTTTTAACAAAAAAGCTGGCACAAAGTGAAGTGATAAAGTGGTGTAAATAGTTCTTTTTCATGAAAGCAGGTCATAACACATGGGATATCAGCCGCAGGCGTCATTTCTTCTGGATGACTTCTCAACAGTCAATCCTGTGACCTCCCCCTAACATTACCGCATGGTGTCTGTATGGCACGTATAAAAGGGGGAGGTCCCAGCTACTCCTCAGTTCTCTTCAGCCACGACCTGCATGCAGCAAGTCCTCCTTCGGAGCTCTGATTACCATTTGTCGACTAAGTTCTTCCGACCAAGCGTTCATTCTAAATGGGTTCATCTACTGATGTCTTCGGATCTCTTATTCCGAAGTGTACCTCTGGTCACAGAATTGCTACAGAGGACCTCCACGATATCTGTGTTTGGTGCCTTGGTACTGAACACGACACCCATGATTGTATTTTTTGTAAACGGTTCAACAAGGTCACCAAACTTCGAAGGCTTCGGGGAGGAGGGGGGGCATGGCTTTCTGCCTAGCTAACAGGATGTGCTTTCAGAGAGCTCCCTAGCTGACATCCAGTATTCAAAATAATTTGACGTTTTACAGCTTGTTTTGGGGTTCTGTGATTCCCCGATTTGATTCCTTGTGGTGCAGAGACCAACCTGTGAGCTTCATTTCAAAATGGGCCTTAAAACAACAGATCAGAAGGCAAATTTCTTTGCTGCTCGTGGCAGTGCCTGTAAAACTCTGTCTACGCCTACAACCTCATCGACTGTAGAGCAGAGCATGAATGGGTCCGGGCTGGCAATGCTTGAATCATTACATCTAGCAGCGTCCACCCTAACGCAACCTGTGCAACAAATTGATTAAAAAAATAAATAAATAAATAAATTAAAAGGACACTTACAAGGGGAGGATGGTGGTGGTTGAACAGAAGCTGGATCGGGGTAGTCGATAAGGCAAAAGCAGCGGAACAATCTTCGGAGAGGGCCCAGGCAGCAGCAGTGTCTTGTATCAAAGAGCAAGCACTTCTGTGGTCCCAGTTGGAGCATCTCTAGAATGTCACTTGGGCTGCAAATGTCCGCATTATCAGGATGCTGGAGGGAGTCATGGGGGAAGATCTCCTTGCCTACCTGACAACATGGGTTTCAGACACGTACGAGCTGGATATTCAGGGCCTGGTTGTCCATGCCTACAGAGTGAGCTTAAGATGGGCAAATGGTTAATTTGAAGGGGCGTGCACTATAATGATGGTCACCATGTCTGTGGCTGCGCGAGATCGGCTCCTTCAGGTGTGCTGAAACAGACGAGGAGTAGAGGGCAACAGGGTGTTAATATTTCCCGACCTTTCATATGCCACACGTACAAAAAGGAAAAGTTTTGATGCAATCTGAAGGCATTTTGAGGGACCTAGACGTGCCAAATAGCATGCTATTGCCAGCCCGTTTGCATGTAATGGTAGATCGGAAGGCCTACATTTATACGGATCCGAAGGAGGCTGCAAAGCTTATAGAAAAGCTTGAAGCCGAGAGAGCAGCAAGAGAGGGGGATTCCTTATCAGACTCCGAACTGGGGGACTCTTGAATTTTAGTGGGGTCTGTAAGTGATTTTTTTTTTTTATATCCCCTCTTGGAACATTGATTGGAGGGTTCCATAAATACCTTTTCTGTGTCCATGGAACATAAGAAGACTTATTTATTCTTTTGGACTTTTTGCTCATAATACTAGTGGACTGGCATGTTATGTCACTGTTCGTGGTAGACTTTCTTCTTTTTGGAATAGCTAGAGGGCGATCGTTATTAGTAATTTTGATGGACACATGAACAAACATGCTTACCTATAGTACCAGATCTTAATAGGCAAATTTCTATTTTTAGAAATGCATCTTTGGGTTTTTTATAATTTTCCTAAATAGGTCTGGGACAATTTAATGTTTACATGACATGAGGGAATCTGTTGTATGACGTTTACTATTGGGTGCTACTAAGAAATTGGATGTTGGTGGGGGGTACACTGAGGGGGTTAGTTGAGTTATGAATCTTAGTGGAAACCACACAAAAGCTTGATAGCCGATTTACTTGTTATACAGTTACATTTAGTGGATACGTATAGTTAAAGCATTGGTAGCTTGGTTTAGTGATGTGTCTCTCTTGGGGTAACTAGTTTAAATGGAATTTGTAACTAAACGCAGAATGTTAAGTGTTCAAACAGTTCTGTCTATAGATAAGTAAGGGACTGGTGCACCATGCAGGGTTAGTAATTATTATAAGATAAATATACCACGTTCTAGCATTAGTCATGTGCACTCATTCGTTCAAAAAATGGTTCAACACCATATTTTTATCCATAGGTTCAATCAAATTTTATAGTAGATGTGTTCACACGCTTTATATTGTATGCAGTGCCTTAACTTGTAAAGTGTACAGAAAAGGAAAACAATTACTGTGTCTTCAGTTATTCAACTTAGTACCATAAATATTATTTCTCCCTTTAAGCACTCCATGCTTTCAGTATTTACTTATGCGCCGAGAGTTAGTGATCACAGTACAAGTAGCATTCAGCCTGCTTGCAAACTGCACCTTATTGCAACACAAGTTCTCGTAATACTTATCTGGGCTCTCTGCCCACAGCTGCAAGTGTCCTGGTTTCTTGGCTCAGTTGCCCAATTCTACTACAGAATCACTTTTCCTTTGGTTTGGAGGGCATGCAAAATCATTTTCTTACGGTGGCCATTCACTACTCGCTCACTGTGTGTACCGCTTAGCCACACCTTCACCTTCCCTCTGGTGTGTGGCATAATACGTGCTGACGTTTCGGAGTAGTGCTCACGCCATCTTCAGAGCTGGCATGGAATTACAGCACCAACCATTTATTAGCTTGGTTACTATGGAAACTCAGCACCACGTATTCAGTTACTGCGTGACCTTGTTACTTATTTGACCTTCTGTATCAACTGAGTAAACTTTAAGAAAAGTGCTAAAAAAATCCAAAAGTCAATTAAAAATAAGAGTACGCTGATTTAAAGAAAGAAAACAGAATTTGTATTCAAGCTTTTATCTTTTAAGCATTTAGACCTTTTACTGATTGCTACTTTTAATATGCTGAATTTTCTTTAAACAGACTTTTATTTCATTGTTCTTTTACAAATAACTACTGAATCCATGTTCCTTGTTAAGTCCTTTGGGCCACAAGGTTTGTAATTTGTAAATCCAGTACGCTTCTCTTTGCAGCATTAATTGTTTTATGTCGCCCCCTTGAGCTGGTGTTTAAAGTTTTTCTGCGCCCACATTTATTAATGTTGCTGCTGAACCATGGCTAGCTTGCTCATAATGCCTAGGCATCGCATATTTTAAATTCTTTGTTCTTACTGCAGTTTTATGTTCTCCTATGCGATGCTTTAAGGGACTTTTTGTTTGTCCTACATAGGCCATACTGCAAGGGCATTTCAAGATGTATATTACGTGTTCTATTCATGTTGTATAGCCTCTAATCTTTTATATTTTTTTTCCCTGATCTAGGGTGGTAAAATATTCTTGTGTTTCTTGTGCTACTGCACTGTGCACAGTTAACACATTTATAGCTACCTTTCGGCGTGGGGGGGCATTCAATCTGGTCTGTTTCCCTCTATTTTCAACAAATATTTTTACTAGGCTGTCTTTTAAGCTTCTTCCCTTTGTGAAGCTTATTCTAGGACCTTTTGCAGCTATCTCTTCCAGTCATGGGTCTGTGGTCAGAATTGCCCGATGTTGGGTTTTTTTTTTTTTTTTTAATCTGACCTGTTTCTCGTGTTTGGAAAAATAGATCAGATAATATTGTTGAAAATAGAGAAACTCAGACCAGATTGGATGCTACCCCTCAGGAAGGTAGCTATAAATGTGGTAATTACGCACAGTGCAGTAACACAAGAAACACAAGAATGTTTTGCCACCCTAGATCAGGGGAAAAAAATATAGGATTATTAGAGGCTTTACAACGTGCACAACAGTACACGTAATATACATGTTGAAATGCCCTTGCGGTATGTCCTACGTGGGACAAACGAAAAGACCCTTAAAGCATCGCATAGAACATAAAACTGCAATAAGAATAAAGAAATTCAGTATGTTAAAAGTAGTAATTTAGTAAAGATCTAAATGCTTAAAACATAAAAGCTTGAATGCAAATTCTGTTTTTTCTTTAAATCAGTGTAATTGACTGTGTCCCTATTAATCGATCGCTTTGATATACTGAAATCCCAGCACTAAAGGGTATAAATATGTTTGAAAATACTAGCTCCATAGAATTGAATTGGGATGCGCTCAGGCAGCCTTCATTTTGTTACATCACAAAACAGGGTCATGTAATAGAACAGTGTTTTCATTCCGGAAGTCAGTCTTTTTTTGCCAGCATACACATTTACAAAATTATGAGGGTTATAACTTTTTGTACAGATGGAATTTTTATGCCAAACTTCAGCAGCTCGATAATGAAACGGTAAGAAATCAAATGGGCTGGGGGAGAGTAGCAACGCTCGGAGTAGGAACTTGCTCTTTAAGGCATTGCATACAATATAAAGCATGTGAACACATCTATAAAATTTGATTGAACCTATGGATAAAAATATGGTGTTGAATCGTTTTTTGAATGAATGAGTGCACATGACTTATACTAAAACGTGGTATACTACTAACATACTAAAATGCCAGCAGAATAGGCCTAACGGTCTCTGGAGTCTGCTCGATTTTCAGCACCTGTACTGAGGGTCGATTTTGGTGTCTCTCCCCTGCGCCCCAGTCCCAGATGTTCCACCTGTACTGGGCCTGGTCAGATTTACTCTCCCCCTTTACCTGTCCCATCCACATTTAAACCCATCCACAGTCTCCACCTCTACCAGCTCCTGGGCAGTGCATTCCATGGCTCCACCACCTTTTCAGTGAAATAGCATCTCCTCTCCCTTCTGAACCTGCCCCTTCCAGCTTACACCCGTGACCTCTCGTGCCCTACCCTCCTTCCTTTGGAGCACCCTGACTGGGCCTCCTTTATTAATCCTTTTCATGTACTTAAAGACTTCTGTCATGTTTCCCCGGTCCCTCCTCTCCTCCAGGGTGCACATGTTGAGCTCCCTGCCTCTCCTCATAGGTCCCTCTCCCTGGCCCCAGATCATTTTGGTTGCCTTCCTTGGACCCTCTCTAGGAGTGTAGTGTCTCTTTAAATGTGGTCTCCAAAAGTGCACACAATACTCAAGGTGTGGCCTAACCAAGCAGTTGTACAATGGAAGGATTACTCGCCTTTTCTGGGGTAATCTCCGGCGATGCATCCCAGCATCCTATTTGCACTTGCCCTCCTACAGGTCTCCGAAGTTGTTCATTTTGACATCTACCACTACTCCCAGGTCCCCTGTCTCCCTCCGTGACTTGAATCATGTCTCCTTCCAGGGTATACCCCTGGCCTGGATTTCTAACTCCCAGGTGCGGAACCTTGCACTTCCCTACATTGAATTTTAGTTTCCATTTTCCTGACCACCTTTCCAGAGCCTCCAGGTCCTCCTGCAAGGCCGCCCTGCCCTCCTCCTCATCCACCACTGCACCCAGATTTGAGTAGTCTGCAAAAGACTCCTCTCACCCCTGATCCCCCTCCTGATGTCCAAGACATAGGCATTGAACAGGAGTGGCCCCAGCACTGACCCCTGCGGAACCCCACTAGTAACCCACTTTGGGGATGAGGCTAATCCTCCAACCACCACCTTCTGAGTAAGCTCAGAGAGCCAATTTCCTATCCATCTTAACAACTGTCTCCCTACCCCTGTTTCCTTCAGCTTAGCCAGCAGGCCACTGTGGGGTACTGAATCAAATGCCTGCCTAAAGTCCAGAAAAGAGACATCCACTGGCCTACCCTGGTCCAGGGCCCTCGTCACCCAGTCATGGAACTCAACAGGGTTTGTCTGGCAGGATCTTCCCGTGACAAAGCCATGCTGCCTATCGTCCAAGTACCCAGTTTGCACCAGTAACCCCTCCCCCAGCCTTTTCTTGACGATACCCTCAGTCACCTTGCCGACCACCAATGTCAGGCTAACGGGCCTGTAATTGCCTGCCTCCTCTCTTGACCCCCCCCCCCTTGTGGATCGGCACAGCATGGGCCACCTCCAGTCTTGGGGCACCTACCCAGTCCTCAGAGAGATGTTGAAAAGCTCCACTAGAGGGACTGCCAGGACATCCGCCAGTTCCCTCAGCACCCTGGAATGTATCTTATCTGGCCCGGGTGCTTTCTCTGTCCGAAGGGACCTGAGGGATTCCTTTACTCTCTACCGGGATTTCAGCCTCCACGTCTTCCCCCTTTTTACCCTGCACTGCTGGCCCCCCACCTGTTTGTGGTGGCCACTCCCTTTCCCCAGACCAGTCTAAACTGTAAGATAAACTTATGTTTATCTTATAGTTTAAATGGAAATTCCCCTATATCTTGTAATGAATGTAGTTATAGTTATTGACTTACGTATTTGTATATTTATTCGTTGTATTACTCATGTTGTACTGCATTGCTCAGTATGTTTGATTGCATTGCATTGGCATAAAACATATAAAAAAAAAAAAAAGGTAGAAGGCTTTAGCAGCTTCGCAAGTTCCTCATGGAGCAATAGGTTGTCCTTCTGGAGCAGCAGCAATGCTCCAAGCCCAGGGAGTCTCCAAAATCCTCCTTGGGGTCTCTCTGCTCTGCAGGTGAGACCTCGTCAACAGGACAGGGTCCTGGTAAGAAGTATGCCAGCAAAATGAAGCATGTTTCTGCCATGCCCTCCTCGTCGAGTCTAAGCCATTTCACTTCCGTCAGTACGCGCCACGACAGTTTGATCCTTACAACCTCCCCAGACAGTTGGCTCCTGCACTACACGCTCCGTGTCTTTTCGGCCCCAATACAAATCGTAAGCAGCATTATGAATGAAACACCGTGCACTCATTGCACAGTAACAGAAGCAGTGGCGCACAGAGCATGTCCCCTTGAACAGCATTATTAATTTATATTAGCAAAACTTCATTTACCTGTTCCACTTCCAGGATCAGCCTCTGTCTCAGTCCAGTAACCATGGAAAATTAATGAAAATGACTTGCTGCTGTCTATCAGTATCAATTAGCATCAGCAGCATTTAACAAAAAAGAAATAAAAAAATTTCTGCAGCGCGTACTCAATGCTACCAGTTCGAAATGGAAGGGATGTTCATCTTGTCTGAGTGCAACAAGCTAAAGCTTGTTGATTCGCAGAACTTTATATACACACACCATAAACGTGGTTACAATGGCACATCGATTTGGCAGTGCGAACTTGGAGTAAAAGATAGGCGAAGCAACGTAAGGGTGCATACTTTACGCTATAACAACTCTGCCATAATTGCCACCTTCTGCCAGCACTCCCATGCTCCTAACCCACCTGCTGTCGAGCGAGCAGAGGCAGTAAATGTTGCCAAAGAGCTGCAACAACACAGGACACTACTGCACTCTAAGCAAAATGTGCCATTGGCTGCACAGGGGTGCCTTGTGGATAAAAACATGAAACGCACAATTCAGCGGGTCAGGGTGCACACGCAAAAACTAATAATGCAGTAGACGCCTTCCACAGAGGGATGCAGTCCATTCTGTGTATGAATCACCCTTCTATATGGAAATTCATAGAGGGACTTAAGGGGATACAAAGAAAGAGAGAAGCTGAAATTGAGCATCTGATTGCTGGGAATTCGAGAAGTGAGCCAAAAAGACAGTACAAGGGCAGTGCTGTCAGGTTGGTACTGGTGCTGCAGAAAAGTGAAGAGCGCTCGACAGAGGGGTTACTCGGAGGAGTCGCGCACTGCTTCCAGTATTAGAAGTATTGGCTCTAACATCATGTTTTTAAACGTTTAAACTTTTATTGGAATAAAGATTACTTTAACTGGATCGCAACACTCACACTGAGCACTGAACAAACCATGACTGGATTGTATCTATGGTTACTGGACCGAGACAGAGGCTGAGCCTGGAAGTGGAACAGGTAAATGAAATGCTGCTAATGTAAATTAATAATGCTGTTCACCCTCCTGCTATATGTGCCACTGCTTCTGTTAATGTGCAGTGATTGGGAGCGAAAAGACGTGGAGCGAAAGGTGGTAGGGAGTGCAAATGACAGGAGCGTATTGTCGGGAGCGGATTTTCAGGGTACAAATTGTCTGGAGTGAATTGTCATGCTCCCAAGAGTGCCCTGATCACTACCAGAAAGGTAAGTACTGAGAAGGTTGCTACTGTTGCATCGTCTTCTGCACTGTCGACGATTGTTGGCTCCTCTCTTCCCTTGTCGACTGCGGGTTCTGGGGTGAAATTGCAGCTTCCATCGCTGCCTACCCCCTCTGTGTTTCTAGCCATCGTCTGTCGACAATGGCTTTTGGCCCGTTAAGTCTCTTGATGACTGGCCTTACCAAAAAGGGCTCTGTTCGCGCACCCATCGACTATCCTGGGGTCCTATACACTCCCCTCGTTGATGGCTGCTCGCTTGGTTCCACTGCCACCTTCTATAATGTCAGTGGTCCCTATTCACTCAGTCCATTCTACCCCGGCTACTTCTGCTGGTCAGATGGCCATGATTGATGTCCAGGCTTCAGTAAATAGTATCCTGGACCTTACACAGACCTCTCACTACCCCCCCCCCCGAAGGGTCGGCTCCAGTTTCTGCTCCCTCTCTGCCACCTTTGGCCCAGAGGGAGCCAGCTCTTACCCTGTCTCCTTGGGTTTTCACTCTCAGTATGTAGACATGGATGACCCCTTCCTACAGGACTGGGATTTGGCTGACCTGGAGGATGAGGACGGTATGGACCAAGAGGACTCCCCAGAGTCCTCGGCCGCCTCTTCAGTTCAGGATGAACCTACTCCTGAACTCCCATGTTCTCTGCCAGATGGTAAAGGGATATGGTAATGGTGGAGCCCACTCATCCAAACTGTCTCAAGCTTGTTTAATTGGTAGTTTCATTCATATAGACATTTAGATTCAGTTGCGAACCATGCCCACATCAAATGTTTTCGGATTATGATCCTTCATCAGTGATAAAGCACTGAACTAGAAAACATTGAAAATATATATAAATGTAATCATCACAGTTTTAAAGTACAAAAAATATAACAATTTAGATATGGAACAAATAACCTCACCATAGGTTGTTTCATTGTGGCTTGTATAGTTTAAATTCTCAATAGTATCTTAAATTGCTATAGTTCTGTGTAACCAAAAAAATAAAAAAAACAGAAATACCAAACCAAATGTTGTCCAAATTGGAAAATGAGGGTATGAGTAGTTCAGAATCAAACATAGTGTATCTCACCATATTATTGAAAAAACTTTCTTTTCAAATTTTAGATTATTGATAGTATACATACTTGAATCTAAACGTCTACAGGAATGAAACTACCCACTAAATATGCTTTATACACTTTGGGTGAGTGGGCTACATAATTATCATATCCCTTTATCTGGTATTAGCCTCGATTTGGTAAGGAGCTACTCCCTGATTATCACTTTTTCTGGTGGTGTTTTTTTTACTGAGGTTGGCTGGGCTGGAACCCTGTGCTCTGCCAGATGATCCCACATTTTCGGACATTGTGATGTACCTCCAGAAAATGTCTGGTTTCCAGAGCACTGAGCAGGATGCTTCTAGAAAGAAGTTGGCATAGTATTTAGGTGTACTGGAATGTCACACTCTGGTAGTCTCCACCTTTGGTGGATGCCTTTGAAGAGGCCATTTGGGCTGCTTGGAAGCAACCTCTTAAAATTCCCTCCAATCCTTATAAGACTGATAGGATTTATCAGGCCATGGTGGACCACTCTTACTTCTTGTCTCTGCCTCAGGTGAGCTCTGTGATGATCAGTGCTGCTCATGATAGCTCCTCGAGACCTCTGCACATGAGTGCTCAGCCCCCTGATGAGGAATCCAAGAAATTGGATGTAATGGGGGGACAAAAGTTTGCCTCTGCTACTTTGTCTCTTTGTATACTTAATTACATATCAGGAGGAAATCCTTAAAGCCTCCCAGGCAGTGGTCCAGTCCCTCCCTGCGGGTTCTGCCCAGGAAAATGACTGCCAAGATGTCTACGGTGGTAGCTGTTTGCCACTGCCACTGCCTGCACAGGGCCACTTATGATGCCGTTGATACTGCGGCCCATACATCCTCCGCAGGTGTTTGTCTCAGACGTCATGCCTGGCTCAGAGTGTCAGGATTTTCATGGCGTGCAGCAATCTATCCTTAACGCTCCCTTTGAGGGTGATCAGCTGTTTGGTCCAAAAACCCCCAAAATGTTGAAGAACTTAACAGGACTTGGGTCGTACTCTTCAATCTGTCTGGACCCTGTACCGTCCAAAAGCAAAACTGTCCTTCAGGGGATCCTTCAGGGGCTGTCCCTACAGGGTGCGTTCCAGTGCTCAGACCACCTGCCAATAAGCGAAAGCCTCAAATGACATTGCCTGGGCCCTAGAAATGATCAGAAAACATCCTGGTATGTCCCTGCTGCTCCCCAGCAGGGTCAGCCTTTGGCCTGAAGGTCTTCCTCTGGTCGTGGGACCGGAGACCCTTCCCACGGCCATCGGGGGCAGGTTTTCCCTGCACCTACAAGGGTGGCAAGCCATCTCCTCCAACTTGTAGCTCCTGCAGTTGATTGAGTCAGGACACACACTGGAGTTCAGAGATTCCCCTTGTTTTGCCACCAAGGGGGTCTCATTATCCCCTTGACCAAGCATTGGTCTTATGGAACGAAATCTATGCTTTGCTCACAAAACGTGCCATCTAACCAGTTCCCCTTCCACAGAAGGGTATGGTATTTTACTCCCATTTTTTTTTTTTTTTTCCTGGTTCCCAAATGGATGGGGGACTTGCGCCCCATTTTGGATCTAAGGTGTCTCAACTTCTATATCCGATACCAAAAGTTCAGGATGGTGTCTCTCCTGACACTTCTCCACTTGCTGAACAAGGGAGATTGGCTCTGCTCTCTCAATATGAAGGATGTGTACCTCTATATCCTGATGCACCCTGCTCATAGACACTTTCTCAGTTTTTTGTTTTGGGGTCGTCGTCATCAGTTCAGGTCCCTCCCATTCAGCCTTTCCTGGGCCCCGAGGGTATTCGCAAAATGCCTAGTGGCAGTCTCAGTGGCCCTCCGCAGGGAAGGCCTGTATGTCTTTCCCTACCTGGACGACTGGCTCCTGAAAGTGTCTTCCGCCAAAGGCTGTTCATGCTTTCTCAAACCCTACAGCTGTTCGCCCAGGTGGGGATAGCTGTAAACTATCCGAAGTCCAAAATGAACCCAGTGCAACACCTCCTATAGCAGAGCAGTTGGACGCCTCCTTGGGGATGGCATATTTGCCAGTGGCTTGGGTGGACGCCCCGATTGCTTTGACGTGCAGACTAGAATAGCAGATTGGTCTCTGCACCAGACTACCTGCGCCTCCTGGGACATTTGGCGGCCACAATTCCAGCGGTCCCCAATGCCAAGTTGAATATGAGGATCCATCAGTGGTCCCCGAGAGTCCAATGGGACCAGAAGGAGGGATGAAACCTTTTTTTATAGGTACATTAGGGAGCGCAAAAAAAAAAAAAAACTAAGGAAGGGATAGTGAGGATTAATAAAGGGGAGGTGGGCAGAGGTTGACAGTGAAAAGGCAGAGATCCTACATAGATACATAGACAGTGTCGGCAGATAAGGGCCTATGGCCCACCCAGTCTGCCCATTTGAGCTTATAAGTTCAGTTTGTTTTCCTAGAAGTCTGTTTCCCCTTACCCCTGACCTCTAGAATTCCTTTATGTCTATCCCATGCATTCTTAAATCCCGTGATTGTTTCAGCCCCCATCACTTCATCTGGCAGGGTGTTCCACTTGTCCACCACCCGTTCTGTGAAGAAATTCTTTCTCATGTTTCCTCTGAATCGTCCTCCCTCCAACTTCATCCCATGCCCTCTAGTCCTGGAACATCTTTTTCGCTAAAATAGTGTTTTCCTGCACTCTGTTTCTCCCTGTAAGATACTTGTATGTCTCTATCATATCCCTCTCTCCTCCTCTCCTCCAGGGAGTACATGTTCAGTTCCTTCAACCTGTCTTCATAGGACTTGTGATGCAATCCATGCACCATCTTTTGCCCTCCTCTGAACTTTCTCTACCTTGTCTATGTCCTTACATAGGTATGGTCTCCAGAACTGTACACTGTACTCCAGGTGGGGCCTCACTAGTGTCTTGTATAGCGGAATTATGACCTCCCTTTTCCTGCTGGTAATGCCCCTGCCTATACATCCCAGCATCCTATTTGCTTTACCTGATGCCTTGTCACACTGTTTCCTACCTTGAGGTCATCAGAGATGACAACCCCAAGATCCCTTTCCTGCTTGGTGCATGCTATATCCTCACCCCCCCAACTGATATATTGTGCCAGGGTTTTTGTGCCCCATATGCATTATCTTGCACTTCTTTGCATTGAATTTCAACTGCCAAAACCTTGACCATTCTTCAAGTTTCTGCAGGTCCCTTCTTATTCTGTCTACACCCTCTGGTGTGTCTACTCTGTTACAGAGCTTTATCATCAGCGAACAGTGAAATTCTGCCTTCTAGATCCTGCGCAATGTCACTGATGAAGATGTTGAATAGGACCGGTCCCAGCACTGATCCCTGTGGTACCCCACTGGTCACTCTTCCCTCTGTGGAGTGACAGCCATTTACCACCACCCTCTGTGTCCTGCCACCCAGCCAGTTACCTACCCACCACACTACTGTCCTGCCCACACCCATATTCCCCAGTTTGTGTAATAGTCTTCTATGTGGCACAGTGTCAAAGGCCTTGCTGAAGTCCAGATGGGCCATGTCACTGCCCTCCCCTGATCCACCTCCTAGTCACCCAGTCAAAAACTCAATGAGATTGCTCTGACATGACCTCCCCTGGTGAAACCATGTGCCTTGGGTCCTGTAGTCCATTGACAACCAGATGTTCACCAATCTCTCCTTCAGAAGTGCTTCCATGATCTTTCCCACTACCGAGGTGAGGCTGACTGGTCAGTAGTTCCCTGCTTCCTCTTTGTTCCCGCTTTTGTATAAGGGACTACATCTGCTGTCCTCCAGTCTTTGGGTACCTCCCCTGTTTCCAGTGATTGGCTAAACAGGATAGCCAGAGGTTCAGCCACCACCTCTCTTAGTTCTTTAAGGACCCTGGGGTGCACCCCATCTGGCCCCATTGCTTTGTCAACTCTTATTACTTCCAGTTCCTTCAGGACCCTTTCTCGTGTAAAGGGACTTGTGTCCATTTCTGCACCATTCTCACCCCTGAATGAATACTTTTGCTCAGTTATTCACAAAGGAAGAGAAAGACGGAGGTACCTAAACCAAACAGATAGGGGGTCGATACCAGTCTATTCACAGAAGCAAGGGTCCTGAAAGAACTTCCAAGACCCATGGTGAAGAAAGCAATGGGGTCTGATGGGATTCACCCCAGAAATCTAAAAGTACTAAGGCTAGTGACACCACTGACTACCCTTTTTAACAAATCATGAGAGGATGGTGTGGTACTTGAGGACTAGAGGAAGGCAGATGTTATCCCCCGCCACAAAAGTGGGAGCAAGGCAGAGGCAAGAAACTACAGATCTGTTAGTTTGACCTCAGTGGTAGGGAAAATTATGGAATCACTTTTGAAAGAATGAATTGAGTGCCTAGATGTCAGTGGGGCACAGGACCTAAGGAAGCATGGATTCACAGCGGGAAGGTCATGTCAGACGGATCTAATGGATTTCTTTGACCGGTTGATGAAAGTAGTAGACCAGGGAGGGGCTGTGGATGTGGCCTACCTAGACTTTAGCAAAGTATTTGACACAGTCCCATACTAAAGATTTAATAAACAAGTTAGCCAACCTGGGAGTGGGTCCCAGGGTAAAAAAAATTGGCTGGACAATAGGATGCAGAGGGTAATAGTAAACTGAGTCCACTTCGAGGGAAAGGGGGGTTACTAGCAGGGTACCGCAGGGCTCAGTACTGGGACCGGTCCTCTTTAATGTCTTTATAGGTGACATTGCAGAGGGGCTGGAAGGAAAAGTATGCCTCTTTGCAGATGACACAAAGATCTGCAGAAGGGTTGATTACACAAGGAAGGGTGGAAAGGATGACAAGGGACTTGGCAAGGTTGGAGGAATGGTCAAAAGTATAGCAGCTTAGATTCAGTGCAAAGAAGTGCAAAGTAATGCACCTGGGAAACAAAAACCCACGGGAAGAGCACACAATAGGGGGAGGTACTAACAAAAATGAAACAGGACTAGGGGTAGTCATATCAGATGACCTGAAGGTAGGGAAGCAATGTAAAAAGTTAGTAAGGAGGACTGGAGGGATACTGGGATGTATAGGGAGAGGCATCGCCAGTAGAAAACAGGAAGTTATCCCTCTGTACAGACAGTTGGTGAGATCCCATCTTGAGTACTGAGTGCAGTTCTGGAGACCCCATCTCTGCAAGGACATAGGATGGAGGCAGTCCAGAGAAGGACAACTAAAATGGTGCAGGGTCTGCACCAGAAGACACATGAAGAAACTAAAGGAGCTTAATATGTATATCCTAGAGGAATGGGAGGAAAGGAAGGAGAGGTGGGGCATGATAGAAACATTCAAGTACCTCAAAGGGATCAACAGAGTCCAAGAGGGTGGCATTTTTTGGAAAAAGATGTGCAAGAAAAAAAGGCACAATTTGAAGGTAGAGGGGAGACTGCTCAGCAGAAATGTGAGGAAGTATTTTTTTCACAGAGAGGGTGGTGGACCAATGGAACATAGAAACATTGAAGTTAACGGCAGATAAGAACCACTCTGCCCATTTCTTTTTCTACCTTATGAATGTGCCGTTGGCCTTTGTTCCGTCAATGGCCTGTCTGTTCTTACTTGTCTGTATTGCTCCCTTATGCCTATTCCATGCCTGTTTGAAGCCCTACACTGTAGTCATATCCACCACTTCTGAAGTAGGCCGTTCCATGCATCCACCACCCTTCTAATCTCATGCTGTGTTCTCTCGTCCTGCTATTTTTTTTATATTGAAGTGTTAGACTCTTTTTTTTTTTTTTCACCTTGTTAATGCCCTTAAGGTGTTTGAATGTTTCGATCACATCACCTCTCTCCCTCCTTTGCTCCAGGGTATACATATTGAGCTCTGTTATTCTGTCCTCTGATATTTTCTGATGCAGTCCCTGCACCATTTTGGTTGCCCTTCTCTGGACTGCCTCAGTTTGGTTAATGTCCTTGTGAAGGTGTGGCCTCCAGTACTCCAGATGTGGCCTAACCAGTGTCTTGTAAAGAGGGATTATTACCTCCCTCTTAAGACTTGTGATACCCCTGCTAATACACCCCAACATCCCCCTAGCCTTACCTATTGCTTTAGTGGTTTGCTTGGATGATTTCAGATCATCTGTGATGGTGATGCCCAAGTCTCTTTCTTCCCTTGTGACTGCCAGCAACTTACCTCCCAGACTATAGGTGGTTTCAGGGTTTCTCTTCCCTGTGTGCATGATCTTGCACTTCTTTGCGCTGAACCCCAGTTGCCACTCTTCCCGACCATTTTGCCAGTTTATCCAGATCTCTTCTCATTCTGCCCACCCCATCTGGATCATCTACTCTGTTGCAGATCTTGGTATCATCTGCAAACAGGCAAACCTTACCCTCCAGTCCATCTGCAATATCACTGATGAAGATATTGAAGAGGACTGGCTCCAGGACTGATCCCTGAGGTACCCCACTTGTGACTTGCATCTCTTCTGACTGGATACCACCACTCTGTTTTCTGCCTGTCAACCAGTTTGCCACCCAGTTGACAAACTTCTGACCCACCCTGAGCCTACCCAGCTTATTAGTCAATCTTCTATGTGGAACAGTATAGAAAGTTTTGCTGAAGTAAAGGTAGGTGACATCAACTGCTTCCCCTTGGTCCACCACTCTGGTTACCCTGTCAAAGAAATCTATGAGATTAGTTTGATAGGACCTTCCTGTTGTAAACCCATGTTGTCTTGGATCCTGTGCTCCTGTGCATTCCAGGTGTTGCATTATCCTTTCCTTAAGGAGTGCCTCCATAATCTTGCTCACTACTGAGGTAAGATTGACTGTTCTGTAGTTCCCTGTCTCCTCCCTGCTACCACTCTTGTGGAGCGGGATCACATGAGCCCTTCTCCAGTCTTCTGGGACCTCTCCTGTGCTCAGAGACTCACTAAACAGTTCTGATAATGGCACTGCTAGTTCAACCCTTAGGTCTTTTAGTACCCTGGGATGTTTGCTGTCAGGTCCCATTGCCTTGTCCTACCCTGAGCTTATCGAAGTCTTGTAGGACCCTTTCTTTTGTGAAGGGACTAGTGCACACCTCCCTCCCCGTGTCCATGTTGCTGAGCTGTGGGCCCCCTGCCCTACCTTCTCGTCAGTAAATACTGAGCAGAAGTATCTATTTAGGATAGATGCTTTTACATGGGCGTCCTCACACGCTCCCTTATCCCTTTTGATCTTAGCAATACTCCCTCTGGACTTTCTCCTTTCAATAATGTATCTATATAAATTTTTGTCAACTTTTTTTCAAATAACATGAAGTCTTACTGTATTCTGACTAATGCAGTTAACCCCAGCCTTTAAACTGCCCCGGAGAACAAAGGGTTAACTTTCTATGCAGAGCATAGAATGCTGAGCTCGAACTCTGTTGTTGTCTGTCTGTTTCCTTTTGAAATCTAACCGTCAGATTCTTTACTCTGCCTCACTGAACAGTCGCTCTGGAGATTTCTACTGCAGCTCTGTTCGAAAGTCTGTTGAAGTGTCAGTTTACTGTTGGTTTTTAACCGAAATGTATTTTCCGCATAGTCGGTCAGTCTGTCTGTGGTACCGTGAGTACTAGATAGGGTTTGTACTCTTTTTTTTTTTTTCCTGTGTGGAACTTGTAAAAGTGTGGATCGGTTCGGCTGAATCGATCAGTTGTTAAATCTTGTATCTTACTTTAGTGTGTGGTTACTGGTCCTTATCGGTTCTAAAAAAAAAAACTCTGCGTTTTTTTCCAACACCCGTGACATGGTTAGGAACCGATAAGGGAGTCTTGCCTGGTGGTTGCCGAAAACAGGGTAAGTTGGTTAGGTTGGCCATGTCTGAGAAACCCAAAAAAAAAAAAACAGGCCCACTGGGTTTCAACACTGCAGTGAGTGTGGGGAGCTCTTTGCTAAGGCCGATCCCCACACCACCTGTGTTTGGGCTTTGAGCACCTCGATTCAGACTGCCAAATTTGTAACAACTTTCCCAAATCTACCCTTGAGAAGAGATTAGGTAGACTGAGGGAAAAGGAGGCCGAGAAGTCTGCTGACCTGGATGGCCAGCCTGTTTCGGTTCCGACCGAACCAGAAGGAGTGCCCTCTGACCAGGGCGATACTTTTTCGGGCCAAAGGAGAGCCGATCCCGAGGGTTCGGTTCCGACAAAAAGAAAATGCAAAGAAAAATCGTCCGGTTTGGATCCAGAAGTCCATGTTTTGACTGCTGAGGAAATAGCCAGAACGATTTGGATTGTGGAATCGCTTTGCCCGGTTCCGACCGATCAGGCACCTTTTGGTAGGGACTCGGTTCGGTTGGTTCCCCCGGTTCATGATTATACCCATGAAGAATTTTATGAACTGGCATTTGAGGAGGAGGGGGAGTTTGAGGATGACGATGGTGATGGTGAAAGTCTGGATGTGCCCGTTGAACCGGACATCTCCCCAGACAAACCTTCAGGTGTATCCCCTCCTAGGTTTTGAGTCCCCTTCCCACTTTATGTTCTACAGAAAGGTGGCTGAGACCCTTCAGCTTCCTATGGAGGAAGCAATGGAGGATCAGGAGGAGCCTGATTTTTTTTTTTTTGTGGAAATGATGGACATCCCAGAGTCCAGGAGACAGTCTATTCTCCTTCACAAACCTTTTGGGAAGCAGACACTAAAAATCTTGAAGTCTCCCAATTCTATACCTCCTGTTGATAGAAGAATGGACGAGGTATACACTTTCAGGCTCAGATATGGAGTTTTCATGTCAGCAATGCAGCCATATTGGGGTTGTGCAGGCTGCTGCCTGTGATGAGGCAAACATTCCCTTGGCTTCACACCCCCAAATACACAAGCTCCAGGAAGATTGGTGCCATGGCAAAAAACAGTACATGGCATCGTCCTTGGGACTCAGGCAGGCAAATTATATGGCCTATACAGCTAGGTACCAGAAGTCCAGGTGGGACACTGTACTGGCACTGGCTAAACAGGCCTCCCCCCCCCGGCTAGCCAAGGAGCTGGAGGAGGTGGCTGCAGATGGGATCGAGGCATCAAAAGTTTAGTTTCATGCTGCTGTGGACTCCAATGATGTCATCAAGAGTCATGGCTACATCTGTGGCTCTTTGGGGAATGGCTAAGCTCAGATGTACTAGCCTCTCACAGGATACCCAGGCTAAGGCTATGGATTGTCCTGTAGTGGGTAATTGTTTGAGGAGCAGATAAAGAATTACATGAAGAAAATGGATGCGTACAGGACCACTTACAGGAGTGCTCAGGCCAAAGAAAGGCAGGCAACTCCTCAAAGGTAGCAGTCTAGGGGCAGGCCTTTTCATAGGCCTTTTTACCAAGCACAGGCCTCTTCTCCCTTTTCACAGAGGGGGTTCTTCAGAGGGAGAGGCAGAAGGGGGATGAGCAGGCCTGCATCCACCCCTCAGCCTAAAGCCCCTGCCAAGCAGACACCCTGATGGGCCTTCCCGGGTCGACTCACCTATACCTGTGGGGCAGGCTAACTTACTTCGTCCAGGACTAGATGTCTGTTACATCAGACAAGTGGGTCCTGGAAGTAGTAAGCCAGGGACTGGTTCTCAGCTTCAAAACATTTCCAAAGATGAGAGCCAGATCTTTCCCATCTGCAGGTCTCTCAGAAACCCTTGCCCTAGAGGCAGAGGTTTCATCTCTGCTGGCTTTGAGAGCCATAGAGAGAGTACCTACCCTACACTGAGGCAAAGGTTGTACTCCAAGTACTCCTTACCCGAAGAGAGTGGCGACCAATCCTAGACCTAAGATACCTAAACATCTTTTAAAACCAAAGTTCAATATGGTAACTCTGGGAATAATCATTCCCTCTCTAAGGCCAGGGGACTGGCTAGCCTCCCTAGACCTCAAATGCCTATTTTCACATTCCCATCAGGTGCTCCCACAGAAAGTACCTCAGGTTCGAGTTGCCCTAGGGCCACTATCAGTTCAGAGCAATGCCCTTTGGCCTAACTTCAGCCCCAAGGGTCTTCACAAAGTGCCTGGCAGTAGTAGTTGCCTTTTTAAGGAGGCAAAAGATTTCCATTTTTCCATACCTGGACGACTGGCTAATAGTGGGCCATTCTCCAGACCAAGTCAAGTCAGACCTGCAAGTGACCCAGCAAGTGCTCACTTCTCTAGGATTTCTTCTCAGCCTTCCCAAGTCAGTTCTCGAGCCTGTCCAGCTTCTTACCTTTTATAGGGGCAGAGCTGGATACGGTCAAAGCAAGAGCCTTTCTTCCCCTGGACAGGGTAAGAGTTCTTATAGAACTGGCTTCTTCCTTCAGCCTTCAGGTGTCCTGACCAGCAAGGCATTTCCTTCAACTCTTGGGCCACATGACAGCCTCTACAGCAGTGGTCCAAGGGGCAAGATTCCAGATGAGGGACATTCAGTTCCATCTGAGGGCCTTTTGGTCCCAAAAGAAGGATTCCCTTACCAAACTGATTCCAGTGACTCGGACCCTGATTCAAGCCCTTCAGTGGTGGAAGGATCAGGACAATTTAAGGCAAGGGGTTCCATTTGCCACTCAGTCTTATTCAGTGGTCCTTACCACGGATGCTTCTCTTCTGGGCTCGGGAGTCCATCTGGGGGCCCTCACTGCCCAGGGACTGTGGTCCCCTCAGGAAACCCTTCTCTATATCAATCTCCTAGAACTCGGGGCAGTTTTTCTGGCCCTGTAAGACTTCTCTGTCAGTACAGAACAAGGTGGTTCAGGTCAGAACAGACAACACCACCACCATGTGGTACATCAACAAGCAGGGAGGCGCTCGGTCTATGGCCTTGTGCACAGAAGCCATGAAATTGTGGTCCCTGGCATATTCCCTACAAACCTCTCTGATAGCAATTCACCTTCCAGGGAAGGACAGTGTGCTACCAGATGCACTGAGCCAGATCTCACAGGGCCATCATGAATGGTCCCTGGACCCTCTGGTATTGAAGGTGATGTTTTCAAGGTGGGGCATTCCAGAGATGGATCTTTTTGCAGCCCCTGACAATCACCAACTTCCCCTTTTGTTGGAGACCCCCGGTCTTGGGCTCAGTCTCCCCTGGATGCTCTGGTTCTGAACTGGGAAGGGAAATTTCTGTATGCCTTCCCTCCCTTTCCCCTTCTGTTCAGTTTGTCAAGATAAGGTCACAACCTTGCAAAGTGATTCTGATTGCTCCAGACTGGGCCAGACAGCCCTGGTACCCCTTGTTGCTGTCCCTAGCAGTCCATCTTCCCCTGTGTCTTCCCAGGAATTACAACGTGTTAAGCTCCTCTTGGGAGGTTTTAGTACCCCAATCTTCAGTCTCTCAATCTCAAGGCATGGCTCTTGAAGAGTTAGTTTGCAGATTTGCATCAGCCTCAGGGAGTTCCGGATATTCTCAAAGCTTCTCGAAAGCCCTCCACCAGAAAGATTTATAACTCCAAATGGAAGAGATTCAGCATTTGGTGTTCTAGGAAGCACATTTCTCCAGACATTGCTGAATTGCCTACAGTTCTGGACTATATGGTCCATCTTAATGGCCTAGGCCTCAGACCAGCTACTCTCAAGGTACACTTGTCAGCTGTTTCTGCTTTTCTGTCAGTGGGGGAAGTCTTCCTCACTATCATCTCATCCTATATTTTGTAAATTTCTAAGGGATTGCATCATACCAATTCTCCCTTTAGAGACCCTGCCCCTGCCTGGGATTTAAATGTTTGCATTGCTCAACTTATGCAACCTCCTTTTGAGCCTATGTCCTCAGCAGAGCTTAAGTACTTGACTTGGAAAACTGTGTATTTGGTAGCCATTACTTCTGCCAGACGTATCGGTGAACTGCAAGCCCTGTTAGTGGAACCTGATTTTTATCTCCTTTCACAGAGATAAAGTGGTCCTTAGAACCAATAGAAGGTTCTTGCCCAAAGTGGTTTCAGATTTCCACTTGAATCAGTCTGTCTCTTCCTGTTTTCTTCACTGATCATTCTTCCTCAGGAGAGAGAAGGACTACACAGTTTAGATGTTAAGAGCCCTTAGCTACTACATAGAGCGTACCAAGGGTCACAGGTTTGAGTCCCTCCAGTTGTTCCTCACTTATGGAGAAGTGGGAAAGGGCTAACCTGCCACCAAGAGAACTATTGCCAGGTGGATTGTGTCTTGTATACAATTCTGCTATGAGAAACTGGGAAAGATTCCACCCTCAGGCCTGAGGGCTCACTCTTCAAGAGGTACAGCTGCTTCCCTGGCTGCTGCCAGGCCAGGGATATTCCTCTCTTAGTAATCTGTCAGACAGTCACCTGGAAAACAGTCCATACCTTTACCAAGCATTACTCTTCGGATATCCAGGCTAAGCGTGATGCTCGGTTTGGCACAGCAGTACTTCAGAGCCTATTCCCAAAGTAGGTTCTGTCCCTCCTCCATGGAGGTACTACTTGGTAGTCTGCATTAGTCAGAATATAGCAAGACGTCATGTTGTTTGAAGAAAAAATTACTCACCTTAGTAATAATGTTTCTTCTATTGGAGTCTTGCTGTATTCTGACCCTTTCACCCTGCCTCCCCTCTCAGAACCTGGTTTTTGGGAAGTGGGCGGCAGGCACAGTGTTGCACCTCAGGGGTGCTCCTTTACACCCTTTGCTTTTTGTTTGGGTGTTTCTTATTATTCTTATTTGAATGGGTTTTTTGTTTTGGGTTTCCTGACTTGAGTCTTCCCTTGGGAATCCAAATTTTTTTGTTGCCAGTTGGCTAGTAAAAATTTTACAGTTTCCACATAGAATAGCTAGTGAGTTTTTGCTCGTAAGAATCTGACTGTTAGATTTCAGAGGGAAACAGACAGAGACATCAACCGAGCTTGAGCTCGGCATTCTATACTCTGCATAGAAAGTTAACCCTTTGTTCTCCAGGGCAGTTTAAAGGCTCTGGCTGACTGCATTAGTCAGAATACAGCAAGACTCCAATAGAAGAAACATAATTACTAAGGTGAGTAATTTTTTCTTACTGTTTGTGCTAGTGTTTCCTCGGCTTGGGCCTTTGCCTGCCTTACTGCCTTCCCTGCTTCCCTTAGGGAAGTTTGGTATGCCTCCCTATCTTCTACGTTCCCTTATTTCCTGAAGGCCAGCCTTTTGTCTTTGACTTTTTCTGCTGCTGTTTTTGAGGACCCAAGTGGTTTCCTTCTTTTGCACTTCCTTTTCACTCTAACACGGTGGAATATTGCTTCAAGTATTGCATTCTTAATGATTGCCCACGTTGCTTGTACCCCCTCACCTGTATTTCTTTTTTCCAGGGCTAGCTTAACTCTGTTGGCCATCTTATCAAGGTCAGCTCCTCTGAAGTCCCATATTTTTGCCTCGGAATGGGATGATTTACTTCTAGTGACCAAATTGAACCATACCATGTGATGGTCACTGGCCCCCAGGTGACCTTCTACCTGGAGATCTGTGATCCTTTCCCTATTAGTCAATACTGGATCTAGGATAGCCCTGTCTCTTGTGGGTTGTTGTACCAGTTGTTTGAGGCCCTCCGCCTGCAGGGAATCCACTGTGTGTCTAGTTCTGTCAGATGTTCCTGCTGGTATTGACCAATCTGTATCTGGCATGTTGAAGTCTCCCATTATCATAACCTTCCCTTTAGCTGTCAAGTTTTGTATATCTTCTGACAGTAATGTGTTTATGTCCTCCCCCTGGTTTGGAGGCCTGTAGACGACCTCAGTTCATATGGCTGTCCCATTTCCTGATTCCAGGGTGACCCACAGTTCTTCTGGCTCCTTATGTGTATTCTCAATATCTGTAGCTTTGATATTTTCATTGACATAAAGGGCCACTCCACCCCCCCCCGCCCAATTTTGCACGTTTGTCTCTTCTGAACAGGACATAGTCAGGCACTGAAGTCTCCCAAGTGTGGTTACTGGAAACCATGTCTCGCTAACAGCTACTATGTCCAGTTTAGCCTCTGTCATTATTGCCTGAAGGTCTGGGATCTTCTTTCCCAGACTGTGAGCATTTGTGTACATGATTTTCTGTTGGCCAGATTTCTGTGTATTAGTTGTTGGGAGAGGTCTGGCGTTTTCCCCCGTGCGTCGTATGGAGAGCTGGACCTTTTTCCTTACCTGGTGATGCAAATGAACTATAAATATGCTGAGTTCCTGTTTGACCACTAGCTGAGGGGGGAAGGGTGTTCTTCCCATTCGACTTATCGGGTGCTGCACCCCTTTCCCTATTTGCTAGTTGAAATACTCTGCAAAGACGTCAGTGTCTGCCCCAATGCACTGACTCCCTCCTTAGTCAGATGCAGTCCATCGAATTTAAAGGACTTTCGCTCCCAAAACTGTTGCTAGTTCCCTACAGATTTGTGTCGTTTTTCCTGGCACCAGCCCTTGAGCCACATGTTTAGCTGCCCTATCTCCCCTTCTCTGACCTTCTGTTCATCTGCCCCCTCTCTCCCAGACTGGCAGGATCTCAGAGAAGGAGATGCCGGACAAAATGAATGATGGTTTGTGACCCAGCCTGGTCAGGTGTTCCTTGGTCTCCACAACTGACTCCCTGGCAAGATCGTTAGTCCCTATGTGTACTAGGACATCAGTGTGTTCTCTTGCTTCCTGTACAGTTTTAGCAATGTGGTCAGTGTCTCTCCACGCTAATGTACCAGGGAGACATCTGACCATTACCCCTGGCTGGAGATGGGTATAAACTCCTCGAATCATGGAATCTCCTATGAGCAGAAATTTTTTTGGATTTCCCTTTTTTTTTTTTTGGTTCCTGTTTTGGGCTAGTTTTGTTGTGCTAGCTCCTGTGCTGCAGTGTCTTGCTCTACAGTGTCTTCTGTCCCTTTGTTTGACTTCAGAGATAGAGGCAGATACCTGTTTGTAGTTTTTATATGGTTTGTGGAGGTGATATGTTGGAGAGCACCGAATGATGGGGCACCCGATTTGCCCCTCCTAACCACCTGCCAGCCTCCCGGGCCAACTACCCTCTGCGGTCGAGGTGCTTCTGTTGGATGTTGAGGAAATGGCGGGTGGTTCTTATAATATGATTCCTCCTGAGTATGCGATTTTGAGGCGAGCAGTCTCTGCCCGTGCTGTCTGGAGCTGAGCCCTTAGATCTCCAATGGCCCAGCAGGTAGGACAGTGCCCTAAATCCTGTAAAACTGCCCTTCTGAAAAGTGTCCCGCGGTACCTGCAGTTAATAATGTCCATTCCAGATAAGTTGCAGGGTTTATAATCTGGTTAGAGTAATTAGGAGGAGAAAAATGAAAGCAAAAGTTTGATTTTTGTGTGTTGTTTTTGTATAACTTGTTATAACAAGTTAAATGATTTGTGCCCCTGTAAATGAGGTAGGTCACTGTGTAGATACCCCTCTGATCCGCCCCTTCCTGCTTTTCTACAGGTAATGTCAACGACTGTGCTACCCTATCAAAGGAGTGTAGTGTGGGGTGGTTGGGATGGGGGTGGGAGGCTGGGCTCTTCCCCTGCAAAAAAGAACCACGGACGAAAGAAACAAGGAGGTAAGAGCAGAAACAATCAGCCAGCAACAAATGCAGTAGCCCTGAAAGCTTATCCTAATGACAGATAAAACTGTAAAACCTGTAAAGCACCACCTGTAATAATTTCACAGAAGATATACCTTGTAAGAAACACTTGCTACAGAGAAAAATAAAGCAGTAACCGAAGATGTACCTTGCAAAAAATAATTTGAATTGGAAGATTACTGCTGTAATCTGTAAGCACACACCTGTAGGCACACCCTGTAATAATGCAGCTGAAGGTATACCCAGCAACAACAATTTGAATCGGAGAAAAATAAAGCTATAAAACGTTAGCAACAAACTGTAACAATCCCTGTGAGTACAAAAGAAAATGGCTCACAATAAATCTGCCTAGCCAAAAGAAGCCGTAATCCTATTCCTTGCTCTGGTAAGGTTATTTGCGCTGTTCTTTCAAGCAACCTAGAAGAAAAGAGCTCGGGTGAAGCTAGGTGTCTTTGCCAGCAAGCCTAGTCTTCCACCTCCAACATATCAGCCTTGCAGAGGAGGTAGTGGGGTCAGAAACAGTGGGGGAATTCAAGACTGCATAGGACAGATGTAAGTGAATTTTAGTGTGGAGGTAGGAGGAAGTAGGCTGTTGGTTAACTAAGATCTGCGGCTTATCTGAAAGGTAGGGAACTGGGCAGACTGGGTGGGCCAAATGGTCCTTTTCTGCCATCATCAGGGGTCGAAATAACCACCTGTTTGCCTGTCCCAGACACCCAGTTTTCTGCAGGGACAGCTGCTTTCATTTCTCTGCCTGTCCCTGGGACGGGCACCATGTGAAAAAAGCATTAATGGATATCGGGATCCAGGAGATGCTGTCATTTGTAAAACTGGGCTGTGGATGTCCTGACATGGTGTGAGATGTCCATTCAACTCAACATCCCATGATAGACTTTTCTGTGTGTTCGGCGGTTTCGTCAAGAAGCTGAAATGAAAACAGTGCTGTGGTATGACTAGACTGTGCACGTGTTCTGTGTCATCTTGCATGTGCAGTTGCCTCGTTTAATTTTGCTTTCTGCACTGCAGACTTCATTACTCTGTGTGCTGCACTTGCAGTAGCAGCCCAAGACCATCTCTTGTTCGTAGGCAGCAGAGTTTTGGATAAACAAATTAAAAACCCTTTTCATGGCTGTATTCTACCTAAGGGGAGCCTGGGTAGAGGCAATCAAAAGCCACTGTAAGGGCTAGAAAACTGTATTTGAAAACCCTTTTCAGGGCAGACTATCAAGGCATGAAGAGGGGGAGACTCAGTATTTAGAGATTAGGAGAAGAACTTAAAGGGCTGAGATGACCCCTTAAAACATCCTGTCTGGACAGGAAGGGCTCCAGAGAGGCTTATTAAAAGCCCTTGTTTGGGTTACTAACTAGGGAGACACTTTTAGTGTCTGTTTATAGATGGCAGCAGAGGAAGCTGATCTGTTTGTCATGGCAGAACAGAAAGGAGTTAATTAAGGCCCCATAGCCGCTATCGGCGCCATAAACTGGGGGCACACTTATCAAGTCCTTTGAAGGGCCATGTACCAACTAATGGGTAATATTTAGCAGCCCCTTTTAGGCACCTTACCATAAGCGGTATTAGTAATGAAGTCATCTTCAGGGTATTTACCAGCCAGGAGGCACAACTAATTATCATTAGCTCGTATTCAGTAACAGAAATGTGAACTTTGAAAAGAAAAATTAAATAGGACAGGTACAAATTCTGTGAGACAGTCGCACTGAATATTGCACCCGTCCCTTGGACAGCTATCCACAAAAAAATTATTTCTAGCCCTGGCCATCAAAGTCTGTTTCTATGATTTTGGTGCCCTGGTCCTAATGTCTTCCCCAGCTCTTCATGCTCTACAATGGTGGAAGTCCAGGGACAACATAATGTGAGGCATTCCTTTTCCTTTTCATTCTCCTGTTCCTGGTCTCATTCTGACTACAGATGCTTCCTTGACAGGGTGGGGTGCTCATCTCTTGCACATCCAGCCCCAAGGATCCTGGACGCCAGTAGAGACCAATCTCCACATCAATGTCTTGGAGATGAGGGCAGTCTTCTATGCCTTACAGGCACTCAAGACTCTCCTTCCCCCTCGATTGCGAAGGCAATCGGACAATTCTACGGTAGTTTATTACCTAAACAAGCAAGGTGACACCCATTCGTACTCTCTCTCTGCAGAGAATCGATGAGAGTCTGGTACTGGGCCATCCAAAGAAATATCCTTCTTCTGGCGGTCCACATCCCCCTGGGTGTCCAACACTCTGGTAGATGCCCTGAGCAGATCCACTGCACGGACCCACGAGTGGGAAATCCTACCAGACGTCCTAAACGACGTCTTCCACCAATGGGGCTGACCAGAGTTGGACCTATTTGCCTCTCCGCAAAACTGTCTCTCTGCTGCTGTCTCGAGCAAGGTGCTGGAACTGTGTGGCATGACGCGTTATCTTGTTCCTGGACAGGAAGATTTCTTTATGCCTTCCTGCCCTTTCCTCTCATTCAGAGAGTACTACTCGACCTCTTCTGGAATGGGGCATCTCTGATTCTCATAGCACCATTCTGGCCAAGACAGATTTGGTTCCCTCTGCTTCAACAGCTCTTGGAACCAGATCCCCTACCTCTGCCGATTTGCCGGGCTCTGTTCTCCCAGGCGCAAGGCTTCCTGCTGCAGCCGGACCTTTTACTCCCTCCATCTGCACGCTTGGCTCCTGAGGACATAGTCCTCTTGCGCTTCAGGGTGTCCCCAAAGGTGGCAGAAATCCTCTGGGCTGCCAGGAAACAGTCTACGCAGACTTCCTATTATAAGAAGTTGAAACACTTCTCCATTTGGGCCTCTACGCACGGCTTAAACACTTATGAGTGTTTCCCCTTAGACTATTTGCTCTCCTTGTTGGAGGATGGACTGAAATATTCCTCTGTAAAAATTCCACCTTTCGGCCATTGCTGCATTCCGTTTACCTGTGGGCAACAAACCATTGTCCCAGTTCGTTGATCAGAATATATATATATATATATATATAATATATATATATATATATATATATATATATATATATATATATATATATATATATATATATATAATTTTTTACTTTTTATTTATAGAGTTTATGATCGTACGGTAAATACCAAATTACATATGCTTTATTTGTTTATTGAATGACTTATTGAGATAAAGCATAAAAAGTACAGAATCTAGTACACTTGCGCATGAGCCATTTGTTTAAACTGGAATGTTACATTGGTTATGAATCTATTCTAACATATATTTGCTAACAGATTGTGTCTACGTAAAACTTTGTTTTCCCTCTTATATAAAGGAATTTATAACAGTTTTTCATCTCTGTTAGTAATTAATGTAAGCGCATATGAACTACTAACAGTAACAGCAACCATGGAGAAAAAGGGGGAATAAAGAAACCATATTATTTACCCAGCTAGGGTCCATACTACGTATACTAACAGGAGTGAGGTACGCAGACTCCCAGACTGGATGTACAGGAGCTGATTTAGAAATGGGTAATTAATAAAAAAAAAAAATGTCCAAATGTCCATACAGTTTAGGACACCACCAGCATTAAAATGTAGGAGTTAAGTGCGAGCTCTTTACGATGTAGATCCATATCACTCTCACCAATGACTAGCACTAAAAAAAAAAAAAGAATTAAACTCCAGAGTAACAGGTCCTAAGCAGAACTAAAGGCCTGGGGGGAGTGGGGGTACAAAGTTGCCTCTGGTTATGGACTGTCAGTGATAAAGATGGCCTGATCTCAATTAAGTTGTTGTTTACCCGCAGCTCATGGTGAGACATAGCAACCCACCTTGCAGATAACCAGGAATTCCCATTAAAAATGATTAAAGCTCACAAATTGAGAGGTGTATAAACGCCAGCAGTATAAATTCCATACCATTTAGCACAAACTGTACTCTGAGTAAGATTATTATATTGGAGCAGTAGACAGGGCTCAGAAAGCTTGAAATAGCCAAGTTTTAAAGCATAGTCCTATGCCAATTGGCTTTAACTAGGATATTTGCTTATCACTAGTAACTGTAAGCAGGTAAAGTGCAACCTTCACCAGCCTAAGGATATAATATCCAAAACCTTTTATTTTCAATATTTAAGTCCAAGTGCCAGCGGAGATAAATGTTACCACCAACCGCTTATTGAACATCGTCTCTCTTTGTCTGATTGTTCCTCTGGATTAAATTCTCTAATTATTTTTGCTGCAAAGGCTGCAGCCGCCTCAGGGTCTACAAAAAGATGCGTTTTGGCTTTGTGCCGAACTTGCAGCCTTATCGAGTTGGCGGCGATACCATGCTGGAGGAGTTCTTTTTTTTTTTTGGCCTGGGTTTGCGCCGAGAAGTCTGGGAAGATGGCCAGACGACTCCTTTCCCACACGCTATCCCTTTTAGGCCTCGCTGCATGTAGCAAAGAAATTCGAGCCTCGGGGGAGGATAAGGTGGCTATTGCAGTTAGAGGATGCCCCATAGTCACCTCGTGGACGTGGCTGTTGTGGAATAGCGAACACTTTAATTTGCTTGACATCAGCATCCGAGGGCAATAACTGAAGGTCAGTAAATATTAATCTAGGAACAGCTTGGAATAGTTCTGTTTTTTGCTGCAAAACTAGGTGGAAAGCCTACAGTCCTTATGTTGGTTTGACGCTGCATATTTTCTAAGGATTCTACCTTGGCCTGGAGAAAGGTAAAGCAGGGTTTTATTTAACTCTAAAAATTGATTAGCGTTTTGCTCATAAAAGTGCTAAAACATTGTGAAAATGCATAGCACCTGCCTCACTGTGTTTAACAAATATAACGCTTCTAGAAAACCTATATAAATACTTTCTGAACAGTTAGTATTGTCCCAAGAAAAAAATTGCTAATCAATTATTTAAAACTCTGTAAAGTCTTGTGCATATGCGGCATTACACTCTGCCTGCTGGCTGTTTACTACTTTGAGATCTTGAATAGCAGTGGAGTTGTTTTGTATTCTGGTTTCATTTTCTGTGGGTTTAGCCTCCACTCTTGCGAGACGTTTATTAGTTTAGTCTCTGGTTGCCTGTAGTTCAGTCAGCATCGCCAGGATTTGAGCGGAGGGTAGCTGCAGCTGCACTACTCCACTACTAGTAGTCAGCCCTGATCCCGTTGAGCTCCCGGAGGAACGATAGCCATCCAAGCCTCGAGAGGCTTGCTTAAGGTCTTTTTTCCAGGCCCATTTCGTACTGGGATATTTCGGGTGCAATTATAGTCCATTCCAACTTCACAGAGTAACTAATAAGCCATAGTTCAGAGTTGATTCGTTTGTGGTGCTTAGAGCTCTTTCATAATGCAGCTGTCATGTTGCTGCTCTGCAACGCACCCCCCCCTTCCCGATCAGAACATTTTTAAAAGACCTTCTACACCTTCCTACCCCTATCCGGGATCCAGTCCCTGTGTGGGATTTGAATTTTGTGCTTGAAAAATTGACTGAGTCTTTTTGAGCCCGCTGGATCCAACGAGCTCAGTTATCTTTCTTGGAAAACTATATTCTTAGTTGCCATTACGTCGGGTAGATGTATTTCAGTGTTACAGGCACTAATGTGCATCCCCCCCCCCCCGACCTGCAATTTCATAACGATAGGGTGACTTTACACACCATCCCATCATTTTTGCTTAAAGTTGTTTCCGAATTTACTTTAAATCGGACTATCCACGTACCGGTGTACTATGCAGAGCCTGTTCCCTGCTTCACACTCTCGATGTGCATATAACATTGAGTCTTTATCTTGTCCACATCTCGCAGTTGCGAAAAACTGAGCGTTTTGTTTCTTTCGCCCCTGGAAATCAGTGCGTTCAGGTTTCGAAGCAATGCTTGTCCACATGGTTGGCCAACTGCTTTTCGTTGTGTCTATAAAAAATACGACAAACCTCTCGCAGGGGTTGTAAAACCCCATTCTGCCAGAGGCATGGCTGCATCCATTGCATGTTTACGGGCGGGGGGTGTGTGCCTTGGACATCTGTGAGGCCCCTCACATGGTCTACTGTACATACATTCACAAACCATTAAAGTCTAGACATCCGGTTTAGAGATCGCTTCCAAGAAGTGAAGTGCTTTTGGATGGGCCGTTTTTGACAAGACCTCCTGTCCTAAGTCCTGATAGTTCGCTTCCTCCTCCCCTTGGCATAACTGCTTGGGAATCTGCCCATGTGTCATGATCTGCTGCAAGAGATACTCTCGAAGATCTACTGTTATAGCAAGTTCTTATGCAACTGTACTTTCTGGTTTAAAGGGAAACGTTCAACTGTAATTGGACCCCACCTCCGTGCGAGGCAGGGACAAATTAGCATTTTTGCACACACAAGAAAAATGTTTTACTCTGTTGACTTGCTGTGAGTGTATTGAGCTTTTTTCTGGTTGATCCTGCTGTCCCTTCTGTCAGCATTTTGAAAAGAAACGTCACTAGTGGCCCACTCACAACCTCCCATGGGTGCCCCTAGAATGACGTATGAGTGGGGGAGCAGCCGCAGGAGGCATGCATGGAGATACTGTATAATCAGAGCTATTAATAGCTCCGGTTTGGAATGTACATGTCTTGGTGTTATACCTGCTCTTGGTATAGCACTGAGACACATACATTCCAAACTGGAACTATTAATAAATCCGACTATAGATTAACTCTATGCACGCTCCCGCAGCTGCTCCCCGGCTCATACATCATTCTCGGGACAGCCGGGGGAGGTTGTGGATTCGCCGCTAGTGGTGTTTTCGGAATGCTGGTGTGAGGGATGGCAGGATTGACCAGATAAAAACTTAATACACTCGCAGTGAGTCAAAGTAAAACTCTTTTGTGAAAATGCTAGTTGGGCCCTGCCTCACACTGAGGTGGGGAGAGACTACAGGTGGATGTTTCCCTTTAAAAATGTCAAATTCAGTTTTGATAGGGTTTTAAAGGAGAAAATCGTTGGCCCTGAATCTGTAGGCTGCACTGCGCTTTGGTGGTGGTGGTGGTGGTGGTGGTGACAGGAAGGTGCAGTGAGGATTGCAGTCTGTACTGGTATGAAGTAGGTGATTTGTGGAGTGTATCAGCAGTTGTTAGATTGTGGGTACTTGTCCACTGTTGACAGAGGTCTCCTCTGCAGTGTGTGTGTGTGTGTGTGTGTGTGTGTGTGTGTGTGTGTAGTAAGGGGAAGGTGAAAGCCTGGAAGAAAACATCAATTCATAATCACCCCCCAGCAATATAACTGTTGCCTCTAAGGCTAAACGTGAGCGGGCACAATATCAAATTACAGCCCCATTATGCATGATCAAATATTAAAACCACGGCAGCACTTCGGTAGAGGGCTGGAGTGAGTGGGATCGACAGCAGGGCCCTATATGGGACAGTTCATCTGGGAAGATCAAACAAAGTGTTTACGTACAACGTCCCAGTGAAGAACAGTCAGCCAATTACAGTCAAGGCAGGAGAAGAGCAAGATGTGACATATTATTTTAAAAATTTTAGAGAATAATTGTCTTTGTGCAGTCCTTGGGGTCTGGAGTGAAAGGAAGGTAAACACTGAACATGGGGACATGAGAGGCATCTGGTTGGAAGGAAATATACAACTAATGCAGGGGGAAATTTCTACACCCAGAGGGCGACTTCAAAGTGGAATGGGCTGCCACAAACCGTGGTTACAGCCAAAAAACATAAACGTTAAAAATGCCTTGATACATTCAGAGATGAGGGTTCAGGTGTATACACCACTATATAGCCGGGGGAGGCATGAAGGACCACTTCTGATCTGTTGCTACCCTTTCTAATCATAGTAACCAATTGGTACTACTTGGGGGTCATTGTGGCCTGGGGCTACCCATGGCTCCTAGGGTTTCATTTGGTGGAGCAGTGTCTGGAACTGCAGTTGCCACCATGTCTGCCCAAGAGCTGGAGGGAGCTAAGAACTTTGTTCCTGCTGCAAAGAGTGCTGCTGAGGATGTTGGTAGCAAGGTGACAGCCAGAGTTACGGTGTTGGTAGCTTCTTGGGGTAATTTGGAATGTAGGGCAACATACCGGTTCTGTGTCTTGAGATGAGGACAAGCCGGAGAGCTGCTTGTGGAGGCTGGGGATGTTTCTGACTTCAGGAGTGCTGCCTGGGTTGATGAGTAGATGTATGATATGGTTGCTTTTCTTTCTTTAGTTCTCTGTTCCATGAAGACTTGGAGCATGGATCCCCCCCTTCCCCACACACACTTTTTTGTAAAGTGGTGGGGCACTCTCCCTAGTGATTCAATTTGTTGAACAGATTAATGTGTTAAATGACCATTGTGACATACTGAGCATGGAAGTTTTGCTGTGGCCAAGTAGCCGAGATGAACTGTTCAGTTTCCTCTGGGGTTTGGAAATTGTAGATAGTGCTGTTAAGTTGAGTCTCGAGGATGGCAGGGTGCAATTGTAAGTAAGGCACTCTTGGGTGAGACAGTTTGTGGTGAGCCCCTGTGTAAGCTCTTCTTTCATGTGACAGTTCTGACAGATCTTGGGATACTTGAATTGCCTGGTCTTCCCACTTGACGGGTCCTCTTTCCTTTGCATGGTTCATTTTAGATATTTATCTATGTGGGACATTGACCCACTGGGCATCAAAAGTGAAGGTCAGATGAAAACAGTAATGGGTCATATTGTTCAACCGACCCCAGATTCATAAAACAGCAGTCTAAAAACCTCTAAAAATGAGCAGGTTGTCCCCAAGGTAGAAGAAAAGGTGGGTAAAAAAAAAAAAACAACAACAAAAAAAAAAAACAGAAAATCAAAACTGTGTGCCAGTTGTCCCAGTCCCCCAACCAAAATTGAACCCTGCCTTGACAACCTTAACTTTTTTTCTTTGGCCAGGAATCGTAGGAATTTGCAAAGGATGGACCGTGGGCACTTTCCAGGGCGTGGCTTGGGGTCAGGTATTTGTGCACTTGTTGTTTTTATATATGCGAGAAGTGTGGTGCGTTTAGCATGGTGGTGAATACATATGGATCATCAGTTCCTTCTGGGAAATCTGCGGAGCACAGTCAGGGTTACTTCCTCTCCCTTGTCGATGAAGGCTTCACATAAGTATGGAGAAGGTTGCCCCTATTACATTGTCCTCTACACCAACAGTTGTGGGCTTCTCTGTTCCCTCGTTGACGGCTCCTCCGACGGTGGGTCCTGCGGTCATACTGTAGCTTCCAAAGCTGCCTCCCTCTTCAGTGCTGTCTGGCCATCATCCATCGACGATACTATCGTTGTCGACAATGCCTTACAGCCCAGTGACGATCCGGTCGTCTACGATTCCTTGCAGTCCACAGTCCGATGTTTCTATGTTGACGGAAGGGGCTTCAGGCCCGTCGACAATCCCATCATCGACGACCGGCCTTGCCTCACAGGGCTTAATGCTGGCGCCCTCCTCGACGATCCTGGGGTCATAAACACACCCCTGGTTGGCTCCACGTTTGGTTCCACTGTCTATTCCTATTCCGTCGGTGGTCCCAGTTCACTCTCTCCAGTCTGCCCTGGCTACTTCCACTGGGCAGATGGCCATGATTTACGTCCAGGCTGTAGTGAATACTATCCTGGACCTGACTTTGACCCTGTGCCCCACTAAAGAGGGATAAGCTCCGGCCTCTGCTCCCTCTCAGCCTCCTTTGGCCCAGCGGAATGCCAGCTCTTCCCTTGTCTCCCAGGGTGTGTACACTCAGGACATTGGAGGACCCTTTCCTGCAGGATTGGGAACTGGCTGACCTGGAGGACGAGAATGGCATGGACCATGAGGATTCCCCCTCAGTCCTCTTCTGCCGCCTCCTGTGTTCAGGGGGAACCTACCCCTGAACTCCCTTGTTCTCCATCAGATGACTTAACGTTTTCAGACATTATGATACACCTACAGAAAACGTTTGGATTCCAGGACGATGAGTAGGATGCTTCTAGAAAGAAATTGGCTCAGTACTTAGGTGTGCCAGAATGCCCCACTCAGGCTCCCCCCTTTTGGTAGACACCTTTTAAAGAGGCTATGTTGGCTGCATGGAAGCAGCCTTTCAGGATTCCCTCCAGTCCTCGTAAAGCTGATAGGGGTGATCCACTGGAGCCTGATAAATCCTATTTCAGGTCTCCGCCTCAGGCGGACTCCACGGTGATCAGTGCTGCCCATTATGGGACCTTCAGGCCTCCGCATGAGTGCTCAGCCCCCGGATATGGAATCCAAGAAATTGGATGTTATGGGGTAAAGTGTTTTTTCCTCAGCCACCTTGTCCCTACGTATACTGATATACATGGGACACCACCTGAAATACCAGGAAATCTAAAGGTCTTCCAGGTGACAGTCCAGTCCCTCCTGGTGGGTTCTGTCCAGGAAGAGCTGGACGGGGGATGTCTACTGCATCAGCTGTATGCTGCCACCTGCTGAGGGCCACTTATGATGCCGTTGACACTATGGCTCATACATCCTTGGCAGGAGTGTGTCTCGGATGAGAAGCCTAGCTCAGGGTGTCAAGATTTTCACAGGACATACAGCAGTCTATCCTGAATGCCCTTTTTAAAGGGGTTCTGCTGTTCGGTCCACAGACCCAAGACATGTTGAAAGACTTACAAGATTCTGGTCGTACCCTTCAATTTGTATGGACCGTGCACCATCCAAAAGCTAAAACAGCCTTCAGGTGCTCCTTCAGAGGCTGCCCCTGCAGAGGCCGTCCCACGAATCTGAGACATCCTGCCAATAAGAGAATCTCCGTTACAATTGCTGGGTCCTAGAAATGCCCAGAACCCCCGTTACGTCCCTGCTGTCTCTCCCCCCCCCCCCCCAAGCAGGGCCAGCCTTCCGCCTGCAGGTCTTCCTCTGGTCTTGGGCCTTAGAGACCCTACCCACGGCTGCCGGGGGCAGGTTTTCCTTGCACATGTAGGGGTGGCTAGCTATCTCCTCCGACCAGTGGCTCCTGCAATTGATCATGACAGGGCACACACTGGAGTTCATGGAGATATCGCTTCCTTTGTCACCCAGGATCTCTCACTATCCTCCAGGACCGAGATAGATGCTTTGCTCTCAAAAAAAGCCATCTAACCAGTTCCCCTTCCTCAGAAGGGTATGGAATTTTACTCCAACTTGTTCTTGGTTCCCAGATGGACAGTGGCCCTCCACAGGGATGGTCTGGCCTCTGTCTTTCTTTACCTGACTGACTGGCTCCTGAAAGCGACCTCCAGCCAACAGCTGTTATTTATGCTTTCTCGAACCCTGCAGTTGTTCGCTCAGGTGGGGGTAGCGGCAGATTATCCGTAATCTAAAATGGAACCTACGCAATGCCTCCAGTATATTGGAGCCATGTTAGACACCTCAGTGGGGAAGGCGTATCTACGCATAGCTCGGTCAGACGCCCTGATTACTTTGGCATGCAGACTAGAGTCCATCAGATTAGTCTAGACATGAGACTACCTCCATCTCCTGGGACATTTGGTGGCCACGATACTGACTGTCCCCAATGCCAGGTTAAATATGAGGGTCTTTCAGTGGTCCTTCAGAGTTCAATGGGACTAGGAGGACGATTTCAATGCCTCGGTCCTGATGTCCTCCCCAGTTCCTGGAGCTCTACAATGGTGGAAGTCCAGAGACGGCTTGATGTGAGGTATGCCATTCTGTTCTCCTGTCCCGAGTCTCATTCTGACTACAGCAGCATCCTTGATGGGGTAGGGTGCTCATCTCCTGCACGTCAGGTCCCAAGGATCTTGGACACCAGTGGAGGCTCGCCTCCACATCATGTCTTGGAGCTGAGGCAGTTCGATGCATTACAGGCATTGAGCTACCCTCCAAGTGCAATCGGACAGTTCTACGATGGTTCAGTACCCAAACAACCAAGGCGGCACCCATTCCTACCCCCTCTGCAGAGAATCGATGAGGGTGTGGTATGGTGCGATCCAGAGAAATATTCATCTTCTGGCAGTACACGTCCCGGGGGTGTCCCAACACACTGGCAGGTACCCTGTGCAGATCCACTGCCCAAGTCTACGAGTGGGACATCTCATCTGACGTTCTAAATGACGTCTGCCATCTGTGGGGCTGACCGGAGTTGGACCCGTTTGCCTCTCCTCAAAACACACTGCCGCTTTACTGCTCTCTCGTGTGAGGTCCTGGAACCGTGTTGCTGAATGCATTATCTCTTTCCTGGACAGGATGATTTCTGTACGCCTTTCCGCTCGTTCAGAGAGTACTACTCAAACTGGTCCAGGACGGGATGTCTGATTCTCATAGTGCCATTCTGGCCAAGACAGATTTGGTTCTCACTACTTCTACATCTCTCTGAACTGGATCCCATACCTCTGCCAGTTTTCTGGGCTTTACTGTCCCAGGCACAGGGCTTCTTTCTACACCCGGACCTTCGCTCCCTCCACCTGCACATCTGGCTCCTGAGAACGTAGTCCTCTTGTGCTTCTGGGTGTCTCCAAAGATGGCAGAAGTTCTCGGGGTGGCTAGGAAACCATCTACTGTCTTCTTATTCCATGAAGTGGAAACGCTTCTCTATTTGGACGTCTACACTGGATGTAGATCCTCATGAGTGTTCCCCTCAATGCATCTTAGGTTATTTGCTCTCCTTGTGTGAGGGTGGACTGAAATATTCCTCTGGGAAAGTCCACCTTTCGGCTATTGGCGCTTTTTATTTATTTATTTATTTTTGTCTTTGGGAACCGGGCACAAGTGCCTGTTTTTCCTGGGGCGACCTAATAGCACTGGGCGGTTAAGTGACTTGCTCAGTCGCACCGTATGCAAGTGGAGGTTGTGAGAATCGGACTCTGGTCTGATCTGCTGGATGTATCAATCTCATACTAACATACTATTTGCCAGCAGATTAGGCCTTACGGTCTATCGAGTCTGCTCGAACCTTAGATCCTTAGTTGGGTGCCGAGACCCTCCCATCCCTTGTGCTCCAGAAACCCGTATCATCCATCCCCACCCCCCTGGGACAGGCCATCATCTGATACATCCACTTTCTGTGTCTGTCCCACCCTGTCTTGAAGCCCTCCACTGTGGATCTCTGAACCAGCTCACCAGGCAGTGCATTCCAAGGGTCCACCACCTCTCAGTGAAAAACTCCTCCTCTTTTCCCCCAACCTTCCACCTTCCAACTTCAAACCATGCCCTCTGGTGATACCTCCCTGCTTTAGTGTAAGATCCCTCCATGTTTACCCTATTTATTCCCTTGAGGTGCTTGAAGACCTCAATCCTGCCCCTCTGTCTCTCCTCCTCCAATGAAAACAGGCAGAGCTCCTTAGTCTGTCCTCATACGTCAAATCCTCTAGCCCTCATATCATCTTTGTTGCCCTCCTCTGTACCCTCTCCAGGAGCTGTATGTCCCTCTTCAAGTGTGGTCTCCAGTACTGTACACAGTACTCAAGGTGTGGTCTAACCAGTCCATTGTACAGCGGCAGAATCACTTCCTTGCTCCTAGAGGTGATCCTCCTTACGATGCATCCCAACATCCTGTTTGCCTTGCTAGCGCTCTCCTGCACTGCTCAGAGTTATTCATACATGCATCCACCATGACCCCTAGGTCTTTTTCCCCTATTGAGGCCTCCAGCGCCTCCCTCCCAGGGTGTACCTGTGTTTAGGGTTTCCCCGACCAAGATGCAACACCTTGCACTTGGTGATATTGAAATTTAATTTCCATGTGTAAGCCCAGCTTTCCAGGGTGTCCAGGTCCCCTTGCAGGGCCAACCTTCCCTCTTCTCCCTCAACTACTGCTCCCATCTTGGAGTCATCTGCAAAGAGACTCATTTCACACCCTATACCCTCCCTGATGTCCGATATGTATGCATTAAACAGGATCGGACCCAGGACCGAGCCCTGCGGTAGCCCACTACCAACCTCTCTAGGGTTCGAGAACTCCCCACAGACCACTACTCTCTGAGTGCGTCCAGCTAGCCAATTTTCAATCCATCACCATCAAAGGGCCTACTCCTAACCCCATCAGTTTCTCCACCAGACCATTGTGGGGGAGAAGTCCGCCTTGCTGAAGTCCAGAATAATACATCCACAGGCTTACCCCTGTCCAGTTCTGATGTTACCCATTCATAGAACTCCCACAAGGTTGGTTTGACATGATCTACCTGGCACAAACCCATGTTGCCGACTCATCCAGACCTCCACCTCCTCCAAGTACACCCCAGTCATTCCTTTAGTATACTCTCCATTAATTTTCCCACCACTGAGGTCAAACTGCAGTGGGTCTATAGTTACCTGGTACTTCCCTCGACCCCCTTTGGGGATTGGTACCACATGTGCCTCTCGCCAATCCCTAAGGTACCCTCCCTGTCTCAAGTGACCTGCTAAAAGCTCCGCCAGGAAGTGCAGCCAGTGTGTCCGCCAATTCCATAGTACTCGTGATGAATGCCATCCGCCCAGGAGATTTCTTTCTTTAGGGCCTTGAGGGCTAACCATACCCTTTGGCGGAGATAGCATCATCCGTCTCCTCCACCTTACTGGCCTTTTATCCTTACCCAGATGTGATACCTTGGGTTACCTCCTCCTCCCTCTTGCTCCATTTCTGTTGCTCCCTGATCCCACTTACTGATGTTTCTATCCCTCTTGCCTTGCTTTGTAGATATCCCATCCCTCCCTAGTGAACACAGAGGCAAAGTACTTGTTAAATACTCTGCCTGGTCCTCGCCTTTCACCCACCCTCCTTCTGATCTCAATCTGCTGAGATGGCCCTTAGTTTTTCTCCGCCTCCCCAATGTACCGGAAGAACCCTTTTCCCTCCATGTATCCCTGTGCCAGCCGCTGCTCTTTACTGGACTTTGTCCCTCACCATACGGATGACTTTTCTAGATGCAAGCTGGTACATTTCCTTATCCCTCTATCCTCTTGTTGTTTTATATTTTTTTGTAGGCTGCCTTCTTTCTCTGACTGCTACCTGTACTCACTGGACCACCAGCATGGTTTATGTGACCTTGCTCCTTACATTTCAACTTAGCGCAGATCCTGACTGCCTCCATGAAGTCCCGTGCTTATGACCTCCCATCTCCTTTCCACACTTGTCATTGAGGTAATCCTTCAAGTGATCCTTGAGAATATTTCCATGCCCATAAAGTCTGCCCCCTGAAGTCCACTGCCAGTGTCCTAGATCTCACCCCTCCCCATGCTTATTTGAAACCAGACAGTATTGTGGTCGCTCCTAGTCAGGGGCTCTTGTACAACCATGTCCTTACTAGATCCCCATCTGCCAGAACCACATCCAGGACATGCCCCTCCCTAGTGGGCCCATCACATGCTGTGTTAAGAACACATCCTGGAAGCCATCCAGCAGCCTCTGCTCCTTGGCCACCTTAGAGGACATGGTTCCCCAGTTTGTACCTGGCATATTGGTCCCCATCAACACCACCCTTCCCTTTTGGTCCACACTGGGCAATGATGTTGTCAGCAAACCATCCTCTAGAACATCACTCATCCTGGGGGCCTATGCTACACCCAGCTTGACCTTATCTTCTGCTGGGGATCGTAGGTGACCCATAAGGCCTCCACGTTTCCCTGCCTCTTCTACCCTAGCAATTTCTGTGTCATCTCTAATGTACATAGCCACCCACCCTCTGCCCTCCTTTCTATCCTTCCTAAGCATAGTGTGCCCCATACATTTGGGTCCCAGTCATGGTTTTTGTTGTCCCGTTCTTGTCCGCCACATCTACTCCCCAGACAGCATGGCCTGGAACTCTGCAACTTGTTTCCCAAGCTCCTGGCATTTACTAACACCAACCCCCACCCTTATCCCTGATCCTCTTTGTCAACCCACCCAGATTCCTTATACTTCCATCCTCCCTCTGCTCCTCCTGAAACCTCCACCCCAATCTGTTTTCCCTCCCCTTGGGCTTGAAGCTACTCCCTCATCTGGAGGAGAGGGCTTGGTCAGCCCCTCCCTTATCCTTCCCCCTCACAAGTTTAAACCCCGCCTTTCTTGTATGTAGTCAGCCATCCCCTGTTTAAGGACTTCCTTCCCTAATGGGGCAAGAAGAAACCTGTCCTTGACATATAGTCCCTTATCCTCCCAAACTCCATTCCAGTTCCCTAACACCCCCAACCCACTCTCTTCACCCCACTTCCTGAGCCAGTCATTAATCTCTGAGCTTCATTTTTTTCTCCACTGAGGCCTTTGGTACTGGCAAGATCTCCGAAAAGGAAATGTTGCATCCATTATCCCGACGGACTCTGGCAAGCTCTTGGAACCTTGCTTGGATTTCCAAAATGCTATTTCCCTCTAGATCATTAGTTCCCAAATGCACCAGGAAATCCGGTTTCCCTCCACAATCCCTAACTATTTCATATACCATGTACTTTGCTCTGTGCACTGTCAGACCAGAGATACTCACTACCTTCACCTGGCTATGGCATCCTCCCACTGGATACCCCTAATCATCGAGTCTCCCAATAACAGAACCTTAACACCGCCATCATCCTTATGGTTACCTCCACTATGCCCTCTCAGCCCCCCTTCCCCGGCTTTATTCATGATCTCAATTTTGTGGGAGTCTTCCTGCCTTATTAGAGACCCCCTTGTCACCCTCCCCTTTCTGCCTCCCTTGCTATTTTGCCCACTTAACTCAAACCCCCTCTGAATAGGTGTCCCCTTTAACCCTCTCTTATCCGAACCATTTATCCTGGCCCTGATGGTTTCCCCTTCCCCACACCACCATCCTCCCCTTGTAATAGTACCCTGCCTCCAGAGGTTTCTCTGTGGGTCCCTTTAGCTAGGGCCCCATCCATACTGACTCCTGCCAAAGGGGCCTTCCCACCTCCTTGTCTCCCAGTTTCTCTCCAATCATGCTCTCTCCTCATGTCTGGAATATGTTGCATCTCCCCATTTGCTTAACATATATGTTTCCCTTCTCCCTCTGGGACTATTTCTATCCTTTCCATAGCGGTCTGTGATGCCCTATGGGTATCCGACTCCCTCTCCCCAGCCTCTGTATAAGTTTCCTCATTTCCACCAACCCCTTCCTCCCCCTCTAGGTTGCTTAGTAGCTCAAATTTATTGTGACACTCTGTCAGCCTCCATCAAGTAACCCGAGTTTCCCCTGACTGCACCTCTGAACTGCCCCTCTTCTTCCCCTCTTGCTCTGTTCACCTTAGGAGCTCCCTTCCCACAGTCTGCTGTTTTAGGCTTCCACACAACAGCCCCTCCTGACTCTTCCCCTCCACTCTCTTTGTATTCAGAATGTTCACCCCGTACGCTTTCCCCTTAGCATCAACTTCCCTATCTAAGGGTCCTCTGTCCCAATATCCCCCTCCTGCTTGCTGTAACACAACGCCCTGTAGTTTCAGAGCGTTGCCTCAGCCTCCCTCAGCCCCACCCTTCTGCTGCCCATATCCACCCCTGCTATCCTTGGACACTTCCCCAAGCTCCCCAGCTTACTCCTTAACCAATATACCTCACTCCTGATACAAGATAGCTGTCTACAGAGTGGGCAGCCTCCTCTCTCAGGCCCAATTTAGAATTATTGCCATCCCACATCCTGTGCAGCCTACAACCCTTCAAGATGCCTGCCATGGTGGAATATGGCCACCCTGTTTATCCCCTCTGTTTATAATGGCACACCCCTTTCTCAGTCCCTTTCCCTGGAATACAGTTTCTCTCTATACTGACTGTAGTTATTTACAAACCCAATTTCAACCCCCCCAATAAAATTCCCAAGTCTCACAAACACATACAGTCCAGTGTGTGTTCGGTCCCACTAACAGTGTGTGTAAGCAGACATCAGGTACCGTATGATGTCACAGGCCCACCAGCTCCTGTTGCTTCGAATTTCAGTCCTAAAACAGAAATACTCAGCCCTTCAATCCCCACCACCAGTGGCTTTTCAGTATTTAAGAAAGCCTACAAAACAGGGCGGGTGGGAGAGCTCTTACCAAACACCAGGCAAACAACACATTTAAATTTCCCTCTAATTAACCCTGACAGACATCACAGCCCAAGTAACAGTTCTAATTCAAGGTAATAATTTTTAACGCATAGAGCTAATTTCACTTACAAACTATTCAAATATTTCAGTTAAAACAGAATATAACCCCAGCCTGCTGCTAGAGTTCCCACGTGAACAATCTCGTTCACACCTCGTTCCTCTAACCTCTAGGCTGTACTTAGGGTTGCCACCTTTGGATGAGGCAAAAACCGGAACCTAAGCTCCGCCCCAGCCCCACCCCTTTTCATGACTCATCATGCACTGTTCCTCCAATAAAAGGCAACACTTAAAGCAGCAGTGAAATAAAAATGTTAAGATACTGTACTGTGCCTGTTAAAGTTACGTTCTGAGGTTTTTCCTAATTATTTATTTATGTATTTGTTTGTTTGACATTGGTTAACCAGATAAACATACAGAGATAAAAGAAATTTCATTTACAGATATGATCTGGGGGGAGACAAGGGAAATACTGTAAATAGCATACAACAGTATACATACGTTATATCTTTTTCTGCCTCCATTTCCTGTTCTTGTCCACAGTACTATTTCAAAGCCAAAGAAGTGATCATACTTTTTTCTTGTGGGAAAAAATTATTTAAAACATTTAAAAATGCCTAAATTCTGTTAGAGATTAAAATGTTTACCAGCAAATGAAAGTGGAGGACAACTGACTCTGTTACTGTTACAAAAGGTGGGGGCAGCTTTGCTGCTATGCCACTTTAAGATGCAGTGGAAAGATTAGCTTAAGTAAGTGCTAATGGTGTTAATGGCCATAACTTTACACCTCCCAAGGTGACTGCATTCACAAACAAAAGGCTACACTGACAACAGAACTTGTTTGTAACCTAGACATGTAGCTGAAACAATGAGTGATATGACAAAATGTATTTCAAAAGTATGTGAGCACTCAAAATGGCTCAAAAACCTGACCAGCACAGAGCAAAACCGGATTACCTGATAGGGACCCTAGAAACCTGATCACCAGGTAAAAAAACCTGATAGGTGGCAACCCTAGCTGTACTGCCTGTGGAAATGCTTCTCTATTTGGACGTCTACACTGGACTTAGATCCTCATGAGTGTTCCCCTCAATGCATCTTAGATTATTTGCTCTCCTTGTCTGAGGGCGGACTGAAATATTCCTCTGCCTTGGATATTTGTGAAACTGTCATGTGGTCTACTATAGCATTTACCTGTGGGCAACATTCCTTTGTCCCAGTTACCTTTGATTCGAACATTTTTTAAAAGGTATTCTGCACCTGCATCCCCCTATCTGCAATCCATTCCTTGTGTGGGATCTGAATTTTGTGCTTGAAAAACTGACTACGAGTCCATTTGAGCCCGCTGAATCCAGCAACCTCCATTATCTGTCGTGGAAAACTGTTTTTAGTTGCCATTACGTCTGGCAGACGTGTCTTGGAGTTGCACGCACTAATGTTCAAACCTCCATACCTGCAGTTTCATAATGACTGGGTGTCTTTACATATGAACCTGTCATTTTTGCCAAAAGTTTTTCTGAATTTACTTTAAATCAGACCATTCAATTATCAGTGTACTTTGCAGAGCCTACAAATCCAGGGGAAACCCTGCTTCATACTCTCGAAGTACATAGAACATTGAGCATTTACCTTCTCTGCACTTCATTTGCGAAAAACTGAACAACTTTTTGTTTCTTTCGCGCCTGGAAACCAGGGCATTAGTATTTCAAAGCAATGCTTATTCACATGGTTGGCCAACTGCATTATGTTTATCTATGCAAAATATGATAAACCCCTCACAGGGGTTGTAAAACCCCATTCTACCAGAGGCATGGCTGCCTCTATGGCATGTTTCTGGGCCATTTCTGCCTTGGATATTTGTGAAGCTGTAATGTGGTCTACTGTACATACTGTACCATCACCAAGCATTACAGTCTAGACATCGCTTCTGAGAAGCGGACTGTTTTTGGACAGGCTGTCCTACAAGGCCTCTTGGCCTAAGTCCTAATGATTCGCTTCCTCCTCCCGCTGGGTATAATAACTACTTGGGAAACTTCCCATGTGTTATGACCTGCTGCAAGAGATTGCCTCTAAGAAGATAGTATGGTTGCATAAGAACTTACCGTAACAGTAGATATTAGAAAGTATCTCTTGAAGCAGGTCATGCAGCCCCATTCTCCTTTCCTCCTTGCTGTTACTGCAGAAGTGTTCCTTGCTCCTGTGTTTTATGACTCCGCTAGCTGCTTCCTTGATTTCCCTACTTGGTTCCCATCGGAGGCCTTGGATATGTTTTCACATTCGATCGCCAGGATGGAAAAGAACTGAGGAGTAGCTGGGACCTCCCCCTTTTATACCTGCCAGGCAGACATTATGTGGTAGTGCTGGTGCGAGGTCCCAGGGTCGACTGCTGAGGAGTCATCCAGAGAAAATGATGCCTGCGTCTGTAAGCCCATGTGTTATGACCTGCTGCTAGAGATGCTCTTGAAGATCTGCTGTTACGGTAAGTTCTTACGCAGCCGTGCATTCTAGTTTCCGAGAGTGGCTAAGTCTCTGGTATTGCAGTTGTGTCTTTAGTTCTGCTGTGTTACGTAAGATTTGGGACAGCATGGCAGAAATGTGGGCCAGATTGGTTGGTGCTGTAGCAGGGTTCATCATGGATGTCTGTAGATGGACAGCCGGAGGACTACTGGGTCTGGCTCTCTGTCCGTGTTTATTTTTAGGCTGCAGTTCTTTAGGGTCAAGTACCAGTAGTGGTGTTGTGTTGCTACCAGGAATTTATCCTACTTGTATAATAAAAATTTTCTTCATGGGGGGAGTCCAGTTGTGTCCCAGCCATTTGATTCCCACATGTGATTAGGGGTAGCTCCTTGGCTAGAAAATGCACAGAAGGGTGCAGTCAATTCAGGGTGTAGCCGCTGTTGTGATCGCAGCTCTAAGCTCTGTAGTGCATCTTGTAGTAGAAAAGTGTAGCAGGGCACAGGTCCAAGAGTGTGAGAGTGATGGAACTCTGAACGATGAATGGGTTTGGGAGAGCGGTTTCATGCAGAAATGAGGTAAATGAAATTAGAAGACCTTGGAGTGTCAAAGCCCCCTACCACAACCGGAGAAGAGAATAAACAAATTCCACCACATAATTTACTCAAATTCAGCATTTGGGTAACACCAGCACAAATAAAAGCTGATCTCTTTGAGAGTTTTGGGGTTAGTTCCTGTTTAAAAGTTGTTCTGGATACTGTATTCGCTGATAGGGTAGAGCAAAAGGTAGAGGGGGAGACGTAGCCCTTTATGTCAAGGATGGCATTGAAGGTGTGGAAGATAATGCATCACAGGTAGTAATGGGGAGACAGTCCCTGTGGGTGCAGCCCACAGCAGCCTCAGGCAAGAAACTACGCTTGGGAGTGATCTTTAGACCACCTGGGTAGGGGGAAAATAGTGACGGAGAGCTGGGGGAAGAACTAGAATGGAGGTGGCAAAGGGGGACGTAGTGGTAGTGGGTGAGATCTGAACCTGCTGGACACAGATTGGGATGTTCCAGTGGGTAGGAGCACCATATGTCAAGCCTTGCTGGATACATTCCAGGACTAGCTACTGGTACAACTAATTAAGGAACTCACCAAGCAGGAGGCCATTCTTGATGTGGTGCTCAACAACTCAGAAGTGGTAGGAGCTGTGAGAGTAGAGGAGCCATTAGGCAATGGTGACCACACCTCAGTTTGGTTCAAACTGGGCCTTGGGACTAGAAATTCCCAGTCAAGAGCCTAAGTCCTTGATTTCAGAAGGGCATACTTCAGCAAGTTAAGGGAGTTGGTCCCGGGACAAGTTAGTCAGGGTAGATCGCATGAGAGATATGGAAGAGAGTTGTAGGGCAGTGAAGGGGGCCATTCTTGAAGTTATGCATGAGAACAGTAACCAAAAGGAACAAGTTAAAAAGACCGTGCTGGTTTTCTGCCAGGGTTTGTGAAGCAGTGAGGGCCAAGAAAAAGGCCTTCTCCAGGTACAAAGACGACCGGGGAGGAAGCATGGGGAGAATATGTACTGAGCAAGGCACAAATAGTGTCAGAGACTTGATTAGTGGCCTTCGTTAATTGGAGTGAAAAATGATTAGCAATTGACTGAAGTTGATTAGTAATTACCAAACATTTTTGCTCAAAACCCAATAAAATCTACTTATCTTGCTCTAATACTGATGAAATGCACATTGTACACAAGTTTGAGACTGATGCTGTTTTATTTAGCCATCGGAGTCTGAATACAGCAATTGTGCAGCAGAAAATACATTTTAAGAGTCGTGAAGGATGATGTCTGCCAAAGCAGACTTTAAATTCATGAATTATCGTGAGTCATGACAATTAAAATGAACTGCTCCTCCGCCCCATAAAAACTACTACTTCACCTGGGACAGTAATTGACCATAAACTGCAACATAGAACTGTGTTGCTATTCTTCTCTGCCAGGCATGTAGCCAGTTATTCTGGCCTGTTTTGGGGGGAGGGACCAGGGGATGGTCCACCATCCGCAGCTGCCAAATCACCGGGACATCTTGGTTTAGCACTAAAAAATATGTCTGCAGCCCTGTCGGGGTTGAATTCGTATGGAGGGGGGCCCTGCTTTTTAATGCAAATCGGTGTTTTTACAGTATCCTCTGCCAGACTTGCTTGCCAGTCGTTTTTTACCTTGTTCATAGTTGAAAAACACCTTTCTACTATCGCATTAGGCACAGAAAATCCTCTCAACACATTGACAGGCTTCAACAGATTTGGATAAGAATTTTGGAAATCACATGCCAGCTTTGACCAGATAGCAGAGGCAGACATATTACTGCTGAAATTAGTTTGAGCAAAAGTCTTACTCTTACTATTCTGCAAGCACTTGATTGGTGTCACAATCAGGCTGCAAAAAAGCTGAAAAAATGGTCAACTACATCAGTGATGTCACTGTTGCCATACAGTTCTAGTTCCTTTCTGTTTGTTGGCCAAAGTCTGGTATAACACTTTTGCACGGTTATAGAAACTACTTTCATCATTCAAACCAAACCTTTGTTCACAACAGTTCTCAATATTTATAATGTATTTCTTACATTGCTGTTTAAAAGTTTTAATAGATTGAGCACTTAGACGTGCTAATTTTATACTCTTGTAAATGATTTCAGGACATGCTCCTGAAAGAACGCCCTACCCATTTTTTAAGAGAATGTCAAGTTCACTGCAACTTATGGGGCCACTCTGCTTAGCATGGTCAAGAGTGCTTCTCAAAGTTTCAGCAGAGCTAGGTAGCTCTGGCATTTCAACTACTTCTTTTTGAAGTGCTAGTGAGAACCTGGCAAGTTGCTGAAGCAGCAGTTCAAAATACAAAAGGTGTACCACCATTTGGAATTTAGTCATAATTTGCAACACTCCCTTGGCTTTGGCTTGATCATGAGTTGGGTCTGTGGCCATAGATTCTAAATGAGCAGTGATTACGGGGAATGATTTGGTAACAGCCCGGGTGGCAAGAAGTTTATGCTGTACCCAGCGAGTGCCATGGGCCTTCTTGGGCTTCTCAGCTGACATCTCCATGGCCTAGGCAAGAGACTGCAACTCTCTGTTGCTTAGGAGTTTTGTGATGGAGATAAAACAATTGGGTCAGAAAGTTTGAAACGTCATTGAAATAGGTATTTTCGAAAGCATCATTCATGGCCAGTTCTAATCTGTGTGAGAAACTGTGAACAGCAACCAACCACTGTAGATCTTCCCTTAAAAGTGCAGCTAGACCCTGTCTTACACCCATGTTGACAGCTGCCCCATCAGCCCGAGACCCAACCAATTTTTTTAACAGTAAGGCCACTCTCTGCAAGAACGTATGAGAATTTTGCGTCCCTCACTTGTGCCATCTGATACTGTTTTAATTCGGAAAAATTTAGTCTTCACGTGGCCATTGCTGGGATTAACATAAATTACGTAAACCAGTTTCTTTTGAATTACACCACTATCAGTACTACCATCCATAAGAACTGAAAAATAATTAGCATTTTTTACAGTTGTCAGCAGGTTTTCCTCTAGGTTCTTAATACATTGTCAGTTCTTTCCCACTAACAGAGTTAATGTGTTTCTAGGGACGTGGATATGTTTGTTCTATCCACACTTACTGGCAGGTTCCTTGCCGCTTTAAATCTTGCCGGAAGGTCTTCAAGCTGGCTCCTCCCACCCACCTGGGTGGTAAAACTCTCGGCTCCGCCCCATGACGCCAGATCTTCCTTACCACTTGGAAGCTTGGGTTCCCTCCTTAGCGCTCTGCGTTTTAGGCCTGGATCCTAACTCGTCAGTTAATCTGAAACTCATTTTAAAGTTTGAAAGACTTTGGTCTTCCTTTTCCCTCGCGGCTGCAATGGACACATCGACTCCTGGATTTCGGCGGTGCTCTTGTGGGCAGAAGATGTCCCGGACCGATCCGTATTCCATGTGCGTTTACTGCCTTGGCCTCTAACATGATCCGCAGGCCTGCGAATTGTGCAAGTCTTTCTCGGTCAACGTTCTCTACGTCCGTGCTGCAGGCTTCAACTTGCGGTGGCGAGAGACTTGTATTCCTCCTACCAAGTAGAAGGAGGCTCTTTGGGTGGTATCCGGCGGCGGGCTCGAGCTGGAGCAATCAAGAATGATCGCTTCCCAGGAGGAGGTGGCCCAGGCTGCATCTTCTGCTTCCTTGGTCGCGGCATTTATCCCGCTCTCCTTGGGCTCCTCCTACTCTGCTTCTTTTAAGAAGCTTTGTCGGTTCCTCTCTACTAAAGGAGAGGGGCCATCGGGACGCTCTTCTCAGTCCAAGAAAAAAAGACTCTAAAGGTAAGTCCCACCGTCTACGTTATGGGAGCGGGAAAGGTCCCCTTCCCTGGATAGTAGACACTCGACTTTGGCCAAGGTTGCGGCTAAGGCTGCTGACTTCACGGTATCCCCATCAGGTTAGCCGGCCGAGACACCCGTTGATGCAGTCGAGATTTTTTCTCGACCCGTCTGACGGGCTGTCGACTGGAGAAGCCGACAGCCCATCTTCACCGGTTCCCCCGATGGAAACAGAGGACTTGCCCGTGCTTCCTGTGCTGGATCCCTGGTTAAGGTCCCTGAGCTGTAGGAGGAACTGGTTTCCCCCGCTTCCTCCCAGACCCACCCTTGGAAACACCGAGGATCTTGGTCTCTGACCTCTTCTTGGTCCAGCCGATCCCACGGACATCGGCGGTCTCGGTCTCGGCACCGAGGGAAGCGGCGGCGCTGCTCATCCTCGTCCTCCTCTGAGGATGGGCTCCATGCCAGGTTAGCGCCGGGTTATGAGAATCTTGGTGGCAGCAGCTCTTTCGTCCGGGAGCAAGCCACTCCATGGGTTTCCCTAAGCCATAACTGTCACTGAGCGGCCAAAACAACCCCTGTGGTCGTCGAGGAGCCGGCGCCGGTTGTTCAGCCGAAACCAGCTGCACCACCCATGGTGGAATCCCCCCGCCTCCACAACCAAGAACTGGGGCCCCGACCAAGGATTTTTCGGTCGGGTGATGGGTTGCCCCATCGGTTGTCTGTCACCCTCACTCCTGATCGCCCTCGGCAGGTGGAGGGTGGCTCAGGCCCTTAGCAAGCTGTTGGCAGACTCCTCGGAGTCTGACGATGACTCTTCCCTGTTCTCCAGGCCTCTCGACCTGGAGTCCTCTGGGGGACAGTCGGTGGACGAGAGCCCATCCTCATTCATGGGATTGCTTCGGCTCATCTCAGAATCTACTGGGATGGAGTTCGAACCCATGTCTAAGTGGGCCAAGTATCCTTTCACGGAGATACTGGACCGAGGGGATTCTCCTATGGAGGCCTTTCCTGTGGCCGAAGCCATTGTTGGCCCGGCCCTGGAGTTATGGCAGCGGCCGGCTTCTTGTCCAGCTCCCTCGGACAGGATGACCAGGAAGTATGCCGTTCCCACCGGCTCACTCTCCGGATTCTCGGAGCACCCCTCTGCTGAGGGGTTGGTGACTGTGTTTTCCAGTGCGCTGGAAACGCTCGGGACGTGGGCAAGCCACCGGATAAAGAGTCCAAGAAACTGGACTATTCCGGGCGTAAAGTTTACGCTGTGTCCTCCTTAGGCCTTCGTCAGGCCAGTTTGGCCATACTGATGGCACACTTTTCCCACGCCCTTTCGGGCTCTCCGGACGAGATGATTCCTCATCCCCCGGCTGACCTCCAGACTACGGTCAAGCAGGTGTGGGATCAGGGAAGGGCGGTGGCAAAGCAACAGCTCCAAACTGCTCTTGACATTGGAGACTCTTGTGCCTGGTCAGTAGCAGCCGCAGTGGCCATGCGCTGCAGAGTGTGGCTGCGGATCTCCACCTTCATGGTGGATACCCAGCACAAGCTGGCAGACTTTCCCTTCCTGGGTACCGACTTGTTCCGTCCCGGGGTGGAGGGTCACTTGCAGAGGAGCGAGAAGTCCAATGCCACCTTGGACTCGGTCACGTCTGTCCAGAAGGACAAAGGCTGCCAGCAGCAGCGTAAGCCCTTTCTGCCTTCTGTCCCTGCGGCACGTCCGGCCCAGTATCACCAGCATCAGGGCCAGCAGGATCACACTTGGCACCCCAAAGCCAAGCCTGCAGCCTCCTCCAGCAGGAAGCCAGGAGGAAAAGGCCCAGGAGGTCCCTTGGCGGGTCCTTCCTCCAAGCCTGCCCAGTGACGGGTTGGGGTGTCGCCCCCAGCCTCGTCACTCCCCACTGGGTTCCCCCGTGGGGGGACGGCTCAGCCACTTCTTTTTCGCCTGGTCCACTATCACTGCGGACCGCTGGGTGTTGGAAGTGGTAGGGAAAGGTCTGCCTCTGGAATTCGAGCAGGCCCCACCCTATCGGGCCGTCTCCCCCACGGGGGGGCTTATGAGGTCCGCATCCTGTCTGCTCGTTGAGCTGACATTGCTCTGCTCCTCCAAAAGGAGGTGATCAAGGAGGTAGTGGATCCTCCACCAGACCCAGGGTTTGTGTCCAGGTATTTCCTGGTCCCAAAACGGACGGGGTGCTGGCTCCCTATTCTAGACCTACATGACCTGAACAAGTTCCTAAGGTCCCGAACCTTCAGGATGGTCACTCTGGCACAGATCATTCCATTCTTGGAACGAAGCGTGTGGTTCTGTTCTCTGGACCGCCAGGACGCGTTCTTTCACATCCCAATCCATCAATCCCACTAGCGATTTCCTTTGCTTCAGAGTGGAGGGGTCCCTTTACGAGTTCCGGGCCATGCCCTTCGGCCTCTCTCCAGCTCCCAGGGTCTTCACCAAATGCATGGCAGTGGTGACAGCATTCCTGCGGCACCCAAGGGTACCGGGCGAACTCATTTGGATGACTGCCTGATTGCAGCCCCTCCAGGCTGGAGGTGGGGCGGTCGAGGGATCTATCCCGCCAGGTCTGCTCTCAGATTGGTCTCCTCATCAACGAGGCCAAATCGGAACTCGTGCCAACGCAGGTGATTCAATTCATCAGGGCAGAGCTCGACTCTCTTCGAGCCAGAGCACGGCTCCCAGTGGACAGGGCTGAGGTTCTCTCCTCCTTTGCCCAATCATTTCTGGTTGGGCAATTGCACCCTGCCCGGGACTTCCTGGGCCTCATGGCGGCCTGCACCAGCGTGGTCCAGTGGGCCCGCTGGCACATGCGTCCCCTTCAGTGGGGGCTGGCCCGCCAATGGTCACGGCACTCCGGTCCTCTGGACCAGCCAGTGACTTTGACCCAGGAGATGTGGAACGTTCTCCAGTGGTGGATCGTTCCAGCTCACCTGCAGGAGGACATCCTGTTTGTCTGCCCCGAGCCGACAGTCATTCTAACGACCGATGCCTCTCTGATGGGTTTGGGTACCCATCTAGGGGAGCACAGAGCGCATGGCCGCTGGTTCCCTCAGGAGTCTCGATGCCACATCAACCTGCTGGAGCTTCGAGCAGTCCAACTAGCCCTCACCACCTTCGCTCTATTTGTACGGGGTCAAGTGGTCCAGGTCCAGACGGACAATACCATGACCATGTAGTACCTAATCCGCCAGGGTGGGATGCACTCCTTGCTCCTGTGCAGGGAAGTTCTCCGCACTTGGTCCCTCGTGAGCAGACTGGAGGTGGATCTCCTCGCCATCCATGTGGCGGGAGCCTCCAACACTCTGGCCGATGCCCTAAGCCGGATAGGTGCTGCGTATCACGAGTGGTCTCTCCTGCCAGAGGTAGTACATGATCTGTTCTCCCACTGGGGCACACCTCAGGTGGACCGGTTTGCCTCCAGGGAGAATGCGAAGCTGAGGCTGTTTCATGCCCGCCCCCCTCAGCAGGGCTCGCTGCAGGGGGATGCCTTCTCGAGGCCGTGGAGCCGGGCCTCTTCTACGCCTTTCTCCTATCTCCCTTGATCCACAAGGTGCTTTTCAAGGTGAGGAGGGACAAGGTACAGGTGACTCTGGTAGCCCCAGGCTGGCCCCTTCAGTTCTGGTATTCAGATCTCCTCAGCCTCAGCTCCAGGCTCCCGAGGCGGCTTCCAGCCCACCTGGACCTGATCTTGGTCAACCAGGGGAAGGTACTCCACCTGGTCCTTCAATCCCTGCACCTGATGGCCTGGTTCCTGAGCGGCTAGAATTCCAGGCTTCGGGTCTTTCCGACGAGGTCCTCAGCGTTGTTGAGGCATCCCGTTAGGAGTCGACCAGAAAATGCTATGCCTTCAAATGGAAAAGATTCTCCATTTGGTGTCAGGATAAGGGGTTGGACCCTTCCTCCTGCTTCTTGGCCAGCATTCTGGACTACCTATGGTCCCTTTCTCAGCAAGGGCTTGGGTTGACGACCCTTAAGATGCACCTGGCAGCCATCTCTGCTTACTGGGTGTGGGCTGGGAAGCAGTCGGCGCAGGAGAAGGTGGTCGGGTGCTTTTTCAAAGGCCTTGATCACATATCCCCTCCTGTACGAGAACCTCCACCTCTGTGGGATCTACTGCTGGTATTGGCTAAGCTCATGGGCGAGCCATTCAAACCGATGCACAGGTGCTATATATCCCGCCTGTCATGGAAGACCGCCTTCTTGGTGGCTATTACGTCAGCCAGAAGGATGAGAGAGCTCCAGGTGCTTTCCATCGAGTCTCCTTATCTGGCCTTTCACAGGGAAAAGTTTGTCCTGCGCCCCCACCCGAAATTCCTTCCGAAGGTGGTGAGTTTCACTTTAACCAAGTGTTGACTCTGCCGGTGTTCTACCCCAGTCACACCTCAGAGGCCAAATATAGGCTCCATACTTTGGACCCTAGAAGAGCGCTCTCTTATTATAAGGAGTGGACGGCTGAAGTTCGGGAAGAGGTCTGCCAGCTGTTTGTCACCTACACTGAAGCTGCACCTGGCAGACCTGCAGCCAAGCCGGACGATAGGCAGGTGGATCACCTCCTGCATAGATCTCTGATATAGGTTGGCGGGCATGGAGCCTTCCAGAGGGATAAGAGCTCATTCTACCCGCCATACCGCTGCTTCGGTGGCTGCTTCCAGGGACGTCACTATCCAGGAAATCTGCAGGGCTGATACCTGGAAGTCAGCACACACCTTCATTACCCACTACCACATTGACCTTGAGTCACGCCGGATGCTGGTTTTGGGACCTCGGTTCTCCAGTCCTTATTTCCTTAGTAAGGGGTGTGCGCCTTGCCTCCCTCCTCCCAGAGAACTGCTAGGAGTCTGCCAGTAAGTGTGGATAGAACAACATATCCATGTCCCTAGACATACAGGTTACTCGCCTGTAACAGGAGTTCTAGGAATGGTATATGTTGTTCATTCACACAACCCACCCGACCTCCCTGGCTTCGACGCACAACCTGGCTTCCAGTGGGCTAGATCTGGCGTCATGGGACGGAACCAAGAGTTTTACCACCTGGGTGGGTGGGAGGAGCCAGCTTGAAGACCTTCTGGCAAGATTTAAAGCGGCAAGGAACCTGCCAGTAAGTGTGGATGAACAACATATACCATTCCTGGAACTTCTGTTACAGGTGAGTAACCTGTAGTTACTGGACACCACCAACAAGCTAAAAAAAAAAAACTAACTTGCATTGCTTAAATTTTGCTTCGGCTGGAGCTTCTGGTCCTGCTTGCTCTTCTCCTGGGGTCACGCTGCAAGAGGATGCTGTAACGTTTCTCCCTCGCAGAAACTGGGTGGGATCGCTGGCCAATCAGGAGGGGCACAGGGAAGGAGGAAGAAAAAACAAAAAGGAAAAAAATTTTAACATGACCCAAAATGCCAAAAAGGGCATTTTTAAAGGACCCAGGGCCAGTTCAGAATGATTAGCAATGACTGCTATTTATTCCAAAAGTTGACTCATTTTTCTCAGATCTTGGGTTGCAAATTGTGCTGCGAACCCGCTTATTTTATTCCTTGCTGAAGAATAAGGAAGCAAAGAGGGCGGTTAGGGAGGCAAAAGCAGACACACCAAGCTGCATGTTACAGAGGGGGTGAAGAGTGGAGAAGAACATTTTTCCAGTGTATTGGGGAAAGTAGGGAATCGTTAGACTGTTGGGGGAGGGAGAAGAGCAAAGGCTGTCATCCTAAATGATTAGTTGTGCTCTGTCTTCAGTTGGGAGGACAGTGGGTCATTGCCAGAGAGTAGCATCAAAGTGACCACAGAGGGGAGTCCTGGAGATGAAGCAGCTAGTATTTCTTAGTGAAAGAGTCTGGAAAGGGCTAGCAACCCTCAAGATAGATAAGGCCTCTGGACTGGATGGGATGCATCCAAAAGGTGCTTAGGGAACTGACAACAGAACTAGCTGCACCCCTGGCATGGCTGTTCACTGTACCTCATTACAAACCGGGGGGGCCTGGAGGGTGGCAGATGTTCGGCTCCATTTTGGCGGGGGGGAGACGAGAAACAAGCCGGGAACTACAGACCTGTCACCCTTGCCTCAGTTGTAAGGAAGCTGATGGAGTCACTGGCCAAAGAGGACCTTGTGGAATACCTGGAGAGCAGTGGTCTCCGGGAAAGTAAGCAGCATGGGTTTGTAGTGGGGAAGTCTTGTCGGAACAATAACCTGATAGTTTTCTTTGGGTGACAAGGGCATTGGATAGGGGCCACCCTGTGAATTTATTCTACTTTTCCTTCACTAAGACTGTAGACTGTGCCTCACAGATGCTAGCTGAAGAAGGTGGAGGATCCGGGTGCACCTAGGGATATAGTAAGATGGGTAGGTAACTGACTAAAGGGGAGGCAACCGAGGATTGTGGTTTACAGGGTCGGATTGGAAGAGGTGGGAGGTCAAGAGTGGTGGGGTACCACGGGTATATGTCCTGGGCCCGGTCCTAGTATGTTCATCAGAGACATTGGGGAAGGAATCCAGGACATGTTGTCTCTTCACAGATGACACTAAGCTGTGTGTGAGGGTGGATAGCGATGAGGAAATGCAGAGTGACTTACAGAGGCTAGATAAAGGGTCTGAGGTTTAGCAGTTGAAATTCAGTACCAAAAAGTGCAAAGGGATGCACCTAGGGGAAGAAGAACACCAGGACAGAGTACTGGACGGGAGGGGTACGACTGAAAAACGGGACCTAAGAGTTATCAGTGACACCCTCAAACAATCAAGCCAGTGCAGCAAGGCCTGAGGTAAGGTAAGTAGGATGCTAGGGTGCATCAGAGGGATATTGAAAGCAGAAGGGAAGATGTAATACTACACCTTTATAGATCTTTGTTGAGGCCACACCTGGAGTACTGTGCTTAGTTCTGGAGTCTTCACCTCCGGAAAGATAAGGACAGGCTGAAGAAGGTGCTGTGAAGTTGATAAAAATGATTCAGGGCCAACAGGGAAGGTTGTACTCTGCTGGAGACCAGAAGGGAGAGGGGAGATATGATGGAGACTTTCAAGTTCCTGAAAGGAATAAAGGTGAACTGCAGGGGATTATATAGCATGAGTAAAAATTTGAGATCACGAGTGGAATCTGAGGGAAGTTCAGGAGGAACATGAGAAAGTGTTTATTTTACAGAAAGGGTGGTTCGATCTACTGGCTGAGGTGGTGGGCGCTAGAACAGTTAATGGTTTCAAGCATGGTTGGGACAGAGAGAAGAGTTTAGTGACTAATCTGGATGACAGAAACTAAGAGGGAATTGGGGGCGGGGGGTGTAGATGGGGAAGGGCTAGAACCCTGGAGGTCCCAGGGTTGGTTAGGGAACCATGGGCAGACTGGATGAACAATTGGTCTTTTTCTGTCGTCACTGTATGCATTTCTGTGTTTCTACTTCCTTAGTGGTACTGTACTTCCTTAATGGTGTTTGCAGAATAGCTGTCTGAGATGAGAGATGTCTAACTTTTTGCATGGCAGAAGAAGCTCAGTGGTGAGGGGTGAAAAAAGGCAGAGTGCTGTAACAGTACTGGAGCCCTGGAGGAGGAAACTGAGGTAATTTTCCTCATGATCGCTTCATCCCAGTACTAAAGGTTGGCGGTACTGCAGTGACAGACCCTCTAGCTGTAGCTTCAGAATTTAATTCCTATTTTACAAGTTATACCTCGGTGCTGCTGACCGCTGTCCAAGCAATCTGGCTCAAACCCCCACTCTGTTGCGCTGTTGGCTCAGGCATCTCCTTTTATTGCCCAAACTTTCTCCTCCTGCAAGCTCGCAGCTTTGGAAATTTTCAATACCTTAATCTTCCTGAACCCAAACAAAGGCAAATGCCCCCCAGGGCTGGACTCAAAAATGCTCTACCTAGCTGCTCCCACCATTGCCGCCCCCCTAGCTGGTCTCTTCAATCTCTCCTTTGTCTCAGCATCAGTCTCCTTGAAATGGAAACACGCTACGGTTATCCCACTCCCAAAGGAAGGTGACACCTGTGCCCCAGGTAACTACCATCCTGTTTCCCTCTTACCCATTCTAGTTAAGCTTCAGGAGCACCTAGTCCTCTCTCAACTATCCTCCTTCCTCAACTCCTCCTCCTTCTTCTCACCCTTCCAGTTTGGCTTCAGGAAGTCCCACTCCTTCAGTTCACCGACTCCATCTTCGATGGTGTGGATAAGGGCTATACCACCTCAGCCATTTTTATCGACTTAGCCAAGGCCTTCGACACAGTCTTCCATGCCCTCCTAATTGAAAAGCTTTCCATTGCAGGGCTCTCTACCATGGCAGTAAGATGACTCCACTCCTACCTGGTAGGCTGATCCCAATCGGTTAGAATAGGCGGTTCCACCTCCTCCCCCCTACCAGTTAGGAGTCCCCCAAGGCTCGGTCCTCTGGCCCCTCCTATTCTCCATCTTCCTAAACGGCCTGCCGACACACATCCATACACATGTATGCTGATGACACGGTTACGTACGCATCAGGCCCTTCCACTGCTGAAGTAGCGACCAGGTTGCAGCAGGATTTCAGTGACGTCCAGCTCTGGTTTCGCGCAGACCAGCTATTCCTCAACGTCAAGAACACTGTCTCCATGACCTTCGGCATGAGGCAGAGACTTTCTCAGCTCCACTCCCACCTTCCACACCCTGGACGGGACCACTCTGGAAGCCTGTACCTCCTTTAGATATCTTGGGGTCTAGCTGGACCAGCATCTTGACTTTTCTGTACATTCACAAAAAGCTACACCCAAAGCTGGGTGCCCTCTACCGCAAGCGCGGTTGCATCCTGCTGCCAGCCTGCCGTGAGGTTGTACAGAAAATGATTCTCCCTAGCTTCTACGGGGATGTAGTTTACAGTGCCGCTCTTAAGTCCACCCTAGTCGGACTGGACTCCCTGTTCCAGTCTTTCTGCCGTTTCGCCCTTGATAGCCCACCCTCCACCCACCACTGCATGCTCTACCAGACTCTCAATCTTCCCTCGTTACATGACCGTCAACAGTCTCATTGCACCAAGCTCTCTGCTAAGTACTGGCCCTAGTCCTTGCCTCCGTACCTCGCTGCTATGTTAGCTACTCATTCCTCTCCTGTCTACTCCTTCAGGAATTCGGACACCCGCCTTCTGGCTGTACCACGCATGTTCTCTTCAACTGACCAAGCAGCGTTCAGACATTGCATGCCCAAATTATAAGCATTCAGCAATTGACCTCTTCGCAGCTCCTCGGCCACCTCATAACTGAGCACTTCTCCATGACCTGTGCATGTGGCTAGTATGTTCCGGAATATTGAACTGGTCCAGTGTAGTATCCGCATTCTGTATTTTGTCCCCGTCCTGGTTGCTTGTTCATTGCCTCAACACGGTGCCACACATGTTGTGATTTCATGTTCTAGGGACATGGATATGTTGTTCATCCACACTGTTTGGCAGGTTCCTTGCCACTTTAAATCTTGCTGGAAGGTCTTCAAGCTGACTCCTCCCACCCACCCGGGTGGTAAAATTCTCAGCTCCGCCCCATGACTCCAGATCTTCCTTACCGCTTGGAAGCTCAGGTTTCCTCCTTAACGCTCTGCGTGTAGACTGGATCCTAATTCTTCGGTTCGCCCGAAACTTATTTTAAAATTTTCAACACTTCGGTCAAGTTTCTCCCTGCGTGGCTCGCGATGGACAATCCGACTTACTCAAGTGTGCCCCCTGCAGAAAATGTCCAGGACGGATCTGCACTCCACGCAGGCTCTACTGCCTTGGCCTAGACCATGACCTGCAGGCCTGTGGAGGTATGCCACTGTTGTCAGCGCCCTGAGGACTCAAGTGCTGCCCGTTAGCATCTTGGCGCCTGAGAAGCGCCTCACCGTGAAGTCGAGGAGGCCCGCGGCGGTTACTGCTGGCGGCTGGCTCGCTTGAGCAACTCTAGCAGATGATCACCCTCGAGGAGGAGGTGGCACAGGTCGCATCATCCTCTCCCTCGGTCGCAGCATTTATCCCGCTGTCTCTGGGTATCTCATTCAGCTTCTTTCAAGGAGCTTTGCCAGTCCCTTTCCACGAAGGGAGAGGGGCCATCGAGACATTCCTCTCGGTCCAAAAAAGATGACTCAAAAGGTAAGTCCCACCGTCGGCGTTCGCGGGAGCGGGAGAGGTCCCCTTCCCCGGATAGTCAACACTTGACTTGGTCTTGGTAGTGGCTAAGGCCATGCTTCACAGCGCCCGGCTAGGTCAGCGCCGAGACGCCTCGTGCTGATGCGGTCGAGATTTTTCTCGACCCATCAGACGGGCTGTCGACTGGTGAAGCCTACAACCCTTCTTCACCGGTTTCCCCCGGTGGAGACAGAGGACCTGCCTGCGCCTCCGGTGTCGCAGTCCCCGGTCAAGGCTTCCGAGCTGAGGGAAGAGCGGGTGTCCTCCGCCCCTTCCCAGACCCGTCCTCGGAAACACCGAGGTTCTCGGTCTTTGACATCCTCTTGGTCCAGCCGATCCCGCTGCCATCGACGGTCTCTGTCTCGGCACCGAAGTAAGCAGCACCGCTGCTTATCCTCGTCTTTCTCCTCGGAAGGCCGGTTGTTCGACCGAAACCAGCTGCCCCACCGATTGTGGTGGAACCTCCACCTCCACAACCAAAATCAGGGGCGCCGACCAAAGACTCTCGTCGGGTCAGGGCCTGCCCCACAGGTTGACGGTCACCCTCACTCACAACTGTCCTCGACAGGTGGAGGGTGGCTCAGGCCCCAGGCAGCTCTTCGCAGACTCCTTGGAGTCAGACGATGACTCCTCCCTGTTTTCCAGGCCCATTGACCTGGAGTCCTCCGGGGGCCAGTCGATGGACGAAAGCCCATTGTCCTTTACGGGTTTGCTTCGGAGTCCACCGGGATGCAGCTCGGAGCCCATATCAAGCGGGCCGTATCTCTAGGCGGAGATACTGGACCGAGGGATTCACCCACGGAGGCCTTTCAGTGGCTGAAGCCATTGTTGGCCCAGCCTTGGAGCTCTGGCAGCTGCCTTTCCTGTCCTGTGCCTTGGCCAGGATGTATGCTGATCCCCTTCGGCTCTGCCTGGTTTTGAACACCCTCTGCCGAGGGTTGGTCACCCGACAGCGTTTTCCGGCGTTCCGGGAATGGACAAGGAGTCCAAAAAGCTGGACTATGCCGGGTGCAAGGTGTACGCTGTGTCCTTCCTTGGCCTCCGCCAGGCCAGCTCGGCCGTGCTGATGGCACACTTCTCCCACGCCCTCATGGGCCCCCTGGATGAGGTGATCCCTCATCTCCCAGCCGACCTGCAGACCACGGTCCGGCAGGTACGGGACCAGGGAAGGGCTGTGGCTTAACAGAGCTCCAAACGGCTCTGGACATTGGAGACTCCTGTGCCAGATCAGTTGCGCCGCTGGTGGCCATGCGCGTCAGAGCATGGCTGAGGATATCCACCTTCACTGCGGATACCCAGCACAAACTGGCGGATGTCCCCTTCCTGGGGACCGACCTCTTCGACCCTGGAGTGGAAGGTCACCTCCAGTGAATCGAAAAGTCCAATGCCACTCTGGACTCTGTCACCTCCGCCCAGAAGGACAAGGGTCGCCGACAACAGCAGCATAAGTCCTTTCGCCGTCCTGTGCCTGTGGCACATCCAACCCAACAGCACCAGGGCCAGCAGGCTCGCGCTTGGCATCCCAAACCCAAGCCTGCGGCTTCCTCCAATAGGAAGTAGGGAGGTGAAGGCCCAGGAGGTCCCTCGGCCAGTCCCTCCTCTAAGCCTGCCCAGTGACGGGTTGAGGGTGTCACCCCAGCCTCGCCACTCCCCTGGGATCCCCGTGGGGACCGCTCCCCCACTTCCTTTCCGTCTGGTCCGTCATCACCATGGACTGTTGGGTGTTGGAGGTGGTAGGAAAGGGCCTGCCCCTGGAGTTCGAGCAGGCTCCGCCCTTCTGAGCCATCGCCCCTCGGGGGTGCTACAGGGTCCGCAGCCTCTTTGTCTGCTCGCCGAGCCGATATCGCCCTGCTCCTCGAAAAAGAGGTGATCAGGAAGGTGGCGGATCCTCCTCCAGACCCAGGGTTTGTGTCCAGGTACTTCCGGGTCCCAAAACAGATGGGGGGAGCTGGCGCCCCATTCTCGACCTGCACGACCTGAACAGGTTCCTAAGGTCTCGGACCTTCAGGATGGGCACTCTAGCTCAGATAATCCCATCCTTGGAATGAGGCGTGTGGTTCTGTTCCCTGGACCTTCAGGACGCGTTCTTTCATGTCCCAATCGAGATTCCTCCGTTTCAGGGCAGAGGGATCCCTCTACAAGTTCCAGGCCATGCCCTTCGGCCTTTCCCTAGCTCCCAGTGTCTTCACCAAATGCATGGCAGTGGTGACAGCATTTCTGCGGCACCGAAGGGTCCGGGTGTACCCCTACCTGGACGACTGGCTGATTGCAGCCCCCACCAGAACGGAGGTGGAGCGGTCCTGAGATCTGGTCCTCCAGGTTTGCTCTCAAGTTGGCCTCCTCATCAATGAGGCCAAGTCAGAACTTGTGCCAAGCAGGTGATCCAATTCATCGGGGCAGAGCTCGACTCTCTACGCGCCAGAGCACGGCTCCCGGTGGACAGGGCCGAGGTTCTTTCCTCCTTTGCCCAATCATTTCAGGTTGGGCAATTGTGCCCTGCCCGGGACTTCCTGCGCCTCCTGGGCCTCATGGCGGCCTGCACCAGCGTGGTCTGTTGGGCCCATTGGTACATGCGTCCCCTTCAATGTGGGCTGGCCAGTCAATGGTCACAGCACTTCGATCCTCTGGATCAGCTAGTGACAGTGACCCAGGGGATGTGGAACACTCTCCAGTGATGGATCGTTCCAGCACATCTGCAGGAGGGCATCCCGTTTGTCCGTCCCAAGCCGATGGTCTCTCTATCGACCGATGCCTCTCTGGGTTGGGGTGCCCATCTGGGGGAGCACAGGGCGCACAGCCTCTGGTCCCCTCGGGTGTCCCAATGCCACGTCAGCCTGCTGGAGCTTTGAGCGGTCCGTCTAGCCCTCACCGCCTTTGCTCCGTTTCTATGGGGTCAAGTGGTTCAGGTCCAGACGGACAATACCACGACCATGTGCTGACTAAACCGCCAGGGCGGGACGTGCTCCATGCCTCTGTGCAGGGAAGCTCTCCGCATTTGGTCACTCGTGCGCAGCCTGGAGGCGGATCTCCTTGCCATTCATGTGGCAGGAGCCTCCAACACCCTGGCCGATGCCCTAAGCCGGATAGGGGCTGCGTCCCACGAGTGGTCTCTCTTGCCGGAGGTAGTACAAGATCTGTTTTCCCACTGGAGCATGCCTCAGGCGGACCTGTTTGCCTCCAGGGAGAATGCGAAGCTGAGACGGTTTCATGCCCGCCCCCCTCAGCAGGGCTCGCTGCAGGGAGGTGCCTTCTCGAGGCCGTGGACCCCGGGCCTCTTCTATGCCTCTCCCCCATTTCCCTTGATCCACAAGGTGCTTCTCAAGGTGAGGGGGGACAAGGCGCAGGTGATTCTGGTAGCCCCAGACTGGCCCCGCCAGTTCTGGTATCCAGGTCTCCTCGGTCTCGGTTCCAGGCTCCCGAGGCGGCTTCCAGCCTGCCCGGACCTGATCTCAGTCAATCAGGGGAAGGTTTTCCGTCTGGACCTTCAATCCCTGCACCTGACGGCCTGGTTCCTGAGCGGCTAGAGTTCCAGGCCTTGGGTCTTTCCGACGAGGTCCTCAACATCGTTGAGGCATCCCGTGAAGAGTCGACCAGAAAATGCTACGCCTTCAAATGGAAGAGATTCTCCATTTGGTGTCAGAGCAAGGGCCTAGACCCTTCTTCCTTTTCCTTGGCAAGCATTCTGGACTACCTGTGGTCCCTTTCTCAGCAAGGGCTTCGGTCGACGACCCTTAAGGTGCACCTGGCAGCCATCTCTGCTTACCGGGCGCGGGCTGGGAAGCAGTTGGTGGCACAAGAGAAGGTGGTAGGGTGCTTTTTTAAAGGCTTTGATCGCATATCCCCTCCGGTGTGAAAACCTCCATCTCCATGGGATCTACGGCTGGTATTGGCTAAGCTCATGGGGAAGCCATTCGAACCAATGCACAGGTGTGACATCTCTCACCTGTCGTGGAAGACCTCCTTCTTGGTGGCTATCACGTCAGCCAGAAGGATGGGAGAGCTCCAGGTGCTTTCAATCGATTTCTCCTTATCTGGTCTTTCACAGGGACAAGGTTGTCCTGCGCCCCCAACCGAAATTCCTTCCAAAGGTGGTGTCAGAGTTTCACCTTGACCAGGTGTTGACTCTGCCGGTGTTCTACCCCAGTCGCACCTCGGAGGCCGAATATAGGCTCCATACTTTGGACCCTAGAAGAGCGCCCGCTCACGATAAGGGAGTGACGGCCGAAGTTCGGGAGAGGTTCACCAGCTGTTTGTCACCTACGCTGAAGCCACACCTGGCAGACCTGCAGCCAAGCGGACAGTAGGCAGGTGGGTCACCTCCTGCATAGATCTCTGCTATAGGTTGGCGGGCATGGAGCCTCCCAGAGGGATAATAGCTCATTCTACCCGCCATACCGCTGCATGGGTGGCTGCTTCCAGGGATGTCCCTATCCAGGAAATCTGCAGGGCTGCTACCTGGAAGTCAGCACACACCTTCATCACCCACTGCCACTTCGATCTTGAGTCACGCTGGGATGATGGTTTTGGGGCCTCGGTTCTCCAGTCTTTATTTCCCAAGTAGGAGGTGTGCACCTTGCCTCCCTCCTTCCGGAGAACGGCTAGGAGTCTGCCAGACAGTGTGGATGAACAACATATACATGTCCCTAGAAATACAGGTTACTCACCTGTAACAGGAGTTCTAGGAATGGTATATGTTGGTCATCCACACGACCCACCCGACCTCCCCGGCTTCGACGCACAACCTGGCTTCCAGCGGGCTAGATCTGGCGTCATGGGGTGGAACTGAGAGTTTTACCACCCGGGTGGGTGGGAGGAGCCAGCTTGAAGACCTTCCGGCAAGATTTAAAGTGGCAAGGAACCTGCCAGACAGTGTGGATGAACAACATATACCATTCCTAGAACTCCTGTTACAGGTGAGTAACCTGTATTTATATGTCATGCTTTTAACTCATACCTCTGTATGTCATGCTGAATTACTGTACACCTCATGTATTAAATGATTGTTTTTTCTATGTTTCCCTTCCCCAGGATGCACTTGGAATCGGGCAGTACTCTGCTCTGTATGCCGTCTGTTAAAACTTTTAAATAACTAAGCTAGAGAGGATTGGTGGTTTTAAGCAGATTTACATAGCTTTGAACGATCTACATCTGTTGCTGTGCTCACATGATTCCAGAGGGCTGGAGAGGCTTCTGGAATGCTGCACAACTGTGCAAGACATTTCAGAGGTGACTTAACTGCACTGCTCAAGAAATTTATTTTTGTGGCTTTTTGTTTCCTCCCTTCAGTATGTGGTGTAGTATCTGTCGCTAGATGGGAGCCCGGGATAAATGCTGCAAATTGCAGCAGAACAGTTCTCTGTTTCTCCAGCGTAGTTAAGAAGTCTGGAACAGCTGCAAGTCCCTGTTTGGATAGATCTTTATGCTGGGCTCTACCCAGGCTTGTGAGGGAATGCTGTGTACTTGAGGCGTGAGTCAGTAATCCTGCGGCTGCCCTTCAAGGGGGCAGAAACTTTGCACAATGATTACTGTGACCAGAGTGGGGTATGGAGCCGAAAACTAGGTCTATACATGCCACCTGACTGGCTGCTATTAAATATAAAAAAAAGTACTGATCTCAGGATGATTTCTGTACAGATGGTGGGGGATCTATTTATTTCATCTTTGTAACAGAGTGAGCCCACTGGTACCAGGGTCCCTTTTTCAGGGGCAACCTAACATGAATGAACGGATATACAGTAGGGTAACAATACAATTACAAGTAATTATACTATGAGGTATACACAGTAAGCGCTTTACAAAGTGGAAATGAAAGAACAAATCTGGATAATAACAAAGGTCAACTGGGGATAGGAACCCCACAGCTCAGACAATCATGGGTATACACGTGACTTTCATAAGAAACAGTAGGTGCATCGTAATGAGTACAGATACCAGTTCAATGGTAGCATGAACAGAGACGTTTTTCTAGGAAATACGCTTTTGATACCTTTTTGAAACTGTTTGAGTTAGACACTTGAAGGTGATCAAATAAGGCATTCCAGAGCATGGGGGCCGCGTATGCAAATGAATTATTCCCAGTAGGTGTCCTGACCCTAGGCACAGCCAGCAATTTTTTTGTTGGAGGTTCGTAGTGTTCTGTGGGGCCTCTTGGGGACAAGTAATCCAGCAAGACTAGGGGGCTGGTTATGAGGATAATTTGTATGTAGTACTGAGTACTGCAACCGCTGCTCGAGAGACAGCCAGTTGAGGGAGGTCAGTACCTCGGACTGGTGCTTTTTTTGAGTCATCGCAGGAAATATACCTATTTTTGTTGTAGTGTTTGTAGCCTGTTACTCCCAGACTTACCAAGAGATTGCCGAATGGGGGCCGCATAGGTGAGTTTAGGAACTAGGACACTATTTGCTATGGCTGTTCTCGTTTCTGGGAAGTGGTGGTTGTTTAGTCTGTATAATAGACCTAGTTTCTGGTGTATAGAATGGGCGACCTGGTTCACGTGTGGTTTAAAAGTAAGGGCTTGATCGAGCAGCAAACCAAGGTATTTGATTGAGACTACAACCTCGATGGGGGATCCTGTGGAAGTAGTGAGAGGGAGTAGAGCTGATCTATCAGGGCCAAAGTTTCTAGTGCTGAATAAAAAGATTTTTCTTTTTTTGCATTTAGCACCAGCTGGTTTAATAGGATCTAGTTCTCCATGGCAGAGAAGTCATTCTGTAACTGGGAACTAAGGGCTTTGATGTCTCTAGAGCTCTTGTACAGAACAGTATCATCAGCATATAGGATGAGATGGCTATCGCCACTATTTTCTCCCAGGCCATTTATGAACAAGGAAAACAATAGTCCTAGAATTGAGCCGTGTGGTACTCCGTTAGTGATTAACTGCCTGGACAAGGTGCCATGTCAGTTGATCATCTGGGTACGGCATGTAAGGTAGTTGGAGAACCAGGCAAGCACACAAGTCTGAGCCAATCTGAGTTTATCAAGAAGTTTGTGGCTGACCAAATCAAAGGCCTTTGTTAGGTCTATGAAGATGGCTCCTGTAGGGATTCCATTGTCCAATGCCTGCATGACGTCCATAGTGAATTTAATTAAGGCAGTGTCAGTCCCATGATTTCTTCTGAAGCCATGCTGCTGAGGGGACAAAAAGGTGGTGTAATTCGAGATAGTCACTCAGCTAGTTGTATACCAGTCTTTCTTGGATTTTAGTAAGGGCACAGAGCAAGAAGATTGGCCTTTAGTTGGCTGTGTCTTCCCAAAGTCCACCTTTGTGGACTGGGATGACTTGCTTGCTTCCTTCCATTTGGCAGGAAGCACTGCTTCATGCAAGGACCTATTGATCAGCAAGGTAACCGGGTCACTATGGCTCGGGCAGCAGCCCTCGGCAGTTTAGGTTCAAGCCCGTCCGGGCCCACAGCATCCCTAGGTTTTATTTTGTTTAAGAGGGCGAGCACCTCCTTCCATCTCACAAGCTGAAGATGAAATTCAGGTGAGGGAGGACAGGTTGGGGGGGTTAGCAAGAGAAGGGGATGGGATGGAGGCAGCCTTATATACAGTGACTTGCAAAAGTATTCAACCCCCTTGAAAGTTGTCAGATTTGTCTGGATTACAAATGAGACTTACATGTATTATTCCAGTCAGTATTGTTATTGCAAACTCGTATGCTCTAACAGTATATCCTCAAAGCCAAAATTAATTATCCGTCAGCACATCTTTTAAAGTAAATTAAAAACTGGAAAATGCTGCTTGCATAAGTATTCAACCCCTGTGCTCTGGAAGCTCCAAGTTTACACAGATGAAAAATATTGCCCTAACGAGGACACAATTGGCTTACAATTGGCCTCCCCTCTGAAACATTAAAGTAGCTCACATTTTCTGGATAACCCCCCCCCCTCTAATTTAATGACCATTGGTCAGACTGTGAATCTGAAGGAAGGGTGTGAAAATGAAGACTAAAGAGCATTCTAAGGAAGTTAGAGATAAAGTAATAGACATGCATAAATTAGGAAAGGGTACAAAATAATATCCAAGTGTTTGATATCCCAGTGTGCACTGTTGGATCAATAGTGAGGAAGTGGAAGCTGCATCACACCACCCAGGCACTACCTAGACAAGGCCGCCCTCAAAACTCAGTGTCCGAACAAGGAGGAGACTAGTGAGGGAAGCCACAGAGGCCAACAATCACTTTGAAGGAGCTACAGAGTTCAGTGGCTGAGAGGAGTGAGGGTGCATCAGTCAACCATATCAAGAGCTCTGCATAATACTGGCCTGTATGGGAGGGTGGCTAGAAAGAAGCCATTACTCAAAAAGAACCATATCAAAGCACGCCTGAGTTTGCCAGAAAGCATGAGAGTGGCCCAACTAAGATGTGGCACAAGGTTTTGTGGTCTGATGAGACCAAGATAGAGATTTTGGCCAAAATTCAAAGCGCCATGTGTGGCGTAAACTCACACTGCCCATGCTCTCGAGAAACACCATCCCTACAGTGAAGTATGGTGGTGGCAGCATCATGCTGTGGGGATGCTTTTCATCAGCAGGGACTAGGCATCTTGTTAAAATTGAAGGAAGAATGGATGGAGCAAAATACAGGAGATACTGCAAGAGAACCTGCTTCAGTCTGCTAAAAAACTGAAGCTTGGGAGAAACTTCACCTTTCAGCAGGACAATGATCCCAAGCACAAGGCCAAAGCAACACAGGAGTGGTTAAACAACAAAAAGGTGAATGTCCTACAGTGGCCAAGTCAAAGTCCAGATCTCAATCCCATCGAGAATCTGTGGCACTGTTTGAACATTGTGGTCCACAAGTGTCACCCAACCAACCTGAATAACCTGGAACAAATCTGCCAAGAAGAATGGGCAAGAATCACTCCTGAACAGTGTGCAAGGCTGGTAGATACTTACCCCAAAAGACTTAAAGCTGTTATTGCAGCAAAAGGTGGCTGTACCAAATACTAATGTGTAGGGGTTGAATACTTCTGCAAGCAGCATTTTCCAGTTTTTAATTTACTTTAAAAGATGTGCTGATGGATAATTAATTTTGGCTTTGAGGATATACTGTTGGAGCATATGAGTTTGCAATAAAAATACTGACTGGAATAATATATGTAAGTCTCTCATTTGTAATCCAGACAAATCTGACAACTTTCAAGGGGATTGAATACTTTTGCAAGTCACTGTATGTCCAGATTTGTAAATTGCCAATTGAAGGCATTAGTAGTGGACAGATGGTCATTTGTGGTCTGGCCATTAGCCACTATTGGGCCAGGTGAGACGCTGGTGCCACCCTTGAATAGGTCATTTATCTGGGTCCAGAAATGTCTAGGGTCAGATAAGTTATTGCGCCGAAAATCTCTGACATACACTTGCTTAGCAGTTTTAGAATTTTTCTTACATTAATTACTTGGCTCTATTTAACCCAGTCAAGAGCTTATGTGGACTTAAACAATGGCCAAGCTCTGTTGTGCTGTAACATCAGTGCTTTCAATTCAGGAGTAATCCATCTGTAGCATTTGGCCTTATCAGCTTCCTAAGTGGAGCAACTTTGTTAACTTCGGATATAAAGCCGTTAACGAAGAACTGAAGGGCATCATCAATACTGGGCAAGGTGAGGACTGACCTCCAATCAGAGTCCGCTAAGTAGACCTGGAAGAACTCTGCTGAGAATCGTGAGAAATCCCCGGCAGTGAAGTTTCTCGGGGAAACTTTGTGTGGCCTGTTCTTCCATAAACAGAAGATGGGGGGAGTGGTCACTTAAGGCATCAGCAAAATTTCCGGGACCCGAACATTGTTGGGGTGGAATACTGGCACCCAGTCTAGTAGGGAGTGGTTACCCATTTTGGCGAGTAGGCGCATTAATGATTTGGGTTAGGTTTGCTTCAGTAAGTTGCATCTTGAACCCCAACTCTGTGTCCCTGGTCCAGTTGAGATTGAAATCTCCCAGGATGATTACCTCTGAGGCAGAGTGTTCAGCCAATAGCTTAGTGAGCACATCCACAGCAGGAGTAGCCACTTGAGGTGGATTATACATACAGTTAGTGGTCGGAGTCATGGCATGCTCTAAAGTTGTTTTTTGAAGAGTACTTCACAGGCAGCATAGTCGAACGGTGGAAGAGTGGCTCACGCTGCACAAAGGGGGTGTGTTTTTTTTTGTGTGTAAATTATGACGCCCCACCTCTCCTTCCCCCGCCTTTCCGAAGATTGAGTACCCAAACAGTTCAACCTCGCGGTGTCGGCATGCCTGGTTTCAGCTTGTTTCTTGAGTTTGGTGCTCATACTGCTGCCAAGTGGCCATCATAGTATTTAAAAAAAAAAAAAAAAAAAAAAAAAAAATGGAAAGTTGCTGCCCATTGCTTATATTGAGAATACCCCACTTTCTCACTGGCATCGTCGTCATGCTAGTGAGCGTGGGGCAGAGCATGGGTGGCTGCAAAAAAAACCGGAAGTCCTTGGGACCTGGTGAATACAAAATTTATGAGGGATGTAACTTTTGAATACATGCAAGCTTTATGGAAATTGGAACATTATCGGGATACAGTGGCGGTAAGGCACGGATAGATATGGTGCAGGACCTAATCTTGGTGAATCTCTTTTAACATATTTTTTTTTTTTTTTTTGCTGTGCATACAGCCTAGACAGTAAGGAATGTTTCCTGAAACATTCAGAGTAGAAGTAGCCTGTGGCGAGGTAGTGCCTTGTAATGTTTCGTGTAAGGCCCTGTCCACACTACTGCCTCTGTAATGTTACAGTGGGCTAAAGTGGTCTCAAACCGTTGCCAAAAAGGCTTGCATTCAGACTGGTAATGTTACAGCAGGCATTTTCTAAACAGTTACAGAAACCACTTATGAGGTGGTTTCAACAATGGTTATGAAAACAGTTTTGCTGCTGTAACATTACCAGTGGCAGTGTGGACACGTGAGCGTGTAGCTCCTGCATTGCTTTCAGTGCAGCACAAGCTGCATTGTGAGATAGGGAGCTGGCAGTCATGGCCACACGTCACCCGGTGTATGGACAGACTAATGGTTTCCAAAATGGCTCGGAGGTAATGAAGACGCTGTAACGTTACATGTTTGAACAGTTTTGGAAATGTTCGAGTTTCGGGTGGTAGTGTGGACAGTGCCAAACAAAATATTAAACGCTTCCAGAGTGCTAGATAGGGTTTTTGAATAACACCTGTGATAGGAATGATGAAAAACATTGACCATGAGAGTTTGTTTGTGATTTATCCATCGTGAAAGAAAAAACTGTTGATCATGATGGCTGCCATCTTGTTTTTTTCCAAAACTAAAAAATAATTAAAATTCACAAAAAATATGTATTCTTAAGAAAAAAACACCTGAACCTAGCTAAATGGGGACCCATTTAGCTAGATTCTGGTGTTTGTTTTTTTGGGGGGGAGGCCAGAAATAGCTTTTCTGGGCACCCCAAAATCCAGGGTGCCCTGAGCAGCAAGATAAGCCATCCCCCCTCCCCCATACTCAATATGGGTTCCCAGCACAGCAAGAGGAGCCAGGACTCTCCTTTAATAGTATCCCGCCCTATTTTGCATACCAGTTGAGCAGAATACCATTTTCATCATGCTGGTATTCCGGTTGAAATACCACTACTACATTGTCACTCTACGGTTTAATCTGTAGCGTGCTGTTTTGGATAGGTAGAATATAAGACTGAGACAGAATACCCAATTTAGGTTTTTGGTATTCCGCCTTGCAGACCAAATTATTTTCTTAATTTTTACCCCTGGGAGTCATCCCCCACCATTCTCTATATGAGAACAGCGAGCTTTCTTGAAATCTGCATTCGCAGATGGAGGTTTGTGTGCCGGCTGGAATCGATTTTCTATGTCAGTTTCTCTTGCTTGTCTCTGTCTGCGTGTCTGTCTTGTCTTTCTGTGTAATTTACGGTAAGAGGACCGGGGTGCCCACTCCCAGTATTCCGTCTTTCTCCCCCCTTCAGTTTGCCTGCCCCTTCTTCCCAAAATGTAGCTGTAGTAAATATTTTATATATAAAGTGGACTGGGATGCCTACCTCCACTGGTATCTCTTCTTTTTACCCACCTCCTTCCCAAAAATATAGGTGGTGGCACCGGGTTGCCCACCTCGGTTGCTGCTGAGGAGCATTCCAACATGGGGTGTTCAGTTCAGTCTTTAGTGTTAGGTGGGTCCCCCTGTAGGAAAAAAAACTGTCCCTCATTGATTAATTTTTATACTTTTGCTTCAACCTGTAAATAAGAAAACGGTCCCTTGCCAATCTGACCCCCATCCCAACCCTTCACTGAGCACCCACCACTGCACACATCCTCACTCACCTGAACGTGTCCCATGATGTAGATCCACTCTGATCAGACACGTCTTGCTGCTGGAACCAGTGACTGCGATATAAGGAAAATAAGGTAAGTCCAGTTTAATGTATTTCAGTGAGTTTTTTTTTTTAAACTTTTACTCATAACTTTTGTCATTTTTTTTTAATATTTTTACACCATTTTCAACATGATGTTTTTGGGACCCCACCTCTTAAACAAGGTAGGTGGAATTTTTCAAAGCCATTCTGAAAGTGATTTTGTGGTTGCTGCACAAAATCACCTTTCGGGCTAGATTTGAAAGCTGTCACCTACTGGGTTCATGAGGTATGGTCATAAGAAGGCTCTGTTGAAAATGATATCAAAGTATGGTAAAAATGACCAATTTATGAGTGAATATTGAAATATGTAAACATTCACTCATATTTTCACTAATTTGTAGCATTTTTCCACCAAACTTTTAACATGGTCTTTTTGGGGCCCCATCTTATGAACAAGGCAGGTGAAAGTTTTCAAATATGTGCTGAAAGGTGATTTCTCAGTCACTCTGCGAAATCATTATTTCGGGCAAGGTTTCAACAGTTTTATCTACCGGCATCTTTAAATGGGGTCATAAGAAGACTATTTTGAGAATTTGGTGACAAAATATGGTAAAATGACCAAGTTGTGAGCTAAAGTATCATGTTCTTTTTTTGAGACATCTGTGTTGGTCTAATAAAAGGTATCAAACCATTTGCTTCTAGACAAGTTATGAGTGAAAGTTGAATTATTTCAGCATTTAATCATGACTTCACAGATTTTCAGTATTTTGACAAACGTTCAGCATAGCCATTTTTTCACACTAGCTCATAAACATGACTGATGTCGTTTTTCAAATCCTGGATGAGAAGTTTTTGCACGTGTGGTATGAAATGATGTTTCGGCCAGTATTCTATAAATGCCACATGTCATGTTTAAACAAGGGAGTCCTAAAATGACTGTCTTGAAATTTGGGGTAAAAAACCAAAAACGAAACATTGTTTGTAATACCAGCCTTTATCCTAGCGGGTAGTGTTTTGTGATCTGTGCTCGGGGCAGAGCTCAGTGACCTAGCTGGATGGACCAAGGCTGGGGGAGATGCTGCTGTCCTGGGATACCACCCCCTAGCCTGCAAGGGTAGGTGCATCATTGCCCGCACGAGCCCAAGTAACATTTAGTGAAGAGAACGCTTCCCTCAGCCATCACAAAATGATGGATGCAGCCTCTACCTCCCACAATACAGCAATGGACTGCGAATGAAGCAGATTTACGTAGTGGAGAAAATCAGACTTGAGCGTAGACAACAGACAGACCTCTTTAACAATAGATGGCAGGGGTGGATTATACATGTCATGAACACCACGGTGCCTGACTTTGTTCCCCACTTTAGAAGTGGGGATATGTTGATGTGCCCAAAGTGGGAGTATATATGGTGGAAGGAGTCGAGGCAGTCTCCTTATATACTTCAATAAGGGAACTGTTACAGGTTGCCACTCAGTAGGGATGACTTAAGAAGAGTACCTTCCTATCAGTTCATAAATTTGTGCCATTTGCAAGATAATTAGACCAGGCATAGAGTGGAGAAATGGGAAATATGATTTATGTTGGAAATATGATTTATGTTGGAGGCACCAAATATTAAGATTGTATAATAGTCACCTGTATCTTACAATTTTTATCATACTAACATACTAAAATGTCAGCAGAATAGGCCTAATGGTCTTTCGTGTCTGCTCATTTGGGCAGCCCCCCACCCTGGGAGCTGACCTTATTGCCCCCCCCTCGCCATCTCTGGCTTCTCCCTTCCCAGTCACGGATATTCCTGCTGCACAGGACTTTGCTTTGAGAACCCTTCCCCTGTACCTGTCCCACCCCCTCTTGAACCCCTCCACCAGCCCTCTGGGCAGCGCATTCCATGGCTCCATCACCCTCTCAGTGAAGTAGCACCTCCTCCTTTCTCCCAAATCCCCCAGCTTCCACCCATGCCCTCTAGTGGCACCCCCCCTTCCTTGGGAGCACCCTGACTACTCCTCCCCTATTTAACCCCTTCATGTACCTGAAGACCTCCATCATGTTCCCCCCCGGTCCCTTCTCTCTTTCAGTGTGTACATATTTAGCTGTTGGAGCCTCTCCCCATAGGTCTTGTCCCCCAGGCCCCAGATCATTTTGGTTGCCCTCCTCTGGACCCTCTCCAGGAGTTCAGTGTCCCTCTTTAAGTGTGGCCTCCAAAACTGTACGCAGTACTCGAGGTGCGGCCTCACCAAGCAGTTATACAGAGGGAGTATCGCCTCCTCCTTCTGGAAGTGATCCCCTAGCGATGCATCCCAGCATCCTGTTGGCCTTGGCACGCCCTCCAAGTCTCAGAGTTGTTCATCTTGACATCCACCACCACCCCCAGGTCCCTCTCAGTCATTGAGACTTGTACATTTCCCCTCCAGGGTGTACACTTGGCCTGGGTTTCTGGCTCCCAGATGCAGTACCTTGCATTTCCCTGCATTGAACCTCAGCTTCCATTTTCTAGACCACCTTTCCAGAGCCTCCAGGTCCCCCCTGTAGGGCCACCCTCCCCTCCTCCCCATCCACCACTGCCCCCAGTTTAAGTTATCCACAAAGAGACTCATCTCACTCCTGATACTGTTCCTTATGTCAGAGACATAGGCGTTGAACAGGAGGGGCCCAAGGACCGATCCCTGTGGGACCCCACTAATGACCCTCCTTGGGGATGAGATTATCCACAACCACGACCCTCTGGGTCCGGTCCTGGAGCCAATTGCCTATCCATCTGATCATCTGGTTTCCCAACCCCATTTCTCCTAGCTTATTCAACAGTCCCCCGTAAGGAACAGTCAAACGCCATGCTGAAGTCAAGATAGAGGATGTCCACTGGTCTACCCAGGTCCAAGGCACTTGTCACCCAGTCATAGAACTCCACAAGGTGCATCTGACATGATTTCCCCGGGACAAATCCATGCTGTCTATCTTCCAGGCACCCCAGCCTCTCCTAGGTCCCCCCAGCCTCTCCTGGACAGTGCCTTCCATCTCCTTGCCCACCACTGATGTCAGGCTGACGTGCCTGACCTCCCTTGCCCCCCCTTGTGGATCGGCAGTATATGCACCACCTTCCAGTCCTGGGGCACCCACCCTGTCCTCTGAGAGATGTTGAAAAGCTCTGCCAGGGATTTCGCCAGGACATCTGCCAGTTCCTTCGGCACTCTGGGATGTAATTTATCCAGCCCTGGTGCTTTCTCCATTTTAAGGGACCTGAGGGCTTCCCTCACTCTCTCTGCTGTGATTTCCACCTCCGTTACCTTGTCCTTCTGGTTTGCCCCCACCCTCCTGCCAGTGATGGGGGGGCCCCTCTCCCAGACCCATCAATCAGCAAGGGTCCCCCCTCCTCAATTTCACCATCTCCTCCCATGTATGATGCAGCCCCTCATTTTCCTTGGTGAAAACTGAGGCGAAGTACTCATTTAGCACCTCAGCCTGCTCCCCGGTCTTGTGCCCACTCCTCCATTTCAATCCGCTAATCTCCTTCACCTTTGTTTTTCCCAATGTATCTGAAGAACCCTTGTTTCCCCTCCTAATTTCCCTGGCCAGGTTCTGTTCCTTCCTTGCCTTAGCCGCCTCACCACCCTAGTGACCCTTCTGGCCATCGGCTCGCACCCCTCAATCTCTTTCTCCGTGAACACTGAAATGCCTATAAGTCGCCTTCTTTCCCTCACCACCTCCTGAACCTCCTGGTCCACCAGCGGGTTTACGGCCCCACCGCATTTTCAGCTATTTCTTGCACAGGTGCTGGTAGCATCCTGCACCCCGTCCTGATGATTTCACCTGCTGTCAACGTCCATGTCTGGCCCAATCCCATCCAAATGCTTCTTAAGGATCCTTCCCATTTCCTTGAAACTGCCCCCTGAAGTCAGTTACCCCCATCTTTGTGCAGCCTCTCACCCTCCAAGCGAGGCAGAACCAGACCGGCATGGTCGCCTCCTCGCCAACGGGTCCCTTACATCCAGCCTCCCAATCTGGTCACTGTCTGCCAGGACCACATCCAGTATCTGCACCTCTCTGGTTGGTTTCCTCCACCTGCTGAGTTAGGAACTCCTGAAAGACATCCAACAACCTCTGTTCCCTGGCCACAGATGTCATAGTCTCCGAGTCCGTTCCTGGCATGTTTGTCCCCCAACACCACCACCCTTCCCCTGCCCAATCTGCAGTGCCTCCCAACATCTGCCACTAGACTCTCCGCCAGCGCAAGGGGTCTATACACCACTCCTGTTTTTACTCTCTTGCCCCCTCTTCCCCCCCCCCCATTATCAAGAAGACCCAAATCGCCTCCACAGTTCCCTCTGCCTCCTCCACCCTCCTATGCCAATGCAGTTTTTGACTATCATTGCTACCCCTCCTCCCCTTCCTTCCCGAACATGGTCTAACCCTCCAGGTTCAGGTCCCAGTCGTGCACCTGCGGTGGCCCATGTTCTGACCGCTGGAGCCTGGGCATTTTATTGCCCAAGCTCCTGGCATTTATCAGGACTACCTTCCACCCTTTCCATATATTTCCATTTCCCCTGCTCGTGTTCCCATGCAGATTTCATCTTCCCCCTGTCAGCACCTTACCAGTCGTCCTTTTCCCGCATTTCTCCAGCTTCCCGGGGGATGGAGACAGAGTCCCTCCTTTATCGGACCCCTCCTCGACAGCTTTTTCTCCCATCCCTCACCCCTTCACAAGTTTAAACCCCACCTTTCACCAACGAACCCCTCTATTTTCAAGTTAAGGATTTCCCTCCCCTCCAAATTGAGATGGAGCCTATCTCTAGCATACAGCTCCTTATCCTCCCAGGTCTCCCCCAATCCCCCATCAAACCATACCCTCCGGCCCCACACCACTCTCTGAGCCACTGGTTTATCTCCCTAATCTTCCTCTTGTGTTCCCCACTAGCCCTTGGCACCGGCAGGATTTCCGAGAAGGAAAATGCGCATCCTATGTCATGACAGACCCTGGCAAGCTCCCTGAACCTTGCCTGTATCTCTAGCTCACTATTTCCCTCAATGTCATTGGTACCCAGGTGGACCAGTATGTCCGGGGAACCTCCACAATCCTTTGCCAGCTGATATACCTCATGCTTGGCCCTGTGCACTGTTAGTCCATGGAAGCATTTTATTCTAACTGGGCAGGCGTCCCCCTCCCTATCCCATTTGATCCCTCTGATCATGGAATCACCCAACAAGAGCACTCTGACCACCCCTTTTCCTCCGTTCCTCCCCCTTCCATGTCCCTCATCCTTTACTGGCCCTCCCCAGCTGGCTCCTTGCTCCTCCCATCTGGTGCCCCTGCTGCACCCTCCTTATTTACCCTGGCCACCCTCCGATCCTATGCCTGTCCTCCTTCCGAGTATCCTTTTGTACCCTGCTATCTCCCTCACTGCTCGCAACTGGTCCTTCCCCCATCTTCTAAACTTGCCCGGCTCATCCTCCCTTCCTTCCTTCCCATCTCCATTCAGCCCCATCTTGCCTATCGTGCTCCCCTGGCATAAACTTTCAGCTGCCTTTACTGTATCATCCTTGTACTTCTGGTACCTCTCCTTGTGCTTTCCTCCCTCTACCCCCTCCTCCTCCTCCTGGCTCTGATCCACCGCTGCCTCCATTTTCCAGCATTCCAAGTTCCCCCTGCTATCCGGCCCCTGCCTCCTGCCCCCCACTCCCATTCCACCTCTAAATGATCTGTCATGGCTACATCACCCCCTCATCCTCAAGCAGAAGAAGAGAATTGAAGCAGTTACTGAGCTTAAAGTCCGATCCACCTCTCCCCCTTGCTTCCTTCTGTCCAGCACCAGCCATCTGCCTACTTCCCTGAGAATGTCCCCCCTCTGTGAGGGTCCCCAGATACCTGTCTGCTTCCTTGGTAGTGTCCTCCTTTTGGGCCCCCTCTGTCAGGGTCCCTGTGCAACCCCAGAGTACTCTCGTGCACTCCTTTCCCTATGCCCCTGCTCCTAGTGCTTGGTGCAACCCCGCGTGGGAGCCCCTGCCCTATTCCCCAACCATATCTCCCTCCAGCTGTCTCCTAATCCCCTCAACCTCCTCCCTAAGCTGTGTCAGCTGGCAGCACACTGGGCAACCACCAAACTTCCAAGCTCAGTCCAGTATCATGGCCGACCCACACCCTGTGCACCCCACCACCCTCCCAAAGATGCCGGCCCTAATGACGTGTGGTCCCACCCCCCTGCAAGTAGGATTCCTTGGGTGAACCTCCAGGTATCCCACTAGTCCAGGATACACCCCTACCCACTAATCCTAGATACAGTTCCATAGTAGACAGGTACCCCCGTTACTAGGTGCAGTACTACACTGTAAACCGATGGGGAAAGTGTACAACTCTCTAAGCTGCTCTCTTCCAGCCCTTAATCCCAACCCCCAGTTGCTAGAACTACATGAGCTGCACTTGAAACCTTTTTCCTCCAGTTGCAGGGCAGGTGTCCCCTATATAGGAGCCAAGCTCTGGGGAGGGAGGGGTGGGATCAGGGCCTACACCAGACTCTCACGAGAGTGTATCAGCCCCTCACTGCACCTCCAAGCACTACCAACTAAGAAAATCTTTCAAGTCTCCTTACTCTCCCAGCATCCAGCTAGAAGCTTGCTTCCCCCCCCTTCCCCTCTAACTGAAGACTGACCTGAAAGATTTTCTTAGGTGGGTTTCTGTGTTTCCAGCAGACAATTTTGGTGTTTGTGTGTGTGTTTTAAAAGCTGGAGGCTATACACATTTCATGTGTATAGATATTTATATTATGTAATGTGTGATGTACTGTTCTTTTTAATAAAAAGAAAATTTTAAAAACAAGATCTCTTCCTTCAGCATAGGGCCCAGCACCTCTGCATCCGTGGGTGCTAGAGGGCTTGGTGCTTGGCTGAGATGGATTCTTTGCTCTGTGCATCTGTGTATGCGACTATATGGAAGCACAGGACCCAGAGGACCCTCTGTTTCCATCATCCACCAGACAACCCCATGAATTCTTGATATCCCTTGCTGCACTTCTGAAGGCAGACAAGTCTTCCCTAGGTGTAGGCCCAGAGGCCCCATGCGACTCAAGCTTGTTCATGCAGCAAATCCCGAAGGGACTTAAGTGAATGAGAATATGATTACACTATCTCAAAGAAAGGAAATTTTTGCAAAAACTCTTAATGCACCAGTTAGGGTTCAACTTAATGCCACAAAAGTAGGGAAAAGTGCCGTTGGGGTTCCAACCACCAAGCAGCAAAAGGAAAAATCAGTAGGGCTGTGGGTCTCTGGAGTCTTGGCGAATCAGTGGTGGGGTCTTCCTTGGGGTTGTCGGCCTTAATGGCTACCCTCTTCCCTGAGCAGACAGGGTCAGACATGATCTCCTTTCTTCATGCAGGGCCCTTCGTCGTGAAAGCTACAACAGATTCTGTTGGCAAAATGTGATGAGATGTAATTCTCTACCTTTGAAAAGTGTTATCATTATGAGGCACTGGCCTGGAGTTGTACCTTGTGCTTTGGACAGGATGCTATGGGCTGGGGAGGGGTGACATTAGGGTTGACAATTCCAGGGAACACCCACAACTGATTCACCAAGACTCTGGAGACCCAAGACTCTCATATGTTTTCCTTTTGTTTCTTTAGGGGGTAATGCCACATTTACCTACTTTTGTGGTGTTTCAGTTGAACCCTAACTGGTGCATTTACGTAAATATTTTTTTTTGCAAAGAATAAATATTCAATACTAGATATAGAGAGAGAGAGAATAAATGATGGCAAAGTGTGGTATACAAGGAAATGCCATCCAAGGGGCTGAAGAAGCCATATAGCCATGAGCCCGAAGGATAAGTGGCTTTTATGAGCTTGTTAGACCCCAAGATGGTATTTCATAAGTATGCTGGACTTTGTAATCTTTTATTTTGTATACTGCATTAGGTTGGACACATTTTGCTGTATCCTGTGTTATGCCATAATATGTGTGTGTTAGCTGTTAGATGTGTAGTTAAGGGCCCTTGTTACTTGTGTTAAAGGGAAAGTCCTCTAGGCCTATTTTCTGTATGGCTGTGTAGTTTGTAGGCATGAACAATGATTCTTTTTCTTGCATCCCATAATTTTATTCTGTTGTAAATATAAATTGTTCCTTCACTCTGGTGTGCCCAGGTGTGAAAACCTGTTTGTCTCTGTTGCAAAGGTCATGACCCCATTCATGCAAGTCATCATAGGAGTCGATGCATACCTGCACAAGCTAGATGTTATACTCTCAGTTCTATGTCTTTTGAAGTTCCTGTATTCTCAGCATTTTTTTCTAACTCCATTACACTTAAAACTACAGAAAACAGGGCACTTGCTGTGCCTTTAAAACTTTTCAAGGTATAGCTAGCACAAGACAAGAACATAGGAACTGCAGAGGATAGTGACAGCACTGACTAATGCAGTATAACTACTGCAGGCCTTGGCACTAAAACATAAAATCCAGGATGCCTTACATGAGTGTGGTCATTACCTTTGCAGTGGAGTCAAACAGGTTTTTACACCAGAGTTAAATACCTTTGTTTACATTAAAATACTGAAGAAATTGGGAGGATGCAGTAGAGGCAACCATTGTTAATTCCTACAAAGTACAGTAAACAACATATAGTAAAAGACTGAGGGGTCCTACCCTTTAAGGGGCTTGTTACTTGGGCTTGTTTCATGTGTTATTGGGGTTGTTTTGTAGTGTGTTGGGTAGTAATGTGTAAGGTGTTAACTCATTAATATAGTGGTAGTATATGTAGTGCTTGGGTATTAATGTGTTAGTAAAATACACTGTAAGCTGATTGATATCATGCTCACACATGTATTTTTATTATATATATACAGAGATAGATAGAATATAAATGATGGCAAAATGTGGTATATGAGGAAATAATACAATCGAGGGGTTGAACAAGCAATAAAGCCAAAATCCCGAAAGGTGAGTGGCCTTTATGAGCTTGTTCAGCCCTGAGATGGTATTATTTCCTCTTATAAAATGTGTCCTGAGTGTTCTACATCCTGACTGGCTGTGGGGTACCTCTGGCCGTGTCCTTAGCAGGGCATATTTTGCCAACTGGCAGCTCTTCAGGTAGTCAGGACAGAGAACAGCACAAGTCACTGTGCCAAGTACTGCACTATTCAAACGTGGAACTGGCAACAGATTTCTTTCAGGTATACTGTTGGCAATTCCCCCAAAAAAAAACTCATACAAAAAAAAACATAATTCCGGGTTTAAAAAAAAAAAAAAAATTTAAAAAATGTTAGACGGTGACCGAGTACCACTGAACAAAGCTGCCCACCATCCAGTCGGTGCTACAAGCCGCCCATTTATCCAGCCGCTGGATGCCCATGCGCGTGCCACCAAAAGGCAGTATTAAAATCCAGTATGAAAATCGCTCTTCCATCAGCTCAGGCGGCTTTGATATACAGATGAAATTTTATTTTAATTCCATTCTTATCTCCACTATTGCCACGTTAGCAGCGCTGCCATAATCAGTGTCCTGCGGCTTTACTATCGGCGAACCCAGAAGTGGCTACAGCAGCCGTCGAAACACATAACTACCATGATCTCCCTAAGCGCCCAGTTAAAAACCTCTTCCTCCATAAAACAGCCAGGCAGCAATAGCAACACTGCAAAATAAATATGTAAATAGACAAGCCTTCACAGCATACTGTGTGTCTGTGTGTGTGTGTGTGGTCGGGGCCTACATATTTCAGTAATGGGGATTTGGCAAGGAATTTCCATGCAGGCGCCCTCTACTGGAAACTGAACACTGTAGTGCAGTACATTAAAGGGACGCTGTCAACCCCCTTAGGTCTCAGCGTCCCTAGTTTAAAAAACGTATTTTATGATTGCCAAAATTCTGTAAAGATTGTTGATGTAGCTGGTTGCTTGATTCTGACTCTTATTTTCTTTAAAACAGTTAAAAACATACTGCCCAATATACTGGTGTTATCACACCGAAACAGGTTTGTTTACATTCCTTGATCAACTCCAGATGCATCTTTCCTGGACTTGGGAACACCACAAAACAGTCTAGCCCCTCATGATGCAGTGGGAGTTCAGGAGGCTACTGCCTTATGAGTGACTGCACTGTTTGGGTGTGTTTCTAATGCTCAGGAAGTATGCAGTAAGAACAGATCCAGGATTGTAGACAAAACAAAGTTGTTTATAAATATACTTAGCCATGCGTTTCAGTTCTACTAAACAAGGAGACAGACAAAACAAACATCATCAGTGAATTTTAGAGAGGGTAAGCAATCATAAAATGTGGGGTTTCAACTAAAAATAATATGATGGAAAAATAGGTTGACAGTGTCCCTTTAATAGGCAAACTATTTTATTATGAAAAGCAAATGAAACCTAATTTTTTTAAACATTTATGTAGTTTTTGGCTTTTTTAAAAAAAAAAAAAAAAAAAAATTGCTTATGGGGACCCATTTTATAAGTGGAATAATACACTTCAAGGTGTGGTTTATGGCTCGATAAGAGCACTTCTCCGGTGCCAAAGGCACTCGGTGCAAGTGCCTCGTGCCTCATCACGCACCTGGGGCATGCTCGCTCTTATCAGGCCATAAACCACACCTCATCCTGTCTTATTCCTTACATATACCACACTTTGCCATCATTTATTTTATATAATACATAAGGTTGGACACTTATTTGCTGTGACCTGTGTGTTCCCATAATGTAGTAGTATGTGTTTGTGTTAGTTCTGAGGGACAGCATTGCTTGGTGAGTGTTATTGGGCGTTAATGGTTCCTCAGGTGTTCATGATGCTTTAATTAGCTGCTTGGGGTCACAGTACCCTAATTGGCAGCCAATTTGTCGTCATACCCTAATTGGTAACTAGTTGAGGTCCTAACCCTATTATGCAGCTAGCTGGGGTCATAAATCCTAACAGGCAGCTAGTTAGGGTCATAAAACCCTACTTGGCTACCATCATATATGGGGAATCAGTGATGACTTTTTCAGTATGGAATAACACCTGCTGAGGTGTCCAGTTGTGCTGTGATATATACCTCAGTGTGTTGAGGCATGAGGAATAAGCCAAGTGCCATCAGCACCCAAACAGTTTGTGTTCAAATACGGGGAACTGAAAATTGTGTTCGTGTCAGTGGCTCAGCAGGTAGTACACTTGCTTCTGAGGCCAGGAGATCAGAAGGTTGTGGGTTCTATCCCAACACCAGACACTTGGGTTAAATCCCAATACTGAAACTGTAGTGCAGCATGAGGGGGGGTGCTGCACTCCTGATGTGTCGTCTTTCAGATGAGACGTTGGGAGGGCCATCTGCCTGTTCTGGTGGTAGTTCAGGTGGATGTTAGATTCCATGGCACTTCTCAAAGAGTAAAATTTTTATTATAACTTGAAAGCAAAATATATGTTATAGTTTTACATCACACAAAATCATATATAGACACAAATGGAAACCAGTACGTGAGTATTACAAGCATACACCCTACTTGTGACTTCAGCATTATAATCCCAAACAGTAATACAAAAAAGAAAAATCAAAGAACACCCCAAAAGAGTAGGGAATTTTTTACAAGTTAAAATTGAAACAGAGAAAATATTAATGCTTCTGATAAAATCATAGGGAAAGACAAAATGAAAACGTAAATGAATCCATCATTATTCAACCCTAAACATCAAATATAAATGCTGCAAACATATCTCCTCCCCGCTAAGAGTAGGTGCATTTTTTATTATAACCATGAAATAATACAAAACTATTACCCAAAAAGAAATAAATCTAATAATGTACAAATCGGAAAACTCAAATAAGTATTACAATCATACTGTTCCTGTCTTTCACCAATATTCTATCCCTCAAAATTAGCCCAGGGAACTAAAAGGAACTCGCTCTTTCTTCCCCCCCCTCCCCACACTAAAGGAGTACGGGAGTTTATTTTAGTTTCTAAAACAGATGTGTATAATTTTGCAGTCTAGCAAAACATGAGCCAAGAGTGATTACCTCTAAGCACGGAAGTGAATTCACCCCGAGTAACAATACCTATGACTCATTATCCCGTATCCAACCAGTGTAAAAGCTTCCATCTCTTGTTGTAAAGTCTAACAGAAAGATTCGTCCATTCCTCCTTTCTAATAGAAAAAACAGCTTACCTAATAGTCCAAAACAGTTGTTCCGGAATCACAAAATATTGTAAAGACCATCTACAACGAACATACCAAATATGATACTTAATACAGCCCAAAATACCATATAAAATACTAGCATTATATTGTTTCCAATGGTCGACTAATATACCAAGCAATAAAGTTTCTGCGGTAAGTGCAGTAAATGGTGAAGCCCAGTGAATGGACAGTATTTACCAAAATCGCTGTATATAAGGACATACAAAACGAACAGATGTTCCATTGTTTCAATTGGTGCTAGGCAAATGTTAGTCCTTGGACATGCTTGTCATCCACACTTTTGTGCTTTAAATTGCCCTTCACATTTAATTTTCCATTGGCACTCAACCATGTAACATCCCACATCAAAGGAGACATTTTAGACTGCATCCGCATAGCCCGAATTTGTAGGATATCAGCATGAGGTCGGTCATAAAAATCAGGAAAAATAAAAAAAAAAATGCATTTGCTGACTGATAATTGATCATATGATGATTTTTTTCCCTTTTCAAATGAGCCACCATAGCTCTTGTGATTTTTTTTTCCATAATGTTAATTTACCAAAGCAGTAATAATTAGGTAGGCCACGTATGTGTTTTTTGCCTAGCAATAACTGCATCCCACCCCTAATCTCGTAACAATGGAGAAATAGTATCAGTCACGCAGGGGGTCCAAACATGTGGCATGTTTACTATTAAAGGACACATATTAGAAAGAAATGGGGTTGATAATATTCAACCCCCTGCTCCCCTCATAGATACAAAATTCCTCTCTTTTTTTTTTAAATGGGGTTTAAACGGCTGCCCCATATGGCTTGGGGGGGAAAAAAAATCACTAAACAGAGTAGTTTCCAGGTGTGTAGGAAGTGAATAAATAGCAGCTAAATGCAAAAGAAACCTAACAAGAAGTTTTAACCATATATATGCATTTTTGTTTTCGACATTCTCTTTCGCTTCTTTAATAAGATGTTCCCAATTAAACACGTCAGCATTTATCATTCCAACACATGTGCCCAGAATTTTAAAACCAGACTGTAGTACTGAGATGCCCATCACAGCATCATAGGGACAAGTTTCACCTCCAAGAAAGAGACACTTTATTTTTTTGTACATTAATATGGGCTCCCGTACCGTCCATGAAAGCTACCATCACCACTTCCGTAGCTTTGCTGGATGGGAGATCTGCAGATGATACAAAGATCGTCAGCATAGGTAGTACTTTTAAGCCCTGGAGAGTCGCTCTGAAGTGATAGACTCCTAATTACATCAGATTGGTTGAGAAGGGGTTCTAATGTCAGGATATATGAGAGGGCTAAGAGGGCAACCCTGACTCACACCCCTAGTATGTTTATGAAATTTGCCTGTCCATCCATTCACATATGGGGCAACCTCAGCGTTATCATAATACCTCTTCAACCAGTTAATGAAAGAATCTGGAAACCCAAAATGTTCCTTATATTTCTATAGATACAGATGGGAGACTCTGTCAAAGGGTTTTAGTTGGTCCAAGCTAAGTATAAACCCCGTAATTTCACCTAATCTACTCCTATCCATAACCTCTCTTAATAATATTAAGGCATCAGTGATAGTCCTTCCCGGGACTTAACAGAATTGTGAGGGATGTAAGATGTGGGTCAAAACCAGAGAGATTCTATTGCACAGAATTTTTGTCAGGATTTTGCTATCTGCATTAAGGAGCGTGATTGGCCCCCAGTTCCTAAGATCATCTTTACCACCAGATTTATGCAGGAAAATCGCTAATCCCTGATTAAAAGTAGTGGAAAAAGGACCATGGTCTAAGCTTGTCATGTACATTTGAAGCAGTTCTGGTCCCAAAGTAGCATGCATCAGAGAACACAACTCATTTGGGATTCCATCATTACCTGGTTCTTTACCCCTTAGGTAATGTTTTAATCACAGATTCCAATTCTTACACAGTAACTGGTCGTACTAAGGTTGATAAACGGTCAGGAATAGTTGGTAAGTCGCAAGTATGCAATCCAGTGTCCATTTTCTCAGCTGTGAGCAGTGGGTCAGCCCAAAATGGCTGTTATAGATATTTATCTAATTCCGTCAATCTCCTTCTGAGAAGCCACCATGTCACCCGATGAAGTCAATAATTGTCGCATTTCTTTTTTGTTGCATTGTGCCACACAACTTTTGAATGGGTTGATGGCCTCCTGTCTCCCATGTACCCCAAACTGTTGTTCAGTCTGTAGAGTTTTTGCTTAGGACGAACTGGAGTTTTATGTCTTGTATCTCTGACATATCGACATGTTCCGCTTTGTTCAGTCTGGAATATGCCAGTAATAATTTATGACTCAATGTCTGATAAGAATCCTGCATTGCTGTAGTCAATAATCTATATGTAGAAAATAATTTTTTATGTCAGTTTTAGTACCTTCCCACCACTGTTGGGCTGAGTCATATAAAAAAATGCACTGATTTTGTCTCATTTAATAAAGAAGGAAACCCCTCTCAGACTTCTGGATAGTCTAACAAAGAAAGGTTTAATTTCCAGTACCCCGGTCCCTTAGAGGTAGCAGGGTAATTAGAAATTGTAACCCTTAAGAGCATATGATCAGGAGTTGCTACCAGGGTAAAAACAGGTGACCTATACTGTAAATTAGGGGAAATAAACCAATAATCAATATGAGATTTCCAGGACCCAGAAATAAATAAATATATACTACGTCTTTTCCTGGGGTGAAAAAAATTCCTCAAACCAGCAAGCTGAAGTAAATCATTCAAAAAGTTTGAATCACAATACAGTTTGTCACTGTTAGCTTCCCTATCCTGTCCTATTGATATTAAAATTGCCCCAAAAAAGAACATTTCTTCTAGTAAAAAAATAAGGCTGGATTTTAGTCGCCAAGGAAATTCGTTCAGTTTTGGATTGAGGGCCATACACATTAGTAAGTCTAAAATCAGAGTTTTGAACCGAGACATCCAATAGACATCTGCCTGCTTAAGTTTCCACCATGTTGGTTACTATTATATCAGGATTCAAAAAATAAATATCCACACCAGAGCACAATACGTCCCCACCCCGACCAATAACATTCGCCCCTTAGCCATGCAGTAGAGGCAGCTTCAAAATCCTCAGTGGTGTACAATCTGGTGTCCTAAAAGAAAACAAAATCAAAATCCGAACCTAAAAATAATCAAAAGTGGCAAGTCCATTTTATTTTTTTTCCCCCTCTCAGATCGAATACTATTCACATTCAAGATAACACCCTTTGACTAACTACTTCTACTTATGACTTGACTGTTATCAAGTAGTAGATTGTTTCTTACCAGTGCTTTTCCGAAGCCCTATCCTGAGACCTGTTTTCTTTTTAGTCTTCTTGGAACCTTCTGGTACCATGCCCAGATCCACATCAGAAATGAGGTCCCTTGAGGAGGACCTTGATGTAGCATCTGAGTCTTGGCCTTCTGTAATCTCCTCCGCCTGTAGGATATCAACTTTATTTGAAAGCGGGATACTGGTAGTTAGGGGAAGCACAACATTCTACTTCACACAGGAGTGTCCTGCATTATGTTCTCTACTAGCACGGGGGGACCATGAGGTGGGCGGGGGGCCATCTCTCCTATTACAGGAGGGGTGGTAGCGTCAGGAATCATACCAGCGTCTGGTTGGGAAATGTCCATTAAATTGTCAGTGGCAGGCAGCATCTCACAAGGTTGAGCAAAAGAGACTGGGATAGGAATAATGACACATGAGCCAGATGAAGAAGCAGGCCTAAGAGCAGGATGTGGGCCCCTAGGAGGTCTCGGGTCACGGGGACCTCTACCCGACCTGGGTGAGTTGATATAAAAATCCTGCATTGCAAAATCAGCATTATCTGTGTTATGAGATGCCAAAGGAGACACTGTAAAAGTGTGTCCGGGTTCATTACAAAAGTTGCATGTGGGGGCATTGTCACATTCCATGCCAGAATGGCCCAGTTCACCACAGTGAAAGCAGATAATTTTTTCACAGTTCGTACTAATGTGGTGAGGGGATCCACGTTTGACACTTTCTGGGTTCTCCAGGATAAAAAAATAAACCTTTATCTCTGCTGATAAAATTTTATTTTTTGACAGATGCTGAAAGTTAGTGTCGATTTTGAAAAAGCTTTACTTTAAGGTGCCATCCCCCATTCCAAAAACCTTTGGAGTCCAAAATAGACTCTGGGGTACCCTGCAACTCTCGTTGTTCCTCCATCCAATATAAAATATCAGTTATATTCACCCCTTTGTTGCAAAACAGCACAGTGACTAAACGAAAAGCTTGCTTTGTAAGGGGGGGATGACCTGGAATGGGGACCACAAGGGGTTAGTTTTCAGTATAGAATCCTTAGTCCAGAACCTTTCAAGAATACCTGGGGTTCTGAAACTAATATCAAATGTGTGCTCACCAGGAGCATTATTCAAGGCATGCACTTCACTTTGGGAGGATCCTAGGGACTGTTTTAAAAGGATTCTCCCCACATAGACTCTATTGGGGGAGCTCTCTCATACCCCCCCAGATACATCAAATGAATAGCATTATGCTGCTTTGTTTGTTCCACTGGTTTGTGGAACAGGCCGGCCGGTGTAGGTACATTTTGGCTGGTTTGAACGCAAAGGGGGTACAGAATCCCCCTCCTCTGTCCCTGCATCCTCCTCCTGTACTGGTTGCACTATAAGTCAAGAAACATCCTCCTTCTCCTGTAGTGGAACAAGACCCTTCCATAGCCTGAGTATTCAAAGGAGAATAAGAGGGAGTATCTGGTAAGGGAGACATTTGCTCCTGGTCCTTAGTCACACCATGCTGTATGGTCAAGTCACCCTGATCAACTCCTTGTCTTTCCAGTACTGCAGTTGGTACCCCAGAATCCGCACAACTCAGGGGAGCTTTATGTTCCATGTCTGCGTCCCAAGTGCCGTCAGTCGGCCGAATCCATCCAGCACTAGTAAGTGCATCATCTACTGACCACCCTTCCTCTCCTGGTGCATGTTGCAAAACTCGCACGCTTCATGTGCACCAGGAGTAGGAGACTGACTGACTGCTAGACATATCAGCGGAAACATCCACTACAAACACTTTGGAAGTAGAGGTCTCCGGGGAGGGAGACGTACCTTGTAGTCGTTTGCATTTTTTTTTCCCACCAAAAGATTGGCTGAGGCAATTTGGTAGTCTGACTTTGCAATCCGTATTTTCTCCTTCAGGGCCTGTTTGTAGGAGTGTCGCTTGCTCACCTGCTTCCACTGAAGGAGTTTCAGCTACATCAGCCTCCATTATTTCGTACTGCTGATCCTTGCTATCAGTGCTAGACACACTCGCCAAGGATTCTGTTAAGTGACTGCACACCAGCTTCTCTGGCTCCATTTATTTATTTATTTATTTAAGAGATTTACCAGGAAGGCATACTGAGCGGAGTACCGCTCTATTCCAGATGCGCCCTGTGGGTAGGGGGTTACATGGGTGAGGTAGTATGACAAGAACAGTTCAATACATATGTGACAAGGTTTTGACAGACAGTGGTACAGTAGTACATAGAATACAACAATATAATGAGACAGATTGCATATACAAAATGGGTACAGCGTACGTACAGCTTACAGCAGTAAGTAGGTTAAGTAATATGCAATTAATAGCACTATGAGACAGATATTGAAAGAAAAGAAAAAAGAAAAACTGGCCCAGACTGGAGCATAAGTAGGTTGAAAGGGTAGGAGTTGTGCAGGTACCTGAGTAGGTTGAGTAGGCATTGTCCAAGGAGATTCAGAGAAGGGGAAAGCAAGAGCATATGGTTGCGAAATGTGATTTGAGAAGGGTATTTCGTTGGGGAGTGCTGGTAGAATGTCTAATGTCAGCTGCCAGTGAGTTCCATAACTTGGGCAGTCTGAAACTGAAAGCTCCCTGACCTGATCGGGTGAATCTATGGAACATGCAGGAGCCTGGAGTCGATGTTCCTGAGGTCGATGTAGGTGGAGAGAAGGCGGATAGGGAAACAGATAGGTAGGAAGGAGCGTGAAGTAATTAGAATTTGGCAGCATTCTAGCCCCATGCAGCAATCGCTGGTTTTGGATGGAGGCCGAGGACTTGGTATAGGACGCAGTGGTGGGTATTGGGAGGACGGTCCAAGGCGAACCGGCAGAAGGAGTTGTATAGGGGGTCGAGCCTGACTAAGGATGTGAGGGGGGGGCGGCGCCATAGACAACACATCCGTAGTCAATAATTGGGAGGATCTTTTTTTGGACAATAGCTAGTCTGGTTGGTAACGGAATGCAGTACTTGTTACGATAGAGAGCACCAAGCCTGGGATGCAGTTTTTTATGCAGAGCGTCTATGTGCACTGAAAAATCAAGGTGCTGATCTAGCCAGATGCCGAGATAGCGATAAGAGGTGCAGGTCGTAAGAGGTGTTCTGTCCAGGGTATAGAATGTAAGTGGTTCGGTAAGCAGGGTTAGTTTGGCCCGGGAGCCGAAGGTGAGGGAGACCATTTTTTTTTGAGTTTAAGAATAGTTGGTTCCCGAGGAACCAGCATTGGATGGAGTCGAAATCCTTTTGTAGAACGGTTGTCACGGCGGTCGCAGTTGGGCCAGAGGCGAATAGTACCGTATCATCCGCGTACAAATGAATGGCTGTTTGTGTACAGACAAAGGGCAGATCGTGAGGAATATTGTGAATAGCAGCGGCCTAGCACAGACCCTGGGGTACACCACTGGTGACAGGGAGAGGGGAGGATTGCGCTGTTCCAATGCGGACAGCTTGTGTCCTCCCTGAAAGGTATGAGTGGAACTAGTTTTTTGCTACATTAGACAGTCCGGATTGGGCAAGTTTAGATAGCAAGAGAGGATGCAAGACCGTGTCGAACGCTTTTGCCTGATCTATAAAAATGGCTGCTGTTATTTCCCCTTTGTCCATGCCTGTAAGGATGGAGTTAGTGAGGTGAAGGAGGGAGGTGATGGTGGAGTGATTTTTTTTCTGAACCCAGCCTGGTAGGGGGTGAAAAAGGAGATAGAATCCAGATAGTGGTGTAGTTGGGATAGTACAAGGCGCTCTTGGATTTTGGCTAGGATGGGGAGCAGAGATATCGGCTGGTAGTTTGAGGGGGAGGAGAGGTCCCCTTCCTTGGGCAGTGGGATGACTGTGGCTTGTTTCCAAACTGTGGGGGCTGCCCCTAATTTAAAGGACAGATTAAAGAGCATGGTTAGAGGGTGGGCTATGGCCGTGCAGAGAGTAGAGCATTTTGGAATCCAGGCCTGAAGGACATTTACCTTTGGAAGGGTTTAGTGAGAGAAGGATTTTGCACCTGGCCGGGAGTGACTGGGCGGAGCGAAAAGGCGTCTGGGGGATTTGGTCACGGGGGTACAATGGGGGTACTAAGGGTAGGGGTGGGGTAGGGAGGAGAGGAGGGAGGAAGTAGAGGTGAAGTAGGTATTAAACTCGTGGCAACCAGACTGGGAGCTGAGATGATTTTACCTTCGAGGTTAAGAGTGGGGGTGGGAGGTTGGGAGGCGGGGTGAGAAGTGATTTAATGGACTTCCAAAACTGGGAAGGGTGGGAGTTGTTATTTGGAGAGCCGTTTTAAAGTAATTTGATTTGGCCTGCCTTATGAGTCTTGTACAGGCATTACGCAAGACCGGTAATGTTGCTGGGCCGCATGAGCACCAGAGGCCTTGAAGGATTTCCATGCACGGTCTCTGACTTGGAGTTTTTCCATAAGGTTTGCTGTTACCCAGGGGAAGTGTAAACCTCTGACTCTGGATCTCCTTAGTGGGGAGTGTATGTCCCAGATGGCGAGGAAATTTGTAGAAAAGCAGTTCAGGGCTTCATTTATGGAGGTGGCTCTAGGGATGAAGGACCAGTCTATGGAGGTAAGGTCATTTAGTAGTGCAGTCTGATCCAGAGTTTTATAAACTCTGCTGTGCAGCGTGCGGGGTGGTGGGGCCGGAGGACGGAAGATTTTAAGCACTAAGAAAATCATATGGTGGTCACTGAGGGAGTCCGTAGAATGCCAGCTTTAATTATCCTGTGAGGGTGGGTGAGTGCCCAGTCTAGTAGTGTGTGTTTATTTGATATGTGATTTAGTCGGGTGGGTTCTCCTATTTGCTGGTGCAAGTTGAGTGCACTTATTTGACAATGCGTTATAGGCAGCACAGACTAGCCAGTTCTGGTTGAAGTCCCCAAGGATGTAGAGTTCGCCCTTCAGTAAGGGCCCTCAGTTTCCCAAATGTTCCAGGATGCTAGTTGGTGGTGTGTTAGGCGGACAGTAGGACCCAGCTATGTAAACAGGGATGGAGTGGGGAAGGGGGAATTTGATTAGGAGGGAGTCTATAGATTGTATGGGCGATGATGGATTGATTACTGAGAACTGGAGATTTGTGGAGACAAACATGGCAGTGCCACCACCCTTCTTACTCCCGTGTCTGTCTTGTGGATTAGAAAGAACCCAGGTATTGAGAATTCTTCGTCTCCGTTGGTGGGGCTTCAGCCATGATTCAGTGATGATTATAATATCCGGGCGCAGGGTCAGGACAGTTGTTTGAAGGCGGCCATTTTGTTTAGGATGCTGCATATATTGAGGTGGATGATTTTGAGCCCTTTGGGGAGGGTGTGGTTGGTGCGGTGGTTAGGCAGCAGTGGGAGCCTGGGGCCGGGTTTCGCTTCGACGCCCCGGCTAGGAGGAGAAGAAAACAAGGGTGTGCCTTTTAGGAGGCGCACATGAGCTTTACTGGTGAACTCCCGCGGTGTGGGAGATTAGAGGTTGCTAGCTTTACCTTGAGACTGAGAAGAGTGGGAGATATAGGGTAGGTATCGCAGCATGGAAAGAAGGGGGAGGATAGAGGCCCCTGGATCCAATGATGCCAGTTGTGATTCATTGGTGCCGAGGAGGAGGTGGGGCAGTTTGGTAGTTAAGGGGTGGAGTGGTAAAGGGTCTGGTAGGGAAGGTTTCGGTAAGGGTGGGAAGGAAGCAGTAGCTATGCAAAGCAAGATGATGATTGGAGTGAGGAACTGCATTTTGTTTTTTTGTTTATCCTTTTACACTCAGTGGGGGATTTTGACAGAATTGCTCTCCGGTGGCCGCTAGTGGTAAGAAAGTATAAGGGACTAATGGGAGAGTGGGCTGATTGGTTACAGAGCTCACAGGGTTTCCTCTATATAAGGAGGAGCCGAGCCAACCAAGGGTGGTGGTGGGGAGCCTGCGCAAAGCGCAGGCGGGGCTAGAGCTCCTAGTAGAGAGCTGCTTCTACCCTCCGGTGGCTACCTGGTTCCAGTCCAAATTCAGCGTGGTCCGCTGGGAGGGGCCCTGAAGTGGGAGGGCTCCTGTTCTAATTCCTCAGTTCTGTGGTAAGAAAAAGGCTGTTTAAGTAGGGGCTATGGATTAGAAGGAGGAGTTTCACAAAGCAGACAAAGAAAGAAAACCTCAGCTTTACTTTTTTTTTTTTCTTCCTGCAGACTAGGCTATAGCGCCGGTAATTACACAGTCAGGGGCTCACTTTTCACAACTACCAGAGGTTCCTGCACTTTAATCCAACCCTGAGCAAATTCTACACAACACCCCAGAACATGCAATAGTTTACAGAGGTAGCCAGAAACTCCCGCTGTAAGTTTAACTATCCAGGTGAAAAGTTCTGTCTAAAGCCTCTCTGCCCCTCCGGTTACATTTACAGCTGACTGAACACACAAAAAGGCGCCAATTTTGAAATTTGCTAGAGCTCCTAGTAGAGAGAGCTGCTTCTACCCTCCGGTGGCTACCTGGCTCCGAGTCCAAATTCAGCGTGGATCAGCTGGGGTCGCTCTGAAGTGGGAGGGCTGGGGACTCCTGCCCTCGCGACCCAAAATAAACACACAATATTTTTCTGTAACCAAAATCTACAGGTATATCCCAAATCAAGGCAACATCAGCAGCATCATATCCTAATGGCACGATCCCACTCTTCAAATTATTAATGGATCCAGAAATTTCAGAAAAGGCCTTCGGTATTAAACGAGCTGCTTTAGCGGAAGAACTGTTAGCTAGAACCAAAATTAAATCATCAGTGTATGCTACAGAAACATCTGCTTATCCTCACATCCAACAGAGAGGCCCGTAACCATCTCTGACGTTTTCAGAGCATACAATAAGGGGTCTAAGGACATCGCGTACAGCAAGGGGCTCAATGGACACACCGTTTCATGCCCCCTATGTACCATGACCTCTCGTCCTATCCAACCATTAATACTAGGTAACAAACTAATGCCTTTGTAACATGTTTTTAACCAGCCGATAAATCTAAAAGGCAAACCATAACAATGCATGGTCTCCCAAAGGTATGCATATTCCACCTGATCGAAAGCTTTTGTTTGATCAAGGCAGACAAGATGACCAAATATCTCTCGTGAGACCTCCTTATGCATAATCTCCCGTAGAAGAATAGCATCCTGTACCCGCCTTTTTGGGACCCCACTAAATTGAGAGGGATGTAATAATATGGTATCCAAAACCATCCGTAAACGATTGCTCAAAACTTTCATCAGGATTTTATAGTCCGTGTTAAGCTTTATAATGGCTCTCCAATTTTTCAAATCCCTTCCCCTTTTAAATATTTATAACAAAAGCCCTGTAGCATACTTAGGGAGATTCTCATTCTTTAATCCATCATTCAAAACTCACCCAGTTCTACCTCAAACTACCCAGATCTCTTTTATAGACTTCATGAGGGAGCCCATCAGATCTGGGGCAGTCCTCTCTTAAGTGACCAAATCACAGTCCTGAGTTCCTCTTGGGAGGTGGGTTCTATCAGGGTATCCTGCAACTCTGGTGATAACTGGGGTAACTGCCTACTGATTGACCAATTTTGCATGCTATCTATCAGAAGGGGTTTGCTTGTAAAAGATTTGGAAGCATAAGTGTATATTTCATTTAAAATGTTTTTTTAGACATCACTCGCCCTCCATCTGCGGTGTTCAAATACGTCATGCTACAGTATTGTCGCAGGAGCCGTGCTGATTCAAATGGTAATGTGTCTTTTTCCCATAAATCCCGTACTTTTGCTTCCATTCCATATTTTTCAAAACTTTCACCTGCAACCGAGCGAGTTCAGTTTTTAAGCCGTTAATCATGTTATGGCACTTAGTCCCCAAATGCTGTCGGAGATTTGTCCAGAATTTAATGCGTTTCCTCAGATATCTTGGCTCATCATGTTTCAGTTTCCCATTAATGTGACCAATCTTCTGAAAATATACCCTTATTTCCTGTTTAGTGTCCTCCCGCCATTTATCCGTACCATCATATAGAAAAAAAAAACTGACTTGCGTGCATTTAAGAGAACGAAACCCCTCCCTCACCTGAGGGATATCCAACAAGGTGACATTTAATTTCCAGATTCCAGGCCCTCTCTGGGTTTCAGGCACATCACCCAGTACAAGTGTGAGGAGTCTATGATCTGATGTAGCCACTTGTAACGATTTTGACTGTACAACAAAACCAGGTGAGAAAAAAATAATCTATCCTGGATGCCCTAGGACCACAAAAATAGGTATTGCTGTTCCCACCAGCATAAGTCTCAAAAGCATTGACCAAACCTACGTCTTTAATCAACTGGACTAAACAAGATGCATCACAATAAACCTTCTTTCCCAGCACTGAAGTAGTCTGGGAAGGCAAGGAGCAATTAAAATCGCCCCCCAGAAGGACAGGATAGGAAGTGCTCAAAAATGGGTAAAGGGATTTAAACAAGGCTACCCTATTAAATTTATTTTGAGGGGCATATACGTTTAATAATCGTAAAAACATATTACCCCACTTGATGTCTAATAACAAAGCTCTACCTTCCAAAATCTCTGTGATGTATTACCTGAATATGGGAAGTGAAAAAACAAATTCCAACACCACTGCATAAGTCCTTCCCCTGAGACCAAAAGCTGTATCTCCAAATCCACCCATTAGTAGCTGCAGTCAATTCTTCAGAGGTGTGCAACCGAACATCTTGGAAGAAAACAGTCTAAGTTCTTGTGTGCAAACTGTGCAAAAGTATTCCGACGTTTGGCAGGGGATTTGATGCTGTTGGCATTTGGTGATGCCACACGATAGTGAAAAAGGAGCCATATGTCAGAGTGATTCGCCTTCACTTCACCTTACTAGAAGCTCCAGTCACTCTGCCGCTTTTACAGTCTTGAGGTCGTGGTTCCATTTGACCTTCCTAAGCACCAGTGGCTCAGGCTATGTGGGTGCCGTAGTAGGTGTTGCACTATCTTCCATAGCTGCCGGTCGCGTCCAACAAATTATCGTATATATTTGAGTCTTCCAAAAGGAGGGCTGTGGCAGGGATATTAGATTTATTTTTCTGTTTGGATTTCCTTTCAAGTCTTCCTTTCTTACTCACAACCAGAGTGTAACTCTCACCAGGGACGCCTGTTCAGGGGCGGGGTGCTAGCGCCTTCAGAGTCTCCCATTATAGGATCCGTAGACACTGGAACTAAAGGCAAAGGAACAGTGTTGGGTATGGTCTAACCCATCTCTTGGAGTTTGTTTAGCTGGCTGCAGTCCCTTGGAAGGGGCTACATGTGAGACTCCCCCAAGGGGAGTATGGCCCTGTTTGACTGCCAGCCAGATATAGTTGTCCTGTACCACAAAGTCTGCTTCTTCTGTGTTTTTTAGCAGTAATGGGGCATGTTTCAAAAGCATGCCCTATCTCATCACAGAGATTGCATCTAGATTGTTGGAAGCAGTGGGTGCTAGGGTGACCTGTTTCCCCACAGTGTGTGCATTTAAGTACATCACAAGAGGTACTAATATGTGTCTTGGACCCACATTTAAAACAAACTCTGGGCTGCCCAGGGTAAAAAAGAAACCCCTTATCCCTACCAAGAAAAAAATAATTCGGTAGATGAATAAGGTCAGAAGCAGTAGAATGCAACTTAACTCTAAACTTCCAACCCCCATTCCAAAACCCCTCTGCATCCATAATAGGCACAGGATTTCCCTGAATTTCACATTTCTTTTCTAACCAATGGACAGTATCCACGACATTTACCTCTTCATCCCTAAAAAGGATAGTTATAACCCTAAAGGGCTGTTTTTGTTAAGGGCGGGACAGTGAAATCTGACCAAAGGGGGTTTGTCTTAAGGTTTATGTAGTGACACCAAAAGGTTTCTAATAATGATGGCGTACGAAAACTAATGTCAAAGGTATATTTTCCCTGGACATGAATCCTGCATAAACCTCTGAGGGAGGAAAAACCCATACGTTTTTTCAGCTATATTTTCCCAACATAAACTCGATCGGGGGTTGTCACGAGGACCCACATATCACAACCGGATGGCATTACGCCTTTTCGCTAACTCCACTGGTTGCCTGAAGTGACTGGCATATGTAGGTCTTTCAGCTACCTCAGCAACTGGCGGCTGGACTAAATCAGTTTGGGCATTAGCAGTCTCTGTACTCTACTTGCCCTCCAGATCGGGGCAGACACAAGACCAAGTGTTACAAAACTCTTTTCTGACTCTGGTGATGTCAAAACAGTAGAGATTTTACTTATCTGCGATATGGAGCTGTCCTCCATCTCACTGACAACACTCACGGGCTTCCAGTGTCCATCCGACATAGAGATCCATCCTGCGGGGCCCTATCCGGCGACCAAGCGGCATCCACGATATCACCCCAGTCCTTTTGAGAGGAAGCCGCGTCCCCATCCACTTGGACTCCAGGCCACTCTTCAGCCACATGGATTTTACTTGGGCCTGGTAGCGTCGTAGTTCCTGGCGAATTCTCAGTACGCTTCCTTTTCCTGTTGCTTCTGTCCTGCAATCGAAATGAGCTTGCTCACTCTGAGCAATTCTTTCTCTAAGCAATGCCGCTTTTCTTCTAGACTTAAATGCTGCTCTGTTTCTGCCACCGAGGGACCACCGACTTGGGCAGTATGCTGGCCACCTGACGGGTGCATTCCAGCCGCCTCTGCAGGGGATCCCTCTGCTAGTGGTAACGCCATATCAACAGTTTCCTGGGCCATCGCAGCCCTCTCCGTCAGACCTTCCACCTTCAAGGTTTACTCCAAAATGACCACGTCTCACAGTGTCTGGGTCTCCCTACTGCAAGAGTAGGGGAATTTCACCAGTTTCCTGGCCAGATTCCCTCTCCCCCATTCACTAAAAATACCACCAACAGCTTAATCTGGTTCTAGGTCAAATGGCATTCATCTGTATACCCCCAACCCGTCGTGCCTGAAAATAGGCAGAATTTGTCTTGTGTACTTACCCAGTCAACAAAAACTAAATAAATGTTGAATAAGACGTGAATTTTCTTTTTACTGTAATTTCATTCCCCCCACTTAACGCTGGCACTGTCACCCACTAATCCTCCAGGACCCCCCCCATGGAGCTGTGGCTCTATGCCCCATGCAGGGACAAAGTGGGAGAGGGGCCCCCTGGCTCAGCCCCATCCCCTGTGCCATACCTTACAATTTCGGCAGGGTTCTTCCTCCGTGGATTGGGGCGCTGGTGGGCGAGAGCCATACGTCCAGCTCTCACCAGTGTTGAGCTGGGGCCAAGCTTTTAACATGTACGCCCCGCCCTCTGGAGTGTGATGTGCGCATGACGCCATGGCATTGGTCGTGCTCCACCCCAGTTCTGAGTGCTTGGACGTGCTGAACCTCCAACTTCCGCTAGAGGTCAGTCATTCACTGAGCCAAGGTGTCTACCCCAGGAGACGAAAGGTCCTTTGGACACTCAAGCCTTCTCTACCCCCCCCCCAGGCCATCCCTCCTGTGACCCAAGCCAGTTCCCAAACCCGGGTTGCAAGCGTTTCAAGTAGGTAGCGTTACCACTGTGCCGACTAGCCAGCCTAAGACATGACTTTTCGGTACCTAACTGGTCCAGCTGATAATACCAATACTGTAGCTAACCGCAAGATACGGAGTTAAATCTCTTTTTTTATTTAGTCAGAAATGGTGCCAGTTCGAACTTCCCAGTGAGACCTGATGATTCAAGGGCCCCCAGCATGAAAGTCCAGTACAGTTCCCAATCCCTATGGTTAAGTACATTCTCAAAGTTCCTTCATCTTACATTTCTTTGTATTCGTTCAATATCAGTGGCTCACAAATTCCTTGATCTCTTGGGTTGGCACTGCTGTTAATGTGATATGCCATTGCATATTGTGCTAGTCACTTGAATAGCCTTAGATGTTCACCTAGCTGTGTCTACAGCTGTCGTTCAGTGCAGCTGACACATTAGCTACTGCAACTACAGTTAGAAAGGTATATATCATTCTCACTTTTGCAAGTTATTTTACCCTTTCCATGTTCCCTGTTTTAGGGTTCAGAAATGTCATGACTTGTGATGCTCGAGCATATTTTGCCCCTCCCACAGGGAAGTAGGCCCCATTTGCTTGGGGCAGACCATTCTTTCTAGGTGGGGGGTTGGTAACTTTGGACTACAGTGACTCTTTGGTTATTGCTTCTCCTGAATGAAGCACGTAGGGGTCTCTGTATAGCTGCTAAGGCCAGGTATGGCTCTAAGAATCACTAGGTTCTTCCTCACTATATTCACCACATTTTTGGAGCTCCCTGCAAAAGTAGTTAAAAGTTGAGCCTTCCCACCTAATTTCTGTTTCTGCCCTCAAGAAGTCTCTTTCTTTCTGTCCATAGTGCTGACCTCATGTTTTCCTTTTTTTGGATGTAGTATTTTCAGTTCTCTCTCTTAGTCTATCTTGCTCTTTGCTGGTATAAAGATTCTGTTCTGCAATTCCTGTGGATTCTCATGAACTGGGCCTTGGGAACCTTTTTTTTTTTTTTTTAAATTTCTGTTTATGCTCATTCCCCAAGTGTCCAGTCTCCACTCCTTCGGGAGACGCACACCGCAGTATCCCTGCTCTGCAAACTTCCTGGCCTACCACAGAGTCCCCATGGAGTCTTGGTATACCCCCCAGGTGAGTACGAGGTGGGACTACTACACCCCGACATTCAACTTTTGTCGGACTTCCGACGGATCGCCAGGCAGGTGTGGGCAATGGGGGTCTCTGCACGGTGCTCCTTCATCTAGGAGACTGGGCAACGATTTTTCCCTGTTCTGGGGGAGTGGTGTGTGCCTAGACGTCATGGCATCAGTGCGGACTTCACCACTCCCCATCCCCTTGAGTTCGCTGTACTCCTGCCATACCTCCGACTTCTGCTAGAGTCCAGCAGGCGCAGAGTGCAGACCCCCCCACTCCCTCCCAGGAGAGGAGAGCTGTCCCTCGGACACTCAGTCTTCTCCCTCCCCTGCTGACCCAGGCACATCTGGGGGAAGGGGCTAAGCTGAAGCTGTTTCCCAAATTTAGTCTGGCATCTTTTACTTACATCACGGTAAGTCAGTCAGCATTTGTGCAGTGTTCAGCAGTTGCAGTCTGAAAATGAAAGGTGTTCTTTCACCACTAAAAAATGTACTGTGCTACCAACTTCACAAGAGTTTGTAAGGCGACCGGCCAAGGATGAAGTTGCTGAACTAAACTGAAGCCGATTGCCGAATAGTCTTTTTTTTTTTTTTGAATCCGACATCTTGTATTGGGAGTCGGTGAGCATGTGTGCGGTGTTGAGCAGCTGCTGTATGAAACAGAGGAGTTCAGTGTACTGGTTATTGTCATGTTGAATCTGAGTTAGTGATATCAGCATTTCAAAACCAGACACACGCTGACTCCCAATACCTAAAGACCATCTTTGAAGCTGGCGGAGGCTTCAGCAATATAAAGAACATATAAAAATGCACTGGGCACATTAACAATAAAAAAGACACACACAGCCCATTGCCCCTTGATTCAGGATTATTTAACAGTTAAAAATGTTACTAAATAATTTCCTGTCTCCTTTAAATAGTCCCGCCGCCTGGTTTGCCATTGGACTTATTGTTTTGCAGCATCTGTAGTTGCAGTTTTGTCTGAATGACAGCATGACCAAGCACCCTGCCCCCCACCTCTCCCCCTACACACACATTGAGCCATGGTGGAACGGATTAGTACAATTAAATGTTGGAGTCTAGGTATGTTCAAAAACGTGCAGAGATCAGACGAAACACTGGGAATTTAAACAACATTGTAGATTGAGGGCGGGGGTGTGCTGTGGGAGTGGTAGGTCGATCTGTAGCTGAAACTGAAGAATGAGTTTGTAATTCATTTTAAACCATTTCATTGCCAGATAATTTATGGGGCTATTATTTCATAAAAAAAATGCAAAATATATTTGTTGTATGCATTTTATGTACTGATGCGTTGTCCTTCCTAACAGAGGAAACAAGGGTGACGTTTTAAAACTGTGTGTTCCAACGGCAGGGTCCCCCCCCCCCATACTGCTGTTCTGCTTTTTGATCTCGTTTTTACCTGTGTATCGAAAGTATTTGATGCACGGATAACAACCAATGAGAAATGAGGATTTCTCTCCCAGTTTTATAGTGCAGATCAGCATATGGCCCCGTCCCAACTACAGGCATATCCAGAAATGAACCAAGCTAAGATTTTAAGGTAAATTTTAATGGTACTGTATATAAAACATGGTTGGTAATCTAACATACATTGAGAGGGAGCAATATTAGACTTGATTCTCTCAAATGGAGATGGAGAGAGGATTACAGATGTAGAAGTGGGTAGCCATCTGGGAACTAGCGACCATCGAACAGTATGGTTCACAATAAACACAGCAATAGAGTCAAGCCATACAAAGACAAAAGTACTGGACTTTAGGAGGGCTGACTTTGCCAAAATGGGTAAGTGCCTAAGGAATGCACTAGCAAATGGGCAGGAAGGAGGGGTGGAAGAACAATGGGGAATAATAAAAACTGCCATCAGAGAGGCAACGAGCCTTTGTGAAGCAAATAAACAAAACAAGACGATGTAAGAAACCACTGTGGTTCTCAAAGGAAGTGGCAGTGAAGGTTCAAGAGAAAAAGAAAGCATTCAGGAAGTACAAGGAATCGCAGAAGGAGCAGGACAGAGAACTGTCAGTTAAAGCAAAAGGAGGCTGGGAAGTCAGTCAGAACAGCAAAGGCCCAAACCGAGGAAAAGATAGCCAACTCAGTTAAGAAGGGATAAAACCTTTTATAGGTACATCAGGAGCCGAAGGAAGACCAAGGGAGGGATAGTGAGGCTTAATAAAGGGAGGAGGAGGGTGGGCAGAGCGAGACTGTGAAAGGCAGAGATACTAAACAAATATTTTTGCTCAGTATTTACAGAGGAAGAGGGAGGTACATAAAACAAACAGTAGTAACACGCTGGATACAGAAGTTGATACCGCCCATTTACAGAAGAAAGGTTCTGAAAGAACTCTTAAAACTGAAGGTGGACAAAGCAATGGGGCCTGATGGATTCATCCCAGAATTCTAAAAGAACTAAGGGTAGAACTAGTGACACCACTGACTACCCTTATTAACAAATCATGGGAGGATGGGGTGGTACCGAGGACTGGAGGAGGGCAGATGTGATTCCCTTCACAAAAGTGGGAGCAAGGCAGAAGCAGGAAACTATAGACCTGTTAGTTTAACCTCAGTGATAGGGAAAATGATGGAATCACTTCTAAAGGAAAGAATTGTCGAGTATCTAGAGGCCAGAGGGCACAGGACCCTAGGCAGCATGGATTCACAGCGGGAAGGTCATGCCAGGCTAATCTGATAGATTTCTTTGACTGGGTGACCAAGTAGTAGATCAGGGAGGGGCTGTGGACATGGCCTACCTAGACTTTAGCAAGGCATTTGACACAGTCCCACACAAAGATTAATATCAAGTTAGCCAGCCTGGGTAAGAATTGGCTGGAGAATAGGACACAGAGAGTAATAGTAAATGGAGTCCACTCAGAGAAAGGAGGGTTACTAGTGGGGTACCGTAGAGGTTCAGTATTAGGACCGGTCCTCTTCAATGTCTTTATAAGCGACATTGCAGAAGGACTGGAAGGAAAAGTATGTCTCTTTGCAGATGACACTAAGATCTGCAACAGAGTTGATGCACAGGGTGGGGTGGAAAGGATGAGAAGGGTCTTGGCAAGGTTAGAGGAATGGTCAACTGTATGGCAGCTTAGATTCAGTGCTAAGAAGTGCAAGGTAATGCACCTGGGAAACAAAAACCCAGGGGAAGAGTACACAATGGGGGGTGAGATACTATCAACACCAAAAATGGAGAGGGACCTGGGGGGTAGTCATATCAGATGACCTAAAGATGGGCAAGCAATGTGAGAGGGCAGCAAGGAGGGCTGGGGGATACTGGGATGCATAGGAGGCATCACCAGTAGAAAACAGGAAGTTATTATCCTCTGTACAGACAGCTGGTGAGACCCCATCTGAGTACTGTGTGCAGTTCTGGAGACCCAATCTCACAAAGACATAGACAGGATGGAAGCTGTCCAGAGGAGGGCAACTAAAATGGTGCAGGGTCTGCACCGGAAGACATATGAAGAGAGACTTAAGGAGCTTAATATGTATAGCCTCGAGGAAAGGAGGGAGAGGGGGGACATGATAGAAACTTTCAAGTACCTCAAGGGAATCAACAAAGTCCAAGAGGGTAGCATCTTTCAAAATAAGAGGTGTGCAAGAACAAGAGGGCACAATTTGAAGATAGAGGGAGGCGGCTCAGAGGTAATTTAAGGAAGTATTTTTTCACAGAGAGGGTTGTGGATGCATGGAATGGCCTTCGAGGAGGTTGTGGAGTCAAAATCAGTGGTGGAATTCAAGCATGCATGGGATAGTCATGGAGCAGTTCTGGGGGTGGGGGTGGGAAGAGAAGTAGGCTGCTGGTTAACTAGGATCTGCAGCTTATCCAGTAGGTAGGGAAATGGGCAGACTGGGTGGGCCAGCGGTCCTTATCTGCCCGTCAAATTCTATGTTTCTATGTTTCTATACCCATCTCGGGGGTGGGGGGTGGGGCAAATTGGATAATGAAGCAGCTCACCAGTTGAGCTTGTGGACTCATCTGATTATCTCTTCAGTGTGTATATTTCCTTGTATACCACACTTACTCATTGTTTATTCTTTGTGAGTGTGTATTTGAGAAAAAAAAATATAGAAATTACACATTCAGATAGCTAGATAAAAATATATAAATACATACAGTGTTATCCATTCTGCTCTTCTACTGAACTACAGAAAAGTTTACCACAGTAATGTAGTGCAGTGATTCTTCTTATGGCAGTATCATTTAGTGTACCACATAAGCTGAAACATTACTTTGTGCTTGGCCCAATATGATAACACTTAAGCTAGTTTGGTACCTTGACTAATATTGCTATTGGGGGACATGCTGTATTATAGTGCCGTAAAGAGCAGCATACCTTAGAGTCCACCCCCAAACATAATGAAAGCTTACGCGATCCCAAGTTGTCTGGTATGAAAATTTCCATTTATATTTGCCTTGTTTAAAAATCCCAGATAATCATATCTGGGAGCCAAATGGTGCCGCTTCTATATTGCTGCAACACGCCCCCATGCTCTCACATTTTGTGATGTCAGTAAATGAAAAGCGCGGGGGTGCACTCCATAGAGTAGCATAGGGACAGTTTTTACATGTGTTTTACTACGATTTACAGTTCTGATTATAACAAATTATGGCCAATGTTCAACTAATCGGGTCCCTCAACCACAAATATACTATTTCAACCCTCAAAACACTTAAAAAAAAAAAAAAAAAAAAAAAAATTCAGAAAGTAACTCATTAAACAAAGAGCAGTAATGCTGAGCTTACTGTATTAATTAAACTTAAAACTGAAACTCTGATTCATAAACAATAAGTGGGGGCTTAAACTTGTAAAGGGGGGGTTTAGTGGAAGATTGAAGTCAGGAGGGCTACCCGAGGTCCCAGGTCTAGGGTGGAAAATGAGGGCAGGTGACTGCGATGTAAACAAAGCAAGAACGGTGCAGGAAAGGACAATTAGGGACTGTGCGGGGCCGAGTCAGTTGGGTAGGGGAGGGGCATGGGGTGGAGGATGGTCCTGATCAATCCTAGCAGCATGGGCAACAAAATGCTGGAGTTCCAGGTGATGCTAGCAGAGGGACCAGTGGATGTGGCAGCGATTACGGAAACATGGATCACCCAGAAGAATGATTGGGACCTAAACCTGGAGGGCTACACGATATTCAGGAGGGATAGAGAAGAAGGTGGGGGGGGGGGGTTAGAACTGATAGTCAAGAATGGAATAATAAGTGGAGTGGAAACTATTTGGGTACCCCTGTAATTGAGGGAAGGCAAAAGCCTGAAAGTAGGGGTAGTGTACAGACCCCCTGCAATGGATGAGGACCTGGAGGGAAAACTGGTTGAGTATATCAAGGGGCACTGTGACCGTGGTAGGGTTAGGGTGGTGGTCAAAGGGGACCTAAATATGCCGGGGGCAGACTGGGACACTGTCATCAGCGGTGGCCAGGGAGCAGAGACTGACAAATGTGTTTTCAGGATGCCTTTCTGGCCCAACAGGTGGGGGAACCTACTAGAAGGGGGGGATACTGGACGTTGTCCTTGCAGACAGTGACCAGATAAGGGGTATGGAGGTGTGTAGCCCGCTGGCAGGAGGAGACCATGCCACTGTCTGGTTTCTACTATGTCTGGGGGGAGGACAACCGCTCAAACACAGTAGTAGTGGATTTCGGGGGGCAGACTTCGTGGGCATGGGCAGAATTCTGAGGAGGAGGAGCTTGAACAAGATTATTCCAGACATGGATGTTGGTAGCTTGTGGGAGACCATTAAAAAATGGGGTGCAGGTGGCTACTAGCTCATGTACAAGGGTAAGGCATAAAAATGGTAGGGCCAGCAAGCCATGCTGGTGGACCAGGGAGGTGCAAGAGGCGGTGAGGGATAGAAAAGCTGCCTACGCATGTTTTAAGTGCTCCAGAGGGGACAGGGAGAGAGGTGAGTATGAGTTGACAGCCAGAAGGGTCACAAGAGTGGTGAGGGGAGCCAAGGCGTGGATGGAGCAAAGCCTGGCTAGGGATATCCGGAGGGGTGGAAAGGGATTTTATAGATACATAGGGGAAAAGAGAAAAGGGAGAGCACAGCTCTCCAGGATTAGGGCTGAGGAGGAATGGGCCCAGGAGGTGGGGGAGCAGGCAGAGGTACTAAACAAGTACTTTGCCTCGGTATTTATGGAAGGTGACAGGGGATCCATTCAGCCGGAAGGGGGGGAGACAGCTGAGTGGAGAGGACAGATGGAGAGGAGAGGACCAGAAGAGGCTGGGGCACGGGGAGAGCTAGACCTGGATGGGGAGGGGTGCTTTGTGGAGGGGGGGGGTTAGGGAGGGAGAAATCGGAGAACAGTGTGAGGGAGGCCCTATGGGTGCTGAAAACTGACAAGGCACCAGGGCCAGATGGGCTGCATCTGAGAGTTCTTAAGGAACTGGCGGACGAACTAGCAGCTACACTAGCTGCACTTTTCAGTGCTCTCTGCGGACAAGATGGGGTGCCTCAGGATTGGAGGGTGGCTCACATGGTGCCTATCCACAAAGGGGGGTCTAGGGAGGAGATGGGGATTTACAGACCTGTCACACTTAAGTTGGTGGTAGGCAAACTAATGGAGGGCTTCATCAGTGAGAAGCTCAGGAGGCAACTGGAAAGACTTGGGCACAGGGATGACAAACTGTGTGGGTTTGTCCCGGGGAGATCGTGTCAGACCAGCTTCATAGATTTTTATGACTGGGTGACGGGGACCCTAGATCGGCAAAGACCAGTGGACGTCCTATATCTGGATTTCAGTAAAGCGTTTGACTCTGTACCCCATATCGGGTTGTTGACAAAGTTGGGGGGAGGGTGGGAAGACAACTGCTTAGATGGGTAGAAAACTGGCTTATAGATAGAATACAGAGGATAGTGGTTGGTGGGATAGTCTCCTCCCATAGGAAGGTCTTCAGTGGGGTTCCCCAAGGTTTGGTACTGGGGCCACTTCTCTTCAGTGTCCATGTCTCCGATATAGGGAGGGGCGTTAGGAGTAGGATGAGCCTCTTCGCGGACAACTCAAAACTGGGGGCACTGGCTGACGGGGACGAAGCGAGAGAAATGGTCCAGAGGGATCTGAATACCCTGGAGGGTTGGTCAAGGAGGTGGGGACTGAAGTTTAATCCAGGGAAGTGTAGGGTGCTGCATCTGGGGGTCAGAAACCCAGGTCATGTGTACACGCTGGGAGGGGTCTCACTGCAAGCCACAATGAGTGAAAGAGACCTGGGGGTGGTGGTCGACATCAGAATGAACAACACTGAAAACTGCAGAAGATCTGCAGCAAAGGCAAACAGGATTCTGGGCTGCATTGCCTGGGGAATAATGTCCAGGAAGAGGGAGGTAATCCTTCCTCTGTATAATGCCTTGGTCAGGCCGCATCTTGAGTACTGCATGCAGTTCTGGAGACCTCACCTTAGGAAGGACATAGCATTGTTGGAGAGGGTTCAGGGGAGGGCAACCAGGATGATCCGGGGCATGAGCGACAGGACCTATGAGGAAAGGCTGGAGGTCCTTGGGCTGTACTCGCTGGAGGAGAGGAGAGACAGGGGTGACATGATTGAGGTATTCAAATACGTGAAGGGGATCAACAGGGGAAGAGCCAAAGAAATGTTCAGATTATGGAAAGGGGGAACAACCAGGGGGCGTGAGTGGAAGTTGGAGGGGGGAACCTACCGGGGAGAACGTTTAAGGCATTACTTCACTAAGAGGGTGGTGGAGCCATGGAATGCATTTCCCGGGAGTCTAGTAGAACAGGGCACTGTGGAGGGCTTTAAGAGGGGGTGGGACAGGTGCATGGGTATACTGAAGCCGAAGTTGACCCCCTCGGGGGACGGGGGGGGGAGAGGAGGAGCTAGCGCCCAATAGGGGCTGGCTAACGAGCAGACACGAAAGACCATTAGGCCTATTCTTCTGGCTTTTAGTGTGTTAAATCATAAGCAATAATGCAGAACAGGGTGTGTCATGATGGGATAATGTCACAGGCAGTTGGGCTCAAGACTGCAAGCCGAATGCATCCAGTGCCGAAGAAGTGACATTATCCCCACGACACAGTGCCCTGGAGTACATTATTGCAATTATAAAATGGCTTGCTTGTATAAAAAATGAAAAGGGGGGGTCAAAAACCTTTTTAGTTGCTTTCTGAATAGGTGAGATGTGCTGGGAAAACATCACTGTTGAAAGTTGTCACTGACCAGTTAGAGCCCAGGAATTTTTTTTCCATTTTATAATTCAATTTAGAATGTTATTACCCAACTATAATGTTATTAGTTGGGTAAGAACCCAAGGGCATAAATGCTAATTTTCAAGGGGGACCCAGACACAAGTAACATACATTCAGCCATACAAATGTAAACTAGGACTTGTAATACATACTAACATACTAGATGCCAGCAGAGTAGGCCTATTGGTCTATCAAGTCTTCTCATGCTTCAGCACCCTGATTGAGTAACGTAGCCCTCTTATCTGTCTCCTTCCACTGTTGCTCCATTTCCCCCAGTACTGCTTGCTCCCCGGGCAAACCAGCCTCTGCTTCACCCCTTGCCTATACCTGTCCCACCCTCTCTTGAATCCCTCCATCGTAGCTGCCTGTACCAGCTCCCCGGGCAGCCCATTCCGCGGTTCCACCACTCTCTCGGAAGTACTTCCTCCTCCTTTCCCCCCCCTAATCCTACCACCCTCAATCTTCCAACTGTGTCCTCTGGTGATTCACCCTCCTTCAGTCAAAAGATCCTATCTCGGCTCACCTTATTTACTCCCCTGAGGTACTTGAAGACCTCAGTTATGTCCCCCCGGTCCCTCCTCTCCTCCAGCGAGAACAGGTAGAGCTCCCCTATTCTTTCCTCATATGTAATATCCCCCAGGCCCTGGATCATTCTGGTTGCTGTCCTCTGAACCCTCTCCAGGAGTTGGATGTCCCTTCTTAGGGGCGACCTCCAGGACTGCACACAGTACTCAAGAAGTGGTTTAACCAGGCTGTTGTACAATGGCAAAATCACCTCCCTGTTCCTTGAGGTAATCCCCCTAGTAATGCATCCCAGCATCCTATTTGCCATGACCGCAGCCCTCCTGCTCTGAATTATTCATGTTAACATCCACCAAAACTCCTAGGTCTCCACTGCCGTGGCCTGCAACTCCCGGTGTACACGTAATTGGGGTTTTCCTGCCCTAGGTGTAGCACCTTGCATTTGGAGAAGTTACATTTCAATTTCCAGGTGCAGGACCACCTATCCAGAGTATCCAGGTCTTCTTGCAGGGCCAATCTCCCCTCCACCACCGCCCCCTAGAGTCATCCACAAAGAGACTCATTTCACGCCAGATACCTTCCCTGATATCGGAGATGTGGGCGTTAAACAGGAGTGGCCCCAGGACTGATCCTTGTGGGATCCCACTTATGACCTCCATAGGAGACGAGACCTCCCCTCCGACCACTACCCGCTGAGTGCGACCTGAAAGCCAATTTCCAATCCACCTAACCGTCAATAGGCCTACCCCCATCCCCCCAGCTTCTCCCTTAGGTCATTGTGAGGGACCGAATCTAATGCCTTGCTGAAGTCAACTGAAGTAATTTAAAATTAAATTAAAAGAATCTATGTACGTAAGCACAATCTGAAATCAGGAGATGAGTACAGTGTATGGTATTCACTTAAGCAGAAAAAATATTGACCCTTAGAGTGTTTGAGGCAATGATTTTTATGTACAGTCTTAAAAACAGAATCAGATTGGATTTGTTGAACAGAACTTGACAGTGAATTCCAATATTTTATTGCACAAAACACGAACGATCTTTGCCCAAGAGATTTTTGAAAACGGAATATATAGATATATCGGGGGTCCCATTTAAACATTAATTTACTGGCCCTGTGCATAGTGCAAACTGCCTGGGACCAGTGTGACTCCCTTCTGATTTTCTCGTTGAGGCAGTGAAGCCCCCAATCCCAGGCCTATCAACCATATCCCTTAGTCAAACGCACACATAACTTGATAAATATCAGAGAGGAAAAAACAGCACTCTGCCGATCCCATTTTTAACAGTCCCACGGTGAGGTCTGAATGCCAGCAATCTATCTCTTGAGGTATATGGCAGAGCACCACTAGGAGTGATTGCTGGCATTCCGCCTGGCAGTGGGACTGTTAAGATGTGATCGGTGATATGCTGTTATACTAATACTTGTAATCTTGTGGGTGAGTTTTTCACTGAGGGGCATGGGTGGCGAGGGTGGTGGGGCTGAGATGGGTTGGGGAAGAGTTTTAATTACTACCTTTTTTGTTGTTTTTACCGTAATGCATTTGCGTAATTGAGTCTAACATTGGTGGTCGACTGAGGAAGTGAGCAGAGGGTTTGTGCCAGCTGCATCAGAGACCAGGTTCATGGGTTTGGCGTGCTCCTGTGGGTGGCGCGTGTCACTGGACACCACAGAGAATGTTTGGGGTTGTGTAGAGGGTGGGGCGAACCTGAGGGGATGAGCAGAGGGAGTGGGTGCCACTGGACACAGGGGAGAACTTATGGGGAAGGGAGAGGCAGGGTGTGGCACAGGACAGCAGGTAGGACTTATGGGGAGAGGGAAAGGATGCCACTGCACACCAGTGAGAAATTAACGGGATAGGAGGCGGTGCTACTGAACATCCCCCGCCCGTAACTTCTGTTATTGCTTGGGACAGTGTAGACTGGTACCACTTTCCTGGCTGGACCAGTGCAAAACAAACAAAACATTAAACGTGACCCCGATATGTAAATATTTATACAGACATAGATATAGCGATATAGGTATTTGCCTTGACTGTGTAATTAGATTTATTTTCAGTAGTACTGCCAGGCCTTTTTATGCGCAAGTGGTGTAGTCATGAATGTATAATTAGGATCGGAGGTACAAGTGGAAATAAATCCAATTATACAATCGGGCCAAGTGTAATAATTGTTTTATACAACATGTTTGTATAAATAAAAAGCTACTCTTGATTGACTAAATGGTTGACCTACACACGTACATCAGTTCATTCGTGGAAATAAACATTTATTTTTATGGGCATAAATGAAAGTAAATGTTTTTATTTGTTTACCTGCAGGTATAGAAAATAGAATTTGTGTACACACATGCATAAGGTTTTGTGTATTTTAATGGGTTGCATAGGGTTATGTAACTTACCACCTGGAAACAAGCCTTCTGTGTTCTGTTTACCTGGTAAAATATGTTTAAAGTGATTTATGCAAGTTTCCCAAATGCCTTTCACATAGTATACCATTGCCAGCCATGCTTCAGATGTTGAAGCTGCAATTTGTGTTGTACAAAAAACAAAACAAAATCCATCATAATCATTTTTTGGTTTTTATGTTTTATCAGCGCTTTGTTTCTGGCTGCCCTCCAGTTTTCTCTGTGCGGCCACACACCCCGAATGATGTCATGCAAGGGAGCTCTCAATGTTTTACATACAGCAACAAGGAATTCTGGGTAAATTATAAAGTTGACTTAAATGTTCCTTACTCAGATGTGCAGTTTCTTATTTTGATAGTAGTGACTACAGTATGGCACCTAATATGTAGATGTACATAGAAAGGCATTGTGGGTACAATAACAAGATGTTTTCCAATTTCCTTGCTGTGAAGTGCAGTCTCCTACTTCTGTAGTGGCTTCAACAATATAAGCTCTCATGTTTATTTTCAAAACAAGGCATTGTGCATACAGTATCTAGCTGACAAGATTTCTTTACTGAAAGATGTAGTCTTCTATTTCTGTAGTGAGCACAGAAATATAATCCTGAAGGTATTACAAATGCCCTCTCCCACCCCCTCCTAGCCTCTCCTCCCTCCACTATCATTGGCGCATCCTGTGCCCTCAGTGCCCTTGCTTTATAGTCTTCTCCTAGACCACGTAATGCTTTGCTGGTCTAGACCTCATCCAATATAATATTGTACCCTACTGTCAGAGACCTACCTTGCACAGAACTTGCACATAGCGGTGTGCTGACTGCCTTTGGTACCACGCCTGTAAATTATGCTGCCTTGTTCTGTTCTCAGTGTCAAGTCTTACGTTGCTATTTGTAAATTATTGTACACCACTGTGCCAAGCCATTTTCACTTATCATGACTGTACATAGGCTGCTGATGTTGCCACGCCTACGTCAAATTGTTGTATTGTGACTTCTTCTTGTTGTTTAAACTACCATGTCCATCTTGTAAATGAGCCCTGCTCAGTGGTGTTCTGCCTGGCTAAATAAAGATATTGTTTGATAATAACCTATATACTAATTTGCATTGTGAGTACAGTCGATCAGTCAGTCAGAATCTTTATTTATCCAGGCGGGCACCATTGAGCAAGGCTCATTTACAAGGTAGACCTGGTCGTGAATACATCAAAGTACAGTACAGAAGCAGATATACAAAAAGCAATAATATACAAGGAAGAAAAAGTATATACGGTGTATACAGTACAGTACAAGGTTGAAATACACCTACAATACAATAAATGGCTTATTTTTCCATCTCCCTAATCAAAGTGCAGTCTCCTGTTTCGGTAGTGTTTACAGCAGTACAATCTGTAGAAAAGCTTCTGGAAAATTGTTCTTGTGATGTAGGTAGTCCAAAAAAGATTGTTTGCCATTCTGTGTAGATGTTTCACTTTTACTGCCCAGTGAAGTGACAGGTTTGAAGTGATGGCTCCTGTCAGAATGTGGGAGTGTGAAGATACCTTTCTATGTTCATGTTATAGGGCTTGAATGGATTTAAGTAGTTCAGGAGTGTAATTATGGGTTAATGATTACGCGGTTCTGAGCTGCTTTCAGCCAATCAAATCAGTGGATTTTTTCTATACATGTTAAAATGCTAGATACAGCTACTTGCAAATGATGTACTAAAAACTGACGGTGTCCCTTTAAAAACTTAGTTTCCTCTGCATGATGTCACAGTTGGGGGTTGAAACACAGAGAAAAAGGGATATGTTTATGCAAATGAAGCAGAGTATAGAAATAAAAAGATTTTTGTCATGGAAAACCGCACTTTCTTACCCCAGGAGTCCTTCAGCATCAGTAGCTTTTTTACACTTAGCTGGCTAGGTGCAACTGCCCCGGAGGTGTGCCTGTAAGAGATAGACAGGAGGGGGTGTGAGCTGAGTGAGAGCTGTTGAAGGCTTCAGAATTTTTTCTCCGCTGGACTAAGCAGTATTGTCTCTGAGGTGTCTCCCAACTTTCCTTGTTGACAGTCTCCTAGTGCTCATCTGGGTAAAGTTTTCCTCCTAAATTGTTTCCTTTAGTGTGCTGAGTGAAAGTTTTATTTTGTCATTAGCGTTGTGCAAATTTTTTAATTTTCATGCAACCGTGCTATTGTGACTTTATTTTTACTGCGACTATTTAGTTTAAAGCCCAGTTTTATCGTGGGTGCTTATTTTTGGCGAGTTCCTTCATTTTTAGGCAAATTCTTGTGTGAACTTTTGAATTGGGCACAGTTGCCTTGTTTTTTACCTCAGACTTCGCAGGGTTTACCGCGAGGCACCTGCAGTGGATTTCAAATTTAAACAGTGCCTGGGGGTTTTCTCTCTAGATTGGCAATTACGAGGAAACCTTTTTTGTTCTATTACTGGACCTTGGTATCATCTGTGTCAGGACTGTCCATAAGGGTCCAGCAGCCACCTGTGCGCAGTTGAGTATTACTGGTTTTCTATTAAGATTGGCACTGGTATAGATCCCAAATCTACAACCAAAAAAAAGGCACTAGTAATAGAGTTTATTAACTGGGGCATGACTGGCCGGTGGCATTTTCACAGAAACCTGCACTCAGTTCGTAGGTCCGGGACTGGTTTTCTTTGCTTAAATTGGCAAAAACCGCAGACGAACCTTTCATTATTATGGCTGAGGATAAATTAAAAGCTTCCGATGAGGGGCCATTTAAAAGTACTAATACCAAAAGCAGAGGTGCTGAGGAACCCTCCAGATCGTAGTCAGAAAATAACGCTTCCATAGATGAAGTTCCTCATAAATTGAAAAATAATATGAGTGACAAGAAAAGGGAAGCTTGATCAAGCCTCTGATGAAGTGGCTAAAAAGAAACTCTGTCAAGACAAATATGGTCCCGTTGCTCCTGGGAAAGCCAATAGTGAGACAACAGGCAGCTTAAAGCATACAGAAAAAAAAAAAAAACACTTACAAACTGCACAGGTTCTTTCATCAGTGCAAGATATGGAAAAGGCATGGCAACCATTTCAGACCCTTCAAAAGACTGGTCCTCTTTACTGGGGCTGGCAAGCACTCTTCCACAGTTCTCTCTTCTGTAGACTGTGAGGGTGACGCAGATAATCAATTTTATGATGCCTCTGACACTGATTTTGAGGGCCTTGAGCCCCAAGAGTCCCTGGACCCTCATCTTGGGGATCCCCCAGGTGACCACGAGGATCCTTCCTCTATGTTTACATTTATACAAAATATACTGGACACCCTGGGCCTCACTACACAGGAGCCCATCCAGGATGTCGAAGAAGACGAAGATTATAGGGAGATGAAGGGTCGTTCATCCTCAAAGACCCTGGTCGTCCCTATCTAATGCATGTAGAAAAAATGCCATGAAGGTGCTTCAGCACCCCACTTCAGTATCGGGGGTTGATAAGCGGCTTGAGAGAAAATATAAATTGTCTAAAAATGGTACAGAGTTCCTGTCTGCACACCCTAGCCACGAGAGTATAGTGCAGCATGCAGCTTGTGAGAAAGTTGGAGTCTCCTTGTCCCCCTCACCCCCTGACAAGGATTCCAAGAAAATTTGCTTTATAGCAAAGAAAATGTGTGCCACAGCTTCCCTGCTTCCCGGACTTTCTTCTTGCATGGCATTCACAGCCAAATATAAGAAAGTCCTTTGGAAATCTGTTCGGGCTATCACCTGTAACGGATCAGATTCTATGGTGCAGGAGCTGGTGGATGTCAAAAACTGCCGTGGAAGCTACTATGTACCAATAGGACTATGTACTATGTACCAAGAAGGAACTGGAAGGGGACAGGATCAGTTGTGTTCCAGGACAGTAGCTGCTGCTTGTTGTTTTTACAGGATTTCTTGTGGAATTTACTTGGTAGAAGGTTATTTCTTTTCTTTCTTTCTTCTAAGGGGCTAGCAGGGTATTGTTTTAGGGGCTGTTGGAAGTTTGAAAATTGGTTTGGTGGCTGTAAGTGGGCTCATTTGTTGGATGTTTCACTGTGTAACAGGCTGCACTGGAGGCCTATTTCTTCTGATTTAAAACCTATTTGGTGGGATTTGCTTGGGACTGGTTCTTTGGCTGCTGGGCTTGGAGGGGCAGACACAGGCTGATACACTCTCTCTCGAGTCAGGTGTGGGCCAAGACCCACCCTGCCCACCCTCCTCCCTGAGCTCTGCTAATTTATGGGAACACCTGCCCTGCAATTGGGCCGAAAAGGCTTAAGAGTGCTGCTCATGTAGTTCGCCACTGGGGTTGGATTAAAGGCTGGGAGAGAGGAGCTTAGGGAGTTGTTCACTTCCCTTATAAGTTTACTGTGTTGTACTGCACCTAGTAACAGGTTTATCTGTTTACTATGGGACTGTATCTAGGATTAGTGGGTGACCCGATTAGGCAGTAGGGGTGTATCTTGGACTAGTGGGGAACCTGGTGGCTCACCCAAGGAAACCTACTTGGAGGGGGATGGGACCACATGTCATTAGGGCTGGCATCTTTGGGAGGGTGGTGGGGTGCACAAGGTGTGGAGCAGCCATGATACTGGACTGGGCTTGGAAGTTCGGTGGTTGCCCAGTGTACTACCAGCTGGCACAGCTTAGGGAGGAGGTTGTGGGGATTTTTATTTATTTTATTTATTTGAGATTTACCAGGAAAGCATACTGAGCAGAGTACTGCTCGATTCCAGATGCACCCTGGGGTAGGGAGTTTACAATGGTACAGTAGATACAAAACACAATAACAGCAAGTTATACAAAGTGCGTTTGGTGCAACAATGGATGAGGCAGTCATAATATAGGTAGAGTAGTGCATTTTCAATAGCATTTAGCAGTGTTAGGTGCAGCTCAAGGTGGAAAACCAGTCCGGTCATAACAGATGGGTGGTAGGAAGTGAGATGGGGGTCAGCGGTGGGGGAAACAGGAACATATGGAAGAGAAGTGAGTTTTAAGAAGGGAATTCTGTTGAGTGCTTGTGGTGTGTCTAATATCGGCAGCCAGGAAGTTCCATAATTTGGGCAACCTGTAGCTGAAAGCAGACTGGCCAAACCGGGTGGATCTGTGTGGGATGTGCAGGAGCCTAGAGTCTATGTTTCTGAGAGCGTAGGCTGGTGGAGAGAGGGCCTTAGGGATTAGGAGACAGCTGGGGGAAGGGGGGAGGTATGGTTGGGGAAGGAGGCAGGGGATCTCCCACGGGGTTGCACCAAGCACTAGGGGCGGGGGCATAGGAAAAGGAGTGTAGGAGAATACTCGAGGGTCACATAGGGACCCTGGCAGAGGGGGCCCAAAAGGAGGACACTACCAAGGAAGCAGGCAGGTAACTGGGGACCCTCACAAAGGGGGGGGGTCAGAGGGACAACATTCTCAGGGAAGTAGGCAGATGGCCAGGGCTGGACAGAAGGAAGCAAGGTGGGGAGGTGGATCAGACCTTGTGCTCAATAACTGCTTCAGTTCTCTTCTGCTTGAGGATGAGGGGTGATGTAGCCATGACAGGGTGGTTAGAGATGGAAAGGGAGTGGGGGCAGGAGGAGGGGGTCGGATAGCAGGAGGAAAAGGGGGGAACCTGGAATGAAGGGAAGTGGGGGGAGCAGTGAATCAGAGCAGGAGGGGCAGGGGGAAAAGTGCAAGGAGAAGGACCAGTTGGGAGGAAAGGGCAAGGAGAAGGACCAGAAGTAGAAGGAGGATACAGTAAAGGGAGCTGAGGGTTTAGACCAGGTGAGCACGACAAGCAAGGAGGGACTAAACGGAGACAGGAAGGAAGGGAGGATGAGCCAGGCTAGTTTAGCGGATGGGGGAGAAGGACCAGTCACGGGCAGTGAGGGGGGAGTTAGCGAGGTACAGAAGGATACTCGGGAGGAGGAGAGGCAAAGGATCAGAGGGGAAGGGGTGGCCAGGGTAAATAAGGAGGGGAGGCATGTGACACCCAGATAGGGGAGGAACAAGGAGCCAGCTGGGTGAAGGGCTGGTAGAAAGGATGAGGGATATGGGGGAGAGTGGAGGAAAGGAGCGGTCAGGTGCTGGGTGGGGATTCTATGATCAGGGGTATCAAATGGGATAGGGAGGGAGAAGCCTGGCCAGTTAGAACAAAATGCTTCCCTGGATTAATGGTGCACAGGGCCAAGCACGAGGTATATCAGCTGGCAAAGGATTGTGGGGGTTCCCTGGACATACTGGTCCATCTGGGTACAAATGACATTGAGGGAAATAGCGAGCTAGAGATACAGCCAAGATTCAGGGAGCTTGCTAGGGTCTGTCATGACATAGGATGCAGAGTTTTCTTCTCAGAAATCCTGCCGGTGCCAAGGGCTAGTGGGGAACACAAAAGGAAGATTAGGGAGATAAACCAGTGGCTCAGGGAGTGGTGCGAGGCCAGAGGGTATGGGTTGATGGGGGATTGGGGGGAGACCTGGGAGGATAAGGAGCCGTATGCTAGAGATAGGCTCCATCTCAGTTGGAGGGAGGGAATCCTTAACTTGAAAATAGAGAGGTTCATTGGTGAAAGTGGGGTTTAAACTTCTGAAGGGGAGGGATGGGAGAAAAGGCTGTTGAGGGTGCCGATAAAGGAGGAACTCTGTTTCCCAGGAGCTGGAGGAATGCGGGAAAGGCTGACTGGTAAAGTGCAGACCAGGGAAAACAGAATCCCCAGGGGAACATGAGCAGGGGAAATGGAAGTATAGGGAAAGGGTGGATGGTAGTCCTGCTAAATGCCAGGAGCTTGGGCAGTAAAATGCCTGAGCTCCAGGCGATGCTAACTGAGGGAGTGGTGGATGTGGCAGTGGTCACTGAGACCTGGGCCACCGCAGGACACGACTGGGACCTGAACCTGGAGGGTTACACTATGTTCAGGAAGGACGGGGGAAGGAAGAGGAGGAGGGGTAGCAGTGATAGTCAAAAACTGCATTGGCATAGGGGGAGTAGAAGAGGCGGAGGGAACCGTGGAGGCTATTTGAGTCACCTTGATAACGGGGGGGGCAAGAGAGTAAAAATAGGAGTGGTGTATAGACCCCCTGTAGTGGCGGAGGAGCTGGAGGAGAGTCTGGTGGCAGATGTTGGGAGACACTGCAGACTGGGCAGGGGAAGGGTGGTGGTGTTGGGGGACTTAAACATGCCAGGAACAGACTGGGAGACTATGACATCCTCGGTGGCCAGGGAACAGAGGTTGTTGGATGTCTTTCAAGACGCATTCCTAACTCAGCAGGTGGGGGAACCGACCAGGGAGGCGCGGGTACTGGATGTGGTCCTGGCAGACAGTGACCAGATTGGGGGCCTGGAGGTAAGGGACCCGTTGGCTGGGAGTGACCATGCCACGGTCTGGTTCTGCCTGGACCTAGGAGGGATAGAAGGCTGCACAAAGATGGGGTGACTGACTTCAGGGGGAATTTAAGGAAATGGGAAGGATCCTTAAGGAGCATTTGGATGGGATTGGGTCAGACATGGACGCTGATAGTAGGTGGGAAATCATCAGGAGAGGTGTGCAGGATGCTACCAGCACCTGTGCAAGAGTAAGACGAAAATGCGGTGGGGCCGAAAACCCTGCTGGTGGACCAGGGAGGTCCAGGAGGTGGTGCAGGGAAAGAAGGCAGCCTATAGGCAATTCAAGTGCTGAAGGAGTGAAAGGGATCGAGGGGAGTACGAGCTGATGGCTAGTAAGGCCACTGGGGTGGTGAGGGCGGCTAAGGCAAAGAAGGAGCAGAACCTGGCCAGGGAAATTAGGAGATGGAACAAGGGGTTCTTTAGATACATTGGGGAAAAAACGAAGGGTGAAGGGGCAGATTAGCAGGATTAAAACAGGGGAGGGATGGGCACAAGACCCAGGGGAGCAGGCTGAGGTACTAAATGAGTACTTCACCTCAGTTTTCACTAAGGAAAATGAGGTGTTGCATCATACATGGGAGGAGACAGTGATACTGAGGAAGGGGACCCCACCCCATCGGGCGGGTCTGGGGAGAGGGGAGGCATCACTGGCAGGAGGGGAAGGCTAAGCAAGGAGAAGAGGTGAGGAAGTGGAAATCGCAGCAGAGAGAGTGAGGGAAGCTCTCAGGTCCCTTAAAGACGGAGAAAGCTGGGGCCAGATAAATTACATCCCAGAGTGCTGAAGGAACTGCGGATGTCCTGGCGAAACCCTGGCAGACTTTCACCCATTCTCTGAGGGACAGGGTGGGTGCCCCAGGACTGGAGGTGGCGCTATAGTGCCTATCCACAAGGGGATCAAGGGAGGTGGCAGAGAACTACAGGCCTGTCAGCCTGACATCGGTGGTGAGGCAAGGTGATGGAGGGCATTGTCAAGGAGAGGCTGGGGGACCTGGAAAAGTCAGGGGTGCTTGGACGATAGACAGCATGGATTCGTCTTGGGGAAATCGTGTCAGACAAACCTTGTGGAGTTCTATGACTGGGTGACGAGTGCCTTGGACCTGGGTAGACCAGTGGACGTCCTCTTTCTAGACTTCAGCAAGGCATTTTACTCTGTTCCTCACGTGGGCCTGTTGGATAAACTGGGAGTAATGGGGGTTGGGAACCAGATGATCAGATGGATAGGCACTTGGCTCCAGGACAGGACCCAGAGGGTCGTAGTTGGTGGGATAGTCTCATCCCCAAGGAGGGTCATTAGTGGGGTCCCACAGGGATCAGTCCTTGGGCCCCTCCTGTTCAACGCCTACATCTCTGACATAAGGACAGGTATCAGGAGTGAGATGAGTCTCTTTGCGGATGACTGAAAACTGGGGGCAGTGGTGGATGGGGAGGGTGGCCCTACAGGGGGACCTGGAGGCTCTGGAAAGATGGTCTAGAAAGTGGAAGCTGAGGTTCAATGCAGGGAAATGCAAGGTACTGCACCTGGGGGCCAGAAACCCTGGCCAAGTGTACACCCTGGGGTGGGGAATGCTACAAGTCTTGATGACTGAGAGGGACCTGGGGGTGGTGGTGGATGTCAAGATGAACAACTTGGAGACTTGTAGGAGGGCAGCAGCCAGGGCCAAAAAGATGCTGGGATGCATCGTTAGGGGGATCACCTCCAGAAGGAGGGAAGTGATACTCCCTTTGTATAACTGCTTGATGAGGCCGCACCTCTAGTACTGCGTGCAATTTTGGAGGTCACACTTAAAGAGGACATTAAACTCCTGGAGAGGGTCCAGAGGAGGGCAACAAAATGATTTGGGGCTTGGGGACAGGACCTATGAGGAGAGCTCGAAGAGCTAAATATGTACACATTGGAAGAGAGAAGGGACCGGGGGGACATGATAGAGGTTTTCAGGTACATGAAGGGGTAAATAGGGGAGGAACAGTCAGGGTGCTTCGAAGGAAGGAGGAGGGGGCCACTAGAGGGCATGGGTGGAAGCTGGAGGGGGGAAGATTCAGGGGAGAAAGGAGGAGGTGCTACTTCACTGAGAGGTTGGTGGAGCCATGGAATGTGCTGCCTAGGGGGCTGGTGGAGGCAGAGACGGTGGAGGGGTTCAAGAGTGGGTGGGACAGGTGCAGGGGAAGGGTTCTGGAAGCAAAATCCAATGCAGCGAGAATATCTGGAACTGGGAAGGGAGAAGGCGAGGGGGGCAGCAAGGTCAGCTCCCAAGGTAGGGGCTGACCAAACGAGCAGACGCGAAAGGCCGTTAGGCCTATTCTGCTGGCATTTTAGTATGTTAGTAATTCCACTTGGCAGACGACAACACTGATGCAGCGTCTAGGGCGATGGTCCATGCCATCTCTCTGAGATGCTTTGCCTGGCTTAGAAGAACCAGTCTGACCACAGACACATTAAGAACAAGCTCGTGGATTTTCCCTGTGATCAAAGTATGTTGTTTGATTACAGAACCACTGACTACATGAAAAAAGTCGATGAGTACAAGGCCTCCTGGAAGAGCCACTCATCCAAGCCTAAGCCCGCCACCCCTCAGAAATCCCGTCTCCAGGGCAGTAGGGGCAGAAGTTTTGTTCCCAGGCCTTACGATCCCTGTCCCCAATCTGACTCCGGCCAGTACAGGGGGTCTTTCAGAGGCAGGGGCAGAAGGGGCCAAAGAAGAACCACCTCTACCCAGCCATCTGCCTCTCAGTCTAAATCCTGATGTGAGTGTCCAGGTGGCCTCCCCGCTTCTGGTTGGAGGCAGACTCTTCCACTGTCTTCAGCACTGGTCCCTCATCATGTCAGACAAGTGGGTGCTGGAGATGGTGGAGAAGGGTCTGTCACTACAGTTCAGGCAGCTGCCAGACCTCAACCATACCCAGGTGTCAAGACATCTATCCCCGACACAGATACCGCTGTTGGAAATGGAGGTACAAAACTTTCTGGCTTTACGAGCAATGGAGAGGGTCCCTGCCCACGGGAAGGGCAAGGGCCTCTACTCCAGGTATTTTCTGATGCAAAAGTAAACTGGGGAGTGGTGACCTATCTTAGATCTCAGATATTTAAACAAACATCTGAAAAAACCTAAATTCAGAACGGTCACTCTGTCACTGGTCATACAGTCCTTACAGCAGGGAGACTGGCTAGCCTCCCTAGACTTGAAGGACGCCTACTTCCACATACCCATAAGGAGATCTCACAGGATGTTTGTTGGGTTCAGACTTCCTTCGGGTCACTATCAGTTCACAGCAGTGCCCTTCGGTCTGTCCTCTGCCCCAAGGGTTTTTTACCAAGTATCTAGCAGTGGTAGCAGCACATCTTAGGAGACTGGGTGTCGCGCCCTACCCCTATCTGGATGACTAGCTCATAGTAGCAAAGTCTCCTTGCCAGGTCAAGAAATCTCTTTCCCTCGCAGAACACACTCCGGAGTCTCTGGGTTTCCTGATAAATCTAAAGAAATCTCACCCTGAACCCACCCAACTGATCACCTTCATAGGGGCCCTGCTGGACACTCAGAAGGGATATGCTTTCCTCCCACAGGAAAGAATTCAGAGTTTCCTTTTAGTAGCAGATTCTTTCGCCCGGGGACAGCCAAGACCAGCCAGACATTTCCTCAAACTTCAGGGACATATGGCCTCTATGACTGCAGTAGTCCCAGGGATCCGGTACAGGATGAGACTCCTGCAAGCTGCCCTCAGAGTTCGCTGGTCTCGGAGAAGCAACACATTTTCAAAGTTGATACCTGTGTCTGAGAAGTTCCTTCAAAACTTGCTGTGGTGGAAGAACCCTGCACATTTGCAGGCAGGGTTTCCCTTTCAAGCTCCTCTTCCCACAATGGTGATCACCACAGATGCCTCACTTTTGGGCTGGGGAGCTCATTTGGACAGCGCCTCAGTAAGTGGCAGCTGGACTCCCAAAGAGTCACAGTTGCACATAAATCTTTTTTGGAACTCAGAGCAGTCTTACTTGCTCTGAAAGCTTTCACTCCCAGTATAGAAGGGCAGGTGGTTCAAATCTGAACGGACAACACCACTGCAATGTTGTACATAAACAAGCAAGGTGGTACCAGATCAGGAATACTGTTTGGAAGCTCTGGTCTCTAGCAGTCTCCCGGAGAGTCGGCTTCTCGGCTATTCAGCTCCCAGGCAAACTCAATACTCTGGCGGATGCTCTAAGCCGCACCAGTCAAGGCCAAAGCGAATGGACACTGAACAAGCAAGTACTAGCCACAGTGTTCAGGTGGTGGGGCACACTAGACATGGATCTGTTTGCCTCTCCTCTCAATTTTCAGCTTCCTCAGTACTGTTGCAGGACCCCAGTTCTGGGAACGCTTCCTTTGGATGCCCTGATCCTGGATTGGTAAGGGAGGTTCCTATACGTATTTCCTTCCTTTCCCCTGATATTCAGGGTTTTGCTGAAACTCCAGACAGCAGCCTGCATTGATGATCCTAGTGGCTCCGGACTAGTCCAGGCAAGCCTGGTACCTTCTCCTTCTCTTAATGTTCTACAACAGGTCCATTCACCTGCTTCCAACTCACTCCCTGCTGACCCTTCCTCAGACGGGAGTACAGTACCCAGACATACACTCTCTTCACCTCAAGGCCTGGTTCTTGAGAAGTTAGATTCCATCCTCACAGTACTCTGAACTGGTCCTTAAGATACCGAGGATGGCTAAAAAGCCGAACACTAAGAAGACTCATGCAGCCAAATGGAAAAGGTTTTCCCTTTGGTGCAAGAGCAAAAATGTCGAACCACTATCTGCTTCCAACCCTCAGCTGCTAGACTTGCCACCTGGTACACCTACTGGTGTCAGGCTTGAAACCATCTTCACTCAAGCTACACCTGGTGGCAATTTTGGCCTTCCTTTCGGTGGGAAAGAAGAAATCAGTTTTTTTCTCACAACATTTTTAAACAGTCTTTCAAAGGCCTCTTGCACCTCCAGCCTCCAACCAGGGAGCCTGAACCTTTGCATAGATGGGCTCATGAAGCCATCCTTCGAGCCCATGTCCACGGCTCACATCAAGTTTGTAACTTGGAAGACCACCTTCCTGGTAGCCATTACGTCTGCCAGGAGGATTTCAGAGCTACAGGCCCTGTGCACTGAGCCGAATTCTATCATCCCTCACAACGATAAAGTTGAGCTCAGGACAAATGGAACATTTCTGCCAAAGGTGGTTTCAGAGTTTTGCATGAACCAGTCTATTACTCTGCCTGTCTTCTTTACTGAGCCACCCACTCCTGGCAAGCGAAAGCTCCACAGCTTGGATGTCAGAAGAGCCATCTTTCACTACCTAGAGCATACTAGACAGTCCAGAGGCTCTTCCACTCAGTTGTTCCTCGCCTACGGGGATGTAGGCAGAGGAAGACCAGCTACCAAGAGAACTACTTCTCGTTGGTTGCTCCTCTTGTATTAGATTCTGCCATGAGAAAGCTGGTCAACAGCCTCCAGTGAGGCTCAGGGCCCACTCCACCGAGGCACTGCAGCCTCGCTTGCGCCAACAAGGGACATTCCCCTACTGGATGTCTGCAAAGCAACTTCTGCCTAGGCATCCCTGTGCACACCTTTGTGAAACTCTACGGAGTTTGGATGTGCAGACCAGATCTGATGTCAGATTTGGCAGGGCGGTTCTGCAGAGCCTCTTTTCCTAAGTTGGTTCTCTGCCCACCTCCCACTTGGTACTGCTTGGTAGTCTGCAAAAAAAGTTACTGATGCTAAAGGACTCCTGAGGTAAGAAGAAAAAATTACTCACCGCAGTAATCTTCTTTCTTCCAAGGGGTCCTTTAGCATCAGTAAGCTCCCACCCTTCCTCCCAGATTCACTTGTTGGAGAAGGGCTTTTTGTCACCTTTTACCAAATCTGTAGTTTCTTACTGACGAGTTTTTAGCTCGTGTTGCTGTTTCTCTTTCCACTTTTGTAGACATTTTGCATGTTTTTTGAATCCTGTTGATTCTTTTTCGGGACATTTGCCCTCGTTTTTCCTCAAAAAAAATTCCGAAGCCTTCAACATAGACACATAGACAGTGTCTGCAGATAAGGGCCTATGGCCCACCCAGTCTGCCCATTTCAGCTAGTAAGTTCAGTTTGTTTTCCTAGAAGTCTGTTGTCCCTTACCCCTGACCTCCAGAATTCCTTTATGTCTATCCCATGCATTCTTAAATCCTGTGATTGTTTCAGCCCCCACCACTTCCTCTGGTATAGTGTTCCACTTGTCCACCACCTGTTCTGTGAAGAAATTCTTACTCATGTTTCCTCTGAATTGTGCTCCCTCCAACTTCCTCCCATGACCTCTAGTCCTGGAACATCTTTTTTGCTTAAAAATGGTGTATTCCTGCACCCTGTTCCTCCCTGTGAGATACTTGTATGTCTCTCTCATATTCCCTCTCTCCTTCCTCTCCTCCAGGGAGTACATGTTCAGTTCCTTCAGCCTGTCCTCATAGGACTTGTGATGCAATCCATGTACCATCTTTGTTGCCCTCCTCTGAACCTTCTCTGCCCTATGTCCTTACATAGGTAAGGTCTCCAGAACTGTACACTGTACTCCAGGTGGGGCCTCACTAGTGTCTTGTATAGTGGAATTATGACCTCCCTTTTCCTGCTGGTGATGCCCCTGCCTATGCATCCCAGCATCTTATTTGCTTTACCTCTGCCTTGTCACACTGTTTCCCTACCTTGAGGTCATCAGAGATGATAACCCCGAGATCCCTTTCCTGCTTGATGCATACTGTATCCTCACCCCCCAACTGATATATTGTGCCAGGGTTATTGTGCCCCATATACATTATCTTGCACTTCTTTGCATTGAATTTCCAGCTCTCACCCTCTCCTGTCTTTTGATTGGCTTGGCCCTAAGCTCATTTAAATATCTCTTAAAGGCACACCTCCGGGGCAGTTGCACCTAGCCAGCTAAGTGCAAAAGATTAAATACTGAAGGACCCCTTGGAAGAAAGATTACTGCGGCGAATAATTTTTTCTTTTGGCAGTTTGAATGGTAGGAGACTGGTTCACAGCTCCTACAGGTTACTACTCCCATTTGTTATGGCAAACTTGCATAAATCATTTTAAATAAATAAATGTATCAAAGCCCAGTAGTTTTAAAAGATTTTTTGTTTGTTTTTGGGGAGGGGGTAGTACTACTAGGCTGTGCAGACACAGTTCATCTGGCAGAAGATGTGTAGGTTGCATCCTCCTGGGGGCTAAAGATCAAGGACTGCATCTTTGATTTTTGAACGTTGACATGGGGAGGGTCAGGTATAGTTTGCATTATCGTTTCTTTTAAGTGACACTTTATTGATATTTGTGCCATACAATATCAGTAGAGCATCAGTGTATACAGATCATGAACCAGATATATAAGAAGGGATCAGAATGAAAAGTAACATAAATACATTTCAACAGTCCAACCAGGAATGTCACCTGAAGTCCTTACTGGTGGTATCCGATTTATAATCCCAGTACATCTGTAGAATAATATCCCAAGATGCTCACTCCAAAGGAGAGTGAACCCTGCAGCCCCTCCCTACAGTCAAACCGTGGGAGCATAACTTTCTCAGCTTAGCCTGCAGTCTGCATCAGTGTCAGTGGTTCAGCAGGTTAGCACACTTGCCTCTGAGGCTGGGAGATCAGAAGGCTGTGGGTTCTATCCCCACACGAAGTACTTGGGTTAAATCCCAATACTGACACTGTAATGCAGCATGTGGGGGGGGTGCTGCATTCTTGAGGTGCCGTCTTTCGGATGAGACGTTAAATGGAGGTCCCATCTGGCTGTTCTGGTGGTAGTTCAGGTGGATGTTAAGATCCCATGGCACTTCTTGAAAAGAGTAGGGGAATTTCTCTGGTGCCCTGGCCAAATTTTCCCCCCATTCACTAAAAGTAACATCAACAGGTAATCTGGTTAAAGGTCAGCTGGCATTCATCTGTATCAACCTTGATTAAATTGCCTGAAAATGGGCAGAATTGTGTAGTGCACTTACCTGGTCAACAAATACTAAATAAAATCTTTTGATATGCCAGCGATAACAAGTTTTATATATTTCTTAACATAACCCCAAAAAAACAATTGCTGGGCTAAACTAAAATCCCCAGCCTATGCCATGATTCAAGGGTTGGCCTCTCCATAGACCTCTAGTAGAAAGCTCTTTGGTCCAGTGTTGGGGTAACTTCAGCTCCTCAACTAAGTGTTCAAATAGAAGCCAGTGGGCTATGAACTTCTCTTTTTGCAGCTGTAACTGTGCTGTAATAACTTCTGTAGATTTTTTTTTTAATATTTAGAGACAGGAAGGGAGGGGGTAAGGGGCAGACTAGATGGGCCAACAGAATCCTTTTCTGCCACCTGATTTCTATGATTTGCCAGCCAGCTCCCTGTTTTGACCGATTTTTGTCTGACAACTAGTTTTGCGTTATCATTTTTAGAGCTGTGGCTATGAAAATGTTAAACAAATATCTGTGGGTTCCTCTTGTTATCGCTCTAGGGGGATTCCTAAAACGAGGTGTTCCACAGAAAGTGTTCCTGTCATGTTTTAAGGAGGAAGCCCTTGCTTGGTTATGTTTGGCTGATCTTCCAGAGCCAGAAACCTCATGGAGCTGGGTAAACCTAGAAGCATAGAATCTGACAGCAGATAAGGACCATACAGCCCACCTAGTCTGCCCATTTCCCTAGTCAGTGTTGACAGCCCAGATCCTATTTGATCTGCAGCACGGCTTCTCTACCCATCTCCAGGGTTCCCTTATGTCTATTCCATGCGCTCTTGAACCCATGTTTTGGTTTAGCCCCCACCACCTCTGCTGGAAGGCTGTTCCACGGATCCACTACCCTTTCTGTGAAAAAGTACTTCCCTGACATTCCCCCTGAGCCAGTCTCCCTCAAGCCTCATTTCATGTCCCCTTGTCCATGTGCAGTGCTTCCTCTGAAATATGCTTCCCTCCTGTACCCTGTTTATACCCCTAAGGTACTTGAATGCCTCTATTATATCCCCCCTCTCTCTCCACCAATGAATAAATATTAAGGTCCCTGAATCTTTTATCATACGGTGTCTGGTGCAGCCCATGTACCATTTTTTCGCCCTTCTCGGGACTGCCTCCATCCTGTCTGTTCTTCCTGAGAGGTGGTCTCCAGAACTGGACTCAGTACTCCAGGTGAGGCCTTACCAGTGATCTGTACAGTGGCATCACTACATCTTTCTGGTGGTTATGCCCCACCTATGCATCCCAATATTTTGTGTGCCTTCCCCACCACTTTTTCACATTGCTTGGTCGCCTTTAGGTCATTTGATACGATGACCACTGAGGTGATAGAAGATGAGGAGCAGGCAGTACTTGGAAATGATGGGGTTAATACCCAGCAAAAAGTTACTGCGTCCAATAAATACGTTTTGGAAGGGGATACGATAAAGCTCCTACAGATTCCTGGGTCTGTCCCTCCTTTGGATAAAAGTTTAGACAAGAAATACCAGCTGGACAGGAAGGGGCTAAATTTTTATTCTCCCACCCTGACCACCAGGGGTGGTATAAGCTGCAGTCTGTGGCAAGGCAAAAGTATCTCTTGTGTCTCATCCACCAGAGAAGGATTCTAGAAAAATGGTATGGCCAAACAGGGCTATTTATTAGCTTCTTTGGCCATAAGACGGGCTACTTTCCAAGATTATGCGGCCCAGTACCAGAAATCCCTCTGGCAATCTTTCATGGCTGTGGCAGACAATGCTCTTTCCAGCCTTTCAGCAGACCTTGCTTAGACTGCCAGATTTGGCTTAGAAGCTGCCAAATATCAATTTCAGATGGCAGCAGACACCAAAGACACTGCTGCCAGGAGCATGACCAATACAGTTGCCCAGAGAAGGTTTGCCTGGTGAAGAGCCACAAACCTTAATCAAGACACTCTGAATAAGGCTCTGGATTTCCCAGTTGAGTGTAGTTCCCTCTTTGGAACTCGCACAGCCTATATGAAAAAAGTGGACGAGTATAAGTCCACTTATAGAAGCAGTTTTGCCAAAAAAAAGAATTCCCCATCCACAAGACCGTATGGAAGGGGAGGCAGGGGCAGACAGTTTCATTCCAGGCCTTTTTATCAGGCCATGGCCGTTCCCCAAGTGCAACAGTACTCTCAGCAAGGGTACTTCAGGGGCAGAAGGGGTTCCAGGCATGGTGCCCTCTCCCAGCCCCAGGCACAGCAGGACCCCTGACTTGTCCTCCCAGGCGGCCTCCTCACTTCCAGTAGGAGGCAGACTGATTCACTATTTCCAGGCTTGGAAACCGATCACCACAGAGCAGTGCATCCTGGAAGTGGTGAATCAGGGTTTGTCCCTAAGCTTCAAATCCCTTCCCTGTCTAAGAACCAGTGTTCAAACCAGCTTCTAATGCGGAAAGAAAGCTGTTGGAAAAGGAGGTTCAAAACCTATTGTTGGCAAAAGCAGTGGAACCTGTGCCTCCACAGCAAAAGGGAAAGGGTTTTTTTTCAAGATACTTACAACAAAGAAAAATGGGGAATGGGGGCTTATCCTAGACCTAAGGGTGCTAAACAGGCACTTAACTAAAGTCAAGGTTCAAAATGGTAACCTTGTAACTGATTCTGCCTGCTCTCCAAAAAGGAGATTGGCTAGCATCCCTGGACCTAAAAGATCCTTATTTCCACATCCCCATAAGGGAGTCTCACAGAAAGTACCTCGGGTTCAGACTCCCTTCAGGTCATTACCAGTTTTCAACTCTGCCATTCGGTCTCACTTCAGCTCCAAGAGTGTTCACAAAGTGCCGCTGGTAGTGGTTGTGGCACAGCTGCGAAGGCAAGGTGTCAGTGTTCCCCTATCTGGATGACTGGTTGTTGGTGGCAAAAGCACAACAGGTAGAGGAACATCTGCAGCTCACATAAGGACTCTTGGAGTCTCTTGGTTTCCTGGTAAATCTCAAAAAGTCAGTCCTTCTCCCTGCACAAGTGCTGCAGTTCATAGGAACAGAACTAAATACCCAGAAGGACAGGGCTTACCTACCTCTGGACAGGGTAAAAGTATTCTGCAGATGGCAGGCTCCTTCAGCCTGAACAAACCAAAAACTGCAAGACCGTTTCTACAGCTACTGGGCCACGTGGCAGCCGCCACTAGCACAGTCCTGTGTTCCGGGTTCCAAATGACAGTCCAATTCCACCTAAGAGCTCATTGGTGTCAAAGAAAGGATTCTCTCTCAAAGCTAGTCCGAGTAACAAAAAGGTTTCTCCTGGCCCTTCAGTGGTGGAAAGAGGAAGCCAACCTCAGAGAAGGGGTTCCTTTCCAAACAAAGCCTCCGTCAGTGATTCTCACTACAGATGCATCACTACTAGGGTGGGGTGCCCCCCTAGGGGATCTCACTACTCATGGCACTTGGTCCAGTGCTGAGTCACTCCAGCACATAAACCTACTGGAGCTCAGGGCAGTGTTTCTGAACCTCCAAGCCTTCACACCACTAGTTCAGGGAAAGGTGGTACAGGTCAGAACAGACAGTACCACCACTATGTATTACATAAACAGGGAGGAACAAGGTTGGATCCTCTCTGCACAGAAGCTAAGTGAATTTGGACTCTGGCCTACTCCCTAGGAGTTTCTCTTCAGGCCATTCATCTGCCAGGCAAGAACCATACCCTAGCAGATGCCCTGAGTCTGATCAACCAGGCCCATCACAAATGGACCTTGAACAGACAGGTGGTGGAAGTGATTTTCAAGAGGTGGGGCACCCCAGAGATAGATCTCTTTGCATCCCACGAAAGTCGCCACCTGCCACAGTATTGTTGCGAGGCCCCAGTTCAGGGAACAGTACCCCTGGATCGCTGATTCTGGATTGGTCAGGGAAGTACCTGTATGTTCTCCCCAGTTCCCTCTGGTGTACAGGGTGCTACTCAAGCTCAGGGCCCAGTCAGCCTCAATGATCTTGATAGCCCCAGATTGGGCCAGACAGCCATGGTACTCACTACTGTTCTGCATGTCTGTGGCCGAACCAATACACCTTCCTCGGAAGCACAACCTGCTAACCTCCAGTCAGGGGAGACTCCTGTACCCGAACCGTAAGTCACTCACTCAAAGCATGGCTCTTGAGGACCTAGAGTATGCAGGCCTGCATCTCTCTGAAAGTGTTCCGGATGTTTTAAGGGGGTACAGGAAACCCTCCACCAAGAAAACCTACGCCTCTGAATGGAGAAGGTTTTCTATCTGGTGCTCCACCAGGCATATGGTGCCAGCTCAGGCAGGGGTTCCAGCTATGCTGGACTACCTTACTCATTTGCATTCATTGGGCCTGCAGCCCACTACTTTAAAAGTTCATTTAGCTTAAGTGTCTGCTTACACTTCAGCTGGCAAGAATGCCTCTATGCGGGGCTCGAAATAACCAGCTGTCCACCCGTCCCGGACAGCCGGTTTCCAACTGGGACAGCCGTTTTTTGGAGTTCGCCTGTCCCGGGGACAGGCGGTTTACATTTGCAGCCCAGAGTATTGAGCTGGGCACTAGGACCCAGCGGCAGACGGGAGGTTTCCGGACGGCGTCGACGTCATGACGCCTAGCTCCACCCGCTGAAAAGTGCAGCTCCGCTCGCCCATTCCCACTGACTGAGGGTCAAGTGACTGCAGCTACTAGTGTCACCTGACCTCTCAGCGAGTGGGAAAAACTGACTGGCGCCGACTCGCGCTCCTCACTCACTAGTCTGGCCATAGGGTGAGGAGCGCAGAGTGAGGAGAGCGCGAGCGAACGAGTGGGGAAAAAAAAAAATCAAAAATTTAACAGCCCTTCTCAGGGCTCTAGCATTTGGGGGCTGCTGGTACTTGGAGGAGGAGAGGAAGGGATTTATTTAGAAAGTGGAAAAAAAGACTTCTGTAAATTCTCAACAGCCCTTCTCAGGGCTCTAGCATTTGGGGCTCAGTTTGTGTGCATCAGTTCTGCTGGTACTTGGAGGAGGAGAGGGGAGGTGAACAAGGGATTTATTTAGTTAGTCTCAAAAGTGAAAAAAAAGACTTCTGCAAATTCTCAACAGCCCTTAGGGCTCTAGCATTTGGGGGCTCAGTTTGTGTGCATCAGTCCTGCTGGTACTTGGAGGAGGGGAGGTGAACAAGGGATTTATTTAGTTAGTCTCAAAAGTGAAAAAAAGACTTCTTCTGCAAATTCTCAACAGCCCTTCTCAGGGCTCTAGCATTTGGGGGCTCAGTTTGTGTGCATCAGTCCTGCTGGTACTTGGAGGAGGAGAGGGGAGGTGAACAAGGGATTTATTTAGTGCAAGTCAAGTCTCAAAGCAGTCAGACACTTTACCTGTAGTACACCTAAAACTCTCTCAAAGCCAAAAGACACCTTGTGATCTGCAAGTCTCATCATCTCTGACTCTGAATAAAAAAATATATCTTGAGTGTGCAGAGAGGTGAAGGCAAGGCTGTATTAAAGCTTATTGTTCACTCAGCCTGTGTAAAGCCCTCCAGAGCTTGAACCTTGAAGATAGATACTGACAGACTTACTGTACTACTACTACTACTACTACTAATTTAAACTAGCCCCTGTCAGCCTGCTGTTGTGCTCTGCCACTGGACTAACTGAATAAAAGTAAAATTGAGTGATACTGTGACAACTTCAAGAAGGCACTGTCAAAGGGAGAGGAGGGGATTAAATTACAAAACAGGTTGACAGCAGGATACCCCTCAGGTTTTAGTTGTGAAATCTGAGCGGGAGGAAAATATAAATATTAAACTCCTTTGTCCGGGGTTTTACAGGGAGGGAAAGAAAACTAAACAGACTGTTCACGTCTTCTAATATCTCTGATCATCACTTCACTGTAGTGTCCACTGTCTTCAGAGTGCTTACTGTACTTTAAATTTCAAAATCCTGCCAAACACCCCAGTCAGTAAACCAAAAGGGGAAAAAAAATGTCTTTGTTAAAGTTTGGCTTTAAAAAAATTACAGGAAAGCCTTCGGTTTCAAGCCAAGAGGGAGGAGAAAGCTCGGGTTCTTCCACGTGTACTGCTTCTCCATTACTGATAGACTCAGTAGCACCAACTACTCACCCCACCATTGTGGCCACAGATGTGACAACTTGTAGTGCCAGTGCTGATATGCTAGCAACTCTGACTACTGTTGAAAGTGGCGGGAGTCCCGGGGCAAAAAGGAAAAGGGTGTTCCAGGAGACCTGGAAGAAAAATAGGGAGTGGCTACTATATGAGCCTGATGTGGGCATGACCTGTTCATACTGCAAAAAATACTTAAGGGAGACAAACACTTTCATGAGTGGCTGTAAGAGCATGAGACTTGAAAATGTACGAGCTCATGAACTCTCCAAACCTCATAAATTAGCCAATGGAAAAAATACTGTGTCTTAACACAGACCCTTCCAACTTAGCAATAGAACGAGGAATAATACAAATGGAAAAAAAATGAGGCGACACAAGTGGAACATTTGTTTAGAACAGCTCTTTATTTGATTAATTCAGAACGCCCATTCACAGATTTCCCTGGCATCTTAGAATTACAACATGTAAATGGTGCAAATGTCGGAGTCAGTTATAGAAGTGACAAACGGGCAGCAACGTTCACACATTTTATTTCAGAATCAATAAGGATAAAAGATGCAAAACTGGTTAACTGTAACACTTTCATCTCTGTCCTGTGTGACTCGAGCACTGATGCCTCAGTAATAGAAGAGGAGGCAGTCTATATTAGGACAATGGAAAATTTCCGTCCAGTTAACAAATTTGTTTCCCTTCAGCCAGTCTGTATTCCAAATGGTGAAAGCATTTATAACTCAATAGGTGATGCCTTAGAATTCACCTCAGACTGTAAAGACTGGAAAGAAAAAATTGTTGCTTTTGGATCTGATGGGGCACCCGTCATGTTGGGTAAAGTGACTGGGGTGTTTGGCAGGATTTTGAAAGATGTACCTCATTTGTTAGGGATTCAGTGCAGTGCCCACAAGTTGGAGCTAGCTATAAAGCAATCAGCAACATCTATTCCATACATGAAAACAACAGATGAAGTCTTAATGGGTATCTATAAAATATACCATAAGTCTCCCAAAAACTGGGCCGGTCTCAGAGTTAGCCAGTAATATGGTACACCATTCACAAACCAGTTAACGTGTCAGGGACCCGTGGGTTGCACACAGAGAAATGGCTGTGTCTGTTATTCTGTCCAGCTACAAGGCCTTAGTTGTACATTTACAGCACATTGCTTCTCACCAGGGCAAACAAAGATCAGGCCAGTGGGTTGTTCAAAACAATAAGTACTGTGAGATTTGTCCTCTTTTCTCAGTTTCTGGCTGAATACCTTTCTGTCATGATGGCCTTCAGTCTTACTCTACAGAGACAGCTCAACAGTAGAAACAATAGTCAGCAAGGTTGAAAACCGCGGTGCTCTGGCTGAGAACTACCCTGCACAGGATAAACTTGACAAAGTCTAACGAATTGCTGTTGCTCCCTGACTCTGACACAGCTGACAGTGACACTAGAACAAGTCGACTGACAGGCTCAGCCACTACTCAGGTTCAGTTCCGTGGATCTGACATCTTCCTTAACTTAGAAAGGGGATATTCTATAGATAGAACCAAACAGGCAGTGTTGCGTGATGTTACAAGCCTTCTTTCATCCACAGTTGAAAGTATTAACTCACGATTTTCCAATTTTAAAACAAAGTCCTACGGTCATTTAGTATATTTAACCCATTACAGTTACCAGATAGTGACCATGACCAACTAGCCCTTTATGGCAATGAGGAAGTCGGAACCCTCACAGAGCACTACAGTGACCTACTGAAGAAACACAATAATAATATAAACTTGATTGAAGCTCAATGGTTAGAGCTTAAACCACTTAAGAAAAAATCACTGAATGAGCTGTCTCCGAAATTTCACTATTTGGATTTCTGGCAAAAAATTCTCCATAATGATGCACATGAATAGCGATTCCCTGATATTCTGGTCTTAGTCACAATAGCTCTACTGATCCCAACCCAAACTGCAGTAGTTGAGAGAGGATTCAGCTTGATGGGCAGAGTGAAGTCTGACTGGTGGTCCTGTCTGTCTCCTATGACTACATCTGAACTAATGCGTGTCAAGCTGTCAGATGCTAGCGTTGCTACATTTGACCTGCAGGATGCCATAACACTATGGTTCAAATCTGGAAAGCAAAAGAAGAGAAGACCTCATGTGAGACCATATGGCTGCAGACTTGATTCAAGTTCTGATTCAGAAATAGACTAGACTAAATCAGTGTTTTACCTTGAAAAATAACCCCCCAAAAAGCAACAGTTTTCTCTCTTTCCACTTTACAGTCCATTTTATGTTTTAAGTTTAAAATTCACCTCACAAAAATGTGGACAGGTAAAACTTTATCCGGACAGGCAACATTTACATTCCACCTGTCCCTCAGACAGGCATCTCAAAAAAAATTATTTCTAGCCCTGCCTCTATGGCATCATCAAATTGCATCTTTAAAAGGTTCTTTAAAGGTCTGGCCCACCTGCACCCACCTCAGAGGGAACCGGTGCCAGCCTGGGATCTAAATGTCTGTATTGCCAAGCTCATGGGTTACCCTTTTGAACCCATGTCTTCAGCTCCTTTGAACTATGTCACATGGAAAACAGTTTTCCTAGTGGCAATCACTTCTGCTAGAAGGATCAGTGAGCTCCGGGCTCTCTGCATTAAACAGGACTACATTTCATTCCACAGGGACAAAGTGGTCCTGTGAACTAACAGAAATATTCTTCCAAAGGTGGTCTCGGACTTTCATTTGAACCAGTTCATCACCTTACCTGTTTCCTTTACTGAGCATTCAAACTCTGGGGAGCGTAGACTGTGCAGTCTTGGTGTCAAGAGACTAATTAGCTACTACATGACTGTCACCAAAGCCCATAGACTGGACAGGAAAGAACTGTTCCTGACTTATGGGGATAGGAAATCCAGCATTTAAGAGATCCATGTCTCGCTGGATAGTCCAGCGTATTCAGTTTTGCTATTCAAAAGCTGGGAAGGAGGCCCCAGCAGGGCTGAGAGCCCATTCCATAAGGGGTACAGCTGCTATTATAGCAGCTTCCAGGGATATTCCTTAGGACATCTGTAAAGAAGCTATGTGGAGAACCGTGCACACCTTTACCAGGCATTATTGCCAGGTTTGGCACAGCTGTCCTGCAGAGCCCATTTCCAAAGTAGGTTATGTGCCCACCTCCAAAGGTACTGCTTCTTAGTCTGCATAGGAGTTAGGAATATTGGAGTATTCTTGTGGCGAAAAGAAAAAAAATGCTTACCACAGTAATCTTGTTTCTTCCAGGGGATACTCCAGTATTTATAACTCTCCCACTCTGCCTTCCCTGCTAGAACCAGTGTCCTCTGCACTCCATACTGTATTACCCGGTGTATGTGTGCCACACACTGGCTTTTATATTTGGAACCATGTTTTCAATGGTTTTACCTTCTTCAGGTGATTCTAATGTTGGGGGGTGTTTTGTTAAATTTTTTCCTCCTGTTGGAGGTTTCTGGGTATATTATTATTATTGATTATTAAATTCTTCTCTGGCCCTGTCTTGTCAGGCGTCCACGAAATCTGAGGGTTAGAATGTAGGCAGTTGATAGGTAGCAGCATTTGAAAAAGTGGCACGAGACAATGATTCCATTGTTCGCATACTGGTCCGTCTCCGGGCAGATCTGGCTTAAAGGCATACTGCATAAAAGTTATGAATATTGGAGTATCCCCTGGAAGAAACAAGATTACTATGGTAAGCAATTTTTTCTTCTCGCATATTGTGTTTTATACAACTAAATTGCGCATGTTATCTCCGACGTCTTCTGATTCGCATAAAAATAAGTCCGACTCCTGTGGTACTCGGCTCCCTCACAAGGACGGCCATTCCCTCTGCCTCTTTTGTCTGGGCCCAGACCATAAGATCGAGGAGTGTGAGGTCTGCCAAGGCTTTAACCAAGCCACATGAAAGCGCCATCAGCAGTCCCTGGAAGTCCAACTTTTAAAACTAAAAATAGCATCCATGGAGAAGGAGCTGAAAAACTCAGGCGCACATCTTCTTCCCCTGAAGGCCATCATAAGGAGGAGGACAAGGAGACACACTGGGACCAGGAATAGTCTCCTTCAAGCTCTGGGGATTTTGGCCTCTTCCATTTCCGTCTCTGGCTACAGAGCAGCTGTCTGGTCCGTTCCCGGTCGGGTTTGGGTCCGGCCCCGATGGGGGCATCCGAGGCAAAGGAGACACCCACCATCCCATAGCCCCTCAAGATTGAGGTCTAGTGAGAGTGGTGGGTCTGGTAAGACGAACACCGGCTCCTCTGGCACTTGCATGGAACCAGCTGGTAAGCCGCCCGTCGGCTCCTCCAAACGCACAGCTCCGACTCCTCCGGCAGGCCCCAGTGACAGGCCGCATGTTGAGCCGGATTAGCTGACGTCAGTCGCGGTTGACACCAGAGTCCTCTCCGGTGTACCTACCTCCCAGTGACACGGAGGGGGGAGATCGCCCGCCGTCTGAGACACTGCCTATCCTGATGCCGGAGCCTCCCACACCTGAGGTTCCACTGGACCTGGCGAAAGCCATGCCAGTCACTGGATCCCCCACAGCTCCGAACCCTCCGGGGCCTGTACCTGGGCCTCCGGCCCCCACTGTCTGGGCCGACTTTGGGTCTCTTTGACATTCCACAGAGATACCCGATGCCACAACACCCTCCGAGATATCCAGCACCACAGTACCCCATGCCAGGGTACCCTTCACCCAGGTACCTGACACCAGGGTTTTCTTACCCATTGCCAGGTATTCCCATGTCATGATACCCTCCTTCCTACTTCACAGGGTATCCAACACCAGGATATGGGCGTTGGCCACCACCTCCGCCTGCCCCTCAACCTCGGGTGGACTTACAGGCGATGTCACTCTCCTGGTGAGACGAGGCAAAATGGCAACTCACGTTAGAGCTGGAAAAGTGTCAGCCTCCACAGGACCGGACGCTGGCCACTAGAGAACCACAAATCGGACACCCTCCATTTGTGGGCCCCAGGCCTTTGATATCTGGCAGGACAGTGAAGCCAACTCCACAACCCCAGCGGCCCACAGAGTTTGCGAGGCACACAGACCTCGCGAGGCCCGCAGAGATCGCTCTCCCGAGACTAAGCACACCTGATGATACCCCTACGTCAGATTCGGATAGTGACTCTGCTCACTCATGGGACTATACGTCACCTACTCCAAATGAACCAAAGCCTAGGGAGTCTCCAAAATCTCCTTCTGAAGATCCGTCTTTTGCAGAGCTCCTCAGGAAAATCCAGGCTGCATATGACTGGCATACTGTGGATCAATACCCGATCAACAAAAGCTAAAATAAAAAAAAATATATATATCCCCAGCGCCAGAGATTGGCAGAGCATCTGGAACTCTCCGATTTATCTCCTACACTCATACCACCCTAGATAGGGCCACATGAGGATTTGTCTTCCACTATAGGAAACAACCAGCTTCACTGGCAGAAAAGCGGACAGTTCATACCAGATGCCTGAAAGTAAAGACCACCTCAGTGTTCACCCTAAAGTAGATTCTGTGGTCATCAGTGCTTCCCACGACCGTTCAACAAAACCTAGGCACCTTAGTACCTCTTCTCCGGACAAGGACTCTAAGGTCATTGACCAATTTGGGAAGAAGGTCTACTCTTCTTCAACCTTGGCTATTAGGGCACTGAACTATTCTGCTCACATGGTTATCTACCAGAAATCCATTTTAGGTCAACTGGAGTCCAAGGTAGATAAACTCCCTGACTCAGAGTTGAAAGAAGAAATAGTGGGTATGTTCAGATCAGCTAGATCAGCTAGTCGACACACTCTGAGGGCCACTTATATGATGCTGTGGAAGCCTCAGCGAGGGGAACAGCCACTGCAGTCCACCTCCAGAGACGCGCATGGCTGAGGATTTCAGGCCTTGCACCTGAGGTACAGACTGCAGTCCCAAGACGCTCCTTTTAGAAGTCTGGTGTTGTTTGGAGAAGATGTCAAAGAAATCATTACAAACTTACAGGGCAAGGGCAAAGTCTTGCGCTCTGTCCAGTTTATGTACGAGCCTCCACAAAAACCCAAGCAGTCCTTTTGTCGCAAGAACGCCAGCAACAGAGGCAGCAGCAAAACTGATGTCAGAACAAACGTCAGGCCCCTTCGGCAGGAACGACTTCCCTGGCTAAATCGCATAGAGCCTCGGGATCTGCTCCCTCCACCCTCCTCACCACCTCCTGACTCGCTGGGACCCCTCCCTCTGCAGAGAGTCCCGGGGAACCGGTAGGGGCAGATTTGCCAGCCACCTGCCAGAATGGGAGGCAATAACCACAGACTCGTGGGTACTCCAGCTGGTGGCCCAAGGCCACACAATAGTTTACAGAGACCTCCAGCAAACTCTCCAGGTCACTCTCTTGCTATCCCCAAGTCATGTCCTTCTAGTAAGAGAAGAAATAGACTCTCTGCTGGCAAAAGCAGCAATAGAGCCAGTTCATCTGGATCAAATAGGAAGGTGATTCTACTCTCACTTCTTCTTGGTAACCAAGAAAACTGACAATCTCAGACCAATACTGGACCTAAGCACTCTGAACCTTTTCATTGACTACAGGAGGTTCAGAATGCTATCCCTTCCGGGTTGGATTCCACTGGTTGTGTGCACTGAACATTCAGGATGCTTACCTGCACATCCCAGTTTTTCTGACCCTCTGCAGGTTCCTCAGATTCTGTTTTCAGGGAGAGTATTTTCAGTTCAAGACTCTACCCTTTGGCCTATAGTCAGCATCAACAGTGTTCATGAAGTGCCTAGCTAAGGTGGCAGCGGCTTTACGCAGACCGGGGATGCAGGTGCTCCCTTACCTCAACGATTGGCTCATTTTGGCCCCGTCGAGGGACAACCTAGCCCAAGATCTTTCTGTGACCCTGGACCTTTCTAGATGGGTGAACATTACAGTCAAGTACCCCAGGTCCTACCTTTTTCCTACTGAACACCTAAAATTTATTGGGGTAGTATTGGACACCATCCAGGAGGAAGCCTTCCTACCATCAGACAGGATGGAGACTTCTCAGCAACAAGCGCACTTTGTGGCCTGTCAGAGAAGGACCTCGGCCAAAACGGTCCTCAGTCTTCTCGGCCTTATGGCAGCAGCCATTCCTGTGGTGCCCCTGGCCCAACTTCATATGAGGGTCACACAATGGACTCCCGGGGTACAGTGGGGCCAAAGATTCGATGATTTAAATCATGAAATTCTGGTCTCAAACCAGATGACTCCGGACCAGTTGTGGTGGCAGGACCTGGACAACCTCCTGTGGGGTGACTGTTCAGCTGGATCTCCCCACCACCCAGACCCTAATGACAGATGCCTCCGGGTTTGGGTTGGGGAGCACACCTCAGGGTTCACAGGACCCAAGGCTCTTGGTCCACCAGCGAGCTCTCGCTTCACATCAGCGTACTGGAGGTGAGAGCAGTGCTGAATGCCTTACAGGCTTTCCAGCACCTAGTTCAGCTGGGACTGGTCATGATCCAGACAGACAATATGTGTCGTCTGGTACATAAATGGACAAGGAGGAACTTGCTTGTATCCCCTCTGTCGAGTAGCGATGAGAGTATGGTACTGGGCAGTGCAACACCGTCTTCACCTTATGGCGGTGCGCTCGAGGAGTACAAACGTGATTAGCGGACGCATGCTCAGTCGGACTCAGGCCAGGGCCCACAAGTGGGAACTGAGACAGTATGTGGTAGACAACATCTTTGAAGATGGGAAGGCCAGACCTGGATCTGTTTGCATCCTTATCCAGTGCAGAACTACCAGCTTTCTGCTCGCTTCTTTCAAGGCATGGTGTTTTCTGGTGAGGCGTGCTGTCTCTATGCTGGAAGGGGAGGTTCATGTGTGCCTTCCCTCCACTTCCGCTAATGCAGAGAGTTCTGTTGAAAGGATAGGCAGAAGGAGCACGAATGATCCTGATTGCACCCTTTTGACCGCAACAGATCTGGTTCTCTCTGCTTCAACAACTGTCCCCCTGCCCATTTGTCAGGATCTCTTGACCCAGGAAGAGGGCACCCTGGTTCATCCAGGCCTACAGTCCCTTCACTTACAGGCGTGGCACCTACTGACGTCGCTGCCGCTTGATTTTTGGGGTTTTCCCAAGAGTAGCACAAGTTCTAGTGGAGGCCAAAAAGCCGTCCACTAGTTCCACCTATGCTGTAAAGTGGAAAAGATTTTCCATATAGGCCATGTCCAAGGAGTGGGAACCCTTCTCTTGCCCAGTTCTGCAGGTCTTGGAGCATCTCCTGCACCTGTTTTACCTGAGACTATTATTTGTCCTTGATGATCCACTTATCAGCCATTTGTGCCTACCACATTCCGGTGGGTGGCAAATCTTTGGCTCAGCTAGAAATCCAAAGGTGGGGCATAACCACTTGAAAGGGATTCTTCATTTCAGACCCCAGTCAGGAGTCCTGCTCCTCCCTGGGACCTGAATTTTATATTAGAAAAACTCTCACTGCCTCATTTCGAACTAGCGTCAAGTTGTGACATCTGCTACCTGTCTTGGAAGGCGCTCCTTTTGGTTGCTGTTACTTCAGCTCAAAGGATTTCTGAGCTTCAGGCCCTGATGTGCAAGGAGCCGTATTTAATTTTTCAGAGACTGGGGTGGCTCTGCTTCAAACCCTAAGTTCTTGCCTATCGTGGTTTCTGAGTCCACTTTAAATCAGACACTTCAATTGCCAGTATACTACCCTGAGCATTCTAATCAGGAAAAAGCAATTCTGCATGCACTAGATGTACATAGAATTCTTTGTCATTACCTGAATCGGACGAAGACAGTCTGCAAAACTGGCCAATTGTTTCCTTTGTTACTAAAAGAGAGGGTGCTGCAGTCTCAAAACTGTGTGTCCAAATGGTTGGCAAACTCATTATCTTTTGTTATCAGAAGTATAACAAGCCCCTTCCGGGGGAGGTTAAAAGGGCATTTAACCAGAGGCAAGGCTGCTTCTACTGCTTGTTTCAGGAATGTCTCCGCCGCAGATATTTATGTGGCTGCCAACTGGAGTTCTGTCCACACATTCACTAAACATTACATTGGGGATATTGCTTCCAGGCGCAGAGCAGGCTTTGGCCTAGCTGTTCTTCAGGGATTCTTGTCCTAGGATCCCTGTTTTTCTACAGACTTGATCCTACCTCCAATGTCTCAGACTTATCTGACTTGGACTGCTTGGGACTCAGTCCTACCTGTTAGTACTTACTGCAAGAGCCCTCTCAAAGTAAGATAGTACGGTTACGTAAGAACTTACCATAACAGTATATCTTCGAGCAAGGCCCTTACGGTAGGTACTGCTTTCCCTCCCACCTTCCCCCTGGGTTTTCTCCTGCTCTTTCTCCTACTATACCTTTTCAACTCCAGGAGCCCACTGCTACCTCCTGTCGCATCTTACTAGGTCTCTGGCGGGAGAACTGGAGGGCGGGCGTGGGGACCGCTTACTATTTAGTGCCACGCTGATGTCGATTCACGTGACACTGGGTGGGTGGTCCACGCTAGACATTGCTAGCTAAATGTGTGGTCCTACACCTGACTGTGGTCCTACCTGTTAGTACCTACTGCAAGAGCCTCTCTCGAAGATCTGCTATTATAGTAAGGATTCTTACGTAACTGTACTTTTTGCACATTCTCGATGTAAGGACTGGATTGCCAGCATAGTGTCCAAAACGTTCCCCAAATAAATAGGCAAAACCCAATTAGCCAGGTTGTAGTACTAAAATGCCATTTAGTGGTGATACGAACATAGAAATTTGCCAGCAGAAATAGGTCACCTGGTCTGTCAAGTCTGCTCAAGTATGCAGCTAGCACCCTTACCTTGCAGCTGACCCGCCTCCCCATCCCAGTTACCCCCCTCTCACCATGTCCCCATCCCCTTTTGAAACTACCCACTGTCTTACAGGCTACCACCTCCTGAGAAGAGCATTCCATTCTGCCATGACCCTCTCTGTGAAAGTGTCTCCTTATTTCTGTCCTAAATCTCCCCTACCCTTTGGGACAATCTAAGGCCCTGCCCTCGTGTTCCTCCCCTGTGTATCCCTTCAGTACGGTCTTTGTTTATCTCCTGTACATATTTAAAGGACTTAATGTATTCTCTCCCCCCCTTCCGGGTCCCTTCTCTCCTCCAAGAATTCATGTTCAGTTGTCTCAAGCGTCTCTCCATATGAACTGTTCTCCAGTCCCTGGATCATCCTTGTTGCTCTATATTGTACCTCTTTCAGTAATTTCACATCCTTCAGATATGGATGCCAGAACTGCCGCAGTACTCCAGGTGCGCGGCCTGACCAGTGCCCTGTAGAGAGGCAGGATCACCTCCCTGCTCAGGAGAACCCTTCTCATGATACAACCCAGCATCCTATTGGCTTTGCTGCCGCCCTCCTATACTGCTCTGTAATGTTCGTCTTCCCCATTAACAACCACCCCATGATCCTTCTCCTCCTTGGTGGAACCTAGCTGCACCCCTCCCAGCTGGTAAATCCTCCCTGGGTTCTTTGCTCCAAAGTGCAGGATTTTGCACTTTTTCGCCTCGAACCCCAACTGCCACGCTTCCGACCACTCCGCCAGTTTGGTCAGGTCGTCCTGCAGCCCCTGCCAACCTGCTATATCATCTACCATCGCCCCCAATTTGATATCCTCAGCGAATAGACTGATCTTATTCCTGATGCCATACGAGATGTCCACTAAGAATATTCCAAACAGCATTGGACCCAGTACCGATTCCTGCGGCACCCTGCTCGTCACAGCCCTTGGAGATGAGTCTTCCCCACCACTACCCTCTGCTGTCTCCTCTGCAGCCAGTTCTCAATCCATTTAACCATATTAGTCACCACCCCCACGTATATTAACTACCCTCCCAACTTCCCATGCAGCACAGACTTTAAGGCCTTAATGAAGTCCAAGTATATGACATCCATTGCATGACCCTTGTCCAGTTCCCTCGTAACCCAGTCGTAATACTCAACTAGGTTCATCTGGCAGGACTTTCTGGAGACAAACCCATACTGGTGACTGTGCTGGAGCCCATTGTCGTCCATGAAGGTAACCAGCCTTTCCTTAAGTATGGTCTCAGTCAGCTTCCCACGATGGAAGTTAAGCACCCGGCTCATCCTTTGGTCCACTTTGTAGATGGAATTGCCATGTGGGCCATCCTCCAGTCATGCAGTACACACCCTGTGTCCAGGGAGGTATTGAATAGTTCTGCCAGCAGTCCAGCCAGGATCTCTGCCATTTCCTTCAACACTCTGGGGTGTATGCCGTCCGGTCCTGGCACCTTATGTATCCTCAGAGCCCTTAACCCCTCCAGTACCCTACCCTCAGTGATCACCCCATCCATTACTCCCTCTCCCCCTTTGCCCAGCCCCCTGCGGTAGCTGCTCTCCTTTCTCCCTCGTGAATACAGAAGTACTCATTCAGTGCTTCTGCCTGATCACCTCTTTCTCTGCCCAAACCCCATTCTTCATGATCCTCACTATCTGGTTCTTGCAGCTCTTTCTCTCCTGTATGTTTCTGAAAAAGTCCTTTTCCTCATCCCTGATGCCCTGCGCCAGCTGCTCTGACTCCCCTGGTAACTTCCTTGGACCTCTTCACATGCTCTTCCCCATCTTCCCCTTTCCCGCATTTCTTATGTCTTGAATGCTGCCCCCCTTTTTCTCTTTTTTTTTTTTTTTAAGCCCTCACCATTTCTAAGACCCCTCTACTTAACCAGCTCACTTTTTTAGCCCTTTCCTTTTTGCTCTGCAATCTGGTACATGTCTCAGTAGCCTCCAGTATCCCCAATTTGAACGCCCCCATTTCTGATTCACATCCCAGTGTGGCTGTCTTCCTTCCAGATGCCCCGTTAAGATTTCACTTTTTTTTTCTTCTGTTTTTCCCCCACCACCCGGTGCTGTATCCAGCTCCCCTACCATCTCACCGTCCGCCCAAGGTCTCCCCCCATGGAGCTCTGGCTTGCCTCACAGGTGAGATAGCGAGGGAAGGGGCCATTATACCTCCTGCCCCAAGGAAACAAGTGTTTGTCGGGGACCTGTACAGTGGTGCAGCTGGCTGGGGGAGGACTGACTATTGGGCCCTCGCGTTGGTGTTATTCCAGGTGGTGTATTTTGGAATGTACACCCCTAAGCGCAATGTGCCATGCAGCGCCCTAGCTTACGCCAGCATCAGTCTCACTCCCCCATTGTTGGGGCACTGAGCTGCATTACCTCTTGGCCGGCGCCAGAGTCAGGCCACCCTGGGCCAAGGACCTCCCCAGGAGCTGAGCAGTCCGCAGATGCTCAGACTACCTACACCGGCCGGTCCTCTGGCATCCGGGTCCACTCGAACCTGGGTCACCAGCGCAGGCGAAATCCAGTGCTGCACTGGCCCACCTCCTTAAGATTTCACCCATCCTACCAAAGTTGGCCTGTCTGAAGTCCACCACCCTGGTCCCTGTACCCGCTGCTTCACTGCTCATATTAAGTGTGAACCACACAGAGTGGTGATCACTCCCAGCCAGCGGGTCCTCCACCCCCACCTCCCTTACAGCCTCTCCGGTGGCCAGAACTAGATCCAGAAGTATTTGCTCCCCAGTCTAGTCTGCTCAGTGACCATCTGTGCCAGGAAGCAGTCCTGGAAGGCATCAAGTATTTGCTCCTAGCACTCAAGGTGGCTGGGGTACCCCAGTCCACTCCTGGGAGATTGAAGTCCCCACTATCACTGTGTTACCTCTTCCACACACCTTCCTAATTTGTTCCTTCAGCTCTCTGTCCAGGTCTTCCCCTTGAGTCGATGTCCTGTATACCACCCCCATCCTAAGAATCCTATTCCCTGTGTCCTGGAATTGCATCCACAAGGTCACTGTCCTACCCTCTTCCCTTACACACTTTATCCCTTCCCTTACATACATCGCTACCCCTTCTCCTTTCCCTTTTCCTTTCTGTAAATCCTATATCCTGGGATCATCTGGTCTCAGTCCTGGTATTGGTTGGCCCATGTTTCTGTGATGGCAGCTACGTTCACCATCCCCTCTGCCAACAGATCCTGTAGTTCTGCGGTTTTGTTCCCCAGACTCCTTGCATTCAAGGAGACAACCCTCCAAGATGTTCCCTTACACTCCTTACCCAATTTCCCACCTTTCTTAGCTCCACCCTAAGATCCCTCCCTGCTTCCAACCTTATTCTTCTAACCTTTGTTTTAGCACCCTTTCCTCTCCTACTCAAATGTAATCTGTCCCCTGCATACAGATCCCTATTGTCCCAGACCCTGCCCCAGCCTCCCACTAGCCTGTACCTTGGATTGTGCTGTTCCCAGCCAACTGTTGAATTCATCTATCCCTACCCTTCCTTGCTGTACTTGCCCTGGGCACTGGGGGTACCTCGGAAAAGGCCACTGAGCTCCTTCCTCCTCACTCAACTTGCCCAGTTCCATGAACCTCTCCAACCACCTCCCAGATTCCCCTGCCAAGTTGTTTGTATCCACGTGCACCACCACATGTGGTTTATGCCTTCCCCTCTTTGCACACTTGAGAATAGCCTGTCCTGCCTTACTGGCTGTTAACCCAGGTACAGACTCTGTCCACATGTGACTGTCTTTCCCCTTTACGCCCCCTTCTGACCCTTTTTAGTATGGAATCACCCAGCACCAGCACTTTCTCTCCCCTCCCTGTTTCTCATCCTCCCCCAAACTTTCTTTGTGTCTGCCCCGAGTCTGCCTGCCCTGCACATTTGCATTCCTATCTGTACCCTCAGCTCCACCCCAGCCTTGCCGTCCCAGTCCTGCCTCCAACACTTTATACCTGACTTGTTCCCTCCTACCTGAGCACCCTCATCCTCAATACCATCCCTGCTCTTCGCCTCCCTGAAACCCCTCTGCACTGTAACATCCGCATCCACCCTCCCAGCTGGATCCTTTTTCCTTTAACCAGGATCCGCTCCCCCTCCCTCAGGCTGTGCATCCTGGGAATGCACAGCCTCCCTCTCCTTCCTGATCCTGTCTCCATCCCCAAACTAATGGGTCCCCACTAGGAGAGCTTCCTTCTCTCTTGGGATTCTCTGGCCCCATCCCATGTGCAAAGCCACTCCTTTGTGCCAAATTGCAGTGCAAGAACCCCAGGTAGTGTAGTTTTGTGCACACACATTTTGCACCACATGTTAATACAGAATGCCAAATGTTGAGAAACGATGAAAAATTAATTTAATAAGGTCAACTAAAATTACACATCAGTGAAACTAAAATCAATTGCCTTACCAAGCGTTTTACCCTTCCCCTACCGAATGGAGGAAAATGTTTGAGGCATGTACACTGATGCTTCTCCTAGTGTACCATTTTAATATATGTAGCCACAGTTCATTTTCAGTGCACATGCTTCAACCTTAATGCCTAATGGCAGTCTGAAAAACAGTAATGCGTAGGCATTTGTTTGTGAGTCACATCCATGCAGATGCATTGAAATACACTAAATCCTTCAAAAGACACAACACCTTATTTCTAGGGACATGGATATGTTGTTCATCCACACTCTCTGGCAGGTATCCTTGCCGCTTTAATTCTTGCCGGAAGGTCTTCAAGCTGGCTCCTCCCACCCACCCGGGTGGTAAAACACTCGGCTCCGCCCCATGACGCCAGATCTTCCTTACTGCTTGCAGAGCTCAGGTTCCCTCCTTGCGCTCTGCGTTTGAGACTGGATCCTAATTCTTGATTATGCGGAAATTGATTTTGAAATTTTCCAAACCCGGTCTTCCTTTTCCTCGCCAGCTGTGATGGACAAATCTGTTCCCGGCTTCGGAGGTGCCCATGCGGAGCAGAAAATGTCCAGGACAGATCCGCACTCCGCGCGTCTGCTGCTAGGCCTGAACCCGGACCCGCGAACTACGAGGTTGTGCCGTTCCTTCTCAGCCAGTGTTCTGGATGATCGCTGCCCGTTTGGCTTCGAGCCGGCGTTTTCAGCCTGTTAAATCAAAGAGGCTCGTTGGGCGGTGTCCGGCGGCTGGCGCCAGCTGAGCAGTTCGAGCGATGATTGCCCTCAAGGAGAAGCGGCCCAGGCGCATCCTTTCCTCGTCGGTCGCGGCATTTATCCCGCTCTCTCGGAGTTCCTCGTATACAGCTTCATTCAAGGAGCTTTGCCAGTCCCTTTCCACGAAGGGAGAGGGGCCTTCGGGACATTCTTCTCGTCCCAAGAAAAGGGAATCGAAAGGTAAGTCCCATCATCGGCGTTCGTGGGGAGGAAGGTCCCTCTCCCGGGCAGCCGACCATCGACTAAGGTCAAGAGTTGCGGCTGAGGCCGCTGGCTTCACGGTGCCCCGTCAGGCCAGTCTGCGAGACTCCGTCAATGAAGTGAGATTTTTCTCGATCCGTTAGACAGGCTGTCGACTGGAGAAGCTGACAACCCTACTTCACGGTTCCCCGGTGGATCCGAGATCTGATCTGCTCCTTTGGGACTGCAGTCCCGGTTAAAGATTCGAGCCGAGGAAGCGGGTATCCCTGCCCTTCCCAGACCCACCTCGGTCCCCTGGGGAATCTTGGTCTCGGACCTCTTCTCGGTCCACCGTTCCGCCCGACATCGGCGTTCTCGGTCTCGTTACCGAAGTAAGCAGCGACGCCGTTCTTCCTCGTTCTCCTTGGGTGAGGAGAGGCTACGGCGCAAGTTGCGCCGGTGCTACGCGGATTTGATGTGGCAGCAGTTGCTGTTATCCAGGCCTAAGCCGACCCTGGCTAAGACCCCGGCCATCAAGTGGCTGTCGCCGGAACGGCCGAAGCAACCACTCGTTCCAGTCGAGTTGCCCGCCCCAGGGCCGGTTGCTAAACCGAAACCAGCTGGTCCACTGATTGTGGTGGAACCTCCGCCTCCATAACCCAAGTCGGGGGCACCGACCAAGAATTCTCAGTCGGGGCATGGCCTGCCCACAGGTTGTTGGTCACCCTCCTCGACCGTCCTCGGCAGGTGGAGGGTGGCTACACGGCGAGCAGCTCTTAGCCATGAACTCTTGAATCCGACGATGATTCCTCCCTGTTCTCCAGGCAGTGCGATCTGGAGTCCTCCGGGGAGCCAGTCAGTGGACAATGCCATCGTCCTTCTTGGGTCTGCCTGAATCATCTGGGTCCACGGGGATGCAGCTCGAGTCCGTGTCCAAGCGGGCCAAGTATCCCTGATGGAATTCTGGACAAGGGGATTCTCCCTCGGAGGCCTTTCCTGTGGCTGAGGCCATTTCGGCCCAGCCTTGGAGCTTAGCGGCGGCCTGGCGCCTGTCCCTCGCCCCCTCGGTCAAGGATGGCCCAGGAGTATCGGTCTGGCTCTTTGCCGGTTTCTTGGAACCCCTGGGGTTAGTCAGACCGTCTTCGATGGCATACCGGGATGACAACCCGACAAGGGTCCAGCTGGACTTTGCCAGGCAGGGGTGTCGCTACGTCCTGCCTCGACCTCCGACAGGCCAGCTCGGCCCGTGCTGATGAGCACACTACCCCGCCTCATGAGCCACCTGGATGAGATCGTTCCTCATCTCCGCCCGACCTGCAGACCACGGTCCGCCAGGTGCGGGACCAGGGTAGGCGGTGGCGAAGCAGCAGCTATGACTGCTCTGGACATGGTGATTCCTGTGCCAGGTCCAGTAAGCGGCCGCAGTGGCCCATGCGGCGCGGGGGCGTGGCTGAGATATCCACCTTCTGCGGCGGATACCCAGCTACAAGTTGGGCGGACGCCCTTCTTGGGGAGACTGACCTCTTTGGCCCTGGGTGGAGGGACACCTCCAGCGGATCGAGAAGTCAAATGCCACTCTGGACTCTATCACCTCCGCCCAGAGGAGACAAAGGCCGCCATCAAGCAACAGAAGTCCTTTTGTCCTTGGTCCTAACTCCTCGACCGGCCCAGCAGCACCAACAACAGGGCCAGCAGGCTCGTGTGGCGTCCCAAACCCAAGCCCTCACGGCTTCCTCCAACAGGAAGCAAGGGGTAAAGCCAGGAGGTCCCTCGGCTGGTTCTTCCTCCAAGCCTGCCCAGTGGCCGAGTTGAGGGTGCACGCCCCAACCTCGTCCTCCCGCTGGGTTCCCCGTGGGGGGCGGCTCCGCCACTTCCTTTCCGCCTGGTCCGCTATCACCACGGACCGCTGGGTGTTGGAGGTGGTGGGAAAAGCCTGCCTCTGGAGTTCGAGCAGGTTCCGCCTTTACGAGGCAGTCGCCCCTCGGGGGGCACGCAGGGTCCGCAGCCTCGCTGTTGGCCCACTGGGCCGATATTGCCCTGCTCCTCGAAAAAGAGGTAATCAGGAAGGTGGCGGATCCTCCTCCAGACCTGGGGTTTGTGTCCAGGTACTTCCTGGTCCCAAAACGGACGGGGGGCTGGTGCCCCATTCTCGACCTGCACGACCTGAACAAGTTCCTACGGTCTCGGACCTTCAGGATGGTCACTCTGGCTCAGATAATCCCATCCTTGGAATGAGGCATGTGGTTCTGCTCCCTGGACCTCCAGGACGCGTTCTTTCACGTCCCAATCCATCCGTCCCATCAGAGATTCCTCCGCTTAAGAGCGGAGTGATCTCTTTACGAGTTCCGAGCCATGCCCTTCGGCCTCTCCCTAGCTGCCAGGGTCTTCACCAAATGCATGGCAGTGGTGACAGCATTCCTGCGGTGCCGGGGGTTCGGTGTACTCCCTTACCTGGGACGATTGGCTGATGGCAGCCCCCTCCAGACAGGAGGTGGAGGCGGTCCAAGGATCCTGGCCCTCCCAGGTTTGCTCTCAGGTTGGCCTCCTCATCAGCAGGCCAAGTCGGAGCGCGTGCCAAAGCAGGTGATTCTGTTCATCGGGGCAGAGCTCGACTCTCTGCGGCAGAGCCACGGCTCCAGCGGACAGGGCCGAGAGTTCTTTCCTCCTTTGCCCAACCATTTCTGGTTGGGCAATTCGCCCTACCGGGACTTCCTGGGCCTCATGGCGACCTGCACCAGCGTGGTCCGTTGGGCCCGTTGGTACATGCGTCCCTTCAATGGGGACTGGCCAGCCAATGGTCTGCGCGCGATCCGTTGGACGTCCGTGACAGTGACCCAGGAGATGTGGAGCGATCTCCAATGGTGGATCATTCCAGCTCATCTGCGGGAAAGTATCCCATTCGTCTGCCCCAAGCGGCGGTCTCTCTCTCGACCGGCGCATCTCTGATGGGTTGGGGTGCCCATCTGGGGAACACCGAGCGCGCGGCCTCTGGTCCTCTCGGGAGTCGATGCCCACATCAACCTGCTGGAGCTCGGCGGTCCGTCTAGCTCTCACTGCCTTCACTCCCGTTTCTCTCACGGGGTCAAGTGGTTCAGGTCAGAGCCGGACAACACCACGACCATGTACTATCTGAACCGCCAGGGCAGGACACGCTCCTTGCTGTTATGCAAGGAAGCTCTCCGCATTTGGTCCCTAGTGCGCAGCTTGGAGGCGGATCTCCTAGCCATTCACTTGGCAGGAGCCTCCAACACCCTGGCCAATGCCCTAAGCCGAATAGGGGCTACGTCTCACGAGTGGTCTCTCCTGCCGGAGGTAGTACAAGATCTCTTCTCCCACTGGGGCACGCCTCAGGTGGACCTGTTTGCCTCCAGGGAGAATGCGAGCTGAGTCTGTTCCATGCCCGCCCCTCAGCAGGGCTCGCTGCAGGGGGATGCCTTCTCGAGGCCATGGACCCCGGGCCTCTTCTACACCTTTCCCCATTTCCCTTGATCCACAAGGTGCTTCTCAAGGCGAGGAGGACAAAGGCGCAGGAGTGAATCTGGTAGCCCCAGACTGGCCCCGCCAGATTCGGTATCCAGATCTCCTCAGCCTCAGCTCCAGGCTCCGAGGCGGCTTCCAGCCCACCCGGACCCTGATCTCAAGTCAATCAGGGAAGGTATTCATCGGACCATCAATCCCTGCACCTGGCGCCTGGTTCCTGAGCTAGAGTTCCAGGCCTTGGGTGCCACATCAAGGTCCTCAACGTCATTGAGGCGTCCCGTAGGAGTCGACCAGAAAATGCTATGACCTCAAATAGAAGAGGTTTTCCATTTAGTGTCAGGGAAGGGCTTGGACCCTTCCAACTGCCCTCTGACAACATCCTGGACTACCTGTGGTCCCTTTCTCAGCAAGGGCTTGGTTGGTGACCCTTAAAATTGCACCTAGCAGCCATCTCTGCCGGGCGTGGGCCAGCAAGCGATCGGTGGCACAGGGAGAAGGTGGTCGGGCGCTTTTCAAAGGCCTTGACCACATTTCCCTCCAGTGCGAGAACCTCTACCTCCGTGGGATCTACTGCTGGTATTGGCCAAGCCATTCGAACCAGTGCACAGGTGTGATCTTTCACACCTGTCGTGGAAGACCGCCTTCTTGGTGGCTATCACGTCAGCCAGAAGGATGGGAGAGCTCCAGGTGCTTTCCATCGAGTCTCCCTACCTGGTCTTCCACAGGGACGAGGTTGTCCTGCGCCCCCACCCGAAATTCCTTCCGAAGGTGGTGTCGGAGTTTCACCTTAACCAGGTGTTGACTCTGCCGGTGTTCTACCCTAATCACACCTCGGAAGCAGAGTATAGGCTCCATACTTTGGACCCAGGGCAGTAGCTCACTACTATAAGGAGTGGACGGCTGAAGTTCAGGAGAGGTTCGCCAGCTGTTTGTCACCCTACGCTGAAGCTGCACCTGGCAGACCTGCAGCAAAGTGGACCGATAGGCAGGTGGATCACCTCCTGCATAGAGCTCCACAGGTTGGGGGGCATGGAGTCTCCCAGAGGGATAAGAGCTCATTCTACCCGCCATACCGCTGAATCGGTAGCTGCTTCCAGGGATGTCCCTATCCAAGATATCTGCAGGGCTGCTACCTGGAAATCGGCACATACCTTCATTACCCACTACCACATCGACCTCGAGTCACGCTGGGATGCTGGTTTTGGGGCCTCAGTTCTCCAATCTCTCTTTCCCAAGTAAGTATTAGGGGTGTGCGCCTTGCCTCCCTCCTCCCAGAGAACTGCTAGGAGTTTGCCAGAGAGTGTGGATGAACAACATATCCATGTCCCTAGAAATACAGGTTACTCATCTGTAACAGGGTCTAGGAATGGCATATATTGTTTATCCCATATTCCGACCTCCCGGCTTGACGCACAACCTGAGCTTCCAAAGGGCCAGATTCTGAATGGGGTTTGGAGCGAGAGTTTTACCACCCAGGTGGGTGGGAGGCCAGCTTGAAGACTTCCGGCAAGAATTAAAGCGGCAAGGATACCTGCCAGAGAGTATGGATGAACAACATATACCATTCCTAGAACTCCTGTTACAGGTGAGTAACCTGTATTTTTGGTGCAGGGGTTACTATGGACTGGCATCAGATACAGGGGATCATGGTGGGAAGGACAGCAGGGCTGTTGAGCACAAGGAAAAGAGACCCTCATGGGGTTAAGGGAGATGGGCAGTGAATCGCACTTGATGCAGGTGGTTATGAAGAGTGCACACAGCAGAATGGGTGAGCTTGAGTGACTAATTCACTTTGAAGTCCAGGACTTGATGGGCAAGGTAATGGAGGCCTTATCAGGGGCAGAACAATGAAACACTTGGTTGAGGTCAAGGTTCCTGCCCTCTCTCAGCATGGCTTTATGAGGGTAGATCATGCTTAACTAACCTGACACCAACATAATCACTTGTGTGGTGGACAGGGGCTTTGTTATGACGTAGTCTGGACTTCAGGGCTTTTGATACTGTGGCACATTATAAACTTCTGGGCAGAATAAACCAGTCGCTATACATGAGAAATGCACAAGGTGGATTGATAACTGGCCGGGGCAGGAAAGAGGATGGTGGTTGATGGTAGCTGAGTACTCAGTGGCATTCCTCAGGGATGGTACTTGGGCCACTGTTAGCATTATCAAGGTCTGAAACTCGTCTCAGCACACCTAGGTCCACTGAAGACACTATGCTGGCCCAGTTGGTAGTTTCTTGTGAGGATAGGGACAGACTTTGGACTCATTTGAAACACTTGGCAATCAAAATGAGCTCTTGACACAGGAATTCTGACATAATTTACAAATAGAAGCACCCTGTCATTTGAACATATAATTCTCACCTCAGAATTCACCAAGATTCTAGAAGTGGAGCCAAGAAGCGTGAAGGGTCAGGCAGCAAGATTGATTGGGTCATCATGATCTCCCTACCAACACAGATGGCAAGAGCACAGCTGGTGTGGGAGGCTCACCTTGGGGAACTGTGACAAAAGAAGCATGGGCAGGGTAATGGCATTAAACGTGTCGCTTGCTGGGACCTCTGTTGCCATGTGATGCGAAATGACTTACTGCATCGGTGTGGCAAGAGTCTCTGGCCTTTAGAATTTTAGACCGGTGATATCTTGTAGGTGGGAGAGAATCTCTAACTTATCTCTTTGGTTGGTCTGGCTTGCATCACCGAGCTGAAAGAAATGAAGGCTGCCTTGAACGATGAGTGGGTGCAGGGTTTGGGGTGTGCTCCCCTGACATGAAACCAAAGAAACAAGTAGACCTGCACTCAGGAGCAGGAAATAGCTACAAACACTGTTTGAATTCAAAGCTTAGATAGCTGTTCATTTAGCCACTTCAATGTCACGCAAAACCGTTCACAACAAAAATAGGAGCCAGCCACTACATGGATAAACCCAGTACCCTGGTGCTTCGATCAATGGGGCTTTCTCAGGGGTGGTATACTTGCATTGTGACTACTCTTTTATACCTGAAATCGTAGCATTTACATATCATCACAGCAAATTGATTCAGTTTTATAATTGTAGTACTTTAAATATATATTGGGCTATAATGTGTGTGGTTCAGCAAAAGAACGAACATACAACATAAATGCATTACAGCTACTACGTAGCTTATAACTTATATTAAATCCATAAACTTAATAAAAAAAAAATGTATTTAAACTAAATAAAAATAAAAGCGTGTTTATTCAAGTATCTGGGTTGTTTCACTGGCAACCAGTGCTTGCTTTCGTTGTCGCATGGTGTGTGCGCTGCTGTAGGGGGACGGACTGCTTTGAGGCGATCGCTTTGATTTCTTAAAATATTAACTCTATGTGCTACTAAATGTATAGAAAAGGTCTACGCTCCTTTGTACTGAATAGGCGTGCAGGCGAGTGTTAGTTTATGACCTTCTCACAAAAAGGGCTGCGTTTGTCTAAGTAGGGGCGTGTCATCCTCTTACAGAAGTGGCTCTGTTTATGGCTGTGGTGGCCGAGGGTGAGTTTACTAACGCCATAACTTTTTAAAGCTGAAGAAATAAGAAACTTCCGGTGACGTCACCGAGCAATGTAGGCTCTTAATCGCGTGCTCTACCGAAGCCTCTGACTAAAATTAACGCTCCTGGGCAGGACCCTTGCTACAAATTAAGTGGCCTTTATCCTAAACTAGATGGCGACCAGAAATAAACCTCGAAATGCTCCGGCTGGGGCCCTAAAACAACAAAAATTTAACTTGCCTTCGAAGTTCCCATCGGTGAATATGGAGGCCTCCAGACCGCAAACTGAGTATATCAGGGATGGGAGAGCGAGTCTGAGGGGGAGGAATTTACCATCACCTCCTGCCAGCTATGTTGTGAGCTCTGACGCCTCAGCAACACACTCAACACCATCAAGGCAGATGTTAAGGAGAATGAAACAAGTATAGCCCACCATAGTACCCAGATCAGGCAGATGGAGGAACACTTAATTACTCTAACACCACAGACTTGCACAATGGCACGATCCTGCAGCTGCACGACAGGTTCCATTTCTTACTGAGCCATATTGAAGATCTTGAGAACAGATCACGCACAGTCCATCTCCGCATTCATGGTCTTCTAGAACATAGAGTCGACCAACGTTCCCGAATGTGTGGAAGGTCTAATCAAAGAAATACTGGGCATAGACAAAGAAACACCTCTGAATGTAATTCATGCCCATAGAGCACTCTTGGCCCTCCTGAAGGATCCCCGAGCCAGACCTCGCTCCCTCATTGTGGCTTTTCTAGATTTTAGAACTAGAGAAATGGTTCTGAGGAAGGCGTGGGAGAAGAAAGAAATCATGTTTGGGGACATTAAATAATTTTCAAACAACATGAAGTCTTGCTATATTATGACATATGCAGTGAGTCCCAACCTTTGAACTGCTCCGGAGGTGAAAGAGTTAACTTTCCATGCCAGGCATGGAACACTGAGCTCGAGCTCGGTTGAAAACTCTGTCTGTTGTTCTTCAAACTCAAACTGTCAGATTCTTTACTCCGCCTCACTGAACAGTCGCTCCGGAGATTTCTCCTTCTGCCCAGTTCATTTTGTCAGTTAAAGTATTATTTTCTCGGTTTTTTGACCGAATTTAAACCGCAACCGGTCGGTTCAAGCTCTGTCTGTGGTATTTGTAAGTACTCTATAGGTTTTACATTTACTTTTTGTGTGGAACTTGTAAACGGTTTATCGGTTCGGTTTGAACCGATCAGGTTGTTTAAAATATATTAATCTGTCCTTTAGAGTGTGGTTACCGGTTGTAAAAAAAAAAAAAAAAAAAAAAAACGGATTTTATTACGGTTTTTTCCACGACCCATGACATGGTTGGGAACCGATAAGAGAGTATTGCTTGGCGGATTGCCATAAACGGGCAAGTTTGGTTAGGACTGGCACTATGTCTGAGAAACCCAAAAGAAAAACCGTGCCCACTGGGTTTCAACACTGCAGTGTCTGTGGGGAAGTCTTTGCTAAGGCTGACCCCCACACCACCTGTGTTTATTGTCTGGGGTTTGACCACCTCAATGCAGACTGCCAGATTTGTAAAAATTTTCCTGCAGCTACCCTGGAAAAGAGAGTTGGTAGGCTCAGGGAAAGGGAGGCCAAAAAGTCCGCTGAACCGGATGGCCAGCCCGGTTCGGTTCAACCGAACCGGAGGGAGTGCCCTCTGACCAGGGCGAGACTTCCTCGGGCAAAAGGAGAACCGACTCGGAGGAGTCGGTTCCAGCAAAAAGGACTAGGAAATCAGCTGGTGTGGAGCCAAAACTTTCCTCTCCAACCGCTGAAGAAATAGCCAAAGCGATTAAAATTGTCCAGTCATTTCCCGGTTCCGACGAACCCGGCACCATCAGGTAAGCGTGCAGGGTTGGTCGGTTCCACCGTTCAAGAGTATGATTTAGAGGAATTTTATGAACCGGAGGGGAAGAGGAGTATGAGGAAGCGAATGTGGATTTGAAAGTCTGGATGTGCCCATTGAACGGACATCTCCCCAGACAGACCTTCAGGAGTGTCGCCTCCTAGGCTTTCTGAGTCCCCTTCTCATTTTATGTTTTATAAAAAGTGGCTGAAACCTCCAGCTCCCTATGGAGGAAGCTGTGGATGATCAAGAGGAGCCTGACTATGTAGAAATGATGGATATCCCAGAGTCTAGGAGACTGTCTATTCCTTTGCATAAATCTTTTGGGAAACAGACAGTAAAAATTCTAAAAACTCCTCACACTATACCTCCTGCGGATAAGAGAATGGACAAGAGGTACACGATTGTCAGGCTCTGATACGGAGTTCCTTACACAACAATGCAGCCATGTTGGGGTAGTGCAGGCTGCAGCCTGTGACAAGGCAGATATTCCCTTGGCTTCACACACCCCTGACAAGGACTCCAGGAGAATTGATGCCATGGCAAAGAAACAGTACATGGCAGCATCCTTGGGACTCAGACAGGCAAATTATATGGCTTATGTTGCTAGATACCAGAAATCCAGATGGGATACTGTTATGGCTCTAGCAAAACAGGTCCCTGCCAGCTGCCAGGAGCTGGAGCAGGTGGCTGCTGATGGTATTGAGGCATCTAAGGTGCAATTCCATGCTGCAGTGGACTCTAATGATGTGTCATCAAAAGTCATGGCTACATCTGTGGCACCGCAGAATGGCTTGGCTCAGATGTACTAGCCTGTCACAGGATACCCAGACTAAGGCCATGGATTTTCCTGTTGTGGGTAATTCTCTGTTTGGGGAGCAGACAGAGAATTACATGAAAAAATGGATGAGTATAGGACCACCTATAGGGTGCACAGGCCAAGGAAAGGCAGGCCACTCCTCAAAGGCAGCCTTCAGGGCAAGGGCAGGCCTTTCATGAGCCTTTTGCCAAGCCCAGGCCTCCTCTTCAGCTTATGCCCAGAGGGGTTCTTTAGAGGAGAGGCAGGCAGGGGTACAAGCAGACCTGCTTCCACCCCTCAGCCTAAAGCCCTGCCAAACAGGCACCCTGATGGGGTGGCCAGGGCTGGTTCTCCACTACCACCTGTAGGGGCAGGCTGGCTTACTTTGTCCAGGACTGGAAGTCTCTAACATCAGACAAGTGGGTCCTGGAAGTAGTAAGCCAGGGACTGGTTCTCAGCTTCAAAAAATTTCCAAAGATGAGAACCAGATCCTTTCCACCTGCAAATCCATCAGAGGCACTTGCCCTGGAGGCAGAAGTCTCTACCCTCCTGGCTCTCAGATCCGTGGAAAGGGTTCCACCCCTTCACCGGGGCAAAGGATTGTACTCCAGGTACTTCCTTACCCCAAAAAAGACAGGAGAATGGCGGCCCATCCTGGATCTCAGATACCTAAACAAGCACCTTTTAAAACCAAAATTCAAAATGGTGACTCTGGGAATTATTTCGCTCTCTAAGGCCAGGGGACTGGCTAGCGTCCCTGGACCTCAGGATGCCTACTTCCATATTCTCATCAGAAGCTCCCATCGAAAGTACCTCAGGTTGAGCTGCCCTCAGGCCATTACCAGTTCAGAGCAGTGCCCTTTGGCCTCACCTCTGCTCCAAGGGTATTCACAAAATGCCTGGCAGTAGCAGTTGCTACCTAAGAAGGCAAAAAATTGCCATCTTCCCTTACCTGGACGACTGGGTCATAGTAGGCCAGTCTCCAGACCAAGTCAAGTTACATCTTCAGATAACTCAGCAACTGCTTACCTCTCTAGGTTTCCTTCTGAATCTTCCAAAGTCTGTTCTAGAGCCTGTCCAGCTTCTCACCTTCATAGGGCAGAACTGAACACAGAGGAACCAGAGCCTTTCTTCCTTTGGACAGGGCAAGGACCTTGGTCTCTGGCTTCCTCATTCACCCTGCAGGTCTCTCGACCAGCAAGGCATTTTCTGCAGATCCTGGGACACATGGCTGCTTCTACAGCAGTAGTGCAAGGAGCCAGATTTCAGATGAGGGACATTCAGTTCCATTTGAGACCTTTTGGTCTCAAGAAAGGACCCTCTAACCAAGTTGATCCCAGTAACTCGACCCTGATCCAAGCTCTACAGTGGTGGCAGGATCACAACAACCTGAGACAAGGGGTCCCTTTGCCACTCAGTCTCACTCTTTAATCCTTGTACAGATGGATCCCTCTTGGGGTGGGAAGCTCACATGGGCGACCTCACTACCCAGGGACTATGGCCCCCTCAGGAATCTCTGCTCCACATCAATCTGTTGGAGCTCAGAGCAGTTTTTCTAGCACTTCAAGCTTTTTCCAAATCTGTTCAGAACAAAGTTGTACAGGTCAGAACAGACAACACCACTACAATGTGGTACATCAACAAGCAAGGAGGCACTCTGTCTACGGCCTTGTGCACCAGAGCAATGAAGTTGTGGTCTCTGGCTTGCTCCGTGATCACCCCCTTATGGCAGTTCACTTCCCAGGCAAGGACAATGTCCTGGCAGATCCTCTCAGCAGGATTTCCCAGGGCCATCACGAATGGTCACTGGATCCCCTGGTCCTGGGGGTAATATTTGCCAGATGGGGCACCCCGCAGATAGATCTTTTTGCAGCCCCAGACAATCACCAACTTCCCCTTTTTTGCTGCAGGCCCCCAGTGTTGGGCTCAGTCCCTCTGGATGCCTTAGTTCTCAATTGGGAAGGGAAGTTTCTCTATGCTTTCCCCCCCTTCCCTCTCTTGTTCAAAGTGTTAGTCAAAATCAGATCTCAAGCCTGCAAAGTGATTCTGATTGCTCCAGATTGGGCCAGACAACCCTGGTATCCACTCCTACTGTCCTTAGCAGTCCATCTTCCCCTGTGTCTTCCCAGGAATCACAATCTGTTAACCTGTGCTCAGGGAAGGGTTTGGTACGAACCTCAAATCTCTCAATCTCAAGGCCTGGCTCTTGAAGAGGTTAGAGTTTGCTGATCTACACCTCTCCCAAGGTGTAATGGATATATTGAAGGCTTCTAGGAAGCCTTCCACCAGGGCTACTTATAATTCCAAATGGAAGAGGTTTTCCATATGGTGCTCTGGGAAGCATATTTCCCCAGATTCTGCTGATTTACCCACAGTCCTGGATTATATGGTCCATTTAAACACTTTGGGGCTGAGACTAGCTACCCTAAAGGTGCATTTGGCAGCTGTGTCTGCTTTTATTTCAGCAGGTAAACCCTCTTCTCTTTCAGCTCATCCTGTATTTTCTAAGTTTTTCAAGGGATTGCTTCACACCAGCCCTCCATTCAGGGACCCTGCCTGCCTGGGATCTTAATGTTTGCATTGCTCAGCTTATGCAACCTCCTTTGAGCCTTGTCTTCAGCAGAGCTTAAGTATGTGACTTGGAAGACTGTTTCTGGTAGCCATCACTTCTGCCAGATGCATAAGTGAATTACAAGGTTTGTCAGTGGAGCCTGATTTTATCTCCTTTCATAGAGATAAGGTGGTCCTCAGGACTAACAGGAAGTTCTTGCCTAAGGTGGTTTCAGATTTCCACCTTAATCAATCTATTTCTCTTCCAGTGTACTTCACTGACCATTCCTCCTCTGGTGAGATGAGGTTGCACAGCTTAGATGTGAAGAGAGCCCTTAGTTACTACATTGAGCGTACCAAGGGTCACAGGTTTGACTCCCTCCAACTGTTCCTCACTTATGGTGAGGCTGGTAAAGGGAAACCCGCCACTAAAAGATCCATTGCCAGGTGGATTGTCTCTTGTATCCAGTTCTGTTATGAAAAGCTGGGTAAGGTTCCTCCCTCGACCTGAGGGCTCACTCTACCAGAGGTACAGCTGCTTCCCTGGCTGCTGCCAGGGACATCCCATTCTAGAGGATTTGTCAAGCAGCTACTTGAAAACAGTTCACACTTTTACCAAGCATTACTCTCTGGACATCCAGGTTAGGAGTGATGCTCGGTTTGGCACAGCTATGCTTCAGAGCCTATTTCTTAAGTAGGTTCTGTCCCTCCTCCATGGAGTACTGCTCTATGTAGTCTGCATATTCATAATGTATAAGACTTCATGTTGTTTGAAGAAAAAAATTACTCACCTTAGTAATGTTTCTTCTAATGGAGTCTTGCTATATTATGACCTCCCCCTCTCAGAACTTCTGTTTTTGGGATGTGGGTGGGCAGTGCAGTGTTGGCACTTGGTAGATGCCCACCTTGTTTTTCACCCTCTCCCCCCCCCTTTTTGGGGTGTCTGGATGTTGTGTTTTTCATTTTTTGGGGTCTTCTAACTTGAGTCTTTGTTTTGGGACCAAAAAATGTGTTCTTATATTTAGTAGCCAGTTGGTTAATGTAGGTTTACAGCTTCCACACAGGACCTTAGTGAGTTTAGCTCGTAAAGATCTGACAGTTTGAGTTTGAAGAACAGACAGAGTTTTCAACCGAACTCGAGCTCAGCGTTCCATGCCTGGCATGGAAAGTTAACTCTTTCACCTCCGGAGCAGTTCGAAGGTTGGGACTCGCTGCGTATGTCATAATATAGCAAGACTCCATTAGAAGAAACAACATTACTAAGGTGAGTAATTTTTTCTTTTGAACCTGACTGAGTCCACTACCATGGCGAGACGAAAGCTCTGGTTCCCGACTGTAAAAGTTCTGCTCAACAGAGGCCTCAAAGCAAGAGTGGACTCCTGCTGGCTGCGTGTCACCTCGGATGCTGGTGTTAAATTGTTTGACGCCATGGGAGATGCAAAGAAGTTTTTGACATCTCTGGACATCCCGACTGAAAATTTAATGGACTTTGGGGCCATGAAAGAAATCGAGAGGAGGCAGTGGATTACCCCAGGTACTCGAGTGGGGAAAAAGTTCCTGATCGAAACCTGCCACAGGCCAAGACAGACCTAGCACTTGGGAGTAGGCTAAGAGATCGTATGAAGACGTAGCAGAGACCGGAGGGAGGAGCAGTGAAATCGCAGGAGTCATGCCCTTGAACATTGGTGACTTATTTATTTTATCTATGTACCCATACATGCTCGGAAGGTATTTTGAGTCTTCCTGAATTGACTTTCGGAGCCGGACTGAAACTATTAGCTATATTACACCTAGGTATTTCAATGGTATTGGTTTCTCTGCAGGTTTTGGAATGCTTTAGGGAGGGGAAAAAAAGGAGGGAGGGGGGTCCTCCTCATCTACAGAGGGATCATTTATTTGAAAGGAAGCCATTTACAGTGGCTCTAAAATGAATGGTTTAACAAGGGGTAGGCTAGATCTGTAGAAGCAACACAGTAAACAGCCTGTACAAGTGAGGATCTGACTCCTGGGAGTGTCTAATGGAAAGAATGATGGGGGGGGGGTGAGGAATCCACTACATTGGTGGGAGAATCTCCTCCTCAGGGAACCTTACTTTACAATTTGGTCGGGGGTTGGTGGGGAATAGGGGATTGTCTGTGTTGCATCTGTGGGTTCCACAGTGGTTGCTAAACCCTGAACTGACAGGGACACCACAGCCGAGTGCTGGGTTAGTCTCAACACTGCCTGTCACTACTGGAAAACAATACTGTGGTGGGATTCCTGTGGCACCTTGGGAGCACCAGGTCTCACAAAAAGTTGCAGAGCCAGTTTCCCCAGTTGGGTATTGGTTAACTGCACAGTTACAACAGTTTCTCTTGGTTACTGCTGAAGCTGCTTATTATTTTTTAATTTTAGTATGCAACAAACTGCACTGTTTTCTTAAATATGATTCTCTTTATCTGTATTATACTCTTTGTGAACTGCACCCCTCTCCTCATTGGTGGATATACAGTATATGCTACCGGTGGGATGGGTTGGACTCCCCCCAAGGCAGCATAAAAATTTCTTGTGAGATGGTTTGCCATATGATCACAGGGGACCTTAATATCGTTTCCTATAATGTAAGAGGCATAAATAGCCCTGTCAAAAGGACTAAGCTCCCTGTAGAACTAGAAAGAATGGGGTTGATGTCGCCTACTACAGGAGACCCAACTGGATGAAAATGAGTGTAAAAAAAAAAAAATATGCCATAGATGAGTGGGAGAAATATATTCCTCCTACCAATCTCACCCACACTGTTGGGAACAGCAATTTTAATACATAAATCCTGCCTTACAGGTAACCTCTGCCCATCATGACATTGAGGGATGCTATGTTCTGCTGTATGCAACCTACCTAGATGCAGCTTGCATAGTAGCCAGTGTATATGCCCCAAATGAGGACAGAGCAGCTTTCCTTTTTTTTTTTTTAAAAACATTTTTCACAATCTCAATATGGCAAGCCATCTTTGTATTGTTGGGGGGGACTTTAATACTGTCTTGTCTCCTACCTTAGACAGAAAGGGGAGCGTCCGGACCACAAGGCGGAGCAGGGCTAGTAAAACTTTACTTCACCTAAGCAGTATGTTGGGCCTAGCCGAGGTTTGGAGAGTGATAAACTGCCAATACGGAGACTATTCACATTTCTCTGATCGGCACCTCTGTTATTCTTGAGTTGACTTCTTATATCTGTCTGAAGAGTGGTTATACTCAGTCAGAAGTTGCCAAATTTTATTCCGCACAATGTTGGACCATGCACCGATGAAGTTGGCCCTTGTGCTCTCACCCCCATATCGTAACTCTCATTGGAGACTTAATATAGGCCTTATGAACAATCGGGAGTTTAAAGGCCTGGTTCAGGAAACTGTCAGGTTGTATGTCCAGGACAATCCGGAAGATACTACTTCACGTGCAGTCAGATGGGATGCTCCAATGGGGGTACTCAGGGAGGCCATAATTATGTATGCCTCACAAGAGAAAAGACATAGGGAACAGAAAAAATATATAGAAATGGAGATCTCAGACTTAAAATTTCAACATAATCACTCTTGATCCCCGAATGAAGAAGGAACTAGCAGACAGGCATAGAGCAGTAGAATCTTTGCTCACAGCTCAATTTGAGGCCTCTTATAGAAGACTTAAGCAGAACTACTATGAGAATAGAAATAGGGCTAGCAAACTTCTAGCAGCTAACTTACTGATAGCAACTAAAGAGTAGGATGGTTCTTCAGCTTGAAGACCCAAGTAAAGGAGGAATGTGTCCCATCCCAGGTAAATGACTCAATTATTTGCCCAATATTACCAGACCTTATACACCCAGGATCCAGTTCTTGAAATGGAGACTAAACTCTCCGCCTACCACAGTACCCTCACCCTTCGCAGTCTAACACAATAAGAGGCTGAACAGCTAGACAAACCCATCCCACAACTTGAGTTAAAAACCCAAATAGCCCTTTTAAAGAATTGCAAGTCCCCAGGCCCAGATGGGTTCCCTCATGAATATTTTAAGACATTCGGTGACTCCCTGGTTCCCTTGCTGCTACCAGTATTTCTTGAAGTCATGGAGGGAGGAGCTATCCCAGTCTCCTGGCAGGCAGCTCATATCTCGGTGCTTCATAAGGAAGGGGGGGGGGGGACCTGAAATGCGAGTCTTACAGGCCCATTTCATTATTAAATGTAGATTTAAAGTTATTCACAGGCCTGCTGGTGGGGAGACTCCAACAACTCATTTCATCACTAGTCCATCCAGATCAGACAGACTTTATCTCAGGCCGCTATCTATCTGATAACATCGAAGAGTATTGAATATCATTACTTCCCAAGAATGGACCCAACATCTCCAGTTAGCCATCTCCATGGATGCAGAAAAGCATTTGATAAGCGTTAATTGGCAATTTAAAAGCAGCCATGAGCGAATGAAATTGACCCTAAATTCTAAAGCCATTGCACAATTATGCAAAAATCCAAAAGCCTTGGTGAGGGTGAATGGCATTAGTTTGGCCTGTTTTCCACTATTCTGGGGCACCAGGCAGTGCCCTCTCTCCTCTCCCTATTATTTGCCTTGTGCTTGGAACCTTTGGCAGCCAAGATAAGTGGGAAGCAGAGAACAGAGGGTTTCACTATATACCGATGATTCCATTTCTTTTTGTCTTCTCCAGAATCCACCGTGCCTCTGCTGTCACAGAACTCCACTCCTTGGAGAATTGTCTGTCTGTAAAATGAATTGCTCTAAGTCGGAGGCCCTGGTTTGAGTGGAGGAATTTAAAGAAACCTTCCCCTTCAAATGGGCACCCAAGAACCAGATTAGATACCTTGGAATCCAAATCTCATCACCACCTCTAAATTATTTAGCATTAATTACACTAAATTATGGGATTCCATTGTGCAAGATTTGTAAGGTGGAAACTACCCCTTACCCTGGCTGGCCAAATATCAGTCATAAAAATGAACGTGTTACCTAGATTTTTTTTTTTTTTTTTTTTTTTACTTCAGTGTCTCCCCCTGAAACTCCCCCTTAATCTTTGGAACTGAATTACAAGATACTCAGGGCTTTATATGGCTTTACAAGAAACCAAGAATAGCTAAGAATATCCTGCATTTTCCCAGGGAAGAGGGAGGCATAGCATTACCAGACTTTCAGCTAAGTTACCTGGCTGCCCAAATGGGCCCTGTACTTTCATTGGCCAAACAGCGAATCTCATCAAGATGGTATGAGATGGAGGATGATACCTCAGGAGGTGACCTCTTTTACTCTGGCACTCACCCAGTAACACCAGAATACAGAAAACAGGTGAGCAACAAGTGGGTAACACTTGGCCTATATATATCTTCACAGCTGGTGTGAAAAAAATTAACCACTGCTCCAGGAGGCATTGGCCCCTATGGCTCATTAGATTATGAGCCAGAGTTTTTCGTCCTGCCCTGCACCTGGGGTATGCTAGATGGCAAACTAGAGGGACAGTTCGCTTCATTCAGTTTATAGAAAATGACCAGTGCATCTCTTTTCAGAGGGCAAAAGAAAATTCCAGTGAGGGAACAGAGAGTTCTTGAGATTTATACAAGTAAGGCATTTAATCAATTCCTCAAATAACAAGCTAGGACGAACCGGACCTTATTCATGCTGGGAGAATTACCTATATGGATTGGTAGTAATTGCAGGTAAATTCAAGCCTATATGCTCTCCTTCTCAGAGATGGGGTTTTTTCGGTACATTCACAGAAGAGATTATGGGAACAGGAAGCAGAGATTACCTTACTGGAGACAGACTGGCAGAGACAACTAAAAATGGGGTGGCGGGTGACTTCTGCTCCAGCGGGGTGGGAGTTTTATTGGAAAATATTGTTGAGGTATTTCAAGGACCCCCACCATCACACAACATCTTGGCTCAACAAATACAGATACATGCTGTAGACTGTGTGGGGGAGTGGGAGACCACTGGCACATCTTCTGGGCCTGCCCCAGCCTTGCAATTTTTTGGGCAACAATGCAGGAGGCGGTACAGGGGATCTTAGGCATTCTTATCCCACAGATTTGAGGAATGGGTCCTGGGAATACCCACGGTGACTCATCTTAAGGGGAGACTCATGACGTGTGGGCTTGGTCCTGCTGGCAGGTCTAAATGCATTACGGCTAGGTGGCTTGAGCCCTGGCACGCCTCAAGCAGGGATTGGATAGGAAGAGTAAGGAGGTGGTCACAGTGGAGGCTATGACAGCAAAAATAAGGCTCCAGTCAAAAAACATGTTCAAAGATGGCAGAGTTGGTAGGCCTGGCTCATAGAAAAGGGATAAAATGTTATTTATTTGTTCTCTTTGGCAGGGAACTGGGGAAGAGCCGAAAACATTAAGGCAGTAACAAATGAGGCTCCTGATGGTTATAGCCCCAAGAGGGGATTGCTAGAGTGCCAATAGATGAATTCTGTACATTTATTTTCCAAGTGCAGAAGAGAGGAAAGAAAAGTGCAGTTTTTTAGTTAGGCCTTTTGGCCCTTTATAAACTAATTTTATTGGTGGACCATATAAGAAATTACATATTTTTATAATATCAGTTGCTCTTGTTGAAGAGTCTTGATGGTCTGTACACACCAAGTTTTATATTTTTTAGATTAATGTTTACTGGAAATTTATCCAGACAAGCTTTATTAACCATGATTAATGGACTATTTAAATGAACATATTCACTCTTGTCAGTAATGAGGATATGTACTGTGATGATCATATAATTGTTTGTGATATCAACCCATGCAATAAAGCTGAGTTTAAAAAACAAAACCTGAAGAAATAAATGGACATATGCATTGCAATGAACTACAGACCAGGTGAGCTATGTAATATGGTTGGGGGGGGGGGGCTGGAACTTTTAAAATAGGAACCTGCTCGTTAAACTGTCAGCATCATTTATTAAATACTGTTATAACAGTGTCAGCCTGGTGTTTTATATGAAAATATACTATTTCATACCATTTAGCCATTTTTGTGTGCTTTACTTCAACCACACAGCTAGCTGTGGAGACTTGCTCCCTGTGGTATCAGTATGTCTCCACCCTGGTGATGTAATTTGGGGTGCTGTTCACTCATCCATAAAGAAGCCAGTGAAACTGTCACATTGCTGAGGTCTGTAAAGATTTTTTCCTTGCTCTGTGTCCACTGCAAGAAACTGAAAGACAATCAACTGTTTGATTGTGGATTTGTCATGTTCAATGCCAGGAATGCACGGAAATAATTTAAATTGTTCATTTAGCCTTTTCAGAAGTCGGAGAGTAGCACATTGCTGTAAGGCTTACAGACTCTGAAGCTCCATTTGCACGCCCTGATCTGCACCATTGCAAGCAGTGCAGATGAGCTTCACCGGTGCACATCTGGTCATGCAAGTGACTAGTGGAGCATTGTACATTGCTTTGCTGTGGCAAACTGCAATCCCCGTTTTTGGTGGGATCGTGTACCGGTGTAGACAGTTTTTCAAGTGTGTGAACATGCTGCTTCGCCTACACTGGTGCAGCCCTGCAGCACCCATGCTAAAACCTCCAATCAACTGGACCCGCACAGTCTGCTCAGTTCCCCTACTGCTAGAATTTTAAATAAATGTAATGAATCACATTCTGGGATTCAGGTGGAGTCGATGATAGCCACGACATATTGCAAGCAGTCTAGTTTTCCAACATGCCAGCAGAGATTTTCACCATGTAGCACTTACAGAGTGAAGTAGCCCCAACTGCTACTCCCGATGCTGAAAGCATGTGGATCTATTAGATTTATTAAAATTACAGCAGCTGGCTAAACACACTCTTCAGACTGCATATTGTCAGCAGCCAGCCCCCCCCCCCCGAAGTTCACCAGAAATGCTGGAAGGGTCAATCGCACTGATGTAGAAGGCTGAGGTGTGAATAGGAGCGACACTGCTGCAGTGTGAATGGAGCAGTCTGCACCGCAAGGCAGATGAGAACGGATAGGCAGTGTGAACACACTTTGACTCTATTGTGGTGAAAAGCAAGAGTCATATTGTCATGTTAATGATTGCTGTGCCCATTTACACCTGACGTTCAGTATAGGTGGTTTCTTAGGATGGTGCTAAAACAATTATCCCAACACCTTGTGCAACCCTTACCCCAGCCAAGAGCAACCAGACCTCCCCCAACCTGTACCAAGACAAGGCAACAAACCACAAGTTGGCATACAATGGGTACCAACCCTGGCTTTAGGGTGAATACCTGGCTTGGCATCTAGAGGTCGGGGGTTGGGGGTTAGGGCACAAAATAACATTTATATTTACACAGAGTTCTGAGAGAGAGAGGTGCTAGGGCTGCGCTTTCTGACTTCTGAGGGGGCTCAGAAACAATTTCACACTCTGAAGCACAGATGTAATGTCCACTTCTGGAAATGGGATTGTATAGTATGGCTGTATACCGATACAGATGGACAGAGAATAGGGTGGTCCCCCAGGTTTGGCAACTGTAAATGCTGACTTCATAACAAGCACTTTTTATTTTTTCCCAGGACAGAGTTTTTTTTTTTGTACATTTCTCTCTCAACCTCGAACAGTCCTTCTCTCTGTACTATGGACCTAAAGGACATGTTTTCCACAAGTGTCTATTATGTGGGGGTTGCCACAGACTTAAAATACATTTCCTCCTGACGTGATGGGCCAAGTTAACATCCCCAGGGTAACCTTGTGCCCTTCCATGAACCAGGTAGCCCTGACTGGAGTTTTAGATGAGGGTCTGTCCACCCTGGCCCCAACCAGTCTCTGCCATTGCTTCTGGGTTACACAGATTTGGATCCTCCAATTCACCTGGATTGCAAAGGCATCCACACATTTAAAATCTACACTCAACACATATTTGTGGTGAAAATTGGGGCCCTGAGTGGTGTAATGTAGCCTTGTCTCTGGGCACATACACCACCAGACTCCCCCCGAAAGAACTCTTCCATGTTGCTGTACTCAGTTTGTTTGTCCCTTTGTTACAGACATGGGCCTTTCTAAGAAATGCACTTCTCCCCTTCTCAGGTGTTCCTCTTTACTGCCTTTGGGCAGACTAAACCCAACAGCCCGGCTTGGGGGCAGCCAGACCTGATCAAGACAGCATTGGACGTTCCAAACAGGAAAAAAGCAGTCCATCCCTTTACTTGCTACATCTTCTTTGGAACCCTGTACAGTCTCTTGTGGCTCACTTGCAGTTGGGACCACTGGTAGCCCAGTCGCACTACCAGTTGCCTTACGAACTTGCTCCATTTCTACCTGCTCTACATACAGTCGTGGCCAAAAGTATTGGCGCCCTTGCACTTTTTCAAATAACTCACAATTTCCTCTAAACATAAGTTGAAATTAACAGTACAGTATTTGGTCTCCACAATTCTTTATTTCTCTGTTAGTATTACATAACCTTGTTTGTGATTCAGAATTTAATATATCCTTTTAAATATTAAGTTTTATCTCATATTAACTTGGCAACTTGGCATGACATCTACTCTAATATTATTCGTGGTAAACTGATCTACTGTTGTATTTGACCTGTTCTCTCTTTTATAATGCTCCCAATGTGTTATGAAGTGTTCCTGTACTGTAATGATGATCTGTGTGTTTTACTGTACCTCTCTGTTCCCATTGTTGTATTCTCCGATGTGGATTCCTGAAAATAGGCATATTACTTGTCTGGTGTACTTACCGGTTACCAAAGCTAAATAAAATAAATAAATAAATCAGAAAATGAAAAGAAATGGCATTGACAAAATTGACACCCTAGACTTAATATTTGGTAGCACAGCCTTTGGTCAAAATAACTGCAATCAACCACTTCCTATAGCTATGGATGAGCTTCCTGCACCTTTCTACTGGCAGTTTGGGCCACTCTTCTTGTGCAGACTGCTCCAGTTCTCCCAGATTTGAAGGGTGCCTTCTCCCAACTGCTGTTTTCAGATCTTTCACAGGTTTTCAATGGGATTTAGATCTGGACTCATTGCTAGCCACTTCAGAACAGTCCGCGTCTTGTCTTGAACCGTTCCTGGGTGCTTTTTGAAGTGTTTGGGGTCATTGACCTGCTGGAAGACCCATGACCTTCGACGGAGATCCAGCTTTCTGACACTGGGTTTAACACTGCGCTCCAAAATGGCCTGGTAATCTCCAGATTTCGTGATGCCATGCACACGTTCAAGGCACCCAGAGGCAGCACAGCAACCCCAAAACATCACTGAACCTCCTCCATGTTTGACTATAGGGAAGGCGTTCTTTTCTTTGAAGGCTTCATTTTGTTTTCTGTAAACATAGAGATGATGTGCTTTACCAGAAAGCTCTAATGTGGTCTTATCTGTCCACAGGACATTCTCCCAGAAGTATTTTGGCTTGTTCAGGTGTGTTTTGGCAAACCCCAGTCAGGCTTTCTTATGTCTCTCTCTCAGCAGTGGGGTCCTCCTGGGCCTCCTACCATATAACCCCTTTTCATCGAGTTGGCGACAGATGGTGCGAGTTGAAACTTTCGTACCTTGTGTCTGAAGGTCAGCTTGAATCTGTTTGGCAGTTGATCGAGGTGCTGTCTCCACCATTCGAACAATCCTGCGCTGCAGTCTTCAATCAAGTTTTCTCTTGCGGCTACGTCCAGGGAGGTTGGCTACAGTGCCATGGGCCTTAAACATCCTGATAAAATTACGTACGGTGGAAACAAGAACATCAAGGTCTCTGGAGATTGATTTGTAGCCTTGAGATTGTCCATGCTTGGCTACAATCTTCTGTCTGACCACCTCAGACAATTCTCTGGCTTTCTTTCTTTTCTCCATGCTCATTGCGGTATACACAGTGACACAAAACAGGAGAATGAGTCCTTTTCTCTATTCAAACTGGTTAAATTAGTGATTTTTATATTGCAGGCACCTGCAACTCACCACAGGTGAGTTCAGTTCCCAAGTGAAGGAGAATCACCTGCTTGAAATCTAATTATTTCTAACTACTTCTAAAAGGTGCCAGTAATTTTGTCTGGGCCATTTAAGGATTTCTGTGTGGAATAAGCTAAGACTAAGTAAATGTTTCTGTTTTTTGTGTTTTTATTCCACTGCAAACCAAAGAAATACATATGTGGATACCAAAATATTTTTTAATTTCAACAATTTTCTTGAAGGAATGGTGCATTATTAGAAAAAACTGCAAGGGCGTCAATATTTTTGGCCACGACTGTACTCTGCCCAGGAGCTTATAGCTGTTTCAGCCCCAGACACAGTCCACTCCTCATTATGTTCCAAGGCAGTTGCTTCCCAATGCAAGGCATCTTCTATTTCATCTTCTCCAGTTAAACTCTGACTTGGGCCTGCTGCCCACAGATCTACGGACTCTGTCTCTGGCTGGTCCTCTTCAACCTTTTCTGGGGTCGAAGAGACCATTTCTGTCTGCCACTGCAAGTCACTCTGGATCACACCCTCAGAACTTCACTAACTCCTCTGGATCTTCCTGCTTGCATGCAGTTACCTTCTGTAAAACACATGTTGGGCCCTCACATGAGAGTCCATGTCTGAGCCAGATTCGCTTTGGCATTGTCTTGCACAGTGCCACTGTCTGCACATGCCATACTGCTTCTACAGTCTTTATAGTGGTGAATCATTAAACACCCTCCCAGTTCTTATGCAGATCACACATACGTTTACTGGAAAGTTAGGAAGCGCAACATTTTCTGGTGCAGCTTCACATTTGTACAATCGTTCATATTGCTCTAGTTCACTTCCTTGCTGGGCTATCAAATCTAGTTTGGAGGATACCCTGACTCTTGCTAGCCATTGCTCTTCAAGAACAGCAATACACAAGTCCAAGTTACTGATCTGCTCTTTGCACACTGGTTCTGACTGTTTAAACTTTTTTTTTCTCTTTCTGCATTTGCTGAAACTGCTGCCTGAATTGCATTCTGTTTCAAACCTTCTGTGCAGTCCCTGGTTGTTTTGTACCATTAGACCCTGCCACAACATGGTGCTTTGTTGTTTGTTTACATTTGCTTGGAACTACACCCCAGTATGGCCACTGAAACCTTCTGCGTCACACACGCACTGGCTTTGGCTGCGTTCGGTTCTCTTGTCATAGCGTTTTACTTTTACTATGCACAAACTTGCAACTTGACTTTAGGAAGATCAGCACAGTCTTTAAATCTTTGCACCTTTCTAGCGACTTTGCTTAGTACTGCCCACTTGTTTGCTTGCTACCAGCCACAGCTACTTTTGCTCGGTGCTTTTACTCTCTTTACTTGCTTACTCAGTCTTTTGCTGACTTGAGCACTAGATCTTTACAGTACATCAATGCTCAGTCTTTTTGCTTTTGCTGCCATTCTTGTACTTAAAGAAAGTAGCTGGTTCCCTCCGATGGTATTTGCTGCCTTCCTGCTGATTTGAGGACTGTTGGGGTCGGTTGGCTGTTCCACCTGACGATTGGCACTACACACATTGTAGTCCTTTGTATCGGTTGTTACACAGGAAAAGACCGATTTTTTTTTTTTTTTTTTTTTTTTTTTTTTTTTTTAGCGTTTTGAGTCTTTTCAACAAAACAAAGTTCTCCTTTGCAGTGGCTCACTACTGCTCAGCAGGCTCTGAACTCCTTGCACGCTCTCTCCTCCTCGAACACTCCTTCAGCACTGAGACTCCAGGCAATGGGTGGGGCTTGGTTGTGTGGACCAGTTACACGATGCCATGCAAATAAGCTCTCTCTCTTCTGCTCGCTGTACTTCATGGCGATCATCGAGCAGGCAGATTTAAACAGCAAACTGAACTTTTTATTTTTCCCCCTTCACGGCTTGAAATTTCAATAGGTTGAAGCACTTTTAGGCAGTTTTTTGCACAATTCTTCTAGCGACTCCTCCAGTTTGACTCGCAAGCACTTGAAACGTTCAGCAATCATGTGCACAAATATTCTCTTGGTCCACAATTTTAGCTTTGAAATCTTTTACTTTTAACAGTTTTTTAAGCACTTTGACAGGGCACACATTTCTCAGCACAGCAGTCTTTGGCATCACAGTTTCCACAAGCAATACAAACAGCACATTTTTTCCTCAAACACAGGCAGCAGATTTTTAGATGGCACTTTCTTGGGCTCAACTTTACTTTTTCTCACAACAATTTCTCTTATGGTGCATTGCCACCAGACAGACCCTAGACATACCCTCAGCATTTGTACTGGCAAATGAACTTTTTTCCTCTCCCCCGAGATCTTCGGAAGAGCCCCCAGTTTTGCAACCTTTTCCCCCATCCAAGAGCAGCATCTTGCAACCAGGACTCCCCTACTTGTACCCAGACAAGGCAACAAACCACAAGTTGGCATAAATAGGTACCACCCTGGCTTTAGGATGAAAACCTGGCTTGGCATCTAGAGGTCAGGGGTTAGGCGTAAAATGACATTTATATTTACACAGAGTTCTGGGAATGAGAAAAGAAAGCTGTGCTTTGTCTGTCTTTTGAGGGGGGCCTATAAACACTTTCACACTGGGAAGCACAGATGTAGTGTCCACTGCTAGAAATGAGATTGTACAGTATGGCTTTATTCTTATACAAATGGACACAGAATGGGGTGGTCCCCCATGTTTGGCAACTGTAAATGCAGACTTCACAACAAGCACTTTCTTTTCTGGAACAGTCAGTTTGGGTTTTTGTACATTTCTCTTTCAGAACCTCGAACAGACTTCCCTCTGTACTAGGGACCTAAAGGACATTATTTTTTCCACAAGTGTCTATTACGTGGGGGTCGCCACAAATAATACATTTCCTCTTGACGTGAATGGTTAACATCTCCAGGGTAACCTTGTGCCCTTCCGTGAACCAGTTAGCCCTGACTGGAGTTTTAGATGAGGGTCTGTCCACCCTGGCTCCAACCGGTCTCTGCCATTCCTGGGTTATACAAGGCAACAGTCTTGTAGAGGTCCTCCTAACAGCCATATAAACTAATACTATCTGTATACTTTAGTGTCACTGCATTCTCTAGATTTCTTATTATAGAAGTTTTAAGAAGGACACTGTAGAGGAACACAGTTACTGTAACATCAAACATATTCCATTGTTCATGTTTCTGCAAGGATGCAATTTCTTTTATAATTGCATAGGTCCTTCCATATGCATGACAATTTTTTTTTTTTTAAACTGTTTCTGAAAAGACTGGGAGTGTTACTCAGGCTGTAACTGCTAAGGAGACTCCGCCGCCTAAACTTTGAGAGCCTTTTATCACTGGTTGAAAAGGAGTGAGGGAGCGTCTGCTGCATACTGCATTAACTGAGGAGTATATTGGGAAGGCTCTAGAAATAAAACCAGTTAGCACAGAAACAGAAAAAGGACACGTGTAAAAGAGATGCTCCACATAAAGGCAACATTCTTTTTAACATCCTAGAGAAATGGCAGAGAGTAAAAAGAATAAAAGATTAATGGAAGAAACCAAAGACTGAACCTGAGCAACCTCTTACACTCGAACAAAGCACAGAAAAAGAAAGTATATTGGTAATGAAAAGAACCACCACCGAAGGGAATATTTCATCTGTGTAAACTCTGAAGCTGTGGACCACACAGGATAAATACAGGTTACTCACCTGTAACAGGAGTTCTAGGAATGGTATATGTTGTTCATCCACACTCATTGGCAGTATCCTTGCCGCTTTAAATCTTGCCGGAAGGTCTTCAAGCTTGCTCCTCCCACCCACCCGGGTGGTATAACTCTCGGCTCCGCCCCATGACGCCAGATCTGGCCCGCTGGAAGCTCAGGTTGTCGCGCCGAAGCCGGGAGGTCGGGTGGAGTCGTAGGATGAACAACATATACCATTCTAGAACTCCTGTTACAGGTGAGTAACCTGTATTTTTAGGGACATGGATATGTTGTTCATCCACACTCATTGGCAGACTCCCAGCAGTTCTCCGGGAGGAGGGAGGCAAGACGACACCTATATACTTACTTGGGAAAGAGAGACTGAGAACCGAGGCCCCAAACCAGCATCCCGCGTGACTCAAGGTCGATGTGGTAGTGGGTAATGAAGGTGTTTGCTGACTTCCAGGTAGCAGCCCTGCAGATTTCCTGGATAGGGACGTCCCTGGAAGCAGCCACCGTTGCAGCAGTATGGCGGGTAGAATGAGCTCTTATCCCTCTGGGAGGCTCCATGCCCGCTAACTTATAGCAGAGATCTATGCAGGAGGTTACCCACCTGCTTATCGTCCGCTTGGCTGCAGGTCTGCCAGATGCGGCTTCAGCGTAGGTGACAAACAGCTGGCGAACCTCTCCCCGAATTTCAGCCGTGCGCTCCTTATAATAAGCGAGCGCCCTTCTAGGATCCAGAGTATGGAGCCTATATTCGGCCTCCGAGGTGTGATTGGGGTGAGAACACCGGCAGAGTCAACACCTGGTTAAGGTGAAACTCCGACCACCACCTTCGAAGGAATTTCGGGTGAGGCCGAGGACAACCTTGTCCCTGTGGAAGACCAGGTAAGGAGACCTCGATGGAAAGCCTGGAGCCTCCCATCCTTCTGGCTGGACGGATAGCCACCAAGAAGGCGGTCTTCCACGACAGGTGAGAGAGCACACCTGTGCATAGGTTCGAATGGCTTGCCCATGAGCTTTGCCAGTACCAGCAGTAGATCCCACGGAGGTGGGGTTCCCCGCACTGGAGGGGAAATGTGATCAAGGCCTTGAAAAAGCCGCCAGACCACCTTCTCCTGCTTAATCGACTGTTTCCCGGCCCGCCTGTAAGCAGAGATGGCTGCTAGGGTGCACCCTTAGGGTCGCCGACCTAAGCCCTTGACTAGAAAGGGACCATAAATAGTCCAAGATGCTTGCCAAGGAACAGGAGGAAGGGTCCAAGCCCTGTTCTGACACCAAATGGAAAACCTTTTTCCATTTGAAGGCATAGCATTTTCTGGTCGACTTACGGGACGCCTCAACTACATTGAGGACCTCGTCGGAAAGACCCAAGGCCTGGAACTCTAGCCGCTCAGGAACCAGGCCGTCAGGTGCAGGGATTGAAGGTCCGGATGGAACACCTTCCCCTGATTGACTGAGAGCAGGTCCGGGCGAGCTGGAAGCTGCCGCTGGAGTCCTGGAGCTGAGACTGAGGAGATCTGGTACCAGAACTGGCGAGGCCAGTCTGGGGCTATCAGAATCACCTGCGCCTTGTCCCTCCTCGCCTTGAGAAGCACCTTGTGGATCAAGGGAAATGGGGAAAGGCGTAAAGAGGCCCGGGGTCCATTGCCCTCGAGAAGGCATCCCCTGCAGCGAGCCCCTGCTGAGGGGGGCATGGAACAGACTCAGCTCGCTGCCTCCGTGGAGGCAAACAGGTCCACCTGAGGTGTGCCCCCAAAGGGAGAACAGATGCTGTACTACCTCCGGCAGGAGAGACCACTGTGGGATGCAGCCCCATCCGCCCAGGGCATCGGCCAGGGTGTTGGAGGCTCCTGCCACGTGAATGGCTGGGAGATCCGCCCAGGCTGCGACGAAGTGACCAAATGCGGAGAGCTTCCTGCATAGAAGCATGGAGCGCGCCCGCCTGGCGGTTTAGATAGTACATGGTCGTGGTATTGTCCGTCTGGACTCGGACCACTTGACCCCGGAGGAACGGAGCAAAGGCGGTGGAGAGCTAGGCGGACCGCGCTCGGAGCTCCAGCAGGTTGATGTGGCATCGGGACTCCCGCGGGACCAGAGGCCATGAGCCCGGGTGTTCCCCAGATGGGCACCCAACCCATCAGAGAGGCATCGGTCGACAGAGAGAACCGGCTCGGGCGATTAACGGGATGCCCTCCTGCAATTGATCTGGAACGGTCCACCACTGGAGAGCATTCCACATCCCCTGTGTCACCGACACAAGCTGGTCCAAGGGATCGCAGCGTTGTGACCACTGGCTGGCCAGTCCCCACTGAAGGGGACGCATGTTCCAGCGGGCCCAACGGACCACGCTGGTACAGGCCGCCATGAGACCCAGGAGGCGCAGGAAGTCCCGGGCAGGGCGCAATTGCCCAACCAGAAATGATCGGGCAAAGGAGGAAAGAACCTCGGCCCTGTCCGCCGGGAGCCGCGCCTGGCTCGAAGAGAGTCGAGCTGCGCCCGATGAATAAAATCACCTGCTTCGCTCGAGTTCCGACTTGGCCTCGTTGACAAGGAGGCCCAGTTGAGAGCAGACCTGAGGGCCAGATCTCTGACCACCCGCCTCCTTCCTGGAGGGAGCTGCTATCAGCCAGTCGCCCAGGTAAGGGTACACCCGACCCCTCGGCGCCAAGAGGGAACTGTCACCACTGCCATGCATTTGGTGAAGACCCTGGGAGCTGGAGACAAGCCAAGGGCATGGCTTGAACTCAAGAGAGATCCTTCCGCCGAAGCGAAGGAATCTCCTGGTGAGACGGACGGATAGGGACGTGAAAACGCGGCCCTGCAAGTCCAGAGAGCAGAACCACACGCCGCTGCTCCAAGGATGGTATTATCTGAGCCAGAGGACCATCCTGAAGGTTCGAGACCTTAGGAACTTGTTTAGGGTCGTGTAGGTCGAGAATGGGGCGCCAGCCCCCCGTCCGTTTCGGAACCAGGAAGTACCTGGACACAAACCCTGGGTCTGAAGGAGGGTCCACCACCTCTCTTACCACCTCCTTCTGGAGGAGGAGAGTGATGTCGGCTCGACGAGCCGCCAGTGAGGCTGGGGATCCCGAAGCCCCCCGAGGGGCGACGGCTCTGAAGGGTGGTGCCTGCTCGAATTCCAGAGGCAGGCCTCTTCCCACCACCTCCAAGACCCACCTGTCCGTGGTAACAGCGGACCAGGCGGAACGGAAGTGCGGAGCCGTCCCCCATGGGGACCCAGGGGGCAGGGGACGGGATGGGGGCGACACCCCCAGCCCGTCACACTGGGCAGGCTTGGAGGAGGGACCGGCCGAGGGACCTCCTGGGCCCTTCCTCCCTGCCTCCTGTTAGAGGAAGCCGGGGCTTGGGTTTGGGATGCCAAGGCCGAGCCTGCTGGCCCTGACGTTGCTGGGCGGGCGCGCCGCGGGCACAGAAGGACGAAAGGGCTTAGGCTGTGGTTTGGCTTTGTCCTTCTGAGCGGAAGAGACCGAGTCCAAGGTGGCATTGGACTTCTCGATCCTCTGCAGGTGACCTTCCACCCCAGGGCCGAAGAGGTCAGTCCCCAAAAAGGGAACATCCGCCAACTTGTGCTGGGTATCCGAAGTAAAGGTGGATATCCTCAGCCAAGCCCGCCGACGCATAGCCACTGCGGCCGCCACCGATCTGGCACATGAGTCCCCTACATCCAAAGCAGTCTGGAGCTGCTGTTTGGCCACTGCCCTGCCCTGGTCCCGCACCTGCTTAACCGTAGTCTGCAGATCGGCGGGAAGATGAGGGATGACCTCATCCAGGGAGCCCAACAGGGCATGAGAAAATGTGCCATGAGGACGCCGAACTGGCCTGACGAAGGCCGAGAGAGGCGCAGCGTAGACTTTTAGCCCGACATAGTCCAATTTCTTGGACTCCTTGTCAGGAGGTTTGTCCACATCCCTGGCTGCAGCCGGGCGCTACCGAAAACGCTTGTCGGTAACCAACCCCAGCAGAGGGTGTTCCAAAACCGGACAAGGAACCGGTGGGGACCAGATACTTCCTGGCCATCCTGGCCGGGCGCAGGGCAGGAAGCAGGGCGCTGCCAAAGTTCCAGTGCTGGACCCACTATGGCCTCGCCACCGAAAGGCCTCCGCCGGAGAATCCCTCGGTCCAGAATCTCCGTGAGGGGATACCCGCCCGCTTGGAACGGGTTCGGCTCCATCCCGTAGACTCCGAGATGAGTCGAAGCAGTCCTAGGAAGGACGACGGGCTATCGTCCATTGGCTGACCTCCTGAAGACTCCAAGTCCAGTCGCTTGGAGAAGAAGGAGGAATCATCTCGGACTCGGAAGAGTCCTCGAAGAGCTGCCTCTGGCCTGAACCACCCTTCACCTGCCGAGGTCGGTCGGGAGTGAGGGTAACTGACAGCCGATGGGTAAACCTCAGCCGACCGAGAATCTCTGGTCGGAGCCCCAATTGGTGGCTGTGGAGGGGAGGTTCCACCGCACTCGGTGGAGCAGCTGGTTTTGGCGCAACAACCGCCTGGGTATAGGCCCTCGGCAAGTCGAGGGGTTGCGTGGCCGCCCGTGACAGCCACTTAATGGTCGGGAAGGCCGGAGTCGGCTTATTCCCGCCAGGAGGGAGCTGTTGCAACATAAGGTCTCTCGTGACCGCCGACGTAATTTACGCCGGGTCTCCTCATCCGAGGAGGAGGGGACGAGGACGAGCGGCGACGCCGCTTACTGCTGTGCGAGACCGAGACCGCTTATGACGGTGGGAACGGCTGGACCGCTGAAGAGGTCCGAGACCGAGACCGAGAGTCCTGAATTTCCGGTCGGGTGCAGGGAGGTGTCGCGGAACCGACTATCCTTCTGCCTGGAAGGTCCATCCGAGGGCTCTGGAACCGAGGCACAGGCGAGCCCACGGGATCCTCAACTCTCCCGGGGAACCGGGAGAGGGAATCTCGGCTGCTAAAGGCGACAGCCCGTCAATGGGTCGAGAAAATCTCGACTTCATCAGTGGAGTCTCGGTCAACTGACCTGACGGGACACCGTGAGGCCAGTGGCGGGCCGAGCGTTCGATCGCCGACGGTCGACGGCCCGGGAGAGGGACCTTTCCGCCCCAAGAGCGCCGACGGAGGGACTTACCTTGTCCTCTTTTTGACCGAGAAAGGTCCAGCAGACGAGGCCCTTCTCCTTTAGTGGAGAGGGACAGACAAAGCTCCTTAAAGGAAGCCGTAGGAAGAACCCAGAGAGAGGGGATAAATGCCGCCGCCGAGAAGACACGGCCAGCGCGCCTCCTCTTGAGGCGACCATCCGCTTGAGCTGATCCGCCGCCCGCCCGCGCGGACACCGCCAACCGGGCCTTGGACTTCACCGAGGGAAACGCTTCGGACGGCCCAGTTGCAATCGGGCAGCACGGTCTTCGAGGACGAGGTCGCAGAAAGATGAGCACAGGTCGCAGCCTTCGCGGGTCGTGCTCAAGGCCTAAGCAGTAGACACACGCGAGTGTGGATCCGTCCGAGACATCTTCTACCCGCATGGGCATCTCCGAAATCCGGGAGTCGATTTATCCATCGCAGCCGTGAGGGATCGAAGACTGAAGTCTTTTTGCAAAATATTATTTTTAAATCCGCAAACGGAGAAATAGGAACCAGTCACAAACGCAGAGCGTTAAGGAGGGAACCTGAGCTTCCAAGCGGTAAGGAAGATCTGGCGTCATGGGGCGGAGCCGAGAGTTATACCACCCGGGTGGGTGGGAGGAGCAAGCTTGAAGACCTTCCGGCAAGATTTAAAGCGGCAAGGATACTGCCAATGAGTGTGGATGAACAACATATCCATGTCCCTAGAAAGGTGAATTTTGTAGGCCACCACAGAAAATCATTTCCTCACTGCACAAACCAGAATCTTCTGTGATTGTCTGCCACAAATAAAATCTAAAGTCTTGCCATTTAAGTTTAGCAGGCCTTTTTAGTATATGGGCAACTGTTAATCAGGGTGATTTATTAAGATCTGGCTGCTTCCAGCAAGTGCTGTTCATTCTCGAATAGGTTGTATTGTATTTGTATTTATTTATTTATTTTACCAGGAAAAGCTCCCTTGAGCAGGGCTCATTTACAAGAAGGTCCTGGGTAGGGGAGCACGCAAACACGATTTCAAAAAACACTTGAGGTACAAATGAGATGCTTGATAATACAGTAGTAGATGAGTTTAGGAACAGGAACTGCAGGCAGGGAGACTTTACATTTGATGCACGAGGAATATTGAAAAACACATACAGAGAGTAGATAGAATAGCATGTACATGATATGCAGTGCAAAAACACGCTGGCAACACATGGTGTGGTAGGGACATAAGATACAGAGGATCAAGGTTTAGCCACATGTATAGGTATCACTACAGTGCTGGTCATCGAAACAAGCTTCAGTATATTATAACTGACCAGGGCCCCCCAACTTAAGAGTCTGGATTGCAGTTTATTTCACACAGTGAGGATGCTGCAGCTGAGCGCAGATTTGCCAGACTGCGAGATGCCTGGGAATTTCAAGAATGAAATGATTTCTCCAAGCATAATGGCTGGTATCTATATGGAAGAGCTCTGTAATATGAGGTGGTAGGCATTTTGTAATACTGTACATTGTAAGTCCGTATGTAAATTTTTTTTTTTAACCACCTCGTTGGCGAGGGCCAACCAGTCATAGTGTACAAAGAATAGTGGTGGGTCCTGGAGTCTAGGTTGCTTAAAAATCTGACTGGCCTGTGATAAGCACATATAGTATGGTTAACATGATAGAACGACTATAGATCAGATCAGTATAGTCTGTGACTGGGAGAAGTGGCTTGCAGCAGTCATTTCCTTGCATCAGCATTGAAACAGCATTTATTTTATAGTAGAACCCAATCTGGCATAGTTTCTGCATAAAATAAAGCAGGAATAAAATTAGTGGAAAAAGTACCTGCCCACTCGGCATGTAAGCAGTAAAAGTACTTGCCCAACAACTTAGTTACATGCCATATCATGTTTTTTACTTAGTTTCTGTCATCACTGGAACAAAGCATTAGCATACCATCAATCCTTAAGGACTTGCTAGCCCCAGGCGCTGAAAAGTGCTTCAGTGCCTATTTGCATGCCCTAATAAGGCCCTAAGAGCTTTATTTATTTTTATTTTTATGTTTTTACTTGATTTTCTCTGGCCTGCCTGCATGCCCTGCTGGTCTACTGTCCAGAGTCCTTTAAAGGACCTCACTAGCCCCAAGCCCTGAAAAGGGATTTTAAATGATTTTAGTTCCTGCCTCATGCGCTGATAAGTCCTTTTAGCCCCAAGCTAGAAAATTCTAGCCTGCCAGTGTGTACCCTAAATATAGCAGCATTTTCACTTTCCACAGCAGCAGGTTGCCAAGCGCAGACAAACCATTGTCGTTCTAAAATCTACACAACGCCTAAGCCTCTGGGTGCTTTCCACCTGCACTCCCTTCCAATGTTTCAACCTATTTTTTTAGTCCTTTTTCCAAAAATCATACATTGGGTATTTTCATATGACTTTTTTTATTCTCTAATCAAACTCTGAACATGCTAAATTCCAAATAGCCAGAAATAAATCGGGCACATAAGTATTATGTCAGTTAAAAATTTCTTTTTCAGTTCAGTCACAGTTTTTTTTTTTTTTTTTTGAAAGATTCCTTATTTATGTACTTTACCATGCTCCTCATACTTGATTCCCACTTATTCTTTTACCATGTCCATTTACATGTGTGGCATACTGCTTCGTTTAGCTTCATGGCTCTATTGCCTATTCCACCCATTTTTTTTTCTCTAGGAAATCACCTTTTCCTCGTGTCATCACCTTTTATTTTTCATTTGCTGCCCGAAATTTAGAGAGCTCGTGTCTGCCTGCATAAGGGAAGCACTTCAAAATGCCAGTGTGTGTTTAGCGCCCAGAGCCCTTACCCACGCCATTCCTCCTCCTTCCTGCTTAGGACAGTCCAGCCTCCTCTGTGCTTGCACAAGTCAGGTAGCTTCCATGCTCAAAAGTGATGACGCTTTGGAGAACAAGTCTTGTATATGAAAGTACCCAATGTATGAACTTTTGAAAAGGACTAAAAATGGGTTGAAACATTGGAAGGAGTGCAGGTGAAAGCACCCAGAGACTTAGGCGATGTGCAGATTTTAGATTGAATTACCTGCACGAGGTGCACCCCAGAACCATTAAAGCCTGAGATTTAAAGGAAAAGAGCGACACTAATTTGGGTTGTATTCTTGAAATAAAAACATTGTCATTTCAAAAATCTATGCTGTGCTAGTAATTCATTAATGGACCCAGTCCATTCACACTTGGGTGGAAAGCTCCCTGTCACGTGCAAAATAATTAATTCTTAGTCTGTCCAAACTTTCATGTGTGCAACAGCGAGTGTTGTGTAAAATGATGTCCTGTGACGAAATTTTCAACAGCACTGACATTCTTATAGTAAAGTACACACTTTGATTTTACTACAGCGAAGTTTCTGATTAAAAATAATATTTGCAGTTGGATGATATTCAGATTCGAAAAGAACTGCCTGTGTGCAAAAAAAAACATATCCTGTTGTGCTGGGAATTCAGATAGCTGTCAAATAACTTGTGCTGAGGTGTCAACAAATCAAGTTCAGAGCTTAAGCAGCATTCGTTGTACACTTTGATCAGTACCAGTGGTTAGTTGGCTACTATTAAAATGATGCAGTGTAAGGATTAGAATGTTTTTGATTTATAAAATGGGTAGAACATTTCCTGGCCTTTGACTGGATAAGAGGCGTGGTTTGCTGTGTTTTTACCCAGCGCTAATGTCCCAGCTGGTCCTAGTTAGTTCCACAGGCATGGTGCACAGCCAGAGATCCATACATCCCAGACTATTCACAAAAGAAAAATTCTCACCTCTGTTTAGATTTTTCCCAAGCACTTCCTGCTCTTACGTCAGCTGTGCAGTTTGCCTGACTCTTGCTGCTGATACTAGCCAAATAAAAAAAAAAAAAAAGTGCCCTTATGTCACAGTCTGTGTCAAAAGAAAACCTGCCACAGAACAGTAGCCAACCGTGGTCTTGAAATGAAACCCCAAGTCACTTGGTCAGGCTGCCCACCTACCAGTTTGCCAACCCACCCATGACAGTTTCCGGCAGCATGATTGTTTGAAAGAGTGAGAAGCCTAATATATATATGGCAGCATGAACTTGTTTCAGACAGCAAGCAACTGATGAAACGGCCGGTCCCTTATAGTACAGGTCCGCGATAAGGAAAAGGTGAGCCACCCACTACGGCAACCCCTGAGGGACACGCTCACTCCTGAAAAAACTGACGGTATGACTCACAATCACATGGGAGACTCTTGTCTTTTCTAAAATACAATATTGAATTAAAACAACAATAGAAGAAAATGGCCTGTCTCTGTGGTGGTGTGGGGGCTGCAGAAAGATTGCAAAACACTCACTCCCAGTCAAAATGGTGACACTGTTGCTCTCTGCCAAAGACATACTTTTTTCTGCTTTTGTTAAGTCAACCATAAAATGGGGGGGGGGCACACGCATCAAAAACATTAATAAATAACATTTTGGTTTTCAAATTGCAGTAACTTGTTAATCTATATTGAAAATGTTCTACCCATTTAATGATTCAAGACGCTTCATGGTGTGGTTTATGGGCTTATAAGAGCACTTCACACTTGCTAAAGACACTCTGTGCAAATGCCTCATGCCTCATTACGCAACTAGGGTATGCTTTTATCAGCCCATAAGAAGCAGCACCTCATCGTGTTTTATTCTTTACATATTGGTATTTCTTTACAAATAGGTTTACTCGACCTGTATTAAGAAACTGCAGACTCGAGCTACTGATGCTGGCATACTTCTGTTGTACTGGATGAGAGAGAGAGGGCACTCCAGACAGAAGACCCTAAGTCTGTGCCTAATTGATGTCTGCAGTGTACTTCCTGAGAGCCTCGTCACGTGAACAGTCCTGCTACTGAGTTAACTTTGCTATCACATGATGCGTTCTCCACTGTGCTGCTCCACTCCCCTTCTGGAAGAGTAAAAAATAAGTACTTTTGTACTTAACTCTCGTGGCGCGAGCGCCACGCAGTTGGGCAGAGGTTAAGGTAGGAAGAAGCCAGAAGGTGAAGGAAACATATTCAATTCAGTGCTTTACAGTAACTGGTAATTGCTGTTTTTCTTTTAAACTTAGATTGTGGGCTTTTAGTGACACTGTAATTTATTTGCTGTCTTTACTTGTTTTTGGGCTGTTGAAAATTTAAAACGTAATGGTGGTGTATTTCTTTGCTGTCTTTAATTGCTGCAAATTTAGTCTTGGCTTGTCTGACTTGCCCTGTAGTCTGGGTGAGGGGTGTTAATTGTCTGGCCTCTGACCTTAGCTACGTGATAACTGGAGGTGGGGCTTAGTCAGAGTTGAGGTAGCAAGTGAGTTTTCTTTTCTTAGAAGAAGCTAGAATGGGAAGGAAACATATTCAATTCAGTGCTTTAGAGTAACTGGTAATTGCCATTTTTCTTTTAAACTTAGATTGTGGGCTTTTAGTGACACTGTAATTTATTTGCTGTCTTTACTTAGAATTGTTTTTGGGCTGTTGAAAATTTAAAACGTAGTGGTGGTGTTTTTCTTTGCTGTCTTTAATTGCTGCAAATTTTCGCCCCCCCTTCCCCCAGCAATTAATTATATGCAATGTTAAATCTGATTGACAGGAGCTAAACACAAGGGGGGATAGTAAGGGGTGTGGAGTAGGAGGGGCATAAGGGGGAAGAAGCCCACCCTCAGCACAAGTGTTTTGACTCATTTATTTATTTATTGGTTTATTTTTTTTTTAAAAAGAAAAGTATCTGAGGATCAGTGGCAGGATTTTTAGGACAGTAAATTGATAAAAAGGGAACTAGGAGAGCTTCAGTAACAGACAAGTAGTGGAATTGCAGTATAATGTGGGGAGTGGTGCAATGCAGTAGCTGTGGGGCAGTCCTATTCAGGCAGACCTTCTGGACACTGAGGTGCTGCCCTGTCTGCATGCATCTCTCTGGACTGCGGGATGAGGTAGCGAGACTCTGAGTGGAAGTAAACTGGGTCAGGAGTACCATCACCCCTATCCAGAGACCACCCAGTCTAATGCAACTGCCTCAAAGGATACCGAGAACGAGGAGCACTTGGATGACAGCAGGCTCAGGGAGGGTTAGAGCGATCAGGCAGAGGCACATACCAGATCCTGTTCCACTCAAGAACTCATATGCCACACTGGCAAACGGGGACAACCAAATAGAGGTACCCAGAGAAGTGGAAGGAAAAGATGTGGAGGTTAGCCAAGGAGGTGACCTCAGCGGGGAGAGCAGTGGACCCCTGAGGAGGAGGAAGCGAATCCTGGTGGAGGACTCCATCATAAGAGGGGTCCAGCTAGGAACACAGGAGGGGGAGGACAGGGAGGGGAGGTGAGGTGCCTACCAGGTGCCATGGCATGGAGGGATGGAAGGAAGATCCTAGGGATCACTGGGAAGGCAAGACGGAAGGGTGAGCTGAATGTTATTATCCACCTAGGTACTAATGATCTGGCAAATGGGGAGCCAAAAGAAGTTCAGGAAGAGTTTAGGAAATTGGGGAGGGGTCTCAAGCAAGTTGCTACTTCTGTCACTTTCTCAGAAGTACTACTTGTGAGAGGCAAGAGAGAGCATAGGGGTGCATGCACCATGAACTTGAACTCATGGTTGAAGAACTGGTGCTGAGAGTAAGGGTGTGGATTCATTGGTGACTGGGGACCTACCTGAGGGATGGAGGTTTGTTCAAGCCTGACTGCCCGATCCATCCTGGAGGGAATCCAAGACACAATGATTGGTTTAAATGCTACATTGACAAGCATTTAAACTAGCAAAGGGGTGGCAGGCCAGCAAGGAGGGTACCTATTTGCTCACCCCCACAGCTAGCAGTGGAACCAGTGAACCGGAGGAGTGGCTATCTCTACAAAGCAGTGTGCAAAAGATGGAGATTAGCGCCCAAGAGGTGGATCGGCAGAAAAGGGGCAAAATTCAGCAGAAGGGCAGACAGCAAGGAGAACCAGGGATAAAGGACAACCAAGGAAGGGGCTGGAGTAGAACAGCGAAACAGTCTAGGGAGGTCAAATCATGGAAAGCCATGTGTGCCAATGCCAGGAGCCTTAGCAACAAGATGGAAGATCTGGAGGCTATCCTGGTGCAGTCAGACATGGACATTGTGCCATCTCTGAAACCTGGTGTAATGATAACCACGACTGGGAGATGGTCATACCTGGCTACAACATATTCAGAAGAGACAGGGCAGGTAGAAAGGGAGGAGGTGGCACTGTATGTGAAAATGACATAAGGGCCACAGAGATCCAGGAGGAACAAAATGGGGAGAGATACTGTGGGTTAGCTGGAAGGAAAATGAGGCCAGCCATCCACACAGGTGTGGTCTATAGACCACCAGCCCAGGAGGAAGAAACAGATAGGAGTTGATGCTAGCCATCCAAAGGATGGCAGACAAGGTGAGGCACTACTGGTTGGACATTTCAATATTCCAGACGTGGACTGGAGCATCCCAGCAGCAGCATCAACTAGGAGCAGATTTATCCTGACTACCTTCAGCAACCTTCAAGCAACTGGTCATGGAACCAACTCTGCAGAAGGCAATACTGGACCTTGTGCTCACAAACAGGGACAATGTGATGGGGGTAACAGTGGGGAGCACCTGGGAACAGTGACCATAGTCATTGTGGTTTGAAACCACAGAAAGAGCAGAACCAAACCACACAAAAACACGTATCCTGGATTTTAGGGGGGCAGACTTTGGGAAAATGGGGAGATACTTGAAAGAGGCATTAAGGGGAATGGGGCAGGAATCAGGGGTTGAGGAACAGTGGGCAGTATTTAAAATGGGGATTACAAGACCAACAGAATTATGCATTAAGCAGGTTAGCAAGAGGAAAAGGAAGAGGATACCATTATGGTTTTCCAAAGAGTTAGCAAAGAAAGTGAAAGCCAAAAAGATTGCATTCAGGCAATACAAAAAGACGCAGGCCGTAGGGGATAGGGAGAAGTACCAGGAGAAGCAAAGGGAGGCAAGGAAGTCAGTAAGGGAAGCCAAAGCTCAGACAGAAGAACACATTGCAAAATCAGTGGGTAGAGGGGACAAAACCTTTTACAGGTACATAAGTGAAAAAAGAAAGGCAAAGGGACGGGTAGTGAGACTGAAGGGGGAGGATGGGGTCCGCGTGGAGGATGACAACAGTAAAGCTGACATATTGAACAGGTATTTCTACTCAGTCTTTACGGAGGAAGAGGAAGGTAATGGGTCTGAAGGGAGTACAAGGGCAGAATGGTGCAGAAATGGACACAAGTCCCTTTACACAGAAAGGGTCCTGAAGGAACTGGAAGTAATAAGAGTTGATAAAGCAATGGGGCCAGATGGGGTGCACCTCAGGGTCCTTAAAGAACTAAGAGAGGTGATGGCTGAACCTCTGGCTATCCTTTTAGCGATCACTGGAAACAGGGAGGTACCCAAAGACTGGAGGACAGCAGATGTAGTCCCTTTATACAAAAGTGGGAACAAAGAGGAATCTGGAAACTACAGACCAGTCAGCCTCACCTCGGTAGTGGGGAAGATCATGGAAGCACTACTGAAGGAGAGACTGGTGGAACATCTGATTGTCAGTGGACTACAGGACCCAAGGCAGCATGGTTTCACCAGGGGGCGGTCATGTCAGACCAGACTCGATGAATTTTTTGACTGGGTGACTAGGGAGGTGGATCAAGGGAGAGCAGTGGGCATGGCCTATCTGGACTTCAGCAAGGCCTTTGACACTGTGCCACATAGAAGACTATTACACAAACTGGGGAATATGGGTGTGGGCAGGACAGTAGTGTGGTGGGTAGGTAACTGGCTGGGTGGCAGGACACAGAGGGTGGTGGTAAATGGCTGTCACTTCACAGAGGAAGAGTGACCAGTGGGGCACCCAGGGATCAGTGCTGGGACCGGTCCTATTCAACATCTTCATCAGTGACATTGTGCAGGACCTAGAAGGCAGAATTTCACTGTTCGCGATGACACAAAGCTCTGTAACAGAGTAGACACACCAGAGGGTGTAGACAGAATGAGAAGGGACCTGCAGAAACTTGAAGAATGGTCAGGGTCTGGCAGTTGAAATTCAATGCAAAGAAGTGCAAAGATAATGCATATGGGGCACAAAAACCCTGGCACAGTATGTCAGTTGGGGGGTGAGGATATATCATGCACCAAGCAGGAAAGGGATCTTGGGGTTATCATCTCTGATGACCTCAGGGTAGTGAAACAGTGTGTCAAGGCAGCAGGTAAAGCAAATAGGATGCTGGGATGCATAGGCAGGGCATCGCCAGCAGGAAAAGGAGGTCATAATTCCACTATACAAGACACTAGTGAGGCCCCACCTGGAGTACAGTGAACAGTTCTGGAGACCTTACCTACGTAAGGACATAGACAGGATAGAGAAGGTTCAGAGGAGGGCAACAAAGATGGTACATGGATTGCATCACAAGTCCTATGAGGACAGGTTGCAGGAACTGAATATGTACTCCTGGAGGAGAGGGAGGGAGAGGGATATGATAGAGACATAACAAGTGTCTTATAGGAGGAACTGGGTGCAGAATACTCTATTTTTAAGCGAAAAAGATGTTCAAACAACATGAAGTCTTGCTATATTATAGACATTAGCAGTTTGTTCCAGCTGTAGAACTGCCCGGAGTGAAATGGTTAAAACCATTCCAAAATAGGATTTTGGCACGAGAGTAGCTCTATCTGTGTCATTTCAAACTTGAACTGTCAGATTCTTTACTCCGCCTCAGTGAACAGTCGCCTCGGGAGATTTCTCCTTCTGCTCGGTTCATTTCATGGTTTAAAGTGTTTTCTCGTTGGATTTAACCGAGAATAGTTTTATTTTAACCGCAAAACCGTTCAGTTCAAGCTCTATCTGTGGTAACCGTAAGTAAATGAAGGTTTTGTCTGTGTGGAACTTGTAAGTTATCGGTTCGGTTTTGAACCAATCAGTGGGTTTAAAACTCATTTAAAACTAAAAGTTACTATTTTAGAGTGCGGTTCCCGGTTCTTATCGGTTCTAAAAAAAGCGTTTATTACGTTTTTTTCCAATACCCGTGACACGGTTAGGAACCGATAAGGGTGTCTTGCCTGGCACTGCCGCTAAAAGGGCAAGTTTTGGTTAGGCTGGCATTATGTCTGAGAAACCCAAAAGAAAAACCGGGCCCACTGGGTTTCAACACTGTGATGTTTGTGGGGAAGTCTTTGCCAAGGCTGACCCACACACCACATGTGTTTATTGTCTGGGGTTTGACCACCTCCAGTCAGACTGCCAGGTATGCAGCCACCCTGGAAAAAAGATTGGGCAGGCTCAGGGAACGAGAGGCCAAAAAGTCCGCTGACCCGGATGGCCAGCCCGGTTCGGTGCCAACCGAACCAGAGGGAGTGCCCTCTGACCAGGGCCAGACTTCCTCGGGCCAAAGAAAAGCTGGTTCTGAGGAACCAATTCCAGTAAAGAAAACAAGAAAATCGGCAGGTCTGGAGTCCAAAATTCCTTCTCCAGCTGCTGCAGAAATAGCAAAAGCCATACAAATTGTCCAGTCATTGTGCAGGGTCCGTCCAAACCACCACTATCTGGTAAAAGGTCGGTTTGTCCGGTCCCAGTGGTTCAGGATTATGATATTGAGGAATTTTATGAACCAGAGGAGGGGAGGAGGATTATGAACAGTATGAATGTGGCTGGGAAGGTCTGGGTGTGCCATTGAACCAGACATCTCCCAGACAGACCTTTAGAATCTCCCCTATGCTGTCTGAGTCCCCATCTCATTTTATGTTTTATAAAAAGTTGCTGAAACCCTCCAGCTTCCTTTAGAAGAGGCTGTGGATGAGCAAGAGGAGCCTGATTTTGTAGAAATGATGGATATTCCAGAGTCTAGGAGATTGTCTATTCCTTTACATAAGTCTTTTAGGAAACAAACAATTAAAATTTTAAAAGCTCCTAATTCTGTGCCTCCTGTAGATAAAAGATGGACAGAAGGTATACATTGTCAGGCCCTGATACAGAATTCCTTTCTCAGCAATGCAGTCATGTTAGTAGTTCAGGCTGCTGCCTGTGATAAAGCTAATATTCCTTGGCTTCACATCCTCCTGACAAGGATTCCAGAGAAGATTGATGCCATGGCAAAAATAGTATATGGCAGCCTCTCTGGGACTCAGGCAAGCAAATTATATGGCTTATGTAGCTAGGTATCAGAAATCTAGATGGGATACTGTTATGCAATGACCAAGCAGGCCCATGGCCAGCTGGCTAGTGAACTAGAACAGGTGGCTGCTGATGGCATTGAAGCTTCTAAGGTTCAGTTTCATGCTGCTGTGGATGTTAATGATGTTTCCTCTAGGGTCATGGCCACATCTGTAGCTTTCAGAGGTTGGCCTGGCTCAGGTGTACTAGTTTGTCGCAGGATACCCAGACTAAGGCTATGGATTTTCCTGTGGTGGGAAATTCTCTGTTTGGAGAGCAGACAGAGAATTACATGAAGAAGATGGATGAATATAGGACTACTTACAAGAATGCCCAGGCTAAGGAGCGGCAAGTCACTCCTCAAAGGCATGCCCCCAGGGGTAGGGGTAGGCCTTTCTACCAGACTCAGGCCTCCTCTGCCTTTGCTCAGAGGGGCTTCTTCAGAGGCAGGGGCAGACGAGGGGTGGGCAGACCTGCTCCCACCCCCCAGCCTAAAGCTCCTGCGAAACAGGCACCCTGATGGGGTGCCCAGGGCTGATTCTCCTGTACCAGTGGGGGGCAGGCTGGCTTACTTCAGTCAGAATTGGGCCTTTAACCTCAGACAAGTGGATTCTGGAAGTAGTAAGCCAGGGTCTGGTTCTCGGCTTCAAAAAGTTTCCCAAGTTGAGAAGCAGACTTTTCTACCTGCAAGTGCTTCAGAGACCCTCGCCTGGAAACAGAGGTCTCATCCCTGTTAGCTCTCAGAGCAGTAGAAAGGTTCCTCCTGCATCAGGGCAGGGGTCTGTATTCCAGATACTTCCTTACCCCAAAAGACAGGAGAATGGTGGCCCATTTTAGATCTCAGATATCTGAACAAGCATCTTTTGAAACCAAAGTTCAAAATGGTAACTCTGGCAATGATTTTACCTTTTCCTAAGGCCAGGGACTGGCTAGCCTCCCTGGACCTCAAGGATGCCTATTTCCATGTCCTAATCAGAAGATCCCATCGAAAGTACCTCAGATTCAAACTGCCCTCAGGTCATTACCAGTTCAGAGCAATGCCCTTCGCCTTACCTCTGCTCCAAGGGTATTCACAAAGTGTCTAGCAGTGGCCCACTTAAGGAGGCAGAGGATTGCTGTTTTCCCTATCTAGACAACTGGCTCATTGTAGGCCAGTCCCCAGAACAGGTAAATCTCACCTGCAGGTCACCCAGCAGCTTCTCACCTCCCTGGGTTTTCTGCTAAACCTACTAAAGTCGGTTCTGGAACCAGTCCAGGTACTCACCTTTATAGGGGCAGAATTGGACATAAAGCTAGCCAGAGCCTTTCCTCCCCAGAAAGGGTAAGGAATTTAGTGGCTCTGGCCTCTTCCTTCACTCTGCAGGTCTCTCACCAGCAAGACACTTTCTGCAGCTCCTGGGGCACATGGCTGCATCCACAGCTGTTGTGCAGGGAGCCAGATTTCAGATGAGAGACATTCAGTTTCACTTGAGAACCTTTTGGTCTCAGAGAAGAGACCCTTTCCAAGTTGGTCCCAGTGACTCGAACCTTGATCCTAGCTCTCCAGTGGTGGCAGGATCAGAGCAATTAGAGCTGGGGTCCCCTCATTTCCCTTCTCACGACTTGACTCTCACTACAGATGCTTCCTTCTGGGTTGGGAGCCACATGGGCGACCTTTCCACTCAGGAGTTTGGTCCCCAGGAATCTCTGCTCCACATCAATTTGCTGGAACTCAGAGCTGTCTTTTAGCTCTTCAAGCTTTTTCTGCATCTGTCCACAACAAGGTGATACAAGTCAGAACAGACAACACCACAACAATGTGGTACATCAACAAACAGGGGCACTGGTCTTCGGCCTTGTGCACTGAGGCAGTGAAGTTGTGGTCTCTGGCCTATTCCTGAACACTTCCTCATAGCAGTTCATCTTCCAGGAAGGACAATGTCCTAGCGGATGCCTCAGCAGGATTTCCCAGGCCATCACGAATGGTCCCTGGATCCTCAAGTGCTTGGGATAGTTTTTGCCAGGTGGGGCATCCTCAGATAGATCTTTTTGCAGCCCCAGACAATCACAAACTTCCTCTGTTCTGTTGCAGGCCTCCAGTGCTGGGCTCAGTTCACCTGGATGCCCTTCTTCTGGATTGGGAGGGGAAGTTCCTCTATGCTTTCCCCCCCTTTCCTCTCCTATTCAAAGTACTAGTCAAAATCAGATCTCAGCCTTGCAGGGTGATTCTGATTGCCCCGGATTGGGCCAGGCAGCCCTGGTACCCACTCCTTCTGTCTCTGACAGTCCATCTTCCCCTGTGCCTCCCAGGAATCAGAATCTGTTGACTTGTGCCCAGGAAGGGTTTGGTATCCGGACCTCAATCCCTCAACCTCAAGGCCTGGCTCTTGAGGAGTTAGTTTGCTGATTTACACCTCTCTCAGGGTGTTCTTGAGATCCTAAAGGCTTCCAGAAAGCCTTCCACTAGGCTACTTATAGTTCTAAATGGAAAAGGTTTTCCATTTGGTGTGCTGGGAAAAATATTTCCCAGAATCTGCTGAATTGCCCATTTGTTAGATTACATGGTACATCTTAATTCCTTGGGTCTCAGACCAGCTACCCTGAGAGTTCATTTGGCAGCTGTCTGCTTTTGTGTCAGCAGGAAAGTCATCCCTCTTTCCTTTCATCCTGTGTTTTCCAAGTTTTTAAGGGGTTACTCCATACTAATCCTCCTTTCGGGAACCGCCCCTGCTTGGGACCTTAATGTTTGCATTGCCCAGTTAATGCAACCCCTTTGAACCTCTGTCTTCTGCAGAGCTTAAGTACCTAACTTGAAAACTGTTTTTCTAGTGGCTATCACTTCTGCCAGACGCATAAGTGAATTGCAAGCCTTGTCAGTGGAGACTGACTTTATTTCTTTCCATCAGGGATAAGGTAGTCCTTAGGACTAATAGGAAGTTTTTGCCTAAGGTGGTTTCAGATTTCCATCTTAATCAATCTATCTCCTTCCAGTATTTTTCACTGATCACCCTCTTCCGGTGAGAGGAGGTTGCACAGCCTGGATGTTAAGAGAGCTCTTAGTTATTATATAGAGCGCACTAAAGGTCACAGGTTTGAACTGGCCCAACTTTTCCTTACCTATGGTGAAGTTGGGAAAGGCAACCTGCCACTAAGAGATCAATAGCCAGGTGGATTGTCTCTTGTATCCAATTTTGTTATCAGAAAGTGGGCAGAGGCCCCCGGTTTGAGGGCTCATTCTACCAGGGTACAGCTGCGCTCTAGCTGCTGCCAGAGATATCCCTTTATTAGAGATTTGCCAGGCTGCTACTTGGAAAATGGTACACACTTTTACCAAGCATTACTCCCAGGATGTCCAGGCCAGGAGAGATGCTTGCTTTGGCACAGCTGTTCTTCAGAGCCTGTTCCCTAAGTAGGTTCTGTCCCTCCTCCATGGAGGTACTGCTGTGTATTCTGCTAATGTCTATAATATAGCAAGACTTCATGTTGTTTGAAGAAAAAATTACTCACCTTAGTAATGTTGTTTCTTCTAATGGAGTCTTGCTATATTATAGACCTCCCCCCCAACCTGCCCCTCTCAGAACCTCTACTTGGTGGGGTGCAGGCAACTTAGTGTGGGCACTACTTATGTCCTGTTAGCATTTTGTCCCCTTTGGGACTTTGGGGGTGAGTATGTGTAACGCGGTGTGTGTTTTATTATACTTATGTTCCATTTTCATATTATTAGAATGGTGTTAGTATTTCTGGTCCCCTGACTTGAGTCTTGGGTGTTGGGACCATCAATGGTTGTTATTATTTAGGTAGCCATTTGGCTAGTGTAGGTTACAGCTTCCACACAGACCTTAGTGAGTTTGGCTCGTAAAGATCTGACAGTTCAAGTTTGAAATGACACAGATAGAGCTGCTCTCGTGCCAAAATTTATTTTGGAATGGTTTTAACCATTTCACTCCGGGCAGTTCTAGAGCTGGAACAAACTGCTAATGTCTATAATATAACAAGACTCCATTAGAAGAAACAACATTACTAAGGTGAGTAATTTTTTTCTTCCAGGACTAGAGGGCATGGGATGACGTTGGAGGGAGGACGATTCAGAGGAAATGTGAGGAAGAATTTCTTCACAGAATGGGTGGTGGACATGTGGAACACCCTGCTAGAGGAAGTGGTAGGGGCTGAAACAATCACGGGATTTAAGAATGCATGGGATGGACATATAGGAATTCTGGAGGTCAGGGTAAGGGCAACAGACTTCTAGGAAAACATAAACTGAATTTACTGACTCAAATGGGCAGACTGGGTGGGCCACAGGTTTCATCTTCGAGACACTGTCTGTGTACTGTGTCTATGTATATGTAAGTGCTCATGCACTTAGTTGCGCAGAGTGCGTGCAGTCACACAATGCCACGGGACTGTATGGGGGGGAGGAGGAAAACAAAACAGAGAAAGGGGAAAATAATTTAAAGGCACAGACCAGCAGAGAAAAAGCATCTTCCTGCACAAATGCCTTTGGTGTCCCATTGGGTAGTTGTCCTCTGACAAATGTGCCTACCCTTGAGCACCTAATGTACAGGAATTTCACACCCTGACATACAGCCTTATTGTGAGTGTTGAGAGACAGTTTGCTATCAGTCTGTAGACCCAAGCACTTGTAGCTATCCACCAGCTCCAGAGAATCCCCTAGTAATCTGCTGATAGTGAAAGAGGGAGTACAAGGCGGGAGGGACCCTATTGTTGAGAAACGCATTATGCTAGCTTTAGTAGCATTGAATAACAGTGTTGAATGGAAAAGGTTAAGCTGTAACCTAATGAATGCGAATTGGAGATCAGGATAATACTGCTTAAGTTGTGGGGCTCGAAATGCGCTGGGCAATATCTTCAAACCGGAAATTGATCATTTCCTGATTTATCTAGTACTGCTGCTTTAAGGAAGAGTGGGTCTAAGTTATCAGCTCCAGCATTTTTCTTGGTGTCCAGACCAAGATAGTTTGCCCAGTCTTGAACGGCAGTTTTCAAATGTAATGGGGAAACTTGATCACTGTAGCTTCTCTGTCTTTACATAAGTACATGGTGAAATGGATTAAGTCCTTGCTTGTAACCCATGAAGTTTGCTTTCTTGTCAACCTAACATAATCTGAAATGCCTTTTGCCTGTAGATATCTGTTGAGAATGGTCTTGGCACCACATCCTCTGGTAATCTCTGGTAATTATGTCCAAATGACATGTATTACTTGTATAAAAATACATTTTTACCTTTTATGCTTTAGGTGAAGAAATGTTTCCTACTGGGGAAGTTTACTTTGGTGTTGCATTGTGCCGCTTTGTGTCAGTAGAGCATGGCACACCATTCCAAATAGGAAATACTGCATCCACACAACTGAGCCAGGCGGCAGCTGTTGTGATGTTGGGCGGCGCAGCGAGATAAGATGACTAGAGGCAGGGTGGATGGAAGGGTAACACTTTCTCATTGGCTGCTCAGCATGCTGCAGATTATGGCGAGTCCAGAGTCAGACATGGGCCTTATAATGCCTCCAGTGTTGCGACTCTCCACCATAGTGGCTCAGAAGGGTGGTTTTAGATGTTACACACTGCCTCTCTGTGTGCATGAAGTGGCTCACAGCAGATCGCCACACTTCACCACTTGGAGCAGTGTAGTGAATTTAGTGTTAATACAATTTAAGTTTATCCTGCCTGCCATTTCTCTTTGCTTGTGGTTGTGCACTCTGGTTCTGCTAGTATTAAGTCTACCAAATTGTCTGCTACCTCAGTCATATCATTCCATTCTCGGAGAAAACAACCTGTCATGCTGCAGCCTCTCATATAAAGCCCTGTATCTCCCTAATCATCTTTGTAACTCTGCACTGTACTTTTTCTGGCTCAGTTTATATCATTTTTGCAGTGTGGAGTCTAAAATTTGAGATGTGGACTAACAAGTGCCTCATGTACTGGCATCACCTCTAGCTTTCTGTTGGCCTGCAGCCTGACGCTGTGCACTGTTTATAGAATGTTAAGGATGATTCTGTAACCCCAAGAGACTCTCCTACTCTTGTATCTAGTTTTACCATTCAGCTTGTAAGCCTGTTTTCTGGTTTTAGTCCCTAGGTGCAACCTTGCACTTCATTTAACTGCTTCTGCTATCTGTCCAAACAACCTGTTTTTTCAGTGTTCTGCTGCAGTTATTCACAGTCCCCCCCGCAGATTGCCCTCCTTGTTAGCTTTGTATCATCTGCAAACTTCACTGAGTGGGTAGTAGCACCTGATTCTAGTTTCTTAATATAAGTGGAACAAAAGTAGGTCCAGAACCCGACCCCATGTGGAACCTGACTAGTCATTGCCTTCCAATCTGACACTTGTTCTCCTACCTCCTCTCTGCCTCCTGTTACTTAATCACATAAATCACCATAGTCCCCACCCCGCCACTGATTGTGTGCATCATCTTCCTGTGGAGTACTGTTTCTGTATCTTGTTTAAAAGCTTTACTAAATTCTATAGGATACTTTGTTGTCTGGTGGCTAGGGCACAGGTTTGGGAACCAGGAGATTTGGGTTCAGATTGAGCCACAGTCACCTACTATGTGACCCTGAGTATCACTCCTTAATGGCCGAGTTCTTGAAGTGATTTTCCAAGATTCATGCATGTAATGCATATTTGGTAGCTTAGGGTGGTGAAAATCAGTTATTAAAAAAATTAAAATAATTCTCTATGAAGGTATGGGATAAAAGACTCAACAAACCAAAATTTGGGTGCATAAAAACGCAAACATGCATTATTTTATTCAAATCAGAAAATAAAAATCTGCCGGTGGCACTGAGGGTTGAGGCGCTGGGCCTACCGTCTGCTCGCTGGCAACCCGGTTCAGAAATGGACTTGGGCTGTCGGGGTCGGTAGGGGAGGGGGATTGAGGGGTCCCATGACAGCTCTTCTCCTTCTGGGTGGGTAAGGTGTACGCTGCCTGCAGCGGCAACTGGCGGAAGTCGAGGACACTGCAAGGAACAGTGTACAGCTGGGTGTTGGGTGCGGCAGGTGTCGGCACGCCGTGCGCTGACGCCATTGCATGTCCAGCTCCAGGGGGAGAAAATCCAGGTGGAAAATTGCTGGGTGGCTGTGCGCTGCGCTCCTGGACCCAGAGAGGTGTACCCCCAGGTATTGGATCTGGGTCCCGATGGGGATACTGTGTGTGCCAGCCTGTGTGGAGGAGAGCGTGTCGCTGACCAGACCCAGGGGTGCGGTTACCGGCGGCCGGAAGACCTGTCAGCCTGCTCTGCAGAGGAAGGATGTAAAAAATAAAATACATACAGAAAGCAAAAGATTATTGTGTCCAGTATCCAGCAAACCACCTAATCGGCTTCAGCCTTTGCAAATAAAACAGTGTGGAAATAAACGCACACTTCTGAGGTCCTCTTCACTTGAAAGTTGATACTCAACTGAATCCCCTATCTAGCCTTGTTCCTCCAAGTGGTGTTTTTTTTTATACCTTTCGTGGATGACATCACTGTCATATGATCCACCCCGTTTTGCTAAAAGCAGCATAAACCTCTTATTCCCAGGAGTTTCCCATCAAACAGTAAAGACATACATGTTCCTATCATACATGTTATCTTTCCTAGCCTAGACTCAACTCCTCTTTTCTTGGTTAAGGGGTTTTATGTTTCCATTTTGTTTAATCTCAAACGATAGTTTTAATAAGATATTAAGTCTATGAGGGTTCCACTGGGTTTTCAAGAGGAACAGGAGAACGAGGGTGCACTCTTCTTCTTCTGCCAACTCTTGGAACTCGTATCTTTTCTTTTAGTTCCATTAAATCGTTAAATGTGGCCTAAAATAGACAAGCATACAACAAGCGTATTTTATTTTCATTCCTGTTGAGTGGTCATTCCACAGAAATGAAGAGCGAAGGAATTTGGTGGGGGTGGAAGTGAATTTCACACATGGGCATTCACCCAGACAGGGCTCACCTGTCACATTGTCAGCATACATTCAGCCAGAAGGGATCATAGTTTGGCTCTGACAAGGTGCTTAGCTAATCCCTTCCACTTTCTGATTCATCTGCATGGCACTACGCTCAGGCACATAATTGCGGCAAGGGACAGCACGGTGTGAAACCTGTTGAAGTCAGTGGTCAGATTTGATTTTAGTTTATCACATAATGATGGCCAGATGAAGTTGTCACCGCCTCATAAGAAGGGCCTTGTTAGTTGAGCAGTGGCCTTTAATCTCCAACTGGCCATCATTATGTATATTAAATTAAAATCAAACCCGACCAGATTGACTTCAGTGGGCAGCCCCACCTTCCTGCATGTCATATGTGTGGACGTGTAGAAGAATCGAGAAGTGGAAGGGATCGGCTGGTTTACTTGTTGGGGCCAGACTACAACCTCTTCCAATTAAATACACGCTGAGAATAAAAGTTTAAAAATAGCAACAACTGATTTTCACTGCCCTAAGCTTAACAACTGTAATGCCTGATTTGCAGAACATTTAAAAATCACTGTCTGTCAACCTTTAAAAAATGTATAAAGGCAGGGTTCTCTGAAAATGAGATTGCTTTCAGCTGGGATATCTGGGTAAATAAATTGAAAAATGGGATATTAAATCTAAAGCATCCCATCTATCCCTCCATACCATCTAACCATATTAAAAACGGAATTGGATTAGTATGACAAGACCAGCACGCCAACCTACAAAACATGTTGACAGTCAACCTGTGATCAATCAGATGGCACCGTTAATAGCACTTAACAATTTACAGTCGCGGCCAAAAATATTCGCCTCTTGCACTTTTTCAGATAACTCACAGTTTCTAAAATAAGTTGAAATTAATAACAGTATAGTATTTGGTCTCCACAATTTTTATTTCTCTGTTAATATTACAGAACCTTTGTTTTGATTTAGAATTTAATATATTCTTTTAAATCAGAAAATGAAAAGAAATGGCATTGACAAAATTATTGACACCTAGACTTAATATTTGTAGCACAGCCTTTGGTCAAAATAACTGCAATCAATCGCTTCTATAGCCATGGATGAGCTTCCTGCACCTCTCTACTGGCAGTTTGGCCCACTCTTCTTTTGCGAACTGCTCCAGTTCTCCCAGATTTGAAGGGTGCCTTCTCCCAACTGCTGTTTTCAGATCTCTCCACAGGTTTTCAATGGGATTTAGATCTGGACTCATTGCTGGCCACTTCAGAACAGTCCAGCGTCTTGTCTTGAACCATTCCTGGGTGCTTTTTGAAGTGTGTTTGGGGTCATTGTCCTGCTGGAAGACCCATGACCTTCGACGGAGACCCAGCTTTCTGACTCTGGGTTCAACATTGCGCTCCAATATATCCTGGTAATCTCCAGATTTCATGATGCCATGCACACGTTCAAGGCACCCAGTGCCAGAGGCAGCATAGCAACCCCAGAACATCACTGAACCTCCTCCATGTTTGACTGTAGGGAAGGTGTTCTTTTCTTTGAAGACTTCATTTTGTTTTCTGTAAACACAGAGATGATGTGCTTTTACCAAAAAGCTCTAATTTGGTCTCATCTGTCCACAGGACATTCTTCTAGAAGGATTTTGGCTTGTTCAGGTGTGTTTTGGCAAACCCCAGTCGGGCTTTCTTATGTCTCTCTCTCAGCAGTGGGGTTCCCCTGGGCCTCCTACCATATAACCCCCTTTCATTGAGTTGTGACAGATGGTGCGAGTTGAAACTATCGTACCTTGTGTCTGAAGGTCAGCTTGAATCTGTTTGGCAGTTGATCGAGGTGCTTTCTCCACCATTCGAACAATCCTACGCTGCAATCTTCGATCAAGTTTTCTCTTGCGGCCACGTCCAGGGAGGTTGGCTACAGTGCCATGGGCCTTAAACATCCTGATAACATTACATACGCTGTAAACAGGAACATCAAGGTCTCTGGAGATTGATTTGTAGCCTTGAGATTGTCCATGCTTGGCTACAATCTTCTGTCTGACCTCCTCAGACAATTCTCTGGCTGTCTTCCTGTTCTCCATACTCATTGCGGTACACACAGTGACACAAAACAGGAGAATGAGTCCTTTTCTCTATTCAAACTGGTTGAATGAGTGATTTTTATATTGCAGGCACCTGCAACTCACCACAGGTGAGTTTAGTTCCAAAGTGAAGGAGAATCGCCTGCTTGAAATCTAATTATTTCTAACTACTTCTAAAAGGTGCCAGTAATTTTGTCCGGGCCATTTAAGGATTTCTGTGTGGAATAAGCTAAGACTTAGTAAATGTTTGTTTTTTGTGTTTTATTCCACTGCAAACCAAAGAAATACATATGTGGATACCAAAATATTTTTTAATTTCAACAATTTTCTTGAAGGAATGGTGCATTATTAGAAAAAACTGCAAGGGCGCCAGTATTTTTGGGCACGACTGTACATACAACTTAACTCGCAGGCTTGTGAGTCCTAGGGCCTCCAGATCCAATGTTTAAATGAGGGGATACAGCACCTCTGCTGTTTCTAAGGATTCTCTAAATAAATGATATGCCAGTTTCTCGCTCTGTTTAATATTCTGAGGTGGATAAGTATGTAATATTACCCGCTCCAGGGTATGGGGTGCGTTGAGGCATGAGGCTGCAGGCAGTGTCTCCTCGCAGCACCCCAGGTGTGCATTAAATCCCCATAACCTGGAGTGGGTTATTGCACTTGTAACATGGGTTATGTTTTAACAAGGGAAAAACTACAGAAAGGGATTTTTCCTGTTTTTAAACAGCAAAAAAAGGTACTGTATCCAATCCTGCCACCTTGCAAAATAGTCCCCACCATATAATGCACCTTTGTTTGCTCTTGTGCACGTAGAAATGTCAGACATACAGTGACTCCTACGCTGCCCAGGATGTTCATTTTGCCATCACCCCTCTCCCCACAGACCCTCAAAGGCAGCTGTCCCTGCTGCTGCTGTCTGCAGTGGCTGGGTCTGTTCGCCCCACTGGGTGGAACTACTACTGTCTGTCTAGCCACAGACACCGTGCCAACACTTCACTGACCCCACAGAGACTACTGGACTTTCCCAGCCCTGCTGCCACCATCTCCCCTCTGATACAAGCCTGCTCTCTCTCACTGTCTCTCAGCAGCGCATTGCAGTCCTTGATCTGTCTGCATCACAGCACAGACAGCTCGCTGCTGGCACACACACTACTGCACAATCAACCCAGGCAATACTTCTCACTGCATCAGCATCAAAAGGAGAGGACACAGAAGAACTGCTTATCTGTACTTTGGTATTGACACTGACAGCGGTTGTGCTCTGAGGATGCTGTCTGTGCCCATCACTATTGCAACATTTGGCTCCTGTGCCCTCTCTCACACACTGGTGCTGCTGTTGCTGTCAGGGGTGGAGGGTTGGCCACTTCAAATGAGGACAGATGTTCTCTGCCCCGGCATTGGGAGGGTTTTCAAGAGAGAGAGATGGACCAAGACAGACACAGTGGAGATTGTAGCAACTTTGTTTTACGCTGCGTCTCTCCTGCTCTCTTTCGACAGACCACAGGCTGGAAAAAGTCATTTCTCCCATGCTTGCCATTAACTGTGCTGCCTGTTTACTTCACAGTTCTCTCAACGGCATAGTGTGGGACGTTTGCTGTCTGTCTTTCTCCCTCACAAGATCTACAGCCAGCCCAAACACAGACACAACATTGCTGGAATTCTGCAGAGATGCACTGTGGTTACTGCGGCAATTGCTCTCTGTCTCTCTCTCTCTCTCTCTCTCTCTCTCTGTGTCCCTTTCGGGAATGATGTACCACCTGCTGTTGCCCGCACCTCACAACCGCTGCCTGCTGTCCCTCTCTGCAGCATCAGACTTCTCTACGGAACAGATGTGACTCTTTGCCCTGTATTCTCTCTCTCTCTCGATCGCGGTCTTTTTTTCTCTCTCTCTCTCGTCCATGATGTGCAGCGTCAGGTCCCGCTCTTTCGCTCGCTGTGGCTATGTCTTGCTTTCTGTCTCTATCGCAGTTCACGCTGTGCAGTTTACTGGCAATGCCTTTTCAAAACCAGGACCAGAGAGAGGAAACTGGAGGAATTTGAACTGCGGCCCACATTTCACAGCGAAACAGAGCACAGACTGCAAGGTGTGCTGTAAATGACTGTGGTGGGGGACCAGTGAATCTGGGTAGCTGACAGCGAAATGTTTGGGGACAAGTCCGTATGTTAGGGAGAGGACAGGATGAAGATTGTACTTTGGGACACCGAGGTGCACTGTATTCTGTCTCAATATCCTGATGAGCTTGCTGTGTCCCACTTCAGAATTTTTACATGACCTTTTTTGGGGTGGGGGTGGGGAGGCGATCTGTTTGGGGACAGCAACATGCTTTGGGAATGGAAACCTGCCTCTGGGAACACACTGACACCAGAGCTGTTGCATATAATGTTGCTCTGTGCAGTGCTCTCGCTTTTCCACAGTTTGTCATGGCTGCCGGTGTCCCTTGAGTTTCTGAACTGAGGAACAAGAGCCGACAGGTCTTGCCTCGAGTCCCTCCGTGGAACCGTGCATTAAAAAGGGAATTTAATACGTGGCCACGCAGAGGGACTGTTCCAATGGGATTGCATGCCTTCAGCAACCCATGTTATATTGTGTACTGTACGTCCTAAGTATCCCACTTGCATCTACCTTATCTAAGTATTTAACCACCATCTCATTTGTAACTGCTGTACCACATGGTAATATTGTTAACATTTGCTCACCCCCAAGATAATATTTTGTACTGGAAGTATTTACTGTTGGCTTCTTCCACCTGGTAGTATTTTCACCTGAATGGTAGTGATATCACCTATTAACCTGTCTAACCCCCCCCCTTCCCAACACCACCTCTAACAATCAAGACTCGGACTCATTGGGTGCCTGCAGTCATGGACTCCCTCTGTCTCATACTTCCTGCTTACTGTCACATAATGCTGCCCACCAATTTTTAATATTTTTTCCCCACATTGCAACTACCCTTCTGGCCAGCCACTAAAGCTATTCTTGAAATAGTCTCCTGCACTGTACACAATTATTGATGCTGTTTTTTTTTTGTCCCCAACCTGTTAGTGTGTAGATGCATAGCTGGTAGCATTGTACGGTGCTGCAAATTGTGAGCATATATACCAACATACTGTAAATATTAACAGGGTGGGAAACTATTTCCTAAAATCAGAAAGTGGAAGTAAATCATTCAGAAGTGGTAGTAAAATATTCCGTTACTCCCCTTATGTGTTCCACTGCCCCCCCCCCCCCAATTACAGACCCTCTTCTAATGGTAGTTTGGCCTCAAGTTCCACAAAAAGTGTTCATCTCCTGCAATATCTTCCTATCTATCTTAACATGTTAGTGACACTCCTGGATGTTAAGAGTCTACTCTCTTTTACACCCTCAACATAACTAAAACAAATCCTTCTTCTATTCCTAGCAATGCAGTTTTCATAATAAGATTTCACTCTAAGACTTTCTGTTCTTTCCTGGTGTCATTGAAATCATTTTCTAAGATTCAAGTATTACTTACTTTGGTACCTTAGGTTGGTCATAGTTGGTGTGCACTAGCGTCATAAGTTTTGATAAACCCTGAAAGTGGAGGGAAGGGATCGTATTTTGCCCGAGGTGGCCAGCTGATCCTTTCTGCTGCCCCATAGCGCCAGTCTGCCCCCTGTGCCCAGGCGCATAATGATGCATGCTCAGGAACAGCGCGGGGGTGCATCCAGCTGAAGTCAATGGGAGTAATTTCATTGCTTTAAAACGCACATTGATGGCTACAGTGACTTTATTCAAGGCCACTGCTTGACTAAGATCGGCCATCTTAGTTGAGCAGTGGCTTTGATTAAAGTTACTGCACACCGCTACCTGAATGAGAAAATGCCGGATAAGCCACCGAGTGGCAGAGCATATGATTGGTTACTATTACAGGACAATACTTTATTCAAGAAGGCAGCATCCAGCCAGATTTAAAAAAACAAACAAAAAGGCAGCATTTATATGCATTACATAAAGAATATGATGAGAAAATAATACGTTGTTGCAAGTGGTGGCACATATGACAACATAAAGTACAAGTAAGCATTAAGCCACTACGAAGGTGGCATCTAATGGGGGAATTAATGCATGGTTGGGACCGTTGAGGCTCGAGGCCACAGGCCGAGTGCCTACAACGACTCAACCATGCATTAATTCCCCATTAGATGCCACCTTTGGAGTGGCTTAATGTGCTTGTAACATGGCCTGTGCATTACTATTAGTCACACATGATTTTTCAGCTTCTGAACAAATGGATCATTTGTTGTATTTCAGGTGCAACGACAAGTTTAATGCACTTCTGGAACTGACACATAACACTGTTCTACATACTGATGTGTGATTTAGAGGTTTGACAGAGAAATTCACAACTGTGTAACTAAACGATTACTCTTACTTTTAGCAGATTACACGTGACTGCTAGTCTTGCAGCCTGTGGAGGAGGACTGCGGCATGCAACTTTTGTTGATTCGGATTCTGCCTGTTTCATTCATTTGCACGTGGCGTCACTGTGCTCCTGTGTTCATTCAGTGACATTGCTCCCGCTTACATGATTTATTTTTCCCTTGTTCTTTCGGGACAGCAGCTGCCGCTACCCATGTCTGTGTTGTCCTGGTTGCCACTAGCTCCTTCGTAGTAGTTTCAGTTGACGGTCCCGTGAACCGTCATGACTGAGATTCCGTGGGGTTTCCGCTTGCTTCATATGCGACTGCACGATCCACTACCTCCGCTGTGGTCGGACTACATTTCACTGGTACAGGTTATGCCTGTATGTGTGGCTCGCTCCCTAACCAATGCCTGCACACACACTACACTTTATGCTGCTCTTCATTTCTTTAGTATCTTTGTTTGACCTACTGACTGCCTATATCTGTTTACCTGGTCTGCAACTACTCTGGCCATTCGGGTGGGTGGCTGCGAAACACAACCCGTTTCTCCTCTCTTTTCCCGATACCATTTCTCTCTCTTTGTGTCTCACTATTACTTTACCTACTGTCCGTGCTCTCTCACTGCTTCGTTGTCCAACACTATATATGTTTAGTTTAGTTTATTGAGATTCAGAATACCTTTGAGTCAGAGACACTTTTACAAAGGTTCCACGTCACAAATAATACAAACAGAGAAAGACAGGTTACATAACAGTACAGCAGTACATAGTCCGTAGTTACAGTAGCAGTTGTGAGGCTAACAGTGGAAAAGAAAAATAACTAGGGAAAAGTTAGTGCAAACGGAAAAAAACAAATTGCACACATGTGCAGAGCTAGGCTAAGGGGACACAGGTTGTGGCAGGGAGTGAAGGGGATTCCGGCCACAGCCTATGCCGGTCAGAATAGTGTAAGGTATTTCAGTGGCAATCGCAGTGATTCGAGGACTGTAGGAGTCTCTGAGGGTGGTTTTGAACGGTCAGAGTCTGCTGTCTTTTGTAAGTGGAGTAGGCAGACTGTTCATCCAGGAAAGGGCTCTGTAGCTGAAAGACCTTTGATATTGGGATGTACAGCAGTGGGGGACAGAGAGGAGTTGCTTACCAAAGCTACGAGTGTGCTTGAGTGTCAGGGCCGGTCTTATTAGTGGTGCGAGTCCTATTGGACAGAGGCCTAGGGCAATTGTTTTTGCCATGAGGCAGGTGTGGAACTTAATCCTGTTGTCAAGGTACAGCCAGTTGGTATCGTTGTATAGAGAGCATGTGTGAGTTAGATGGTCACAGCCCAAGGTGAGGCGACAGGCTTTATTTAGGGAGACACATAGTCTGCTGAGGGCCGATGAGTTTGCCGCCCCATAGATGACTAGGCCATAATCTAGCAGGGAGAGGACAGAGGAGGAGACAGCAAGCCTCAATGCGTTTGGGGTAAAGCAGTGTTTGAGGCGTATACAGGAGCCCGAGCCACACATTGAGGGCAGTAGATAGGAGGTGGATATGTTGGGGAAGGTGAGGCAGGGTCAAGTGGTAAGCCAAGATATCTGAAGGAGTCAACTTGTTCCAGGGGGTCTGCTTGGCAGTTCTGCACTTGAGGGCAAAGTCTCTTTCTAATATTGAGCAGGTGGAAAAGTACATAACTTTAGTCTTGCTATAGTTCGGGATAAGACTGTGAGAGGTGAACCATTTTTCAGCGGAACTAAAGGAGGATTGGAGGGAGAGGTGGAGTTGCATTGTGTCAGAGTTGGAGGAATAGAGTACGGCATCGTCCGCATAGAGGAGAAGGTTCCCGGAGCAGGTACTGTGGAGGGAGTTAAGAAAGAGGCTGAACAGTAATGGTCCGAGGACAGGTAGCCTACTAGATACGGTGTCTCCAGTTTTGACCTGCTGGGAACGGTTAGACAGGTAGTCTGAGAACCAGACAAGGGCATCCTGAGAGAATCCAGTTGGTTGAATGCGGATAGCAGGAGCTGGTGGTTCACTATCGAACGCCTTAGTGAGATCAATGAAGACAGCCCCTGAGATTTGACATCTGTCTAAAGCGGAGTGGATATGAGTGGTTAGTTCCAGGAGGGCAGTGGTGGTACTATGACCCTTCCGGAAGCCGTGTTGCTGCATACTAAGCAGGTTGTGTTTGTTTAGGTGGTCCGTTAGCTGGTCTGAGACTATCCTCTCAAGGGCCTTGGATAGGGGAAGGAGAATGGAGATAGGTCGGTAGTTGTTAGTGAGGACACGGTCCCCGTTTTTAAATATTGTCGTGATATGGGCAGATTTCCAGCGGGAGGGGAATTTCCCTAGGCATAAGGAGCTGTTTAGTATATGGGTGAGGGGGTTGAGCACCTCTGGGAGAGAGAGATGGAGTTTCAGGTCTAAGGTGTCACTGCTATACCGGGAGTGACTTAGTGCCCTTCTGAGATGAGGCTCGGTGGCCTCAGGTGAGATGATGTGCAGGTGAACGGGTGTGGTTGATGGGGGGGTTGGGGTGTGTCTGGAGTTGGGTCAAAGAAGTTTGGGGAGAACCAAGCTGAGGTTTGAGAATGCGCCATTGAAGGCATCGGCCATTCGGGCTGGATCAGAGGTAAGGCACCCATCAACCCTAATCTGGCTAGGGGTGGTGTTGGGAGCTTTTCCACACAGGTCTTTAATATTGTCCCAGAACTTTCGTCCTGAGCCCCAGGAGTTGGTGAGGGAGGTCTTGTAGTACTCTGCTTTAGCTTTGTGCAGGGACCCAAGTACATTTGTTCCGCGCCTCTCTATAGCTCTGCCTGTCAGCTGGCAGGCCAGTCTCGTTGGAGAGGTGCCATAGTGAGTCTCTGGTCCACATGAGGTCCAGGAGATGTTCAGAGATCCATGGCACCTGGTTACCTTTGGCCACCCTTTGGTGATTGAGGCAGATTTATCACAAATGGTGTTGAAGGCAAGGATGAAGAGGTCATGGGCTCTGTCGGGGGTCCTTTTTGACGAAGGACTAGTCCATAGTCCTGAGATACATTTTGAGTTGTGCAAGTTTGCCTGGGCCAAGTTTGCGCTGATAGATTAATCTGGGGGGTGATTGGGGTGATTTGCATGTCCAGGAGCAGAGTACAGGGGAGTGGTTGCTAAGGGCATTTGGGAGTACAGTAGTACTGGCGATTCTAGTGGGGCACTTGGTGAATATCAGGTCCAGCAGGGAGGAGGATCCAGTGCACTGGTTCAGTCTGTAGGGGATATGACGACTTGCGCAAGGTCTTGGGCAGTAGCGGCGTCTAAGAATGATGCGGCAGCTTTGTCAAGCCAGTTAATATTAAAGTCTCCTAGTACGATTTTCTCAGCTTGTGGCGGAAGAGTGGTCAGGTAGGACAGAACAGAGTGGAAGGCCACCTTCTGCTCTCTGGGAGGGATATAGACGGTGGTGATGGGGGGGGGGGGATTTAGAGGTTCCCAGTGTGATTTTATAGTGAGGGCCTGTGGGCCAGGTTGTAGCTGGGGTGGAAGAACTGTCCACATAGGACCTCTTTAGTGTATCATGGCGAGCCCCCCAAGTTTACCCTTTCGATCTGCCCGGTATAGGTTTGTACCCCTGTAGATTTAGCGATGAGTCAGGGGTGGATGGAGAGAGCCAGATTTCACTAAGTGCAGTGATATCAGGCTGGTGCTGGTGGACCCAGCCCTGGAAGGAGTCCACTTTTTTAGAAGGCTACAGACATTAAGGGTGGCAATACATAGTCCGCTAGTTGGAGGGTGGGCAGGCGCGGTAGTTGTGGCAGGGCCAGGGTTAGGGTGTACGTTACCTGACGTGAGCAGCAGGAGGAGGAGGAACCTACGGATTGAGTGCCATTTTGAGGCCTTGTGAGGTCGTACGCAACCACCCGGGGGCCCTTTAGGAGTGGGGAATGTGGGGATGGGGAGGCTAGTTAAGTGGGGTGTGGCCAGTAGTAGGAGATAAGGTGAGGGGACAGGGGGCAGAGGTTGGTGTCTCGGATGGCAAAGTTGATAGTGGTTGTAGGGGTGGCAGAGGGTGCTACGCGAAGGGTGTTGAGAGTGGGAGTGGAGGGCTGGAGGGAGGGCAGCAAGATTAGTGGAATCAGTACAAAAGGAGTAGGTGGCTATGGATTCCTGATTAGAGGAGGACTCGGGGGTTGAGGTTAGAGGCGACTGCCAGTCAGGCAGCCATAGGGGGTATAGAAGCGGTGTGTAGCCCAGGAGGTGACAGGGGGAGTTGTTTGATGGGGTAGCTGTACGTAGAGCAGGAGAAGGAGTTGTAGCATAGTAGCTAGTACGTGAGGCATTGCCAAGGGAAACCTTCAGTAGGTGAGGTGATGCAGCATATGCCCCAGTGGCTGAGCAGTATAAGCTGCAGATGGAGAAATGGGCTGATTGTTTGCTGAAGCCTCCAAGAGTCCTGTAAAAGGGCGTGCTCACCAAGGGTGGTGGCGGGGCCCTCACAAGCTCACAAGTTTCCTAGCTGTGCGGAGCTCAGCACGTGGTAACAGTCCTTCAGCATACCTGTCTGCAGTTCTGGGGGGGGGGAGGGTTCTCCCGAGACCCTCACGACCTCCAAATGGGTCCCTTGCGCCACGGAGTACTGGAGCAGCCTGAGGAGAAAGGAGAGAGGTAGGCGATTAAATAGTATCGACTTTTGGGAGGGGTACAGGGAGCTGAGTGGGTGTTCTGCTTGAATTGGAAGGTACCTCGCTCTATGTTTGCCTGAATCAGTGAATTAAACTATTGGGAGTCTTGTGAATTTGCAGTTTAAATTAGAATCTGCAGTTTAACTTAAAGCACATTATCCGCTTTGGCAAATACAGTGAAGCATTAAAATCTCTGACACAGGGTACAGTTCAGGCGTTAATCTGTGGATTTAACTAATGGGAGCCTTGTGGATCTGCAGTTTAAATTAAGAATCTGCGTTTAACTTAGAGCCATTGTCCGCTTTGCAAGTACAGTGCAGCATTAAATCTCAGACACAGGGTACAGATTCGGGCATTGAGGTGCAGATTACCAACCCTAGTAAGCTCACTTACTACACAGTTACTGGTTTTAAATTAAAGTGAAGCAAAGAGTCCACGTGAAAGTACACTGTTTCGGCAATTTCTACAAGAAATAAACTATCTCCACATCTGTGCCAACAGGTAAATGTAGTGCTGTAATTTAAAAATGGCGCCTTCACAAGCTCGCAGGTTTCCTAGCTGCGCGGAGCTCAGCACGCGGTAACAGTCCTTCAGCATACCTGTCTGCAGTTCTGGGAGGTGGGGGAGGGTTCTCCCGAGACCCTCACGACTTCCAAATGGGTCCCTTGCGCCACGGAATACTGGAGCAGCCTGTCTGCAGTTCTGGGGGGTGGGGGAAGGTTCTCCTGTGACCCTTGCGACCTCCAAATGGGTCCCTTACGCCACGGAGTACTGGATATGTGCAATTTTCTGCCTCTTCTCCTTTCCCACACTGCTCGTTTCTCGCCGATGGCTACTTAGTGAACTTCACAAGCAACATGGCATTGTCGTCCTATAATGCCGTGTTGCTATTGCGCCACCTGACGCTATTCACCCACTTGTCTTCCTTTTCTCCCATTCTCTGATTTTTGACATGTTACAACACTACTTAGCATACAGTCACACTTTACCATGTATCAACAGTACATGTTCTAGCAGTTGTTAAACTTTGCATAGCAAACCCTCAAACATGTGCATTAATAGTTGCAATGCAAATACTTCTGATTTAAAACCTTAAAATTACCTTCTTCCCTTGCGCTATAAGTGAAATCATTCTATAAGTTATGACTATGAAGTTTAATTTCTTTGTGCAAATCAGACTGTTTGTGCATCCTTGGATAAAGAGTTGCCTCACCTCCTCCGCCACCTATAAAACAACAAAATGTCTTGCACCCAGTGCTTGCTCTGGGAACTAACAGAAACTCTCACGCTGCTCACAATGTGAGCAAGCTCAGTAGCTATTCACAAGCCCAGTATAAGCTTAGTTTCAGTAAAACAAGAGGAGGCTGATGTTTCACTGCTGTGAATTATTTTTATTCCACAAGCTTGTAATCCACATCCAAACCAGCCAGTATCAAATCATTTGGCAGGAGGCATCAAACTTCCAGTAGTGAAGTCAGAAAAAGTAATGGGGCCCCTTGCATCTCTTGTCTCTAAAAACAGACGTAATTTTGTTGGAACGTCTGCTATATGTGATGTGGTTATGTGTGCACGCTATACGTACGCTCCATTAAATGCGCTAGGAGTTTAGAATTGTATCAGATAAGGAGCTGAAACATTTTTTATCTTTATTAAAGGAACTTTTTTGCTTCCTGCCAAATGCTTTTACACAGGCTCCTTTGGATGTGGAATACCTGCTCATTGAATAAAAACACGAAGATAAGACATCGGTCTTCTCTTGTTTAACTAGAAATCGAGCTTGAGTGCCACTCTGATTGCTCACGGGTGAGTATCCCCACTGTGCTTCAGTCATGATTCCAGTTATGTTCGTTTCGTAGACTAGCTAGTCCTAGTTCCCCTTGTTTACCCTTGAAGAACCCATCTGAACAGATGCCACCTTGGGGAAGGATTTTAATCATTTATAATAGTAATGGTCTGTCCTGCTAGAAACATGCACAAAGACTGAAACATTGACTCAACTCACTTGAATCTTTTGTTGCTTGTTAATTTTTCTTTATGGTTTGGATTAAGTTTTTTGCAGTTTCTTGTTTTCATATTGTAAGCTGTTATGCACGTCTGCTGCTAGCATCCCTGGACAGTTCTGTAAATGAGGAACTTTGGTGTTTCACAGGGCTTACTTGTATAGAGCAGGATTGCTTTTATTTCTTACTCTTTGTGGTTCCAGTTTCTAGAAAGTTATTTTGCCATGCAAAACCAAGCACTGTGTAAGGTTAGTGCAGGTCAAATTCTCTTATTTCTGTGTTTCATTTTAGACTTGGAGTCATGGCTTAATGTTTTCTTTTTTAAATATTACTTGTATGTATGTATATATGTGTGTGTGTGTGTGTGTGTGTGTGTGTGTATAATTGTGTGTATATATTTTATAATGGCGCAGTAGGGTCACTATATATGTTAAACACAAAGTTTTGCACTTGAATATCTTCAGAACTGTTGAACAGATTTGCATGAAATTTTAAATGCATGGTCTCTCTTGTGGTAGATCTCTGAATGTGCCAAGTTTCGATATGATCAGATGTGCGGTTTCCGAGATCTGGATAGTATAAAAAAAAAAAAAAAAAAAAGTGTGATTTTTGTTGTAGTTGCCTTCCATTGTTTTGAATGGGATTTCTTTGAATTTGTGTACTGCCCAGATGGTTTGGAAGTTTGGTCTGAAATTTTCAGGGTAGAATGGGGTTGACCCACAGATGTGCCTTTTACTGGTTTGGTGAAACAATATTAATCCGTTCCAAAGATTTTTATAAATTGGCTCTGAATATGCACAGTAAGCACCTCAAAATAGCTGTATGAAACGAAAAAATTATTTTTTTATATTGACGTCGTCGTTTTTTGTGAGTGGAAAATCCTTTCATTTGGCCACCATCTTGTTTTCTATTTTTAACTAAAACTCAAATTTGGAAATCTCCAAAAATGAGATGCAGAGGAGCAACCAACACGTCGTGTACCTTGCTTATTGGTATTCCCTTTGCTGGATTCTGCTCTTTCAAACAACATGAAGTCTTGCTATATTCTGACATATGCAGTGAGTCCCAACCTTCGAACTGCTCCGGAGGTGAAAGAGTTAACTTTCCATGCCAGGCATGGAATGCTGAGCTTGAGCACGGTTGAAACTCTGTCTGTTGTTCTTCAAACTCAAACTGTCAGATTCTTTACTCCGCCTCACTGAACAGTCGTTCCAGAGATTTCTCCTTCTGCTCGGTTCATTTGTCGGTTAAAGTATTGTTTTTCTTGGTTTTCGACCGAATTTAAACCGCAACCGGTCGGTTCAGGCTCTGTCTGTGGTATTTGTGAGTACTAGATAGATTTTACATTAATTCTCTTTTGTGTGGAACTTGTAAACGGTTTATCGGTTCGGTTTGAACCGATCAGGTTGTTTAAAATATCTTAATCTGTGATTTAGAGTGTGGTTACCGGTTCTAAAAAAAAAGCAGTTTTATTACGGTTTTTTCCACGACCCATGACACGGTTGGAACCGATAAGAGGGTCTTACCTGGCGGATTGCCATGAACGGGTAAGTTTGGTTAGGACTGGCACTATGTCTGAGAAACCCAAAAGAAAAACCGGGCCCACTGGGTTTCAACACTGCAGTGTGTGTGCGGAAGTCTTTGCCAAGGCTGACCCCCACACCACCTGTGTTTATTGTCTGGGGTTTGACCACCTCAATGCAGACTGCCAGATTTGTAAAAATTTTCCTGCAGCTACCCTGGAAAAGAGAGTTGGTAGGCTCAGGGAAAGGGAGGCCAAAAAGTCCGCTGAACCGGATGGCCAACCCAGTTCGGTTCCAGCTGAACCAGAGGGAGTGCCCTCTGACCAGGGCGAGACTTCCTCGGGCAAAAGGATAACCGACTCTGAGGAGTCGGTTCCAGCAAAAAGGACTAGGAAATCAGCTGGTGTGGAGCCAAAACTTTCCTCTCCAACCGCTGAAGAAATAGCCAAAGCGATTAAAATTGTCCAGTCGCTTTCCCCGGTTCCGACCGAACCGGCACCATCAAGTAAGCGCCTGTTCGGCCGGTTCCACTGGTTCAAGAGTATGATTTAGAGAGTATTATGAACCGGAGGAGGGAAGAGGAGTATGAGGAGAGTGAATGTGGATTTGAAAGTCTGGATGTGCCTATTGACCTGGACATCTCCCCAGACAGACCTTCAAGGTGTCTCCTCCTAGGCTTTCTGAGTCCCTTCTCATTTTACTGTATGTTTTATAAAAGTGGCTGAAACCCTCCAGCTTCCTATGGAGGAAGCTGTGGATGATCAAGAGGAGCCTAACTATGTGGAAATGATGGATATCCCAAAGTCTAGGATACTGTCTATTCCCTTGCATAAATCTTTTGAGAAACAGACATTCAAAATTCTAAAAACTCCTCACCCTGTACCTCCTGTGGATAAGAGAATGGACAAGATGTACACATTGTCAGGCTCTGATACGGAGTTCCTTACACAACAATGCAGCCATGTTGGGGTAGTGCAGGCTGCAGCCTATGACAAGGCAAATATTCCCTTGGCTTCAAATCCCCCTGACGAGGACTCCAGGAGGATTGATGCCATGGCAAAGAAACAGTACATGGCAGCATCCTTGGGACTCAGACATGGGATTCTGTTATGGCTCTAGCAAAACAGGTCCCTGACCAGCTTGCCTAGGAGCTGGAGCAGGTGGCTGCTGATGGTATTGAGGCATCCAAGGTGCAATTCCATGCTGCAGTGGACTCAAATGATGTGTCATCAAGAGTCATGGCTACATCTGTGGCACTTCGCAGAATGGCTTGGCTCAGATGTACTAGCCTGTCACAGGATACCCAGACTAAGGCCATGGATTTTCCTGTTGTGGGTAATTTCCTGTTTGGGGAGCAGACAGAGAATTACATGAAGAAAATGGATGAGTATAGGACCACTTATAGGAGTGCACAGGCCAAGGAAAGGCAGGCCACTCCTCAAAGGCAGCTTCCCAGGGGCAGGGGCAGGCCTTTTCATAGGCCTTTTTACCAAGCCCAGGCCTCCTCTTCTGCTTATGCCCAGAGGGGGTTCTTTAGAGGGAGAGGCAGACGGGGTCCAAGCAGGCCTGCTTCCACCCCTCAGCTCAAAGCCCCTGCCAAGCAGGCACCCTGATGGGGTTGCCAGGGCCGATTCTCCACTACCTGTAGGGGGCAGGCTGGCTTACTTTGTCCAGGACTGGGAGTCTCTGACATCAGACAAGTGGGTCCTGGAAATAGTAAGCCAGGGACTGGTTCTCCGCTTCAAAAAGTTTCCAAAGGTGAGAACCAGATCCTTTCCACCTGCAAATCCACGAGAGCACTTGCCCTAGAGGCAGAGTCTCTTCCTCCTGGCTCTCAGAGCTGTGGAAAGGGTTCCACCCTACACCAGGGCAAAGGGTTGTACTCCAGGTACTTCCTTACCCCAAAAAAGACAGGAGAATGGCGGCCCATCCTGGATCTCAGATACTTAAACAAGCACCTTTTAAAACCAAAATTCAAAATGGTGACTCTGGGAATTATTCTACCCTCTCTAAGGCCAGGGGACTGGCTAGCGTCCCTGGACCTCAAGGATGCCTACTTCCATATTCTCATCAGAAGCTCCCATCGAAAGTACCTCGGGTTCGAGCTGCCCTCCGGCCATTACCAGTTCAGAGCAATGCCCTTTGGCCTCACCTCTGCTCCAAGGGTATTTACAAAATGCCTGGCAGTAGCAGTTGCTTCTCTAAGAAGGCAAAAAATTGCTATCTTCCCTTACCTGGACGACTGGCTCATAGTAGGCCAGTCCCCAGACCAAGTCAAGTTACACCTACAGATAACTCAGCAACTGCTCACCTCTGTAGGTTTCCTTCTGAATCTTTCAAAGTCCGTTCTAGAGCCTGTCCAGTTCCTCACCTTCATAGGCGCAGAGCTGAACACAGAGAAAGCCAGAGCCTTCCTTCCTTTGGACAGGGCAAGGACCCTGGTCTCTCTGGCCTCCTCATTCACCCTGCAGGTGTCTTGACCAGCAAGGCATTTTCTACAGCTCCTGGGGCACATGGCTGCTTCTACAGCAGTAGTGCAGGGAGCAAGATTTCAGATGAGGGACATTCAGTTCCATTTGAGAGCCTTTTGGTCTCAAAGGAAAGACCGCTAACCAAATTGATCCCAGTGACTCGAACCCTGATCCAGGCCCTACAGTGGTGGCAGGATCAGAGCAATCTGAGACTAGGGGTTCCTTTTGTCACTCAGTCTCACTCCTTAATCCTTACTACAGCTGTATCCTCTGGGGTGGGGAGCTCACATGGGCGACCTCCTACCCAGGGGTTGTGGTCCCTCAGGAATCTCTGCTCCACATCAGTCTGTTGGAACTCAGAGCAGTTTTTCTAGCACTTCAAGCTTTTTCCAAATCTGTTCAGAACAAAGTTGTACAGGTCAGAACAGACAATACCACCACAATGTGGTATATCAACAAGCAAGGGGGCACTCGATCTACGGCCTTGTGCACCGAAGCAATGAAGTTGTGGTCTCTGGCTTATTCCCTGAACACCTCCCTTACGGCAGTTCACCTCCGAGGCAAGGACAATGTCCTGGCAGATGCTCTCAGCAGGATTTCCCAGGGCCATCACGAATGGTCACTGGACCCCCTGGTCTTGGAGGTGATATTTTCCAGATGGGGCACCCCACAGATAGATCTTTTTGCAGCCCCGGACAATCACCAACTTCCCCTTTTTTGCTGCAGGCCCCCAGTGTTGGGCTCAGTCCATCTGAATGCCTTAGTTCTCAATTGGGAAGGGAAGTTTCTCTATGCTTCCCCTTCCCTCTCCTGTTCAAAGTGCTAGTCAAAATCAGATCTCAACCCTGCAAGATGATCCTGATTGCTCCAGATTGGGCCAGACAACCCTGGTATCCACTTCTACTGTCATTAGCAGTCCATCTTCCCCTGTGTCTTCCCAGGAATCGCAACCTGTTAACCCGTGCTCAGGGGAGGGTTTGGTACCCGAACCTCAAATCTCTCAATCTCAAGGCCTGGCTCTTGAAGAGTTAGAGTTTGCTGATTTACACCTCTCCTAAGGTGTAATGGATATCCTGAAGGCTTCTAGAAAACCTTCCACCAGGGCTACTTATAATTCCAAATGGAAGAGGTTTTCCATATGGTGCTCTGGAAAGCATATTTCCCCAGAATCTGCTGATTTACCCACAGTCCTGGATTATATGGTCCACTTAAATACCTTGGGGCTGAGACCAGCTACCCTAAAAGTGCATCTGGTAGCTATGTCTGCTTTTATTTCAGCAGGTAAGCCCTCTTCTCTTTCAGCTCACCCTGTATTCTCCAAGTTTTTCAAGGGATTGCTTCACACCAACCCTCCATTCAGGGACCCTGCCACCGCCTGGGATCTTAATGTTTGCATTGCTCAGCTTATGCAACCCCCCTTTGAGCCTTTGTCTTCAGCAGAGCTTAAGTACTTGACTTGGAAGACTGTGTTTCTGGTAGCCATCACTTCTGCCAGAGACATAAGTGAATTACAAGCTTTGTCAGTGGAGCCTGATTTTTATCTCCTTTCATAGAGATAAGTTGGTCCTCAGGACTAACAGGAAGTTCTTGCCTAAGGTGGTTTCAGATTTCCACCTTAATCAATCTGTATCTCTTCCAGTGTACTTCACTGACCATTCCTCCTTGGGCGAGAGGAGGCTACACAGCTTAGATGTGAAGCGAGCCCTTAGTTACTACCTAGAGCGTACCAAGGGTCACAGGTTTGACTCCCTCCAACTGTTCCTCACTTATGGTGAGGTTGGTAAAGGGAAACCTGCCACTAAAAGATCCATTGCAGGTGGATTGTCTCTTGTATCCAATTTTGCTATGAAAAACTGGGTAAGGTTCCTCCCTCAGGCCTGAGGGCTCACTCTACCAGAGGTACAGCTGCTTCCCTGGCTGCTGCCAGGAACATCCCTATTCTAGAGATATGTCAAGCAGCTACTTGGAAAACAGTTCACGCTTTTACCAAGCATTACTCCTTGGACATCTAGGCTAGAAGTGATGCTCGGTTTGGCACAGCTGTGCTTCAGAGCCTATTTCCTAAGTAGGTTCTGTCCCTCCTCCATGGAGGTACTGCTTTGTAATCTGCATATGTCAGAATATAGCAAGACTTCATGTTTGAAGAAAAAATTACCCACCTTAGTAATGTTGTTTCTTCTAATGGAGTCTTGCTATATTCTGACCTCCCTCCCATGCCCCTCTCAGAACCTCTATTTTGGGATGTGGGTGGACAGTGCAGTGTTGGCACTTAGTAGGTGCCCACCTTGTTGTTTTTCACCCCTCCTTTCTTGGGGTGACTTGGTGTTGTGTTTTTCATTTTTTGGGTCTCCTGACTTGAGTCTTTGTTTTGGGACCAAAAAATGTGTTCTTATGTTTAGTAGCCAGTTGGCTAGTGTAGGTTTATAGCTTCCACACAGGACCTCAGTGAGTTTAGCTCGTAAAGATCTGACGGTTTGAGTTTGAAGGACAACAGACAGAGTTTCAACCGAGCTCGAGCTCAGCGTTCCATGCCTGGCATGGAAAGTTAACTCTTTCACCTCCGGAGCAGTTCGAAGGTTGGGACTCACTGCATATGTCAGAATATAGCAAGACTCCATTAGAAGAAACAACATTACTAAGGTGAGTAATTTTTTTTTACTGTTGAAGTAATGCCCTTGAAATATTTCTTTTGTAAGTTTAAAGCTTTTTTTTCGAATCACATATTAAAAAGGATCTTTTTTTGTATCACGAGCGATGAAAAAATATCCTTTCTTGTGAGGGCAAACTCCTTTCCCTGGTGTCTGTGGCACCCCGCCCTCCGATTGCTATCTCTGTTGTTCTGTTATTTTCCCTGGTGTCTAGTCGCCCCAATCACAGTTCCAGTTGTTTTAATACTTTCTCTGGTTTCTAGCGGCACCCCCAACCCTCTGGTCACTGTCCTCTTGTTTCCATGGTGTCTACTGGCACCCCAATCTCTGATCGCTGTCCGGTTTCCCTGGTGTCTAGAGGTACCCTCACCCTCCAATTACAGTTCTTCTTTCCCTGGTGTCTAGTGGCACCCCCACTCTCCCATTCTCTGTTTATGCTGAAATAAAGAAAATGGTCCCTCGGCCATACGAACCCCCCACCCCGACCTCCCACTCATCAGCCACCACGCTACACACACCCCATCACCACCACCACTCACTAAACAGGTCTCAGTGTGAAGATCCACTCTCCAATCAAGGACATGCCTTGCTGCTGGTCCCACGACTGCAATATGAGAAACTAAGGTTAGTGCTGTTCAACGTATTTCAGTAGGGATTTCAACTTTTGTGCATAACTTCGCCAATTTTGCGTATTTTGACACCACATTTTCAATATGCCCATTTTAAGACCCCTAATCATGAACATTGTTGGTGTTGGTTTGCAAATCCTGCCCGAAAGATGATTTTGCAGTTGGTTGGTGAAAGCACCTTTCGGGTGCGATTTCAGAATTTTTCACCATAGTTGTTCATGAAGTGGGGTCATAAGGGTATGTTGAAAATGTGGGTTCAAAATATGCTAAAATGGCAAAGTTGTGCGCATTTGTTGACATTCTCCTTTGCCCACTTGTAACGTTCGTAATTTTCAATATTTTAACCCCAAATTATCAACATAGCTATCTCACTACACCACCTCATGAATGTGACAGGTGTAATTTTTTATATCTTACCTAAAATGTTTGCATAGCTGGCGTGCGGTGCAGTGGTGGGATTTCGCTTGCGAATCCGACCCAGGTTGAGGAGCGAACCCAGGAGTTGGAGGGCGGGGGGGAGAGTGTCTGGCACTTTGTTGACCCCTTGTCACAGTTTTTACTATTGGGTTGATGAGGTGTGGTAATTCATCAATATTTTATTTTTAAAAGTGTAATGCAAACAAGATCAAAGTGCTTGTACAATCATTATAAATTCTAAAGTTCAAATTTCTAATAAATAAACTCACATCAACAACAGTTCACATTAATCGGACCCAGAAAAAGCAAGATTGAAAAGATGGGTCTTCAGTGCAGATTCGAAACTCTCCACTCTCTTATCTGATGAGGTTGAGAGTTCCATGGTTTAGGGGCTACAAACGCAAATACACAAGCACCCGAGGTCTTCAGGCAAACCCTGGGAACCTCTAGCAATCCCTCGTTGGCTGAGCAGTGGGAGCGGTAGGGGCAAAGGAGATCTTGAAGTTAACACAGCCCCTGTCCGTGTAGGGTCTTGCAGGTCAGCAAACCGACCTTGATGGTGATCCGCCACTGAACAGGCAGCCATTGCAGGCCTCGGAGCACAGATGTGACATGGCATGATCGAGATGAGCCAATCAACAGCCTGGAAGCCGCATTCTGCACCAGCTGTGGTGGCGGATGTCAACCCCCCCGGTAACCCTAGGTACAGGGCATTGCAATAGTCAAGTAATAGGAAGGCTATGTTGACAGTTTGGTTGCTGTTGGCCTACAAATGGAAGCACAGGGGGCAAAACTTCAGGTCTGTTTGTTCTCACCGCAGGTCAGAACTTGGGCAAAAAAGCCTCAAATGATTCTTTCGCAAGATGGATTTGTTCATCTATCACCACTGCCTACAATCGGTCTGGGGTACTGGCCGCTGCGTGGGCGGATTTCAGAGAAGCCTTCCCAGCAGGCTTATGCAGGGCAGCTACTTGATTGTCTATCTCCTTCACAAAATTTTACAAGCTGAATGTGACCGCCTTGGCTGCGGCATCTTTGGCCACAGAGTTCTCCAGGCAGGAGTAGGCCCTTAAGGGCGATTATATTCTTCCCACCCAGGATGTCTGGATGTACTGCTTAAGTATATCCCATCAGTATGGAAGCCCAGAGATCAGCTTAGGAGAGAGAAAATGAAATTTAAATACCTGTAAATTTTCTTTCGCCAGCTGGTCTCCGGGCTTCTTCCCTCCCCCAGAATGTACAAAGTTGGCCGAATGTGTGGATTATATTTCTCATTTTTGTTTCCAAGTTTATGTAGTACTACCAAATTGGACTGCATTAAGAACTGGTGTGCACAGGAAGTGGAGGGGAGGATATCTAGGTTGCAGAGTTTTTGTTCCTGCCTGCATCATAGCATCAGGAGGTACATCCCATCAGTAAGGAAGCCCGGAGACCAGCCGTCAGAGAAGGAAAATTTACAGGTATTTAAATGTCGCTTTAAGCCTCCTCCACCCTTGGGCTGAGGATTGCCAATTACCACATGGTAAAGTACAAGAATACCAACTGGAAGAAGGGCAAAGCTGCTGCCCAGGCCCATTCAGATGGCACGCAGAAGCAGGAGGTGCTTCAGTGCTTGCAGACTGCTGCAGATGTCAGCAGGCACCTCCTACGGGCCCTCTATGATATTTCTGACACTATTGCCAGGGCTGCTGCCACCAGCATTTGCCTATGTAGGCACTCCTGGCTGAGAGTCTCTGGCTTTGCTGCTGATGTTCAGCAGAAAGTGCTTAATGCCCTTTTCAATGGCTCTAAACAGTGGCAGTGGCTCAGCAGGTAGCACACTTGCCTCTGAGGCTGGGAGATCACCACAGGCACTTGGGTTAATATTCCAATACTGACACTGCAGTGCAGCATCGGGGGTGCTGCACTCCTGAGGTGCAATCTTTCAGATGAGATATTAAACAGGGGTCCTATCTGCCTGTTCAGGTGGATGTTAAGGATCCCATGGCACTCTCGAAAAGAGTAGGAAATTTCCTGGTGCACTGGCCAAACCCCCATTTACTAAAATACAACAGCTTAATCTGGTTCCAAAGTCAGTTGCCATTCATCTGTATCCCCTTACCCCAGGTCGTGCCTGAAAATAGGCAGAATTTGTCTAGTGCACTTACCCGTCAACAAAAACTAAATAAATAAACTTTTGGACCAGATCATTAATGACCTGCAGGCATCTGGCAGGGCTGTCAAGTCTGTCCACTCACTTTACCATACACAGCCTAGGAGCAGTCAGTGCCTTCCCTTTCGTGAGGCATCCAACAGGCAAGGTGCTATCGCTCGACCCCAAGACAAACGCAAGCCTCCACTGACTTACCCACCCCCTTCAATACTGGAGCGGCAGCCAAGCGTCCCAGAGGTGATGGACCAGCCCCAGCGGCTGGATCCACCTTAGCTTGACTTCTTGCTAGACCCTCCCTCCTCTGGTCCTGACAGAGTGGTGGTCAGAGGTTGGTTCTTGTCCCTCTCAATCAATGAAGAACCATACTATCGGATGCCTGGATTCTTCAAATCATAGAAAAGGGTCACACACTGGAGCTCACTGAGCCTCCCCAGAGACCCCTCCCTTGCCCTCCAACTGCCCTCCAGCCCATCTGTCTGTTCTCAGGGAGGAGGTGCAGTCCTTTCTGCGCAAACGGGCCATCAAGCTCATGCCCAGGTGCCAGAAAAACAGAGAGTTTACTCCAGATTCTTTCTGATTCCCAACAAGACCAGAGACATGAGGCCCATTTAAGACCTCAAGGACCTCAATTTGTATGTCCAGTACAAAAAGTTCCGAATGGTAACTTTGCCAGGTTTGATACCCCTTCTCAAACAGGGTGACTGACTGTGTTCTCTGGACATACAGGATGCTTACCTGCACATCTTGGTGTTTCCTCCTCACAGGAGGGTTCTCCGGTTTCTCTTCCAGGGCGATCATTACCAGTGCTGCCCTTTGCTTTGTCCTCTGCGCCACAGGTCTTTACCAAGTGTGTAGCAGCAGTCGCTGCAGCCCTTAGAAGGCAGGGACTGCATGTTTTCCCTTATCTGGATGACTGGCCCCTAAAGTCCCCGTCCAGGGAACAGCTCTTGCAGACTTTAGGGAGAACTCTTCAGTTATTTCTCTCCCTGGGTATTAACGTCAATCTGCCTGAGGCGGTCCTAGATTTGGTGCAGGGGAAGTCTTCCTGCCTCAAAACAGGGTGGAGTGCCATATGGCCCAGGCTCAGGAGGTGGCTCAGAACCTACATATTCCTGGCAGGATGTACCTGAGGCTGTTGGGATTATTGGTGGCTGCCATCCCCACTGTTCTACTGGCCAGACACCACATGTGCATTCTCCAGTAGACTCTGAGTACAGTGGAACCAGCGAATGGACTAAATTAGATCAGTTAGTGCTGGTCTTTTCCCTTGTCCGCAGAGTGCTCCAGTGGTGGATGGATCCCCTGAACCTCCTGCAAGGAGTTTCATTCCAGATGTCCTCCCCCAGCAAGTGAACGTAGAAGCATAGATTCTGACAGCAGATAAGGACCGCCTGACCCACCTAGTCTGCCATTTCCCTACCTACTTAAACTCCAGATCCTAAATGATCAGCAGCCTACCCTCTCTTTCCTATCACTATGGTTGCCTTCTGTCTGTCCTATGCATTCTTGAACTCTCCAATCATGTTAGCCTCTATGACCTCTGCTGGAAGGCTGTTCCATGCATCCACCATCCTTTCTGTGAAAAAATACTTCTTCACATTACCCCTGACTCCCCAATATTGTGACCCTTGTTCTTGCACATCTTTTTTTGAAAGGTTCTGCCCTCCTGGACCTGGTTGATTACCCTGAGGTACTTGAATGTCTATAATATACCCCTCTCCCTCTTTCTTCCAGGGTATACATATTGAGGTTTTCAGTCTTTCCTCGTGTGTTTTCTAGTGCATTCCTTTTGCCATTTTGTTTCCCATCTGGGACCACCTCCATTCTGTCAATATTCTTCTGGAGGTGTGGTCTCTAGAACTGAACACAGTATTCCAGATGTGGCCTGGCCAGTTGTTTCTACAGTGGCATCACCACCTCATGTTTTCTACTGTTGATGCCCCTCTGTATGCACTCCAGCATCCCTCCGGCCCACTCCACTGCCTTTTCACATTGCTTGGCCACCTTCAGGTCATCGGTTATGTGTGCCCCCAGGTCCCTTTACAATTTTGTTGTTAGTATCTACCCCCACACACACATATTTTGTGTTTGTCTCCAAGATTCCTGTGGCCCAAGTGCATGACTTTGCACTTTTCTGCATTGAATTTAAGCTGCCACACTCTTGACCACTCCTCCAATTTGCCTAGGTCTCTTTTCCTTTTTTCCACCCTGTCTGGAGTGTCTACCCTATTGCAGATCTTGGTGTTATCCGCAAAGAGGCTCATCTTCCCTTCCAGCCCGTCTGCAGTGTCACTAATGAAGACATTGAAGATGACTGGCCCCAGAACAGAGCCCTGTGGCACCACACTTGTCACCCCCCTCTACTGGGATTGAGCTCCATTTACCATCATCCTCTGTGTCCTGTTGCTCAGCCAATTTTGGACGCAGTGTACTCCCTTGGGACCTACTTCCAGACTGCACCTACTCCGACTGTGTAACTTGTTTACTAGCCTCCTATGTGGGATGGTGATTTTCCCCCACCAATAATGTCAAGCTGACCAGCCTGTAATTTTCAGCCTCCACCTTGCTTCCACATTTGTGTAGTGGTACCACATTCACCCTTCTACAGTCCTTTGATACTACTCCCTCCTCTAGTGATTTGTTAAATAGGGCTGTCAATCAGTGAGTGCCCTAGTACCTCCCTGAGTTCTTTTCAGTATTTTGGGATCGTCCCATCCGGTCCCATTGCCTTGTCACGTTTAGTTTCAAGAGTTCCTTTAGGACTCTCCTCCATGAATGGACTTGTGTCCTTACCCCCACCCATGTGTGTTTCTACCCGTAATTTTGTTCCCCTTTGTAAATACTTAGAGTATTCGTTTGAATTTCTGCTTTTCTAGGTCCCCTCTGCACCCCCCATTCAACCTGACAGTCCCTCCATTGGTATTTTCCTTTCCTGATATACCTGAAGGTTTTTTCACCTTCTTTTACTGATTTTGCTATATTTTCTGTAGTTTGTGCCTTTGCGCACCTGCCTGCCTTCCCCACCTCCTTCTGCTTTGCCTGGTACATTTCCCTGTCTTCTTCCCTCTGGTACTTTCTGAATGCCTGTTTTTTCTCCTAACTTTCCCTGCCACTTCTTTTGAAAACCATAGTATTTTTTTTTTTTGTTTGTTTACTAGCTTTACACAGAGGCCTGTTGTCTCTGCCATGGCTTCTTTAAGTTTCTCCCACTGTTCCTCTGTTGACTCCCCCTTCACCAGGATTCTTTGGAGGTGCTCCCCCGGTTTTGCAAAGTCTGCCATCTTAAAGTCCAGGACCTTTACTTTTGAGTGGCTTGACTCTATTACTGTTTTCTCCTTTAAACCACACTGTATGGTGATCGCTGGTCCCTAGATGACTGCCCACTGATAGATCCATTATTCTGTCACCATTTGAGAACCAGGTCTAGTATTGTTCACTCGTGTGGGCTCCTTTGCCAGCTGTCTGAGGCATGCTTTTTCCAGGGCTTACAAGATGTCTCTGCTCCTGGTAGTGGCTGCTGCATATGTGTTCCAGTTAACATCTGGTATGTTTAGGTCCCCCAGCAGCAACACCTCCCCTTTGTCTGCCATTTTATATTTGGTTCCTACTAATACTCCACTCTGTCTATCCTTGCGGATATGTGGCCTCCAGAACTATACACAGTATTCTAAGTGAGCTGTTACCAGTGATTTATACAGAGACAGCACCACCTCCTTCCTTCTGCTGCTGCTAACCTCTGCCTTTGCACCCCAGTATGCCCAGTATTCCGCTAGCCCTTACAACTGCTTTGTTGCTCTGCCTGGCCACCTTTAGGTTAGCAGAGATCATTACCCCCGAGTCTCTCTCCTGCTTGGAGGTCATTGGTAACACTCCCACCATTTTGTACCGTGTCCTTTGGGTTTCTGTGCCCCAGGTCATTAGTTTCATGTGTTTGCATTAAAACCTAGCAGCCATACTCATGACCACTCCAAGTTTTCTCAGGTCTCTGCTTATCTCCCCCTCCCCCCCCCACAAAGTATCCACCCTATTGCATATTTTGGTGCCATTTGCAAATCAGCCCCTCCTGATCCTCTGCAGTGTCACTTATAATGACATAAAAAAACAAAAAAAACCTGGTCCCAGCACTGATCTCGAAGGCACCCCACTGATCACCCTCCCCCTTTGGAGTGAACTCCGTTTACAACCACCCACTGCCATCTGTCCCCTAAACAGTTTATTTCTACCACCTTTTGAGCGACTACTGGGCTGCTCAGCTTGCTTACTAGTCTTCTGTGTGGAAATGTGTTGAATGCCTTACTATTCTTCTGTGTGGAAATGTGTTGAATGCCTTGCTAGTCTTCTGTGTGGAACCTGAGTGTAGTTTGTGCAGAATAATTTTCCTTCATCCCTGCTTATGACTCAAAGGTGACAGACATGATTGGCTTATTGTTCCTGCCATCATGAAATTACTGTTACTCAGTACAGTTAACCAAGTTTCCCTTTGCCCCTGAAGTGCATCGTTTGGGAAGAGAGCTCAGAATCGTGTCATGTCACCTCTGTTAGCTGTGCACAATTCCTAAGAGCCTCCAGCTAGGCCTGTCTGTTGTGCTTTTTATTTGAGGTCCATTTAAAACTGTATACTCATTATTGCTGTAACAATCACTGAGCTTCCTGTGCTGCAAATATTAATCACCAACAGTAGGACATTCAGTAACGCACAAAATGCCAAAAATGGGAAAATTAATAGCACCACATGCTTTTGTAGCATTTGCAGGTCTAGCTATTTTCCACACGTAATAAGTTGCTCATCTTAAACAAGGAGAATTTTTCAGAGCACCTTAAATACTTGTCATCTGGGGTAAAGTGTCATTTAATGAACAGCAGTTGAAAAAAAATTAGAATTAAAGGGACACTCGGCTATTTAACCGGTTTTTAGTGCCCTTGCAATAGTTATGCCTGCTAACAGAGCTCTGCCAAGTAATTGCTAAGGTTACATTTCAAAAGCATATTTACTATATTTGAAGAGCTAGTGTGTTTAGACGTTTTCACTATATACTCCAAAGTGGTATGTCATTATACGATCCTAAAAGTTAATTATTGTTCCACAGTTATGATCTCTTTTCTCTCTTTAAAACTGCTTACTTACAAGTGTCACAGCTTGGCTCAGATGCACAGTGTAGACTTCAGGTGTATGTTTTACAACAGTGCAGTAAATGGAGTGGGGGGGTCAAGTGCAGCACTGAAGACTGTTTAAATGCAGTATAGTCAGAGTTGTTTGGCATATGCCTGTTAGCTGTTTCAATTTACTTTTGTATGTTTTTACTTTTCACTGCAACTCTTCCCCAACCCCGTCCTACCATATAGATTTATTTAGTATTCCTGATGTAAACATGTTTGCCAGTCAGTCTGATGACAAGTGATCGATTGTCTCAGTACTGTATTGTAAAAGTTGACTAAAGTATACTGATTTTTAAAAGTGTCCGCCCCTTCCCCTCAGCCATTGCTGTAAGAAAATGACACAATCCCCATCATTTCCAGTAAATTCACTAACCCACTCAATGCGACCCCAGACAGCGACTGGCATATTCCCTCAGTCATCTTATTGGCCACTGCCATTTGACTGACTGTGTGTGATACAACTTCATCAACTGCTTATAACGTCAGATTGCAGTCGCCCAGTCATGGGCGGCTGAATGAGAAGGTGAGCGGAATATGCCAGTTGCTGGGAAGATTGAGGGTGGGGCTGGCAGTGATGGGGGACTGTGCAATGTAGTAGTGAAGCTGCTATTTTCTTATAGCATTGGCGGGGGAGAGTGAGAGAACGCTTCAGATTCTCTGGCTGATCAGATAAGATTCTCAGAAACTCTGAATTTCTTTCCATCTAGTAACTTGTCCTTTATGCTAATATAAAAATGTCCCCATGAGAGCTGTTCTACGGACTTGCAGAATTTAAGACCAAGCAGGATTGATGCGTTTGCCAAAATGTTAATGAAGTCCTTATTTCCCACTCTGCCCTTTTTCCCTGTCCTCATTAGTCCTATCCCCTGAACCTAGCCCTTTTCCCCCTCCCTCTGTCCTGATCTACTGGCTCCATCGGCTTACTGCCTTATCCCCTCTACCCCGCTCCCTTTATTTATTTATTTTTTTATTTTTTTACTTTTTGAACCTGCAATCCTTATCCTGTAGCCTTAGGTCTTTTAATCTGTAGTCTCAATTTGTTTTTGTGCCTTATAACTTATGATATTTTTAAAATGTATATACCTTCACCATGTTCTGCCATAGTTGTGCATAATATTGTAGTACGTTGTTATATTGTCAGTTTTTATCTTGATTGATCTCTGTTTTGTTACACCATGCTGCATCTGCTTTCTGTTACCGGGGTCGACCCTGAAAAAGGGACTGTAATAGTCTCAGTGGACTTACCCGGTCACCAAAACTCGAATAAATACATTTATGTAATAATTTATAATATATGTTTTTCTTTTTAAAGATATTTGTAAATATTAAAGCACTAATATTGCAAAATGCTGTAGTACTGAAGACTATTTCTTATCAGAGCGGGAGCAGCTTTAGCACAAATGATATCTCTGCTAAAACGGGCTGCACAGTGCACACAGAGACCGGCTGAGTGACTCATTTGATGAAACAAAACACAGAAAAATGCATTTTTATTTTTAAAAATGCAAAACTAGCCACTCCTCCAGCCTCCAAGAACCAAAGATGTTCAGGAGGTCCTGTCAGACGAATCTAATTAATTTTGTTTGACTGGGTGACCAAAGTAATAGACCAGGGAGGAGCTGTGGATATGGCCTACCTAGACTTTAGCAAGGCATTTGACACAGTCCTGCACAAAAGATTAATAATCAAGTTAGCCAGCCTGGCAGTGGGTCCCAGGGTGGTAGCCTGGGTAGCAAACTGGCTGCACAACAGGACACAAAAGGTAATAGTGAATAGAACACATTCTGAAGAAAGGGGGGTTACTAGTGGAGTACCTCAGGGCTCAGTACTGGGTCCAGTCCTCTTTAACGTCTTTATAGGTGACATTCTAGGGACATGGATATGTTGTTCATCCACACTTATTGGCAGGTTCCTTGCCACTTTAAATCTTGCCGGAAGGTCTTCAAGCTGGCTCCTCCCACCCACCCGGGTGGTAAAACTCTCGGCTCCGCCCCATGACGCCAGATCTTCCTTACCGCTTGGAAGCTCAGGTTCCCTCCTTAGCGCTCTGCGTTTTCGACTGGTTCCTGAAATTTTGGTCTTTCAATTTAATTCAGTTTTCTAAACTTGATCTTCTTCTCTCGCTGCGGCGATGAATCATTCGTTTTCCGGCTCTTGGAGGCGCCCGGTTAATTCCTCCAGGAAAGTCCCGCACTCCACGTGTGTCTGTTGCCTCGACTTGGATCATGATCCGCAAGTTTGCGATTTTTGCTGTGCCCTTTCGACCAGCTCACTGGAGGATCGTGCGGCCTGTTCGGGGCTCGGGCGACCTGAAATTTTTCCCGCTCCGGAAAATTCCTTGGGACTCGTCGGGCAGTGTCACGTCGGCTGTCTCGGTTGAGCAGCTCGATCTTCTTTCCTCCAGGGAGGCGGCTGCCCTCCCTCCTCCTCGATCATGGCGCTTATCCGCTCTCCTTGAGTTCTCCTCATTCAGCCCGTTCAGGGCTTGCCAGTCCTTTCCTCGAGGGAGAGGGACCTTGGGACCTGCCTCTCGGCTCAAGTCCAGGAGTGCATGAGCTAAGTCCCATCGTTGGTGCTGGAGGGGGCCGGGAGGTTCCCCTCCCCTGCTGGCAGGCGTGCGACTTGATTAAGTGCGGCTCAGGCCGCTGGCTTCACGGTGTCCCGTCAGGTTAGCCGGCCAGGACTCTCGTCAACGTTGTCGAGTCTCTCGACCCGTCATCTGGGCTGTCTTCTGCTGGAGCTGCCATCCTTTCGCTGGTCCCCCCGATGGAGGCTGAGGTTCTGCCTGTACCTTCGGGTCAACAGGCCTCTGCCCTTTCTTCTGAGCCGAGGCAGGAGCGGGCGCACCCCACTCCTTCCCAGGCCCGCCCTCGGTTTCCCCGAGGATTCGGATCTCGGTCTCTGTCCTCCTCTCTGTCAAGCCGCTCACGCCGACTTCGGCGTTCTCGGTCGGGGCACAGAGTTAAGTGGCATTACCGTTCTTCCTCATCTCCCTCCTCGGATGAGGTGTGGCTTCGATGCAGGTGGCGTCGACGTTATGAGGAGTTCATGTGGCAGCAGTTGTTGTTGTCCGGGAATCAATCGACTCCGATTCATTCCCCGTTCAGCAAGCAGCTGCCACCCAGTCTGCCAACTCAACCACTCGCTACAGTCGAGGTGCCCACTCCCGGGCCGGTTGTTCATCCGAACCTTGCTGCCCCACCGCCGTCGGTGGAACCTCGGTCGGGTCATGACCTGTCCCGCAGGTTGTCTTTCCCCCTCACTCCCGCCCGCCCTCGGCTGACGAAGAGTGACTCAGGTCTGAGGCAGCTCTTTGCAGACCCCTCGGAGTCTGAAGTCGACTCCTCTATGTTCCCCAGTCGGGAGGACCCGGGGTCCTCTCGAACGATCTGTGGGCGACAGCCCATCGTCCTTCATGGGTCTGCTTCAGCTCATCTTGGAGTTCACTGGGATGCAGCTCAAGCCCGTGTCAAAGCAGGGCCCTATTCTAGCGGAGATTCTGGACCCGAAGAGTTTCACCCTCGGAGGCTTTCCGGTGGCGAGGCCATCGTAGGCCCGGCCTTGGAGCTCTGGTGATCCCTACTTCCTGCCCTGCATGGGAAGTACTCTGTCCCCGTCGGTTCTTTGCCCGGTTTCTCGGAGCACCCCTCGGCTGAGGGGTTAGTCACCGACAATGTTTTCCAGTGTTCTGGGAATGCCCGGGATGTGGATAGGCCCCCTGACAAAAAGTCCAAAAGGATGGACTATGTTGGGCGCAAGGTTTACGCTGCATCCTCCCTAGGCCTCTGACAGGCCAGCTCGGTCGCACTGATGGCACATTTCTCCCGCTCCCTGGATGAGGTGCTCCCTCATCTCCCGGCCGACCTGCGGACCATGGTCCGGCGGGTGGGGACCAAGGTAAGCGGTGGCGTGAGCAGCAGCTCCAGACTGCTCTGGACTTAGGTGATTCCTGTGCCAGGTCAGTGGCGGCGCGGTGGCCATGCTGCAGAGGCGTGGCTGAGGTTATCCTCTTTCTCATTGAAACCCAGCACAAGTTGGCGGACATCCCTTCTTGGGGACTGACCTTTCGGCCCTGGGTGGAGGACACCTCCAGGGGACTGAAGTCCGATGCCACTCAGTTCTGTCCTCCTGCCGGAGGGACAAGGGCAGCCGGCAGCCTTTGCGTAAGCCCCTTTGCCCCCGGCCCCTGCGGCTCGACCGTCCCAGCACGAGGGCCAGCAGGCTTGTGCTGGGCGGCCTGACTCCAAGCCAGCGTCTTCCTCTAAAAGGAAGCAGGGAGGTAAAGGCCCAGTAGCTCCCTCAGCCAATTCCTCCTCCAAGCCTGCTCAGTGACAGGCTAAGGGGAGCTGTCCCGGCCCGCCGTCCCTACCGGAGTTCCCCATTGAGAGGCGGCTCTGCACCTCCTCCACCTGGTCCGCCTTCCCGGACCTCTGGGTGTCGGAGGTGCTAGGGGAAGGCCCTGCCTCGGGATTGTGAGCAGGCACCACCCTTTCGATCCGTTGCCCCACGGAGGTCTTGGGGTCCACAGCCTTGTTGTCGGCCTGCTGAGCCGACTTGCCTGGCCCTCTAAATAGAGGTGATCAGGAAGGTTGCGGATCCTCCTTCAGACCCTGGGTTCGTGTCCAGGTATTCCTGGTCCCAAACGGACGGGGGGCTTGCGCCCCATTCTTCCACACGTCTGGATGGTCTCTCTGCCTCAGATATCCCATCCTCAGAGCAGGCGTGTGGCTTCTTTCCTGGACCTCCAGGGCGTGCCTCTTCGTTCCGTCCGTTTCTTGGGAGACTCCTCCCTTTCCTAAGCGGGGATCTCCTCCACGAGTTCAGGCCAGGCCCTTGGTCTCTGCTCAGCAGCTTTCTGCGGCATCGAGGGTCGGGAGTAACCCCACCGGATGGCGACCCTGACTACACCTTTCCAGGCGGAAGGGCGATCAAGTTCTGGCTCTCAGACTGGTTTCCTTTTATCGAACCACGTTGGAACTCATGTCTAGCGGGTGATCCTTCTTGGGACGAGGCTCGACTCTTGGAGTCGAGCTCGGCTCCTGGTGGACAGGGCTGAGGTTCTTCCTCCCTTACCTAGTCAGGTCTGACTGGGCAATTGCGCCCTGCCAGGACCTCTTGCACCTCCTGGGCCTCGCGGCGGCCGGCTCCAGTGTGGTCCGTTGGACCCGCTGGTTCATGCGTCCCCCTAGTGGGGACTGGCCAGCCAGCGGTCACAGTGCTGCGTTCCTTCGGACCAGTTCGTGACTACAGCCCAGGAGTTAGGGGAACGCTGTCCCTTGGACTGTTCCAGCTCTTGCAGGAGAACATCCTGTTCGTCCGCCCTGAGTCAGCGGTCTTCTCTGACCGATGCTTCTCAGATGGGTGGGGGTGCCCATCTAGGGGAATACAGAGTGCTCCACCTCTGGTCTTCTTGGGAGTCCTGATGTCTTTCCTACCCGCTGGAGCTCCAGGCGGTCCACTTTGCTTGCACCGCTCACTCCGTTTGTGCGGGGTCTAGTGGTTTAAGTCCAAGCGGACAGCACCATGACCATGTGCTACCTACCCCACCAGGTTCAGTCGAGCCCCTTGCCTCTGCATAGGAGGTTCTCCGCATTGGGTCTTTCGTGCAGCGGGCGGTTTCCTAGCCATTCGATGGCAGGAGCCTCCAGCACCTGGCTGATGCCCTAAGCCGGACATAGGCTGCGCCTCACAGTGGTCTCCCTGCCGGAGGTAGCACAGGATCTTCTCCTCCTTCCTCCAGGAGAATCACAGGCCGAGACTGTCTCATGCCCGGCCCCTCAGCAAGGTTTGCTGTGGGGATGCCCGTCAAGGCTGCGGACCCCGGGCCTTTTCTACGCCTCTCCCCCATTTCCTTTGACCCACGGGCAAGGCTAGGAGGGACTAGGTGCAGGCGATGCTGGTAGCCCCAGACTGGATTGCCAGCTCTGGTATCCAGCTCTTCTCAGCCCCAGGCTTCCGAGGCAGCTTCCAGCCCACCCGGTCCTGATCTCTGTTTTCAGGGGAAGGTTTTTCATCTGGACGTTCAATCCCTGCACCTGAAGGCCTGGTCCCTGTGCGGCTAGGGGCCAGGCCTTGGGTCCTTCGGCAAGGTCCTCGATGTTTTCGAGGCATACTGCTAGAAGTCGGCCAAACATGCTCGCCTTCAAATGGAAGAGTTCTCCATTTGGTGTTGGGATAGGGCCTGGGCCCCTCTCCCGTTCCTCGGCGAGCATTCAGGACCATCTGCGGTCTGTTCTTTTTGAACTAGGGCTTCGGCCAACGACCCTCTAGGTGCTTCTGTTGGTCACCCCTGTCTTCTGGGCGCGGGCCGGAAGGCAGTCGGTGGCGCAGAAAAGGTGGTCTGGCACTTTTCTAGGCCTCGATCACACCTCCCTTTGGGGGAGAGTATCCCCATTTCTGTGGGATCTTCGCTGGTATGGGCTTAGCTCACGGGCAAGCCATTCGAACCTTTGCACAGGTGCGAGTTCCCCCACCTGTTGTGGAAGAACACCTTCTTGGGGCTACTCTGCCATCCAGAAGGAGGGGAGAGTTCCAGGCGCTCCCAGCTGCTCCTTTGAATCTCCCTATCTGGTCTTCCACAGGGACAAGATTGTCTCGCCCCACCAGTTCCTTCCGTGGCGGTGGCGGAGTCTTTCCCTAACCGGTGTTGTCTCTGCCAGGGTTCATCCCCATTCACGCCTCGGAGGCATTATATAGAATCCATGGGACCCTATTTAACGCTCACCTACCCAGGGCGTGGGGCTGAGTTCGGGAGAGGTTCGCCAGCTGTTTGTCATCTACGCTGAAGCCGCACCTGGCAGACCTGCAGCCAAGCGGATGACGAGCGGGTGGGTCACCTCCTGCTTAGGTCTCTGCTATAGGTGGGCGGGCATGGAGCCTCCCAGAGGGATAAGTGCTCATTTTACCCACCCTTCCGCTGTATCGGTGGCTGCTTCCTAGGATACTCCTGTCCAGGATATCCGTAGGGCTTCTACCTGGAAGCAGGCATATTCCGATTTCCCCTTCCACATCAACCTTGGGTCACGCCGGGATGTTGGTCGGGGCCTCGGTTCTCCAGTCTTTACACCCAAGTAGGGGGTGTGCGCCTTGCCTCCCTCCTCCCGGAGAACTGCTAGGAGTCTGCCAATAAGTGTGGATGAGCGACATATCCATGTCCCTAGAAATACAGGTTACTCACCTGTAACAGGAGTTCTAGGAATGGTATATGTTGTTCATCCACCTAACTCCTCTGACCTTCCTGGCCCGGCCTTTAACCTGGCTTCAAGCAGGCTAGATCTGGCGTCATGGGGAGAGCTGAGAGTTTTACCACCTGGGTGGGTGGGAGGAGCCAGCTTGAAGACCTTCCGGCAAGATTTAAAGCAGCAAGGAACCTGCCAGTAAGTGCGGATGAACAACATATACCATTCCTAGAACTCCTGTTACAAGTGAGTAACCTGTATTTGCGGAGGGTCTGGAAGGAAAGGTATGTCTCTTTGCGGATGACACAAATATCTGTAACAAGAGTTGATACCCAAGGGGGGGTAGAAAGGATGAGAAGGGACTTGACAAGGTTGGAGGAATGGTCAGACATATGGCAACTTAGATTCAATGCAAAGGGTGCAAAGTAATGCACCTGGAAATAAAAAATCCAGGGAGAAAGTACATAATAGCAGGGGAGGTACTAACGACAACAATAATGGAAAGGGATCTGGGTGTAGTTATATCAGATGACCTAAAGGTGGGTAAGCAATGTGAGAAGTCAGTAAGGAGGGCCAGGGGGATACTGGGATGCATAGGGAGGGGCATCACAAGTTGAAAATGGGAAGTGGTTATCCCTCTGTACAGACAGTTGGTGAGCCCCCATCTGGAGTACTGCGTGCAGTTTTGAAGACCTCATCTATGCAAGGACATAGATGGGATGGAAGCAGTCCAGAGGAGGGCAACTAAAATGGTGCAGGGTCTACATCAGAAACCAGATGAAGAGAGACTGAGAGAGCTTAATATGTATACCCTTGATGAAAGGAGGGACGGGGGGACATGATAAAAACTTTTAAGTACCTCAAGGGAATCAACTAAGTCCAGGAGGGTAGCATCTTTCTGAAAAAAGATGTGTAAGAACAGGGGCACAATTTAAAGTTAGAGGGGCTGGCTCAGTGGTAATGTGAAATTCTTTTTCATGGAGAGAGTGGGCCGTGGAACCACCTTCCTGGAGAGGTTGTGGGGTCTAAAACAGTGGGAAATTCAAACATGCATGGGACAGACGTAAGGCAATTATAGTGGGGGTTGCAGGAAGTAGGCTGTTGCTTAACTAGAATCTGCAGCTTATCCAATAGGTAGGGAAATGGGCAGACTGGGTGGGCCAAGTGGTCCTTCTCTGCCGTCAAAGTCTGTTTCTGTGTTTCCTCCCCCTGAACGTCCTGCCACTTCCTGACTCCATGTCCCCACTAACTCCTCAGTCTCACGACAGGGAGCAGGTGGGGGGGAGGTTTGCCCACCACGCGCAGGAACGGAAGGCGATAACCTCTGCGCATGGGTCCTGCAGTTGGTGTCCGTCGGACACACTATAGAGTTTTTGGAAATTCCTCCAGAATCTCCGCGAAAAAGGTTGTCTTACTCCAGGGATCAGGAACTTCTCATTCAAGAAGAAGTTCAAAGCCTCTTGCTCAAGGAAGCCATACAGCGCGTTCCCCTCTGGCAAAGGGGCAGGAGGTTCTACTCCCAATTTTTCTTGGTTCCAAAAGAGACTGGATACTTCAGGACCATTCTCTACTTGAGCAGCCTGAATTGCTTTGTCGAATACAAAAAGGTCAGGATGCTGACGCTCCCGAGTCGTCATCTTCCACTCCTTCTGGAGACTCATTGGTTGTGTGCTCTGGACATACAGGATGCTTACCTGCACATCCCGATCTTTCCCAGCCACCGCCGTTTCCTGTGGTTTCAATACCAAGAGGAACACTTCCAGTTTCAGGTACTCCCTTTTGGTCTGTCCTCGGCACCTCTGGTGTTTACCAAGTGCCTAGCGGTGGTGGCGGCCTCTTTACGCTGCCAGGGTATTGCGGTTTTCTCTTACCTGGACGATTAGCTCATTTCATCCCCATCCTGGGACTCTCTACTGGAGGCTCTTTCCTTTACCCTGGACCTCTTTGGCTGACTGGGGATTATGGTCATTATTCCCAAGTCATCCATGACACCATCCCAGTGACTACAATTCATTGGGGCAGTTTAGGATATGGTCCAATGCAGGGCCTTCCTTCCTCCAGACAGGGTGGAGACCCTGATCCGTCAGGCTTCGTGGATGGCTTCGTCCAGGACCAACCTGGCCTGGGAGATCCTCGGCCTTCTTGGCCTGATGGCAGCCTCCATCACTACTGTTCCCCTGGCGAGGCTCCACATGAGTTACTCAGTGGTCCTTGCGGGTGCAGTGGGATCAACTCCTGGACGACCTGTACCATCTGGTCCTGGTGTCGTCAGCAGTTCAGAAAGAATTGCTGTGGTGGAGGGACCACTGCAACCTTTCCTTGGGTCTTCCTTTCAGGAGCCCAGCTTGTCTGGCATCTCAAGCTACAGATGCATCGAACATGGGATGGGGAGCACATCTGGGGAGCACCAAGCCCAAGGACTGTGGTCCAGCTTGGAGGCATCATTACACACCAACATTCTGGAGATGAGGGCGGTCTTGTACACCTTCCAGGCCGTCCAGACCCTGCTTCCCAAGGGACCATTGCTGGTCCAGACAGACAGTATGTTGGTAGTTTGGTACCTCAACAAACGAGGAACTCGCTCGTACCCTCTGTGCAGGGAGGCGATGCGAGTGTGGAACTGGGCGGTCCAGCACAATCTGGCCCTAGTTGGCCGTGCATGTTCCAGGTGTTCAAAATGTCCTGGCGGACAGTCTCAGCAGGTCTCTGACCCTAACTCACGAATGGGAATTAAATCAAGAAGTGTCAGAATCTCTCTTCGTAAGATGTGGGCGTCCAGAAATCAACCTTTTCGTCTCCCAATACAGCGAAAAACTTCCCAGTTCTAGGGACATGGATATGTTCTATCCACACTTACTGACCGGTTCCTTGTCGCTTTAAATCTTGCCGGAAGGTCTTCAGGCTGGCTCCTCCCACCCACCCGGGTGGTAAAACTCTCGGCTCCACCCCATGACTCCAGATCTTCCTTACCGCTTGGAAGCTCAGGTTCCCTCCTTAGCGCTCTGCAGTTTAGGCCTGGATCCTAATTCGTCGGTTAATCCTGAAACTCATACTTAAATTTTCTAGATTTTGGTCTTTTTCATCCTACATGCGGCTGCGATGGACAAATCGACTCCCGGATTTTGGCAGTGCCCTTGTAGGCAGAAGATGCCTTGGACCGATCCGCACTCCACATGCGTTTACTGCCTTGGGCTCGATCACGATCTGCAGGCCTGCGAATTGTGCAAGTCCTTCTCGGTCAGCGTTCTCAAAGACCATGCTGCCAGACTTCAGCTTGGGTGCCCTGAGAGACGTAGTTCTCCGGTAAAGTCGAAGAAGGCCCATTGGGTGGTGTCAGGCGGCGGGCTCGGCTGAGCAGCTAGAGCAAATGATTGCCCTTGAGGAGGAGGCCGCCCAGGCCACATCTTCGTCTTCCTCGGTCACGGCATTTATCCCACTCTCCTTGGGCTCCTCCTACTCGGCTTCTTTTAAGGAGCTTTGTCAATCCCTGTCTACTAAAGGAGAGAGGCCATCGGGACCTCCTCTCTGTCCAGAAAAGGGACTCAAAAGGTAAGTCCCATTGTCTGCGTTTGTGGGAGGCCGGGAAGGTCCCCTTCCCTGGATGATCGACACTCTACTTGACCGAGCTTGCAGCTAAGGCCGCTGGCTTCACGGTGTCCCCGTCAGGTCAGCCGGCCGAGACACCCGTCGACAACTCTTCTTCACCGGTTCCCCCAGTGGAAACCGAGGACTTGCCCGTGCCTCCTGTGCTAGAGTTCCCGGTTAAGGTTCCTGAGCTGGGGGAGGAACGGGTTTCCCCCGATCCCTCCCAGACCTACCCTCGGAAACACCGAGAGTCTCTGTCTTGGCACCGAGGGAAGCGGCGGCGCCGCTTGTCCTCGTCATCGTCCTCCTTGGAGGATAGACTCCGGCTCAAGTTGCGTCGGTGCTACAAGGATCTGATGTGGCAGCAGCTCCTGTTGACCGGGAGCAAGCCGACTCAGTCGCCTTCCCCGGCCATTAAGTGGCTGTCACCTGAGCAGTCGAAACAACCCCTCGTGGTCATCGAGGAGCCGAAGCAGGCGCCGGTTGTTTGGCCAAAACCAGCTGTACCGCCATTGTGGTGGAACCCTCGCCTCCACAACCAAAAACTGGGGCTTCGACCAAGGATTCTCGGTCGGGTCATGGGTTGCCCCATCGGTTGTCGGTCACCCTCACTCTCGATCATCCTCGGTAGGTGGAAGGTGGCTCAGGCCCTCGGCATCTGTTTGCAGACTCCTCGGAGTCTGATGATGACTCTTCCCTGTTCTCCAGGCCTCTAGACCTGGAATCCTCTGGGGGACAGCCGGTGGACGAGAGCCCATCCTCGTTCATGGGATTACTTCGGCTCATCTCAGAATCTACTGGGATGAAGCTCGAATCCGTGTCAAAACAGGCCAAGTATCCCTTCACGGAGATACTGAACCAAGGGGATTCTCCTATGTAGGCCTTTCCTGTGGCCGAAGCCACTGTTGGCCCGGCCCTGGAGCTATGGCAGCGACCGGCTTCTTGTCCTGCTGCCCTGACCAGGATGGACAGGAAGTATGCCGTTCCCACCGGCTCACTCTCTGGATTCTCTGAGCACCCCTCTGTGGAGGGGTTGGTGACTGACGGTGTTTTCCGGCGCTCCGGAAACGCTTGGGACGTGGACAAGCCACCGGATAAAGAGTCCAAGAAACTGGACTACTCCGGGCATAAAGTTTACACTGCGTTCTCCTTAGGCCTTTGTCAGGCAGTTCGGCCATACTGATGGCACACTTTTCCCACGCCCTTTTGGGCTCCCTGGATGAGGTGATTCCTCATCTCTCAGCTGACCTCCAGAGTACGGTCAAGCAGGTGCGGGATCAGGGAAGGGCGGTGGCAAAGCAACAGCTCCAAACTGCTCTCGACATTGTAGACTCTTGTGCTCAGTCAGTAGCGGCCGCAGTGGCCATGCGCCGCAGAGCTTGGCTGCAGATCTCCACCTTTACGGCACATACCCAGCACAAGCTGGCAGACATTCCCTTCCTGGGTACCGACTTGTTCGGTCCCAGGGTGGAGGGTCACTTGCAGAGGATCGAGAAGTCCAGTGCCACCTTGGACTCTGTCATGTCTGCCTAGAATGACAAAGGCCGCCAGCAGCAGCGTAAGCCCTTTTGGCACATCCGGCCCAGCAACACCAGCATCAGGGCCAGCAGGCTCGCACTTGGCACCCCAAAGCCAAGCCTGCAGCTTCCTCCAGCAGGAAGCCGGGAGGAAAAGGCCCAGGAGGTCCCTCGGCCAGTCCTTCCTCCAAGCCTGACCAGTGACGGGTTGAGGGGGGTCGCCCCCAGCCTCGTCACTCCCCCCTGGGGGGACGGCTCAGCCACTTCTTTTCCGCCTGGTCCACTATCACCGCGGACGGCTGGGTGCTGGAAGTGGTAAGGAAAGGTCTGCCTCTGGATTTCGAGCAGGCCCCACCCTATCAGGCCGCCGCCCCACGGGGGGGCTATGGGGTCCGCATCGAGCACACATTGTTCTGCTCCTCCAAAAAGAGGTGATCAGGGAGGTAGCGGATCCTCCACCAGACCCAGGGTTTGTGCTCAGGTGTTTCCTGGTCCCAAAACGGACAGGGGGGGCTGGCTCCCCATTCTAGACCTACACGACCTGAACAAGTTCCTAAGGTCCCGAACCCTCAGGATGGTCGCTCTGGCACAGATCATTCCATCCTTGGAATGAGGCATGTGGTTCTGTTCTTTGGCCCTCCAGGACATGTTCTTTCATGTCCCAATCCGTCCATCCCACCAGCGATTCCTTCGCTTCAGAATGGAGGGGTCCCTTTACGTGTTCCAGGCCATGCCCTTCTGCGCCTCTCCAGCTCCCAGGGTCTTCACCAAATGTATGGCAGTGGTGACAGCATTTCTGCGGTGCCGAAGGGTCCGGGTGTACCCTTATCTGGACGACTGGCTGATTGCAGCCCCCTCCAGGCTGGAGGTGGAGCGGTCCAGGGGTCTGGCCCTCCAGGTCTGCTCTCAGATTGGCCTCGTCATCAACGAGGCCAAATCAGAACTCGTGCCAGCGCTGGTGATTCAATTCAGCGGGGCAGAGCTTGACTCTCTTCGAGCCAGAGCACGGCTCCCGATGGACAGGGCCGAGGTTCTCTTTTCCTTTGCCCAATCATTTCTGGTTGGGAAATTGCGCCCTGCCCGGGACTTCCTGTGCCTCCTGGACCTCATGGCGGCCTGCACCAGCATGATCCAGTGGGCCCACTGGCACATGTGTCCCCTTCAATGGGGACTGGCCCGCCAATGGTCACAGTGCTCTGGTCCAGCCAGTGGCGGTGACCCAGGAGATGTGGAATGCTCTCCAGTGATGGATCGTTCCAGCTTATCTGCAGGAGGGCATCCTGTTTGTTCGCCCCGAGCCACGGCATTCTAACGACCGATGCCTCTCTGGGTTGAGGTGCCAATCTGGGGGAGCACAGAGCGCACGGCCTGTGGTCCCCTCAGGAGTCTCTATGCCACATCAACCTGCTGGAGCTTCGAGTGATCCAACTAGCCCTCACCGCATTTGCTCCGTTTGTACGGGGTCAAGTGGTCCAGGTCCAGACGGACAATACCACGACCATGTAATACCTAAACCGCCAGGGCGGGACACATTCCTTGCCCCTATGCAAGGAAGCTCTCTGCACTTGGTCCCTTGTGAGCAGACTGGAGGCGGATCTCCTAGCCATCCATGTGGCGGGAGCCTCCAGCACTCTGGCCAATGCCCTAAGCCGAATAGGTGCTGCATCTCACGAGTGGTCTCTCCTGCCGGAGGTAGTACACGATCTGTTCTCGCACTGGGGCACACCTCAGGTGGACCTGTTTGCCTCCAGGGAGAATGCGAAGCTGAGGCTGTTTCATGCCCGGCCCCCTCAGCAGGGCTCACTGCAGGTCCTCTTCTACGCCTTTCCGCCATTTCCCTTGATCCACAAGGTGTTTCTCAAGGCAAGGAGGGACAAGGCGCAGGTGATTTTGGTAGCCCCACACTGGCCCCACCAGTTCTGGTATCCAGATCTCCTCAGCCTCAGCCCCAGGCTCCTGAGGTGGCTTCCAGCCCGCCCGGACCTGATCTCAGTCAACCAGGGGAAGGTACTCCACCCGGACCTTCAGTCACTGCACCTGACGGCCTGGTTCCTGAGTGGCTAGAGTTCCAGGCCTTGGGTCTTTCCGACAAGGTCCTTAACATTGTTGAGGCATCCCATAAGGAGTCGAGCAGAAAATGCTATGCCTTTAAATGGAAGAGATTCTCCATTTGGTGTCAGGATAAGGGGTTGGACCCTTCCTCCTGCTCCTTGGCCAGCATTCTGGACTACCTATGATCCCTTTCTCAGCAAGGGCTTGGTTGACAACCCTTAAGGTGCACCTGGCAGCCATCTCTGCTTACTGGGCGGGAAAGCAGTTGGTGGCACATGAAGGTGTCGGCGCTTTTCAAGGCCTTGATCACATATCCCCTCCGGTGTGAGAACCTCCCGTTCGTGGGATCTACTGCTGGTATTGGCTAAGCTCATGGGCAAGCCATTCAGACCGATGCACAGGGAAGACTGCCTTCTTGGTGGCTATCACGTCGTCAGCCAGAAGGATGGGAGAGCTCAGGTGCTTTCCATCGAGTCTCCTATCTGGTCTTCCACAGGGACAAGGTTGTCCTCGCCCACCCGAAATTCCTTCCGAAGGCGGTGTCGAGTTTCACCTTAACCAGCTGTTGACTCTGCGGTGTTCTACCCCAGTCACACCTCAGAGGCCAAATATAGGCTCCATACTTTGGACCCCTGAAGAGTGCTGTCTATTATAAGGGCGGACGACTGAAGTTCGGGAAGAGGTTTGCCAGCTGTTTGTCACCTACGCTGAAGCCGCACCTGGCAGACCTGCAGCCAAGCGGACGATAGGCAGGTGGGTCACCTCCTGCATAGATCTCTGCTGTAGGTTGGCAGGCATGGAGCCTCCCAGAGGGATAAGAGCTCATTCTACCCGCCATACTGCTGCTTCGGTGGCTGCTTCCAGGGACATGCCTATGCAGGAAATCTGCAGGGCTGCTACCTGGAAGTCAGCACACACCTTCATTACCCACTACCACATTGACCTTGAGTCACGCCGGGATGCTGGTTTTGGGACCTCGGTTCTCCAGTCCTTATTTCCCAAGTAGGGGGTGTGAGCCTTGCCTCCCTCCTCCCGGAGAACTGCTAGGATTCTGCCAGTAAGTGTGGATAGAACATATCCATGTCCCTAGAAATACAGGTTACTCACCTGTAACAGGAGTTCTAGGAATGGTATATGTTCATCCACACAACCCACCCGACCTCCCTGGCTTCAGCACACAACTTGGCTTCCAGCGGGCTAGATCTGGCATCATGGGGCGGAGCAGAGAGTTTTACCACCCGAGTGGGTGGAAGGAGCCAGCTTGAAGACCTTCCGGCAAGATTTAAGGCGGTAAGGAACCTTCCAGTAAGTGTGGATGAACAACATATACCACTCCTAGAACTCCTGTTATAGGTGAGTAACCTGTATTTTTTGCTTGCTCATTCCAGGGCATGGTGCTTTCTGGCACGATGCGCTGTCTCTCTCCTGGACAGGGAAATTTTTGTACGCCTTCCCTCCATTTCCCATTCCCCAGAGGGTCCTTCTCAAGCTTCAGGCAGAGAAGGTGAGGAGGATTCTCATCGGCCCTCTCTGGCCGAGACAAATTTGGTTCCCACTGCTACAACAGCTATCAAAGGAACCACCGGTTCCACTTCTAGTGACCCACGACCTCTTGACTCAGGATCAAGGTCGCCTTGTTCATCCAGGGCTCAGGACCCTGCATCTTCACACGTGGATCCTGCAGACATAGCGATTTCTCACTTCGGAGTCTCCTCTCAAGTAGCTCAGGTTCTTTTAGAGGATAGAAAACCCTCCACGTGTTCCACTTATGCCATGAAGTGGAAACGTTTTTCCATCTGGGCAACCTCCAAGAAGTGGAACCCCTTTTCGTCTGCCCCACAAGTCATGTAATACCTCCTTCATCTGTCAGACTCAGGTCTGTCATATTCTTCCTTGAAGGTCCACCTTTCAGCAATTTCGGCATGCCATGAGCTGGTGGATGGTAAACCTTTCTGAAAGGGATCCTCCATCTGAAACCCCCATCTACAGCCCAACCGCACCTTGGGATTTGAACTTTGTGTTGGAGAGGCTCACTCTTGCCCCGTTTGAACTGACCATGAGCTGTGACTTGCACTTCCTTTCCGGGAAGACATTATTTTTAGTTGCCATTATGTCGGCTCAAAGGATTTCTGAGCTTCATGCTCTGGTTTGTACAGCGCCTTATCTTATTTTCCACAAGGACTGGGCGGTCCTCAGGACAAATCCTAAGTTTTTACCCAAGGTGGTGTCAGAAGCCACACTGAACCAATCAGTAGACCTTCCAGTTTACTTTCCGTCCTTTCGAACAGGGATGAGGCAGTCCTGCACACCATGGATGTCCATCAGATCCTTCGGTGCTAAACACACTGAACCAAGGATTTCCGTATCTGATAAGCTTTGTGTTTCTTTTGCTCCCAGGTCAAAGGGCAAAGCGGTTTCGAAACAGTGCCTTTCCAAATGGTTAGGCAACTGTATTTGTTATTGTTACCAAAGGTAAGAAAAACTTCTGCTGGGTCCCATCAGAGGTCATTCTTCTAGGGGCATGGCTGCTTCCACTGCTTTTTTGTGGAATGTCTCTGCAGCTGATATATGCGCCGCAGCTACTTGGAGTCCTGTCCACGCTTTTACTAAACGATACAGTCAGGACATTGCTTCTAGGCGGAGGGCTGACTTCGGCCTAGCTGTCTTGCAGGGCCTTCTGTCCTAGGCTGGGTCCATTCTGGTTCCCAGTTTCTGTTGGCGTTATTTTCTCCTCCTCCCTTGTTTCTCTTGGTCTCTCTTTGGAGGGCCTGCTTGGGACTCTGTCCTATATTTAATGATCTACTGAAGGAACCCTCTCAAAGTAAGATAGTACAGTTATGTAGGAACTTACCATAACAGTAGATCTTCGAGAGGTTCCTTCAGTAGGTCATATTCTTCCTTTCCTCCTTCCCCTCATTTTATTTCTTACACAAGGACTCCAAATCCTGTTTGCTCCTGCTGTCAGGCCTCTTCTTGGCTCTGGCAGGAGAACTGAAGGGCAGGCGTGGGGATCACCCATTATATACGGCCACTCTGACGTCGGGTAGGTGGTCCCCCATCAGGGATTGCTAGGAAAGTCTGGCATGCGACCTGATGCCAGGTGGTGCCAGTCCTTTATGTAATGACCTACTGAAGGAACCTCTCTTGAAGGTGTAGTGTTACAGTGAGTCCCTACGTAACTGTACTTTTTGCACACATCTACTACGGGAGGGAAGGGATTGAAACTCCTGCCGAACAGACTAGTCGATTCCTTCCACTTCCTTGTCTGCCGTCACTACCCCCACGATCAGACGTTTTGTGACGTCTTAACCAAGGAGAGTGCGTGGGCATGCCACATACCGGTCAAATGGAGGACATTTTCAGAGCTGTTTTATATTAATTACAGCAACCTTTGATATAAATGGAAGCTATCCCTTTTAATAGGGCACTATTAGTTGAGAGATAGCTTTCATTTATATCAAAGATTATTTAATTAATATAAAACACCTCTGAAAATATTTCATTAACTTGTAATAGCATGCCTATGCACTCCCTGATTAGATGTCACAAAATGCCTGGGGGTGGGGGCCGACAGACTGGGAAGTGAAGGGATCGGGCTAATATCTGTTTGGCACAATTTTCATTCCTTCCTCCCACAGTGGATGCAAACATTCTGTAAAACTTTAATTAAAAAAAAAAAAAAAAAAAAAGATTAATCACCAGCATAACATAATGGGTTTTGTATTGAAAACTCAATTTTTAAATATTAGAACTTCTCTTTAAGCAAAAGGTACAACATGTTATGCGTTACTGTGGGATAATAAAATGTTTTGTGAAGCAAGGGCTAAAGCAGAGCCTAGGACTTTGTAACTAGGCATTTATTTATTTATTGAAATGTTTTCCCCAGGAGGGTACACTGAACAACAAGTTGCTTGTCTCACGGTGTGACCTGGGGTGAGGGGTTACATAGGGTTGTGAAGGATGATCAGTTACATAGTATGTGGGTAACATAGAAACATAGACTTTGATGGCAGATAAGGACCACTTGGTCCACGCAGTCTGCCCATTTCCCTACCTACTGGATAAGCTGCAGATTCTAGTTGACCAACAGCCTGTTTCCTGCAACCCCCCACTATAATTGCCTTGTGTCTGTCCAATGCATGTTTGAATTCCCCAGCTGTTTTAGACCCAGCGACCTCCTCAGGAAGGCCGTTCCATGTATCCACCACTCTTTCTGTGAAAAAAATGTCCTCACATTACCCCTGAGCCGTCCCCTTCCTATCTTTAAATTGTGCCTCCTTGTTCTTACACATCTCTTTTTCTGAAAGATGCTACCCTCCTTGACTATAGACAGTAATACAGACAGTACAACATTGTATGATTGTGCAACAGTTGGAACACAAGGTATTGTACAATAAACAGTAGTGGAACATTGGGTAAATTTACAATACATGTCCAAAATCATACAAAACATAAAAACATACGAAACAGTAATAATGTGATAGAACCATTTATAGTGCATGAGTATACCAGGAGCAGGCTCAAGGTAGTAAGCAAGTGCTGTTGGAGTAAAAAGGATGGGGTTAGGTTGTGTACACTGGTGACTCAGAAGGGCAAGTGTAGAGGAGGAGAGGCAAGAACTGAATATGAGAAGGGGTAACCAGTTCCTGATTTCCCCCTTCAGGATGTTGAGAACCCTGCCGGTGGGGGGTCATGGTAGGAAGGCAGAAACTGGGGATAGGTATTAAAGTGGGTTAAAGCAGGAACAGCTGAGGGAAAGGTAATTGTGTAGGGCAGAGGTAAGGGAGTAGTTGGAGGAGGAGTGTCTTATTTCGGGGGTGGCGGAATTATACAGATTTTAGGGAAACGATGGGCGAAACCAGTCTGACCGATAAGGGTGGAGCAGTGAGGGACTGTCGTAGTGCGGGTGTCATTTGATCTGTGTGTGTGTGGGTGGGGCGAGGTGGAGTGGAGAGAGAGGATGAAAGATAGGAGGGGAGCCCCCCGAGCCAGAATTTGGAGGTTAATTTGGCACAGTGAGAGATGCGTCTGTGAAATAGTAGAAGGAAGGTTAGAGAGCGATAGAGTTCACAGTGGTGGGAGTGGGAAGGGGAGTCTATAGCAAAGCGGCAGAAGGAGTTAGTGTGTCCAACGTGGTCAGGGAAGATTTGGGAACCGCACCATAGACTACGTCGCAGTAGTCGGAGATGGTGAGTATCATCTTCTGGACAATTTTGTGCCTCGTATTCAGTGGGATGCAACTACGATTCCTGTACAGAGCACCAAGCTTGGGGCGCAGTTTCTTCAGGATAGCATCGATATGCACAGAGAAGTTGAGGTGCTGGTCCAGCCAAACCCCCACCTGAATGAGGTTGTCTTGGTGTGAACATTTTAAAGAAATAAAAGCAAGGTGTGACAGGGACTTGAAAAGGTTTATTCCACAACTGTGCATGACCTTGAGTGCCTTGTTGGGATTACAAAAGACACCCAACCTAGTAACACAGCAGTAGCACAACTGCTTGCTGCGTCGATGTTCCCATTCGGGAACGAGTGTGGGCTGTCTGGGGAGAAAGGACTGAGTGTCCCAAGCACTGCTTGGGGAGGGTGGGAGTGCACTGCTCCTGCAGTGGGACTGCCAATTGAAGACCAGTCGGCAGCACAGTTTGGGGGAACAGAATGGGGAAGGGTCACTGCCAGACACTTGTCACACATACGTGGCTATGTAATTGTATGTCGGCACTTCATGGAGACTGAGAAAGCTGGGTAACAGGAAAAAAAAGCTGGCTGTACATGTCTGGCACCACCCACAGGTCATCCATATGACTGGCCACCCACCAGGTTATGATCCTGAGTAAGCGGTGGATAGCCTGCAGGTCTGTGAGGTCAAGTGAGGGGGCTGTGGGGTGCTGCCGAACAAGAGCAGAGCTGGGAAGAAGCTCTATAAATAAATGACGCCTACATTTTTAAGTGTGCGGCTGAGTTATGAATTTAGGAAACAGTCAATCCTTGGTTTCAGAATGAGATTCTGGGGCTTATGTGAATTCTTTTGTGCTGCCACTGTACTAGCCTATAGAGATGCTTTTTTAAAATACACCACTGATTCAGCTGAGGCCCAGCTGCTGTATGGCAACTTAGTGGGTTAAGAATACCAAAAAAGATCTTTTAATAATCAGTCTTCACCATAAAGCCCCATCTTTAGTCTTGGGGCAGGAGACATCAGAACCGCGAGAGAAGAACATTTTGACAGGGTGCTGACAAGTGTCTGCACCTATGCATGTGTGACACGACCGCAAACCAGTATTCATCATCGAGACCAAGATGCCTCACTTCTATGGTTCCTGTTATTTGGGGGATATTGCCAACCATGATTTGGAGGCTGCACTGCATATTATGTCTGGACCTTGGAGCTTCAAGCCCTGAAGATGGGATGACACGTCCCAAACTTCGAGGGCAGGCCTCAACACAGGCAGTCATATGGTGGTCGCCAGACAGACTCTCTGATCCCATCACTGCTCTTCAGAGCCATTTGAGATTTTGATCTCTCCCTCCCGGCTGAGCTGGGGTCATGATGGAGTCTCAGATGGTGGCATCAGGTGGATTTGCGCCCCCCCCCCCAACCACCACCATCACCTTTCTGGGCAGTCACAGGAGCACCCAGCTTGGCTCAGTAACCATCAGTGTCTGATCACCCGGTTAGGCCATCTTTGGTGTCAGTCACTGACATGAACCTCATATCAGTGTAAACGTCGGTGCTAGCATTTCGTTAGGTGACAGTAGGGTTTGCAACACTGGTGTTGCAGCCAGCACCCATGTTAGTTCTGGATCCAGAGCTGTTCTTGTAGCTGGGAACTGCCCCGTTGTCGTTTGGCCACGGGCTCCGCAAAGAGAAACCCTTCTATTATTTTATTTATTTAGTTTTTGTTTACGGGTAGGGTTCCTAGGCAAGTAAATACTTATTTTCAGGTACCACCCAGGAGAGTACATTAAGGAACAGTAACACAAGAAAATACAGTACACATACAGGTAGCAGTCGGGGTCAGTTAACCGTGATGGACAATTATGGAATCATAGTCTATTGTGGAATATACAACGAAAGAATAAATATGAAGTATAAAGCCTTCCAAGCATTGGAGTAGATGAACTGTAACACCTGGCAGAGGGAGGCAAATCCATAATAGAAACATAGAAATTTCTGGCAGATAAAGACCTCCAGGTTCACAGAGTCTGCCCAAGTGAACTATCTACATGATAACCAGGGACCCTAGTGTCCGGTGACCCCTCCCGCACCCTCCAAAATTCCCTTGTACCTATCCCAAGCAGCCTTGAATGCCGTCAGTTTTGGCCCCCGCCACTTCCTCTGGGAGTGCATTCCAACCATCTACTAGCCTTTCTGTGAAGTAGTGTTTCCTAATGTTTCCCTTGAATTTCCCCCATCTAGTGTCATTTCATGACTTCTTGTTTTTGAGAGCCTCTTATTCTGCAAAATACTGCTATCCGGGACCCTGTTAATGATCTTTTGGTAATTAAAGGTCTCTATCAAGACCCCTATCCCCTCCTTTGCTCCAGAGTATACTGTACGTGTTGAGGTCTTTCAGCTTCTCTTCAAATGTCAATTTGCCAAGTCCCCATACCATTTTCATTGCCCTCCTCTGGACCCTTTCCACCCTATCCACGTCCCTCCTGAGGTACCGTCTCCAGAACTGGACACTAAATTCAAGGTGTGGCCTTACCAGCTATTTGTACAAGGGCATCACCACTTCCCTCCTGTTGCTCATGATCCCTCTGCCTATGCATCCCAGCATTCTACTGGCCCTTGCTACTGCTCTCTCGCATTGCCTAGCCACCTTAAGATCATTAGCTATGATTATACCAAGCTCCTCTCCTGCTCCATCGCTTCCAGTACCTGGCCACCCATCCTGTGTTCTGCTGTTTGATTTCTGCTTTCTGTGTGCATAATTTTGCACTTCTTTGTATTAAAGCTCAAGTACAAAGAACCTCAGTGCACACTTTTGGCCACTCCTCTGTGTGCAGATATCTACTAATTTTTTCAGCTCCCTCCGAAGTGTATTCTGTTGCAGAACTTTGTATCGACTGCGAACAGACTGACCTTCCCCTCAAGCCCCTCTGCAGTATCTCCTGTGGAAACGTTGAACAGGATCGGTCCTAGTACTGACCCTCAGTGGTACCCTGCTAGTCACCCCTCCCTCCCCTGATGGAATTCTATTAACGACCACTCTCTGCCTTCTTCCCTCCAACCAATTTCTTATCCATCTCACCACCTCTGAGCCCACTCCAAGGGCTCTTAGTCTGTGCAGAAGCCTTTGCAGAAGTCCAGGTACACCACATCCACTGCCATGATCTATCACTCTGGTCACCCAGTCAAAGTTTGTTTGATATGACCTCGCTTTGGTGAATCTGTGCTATCTGTGATCCATCGGGTCATTTGAAACAAGATACTTGGTAATTCTTTCTTTCAGTAATTTCTCCATCAGCTTCCCCATCACTGATGTCAGTCTGTGACTGATCTGTAGTTGCTTGCCTCTTCCTTGCTTCCTCCCTTAAGGAGAGGGACCACATCTGCTCTTTTTCCAGTCATCTGGTACCATCCCCGTCTTTAATGATCTATTGAACAAGCCAGTTAGTGGCTCCGCTAGCACTTCCCTCAGCTCCCTCAGTATTCTGTGGTGTATCCCGTCAGGTCCCATGGCTTTGTCTATTTTTAGTCCTGCTAATTTTGTTAAGACCCCCTCTACTTTGAATGGGCTGATGTTCTCCCCCTCTCCCTGATCCACCCTCCTTTCCCTTCTTCCTCCACCATGAACACTGAGCAAAAGTAGCTGTTTAGGATGTCTACCTTCTCCTGATCCCCTTCCACCGTCTCCCCTCCCTTCTTGAGTCAGAAACTATCCTGCCCTTTGTCTTCCTCCATTCGCTCACATACCAGTAAGATTTTGTCTCCCCCCTTAACTGATTGAGTGATTTTCCCTTTAATCGTAGCCTTTGCTCTCCTGACCTCAGTAATACTGGACTGCAAACAAGGTACTTAAACACACATTAGACATGACTGGGGTTGGTGCTACTGGTTTGGGAGGCTTCACCTGCTCCGCCTTTTAAGTAAGAACTCCAGGTGAGCCACAGGGTCCTAGACTGAGTACAGTTTCAGTGAATCAGTAGGCCACCAACATTCCTGTTAGGCTGCTGTCTCAAGTGCCCCAGTCTCTCATTGATAGGGTGGCTGAGACATTTAGGCCTCTGGGCCGATTGTCCCAGCAGCATTTCCATCAATGGATAGAGAGCGTGCAGCGGTGAGTCAGGGAGACTAACCTGGTACAGTTTCCAGCACCACCCTCTGCTGGGATCCTGGCCTCCTCTTCCATTGACATCCCCAGAAGATAAGGAATCCTCAGTCCATACAGCCTTTTCTGCAGAAGAATATACTTCCAGCTGTTTGTGAGGGAAATGCAGGAGGTACTGGACTGGGCTTGTTTAGTAGGTAGGAACCTGAATGCCATGGCATTGCCCAGTCAGGACAATAGCAATCCCTTCCTGGCATACTGCACTAAGGAGAGTGCGGGCATAGTGCAGCCTTGATTAGCAGAAGTTGCTAATCAACTAAATGATCTAATTTCAGTAAGCATTTCTGCATTGCGGTAATGTTTACCCCTACAATTATTGTCGAAGTGCAGAACTGTGGTAATTTTTTCTTGTCATTTTACACTTTTTCTCCACAATTACCCTTTTCTGGACTGTATCTTGTAGATAAAAACAACTGTCTAGTGAAATTGCTCAGATATTACTGGTTGCTGCTCAAAATTTTGGTGATTTAACAAAGACTGCTCAAGTTTCCGAAAGTAATTTGTACCTTGAGTCCACCATATGGCGGTCTTGAGGCACCTACACACACACACACACACACACACACACACACACACACACACCCCGCTCTTGCGCTTCTCCTAGTAGCCTTTTGACCAAGTACTTGGCTCCAATTGGGTTATCCTGGAAAGATTAGTCACCCCATTGTGGGGTTGATGTTGCTCGTGGCGCTAATTGGTTGCATACCCTTATCTGACTGTGCCGTACCCCCCCAATCGCTGGAATGTACGGACGCTTTGGGGAAAAGGCGTTTCCTATGGCCCAGTCTATCCTGACTATAGCATCACACCATGCCCACATAGCAACTTCCCAGTGACACTTGTGGTCTCAGATACATACATTGCTGTCTGAGGTGCCTGTGTGTGACAAAGTGCAGGACGACCTTGGCATACTTGCTAAGGAGGTTGAGGCAGTGGACACCAAATTAGAGCATCTTGCAACTAATCTGAGGTGACTTGTTGGTCAGCAACATCTGCCCGCCATCTGACTCTGGTAATATAGCTATCCCTGTCAGGTCTTGTTGCTCAATGCAAGGGCTGGAATTCCCCATTCCAGCGGACATCCTTCTTCGCAGCAGCTAGTGCAGCAGCTGTCTGATCAAGTGCTAAGGCTCTATTCCCTAAGGATCAGCCACAGTCACCCATCCTACCTTCAGATGAAGATAACCAAGGCAGTCCCCCACCTTGGTTTTCACCATGCAAAGGACTGAGCTTTCATGAACTTGCTCCTTTGTCTTCAGATTGCTAATCGACCAAAGAGTAGGGCTCTGTGGAGCAGATAAAATCTAGAAAGATAGAAAGGTTACTTGCCATAAATCCAGATCTTAGACTATAGTCTCCATTGAGCCATTCATCTGCCCTCCACCACCCCCGTTTCTTTTTTTTTTTTGGTCAAGGGAACCCCAGTCGGGGCTATTTGATCCTGCGGCGCACTGTCTTGGGCAGCATATCTACTTTGTTGGAAAATATTCCTCCGTAGCATCAAACTGATACCCCTTGAATGTCCTCTTCTCCATGTTTCACCTGTTGGTCATTTGTTTGCCCCTATGGTTCTGTTAATAAAAAAAAAAAGTATAAATAAAAAAATGGGTACAGTAGAAGCCACTTAATCGGGATGCGGTTAATCAGGATATCCACTTTATTGGGACGTCCCTCTGGGAGCCAATTAAGTGGCCACAGACTTCAGTAGAGACCGGTGCTGGTTAATGGGGACAGGTCTCCCAGTTAATTAGGTAGATTGCGTCCTACGCTTACTGAAGAATTGACTGAATGGGGCTCCTGATTATGTGACTTACTGACTTGCTGTTTTTTGCTGCCCGGTTGCAGCCTGAGTGACTCCCCAACCCACTTTCAGAGCTCATACCCACACAGGAGAGATTTCCATTTTGTTATTAGAGTTCGTTTTTTGTTTTGTTTATTGCCGACGTAGGGTTTTTTTTTTGTGTGTGTGTGTGTGTGTTGCTAAGAGAGGCTTCCCGGATCATGATCAAGTCGCAGCCCGAGTATCCTGCCTTCATACCTGGTTGCAGCCTGGGTGTAACACACACACACACACACACACACACACACACACACTTTCCCAGGCTGTATCATGTTTATTTTTTGAATGTCACTTTTACTTACTGAGAAGAGGAGAGAGAGAGAGAGAAAGAAAGGGTTCTTTGTTCACATGTCAAGAATTTCTTGGTCCACGATCATGCAGCCTGAGCGTTCTGACCTCCGTGCCTCAGTTTCCCTGAGACACAAGTTAGTAGGAGCACTATCACGGTTACGTACAGCCTGCCAGTTTTAACTTGAGCCTTAGTCTACTTATGTTCCTGAGTGCTGGTTCAGCATTTTTTTTTTTTTTATTTTATTGAAATCTAGGATTACGAATACCTTTGAGCAGGAACTACTTGTTTACAAAGGTTCCACGTCGAAGGAATGGTGGTATACATACATACATACATACATACATACATACATACATACATACATACAAAGGTCGACATAATAAATACATACAGTAGTTACACAGTAAAAAGAAGTAAGAGACTGAGGCTTAGGAAATTCCAGTAATTCAAAATGTGCCAAATGCTAGGTAGCATGACATACCAGCCAAGGGCAATCTTAGAAATAAGCACTGCAGGTGAGAGGGAAGGGGGTATGCAGGCTGGAAGGCCATTGTCAGAGGGTAGAGGGTAAGAGTTCTAAAGGGGAAGGAGGGGAAGGATAAGAGTCAGGAAATGCCCGGGGGGGAGGAAAGGGAGAGGAGGGCAAGGGGGTAGACAGGTAGAAGGGGGCCAGGCGGGGAGAGGTAGCTGTTAAGACTGAAGAGATAAGTGTAGGGAGGCTGCAATTAACTCTTCTGCAGAAACCGTAACCATTGGCGGTTTGGTGGAAAAAAAAACTCTTTTGTGAACATTGTATTTCCATCAACTAGACCTCTTGTTAAAAAAAGTGAGAAACTGATTCGGTGGCCAGAATTTGCAGTGTTTACAGTAATGTGTGGGATAAATGCTGAGGAATGAGGGGAATTTAAAAGCATGTAAACCGCCAGCTTCTGATAATTGGAACGGCTGCTTAATTGGATGAAAGGCCCGTCATGAGGGTGTCCTCATAAAGTGACTTAGACTGTACTATAATATCTTGAGATGACTGGAGGTGAGATAATCTTCTTTCCCTCCTACCATCCTATTCATTTTTTTTAAATGGTTTACAAATGAGTATATATTTTTCTAGCCCTGAGGGTACATTCCATTCTTTTTCGTTTATATCTTTCCTCCTTTTCTGTATCTGACTACAGATCCAGATTGGGCTCCCAGGGTGGGCAATGGTCCTAACTCATTGCTGTGACCATCAGTTGGACAAGTCCATGTGGCCGCTTAACGCTAGCCCCTCACTTGCCCTTTCTCTTACCAACTCTGTCAGAGACCCTTTTTCATAAGAGGGCACTTTTTTCCTGTTTGTACTTTCCCCATATAGGGCTAGACATGAGTTGCTCCCTTTTGAAACCTAGAATTTGACAGCAAATAAGGACCAACTGGTCCATCCAGTCTGCCCAATTTTCCTACCCCCTTCGTATACTGCAGACCCTCTGGTTTGTAGCTTACTTCCTCTTCTCTGTCACTGGTGTCCCTTTGTTCCCTTATGGCTAGTGCATGCATTTTTGAATTCTCTTATCGTTTTCACCTCCACTGCCTCCATGGGGAGGCTGTTCCATGTATCCACTACCTTTTCTGTGAAGAAGTACTTCCTCGTGTCACCCCTGAGTCTGCCCCACTCTAGCCTCATATCATGGCCCCTTGTTCTGGAAACTTTTCTTTTCTGAAAGATACTACCATCCTATAGTTTATTTATACACTTGAGCGATTTGAAAGTCTCTATTATATTCCCCCTCTCTTCTGTACTCTAGTGAGTACACACTGAGGTCCATTTACCTCTCCTCATACGACTTACGATGCAGCCCTTGCACCATTTTGATTGCCCTTCTCTGTATGGTCTCCACTTGTCTTTCCTGAGATACGGCCTCCAGAACTGAACACAGTACTCCTGATGAGGTCTGACCAATGATCTGTACAGTGGCATCGCCACCTTTTTTTTCTGCTAGTAATACCACTCCCTCTGCACCCCAGCATTCCGCTGGGTCTTGCTACTGCCTTTTTGCATTGTCTGGTCACCTTTAGGTCATCAGATATCGCCCCCACCTCCCTTTCCTGTTTTGTGGCTGTCGGAACCTCCTCTCCCATCATGTATTCCTCCCCTGGATTTCTGTGCCCCAAATGCATGGTTTTGCATTTCTTAGCATTAAATCCTAGCTGCCATACTTGACCACACCTCAAACTTGCTTGGGTCCCTTTTTATCTCCTCCCCTGCCCCAACCACCACCCCCTACCATCGGGAGTGTCATCCCTGTTGCAGATCTTAGCATCTTCTGCAAAGAGGAAAACCTTCCCTTCCAGCCGTTGTGCGGTGTCACTTACGGAAGCACCACCAATCCCTGTGGTACCCCGCTGGTCACTCTCTTCTCTTTGGATTGAGCTCCATTCACCATTACCATCTGTGTCCTGCCACACAACCAATTTCTGACCCAGTTTACTACCTTGGGACCCACTCCCAGTTTGCTCAGCTTGTTTATAAGCCCCCTATGTGGGATGATGTCGAAGGTATTGCTGAAATCTAGATAGGCCACATCCACCGCCCCTCCCTGATCCATTTCCTTGGTCACCTAGTCTGATCTATTTCCTTGGTCACCCAGTCAAAGAAATATGTCACATTAGTTTGATAACCTTCCTGCTGTGAATCCATGCTGCCTCGGATCTTGCGTTCCACTGTCTTCAAGATCTTTCACACTCCTTTCTTTCAGCAATGCTTCCATCAGTTTGCTCACCACCGAGGTCAGGCTGACTGGCGTGTAATTGCCAGCCTCCTCTCTGCTTCCACTTTTATGGAGCGGGACCACATTCGCCTTTCTCCAGTCCTCTAAAACCACACCTCCGCCCAAATTACCTGCTGATATGCTGTGTTTTTGTTTTTTTCCAAATGCAGTACTGGTAACACTAGTATGCCATCTCTGGCAACACAGTCTTCTCTGTGGTTCATCATTTACATGACTAGATTTGCACCTGTGTAGTCAAGACGAAATACCACATAAATCAAAATTACAATATGCTCCTCCCTTGGGTGAGCATTGGACACTTCACCTAATTTATTTGGTATAAATTTTATGGACTTCATGGAAACAAGGTTTGCACCTAGCTATGTGTATTTTTTTTGTGCTCTTTTCTCTTACTTTGTGTTTTGGGTTGCCTCCTTGCTTACCACATTGATTGATGCTTGGTTTCAGTCTTTTATTCTGTATGGGTCGTCAGAGGCAAGGTACTATTCTGTTAGTCTTGAGGCATACAACTTTTCTAACAAAGTTTTAGAAGAGTTTTCTAGTCGCCCCATGTTTTTTCTTGTATTGCAAGCCTGGACTGATTGGATTGCATATATTTGCTCTTCAAATGTGGCTCAGTTGGTAGCACATCAGCCTCTGAATCAGAAGGTCATGGGTTTTCGTCCCACACCAGGATTGGACTCCTACCTAAATGCTGTTACCTGAGTGCAATATTGGGGGAGGCTGTACTGTCTGGGTGTGCTGTCCTTCGGATGAGATGTTAAACCGAGGTCCCTTCTACCCATCCTGGTGTGGTCCTGGTGGGTGTCCAGGTGAAAGTAAAAGAACCCAAGGCATTCCTTGCAAAGAGTAGGGGACATTTCTGGTGTCTTGGCCAATATTCCCTTCCCATAAACAAACAAAAGAAAAAACGGTTCACGCAATTGTCTAGGCCGTTTGTGGGTGTTAATGTGCGATATGGCTGCCACTTACACATTGTCACTTCACTACCAGTCTAGCATTGTCTTCAAAGCGCTTTGGGATACATTGTGTATGAAAAGCGCTGTATAAATGCTGATGCTTCTTCAAAACCTAGGTGTCTGGCATCCATAAGGGGAAGCATCTATACACATAGACTGCTTTGGTGCTTGGCACTTGCAGATTACTTTAGGCATTCTTTAAGACTGCTGTCTGCTGCTTGGGTACAGGATACCCTGTTGAGGGCATTTAGATGTCGGCTATTGGCAGTCATTGCCTTAATTTTTCTCCCTCTCCTTATTCTTTGTGGGTGAAGGCCCTGACTCAGAACTTCCTGTGTCTTGTTTATGTTCAACCTGCTTGCTGTGGGGTGGTGGTTCTGGAGGAGGAACCTCTTTGATTCTCTCCTGTTAGGGTGTTGTTTATATTCAGTTTTGTTGTTTTCTTTTAGGCTCCCCACACCGGTTTGTATGTTTTCTTTCTGTGTTACTGCATGCTTCATACTTATTTCCACTCTCCTTGGTAGCAGAATTGTGGCAGTTAGGGCATTGATAATGATAACTGGATCTAGGCCACAGTGTTGCACATTTGCCAGTGCCAGCACAGTGGTCTGTACCCTGGCAAAAAGTTCCCACAGGTCCTGGTGCCTCAGTTCCCAACAGTGTGACTATATGGTGAAGATCTGGAGTTATGGTAAGTAACTTTTGTAGCCTTTAGAAATGTTCTGCTTTTTTTTTTTATGTTTTTTCCCCCTTTAATTAGAGCCTATAGTTTTCTAAGAAAACTGAAAAATGGAATTGGCCATTTTTATGGGAGGGGGCAAGGAAGTGTTGGACATTGGTCAACCGGCCCCATACATATTTATCCTCTGGCCAGATGTTTCTACATTGGGCTTCTGTTGATGGTTTACCAACATGAACAGGCCCTACCCCCCACCCTCACTCACATACCTACAGGCTTTTTCTCCCTTTGGAGTTCAGTCGGAGTGTGGAGGAAGCACAGGTCAATGAGTGCCAATGCCATCATACTGGCAGTCTTCAGTTTTACTCTAAATTGAGTTTTGCTACTTCTGCCTATCGGATTGCACTGTCAGCACCTTGCATCTCATTCTGGTGTTCCATACAGCATAACTGCTGTGGAGGAGCAGGTTCCCTGGCCCCCTGGCAAACATGGCGCTAGCTTTCCTAGTGCTGGGACACACTGCCATGGGCAGTGTTCTCCCAGTGTTGACTGCTCAAGTGCTAGCATCCCAGGCTTGGCCCTAAACTCAGAATTCCTACATTTTAGCATGATGTCTTGCTGTTGGGCCATTTAGTAGCTCCTCTGTTTTCAAGTTTGTGAGCTGAATTTAGCATTTTATATCAATATTTAGCATAAAAAACATAATGCCTTTTTTGTGCGAAACTTCAGTTTTTGTAACAACACACCTGTAGTTTGCCAGCCATTACTTAGTTATTTTCTGAGCTTTTGCTGCCAATGTAGGGCTTAAAACCGTATTTGATAGCCTACTTCGGCAATAGTCTGATTCTGGCATTTGTAATATTTACTTGCCGGCCTATATGCAGCTGGAAGGGATCATAGTTCGACCCCGTCAAGGTGGTCAGCTGATCCCTTCCACTTGTAATAATTTTCATGCCCTGCACTCAGGCATGTTATGACATGCAAAAAGGGAGAGTGCAGGGGTGTGCCCCATTGACATGAATGGGAATATTTTTTTTAGTATTTTTTGCATTATGACGGCGAGCTGGAGATTAATGAAGATCACTGCTAGACTAATGAGGGCCTCAAGTGGTGGTCTTCATTAATCTTTAACGCACCATCATAATGCATAAAATACTAATAAAAAAAATCCCCCCTCCCCCTTTAATTTTGGTGCAGCACTCCCCCGTGCTCTCCCTTGATGCATGTCATAATGTGCCTGAGTGCAGGGACGTGAAAAATCAATAAGCAAGTAGAAGGGGTTGGCTGGCCACCTTGTTGGGGCCAAACTCTGATCCCCTCCAGCTGCATATAGACTGGCAAGTAAATATTATGAATGCCAGAAACGAACTGTCGCCGACCTTAAGGTACTATATCCTGCAGAGAAAATCACTTAGGGGGCACAAAAGGCAAGTTGCACCATATTGCAATGTAAAACATCCACTTGGCCTATGTCATATATGCTCCCCACTCCCAATTTTGTGCCACATTTTTACTGCAGAACATGCTAATAACTGTCAGTTTAGGGAGACATCTGGAAAAATGTATTCCAAGATTTAGCCAAAGAGTACTGGCCTTGTTTGAAAAATCAGTTGACTTGATTAATAAAATTGGTATTTTAAGCAGCAAATTATAACTGTTCTTATTTTATTTTTGTTCAGGCTGGAGAACTGTCATCTGTGCAGATATCAGGAACCCCTAATAGATGGGAGGTCTTGACTACATCTCCAACTACAACAATAAAAGATGAAGCTGGCAATCTGGTACAGATTCAGGGCACTGCTGGAGTATCTTCAGCTGGACAGTATGTTCTTCCTCTGCAGAGCCTGCAGAATCAACAGATATTTTCTGTGACACCAGGGTCGGACTCCTCCGGTGGGACAGTGCCTAATGTACAGTATCAAGTAATTCCACAGCTTCAAACAGAAGATGGGCAGCAGGTCCAGCTTGGTTTCTCTGCATCATCTGCAGACAACAGTGGTTTAACTCAAGATGCTGCGGGTCAAATTCAGCTAATATCTGGTACAAATCAAACTATAATTGCCTCTGGAACACCTGCGTCAAGTATTCTAACTACCACCCAAAATATTTTATCACAGGCTGGCCAGGTCCAGCATTCAAGTGGCTCAGTCCCTGTTCAGATTCAGGGAGTTACAATTGGTGGTTCATCTTTTCCAGGCCAAGCTCAAGTTGTACCTTTAGGACTGCCAGGAAATATTACCTTTGTACCTATCAATAGTGTTGACCTAGATTCCTTAGGACTGACTAGTACTTCTCAGACCATGACTGCAGGTGTCACTTCTGATGGACAGTTGATCAGTGTACCAATTACAGGACAAGCCATGGATGGCTCTGATACTTCAGAAAAGACTGGCGAGCAGGTTTCTCCTAACACGCTGTCACCCAGTGAATCCAACACTAATGCAGACTTGTATGTGCCAACAACATCTTCATCCCAGCTGCCTGTCACCATAGACACTACAGGTGTATTACAACAAACTACTAGCAGTTTGGCTACTACTGCTAATGATCAGGTTCAAGCTTCAGAGCTTCAGGGAAACTACATACATACTTCAATCTCTGATGAGACACAGGTACAGAATATTCAAGTCTCAGCAGCACAGTCAATGGTGCAACAAATTCAGCTTCAGCAGGCCCAGCAGGCTACTGGGCAGACTCAGATTGTGCATGGAATTGCACAGCAGGCACTCCAGGGTGTTCAGACCACAGGTCAAGCTGCCAGTCAAGCTCTGCAGAACCTTCAGTTACAACTTAATCCAGGCACATTTTTAATCCAGGCTCAGACAGTGAGTCCTTCTGGTCAAATCACTTGGCAGACATTTCAGGTGCAAGGAGTCCAAAATTTGCAAAACTTACAAATTCAGAATGCTCCCACCCAGCAAATAACTCTAACACCAGTACAAGCTCTTACCCTTGGTCAGGTTGCAGCAGGAGGGACGTTATCAGCTCCTGTTAGCCTAAATGCTGCTCAGCTGCCAAATCTACAGACAGTGACAGTAAATTCCATCGATTCCACTGGCATTCATCTGCAGCAAGCGGAAGACGCTAACAGCCCATCAGGTACGATGACATAAAAATGTTTTTTAGTCTCGGGGGTGGGGTGGGGGCTTGTCTGGTTTTAAGTACTTTACAAACACAAAGGGAAGCATATAAGAAAGTAGCATTAACCTAAGCAGAAGAGTCTTTTGTTTGCACGCACAAATGTGTGTGACAGACACCAGTAGCACATATATTGAAGGGTACACTGTAAGGGTTGACAGTGTAAGCAGGAGTCCAGTATACCCACTGTGAGAGCAGCACAGACCTGCAAGCACAAAACACACTTTTAACCATACATGGAAACCACCTGACAGTGCTGATCCTGTGAGCAAGGTTGACTGTTTGTCTAGTACTAACCCTTCATTTGTTTTTGATAATCAGGTAAGTGCACTAGACATTAATGCTGCAGCACAAAAAATGCTATACTGGTACAAAAATGCTAATGATCATACTCTACATGCAAGTTATGAGCATTTGCAACATTAGTAATTGCCATTTCTAGGGACATGGATATGTTGTTCAATCCACAGTTACTGGCAGGTTCCTTGTCGCTTTAGATCTTGCCGGAAGGTCTTCAAGCTGGCTCCTCCCACCCACCCGGGTGGTAAAACTCTCGGCTGCGCCCCATGACGCCAGATCTTCCTTACCGCTTGGAAGCTCAGGCTCCCGCCTTTACAGCTGCGTTTTAGTTCTGGATCAAACTCTTGGTTAACCCGAAACTAATTTTAAAATTTACAAGACTTGGTCTTTATCTTCCCTCATGACTGCGATGGACAAATCGACTCCTGGATTTCTTGATTGCCCTGTGAATAGAAGATGTCGGACTGATCTGTACTCCATGTCGTTTATTGCCTTGGACCCTGCAGACTTCGCAGGCTTGTGAGTTGTGCAGATACTTTTGGCTTCGGTCTTGGAGGACGCGCCTTCGATTGCTGTTGGGGTGACCCGAGAAGCGTTATCCTCGGTCAAGTCAAAGGAGGCCCGTTGGGCAGTGTCCGTGGCTGCGGGCTCAGCTGAACAGCTGGAGCAGATGATTGCCCTTGAGGAGGAGGCGGCCCAGACCGCATCATCGTCATCCTCGGTCGAGGCATTTATCCCGCTCTCCTTGGGCTCCTCCTACACAGCTTCTTTCAGGGAGCTTTGCCAGTCCCTCTCCACCAAGGGAGAAGGGCCTTAGGGACATTTCCTCTTGGTCCAAAAAGAAGGACCCCAAAGGTAAGTCCCACCGTCGACGTTCTTGGGAGCGGGAGAGGTCCCCTTCCCCGGATAGTTGACACACTACTTCGGTCGAGGTTGTGGCTAAGGCCGCTGGCTTCACGGCATCCCTGTCAGGTCAGCCGGCCGAGACACCCGTTGACGCAGTCGAGATTTTTCTCGACTCGTTGGACGGGCTGTCGACTGGAGAAGCTGACAACCCTTTTTCACCAGTTCCCCCGGTGGAAACAGAGGACTTGCCTGTGCCTCCTGTGCTGGAGTCCTCGGTTACGGTCCCTGAACTGAGGGAGGAGCGGGTTTCCCCCGCCCCCTCTCTGACCCACCCTTGGAAACATCGAAGGTCTCAGTCTCGGACGTCTTCTCGGTCCAGCCGATCCCGCCGACATCGGCGGTCTCGGCATCATGGAAAGCAGCGGCGCCGCTCATCCTCGTCTTCGTCCTCTTCGGAGGATAGGCTCTGGCGCAAATTGCGTCGACGTTACAAGGATCTAATGTGGCAGCAGCTCCTTTTGACTCAGAATAAGCAGACTCCATCGCCTTCCCTGGCCATGAAGTGGCTGTCACAGGAGCGACCGAAATAACCCCTCGTAGTGGTCGAAACCATCTGAGCCACCCATTGTGGTGGAACCTCCGCCTCCACAACCGAAGACTGGGGCCCCGACCAGGGATTCTCGGTCGGGTCAGGGTTTGCCCCATAGGTTGTCGGTCACCCTCACTCCCAATCGACCTCGGCAAGTGGAGGGTGGCTCAGGCGCTCGACAGCTGTTCGCAGACTCCTCGGAGTCTGATGACTACTACTCCTTGTTCTCCAGGCCGCTTGACTTGGAGTCCACTGGGGGTCAGTCGGTGGACGAGAGCCCATCCTCGTTTCTTGGAATGCTTTGGCTCATCTCAGAGTCCACTGGGATGAAGCTCGAACCTGTTTCAAAATGGGCCAGGTATCCCCTCACGGAGATTCTGGACCAAGGTCCCACGGAGGCCTTCCGGTGGCGAAGCCATTGTTGGCCTGGCCCTGGAGCTATGGCAGCAGCCAGCTTCTTGTCCAGCACCTTCGGCCAGGATGGCACGAAAATGCTCTTCCCACTGGTTCACTCTCCGGTTTCTTGGAGCACCCCTCTGCGGAGGGGCTAGTGACAGACAGCGTTGTCCGGCGTTCCGGGAATGCTCGGGATGTGGACAAGCCACCCAATAAGGAGTCCAAGAAACTGGACTACTCCGGGCGGAAAGTCTATGCGGCTTCCTCGCTAGGCCTTCATCAGGCCAGCTCGGCCGTTCTGATTGCACACTTTTCACACGCCCTTTTGAGCTCCCTGGATGAGGAGTTCCTCATCTCCCAGCTGACACAAACTACTGTCAAGCTGATGCGGGATCAGGGAAGGGAGTGGCCAGACAGCTCAGACCTCCCTGGACGCCGCTGACTCGTGCCGGTCAGTAGCGGCTACAGTGGCCATCGCCGCGGAAGCAGCTGCGGATCTTCACCTTCACGGCAGATACCCAGCACAAGCTGGCAGATGTTCCCTTCCTGGGTACCGACTTGTTCGGTCCTGGGGTGGAGGGCATCTTCAGCTGATCAGAAGTCCAGCGCCACCTTGGACTCGGTCACGTCTGCCCAGAAGGACAAAGGCCGCCAGCAGCAGCATAAGCCCTTTTCCCATCAGCCCCTGCAGCCGTCCAGCCCAGCAACACCAGCATCAGGGCCAGCAGGCTGCGCTGCACCCTAAAGGCTTCCTCCAGCAGGAAGCTGGGAGGAAAGGTCCAGGGGCTCCTCGGCGGTTCTTCCTCAAGCCTGCCCAGTGGCGTGTTGAGGGGTGTAACCCCCCCAACTCGTCCTCCTCCCGGGTCTCCCAATGGGGGCAGCTCCGCCACTTCCTTTCCACCTGGTCCGATGTCACCACGGACCGCTGGGTACTGAGTGGTAGGAAAAGTCTGCCTGAATTCAAGCAGTCCCCCACCACTTCGGGGCGTCGCCCGCGGGGTCGCAAGAATCCGCAGCCTCTCTGTTGCCGTCGAGCAGACGTGCCCTGCTCCTCTAGAGGAGGTGATCAGGAAGGTGGCGGATCCTCCATCAGACCCAGGGTTTGTGTCCAGGTACTTCCTGGTCCCAAAACGGACGGGGGGCTGGCGCCCCATTCTAAACCTACATGACCTGAACAAGTTCCTAAGGTCTCGAACCTTCAGGATGGTCACTCTGGCTCAGATCATTCCATCCTTGGAACGAGGCGTGTGGTTCTGTTCTCTGGACCTTCAGGACGCGTTCTTTCACGTCCCAGTCCGTCAGTCCCACCAGCGATTCCTCCGCTTCAGAGCGGAGGGATCCCTTTACGAGTTCCGGGCCATGCCCTTCAGCCTCTCTCCAGCTCCCAGGGTCTTCACCAAATGCATGGCAGTGGTAACAGCATTCCTGCAGCGCCGAAGAGTCTGGGTGTACCCTTACCTGGATGACTGGCTGATTGCAGCCTCCTCCAAGCCGGAGGTGGAGCGGTCCAGGAATCTGGCCCTCCAGGTCTGCTCTCAGATTGGCCTCCTCATCAGCGAGGCCAAATCGGAACTCGTGCCAACGCAGGTGATTCAGTTCATCGGGGCAGAGCTCGACTCTCTTCGAGCCAGAGCATGGCTCCCGGCGGACAAGGCCGAGGTTCTTTCCTTCTTTGCCCAGTCATTTCTGGTTAGGCAGTTGTGCCCCGCCCGGGACTTCCTGCGTCTCCTGGGCCTCATGGTGGCCTGTTCCAGATTGGTCCATTGGGCCCACTGGCACATGCGTCCCCTGCAATGGGGACTGGCCCAGCACTCCAGTCCTCTGGACCAGCCAGTGATGGTGACCCAGGAGATGGGGAACGCTTTCCAGTGGTGGATCGTTCCGGCTTATCTGCAGGAGGGTATCCCGTTTGTCCACCCAGAGCTGACGGTCACTCTGACAGATGTCTCTCTAGGTTGGGGTGCACATCTGGGGGCGCTCAGAGCACATGGCCTCTGGTCCGCTTAGGAGTCTCGATGCCACATCAACCTGCTGGAGCTTCGAGCAGTCCGACTAGCCGTCACCACCTTTGCTCCGTTTGTATGGGGTCAAGTGGTCCAGGTCCAGATGGACAACACCACGACCATGTACTGCCTAAACCGCCAGGGCGGGACGCGCTCCTTGCCTCTGTGCAAGGAAGCTCTCCGCACTTGGGCTCTCGTGAGCAGACTGGAGGTGGATCTCCTAACCATCCATGTGGCAGGAGCCTCCAACACTCTGGCCGATGCCCTAAGCCAGATAGGTGCTGCATCTCACGAGTGGTCTCTCCTGCCGGAGGTAGTACAAGATCTGTTCTCCCACTGGGGCACACCTCAGGTGGACCTGTTTGCCTCCAAGGAGAATGCGAAGCTGAGGCTGTTTCATGCCCGCCCCCTTCAGCAGGGCTCGCTGCAGGGAGTTGCCTTCTCGAGGCTGTGGACCCCAGGCCTTATCTACGCCTTTCCCCTCATTTCCCTTGATCCACAAGGCACTTTTCAAGGCGAGGAGGGACAAGGCACAGGTGTTTCTGGTAGTCCCAGACTGGCCCCTTCAGTTCTGGTATCCAGATCTCCTCAGCCTCGGCTCCAGGCTCCCAAGGCGGCTTCCAGCCCGCCCGGACCTGATCTCAGTCAACCAGGGGAAGGTACTCCAACCGGACCTTCAATCCCTGCACCTGACGGCCTGGTTCCTGAGCGGCTAGAGTTCCAGGCCTTGGGTCTTTCTGACGAGGTCCTCAACGTCGTTGAGGCATCCCGTAAGGAGTCGACCAGAAAATGCTATGCCTTCAAATGGAAGAGATTCTCCATTTGATGTCAGGATAAGGGGCTTGACCCTTCCTCCTGTTACTTGACCAGCATTCTGGACTACCGATGGTCCCTTTCTCAGCTAGGGCTTCGGTCGACAACCCTTAAGGTGCACCTGGCAGCCATCTCTGCTTAGCAGGCGCGAGCGAAAGCAGTCGATGGCGAAGAGAAAAGATGATCGAGCGCTTTCAAGGCCTTGATCACATATCCTCGGTGAGAACCTCCACCTCTGTGGGATCTACTGCTGGTATTGGCTAAGCTCATGGGCAAGCCATTCGAACCGATGCACTGGTGCGATATCTCACACCGGTCGTGGAAGACCGCCTTCTTGGTGGCTATTACGTCAGCCAGAAGGATGGGAGAGCTCCAGGCACTTTCCATCGGGTCTCCTTATCTGGTCTTCCATAGGGACAAGGTTGCCCTGCACCCCCAACCGAAATTCCTTCCGAAGGTGGTGTCGGAATTTCACCTTAACCAGGTGTTTACTCTGCTGGTGTTCTACCCAAATCACACTTCGGAGGCCAAAGATAGCCTCCATACTCTGGACCCTCGAAGAGCGCTCTCTTATTATAAGGAACGGACGTCTGAAGTTCGGGGAGAGGTTCGCCAGCTGTTTGTCACCTACGCTTAAGCCGCACCTAGCATACCTGCAACTGAGCGGACGATAGGCAGGTGGGTCACCTTCTGCATAGATCTCCGCTATAGGTTGGTGGGCATGGAGCCTCCCAGAGGGAGAAGAGCTCATTATACCCGCCATACTGCTGCTTCGGTAGCTGCTTCCAGGGATGTCCCTATCCAGGAAATCTGCATGGCTGCTACCTGGAAGTCAGCACACACCGTCATTACCCACTACCACATCGACCTTGTGTCACGCCGGGATGCTGGTTTTGGGACCTTGGTTCTCCAGTCCTTATTTCCCAAGTAGGGATTCGCGCCTTGCCTCCCTCCTCCCGGAGAACTGCTAGGAGTCTGCCAGTAAGTGTGGATTGCACAACATATCCATGTCTCTAGAAATACAGGTTCTAGGGACATGGATATGTTGTTCATCCACACTGTCTGGCAGGTTCCTTGCTGCTTTAAATCTTGCCGGAAGGTCTTCAAGCTGGCTCCTCCCACCCACCCGGGTGGTAAAACTCTCTGCTCCTCCCCATGACGCCAGATCTTCCTTACCACTTGGAAGCTCAGGTTCCCTCCTTAACACTCTGCGTGTAGACTGGATCCTAATTCGTCGGTTCGCCCGAAACTTATTCTCAAATTTTCAAGACTTTGGTCAAATTACTCCCTCGCGGCTGCGATGGACAAATCGACTCCCGGATTTCGGCAGTGCCCGTGTGGGCAGAAAATGTCCAGGACGGATCCGCATTCCACGTGCGTCTACTGCCTCGGCCTAGACCATGACCTGCAGGCCTGCGAGTTATGCCGTTTGTTTTCGGCCAACGTCCTGGAAGACCGCGCTGCCCGGTTACAGCTTAGGTGCCCCGGGAAGTGCTACCCGCTGGTGAAGTCAAAGGAGGCCTGTTGGGCGGTTACCGCGGCGGCTGGCTCGGCTGAGCAACTCTAGCAGATGATCGCCCTCGAGGAGGCGGCGGCACAGGCCGCATCATCCTCTTCCTCGGTCGCGGCATTTATCCCGCTCTCTGGGTACCTCCTACTCAGCTTCTTTTAAGGAGCTTTGCCAGTCCCTTTCCACGACAGGAGAGGGGCCATCGGGACATTTTTCTCGGTCCAAAATGGAGGACTCGAAAGGTAAGTCCCACCATCGGCGTTCGTGGGAGCGGGAGAGGTTCCCTTCCCCGGACAGTCGACACTCTACTTCGGTTGAGGTTGTGGCTAATGCCGCTGGCTTCACGGTGTCCCCGTCAGGTCAGCCGGCTGAGATACCCATCGACGCAGTCGAGATTTTTCTTGACCCGTCGGACGGGCTGTCGACTGGTGAAGCCGACAACCCTTCTTCACCGGTTCCCCCGGTGGAGACCGAGGACTTGCCTGCGCCTCCGGTGCCGGAGTCCCCGGTCAAAGCTTCCGAGCCGAGGGAAGAGCAGGTGTCCCCCGGCCCTTCCCAGACCCGTCCTCGGAAACGCCGAGGATCTCTGTCTCAGACATTGTCTCAGTCCAGCCAATCCGCCCGTCGGTGATCTCATACCAGTAGCGGCGCTGCCGCTCATCTCGTCTTCCTCCTTGGAGAGGAGGCTTTAAGCACAAATGAAGTCGGCGCTACAAGGACCTGATGTGGCAGCACCTACTTCTGTCAGGGAAAAAGATGACGCCGTCGCCTTCCCCGGCCATCAAGTGGCTGTCACCCGAGTGACCGAAACATCCCCTCGCTGTAGTTGAGGTGCCCAAGCCTGGGCCAGGTGTTCGGCCGAAACCAGCTGCCCCACCGATTGTGGTGGAACCTCCGCCTCCACAACCGAAATCGGCGGCGCCGACCAAGGACTCTCGGTCGGGTCAGGGCCTGCCCCACAGGTTGTTGGTCACACTCACTCCCGACTGTCCTCGGCAGGCAGAGGGTGGCTCAGGCCCCAGGCAGCTCTTCGTGGATTCCTCGGAGTCCGACGACGACTCCTCCCTGTTCTCCAGGCCCATCGACCTGGAGTCCTCTGGGGGCCAGTCGATGGACGAAATCCCATCGTCCTTCGTGGGTCTGCTTCAGCTCATCTCGGAGTCTACCGGGATGCAGCTCGAGGCCATATCCAAGCGGGCCAAGTATCCCCTAACGGAGATGCTGGACCGAGGGGATTCACCCACGGAGGCCTTTCTGGTGGCTGAAGCCATCGTTGGCCCAGCCTTGGAGCTCTGGCAGCGACCTGCTTCCTGTCCCGCGCCTTCAGCCAGCATGGCTAGGAAGTATGCGGTCCCTACTGGCTCTTTGTCTGGTTTTTCGGAGCACCCCTCCGCGGAGGAGTTGGTCACCGATAGCGTTTTCCAGCGTTCCAGGAACGCTAGGGATGTGGATAAAGCCCCCCGACAAGGAGTCCAAAAAGCTGGACTGTGTCGGGCGCAAGGTGTATGTTGCGTCCTCCCTTGGCCTCCAGCAGGCCATCTCAGCCATGCTGATGGCACACTTCTCCCACGCCCTCATGGGCTCCCTGGATGAGGTGATCCCTCATCTCCCGGCCGACCTGCAGACCACGGTCAGGCAGGTACGGGACCAGGGAAGGGCAGTGGCAAAACAGCAGTTCCAAACGGCTCTGGACATTGGCGACTCCTGTGCCAGATCAGTTGTGGCCGCAGTGGCCATGCGCCGCAGAGCATGGCTGAGGATATCCACCATAAACTGGCAGATGTCCCCTTCCTGGGGACCGATTTCTTCGGCCCTGGAGTGGAAGGTCACCTCCAGCAGATCGAAAAGTCCAGTGCCACTCTGGACTCTGTCACCTCCACCCAGAAGGACAAGGGCCGTTGACAACAATAACAACATAAGTCCTTTCGCCCTTCTGCACCTGCGGCACGTCCAGCCCAACAGCACCAACACCAGGGCCAGCAGGCTCGTGCTTGGCACCCCAAAGCCAAGCCTGCAACTTCCTCTAATAGGAAGCAGGGGGGGAAAATGCCCAGGAGGTCCCTCGGCCGGTCCCTCCTCTAAGCCTGCCAAGTGCGGGTTGAGGTGTCACCCCCAGCCTTGTCACTCCCCCCGGGTTCCCCCCGTGGGGGGATGGCTCCGCCACTTCCTTTCTGCCTGGTCTGCTATCACCACGGACCGTTGGGTGTTGGAGGTGGTAGGAAAGGGCCTGCCCTTGGAGTCCGAGCAGGCCCCGCCCTTCCGAGCCGTCACCCCTCGGGGGGGGCTACGGGGACCGCAGCCTGTCTGTCGGCTCGCTGAGCCGATATCGCCCTGCTCCTCAGAAAAGAAGTGATCAGGAAGGTGGCGGATCCTCCTCCAGACCCAGGGTTTGTGTCCAGGTGCTTCTTGGTCCCTAAACGGATGGGGGGCTGGCGCCCCATTCTCGACCTGCACGACCTGAACAGGTTCCTAAGGTCTTGGACCTTCAGGATGGTCACTCTGGCTCAGATAATTCCAGCCTTGGAATGAGGCATGTGGTTCTGTTCTCTGGACCTTCAGGACTTTTTTTTTTTTCACGTCCCAATCCGTCCATCCCACCAGAGATTCCTCCACTTCAGGGCAGAGGGATCCCTCTACCAGTTCCGGGCCATGACCTTTGGCCTTTCCCTAGCTCTCAGGGTCTTCACCAAATGCATGGCAGTAGTGACAGCATTCCTGTGGTGCTGAAGGGTCCGGGTGTACCCCTACCTGGACGACTGGCTGATTGCAGCCCCCTCCAGAACGGAGGTGGAGCGGTTCGGAGATCTGTCCCTCCAGGTTTGCTCTCAGGTTGGCCTCCTCATCAATGAGGCCAAGTCAGAACTCGTGCCAAAGCAGGTGATCCAATTCATCGGGGCAGAGCTCGACTCTCTCTATGAGCCAGAGCACGGCTCCCGGCGGACAGGCCCGAGGTTCTTTCCTCCTTCCCCCAATCATTTCAGGTTGGGCAATTGCGCCCTGCCCGGGACTTCCTGCGCCTCCTGGGCCTTATGGTGGCCTGCACCAGCGTGGTCCATTGGGCCCGTTGGTACATGCATCCCCTTCAATGGGGGCTGGCCAGCCAATGGTCACAGCACTTCGATCCCCTGGATCAGCTAGTGACAGTGACCCAGGGGATGTGGAATGCTGTCCAGTGGTGGACTGTTCCAGCACATCTGCAGGAGGGCATCCCATTTGTCCACCCCGAGCCGGCGGTCTCTCTATCGACCGATGCCTCCTTGATGGGTTGGGGTGCCCATCTGGGGGAGCACAGACCGCATGGCCTCTGGTCCCCTTGGGAGTCCCGATGCCATATCAACCTGCTGGAGCTTCGAGCGGTTCGTCTAGCCCTCACCGCCTTCGCCCCATTTCTACGTGGTCAAGTGGTTCAGGTCCAGACTGACAATACCACGACCATTTACTACCTAAACCGCCAAGGCATGACGCGCTCCATGCCTCTGTGCAGGGAAGCTTTCCGCATTTGGATACTCGTGCGCAGCCTGGAGGCGGATCTCCTTGCCATCCATGTGGCAGGAGCCTCCAACACCCTGGCTGATGCCCTAAGCCGGATAGGGGCTGCGTCCCATGAGTGGTCTCTCCTGCTGGAGGTAGTACAAGATCTGTTTTCCCACTGGGGCATGCCTCAAGTGGACCTGTTTGCCTCCAGGGAGAATGCAAAGCTGAGACTGTTTCATGCCCGCCCCCCTCAGCAGGGCTCGCTGCAGGGGGATGCCTTCTCGAGGACCTCGGGCCTCTGCTACGCCTTCCCCCACCATTTCCTTTGATCCACAAGGTGCTTCTCAAGGTGAGGAGGGACAAGGCGCAGGTGATTCTGGTAGCCCCAGACTGGCCCCACCAGTTCTGGTATCCAGATCTCCTCAGTCTCGGCTCCAGGCTCCCGAGGCGGCTTCCAGCCCGCCCGGACCTGATCTCAGTCAATCTGGGGAAGGTACTCCATCCAGACCTTCAGTCCTTGCACCTGACGGCCTGGTTCCTGAGTGGCTAGAGTTCCAGGCCTTGGGTCTTTCCAACAAGGTCCTCAACGTCGTTGAGGCATCCCGTAAGGAGTCGACCAGAAAATGCTATGCCTTCAAAATGGAAGAGATTCTCCATTTGGTGTCATGGCAAGGGCCTGGACCCTTCCTCCTGTTCCTTGGCAAGCATTCTGGACTACCTGTGGTCCCTTTCTCAGCAAGGACTTTATTCGACGACCCTTAAGGTGCACCTGGCAGCCATCTCTGCTTGCCGGGCGCGGGCCGGGAAGCAGTCGGTGGTACAGGAGAAGGTGGTCGGGTGCTTTTTCAAAGGCCTTGACCACATATCCCCTTCGGTGCGAGAACCTCCACCTCCGTGGGATCTACTGCTGGTATTGGCTAAGCTCATGGGCAAGCCATTCGAACCGATGCACAGGTGACATCTTTCACCTGTCGTGGAAGACTGCCTTCTTGGTGGCTGTCACGTCAGCCAGAAGGATGGGAGAGCTCCAGGCGCTTTCCATTGAGTCTCCCTGTCTGGTCTTCCACAGGGACAAGGTTGTCCTGCGCCCCCACCCGGAATTCCTTCCAAAGGTGGTGTCGGAGTTTCACCTTAACCAGGTGTTGACTCTGCCAGTGTTCTACCCCAATCACACCTCGGAGGTCTTACTACAAGGAGCGGACGGCTGAAGTTCGGGGAGAGGTTCGCCAGCTGTTTGTCACCTACGCTGAAGCCGCACCTGGCAGACCTGCAGCCAAGCAGACGATAGGCAGGTGGGTCACCTCCTGCATAGATCTCTGCTATAGGTTGGCGGGCATGGAGCCTCCCAGAGGGATAAGAGCTCATTCTACCCTCCATGCCACTGCATCGGTGGCTGCTTCCAGGGACGTCCTATCCAGGAAATCTGCAGGGCTGCTACCTGGAAGTCAGCACACACCTTCATCACCCACTACCACATCGACCTCGAGTCACGCCGGGATGCTGGTTTTGGGGCCTCGGTTCTCCAGTCTTCATTTCCCAAGTAGGGGGTGTGCGCCTTGCCTCCCTCCACCCGGAGAACTGCTAGGAGTCTGCCAGACAGTATGGATGAACAACATATCCATGTCCCTAGAAATACAGGTTACTCACCTGTAACAGGAGTTCTAGGAATGGTATATGTTGTTCATCCACACGACCCACCCGGCCTCCCCGGCCTGATGCACAATCTGGCTGGCGGGCTAGATCTGGCGTCATGGGGCGAGCCGAGAGTTTTACCACTCGGGTGGGTGGGAGGAGCCAGCTTGAAGACCTTCTGGCAAGATTTAAAGTGGCAAGGAACCTGCCAGACAGTGTGGATGAACAACATATACTATTCCTAGAACTCCTGTTACAGGTGAGTAACCTGTATTTACTCACCTGTAACAGGGGTTCTAGGAATAATATATGTTGTTCATCCTGACCACCACCTCCCGGCCGATGCACAATCTGGCTGCGGGCTAGATCTGGCGTCATGGGGCGGGCGAGGTTTACCACTCGGGTGGGTGGGAGGAGCCAGCTTGAAGACCTTCTGGCAAGATTTAAAGTGGCAAGGAACCTGCCAGACAGTGTGGATGAACAACATATACTATTCCTAGAACTCCTGTTACAGGTGAGTAACCTGTTTTACTCACCTGTAACAGGGTTCAGAGGTAATATTGTTCATCCTACGACCCTATACCTCCCGGCTTACGCACAATCTGGCTTACAGCGGGCTAGATATGGCATCATGGGGCGGAGCCGAGAGCTTTACCACCCGGGTGGGAGAGAGGAGCCATCTTGAAGACCTTCTGGCAAGATTTAAAGCGGCAAGGAACCTGCCAGACAGTGTGGATGAGCAACATGTACTATTCCTAGAACTCCTGTTACAGGTAAGTAACCTGTATTTACATGTCATTATCAAGGTGCATTGCACCTTACAGTGGATGGAGGCTGTGGGCTGTTTAGTGCAGCAGAGCACTCGAGATCCCCATTTGAAAAATATCTGAAATATTTGGGGGGGTGGCACACCTGTGCATGCACAGTGACTTGAATGTGTTTAGGGAGTTCAACAAGACAGTTTATGCGATGGTTTAAGGTCCATAACAGAAGTATGCCATCATATTAAGATGTACAGAACCCTGGTTTGAAATCCCGTGTACTCCGCCCTCAGTACTGCATAGTACTCTGTTTCTTGCCATTTGCTGTCCCCCAAGTTCTTGACTGCATCAGAACTGAGTTGTGCAGGACACCTGTGCAGTGATCCACAGCCATTCGTGTGCTCTCAAAACATACTTCCAGCAGGCAGTAATAGCGCTATGCAAATAGGAAGCTAGTAAATATATTAACTGGGCTCCTAATATGCCATTGTGCCAATTATACATGACTGACTGCCTTTCATTAACATGTTCGCCTGCTCTGCCTTTGCACTATGGCACTAGCTACATTGTGCAGCACAGACTTCTGCTCACAAAATAGGGATTGGCTTGCTACCATCCAAGCAATAACATCCCTTGTTGGTGTGGTGTAAATACAATTTGCGCTATGCAGACTTACTGAATATGCTGTCCAAAGACCTAAAGGGATATTGTCAATTCCAAGAAGAGGTCCAGGAAACTTGTACATATGAATATGCCTGCAGGAGACCTTACAGTCTGTCTTGTCTGCCAGATCTCGGAGCTCATGTGTCTTTGTCACACAGCACTCTTCTCCCCCCAACACATACATACCCCTCCTTAACTTTACCCACTCCTTCTTAAATCTCCCAACTGTTTTGTTGTTCGTGATCTCCTGCGGTAGCCCGTTTTACTCTGCCTTCACTGTCTCTGTGACAGTGTCTCCTGGCCTCCGTTTAGAACCTTTCCCCCTCTAGTTTGTAGCTGTAGCCCCTTAAGTAGCTATTCTCACTGACCCTAAAAAGTTAACTAGGGGTAGACCATGTTTATACCTTTGAGATAGTTAAAGGTCGCTCTCATGATGTCCCCGCATTCTCCTTTTTCCTCAAATGAGTACTTGGGGTACTCCAGCCTATGCACATGTTAGCGCCCTTGCAGGCCCTGGATAATTTTTGTGGCTCTTTTCTGCACCACCCCCAGCAGGTTGATGTCCTTGTAGTAGGTGCTCCAGTACTGCACAGCTGTATTCGAGGTGTGGCTGCACCAGCTGTACGGCAAAAGTATGCCCTCCCTTCCTTCTGCTGGTGAACCCCCTACCTATGCAGCTCAGCATCATATTTGCCCTTGCTGCTGTCTTGCCGCATTGCATACAGGGTTTCAGATTGCTTGTGATTGCAATCCCCAGGTCTTTCTCTTCCTCTGACACCATGACAGTCATGCCATGTAGTCTGTATTCTACCGTAAGGTTCTTGCTCCCTTTGTGAATGACCTTCCACTTTTTTTTTTTTATGTGGCAGCCCACTTGCCAGATTACATACCATCTTTCCAATTTAGCTAGGTCTTCTCTCAGATCGCTGCCCCCCCCCCCAAAAAAAAACCAAGCCATCTGTGTCCAAGGTTCCATAGAGCTTTGTGTCTTTCTCGAAGAAGCAAATTTTGCCCTTTATGTTGCCCCCAATGTCGTTAATGAAAATGTTAAACAACACTACTGGACCAAGCACCGACCCCTGTAGAACCATGCTGGTGACCTCCCTCATCCCACAGTTCTCTCACCCTACCACCACCCTTTGGGTTCTTCCCATAGCCAGTTTGCCACTCATTTAATCATCTTGTTCTCTTCCCCCATCTTCTCCCAGGTTCTCCAACTTCCTGTTCAGTCTCTTATGGGGACAGAGTCAAAGGCCTTGCTGCAGTTCACGCACAATATGTCTCACTGTCTGGCACCTGTCCACTGCCTTTGTAACCCACTCAAATAAATTGATCAGGTTAATTTTGCATGATCTCTGTTCCATAAACCCATGTTGCCTGTCGTCCTAGAACTCATTTACCTCAAGGAACCAAATCAACCATTCTTAAGAAAGTTTACAAGCTGATGGAAACCAATCTAAGCAAGGCTCACTGGTCTGTAGTTCCCTGGCTGTTGTCTTGCCCCGCTCTTGTGCAGGGGCTCTACATCAGCAGTTCTCCACACTCGTGCCACCACGTCTGTGTTAAGGAAGCTATTAAGCAGGTCTGCCTGAGAGACTGCTAGAACTGCCACCCATTCTCTTAGCACCCTGAGGTCCATGGCATCTGGCAAAGGATATTTACCCACCCTGTGGGCCCTAAATCCCATGAGGACCCTGTCCTCTGTGATCATCTCCTCACAATTCTCACTCTCTAGTCCTCTCCTTCCCCTGTGGAACTGGTTTGTCTATTCCCTTAACTAATACTGAGCAGATGTATTCATTCAGTACTTCTTCCTTACTTCTGCTGTCCTCCACCCACCAGGGTCCTATCCTCGGCTTGTCAGTACCTTTTTTGTTGTCCTTTTCTCAGATGGTCCGAAAAAAGAACTTGTCACCTTCCTTGACTCCTCCACTGCTATCCTCGGTTCCTTATCTGCCTTAGCTTTTCTTACCTCTTTGCTAGCTATATTCAGTTCTGTAAAGTGTCTGAATTTATATCTCCCTGCCTTCTGAAATCTAAAATGTTTCTGTTTTGAGTGTGTTCCACTGTTTAGTATGCCTTGCTTCCTTTACCATTTGTTGATTATATTGCTCATTTTTTAGAGAACACCTGTGCTAATATCGGACTACTCTGTGCACTCTGCTTTGTTGTTTTTGCTAATTAAGCAACACTTTGGGGTACATCAATTTACTTGCTTATCAGACAAATGATTCTTGGTGTACAGCACGTGCCTAGAGCAAGTATAGTTTGGCCCATCTTCGTTTTATGCTGTAATTGAAAGCATTTTGGAAGGCTTTCAACAGTTCTAGGTTTAAGCACAGCACAAATGACTTCAGTGGTATTTTTGTGGATTAAATGGAATAGAGCATTGGAACATGAATGGATTTGTTTTGGAAAATAGAACATGCTTGCACATCCCCAGTTCATGTCCTTCCAGTGAGTTGCTGCCTGATGTCCGTTTCCAGAATACGGAGAAAGCACAGCGTAGGATTCCAGCTTATAAAAAGCAAAGTGAGGGTAGATAATGTAGTATAAAAGGAAACGACAGCACTGATGTAGCTCTTATCGTACGAGGGATGTTTTCTGTGGCATGGGTGCAAAGACTGCAAAATTTAATGTTCTGGCTGCTTAGATTTATGCAAGATGTGCTCCAACGATGGGACAAATTTTACTGCACCTATTTACAATGACTCAGACACATAAAAAGGGGAAAAAACTTTAGGATTTGTCAAATTATTTGAATCCTGCTTCATTGTCAGAGGATGGAACAGTCCCATACTGCCCGAAAGCACAACTACACACAGGACAAAAGGCTTGGCGTGTCTTCATTTTCGCGGTATTATGTACACATTTTAAAATATAATGGCTAAGGGAGTTGATGGTCCCCTAATTGCATTATTTTAAATCAATGTGTATTTCATGAGAATTGATTAACTTCATTCATCACATAGGTAAGCAGGTTCCGTTCTGCCGACGAGGGTTAGCTAGAGGTTTCCAGGGTCAGATTGAAGACCTCTGGAGCCTGTTCTTTTGCTTTTATGGCTCAGACCCTCTGGAACTCTCTACCTCGTCGGATTAGAGAGTGCCTGACCGAGGGTTTTAAATCTGCACTAAAAATGCACCTGTTTGCCATAGTGTTTTCTGAGGTTCGTAATTGTTTATCTGATGCTTTTTATCTGCCTAATTTTAGTTGAATGTTTTATGAATTATTTATGTGGTTTTTATGGTTTTATTGATTCAATATGTATAGCGCTGTGATCTCCGGAACAGCGCTTAAGAATTAAAGTTTTTATTGTTTAGTATAAAGACACAAAACCATCATATAGTACTAATAGAACATAACTTAAAGAGCATCTTGTTTGCTTTTATCGGTGCCACCTGAAAGGATAACCTCCATTTCCTGCCTGCAAGCTCTGCTTGCATAAGTCCGTAATTTTAATTTCTTGGACCCATGAAAGGAAAGGGATCATATTCCATCCCCCTCCCCCCCCGTGCTAGCTGAACAGCCCCTTCACTTCCTGTAGTGATGGCTATGCCCCCACACTGACATGTGTGTATATGGAGAACACGGGAGCATGCCCCATAGATGTGCATTGGGCATATTTTTGCAGCAAAAAGCTTGTAAAAATAGACCTCGTGGACTTCTATGGAGCACACCCTACCCTCTCCATATACACGTCATGAAACGTCTGAATGCGGGGGCATGGCTGGCAATATGGAAAGAGGAAGGGATCATTTGGCTGGCCCCTCTGGGGCAAATTACTATTTCTTCCCTTTCAGAGGGGCAAGAAATTAAATATATGGACTTATGCCAGCAGAGATCCCTGGCTTTTACGTGCATCTCTGAGACAAATTACTGTTTGTTTAACCGGGTAGGTACACTAGTCCAAGGGACAGTTTCCTGGCACGACCTGGGCCATGTAGATGGCATATTCAATACAAGGAAAGAAAAAATACATGAGCAAATACAGCATAAAGTGCATGAGAGTACAATACACTAACTAGGTTCGGCAATACGATGCACAGGCAAAATACACAGCAAAATACAGGTTAAAGTAGAGGACAGTGATGGCAAAACAGGTAATAACATTTAAGCTAGTGCAAAAAGAAATAATAAATTGGTGCAAAAAGAAATAATAAACTACATAAGAGCGGAAGCAGGGAATACAAACCAGCCAAATGGAATGAGGATTAGTGTCTGCGAGTGGCATGAGTAATGGCACCTGTCGATCACAGGGGATGATGAGGAATTACATTTGCCGGCACTAGCTGATAGAAGGGCATTTTTAAAGTGTACTTTAAATAATTGTAGGGAGCCTGATGAATGAACAGAAGCTGGTAGGCCATTCCAGAGATTGGGGGCAGCGATAGAGAATGCTCTCTGCCCCCATATCAGTAGTAGTATTGCGATAGCGAAGGAGGCATTGGGAGGAGGACCTCAGTTCCCATGTGCCATGTTTGATGCTGAGGAGTTTGTTTAAACGGGGACTAACACCGCCATGGAGTGATTTGAAGATGGAGCTGAAAAGGAATTCCCGACAGGTCTGGTGGGAGAGTCAGCTGAGCGTTGAGTAAAGGGAGCAGTGGTGGGTGTTACACAGGGCTAAAGTGACAAATCTGCAAATGTTGTTAAAAGCAGTATTGAGATATAAGAGTTGACCAGAGGATGTTTGAGAGATGATGGGAGAGCAGTAATCCAGGACAGGTAGAAATGTGCCCTGTCTGATAGCGATACACACATCAGGGATCATGCAGTGCTTCAGGCGGTAGCAAACACCCCGCTGCTGGTTAATACATTTCACAGCCAGCCCGATATGCTCTTTGAAAGTAAGGTCGGGGTCAAGGGCGACCCCCAGGTATTTGAAAATGGTGACGTGTTTAAGGAGGGAACCGTCCGGGGCCAGGATGCAAAGGGAGTTGGTTTGCTCCGCAGAGCCTTTTGTGAGCCTGGGTTTAGACCTGAATAAGTTTTTTTTTTTTTTTTTTTTTTTTTTTTGTTTTGTTTAGCATTGACAATTAGTTTGTTTAATGTGAACCAGTTGAGAATGGCTTTGAAATCCTTTGAGAGGAAGGGGGATAGACTTTGAAGACTATTGTCAGATCTGAATATAATAAGATAGTCTGCGTACATGATTTTCTGACTGTCTGTCAACTAGTATATGGTTGACGAAAAGAGAGAAAAGGATAGGTCCTAGTAAGGACCCTTGCGGGACACTGCTATGCACTTCTAGAGGGCTGGATACAACCCAACACTCCCCTCCTCCCATGGTACAGACCCTCTGTGATCTTTTGGAGAGGTAATTTTTAAACCAATCTGTGGTACCCAGTGAACAGCTGTAAGCCTGAAGTTTGCAAAGGAAAATGTCGTGATTTACAAGGTTGAAAGCCGCGGATGGATTACCAAAGATTGCAGGCACTGCTGGGTGCATTATGGGACACACTATGCGCTAATGGTAAAGGGGCAATAGTAAGTATTGTGTGAGGAGGGAAGTGGGGACCTGAGAGGTTGAGATAGCGGACCAGGACAATATGCTCCAGGCCTCAGATACAGCAAAAAACCAAAACCGGAAGAAATAACTTGAGCTATATAATGTGAATTGTTAGCATGCACAGTAGTAATCTGGCTAAATTGTCAGCATTCAATGAGACAGACAATATAAGATAAACTCAAAAAGACCAAGACCAGGGACTCTGACTTGTATAGTAGCTCTCTGTCTGTACTAGCAAACTAATGCAGCTGCAACAGACAGGGAATAGAGCAACAGTTCTGCATTAGGTAGGGTATCTGGCTAAGACAAATGAGATTAGTAGTTCCTACTTCACTGGCCGTATATGTGCAGTAAGCAGCAATGGCATATCTAGGTACTATAAATGCGAAAAGAGGCCTACCCTAGGTAGGGTGATTTTCAACACTCGTACAAAATAGGTTATTACTTCGTTTACTCAGTATTAGATATAAGTAGGCTTGCACCCATCTAGAATGTCTCCCACACCCTAGTGGAGTGGGTATATTAGATATCCCTATTGATCTATCCAAGATGTCTATCCAGCCTGGATTTGAACATGGTGAAAATAGTTGCATTCCACGATGAAGCCATCCCTGGCTGACCTCTTACCCCCCTTAGGCTAGACTGACCAACTAAATAGTGAACTGCAAGGCTGAACCCTATATAACCTATCTTCTTCAATCTTTAATTGGATATACAAGATTTCTTTGGTATCTGAATGTCTGTGTAACTGTTCTGTTCTCTGTAAACACTGTTATATTTGTAATGTTTGTTCAACAAAGACCTGGAACCTTTGAAAACGAGTCCTGGACTCAAAGGTATTAATCCTAAACTGAAATGAATAAAAATAAAAACTACATGCTATAAGAGTTTGTTCCAAGCCTTTGCTGTCCTAACCGTGTAGTAATTATCATGTTTACAGGTATTGGCCTGGGGAACAATCAGTTGTCTGTTGTGACTTCTTAAGTTAGGTATGCGCTGCTGAACTGGAATCCACACTGAGCTCTGAGCTACGAAAATATTGGACACTGCCGTGGACGTGCAGCGAGGCAGCAGTGATCCTCTGTCAGCTGCCGCAGTCATGGTCGAACTTCTTCTCACCCCCACACACACACACGTACCTGTGGGCAGCGGGCGGAGAGTGGTTATTTACGTTAATTGTGTTGCATGTAGAATCTGGCCCCCATCCCCACTGGTAGAATATGGGCTCTCCCCGCAGCAAAAGCAGACAAGCATATGCAGCATTCTGTAAGCAGTGCTTCATTTCCCTGCCACAGCCTGAGTGAGCCTTGTGGTGCGTTGGGGAAAGTAGCAATACCGGAACAGTGCAGCTGCTCCCTCTCCATGTCTGCCTGCATGAAGTGTTGCCACTATCCAGATGGAGCTGTTCAGAGTAGGCGTAATCTGCGGTGTAGCAGTCCCGAGGCAGTGCTTTCCTGTCCCTCCGCCACAGCAGCAGTGATCCCTGGGGTGTGTTGCGGAATGGCTCGCAGTCGGGTGGACGGCACAGGAAAGTAGCAATGTTTTGAACAAGGCTTGCAGTCGGGCGAAATGGAGAGGTATCACTGTGCTGTTCGCACAGAGTGAGAGTGAGACAGAGTAAGAGTGACACAGCAGGACATCTGATTCAGTTGTCCTGCACCCTCCTGTGTATGCAGTATGTGTGCGTGCTATGTATGTAGCTGTGTAGTCACTGCAAGGGATGTTTCCCTTTCTCTTCTCAGGTTTGTCTGGTACACTTTCTGTAATCACCAGATAAAGGTCATGCTACACTGTGTCATCCCCAGGGCGCATGTACAGTATGTGCCATCCCCAGCGCACATTCTAGATGGCTATTCAAAAGTGATGGCACAGATCATGTCAGGGTTGTCTCTGTCACAGTTGTATATACAAGCCGGCCCGGTAGCGCAGAGGGTTGAGATACTGGACGCCACACCTCGTGCCACGTCAGTGACCTGGGTTCAGGAACAAGCCTGGGTCAGTGGGGGTGCAGGGGGGATGTGAGCGGCTGGCAGCCCTCTGCCTCGGGAGGGAGAACTTGGAGGCTGGAGTGGCTGCGTCACTCCAAGGAGTGCCGGCCTTAGGCTGAGGGACGGAGTAAAGAGGCTGGTACTGGAGCTGCGGTGTGCATGTGCGCCTCCACACGCATGCGTCGCCACTTCTGGGACATCAGGAAGGACCGAACCAGGGGAGAAAAGTGGAAGAAATGTCTGGAGCCACCTAGGATGAAGCCTCGGGGCCAGCTCTGGAGTTCCGCCAGGGCACGCATGGCCCTACAAGACCGGGACCCCGAATGACCCAGAGTCCAGTAGGTTGGAAGACAAGCAGGCGGCCTGCTGAGGAGGATAAATAGAGTTGTAAAAAAAAAAAATAGTTGAACATACAGCACAAGGAACAATATGCATGATTTCCTTGGGGACTATTTGTCAAGGTGGCAGAATATAGTCTCTCTCCCCTCCCTTTAAACAAGGGGAAAAGATGTTTTGTGGGAGTCGTACCCTGTCCTGAGGGTAACCCATGTTATAAGCACAGTAACCCACTCCAGGGTCTGAGGTCATAGGGATTCAGTCCACGCCTGGGGCGCTGTGAGGGCGCACTACCTGCGGCCTCGTGCCTCAGCATACCCCAGGCATGAATTAAATCGCTATAACCCCATACTTTGTTGTGGGTTATTGCTTGCTTGGTCTGTTAACAAAAAATGACCTATTAAACTTAGGTTTTACTGCTTGGAATCTAAAAAATTGGGTTTTCTTTTACTATATCTCATTGGCATGATATCTTATTGTCAGGGGATGTAGAAACAAACCCAGGACGAGATGATTCTAATATTCCTTCTTTCAGTTTACAAAATTGGATCAACATGGGTGATTTTAAAAATGATGCACTTAAAACATCTGTAGTATATTGCCAAAGAAACACTAACTTGAGGCAGATCCAGAAGTTTGATGCCTTTATTGGACCAACATACTGTAGATATTACAAAAAGAAAACAATGCCTCTGCTTTCGGACTAACCAAGTCCTTCCTCGGAGACTTATGACAATTGTTCAGAGAATCAGTCTATCAACACCCAGATCATACATTAAACAAAAACCTGAAAAAAATTCTCATTGGTTAAAGTACCTATTTCAAAAAATCACAAACTTAAATGGAATGAATAACATCCCTTTAGCTTGCTATTATTGAGAATATTTTCAAGGTCAAATCCATAGTTAAGCTGAGCACTCCAGCAGGCAAAGCCTGTAACTGAAATTATTAATGAATGAATGTTAGAATACATTCAAAATAAAAAGCAAGACCTTTAGATTTAATACATATCACAATTGTCCAAGTTAAAACTTGACAGTATAGTATTGTAAAAAAACTGTACAACTTGGACAGTTATGGTATTAAATCTAAAAATCTTGCTTTTAATTTTGAATGTATTTTCCTAACACACACACTCATTAATATTTTCAGTTACAGGCTTTGCCTGCTGGAGTGCTCAGCTTATTGTTCCCTTTTTGTAACATCTGTGTTGGTCCAATAAAAGGTATTTGCTTCTGGCTGTGTTGTTACAAGGACCAATATGGCAACTAACCTAACTTGAGGCATAGATCTAAATATATAGGTCAGATATTTTAGCTGTTGGTGAATCATAGTTGACAAATAAAATAGCAGACAACATGGTGCAGTTAGATGGTTTATCACATCTTCGGAAAAGATTATTCAAATAAAAGGGGAGGTGGAATAAACTGCTTTTTCGTCTCTTTATTCCCTGTGCTCTGCTGAGCATGTACCTGGTACTCTTTTCCGCTTGCATTGTACCATCACCTTGTAATTTGCTCAGTTATCTTTTGTTTTTGTTTACATTTCTGCCGCCTGCCACATTGAAAACAGCAGTACTATATGCAGCTGCCATATTTACTGTAGATCTACAGAACTGAAAAATGATCACTTCCTGATTAGGTAGTACTGCTGCTTTAACTTTTGGTGGGTTATAGACACATCCAACTATCAACTTTTTCTTTCCCAGTACTGCTTCCAAAAATAAACTTTCACAGCCGATGTGGTGGCGACGGATTCAACAATGGTAGCTTTTATATACTGTTTTGTATAAAGTATTTTTTTACTGAGTACTGCTGCTTTAAATTGCCAGGACTTGAGGAATTGATTCAGATTGTGAGTAAATTTAATAATAGGGAACTAATTGTATTGGGAGATGTAATCTTAAATTGCAGAAGACCAGATACAGTATTAGCAAATTAAAAAATGTTCTGATTGGAGCAAACTTGACACAATTAATAAAAGATGAGACTAGATATAATACCCACACAGGGAAAGGCTCATTAATTGATTGAGTTTTGGTGAATATGGAAAAGAACATTAAAGCAGTTGGAAATTTACCAGATTCAGTTAGTGGTCAACAACCTAGTTATGTGATGAGCAATAAAAGATATAAAATACAAGGTAAAGTAATGTATACAAGATTAACAAATGAGATCAAATTGGATAAGATTAGATATTTTTTAAATTTTATTTAGTTTTTGTTGACCGGGTAAGTACACTAGACAAATTCTGCCTATTTTCGGGCACAACACGGCGGAGGGGGATACAGATGAATGTCAACTGACCTTGAACCAGATTAAGCTGTTGGTGGTATTTTTAGTGAATTGGGGGAAATTTGGCCAAGGCACGGGGGGAAATTCCCCAACTCTTTTCGAGAAGTGCCATGGGATCTTTAACATCCACCTGAACTACCATCAGAACAGGCAGACGGGACCTCGGTTTAACGTCCCATCCGAAAGACAGCACCTCGCGAGTGCAGCACCCCCTTCATGCTGCACTACAGTGTCAGTATTGGGATAGTAACCTAAGTGCCTGGTGTGGGGATGCACTTAGGAATATAGATTGGCATGTACTTGACAAATTCAGTAATGTAGATGAGATGCTTAATCATTTTTTGCAAATTTATAGTGGTATAATAGATTTATATTGCGCCGTTAGAGAGTAGGGGTGAGGAAAAAACTTTGGATAACTAAGGGAAATAATGCAAGTCAAAAAACAGAAGCAGCGTGGTACAAATTGCAAAAACAAACTAGTGGACAGGAATTATTTTAGAGTGCGCAGAAATAATTGCAAGAAACTTATAAAAAAGGTAAAAATAGATTTTTATAAAAAGGAACAAGAAACACTTTTTTGTTATAAAAAAAGTTTTTGAAAAGGAATAAATACTTTGATCCACCAAAAAAAGAGAATATTGACTCATTATGATGTGAAAATTCTATTGTAATATATGGGTAAGTAAAATAATAGTATTGAAAGTCATACAAAAAAATTCCTGTAATACACTACTCCCTTTCCCATAATACTACCCTTCCTCAAGTGATACTGTCGTTCACTGCTGATAATACCATCGTTCACTATACTATAATTTCAGCCCTCAATGATAGTAGTATCACTCAAATCCCACAGTGCATGCGCCACTCTGCCTGCCACACACATGCGGTTGCTATGGTGCCTCGTTCTATCTTGTGCACACAATGTAATAGCATCCAGTGCCATTGGCGAACTTTCTCTGTAGGCAGGCAAAGCAACTTCAGAAACATGGCGGATGTCTACTGTCTCTTAGCGAGAGAAATGCTGGTTGCTGCCAATTCATTTCTTGTTTTTTTTTTTTTTTTTTTTGGTTTGGTTTTTTTTGTTTACATTTACAGTGGATTGCCTGCTAAATCCTCCATTCGCCAAACTATGAAAACAGTAAAAGGTAGGACTCGCTACCAAATTCAAACTAAAAACTTAACGTGTATGAGGTAAGACTTCGCATCATGGGTGGTCAATGAGAGCGAGCGCATTTCAGTGCGGCAGGCGGCCAGCCTGTTTCACAGAATTAAAAAAAAAAAAAAAACTGCATATTGCCGCAATCGGATCCATACATTACAAAAAATAAAAAATAGGTTACAGTGAATTACTCTGCTGAAATTCCATCTCGCAGTTCTGGGCTCATAGAAAGCTCTTGAGCTTTGCTGTCGAGGTAATCTATGTCCCCAGAACCTCTCGATAGGTTACAGTGAATTACAAGGCTGTAATTCTGTCTATTATTCTATTTTTAGAGGATAGTGTAGATATTGCAAACCATGTGAATAATTTCTTTACTGACTTAAATACATATACTGAAGGATTTGCAAATATGAAAAAATGTGGTGAAAGTGGACCCTATATGGAAACCCCTAAATTTTATTTCAAAAGGATAACTGCAGCTGAAGTTTATAAACAATTAATAAAGCTAAACATATCAAAAGGATTGGGTTTAGATAGTGTAGAATGCAGATTTTTGAAGTCTTTTGCATCTGAATTGTCATTGCCTTTACAGAAGATTTTTAGTAAATCATTATGCACACAAAAGGTGCAGGATGCTTGGAAAAAAAGCATGTGTAATACCACTTTTCAAAGCCTGCTCAAAAAAGAGAGGTGTCGAATTGCAGACCAGTTTCTATCTTGTCTGTGTTATGAAAACTTCAAAAATGCTTGCTACATTCACAACTTGCGGAATATATAGATAAATATAAAATGACAAATGCACAACATGGCTTCAGGAGGGGACGTGGAACCACGACTGCCTTGGTCAGGTTTATGAACAACCTGAACGTAAGTATGGAAGGTGGATTATATACAGGTTCGGCGTTCATGGACCTGAGCAAGGCATTCAACTTTGTGGACTACCCCATCCTGTTAAAAAATTAGACAGACTGGGTTTTAGTATTCCAGTTGTGGATTGGTTTAAAAGTTACCTGGTAAACCGGGAACAAGTAATGAAGGTAAATGGGATTTTGTCAAGTAAGTGAACTGTAACACATGGTGTGCCACAAGGGGTCCATTCTTGGACCCCTGCTATTCTCATTGTTCGTTAATGACTTGTCAAAAAATTGCAGTTCATCTGCTGTAATATTGTAAGTGGATGATGCAGTATTGTATTTGGCAGATAAAGAAGTAGAAATCTTGAGTAAAACACTCACTGAATTTTGAAGAACTATTATATTCTTATGAAATAAATTGAGTAATAAAAACAAAACAAAAATGTTTAGCACAGCACGCAAATAAAAATACTAGTGATTTGATTATCAAACACTTGGATGGAAGTCATGTAGAAATGGTAAATCATTTTAGATATTTATTTATTGAAAATGTTTCACCGGGAAAGGCACACTGTACAAAAAGATGCTCGTCTCACGGTGCGACCTGGGGGGTGGGGGTTACAGAGGAGGCAGGTATACATACAGTAGTTGAACTTTACAGTAGTGCAATACGGATAACGTACATAGTTGGGAGGGATTACATTTGAACTTGTTACATAGGCAGAACAGTACAGTACAGCACAGGACCAGCAAGTACGGGTTATACAAATCATGGTTACACAACGAGGTAAGAACAGTACAGAACATGATCGTAAGGGCATGGTGTACAAAACAAGGGTACACATCGAGGCAAAGCATGAAATACATAAGTGCCAGTTTACAGAACAGGGGTAGTAATAGCAGAACTTGAGTGCCAGTAGCAGAGTTTGAGCTACAGGGACTCAAAACCAAGTTGACAGGAAGATTAGGAGAGCAAGATGGGGGGTAGAGAAGGAGGGTCTAGTGCGTTGGGTGTATAGGGGGAGGTTAGGTGAGGAGGGAGGGGTGGGGCTGGGGAGCGAGGTTGATTAGGAAGGGGGAGGGAGAAATTGAGAGTGCGAAGAGTAAGTAATAGGGTGTAAGTGTGCAGGGTGAGTAGATAAGCCAGACAATTAGGCGATGGCCGGGCTGCTGGTCTGGGGGGGGGGGGTTCAGGGACAGCAGCAATTGGGTGCAAGGAAGTTAGAGAGAGCATAGGCAAGGGAGAGTTTGGATGAAGAATGGCGGATCTGGGTGGGCAGGCCGTTCCAGAGTTTAGGGAAGAGGTAAAGAGAATGCAGATTGGTGGTGGTCCTTGTTGAGGGATGAATAGTAGCTTCTAGCTGCCAGCAGACCTGAGCGCAAGTGAGGGGGTAGGTGGGGAGGATAGGGCGGATATTTAGGTAGGGAACCGAGCCAGTTAGAAGCTTTAATTTAGCGCTATGAATTAGGCGCCGGTTACTCAGAGAAGGTAGGGACAGGGAACGATAAAGCATGCAGTGATGTGATCAAGGGGGGGCATCGAGGGCAAAGCAGCAGAAAGCATTGAAGAGGGGGTCTAATCTGGCTAGGGTGGTCTGTGCAGTGGAGCTATAAACTACATCACAGTAATCGAAGGAGGGTAGAATCATTTTCTGGACAATTTCACGTCTGACAGGAAGTGGGAGACTAGTGCAGTTTCTATAGAGGGCACCAAGTTTTGGGCACAGTTTTGAAATGATGGCATCCACGTGTGTGGAAAAGGAGAGGTGGCGGTCAAGCCAAACTCCTAGATACCTGAAGGAGGGTACTTCTTCGAGGATGGTGTTATTTAGGGTGTGGCATCTCAGAGGGGAGGTGAGTTTGGATAGGCGCTGTCTGGTGCCGAAAGTCATAGAGTTGGTTTTCTTAGCATTTAGGGAGAGTTGGTTGCTATTGAACCAGTGTTGGATTTTGTTGAAGTCTGTTTGAAGTTTGGAGGTGACTTCTCTGTGGGTCCGGCCGGAGGTTAAGAGGACTGTGTCGTCTGCATACATGTGGATAGCGGAAGAGGAGCAGGAGTTTGGCAGGTCATTTAGCAGGTTACAGAAGAGGATGGGGCCAAGAACTGAGCCTTGGGGTATGCCAGTGGTGATTGGGGGGGGGGGGGAGAGATGTGGTCAGCTATTTTAGTGGATTGGGTTCTGTTTAGAAGGTAGGCACCGAACCAGTTTGTGGCGGATTCAACTAACCCAGCTTCAGAAAGGCAGGATGGTAGGAGAGAATGGGATACAGTGTCGAAGGCTTTTGCTAGGTCAGTGAAAATGGCAGCAGTGATTAGCCCTTTGTCCGTCCTAGTGAGGATGTGGTCTGTGAGTCTTAGCAGGGAGGAGGTGGTGGAGTGGTGTTTTCTGAATCCGGACTGGAAAGGGGTGAAGAAGTTAGTTTCTGAGAGGAAGTGGGAGAGTTGGGATAGCACAAGGTGTTTCTGGAGTTTTGCGAGGGTGGGGAGGAAGGAGATGGGGCGGTAGTTGGATGCAGAGGTAGGGTCACTGCCTTTAGGGAGGGGTAGAACAGTGGCATGCTTTCATTCGGAGGGGAGTGACTCTGTAATGAAGGAAAGATTTAGTAGTGCTGCGAGGGGGGTAGTGATGGCGGGAGAAGATAGGAAGAGGAGTTTATCAAGACCATCGGAGGATTTGCCTTTGGAGGGGTTTAGGGCGCGAAGGGCATCTAGGGTTTCAGTGGGGGAAATGTGTCTAAAGGAGAAGGGGCTCATACCAGATGGTTGGGGGATAGAAGACTGAGGAGATGGAGTGGGTGCAGACGGTAGGGCTTCAAGGAGGGCCAGGGCACAGGTAGTGAAATAGGAATTAAACTCGGAGGCTACCTTCAGGGGATCGGAAAGGAGAGTCCCTTGGGCAAGGAGAAGAGGTGGAGGGCTAGCAGTCTGGGGGGAGAAAAGGGAGTTAATGACTTTCCAGAATTTGGAAGGTCTTCCAAGGTTTGCATTAAGTGTGTTATTAAAATATTCAGACTTAGCTAGGCGGATGGCCTTAGTGCACCTATTGCGGAGCATGCGGTAGGAGGTATGGTCGCCTGGGAGGAGCGAGGATTTGTAGTTTCGCCAGGCCTTATGGGCTTGTTGACAAGCGATCAGCTCGGGGGTTATCCAGGGTAGGTGGGAACCACGGACTCTAGCCTGGCGTAGGGGGGCGTGTTTGTCCCAGGTGGAGAGGAAGGTGTTCCGAAAGTGCGTAAGGGCCGAATCCATATTAGAGCGGTTTGAGCTTGGGACCCAATTAGATTGGTAAAGATTATCCAAAAGGGGGGAGAGGTTGAGGGATTTGTAAGAACGCTGGAATATAAATTTGGGAGGGGATTTAACTCTGTGGATTTTACGGACTAAGTAGATTAGGTGGTGGTCGCTAATGGAATCAGGGAGAAGACCTGAGCTGACGACGCTGTGTGGGAAGTAAGCGCCCAATCGAGGAGTGAGTGATTACCAGACTTAAGGGTAGAGCGAGTGGGTTCTGTAATGGTTTGGCTGAGGTTAAGAGCAGTTAACTCAGTTTGGGTTTTGTTAAAAGTGGGTGCTAGCCAATTGTGGTTAAAATCACCCATCGCATATAGTTCACCCGACTGGGCAAGAGAAGAGAGCTGACCCAGAAGGTCGGTGACTGTTGCGGTTGGCGTGCCTGGGCAGCAGTAAATACCAGCCACAAAGATAGGTAATGAGGAAGGTGGGGGGGTTTACCATCAGAAGCTCGTAAGCTTTGGGTACAGTTTTTGTAATGGAGACAGTGAAGTAGAGGGCTGATCTGATGTAGATAGCCACCCCACCGCCTCTGGAGGGCTGGTCTTGCCGTATGATGTTGAACCCAGGAATAGCGAAATTTGTATCGGGTAGGTTAGGGTTTAGTCAGGTCTCAGATAGGATGTTTATATCAGGGGTGTAATGGGCGGCTAGGACCTGGAGCTGATTGAGCTTTGGGGCTAGGCTACGAATATTTAGATGGAGAAGACTCAGGCCTCGGTGGAGGAAGCTAGGATGGGAGACGGAGTTTGCTCTGGCTGAAGGGTTTGATATGGGGTGGTCAGGGCCTGGAGTAGGGGTTGGGCCGGGGTTAGGGTGTATATCCCCTGCCACCAGAAGGAGTAGAGCAATGGTAAGCAGCAGCGAGCACATGGAGGGGCCGGATTTAGCCATCCGTGGGTGGGGGCAGTGGTAGAGGGCTGTATGAAGGAGCAGGTGCAGGAGGGAGAGAGAGGCCAGGAGGCAACCAAAGGAATAGACTGGGGGGTAATGAGACCAGGAGATAGCTGGGAGGGAAGCAGTGGACTTACAGGGGCAAATGAAGGGTGTGACAGAATAGTTGGTGGGGGGGTGGTGAAGGGTAGGGACATAGAGGGGGAGTAGATGTGGGGAGGGATAGTAAAATGGAGGAGAACAGTAGTACCAGGGTTATAGAAGGGGTCATTTTGCCAGATTTGAGGAAGAGGTGACCAATCATAATACCTTGTTAAAGCCGGGTGGAGAGTTACAAGTGTCCTAATAGCCCCTCAGATAGCGTAGATACCACTTTGGAGTAGTGGTAGTGTCACGGACTCTGGTGGACAGGGTACAGGGTTCTTAGACCTAGCTGAGTGCAGGGATCCAGGTACTAGATGGCTTGCAGTGGGCTATGTTTGGGCCAGAAAATAGGGTTGAAATAGTGACTCCTAGTGGTCACTGGGGTGAGTGGCAGGCTGGGTGAGGGTCAGGCAGTAGGACAAGGGTGGTGCGTAGGGTTAGCCAGATGGCTGGGCAAGGGAAGGGTGTGGGCGGAGGCAGGGGTGGGAGAAGGGAGAGAAGTAGCCTGCTTAGGTACGTTGAAGGAGAAAAATGGGTCCTTGCTAGATATAATTGTATTAAAAAAACCTTAGGTAGAGAGGTAACCGGAAGTGAGAGGGTAATACAGGTAGAGGGGATAGAGGAGGGAAGGTCAGAGGGTCCCTCTAGTGGCTAGCAGGTATAACCTGCAAATGGAGAAATGGGGACTGGATGTGATGTCACTAGAACTAGCCTATAAAGGAAATGCCGAGCCAGGGTGGGTGGGGCAGTTGATGCGCGCAGCATGTCGACGGGCTATCCCCCCCTCACAAGGGTGCTACAATTTGGAGGTAGTTTAGTACCTCCTAGCGCCCGCATGTTCCACGCTCCAGGAGGGAGCACTTGCTAGGGAGATTCCTGCTGTTTGTCTGGGACAGGGTTTCAGGTCGGCAGGCTCCTAACGCCCGCGTGTTCCACGCTCCAGGAGGGAGCTCTTGCTAGGGGGATTCCTGCTGTTTGGGATATTTAGGGGTAATCTTAGATTCATATTTAACTTCTGATATCCATGCTGATTTAATTTGTAATTCAGTACAAAAAAATTGGGTGCACTGTATTCTGTGAAACATTTTCTTACAGATTCCTTGAGAAAAGTAATAGCGTATTCCTGTCTTTTACCCGTTAGAGATTATGGGAGTATTATCTGGGGTGGGGCCTCTGAAAGGGTTCATTGTAAGAGAACCGTACTGTATTGCAAGATGTGTTTTGAGAGCTAAATATGAGTATCACTGCAAGTTAGACTGGTTGCCATTAGAGATAAGTATTACATAATCTGGTGTACAGTGAGTTGAAGGAGAAAAATGGGTCCTTGCTAGATATAATTGTATTAAAAAAAACATTACATCTGCGATCCGATGACACATTGACATTACATATACCACGTTTTAAAACTGTAAAAGGCCAAAAATCCTTTGCTTATACTGCTGCAAAGCTTTGGAATGAAATACATCCTGATATAAGAAATGCAGGTAATTTAAATGCTTTTAGGAAACTGCAGACAATATTTGTTGGTTGATTGATGTAAATTGCAGTTGTTTTAAAATAAGTTTATGTATGTGTACATGTCCTGGGTTGTGCCTGTAAAAGGACCAACTGGTCCAGTGTACTTACTTGGTTAATAAAATAAAATGAATGAATAATTTATTTATTTATTTTAAAAGTTGGATTTACAACCTTTGAGTCAGAGACTCATTTACAAAGGCACCTCGTTGCAGGGAGAGTAGACATGGTTACAGTGTGAGGTACAACAATGATAACATACAGGTGCAATGTGGATAACAAAAATTACACAATATAACAGTGGTTTACGAGATAAAGTTACATGCAGTAAATAGCAATTGTAAAAAAAAAAAAGGGGGGGGGAGCAGTCCAACGGACATTGTCAAGTCTATGGACAAGAAACTGGGAGGGACCCCCAACATTAGGTTGATTAAGGGCAACTACAGCTTCGGGCGCCAAAGAGGTGGTTACGGAGAGCGACTTTAAAGGGACCAATTTTGGTAGACTTAGTGACAGAGCGGGAGGGAGCTGAACCATGTGGGGGTGCGGTAGTGGAAGGACCTTTGGGCTAGGGAGGTCTTGGTACGGGGTACCAGAAAGATGGCCTTAACTGAGCTATGTGTGGCAACGGATGGGGATGCAAGCCACATGGATGCGGTGATCCCTGGGGGCCCTAGCAGGGATTTTTTGGCAGGTAAACAGGTTTGGTAACACAGGCGCTCCTCCAAGGTGAGCAGGTTGGTGGTGGAATAGAGCAGGCAAATATGGGTGCGGAGGGATGCACCGGTCAGGAGCCTGCAGTCCTTGTTTATCGAGGTCTGGATTCTGTCCACTAGGGACAGGACAGAGGAGTTGTTGGCCAGTCAGAGAGCGGTTTGGGGAGGCAATCTCTGTGGCGATAGAGAAGGCTAATCCGAGAGTTTATGGCTGAGGGCAGGGTATTGATGTGGGTGTGGAATGTGAGAGCAGAGTCGAAGGTGATGCCCAGGTACTTGTAGGATGACACCTGCTCAAGAGGGTGAGCATTACTGGGGAGAATGCAGAGGGGGGGCATTTTCAGCCTTATTCTGGTGATGTGAAAAAAGCATAGATTTGTTTTTGGGTTTTTTTTGAGGTTAATGACCAGTGGTCAAGGAGCCACTTTTCGGATTGGTTAAATGTGTGCTGCAGGGATTCTTGTAGAGATGCAGGGTCAGGTTGGGAGGCAAGAAGAACCGCATCATTGGCATAGAGTACCATATTGCCAGAGCAGGAGCTGGGGAGGGTAACAGAACGGGGCCCAGGATGGAACGATGGGGGACCCCCGAGTTAATGGGCAGCGTATTGGACAGGGTGCCATTTACCTTCACACACTGTGATCTGGCAGAGAGGTAACTGGTGAACCAAGCCAGGGGAGAAGCCAAGTTGGTGGAGGGAGTAAAGTAGGAGGGGGTGACAGACAGTGTCAAAGGCCATGGAGTGGTCAATGAACACTGTACGCACAACATGACCAGAGTCGAGAGCAGAGTGGAGGTGCTGGGAGAACTCCAGGAGGGCTGTAGTGGTGCTGTGTCCAGGGCGGAATCCATGTTCTAGACACAACAGTTCGTATTTGGCCAGGTACTCAGAGCCGAATGGCCACTATTTTTCTAGTGCTTTGGAGAGAGAGGGGAGAATGGAGATGGGCCTGAAATTGTTAGGGGAGGTTAGGGGTGATTTCGGCAATTTTCCAGGCACTGGGAAATCGACCAAGACATAGTGACCGGTTTAAAAGGTTGGTGAGAGGGTCTAGTACAGTATCTAGGACTAGTTGGAGAATCCTGGAGTCCAGGGGATCACAGCTGGGGTTGTTGCTAGCTAAGGCTTTTTGCTGATGAGGCCTGGCTTCAAGGGGTGATATGGCACGCAGGTAGCAATGGGGGCGATCCGAGGTGGGAGGGGTGGAGGCAGGGATAGGGTCGAAAAAGTAGTTGGGGAGGACAGAGCTTAGATCTGAGAAAGCCATATTGAGGCACTCAGCTATGCGGGGAGGATCAGTAGTGACGGTACAGTCTATGGAGAGTAGTGATGGTGGGGGGGAGTGAGTCTTTCCATTGAGCTCTTTCATATTGTCCCAGAAGGCACGGGATGAGCCCCAAGTGGATTCAGGGGTGGCTTGATAATATTTGACCTTAGCTGCCTTATAACCCAGATGCAGTTGTTACGTGCTGCATTATAGGCTTGTCTGTCAGCCAGTTTGCTGTCTTGACAGCAATATGCCAGAGATTATCTCTTTGTTTCAGTGTTTGGATGAGGGACGGGGAGATCCATGGGGCGTTGTTTCTTGGTACGGATTCTGGTCAGGGGGGCGAAAAGGTCACAGGCCTTGCTGAAGGCACTGGAGAAATAGGCTAGGGCAGAGTCAGTATCCGTTGCGAGTAGGATTGGGGACCAGTCAAGCTGGGCTAGGTGCATTTTTAGCTTTCTGAGACCTCCAGCTCAAAAGCGCTGACGCAAGGTGACCTGGGACACTGGTTTTGGTGTGGGGGGATGACCAGTGGCAGAGGACAGGAGAGTGGTCACTAAGAGAGTCTGGTAGTACATTAATATCCCTGATTTTTATGGGGCGGTTCGACAGAATTACATCTAGGAGGGTGCTGGAGCTGCCTGACAAGTTAAATCTAGTGGGTGAGGTAACTAGTAGGGTCATATCTAGGGTAGCGAAGGAGTCCCTGATATGGGGACAGTGGTACTCAGCCAATTGACATTAAGGTCACAGAGTATAAGCTGCTCTGCCTTGTGTGGGAGTGTGGTGAGGTAATCAGTGAGGGAGTGGACAGCTGGTCCCTGGTCCCTCGGGGGAATGTAAGAGACTGTGAGAAAAGAGGGCCCCTGGCTGGGTCAGGGGTAACCTTGAGGGTGAGGACTTGGGCACTAAAACTGAGCTTGGGGGCAGGAAGAGCGTGGCCTAAAAGTGTCACGTATAAAGACTGCACACCCGCTGCCATGTTTGCTTATACAGTCTTCCCTGAACAGAGTGTAGCCAGGGAGGGAGATAACAGAGTCGGGAGTTTTTCCTCGAGAGCCAGGTCTCGGCTAGTGCTATAACATCAGGACGATGTTGTACAGCCGAGCACTGGAGAGCGGCGGATTTTATAGGAGGCTGCAAATATTCATGGATGCAGTGCTGAGGACAGTACTACAGTGGGTGAATGAATAGGATGAACGAAATAACTAGGGCAGTGCTAGTAAGTCTTTCTGGTAACTTAATTTCTAGGATCGTGGATATGTTGTTCTATCCACACTTAATGGCAGGTACCTTACTGCTTTAAGATGTGCCAGAAAGTCTTGAAGCTGGCTCCTCCCACCCACCCAGGTGGTATAACCCTGTGCTCCGCCCCATGAAGCTAGATCTTCCTTTCCGCTGGAAGGCTCAGATTCCCTCCTTGGCGCTCCCGTGTGTAGTAGGCCCTAGCTCTTGAATCTTTGGATTCGCTTCCAAAACTAATTCTAGAACTCTCTTTCTAGTTTGGTCTTCATCTTCGTCCCTCGCTTCCGCCATGGAGGAAAAATCGACTCCTGGGTTTCGCTGATGCCTCTGTGGGCAGAAGATGTCTCGCATGGATCCCTCGCGCCGTGTGCATATACTGCCTGGGACTGGACCACGATCTGCAGACCTGCAATCATTGTCGGTCCTTTTCTCTGAAATTGCTTGAAGATCGTGCTGCCAGACTTCAGCTGGGGAGACCGAAAAAAGTGTTACCCGATGGTCAAGGTAAAGGATGCCTGTTGGGTAGTCTCTGCGGCTGCGGGGTCCGCTGAGCAGTTCCAACAGCTCAAGGCCTTAGAGGAGGAGGAGGCGGCGGCAGCTCAGGCCGCAGCGGGCTTCCCTTTGGCTTCCTTCAAGGAGTTGTGCCAGGCTCTCTCTACCAAGGGAGGGGGCCCTTTGGGGTGAAATGTTTCCCGCTCCAAGCAGGAGTCGAAAAGGGACAAAGAAGTTCGACATGTCTACGTTCTTGGGACCGAGAGCAGTCCTTCTCACAGGAATCTCCTGTCTTGACGTCTGTCGAATTCGCGGCCGAGGCCACTGGTTTCACAGTACCCCCGTCAGATCAGTCTGCTGAGATGCCTGTCGACGTGGCAGAGATCTTTCTTGAGCTGATCGGTAGGTTGTTGCCCGATCCGGACGACTATTCTCTTTTTTTGGACACCAGTGCTCCCAGTGTCCTTGGATGGGTCGGCTCAGCCCGCTGGGCAGGACCCGCCTACCGAGGAACTGGACCAAGAGCCGAGTTCTCAGACTCCTGTCGAGGTCCCCCGTCGACCCTGCCGACGGTCGAGGTCTCGGTCCTGCTTCTCTACTTCAACATTGGGCATGACTCGCTCCTGCTGGTGATCTTGTTCCCGCCATCATAGTAGGCAGGCCCGCCTCCTGTCCCGCTGCCCCTCGGGTGAGGAGAGGCGTTCAAGGTTGCGCTTGACACCACGAAGACCTCATGTGGCAGCAGTTGGTCTTATCCGGGTCCAAACCAGTCCCGGTTTAGACTCTGGCCATTAAGTGGCTTTCTCTAGAACGACTGACCTCGGCCATGGCCACCATCACTGAGGTGCTGGTTCAGGCCCTGTTGGCTCAACCGCCGCCACTTCCTCCAATTGCAGGGTCCGCACGAAGCAACCGAAGTCTGGGCTCCACCATGATTCTTGGTCGGCCCAAGGCCTGCCCCCATTGGTTGTCTGTCACTCTCACTCCCGATCGCCCAAGGTGGGTGGAGAGTGACATGGGTGGGTGCCCGCTCTACGAGGACTCTTCTGAGTCTGAAGATTCCTCCATGGTCTCCCGTCCAGTGGATGTAGTCCTTGGTTGGGGGGGGGGGGGACTCTCCAACAAGGGCCCTTTCTCACTGATGGGTATTTGTCAGCTCATTTCCGAATCCACGGGAATGGAGCTTGAGCCTGTGCAGAAACAGGCTAGGTATCCCCTTACAGAGATTATGGATAAAGGGAACACTCCTGTGGAGGCCTTTCCAGTGGCTGAGGCCATTGAGGGTCCAGGGAAGGACCGACACTTCACAGATGACGAGGTCTGTAACGGAGTGTACACTGGGGGTGGGGGGGCAGATAAGCCTGGATGTGAGAGAACTGGAGGAGTGGTCAAATGTATGGCAGCTGGGTTTTAATGCAAAGCATGCAAAATAATGCACTTGTGACACAGAAACCCAGGGGCTTAGTACAAAATGGCTAGAGCATTATTGAGATTCACCAAGCAGGAAAGAGGCCTGGTTGTAATCATCGGATGACCTAAAGTTGGAAAGGCAGTATGACAAGGGAATCGGGAGGGCTAGTAGGATGCTGGAGTGCATAAGGAGGAGTGTCACCAGCATATAGCGTTATGTGGTGTTGCCCCTATGTAGATCACTGGTAAGATCCCACCTTCAGTACTGTGTCCAGTTTTGAAGGCCACATTTCTGGAAGGACATAGTGGAGGTGGTCCAGAGGACGGCAGCTAAAATGGTGCAGGGTCTGTATCGGAAGGTCTACAAGAAGAGAATGAAGGACCTCAATGTGAACACCCTGGAAGAGAAGAGTGAGAGGGGATATGATGGAGACCTAGAAATACCTCACAGGTGTAAATAAGGTGCAGGAGGGGAGTATTTTTGTCATAACAAAAAATGCTAAAACAAGAGGACATGCTGTGAAGCTTGAGTGGGGTACATTCAGGACAGATGTGAGGAAGTGCTTCTTCACAGAAAGAGTAGTAGATTCCTAGAACAACTTTACAGCGGAAATGGTGGTGAAAACAGTGATAGGGTTCAAAAATGCTTGTGTTTAGGCATAAGAGTATCATAGAGGTGAGGGAGGGAGAAGAAAAAGGTGTACATCAAGTAGGTCTGCAGCAAGAATGGAGGTGCCGACAGACTGGGTGGTCAAGACTGCCTTTATCTGCTATCCAGTTCTGTGTTTCTGTACTGGCACTCGCCACTCTCTGATCACCTGCCCTGTTCCCGTGTCACTTTGCTGTGATGTCTGTGCTCTCATAACTGTATGCTCCTGTGGCACAGTATTGCATAAGTAGTCTGTGGTGTGTACTGGTACCAACCATCCCACTAACGCCCATTCTCAAAATGCTGATGTAGTCCCTGTCATCAGCAGTTATTCTACCCTCAGTTGCCAGTAGCCAAGCCGACTGGCTAACGATAGTGGGTTAGTCAACAACACCACCACCAACACACACACCCACCCACCCCTTGGGCACATTATGCACACCCAGTGAACGCCCCATCCCCCTTACTTGTGAAGGTGGTTCCATACGGGGATTCCGAGATGACATCTGGGACAGCCCTTCTCTCACCCCCTCTACTGTCCTCAGTATTGGATGACAGGGAGTGCGCGGGAGTGGGGACCGCCAACCAAATATTGTTTCCTGGTCCGCTTGGCACCTGGCAGTTGCAGGGGAACACTTGATGCCAGTGACTATGTGACAGTTTTGAGAATGGATGTTGGGGGTGTGAGAGGTACCAGCAGACACTAGGGGCACTGTGTGGGTGATTGGAGTGTCAGGTGTGACTGACAGTAGACAACAGAGAGACCATGTTAAGTAACATGTTTGGTGATTGGAGAGTGGGTGTTGCCAGTAGACACCATTGCATTCAGTGTCTCAGCGGGATGGGGTTCGTGGAGTAGGGTGGTGGCCCCCCTACTGTACCTTCGTCCCTGTAACAGTGCCTTGCTCCCTCATAACAGTACGTTTGCAAATGAGGTAAATAGCTCCACTATGGATGGCATATATTGTCAGTGCAAACCTATGCTGAGGAGATGCAAGGTGGACTATGCCGGTCACCATATAGGTATGCCCTGCACATCCACGTCTTGCCCCATACAGGAGGGGATGGGTTCTGTAGTGGGTGCAGGTTGATCATGTGGGGTGCCGCTGAACATGTAATCTGCAATGCTACATTTGTCACCTGACATTCTTGGGGGGTGTGGGTGAGGGTATCCCTGGACACAATGAATTTTATAGAGTATATGGTCTAGGTGCTGCTGGACACTAGACTGTTGAAATCGGCAGGATGGCTGTTAGACGTGAAGGCAACAAGACCACATGTACAAGTGTGAGAGGACAGTCATGTCCGATCAGAAGGTGGGTGGTTGCTGTCGACACAAAGTGCTATGTTTGTCAATGGGACGGGTGGTGATGGGGGTGCCAGTAGACACCATGGCCTGCTGTCTTGCTGGGGATAATGTGGAGGAGCCTGTAGTGCTGCTGTTACGACATTGGTGAGGTGGAAGCACGGGCCTTGCTCCCAGTTAAGTCTAGGTTTTAGGAGTCAGTAAATTGCACCTATTTGTGTGCTATTTAATGCTGGCTGAAACCTTTGGAAAAAGCTGCAGCAGCTACATGCAGAAGGGGACATTTGAAGTGGCTCAGCACTGTGTAACTCCATGTACAATACTCCGATTATCCCACACCAGGGGTCTCCGAGTATAGACAACATCCCAAATAGGGACGAAATCCATGATTACAAGGGCACAAACGCGTTACTGACAGTGCTGTTATTTCAGTGTCTTGACCCAGATTTGATTATGGCTCTTGTTTTTTTCTTGCTACTACTGTGTTTTCCAGTAAGTTGTTGTGTTACTAAACATTTCGTAGGCATTATAGGAAGTTATGGAAAAATGTTAATGGCGTTAAAGAAGAGAACAGTAAAGCACAAGCTTCCACCTCAGTTCAGATCAGCCAGTGGCAGAATTCAGCATGACTTTGGAAGATAAGACAGCTGAAAAGTTAGGACTGTCTATTTCATGGTGATTATAGCTATGAGGACTCCACCAAAATGCCAATGACAAATCCCTTTGAACAGGAAATGGCACTTGACCTGTCTGTGCATGGGGATGCAAACTCCTTTCAGGAAACATTACTACACATCAGTACCGTTTCAGAATTCGTCACATTTGACCTTCACCATGGCACCTTTTCAGACTTTAATAGTATTTTGTTTAATACAGTTGTGGCCAAAAATATTGGAGCCCTTGCACTTTTTTCAAATAACTCACAATTTCCTCTAAACATAAGTTGAAATTAACAGTATTTGGTCTCCACAATTCTTTATTTCTCTGTTAATATTACAGAACCTTTGTTTTTGATTCAGAATTTAATATACCCTTTTAAATCAGAAAATGAAAAGAAATGACATTGACAAAATTATTGACACCCTAGACTTAATATTTGGTAGCACAACCTTTGGTCAAAATAACTGCAATCAACCGCTTTCTGTAGCCATGGATGAGCTTTCTGCACCTCTCTACTGGTAGTTTGGCCCACTGTTCTTGTGCAAACTGCTCCAGTTCTCCCAGATTTGAAGGGTGCCTTCTCCCAACTGCTGTTTTCAGATCTCTCCACAGGTTTTCAATGGGATTTAGATCTGGACTCATTGCTGGCCACTTCAGAACAGTCCAGCGTCTTGTCTTGAACCATTCCTTGGTGCTTTTTGAAGTGTGTTTGGGGTCATTGTCCTGGGAGACCCAGTTTTCTGACACTGGGTTCAACATTGTGCTCCAAAATGGCCTGGTAATTTCCAGATCTCATGATGCCATGCGAACGTTCAAGGCACCCAGTGCCAGAGGCAGCACAGCAATCCCAAAACATCACTGAACCTCCTCCATGTTTGACTGTAGGGAAGGTGTTCTTTGCTTTGAAGGCTTCATTTTGTTTTCAGTAAACATAGAGATGATGTGCTTTTACCAAAAAGCTCTAATTTGGTCTCATCTGTCCACAGGACATTCTCCCAGAAGGATTTTGGCTTGTTCAGGTGTGTTTTGACAAACTCCAGTCGGGCTTTTTTATGTGTCTCTCTCTCAGCAGTGGGGTCCTCCTGGGCCTCCTACCATATAACCCCCTTTCATTGAGTTGGCAACGGATGGTGCAAGTTGAAACTGTCGTACCTTGTGTCTGAAGGTCAGCTTGAATCTGTTTGGCAGTTGATCGAGTTGCTTTCTCCACCATTCGAGCAATCATGCACTGCAATCTTCGATCAAGTTTTCTGTTGCGGCCACGTCCAGGGAGGTTGGCTACAGTGCCATGGGCCTTAAACATCCTGATAACATTAAGTACGGGTGGAAACAGGAACATCAACGTCTCTAGGGATTGATTTGTTGCCTTGAGATTGTCCATGCTTGGCTACAATCTTCTGTCTGACCTCCTCCGACAATTCTCTGGCTTTCTTTCTTTTCAAACAACATGAAGTCTTGCTATATTATGACATATGCAGTATAACCCCAGGTTAGAACTGCTCCGGAGGGGAAAGAGTTAACTTCCATGCAGGGCATGGAATCTTGAGCGCGAGCTCGGTTGAACACTCTGTCTGTTGAAGCTCAAACTTAAACTGTCAGATTCTTTACTCCGCCTCACTGAACAGTCACTCCGGAGATTCCTCCTGCTGCTCGGTTTGTTTGTCGGTTTTAAAGTGTAATTCTCGGTTTATTTTACCGAAATTTAACCGCAATCGGTTCAAGCTCTGTCTGTGGTATTGTAAGTAATAGATAGGCTTATTTATTATTTTTTCTTCTGTGTGGATCTTGTAAACGTCTTTTTCGGTTCGGTTTGAACCAATCAGAGGGGTTTTAAAATTACTTTCTAGCCCTTTAGAGTGAGGTTCCCGGTTCTTATCGGTTCTAAAAAAACCGGATTTTATTACGTTTTTTTCCACGACCCGTGACACGGTTGGGAACCGATAAGAGAGTCTTGCTTGGTGGATTGCCATTAACGGGCAAGTTTTGGTTAGGCTGGCACTATGTCTGAGAAACCCAAAAGAAAAACTGGACCCACTGGGTTTCAGCACTGTGGCCTCTGTGGGGAAGCCTTTGCCAAGGCTGACCACACACACCATTTGTGTATATTGTCTGGGGTTTGACCACCTCAATGCAGACTGCCAGATTTGTAAGAATTTTCCTGCTGCCACCGTGGAAAAAAGAGTTGGTAGGCTCAGGGAAAGGGAGGCCAAAAAGTCCGCTGACCCGGATGGCCAGCCCGGTTCGGTTCCAACCGAACCTGAGGGAGTGCCCTCTGACTAGGGCAATGCTTCCTCGGGCAGACGAAGAGCCAGCTCTGAGGAGCCGGTTCCAACTAAAAGGGCTAGAAGGTCAGCTAGTTTGGGGCCAAAAGTTCTTTCTCCAACCGCTGAGGAAATAGCCAAAGCTATTCAAATTGTCCAGTCTCTTTCCCCAGTTCCGTCCGAACCAGCATCATTGGGCAAGCGCCCGGTTCGATCAGTTCCCTCGGTTCAAGATTATGATTTTGAAGATTTTTATGAACCAGGGGAAGGGGAGGAGGGGTACGAGGAGAGTGAGTGTGATTTTGAAAGTCTGGATGTGCCCATTGAACCGGACATCTCTCCAGACAGACCCTCAGGAGTATCCCCTCCCAGGCTATCTGAGTCCCCTTCTCATTTTTTGTTTTACAAGAAAGTTGCTGACACTCTGCAACTCCCTGTTGAGGAAGCTGTTGATGATCAAGAAGAGCCTCATTTTGTGGAAATGATGGATATTCCAGAGTCTAGGAGACTGTCTATTCCCTTGCATAAATCTTTTAGGAAACAGACAGTAAAAATTCTGAAAACTACTCATTCTATCCTCCCTGTGGATAAAAGGATGGACAAGAGGTATGCTTTATCAGGCTCTGATACGGAGTTCCTATCCCAGCAGTGCAGCCATGTGGGGTTAGTGCAGGCTGCAGCCTGTGACAAGGCCAATATTCCTCTAGCCTCTCACCCTCCTGAAAAGGATTCCAGGAGGATGGATGCCATGGCAAAAAAGCAGTACATGGCAGCATCTTTGGTACTCAGACAGGCAAATTATATGGCTTACGCAGCTAGGTACCAGAAATCCAGGTGGGATACTGTCCTGGCCCTAGCAAAACAGGCCCCTGAACAGCTTGTCAGGGAGCTGAAGCAGGTGGCTGCGGATGGTATTGAGGCATCCAAAGTGCAGTTTCATGCTGCTGTAGACTCTAATGATGTTTCATCTAGAGTTATGGCTACATCTGTGTCTCTTCGCAGAATGGCCTGGCTCAGATGTACTGCCCTGTCACAGGATACCCAGTCTAAGGCTATGGATTTTCCTGTTGTGGGCAATTCTCTGTTTGGGGAGCAGACAGAGAATTATATGAAGAAAATTGATGAGTATAGGACCACCTATAGGAGTGCACAGGCCAAAGAAAGGCAAGTCACTCCTCAAAGGCAGCATGTCAGGGGCAGGGGCAGGCCTTTTCATAGGCTGTTTTACCAAGCCCAGGCCTCCTCTTCTGCTTATGCCCAGAGGGGGTTCTTTAGAGGAAGGGGCAGAAGGGGCTCTAGTAAGCCTGCTTCTACCCCTCAACCCAAACCCCTGCAAAACAGGGTCCCTGATGGGGTAGCTGAGGCAGATTCTCCACTACCGTAGGGGGCAGGCTGGCTACTTTGTCCAGGACTGGAAGTCTTTAACATCAGACAAGTGGGTCCTGGAAGTAGTAAGCAGGGACTGGTTCTCAGCTTCAAAAATTTCCGAAGATGAGAGCCAGGTCTTTTCCACCTGCAAACCCATCAGAGGCACTTGCCCTGGAAGCAGAAGTTTCTTCCCTCCCGGCTCTCAGAGCCGTGGAAAGGGTTCTACCCATACACCAGGGCAAAGGGTTGTACTCCAGGTACTTCCTTACCCCAAAAAAGACAGGAGAATGGCTGCCCATTCTGGATCTCAGGTATCTAAACAAGCACCTTTTAAAACCAAAGTTCAAAATGGTGACTCTTAAGGATTATTTTACCCTCTCTAAGGCCAGGGGACTGGCTAGCCTCCCTGGACCTCAAGGATGCCTACTTCCATGTTCTCATCAGAAGCTCCCATCGAAAGTACCTCAGATTCGAACTGCCCTCAGGCCATTACCAGTTCAGAGCAATGCCCTTCGGCCTCTCCTCGGCTCCACTGGTGTTCACAAAATGCCTGGCAGTAGCACTTGCTCATTTAAGAAGGCAAAAGATTGCCATCTTTCCTTATCTGGGCGACTGGCTCATTGTAGGCCAGTCTCCAGAACAGGTCAGACTGCATTTACAAGTAACCCAGCAGCTGCTTACATCTCTAGGTTTCCTTCTCAATATTACAAAGTCAGTTCTGGAGCCTGTCCAGCTTCTCACCTTTATAGGCGCAGAACTGAACACAAAAGAAGCCAGAGCCTTCCTTCCTCTGGAAAGAGCAAGGACCCTGGTGTCTCTGGCCTCCTCTTTCACCCTGCAGGTCTCTCGACCAGCAAGGCATTTTCTACAGCTCCTGGGGCACATGGCTGCTTCTACAGCAGTGGTTCAGGGAGCGAGATTTCAGATGAGGGACATTCAGTTCCATTTGAGAGCCTTTGGTCTCAAAGGACGGATCCCCTAACCAAATTGATTCCAGTGACTGAACCCTGATCCAGGCCCTCCAGTGGTGGCAGGATCAGAACAATCTGAGACAGGGGTTCCCTTCACTCCCCAGTCTCATTACTTGACCCGCACTACAGATGCATCCTCTTGGGGTGGGGGAGCTCACATGGGCGACCTTTCTCCCAAGGGCTGTGGTCCCCCAGGAATCTCTGCTCCACATCAATTTGCTGGAGCTCAGAGCAGTTTTTCTAGCACTCCAGGTCTTTTCCATCTGTCCAGAACAAGGTAGTTCAGGTCAGAACAGACAATACCACTACAATGTGGTACATCAACAAGCAAGGGGCACTCGGTCTACTGCCTGCGCACGAAGCAATGAAGTTGTGGTCTCTGGCTTATTCTCTGAAGCCTCCCTTACGGCAGTTCACCTCCCAGGCAAGGACAATGTCCTAGCGGATGCTCTCAGCAGGATTTCCCAGGCCATCACGAATGGGCACTGGATCCCCTAGTACTGGAGGGTAATATTTCCAGATGGGCACTCAAACAGATCTCTTTGCAGCCCCAGACAGTCACCAACTTCACCTTTTTGCTGCAGGCCCCAGTGTTGGGCTCAGTCCTCTGGATGCCTTCCTTCTCAGTTGGGAAGGAAGATCTTACTGAGACACAGCTCTTGCAGCAGGTTACACCATTAGGACTGAAGCCGGCAGGCGTCAGGACCCCAGCAGAAAAATTCTAGCTAGCTATCTTCAGCGAGGACCACCCACGCCGGTCCCACCTCTGACGTCAGGCAGTAGGATTAAGGCGGTCCTTCCCATTCTCAGTTCTTCACTGCCGACTCTGCTTGTCTTGACCTTCGGTTCAGTCTCTAGCGCGACTGTGGTTAAGTTCTTTCCACGGAAATTCGATTTTCTTCAATCTAGTTTTTCTGATGTCCTCTCCGACCTCCGGTCACTCCTCGAAGTGTGCTTGTGGGAAACAGATCCCCTTCAAGGACCCTCACGCGGCCTGCGTCTGGTGCCTAGGCCCAGACCACGACACCAGGCCTGCTCCTTTTGCCAGGGTTTAATAGCAGAACCCGGATCCTTGCCAGAAGGCCCTTCAGGCTTTTTTTGCTGGAAGAAAAGCTTAAGACCATGTCTTCCAAGGGGGACTCTTCAAAAAAGGCCCACAAGCACGCTGAAAAACGTAGGGAGAAGGCCCCTTCCAGGTCCCCATCTAGGGCCTCAGACTCACGCAGCTCTGGTTCCAGGTCTGACCGCTCCCCTTCCCGGGCCAGCTCTCAGCCTCCCCCTGCTGCGGTCAAGAAGTCTTCATCCTCTTCTCAGGCCAAGACTGCCAGACCTTCCTTGTCCTCCAGGGCCCTGGTCAAGTCTGGGGATTGCCACCATCACCATAAGTCGGGTTCCCGCCTTTCTGAACCCGACGTCAGGTCAGCTTCCTTGCCTCCTTGCAAGACCTTGGAGCTTACCTCCCTGAAGAGACCGCAGGACCCAAGGCCGGTGCGCCCGTCGTCGTCCTCTCGCCACAGATCCCCGGAGCCGCCGTCGAGACGACCGTCGCCGCCAGACTAACGCTTCATCGGATGCCGGTAGGGGACGGCGCCCTTATTGAAAGAGAACCTGACACGCCGGTCAGAGACCATCACCGAGGAGAATTGACTTAGCCCGAGGACCAGACGGGCGACTCCGGTCCTGTCGAGACGCCCAGGGAACCCTCGCCATTACCCGAGCCCCCTGTGGAGCAGACGCCGGGACCCGACGACCGTCCACCGGCGCCCAGACCGTCGTCGGGCCTTTCCATGGTAGAAGTGAAGGAGCTGTTCACTTACTGGTGGGACACCATAAAGAAGGACATGGTTCCCACTCCACCTCCTCTTCCTCCTACACAATTACTCCTCCGGTTCCTCGCCCCTCCCATCGAGTCGGCAGGCTGACTACCTCCTCCCCGGGAACACAGAACACCTCCAAGGGGGAGACCTGACAAATGGAGACTTTCGTCCAAATCCTCTTCCAGGTCACCCAGCCCTAAGAGATCCAGAAGACGCCGACGATCGCCTTCGACGGAGGACACGGGATCAGAGTTCTCAACATCCAGATCCCCATCTCCCCTCTCCATCCCTTCTCCGGATCCACGCGAGATGCCAAAGTCTCCTCCGGATGACCCTTCGTTCTCGGATATTATGAGACACATCCAAGAGAACATGGGATGGGATGTGGAAGAGCTAGACCCGAAGGCTCACGCCTTGCAAGTATCCTTGACAGAAGGACCCCCAAGCCTGTGGTGGTGCCACCTTTGTAGACACTTTCGTGGACGTCACCAAAACAACGTGGAAGCGTCCACATTCGCCTCCCGGCGATGCAAGAAAGCTGATCGCCTGGCCAAGGCCCCAGGGAAGACCAGTACTTGACTCAGCATCCTCAGGCCGACTCTCTGGTCATAACAGCCTCACATGACCGGTCCCAGAGACTGCAACATCTGAGCACCCTGTCACCGGACCCAGAGTCCAAACAGCTGGATGCTATGGGTAGGCGCACGTATGCTTCCGCTACCTGCGCCGTCAGATCCCTGAATTACTTGACCCACATGGTGCGTTCCAAAATGCCTTGTGGGAGCAGGGTCTGGATGTGGCTGAGAAACTGCCGGAAGGTGAGCAGAAGGAGGAGATGATTCAGCTACTTCGTACGGGTTCGGACGTGGGAACCCAAGTGCTACGAGCCGCGTATGACTCCAGCGGACTCCTCGGCCCGAGCAGCAGCTTCAGGCGTATGCATCCGGAGACACTCTTGGTTGCGCTCTCCGGCTTTACCCCGGACGTCCAGAAGAATATCATGGACGCCCCATTCGAGGGAGAAGTCTTGTTTGGTAAGCCCTCAGAGAAGATTATTAGCAAACTCCAAGAGGCCGGGTAGGCGGTGAGGTCAGTTCAGGCCATGTACCGACCCAAGCTTAGTTCCTCGCAGGAACCAAAGCCGATTTCCTCGAGACGAACGCAGAGGCAACAGTCCCGCCCGCTTGGCCCATTAACAGAGAGGCGCCTCGCTGCAGAGCCCAGGGGAAACAACCCGAGCGTCAAGCCAGCGTATTTCCAAGCCGGTCCAGCCAGTGGGACCCTCAGCCGCCACAGCCTGACTCCTTTCCGGACCCCGCCCCTCAGGATCAACGGGAAATCATGGTCGGGGGTCGCATTGCGAACTTCCTGCCGGGATGGCAGGCTATAACCACCGACAGGTGGGTTCTTCAGTTGGTCGGAAGAGGCCACTTTATAGAATTCGCAGAAAAGCCTCTGATCTGGCAAGAAGTACTCGCGCTCTTGCAAAAGGGAGCGCTAGAGTACGTCCCGGAGAACCAGAGAGGACAAGGATACTATTCCCACTTCTTCCTGGTTCCAAAGAAAACAGGGGACCTCCGTCCGATTCTGGACCTCAGCGACCTCAACGTGTCGGTCGCATACAAGAGATTCCCCATGGTGACTCTTCCGGGTCTCATTCCCGTTCTGAAGCAAGCGCCTTCTTAGGTGCTCTAGACATGCAGGAAGCATACCTGCACATCCTATAGCTCAGGCGACAAGAGGTTCCCTGCTTCGAGTTTCTCGACCACCACCTTCAGTTCCGAGCCCTTCCATTCGGACTGTCATCCGCACCCAGGGTCTTTACCAAATGCATGGCAGTCGTGGCAGCGTCTCTAAGGAGACAGGGCCATTATGTGTTCCGTACCTGGACGATTGGCTTCTCATGGCCGCCTCCAGAGAGGCGTTGTTACGTGCGATCCAGAGCACCCAGGACCTGTTCCGATCTCTGGGCATCCTAATCAACCACGAAAAGTCTCTCCTGGTACCGTCGCAGAAGCTGCAATTTATAGGCGCAGTACTGGACACCGTTCAGGGAAGAGCATTTCTTCCAGGCGACAGAGCGGAGCGCATCAGATCCCTCATCAGGGAGTTGTCGTCGAACAAGACCGTTCCTGCCAGGTCGGTCCTTCGCTTGCTCGGACACATGGCTGCGGCCATTCCTACCGTCCCTTTCGCATGGCTCCACATTCAGGTAACTCAGTGGATGCTCAAGGTGCAATGGGATCAAAGGCAAGACCACATGCAGCATCCGGTCAGAATCACGAACACCGTGATTCGAGACTGGCAGTGGTGGCTAGACCCAGGGTCACTCTCCACAGTCGTCCCGTTTATAGCGCCGTCCCCGGAGGTAATCCTCACCACAGACGCCTCAGGTCTAGGGTGGGGAGCACACCTGGACGGGGTGAAGTCCCAGGGTACGTGGACCCCTCTGGAGGTTCATCTCCATATCAGTGTCCTAGAGATGAGGGCGGTCCTTTATGCCCTGCAGGCCTTTCAGTCAGAAATCCCGCCAAGTACTCTCCTGCTTCAGACAGACAACATGGCGGTGATGTATTACCTCAACAAACAAGGAGGCACACACTCTTACCCCCTTTGCAGGGAGACCATGAGGGTGTGGGATTGGGTAATCCGACACGGTGCGAATCTGATCACTGTACATGTTCCCGGGGTGGACAACACGATTGCAGACAGCCTGAGTCTCTCCCAGGCCAGAGTCCACGAGTGGGAACTTAAAGAGGTAGCAGAGGATCTGTTTCTTCGATGGGGAACCCAGAGTTGGACTTGTTCGCATCCCCATCCAACGCAAAACTGCCCAATTTTTGCGCCCTAGATCCAGGGCCTGGTGTTTTCTGGTGAGACGCGTTGTCCCTCTCCTGGGCGGACAGATTCCTCTACGCTTTCCTCCCTTCTTGTTGATCCAGAGAGTTCTTCCAAACCGCGAGGAGCATGCAACAATGATCCTGGTGGCCCTTTCTGGCCCAGACAGATCTGGTTCCCTTTGCATTCAGCTATCCGGGAACCTCCGCTCCGCTGCCATTCAGCTCCCATCTCTCGTCTCAGGGAGGAAGGTTCACTGGTCCACCGGACTTACGTCACTGAACCGCATGCATGGCTCCTAGAGACATAGCCATCTTCGCGTCACAGGGTCCCGCAAGAGGTTGCAGAAGTTCTTTCTGCAGCCAGAAAGCCGGCAACGCATGCGACGTGCACCATGAAATGGCGCTGTTTTTGTTTATGGTCGCGAGCACGCGATTTTTCCCCTTTAGGTTGCCCGGTGAGAGTGGTGTTGGACTACCTGCTCTCCCTTTTCTGTTCAGGCCTAGCCTCCTACTCTATCAAGGTGCACCTCTGTGCCATCTCTGCCTACCACCTTCCGGTGGGACATCGCACAGTGACACAATTAGACGCCTCTCGGGAATTTTTGAGAGGGGTGCTACATCTTAGGCCACCCATTAAGGACCCAGTGCCTCCATGGGATTTGCTCTTTGTCCTGGAACAACTCACGCTTCCCCTTGAACCTGCCGGGATTGCGAGCTGCTTTTCTGTCAGTGGAAAGCTTTGTTTTGGTTGCTGTTACTTCAGCAGAAGAGTTTGAGCTTCACACTCTCATGTGCAAAGAGCCTCATTTAGTTTTCCACCGGGACAGAGTATCCCTGAGGACGAATCCAAAATGTTTGCCAAAGGTGGTCTGTACACTCACTCTCAATCAGGATATTGACCTGCCGTCTACTTCCCAAATTACTCTAATAGAGGAGAGGCACTGCTCCACACCCTGATTGTTCACCGCAGCTTGAGGTATTACCTCAACAGAACTAAACTACTTCGTAGTTCAGAGCAACTTTTCGTTTCCTTTTCTGAAAGGATGATGGGCCAACCAGTATCCAAATAGTCCCTGTCTCGCTGGCTTGTCCAGTGTATTTCATACTGTTATATCATCAAACAAAAGCCCCTCCCGGGTACAGTCCGGGGTCATTCTACTAGGGGTGTGGCCACCTCCTTTGCAGCACTCCAAAACGTCTCCACCTCTGCCATATGTGCTGCAGCCACTTGGAGCTCTGTGCATACATTTATCAGGCATTATAGCCTGGACATCGCCTCTCGGCGAAGAGCCGGATTCGACCTGGCGGTGCTACAGGGTCTCCTGTCCTAGATTCAGGACCTGGAATGTATTTCCTAGCTTCCTCCTCCCAGAATGTTGGCAGCGTTACTGCTTGGGAATCGGTCCTAATGGTGTAACCTGTTGCAAGAGCTGTGTCTCGAAGTAAGATAGTACAGTTACATAAGAACTTACCGTAACAGTAGATCTTCGAGAACAGCTCTTGCAGCAGGTACTTTCCCGCCCACCTTCCCCCTTGGAGGAGGCATGGCTTATGCCTTTACTGTCTGGGTTTTTCCCTTTGACTTCTGACGGTGGATCCTCGGTCTCCCATTTCGATGTCAGCCTGCGGTCGGAAGTCTCCGGCCGGAGAACTGGGGAATCGGGCGGGACCGCCCCCTTATGTACTACGTCTGACGTCGGAGGCGGGATCGACGTCGGGGGCAGTCCCCACTGAAGATAGCTAGCTAGAATTTTTCCGTGGGGTCCTGACGCCTGCCGGCTTCAGTCCTAATGGTGTAACCTGCTGCAAGAGCTGTTCTCGAAGATCTACTGTTACGGTAAGTTCTTACGTAACTGTACTTTTCTCTATGCTTTTCCCACCTTCCCCCTTCTTTTCAGAGTGCTAGTCAGAATCAGATCTCAATCCTGCATGATGATCCTGATTGCTCCTGATTGGGCCAGGCAGCCCTGGTACCCACTCCTCATGTCCTTAGCAGTCCTCCCTCCCCTATGTCTTCCCAGGAATCACAACCTGTTAACCTGTGCCCAGGGGAGAGTTTGGGATCCGAACCTCAAATCTCTCAATCTCAAGGCTTGGCTCTTGAAGAGTTAGTTTGCTGACCTACACCTTTCTCAAGGTGTATTGGATATCTTGAAGGCCTCTAGGAAGCCTTCCACCAGGGCTACCTATAATTCAAAATGGAAGAGATTTTCCATATGGTGTGCTGGTAAACATATTTCCCCAGAATCTGCTGGTGTGCCCACGATCCTGGATTATTTGGTGCATTTGAATTCCTTGGAGCTGAGACCAGCTACCCTAAAAGTGCACTTGGCAGCTGTGTCTGTCTTCTTGTCAGCAGGTAACCCTCTTTATCAGCTCACCCTGTGTTCTCCAAGTTTTTTAAAGGGTTGCTTCACACCAACCCCCCGTTCAGGGATCCTGCCCCTGCTTGGGATCTTAATATTTGCATCGCTCAGCTTATGCAACCCCCTTTTGAGCCATTGTCTTCAGCAGAGCTGAAGTACTTGACTTGGAAAACTGTGTTTCTGGTAGCCATCACCTCTGCCAGGCGCATAAGTGAGCTATAAGCCTTGTCAGTGGAGCCTGATTTTATCTCCTTTCATAGAGATAAGGTAGTCCTCAGGACTAACAGGAAGTTTTTGCCTAAGGTGGTTTCAGACTTTCACCTTAATCAATCCATGTCTCTTCCTGTGTATTCTTCATGACCATTCCTCCTCTGGTGAGGAGATTGCACAGTTTAGATGTCAAAGAGCCCTTAGTTACTATATAGAGAGCGTACTAAGGGTCACAGGTTTGAATCCCTCCAATTGTTCCTCACTTATGGTGAGGTTGGTAAAGGGAAATCTGCCACTAAAAGATCCATTGCCAGGTGGATTGTCTCTTCTATCCAATTCTGTTACGAAAAACTGGGTAAGGTTCTTCCCTCAGGCCTGAGGGCTCACTCTACCAGAGGTACAGCTGCGTCTCTGGCTGCTTACAGGGACATTCCTATCCTAGAGATATGTCAAGCAGCTACCTGGAAAACTGTTCACACTTTTACTAAGCATTACTCCTTGGATATCCAGGCTAGGACTGATGCTCGATTTGGCACAGCTGTGCTTCAGAGCCTATTTCCCAAGTAGGTTCTGTCCCTCCTCCATGGAAGTACTGCTGTATAGTCTGCATATGTCATAATATAGTAAGACTTCATGTTGTTTGAAGAAAAAATTACTCACCTTAGTAATGTTGTTTCTTCTAATGGAGTCTTGCTATATTAGAACCCAGCCTGCCCCTCTCAGAACCTCTGTTTTGGGATGTGGGTGGGCAGTGCAATGTTAGCACTTCTTTGATGCCCACTTATTTCACCCTTCTAGGGTGCTTAGGTGTTATGCTCAAATTTTCCTTCTTGAATCCTCGACTTGAGTCTTTGTTTTGGGATCAAGAACAAAAGGTGTTTTGTAGTTAGTAGCCAGTGGCTAGTGTAGGTTTACTGCTTCCACAGAACCTTAGTGAGTTTTTGCTCGTAAAGATCTGACAGTTTAAGTTTGAGCTTCAACAGACAGTGTTCAACCGAGCTCGCGCTCAAGATTCCATGCCCTGCATGGAAGTTAACTCTTTCACCTCCGGAGCAGTTCTAACCTGGGGTTATACTGCATATGTCATAATATAGCAAGGCTCCATTAGAAGAAACAACATTACTAAGGTGAGTAATTTTTTCTTCTCCATGCTCATTGCAGTACACACAGTGACACAAAGCAGGAGAATGAATCCTTTTCTCTATTCAGACTGGTTGAATGAGTGATTTTTATATTGCAGGCACCTGCAACTCACCACAGGTGAGTTCAGTTCCAAAGTGAAGGAGAATCACCTGCTTGAAATCTAATTATTTCTAACTACTTCTAAAAGGTGCCAATAATTTTGTCCGGACCATTTAAGGATTTCTGTGTGGAATAAGCCAAGACTTAGTAAATTTTTCTGCTTTTTGTGTTTTATTCCACTGCAAACCAAAGAAATACATATGTGGATACCAAAATATTTTTTAATTTCCACAATTTTCTGGAAGGAATGGTGCATTATTAGAAAAAACTGCAAGGGGCACCAATATTTTTGGCCACGACTGTACTTCCACCATTGAGCTTGAATATGTTGCATCCTCAGACAGTATCATTGCGACGGAAACATGTAGCATTAAGTGCCAGGTGTGTATAAAAAATCAACTCCAGATCGAGGCACACATACAAGCTCAAAACAAAATGTTTTTGTCCAGTGTCACTGGTACAGATGTGTGGTGTTTTCATTCGGGTGCAATCTGGATTCAGAAGGTAGCACACATTCTATTAATGACACCATTGCTTTTGATTCGGATGCACAGGTTCTCATTAGTGACAACTGTCTTATCGAAACAACTGATGAATCAAACAGTGATTGACTGTTGCCAAGAAATGTAAACATGCAACAGTCACTTGACACAACATTTTCATGAACACTTTCTTTCGAGTGTGGTGATCCAGCGGATAAAATAAAAAAAAAAAGAAATACTTCATGGTTTCAGAGCAGAGTTTAGCGACAACTTTTCCAGCAATGTTGGAAGTGCTTCTCAAAGGCTATACCTAAAATTAAAAGTAAAACTATTGATACAGTGATATCATCATTACATGCTCTTTTGTTTTCTATAGCGGCATAACCCTTACGCTTCCTCCGATTTCTCAGCTAAAAGTAGTAAAGTACGAACGGTGTGGTGTCCGGTACAGCGATTTATACCATATAGGAAACAAGGCAGTATGGACGTGCTGCACATTGTCCACTTCACTGAAAGATAAAACTTTAATTATGTTAAGAGAGTTATTTAGGTATCCTTTAAGTACTGCACTCATCTTAGCCATCTGTTAGTAAAGCACGTCTCTCTTTGATTTACCTGATATGCAAGCTGCCCTATTCAGTTATATCTCAGTAATGATATCCAGCCAGTACTGGTGTGCTGGGTGTTCCACTGGGACCAGCGTCTCGTGATGGTCTACTCTGCTACTATCAGCAGCACATACCACAGGTATATGATGTCTTTACCCCATATCCCATCTGAGAGAAGGTCTAGGATAGTATGTTTGTGTGTTTTTTGGGGGGGGGGTTACATCTAAGGTGAACACGCTCATGTTTTAATGATCTGTTCCCAAAATCCAGTCAGATTAGGTCATGACCAAAGTGTAAGGGAGTGGTGAACATTGGTCTCCGAGCAGTCACCAGCAGGTCTGTGATGCATGTAGTGCCCATTTGCCTTGTATTGCTGAAATGTAGAAACATCTTATTCTGACCATCTAGGCAAGCTCTTGCCACATCAGTGAGTTAGGATAGGAAATTGGCTCTCTGAGCATACTCAGAAGGTGGTGGTTGGAGGGGTAGCCTCATCCCCAGGGTGGGTTACTAGTGAGGTTCCCCAGGGGTCAGTGCTGGGACCACTCCTGTTCAACGCCTATATATCGGACATCAGGAGTGAGACGAGTCTCTTTGCAGATTACTTAAAACTGGGTGCAGTGGTGAATGGGGAGGAGGGGAGGGTGGCCTTGCAGGAGGACCTGGAGGCTCTGGAAAGGTAGTTGGAAAAATGGAAAGTAAAATTCAGTGTGGGGAAGTGCAAGGTTCTGCACCTGGGAGTAAGAAATCCAGGCCAGGGGTATACACTGGGAGGAGAATCTATACCCTGGGAGGAGACATGATTCAAGTCACAGAGGATGAGAGGGACCTGGGGGTAGTGGTTGATATCGAAATGAACAACTCTGAGACCTGTAGGAGGGCAGCGGCAAGGGCTGCTGGGATGCATCGCCTGGGGGATTACCTCCAGAAAGGCGAAAGTGATCCTTCCACTATACAACTGCTTGGTTAGGCCACACCTCGAGTATTGTGTACAGTTTTGGAGACCACATTTAAAGAGGGATATAACCCTCCTAGAGAGGGTCCAAAGGAGGGCAACCAAAATGATTTTGGGCCTGGGGGAGAGGACCTATGCGAAGAGGCTCAAGGAGCTTGACATGTACACCCTGGAGGAGAGGAGGGACAGGGGGGACATGATAGAGGTCTTTAAATACATGAAAGGGATCAATAAAGGAGGCCCAGTCAGGGTGCTCCAAAGGAAGGAGGGTGGGGCAACAAGAGGGCACGGGTGTAAGCTGGAAGGGGCAGGCTCAGAGGGGAGAGGAGGAGATGTTATTTCACTGAAAGGGTGGTGGAGCAATGGAATGCACTGCCCAGGAAGCAGGTAGAGGTGGAGACTATGGACGAGTTTGAGAGGGGATGGGACAGGTACACGGGGAGGGTAAATCTGACCAGGCCCAATACAGGTGGAATGACTGGGGAGGGTATAACCCAAGGGGGAGAGGGGGCACAAAAATCAGCCCTCAGTGTGGGTGATGAAAATCGAACAGACTCGAGAGACCGATGGGCATATTCTGCTGGCATTTTAGTATGTTAGTTATTTTAAAGACTGACTGCAAGAAACTGTGCAGTCTGTCTGTAAGTTCTATCTCATTCTCCCTTTCCCACCTCTGATATGATCAGCATGGTCAATGTGTAGATCTCTGAATGCCTTATAGAGGGTGGATATTTGTCCTGGCTGTATGTTCACCCTTAGGATGGCCTCTGTTGTCACTGTAAAGTGTTTTACTTTGTTTGGGGGGGGGTCCTTGTTGCACCCTGTCCAGAGTGTGGTTGTGGATGCTTATTTGGAGGTATCTAACATGGTCTGTGACATTCAGCTGGAATGCCTGTCGTGGGGTTTGGAAGTCTTAACAGGTCCCCTTCTGTTCTTAATTGCATGGTTGAGCAGAGCCCTCAACGAGCTCATCTGCTATATGTAGGATCTGTTGTGGCCAGTGGGAATGTAGGGTCCCACACCAGCCCCCTGAATTGCCAAATATACAGGTTCAGGTTAAACTTATCCCATACTTTGTACCCCACCTGTAGTGTGGAGCGAACTGTCGGAAGTGCTAGATTAGAGTTGGTTCGCTTAAATGTTTTGTCCATTGCCCTGGCTCCAAGAGGTGTCGCCTTTTCATTTCTTTGTTCCATTAGTTTCCAGGTTACCATGTACATGGGAACCAACCACAACAGTAGGGACCTCACGTGCCCTGCAAGGTAGTATAGTTTCAGTTCTGGTACTGCCCTCCCCTCACGTGTCTTACCTAGTTACAACAGTTTTACTTTGTGCATGGCCTTCTAAATGCCCAGAGGTTTTTAGAGAGATTTTTGTCATAACTGAACTTGCTTTTTCGGGATTAAAGTGGGGGTACATTGAAATAGATAAAGATATCTTGACAGAATAGTCATTGTTAGAGCCGATTCTGGGGTACAGAGGGAAGTTTATTAAGGCCCGTCCTGTTTGTCATCTTCCATCTTCTTAAGTGGGGCAAAATTTGCTTCATAAAGCTTGGAGAGGGTTTTGTGACCTGCAGCGTTAGATATTTCATTTGAGTAGCTTTCTATTTCAGTGGAAATGGGTCCTGTATGTAGTGTGAGGGGGGTTATAAGTAAAATTCAGTTCCTCTGTGTTCCTTCTGTCTAGAATATAGCCTGCTTGTGTCCCAAAAAGCTCCCGGACTTTCCAGATGTCTGCTATTGAGGTATCTGGGTTCACTCGGTGTAACAGTACATCATCCACATACAAAGCTCTCTTCTGGACGGTACCTCCAGCTACACCAGTAACTTGGGGGTTCTCTTATCCCATTTTACTGTGGGCTCAACATACAAGGAAAATAACATCCCCTCATTTAAGGTCATGATCTATTCTATGGGTATAACTGTGTAACATGTTTGCTGTAGGATATATTGTACAACATTAGTTAATCTATATTGTAACATGGCAGTGAAACGTACAGGTGAATACAGCAACTACATTGGCTATAAGACAACCCGTGGTACGAACTAAAGCGGGTATTCTCAAATAATGTCCACTTGGAATCGTGAACGCGCTTCCAAAGTTATAGCTTGTCCCACATGTAATTAGTTGTCTTTTAGTATAGGGTGATTCCGACCAATGGATGGCGCAATGGAGACGCACTGTGAAAGGCAAGGTGCTATTTCCAGAGACAAGGGGGAGCTTTATGTTGTGTGCAGAAAATATCCGAATCCGACGTATAGTTGGCACAAAGCAAAAGGCAAAGAAACTGCTAAAGGTGGTACGCTGTGTGGATACAGAAAGTGGAACACTGTGTTGCCTGCAGTACCGTGCTGTTTTTTGAGAAAATGCGAGTTGTTGTCGACCAGCTACCAGCCCACGTGAGTGCTCATCAATCCTCAAGAGATATAAAATAAGAGTTGTGTGAAGTGCTCAGTCTCAGTGTACTATCCCCATTTACTACTGCATATTGAGTAAGTAGCAACATTTGCATATCGATCCATAGACATATGCAAATATTGCTGATTTACCCTACCTGCAGTAGTGAATGGAAATATGAAACGGAACAAATGAGGTCACAGATGTAATTTTATTATTTTTTTTTTTTTCAAATGTCTTTATTAAAAAATTTTTTTTTGAGATTTGACAGTCACATTGCATCTGATTTTAAAACATTAATTAATACAGAGATACAGGTCAAGAGGTTCTTATTCCATACAGTTATCATAATAGCTTTGTCACAACTAAGGTATACAACCTTATGTCTGAATCTGGACAGTTTTGGCTAAATATAGCCCAACGTCTCTCTATATATAATCTCCTCCCCACATCCTTCCACTCACCCTATCAGGGCTTAGCATATTATAATAATGCCTTACTAATTTGAGGCTTGGGTCTAGAGCCCGATATAACTGGTTTGAGCAGGCAGGCAAGTAATGTAGCATGCTAAGGCACTAAGTGTGGATCTTTAGTCATATGTAAAATCCATCTTCTCCACTTCAAGGAGCATAGTTCTGCTTTATCGTTTAGATTATAAGTTATTCTTTCAGATCTATATATAAGATTTACTATCTCTCTCCAGTCCGAAATGGTGGGTATGAATACTGTGAGCCAGCGTTTAGTGATGGCTTTCTTCGCTGCTAGGAGGGAGATGCTCAATAGATACTGGGAGTGGGGGTCTCGCAGTTCGCGAGGGAAGAGATGTAGGATAAAGAATTCCCCACTGTAAGGAAGCCTGACCTCGAAGAGATCCTCTAACTCCTCAAGTAAGGCCTGTATAAAGGGCTGCAGCTTTGGACAGGACCATAGAACATGAGAGAGATGGGCATTAGCCTCGCCACATAGGTGCCAACAGGCTGCAGAGCCTGAAGCGCAATAATGTGAGGTTATTACTGGGGTTCGGAAGAATCTTAATGGTTGCCACGAGAATAACCTCCAAGAATGAGAGTAAGTGATTCTCGATGTTGTGCGACAGATTGTTTCCCACTGCTGTGGTGAAATTTGGGATCCCAATTCCTTGTTCCATTTTTCCCTTAAGCCCGATGTGTTTCCACCAGCTGTTTCCATCAGAGACTTATATAGGGTGGAGATAGCGTGTGATAATCTCTGGGATTTTAATGTTTGTTGAAACAGCTGAATCACCTGGGGATGTACCTTAAGGGAGTGGACACTAAGGGGGAAGGAATCGAAATAGTGTCGAAGTTGTAAATACTGAAAAAAATCAGATTGGCGGAGATGAAATTCTCCGCTGATCTCCCCAGATTCTTTAAAAAAGGGTCCTGTCTGTAGTTGTGAGAGCTTTGAAAGATGGATATGCTTCCAGTTACGAAACGTATGGTCAGAGAGAGCTGGGGGGAAATCTTCCAACAAATCTATTGGGCAAAGCATGGCCAGAAAGGGAGTAATCCCTAGGGCTTTACGTATTAAGTACCACACCTGGATTTGATATATGGTTCAGGGGCTCAGAGTAAGCTGGTTGAGCGGAGGTGGAGTTTTAAAAAGGATTAATCTTTGGTATTCTCGATGAGGGAGAACACTCTCCTCGATTTCTCTCCACCGGGCCGGAGACACTCCGATCAGGCGTTGTATAATAAAGGACAGATGGGACGCCCAGTAATAAAATTTAAGATTGGGGAGTGCCAATCCGCCCTGCGATTTAGGGAGATAGTCCCTATCCTAATTCTGGGGAGTCTTCCCGCCCAAATAAACTTTGTAACGACCTTATTCCAGACCTTAAAAAAATTTGGTAAATTAAGAGGAACATTCTGAAACAGGTAAAGGGCCCTCTGGAGAATCACCATCCGGACCACTTCGATATGCTGAATCATATTCAGTGGAAGAATATTCCACCTTTCGAGATCTTGCTTCATCTGAGACGTAAAGGGGCAATAATTATTATTCAGGGCATCATCAGCTTTTTGAGACATGTATTCCTAAATATTTCAGCTTAGTCGCCAATGAAAAGGGTAGCTTTCCCTTAGTGACTCAGGAGGGACAAAGCGAAAGGTAAAGGTATCCGTCTTACTAGTGTTCAGCCTATAGCCCGAGTGTGATCCAAATTCCTCCAAAAGCTGCAAGACTGAGGGGATAGACTGTACGGGTTTGGTGAGGAATAGTAGGACGTCGTCCGTGTAGAGAGCTACACTCTGCTCTGTCCCTTCTATATTCACTCCCGAAATTCCCGGTGATGGTCTGATTGCCTGGGCCAAAGGCTGTATAAAAATGGCAGAGAGACCAGGAGACAAGGGGCAGCCCTGACGTGAGCCCCTGGAAAGGGAGAAATATTCAGAGCGGTGGCCAGAAATTTTAACACATGCCTGTGGGGAAGAGTAAATTTTTCGCAGGATGGCTATAAGGGGGGTGGGAAACGCATCGCCGCCATTGTGGCAAAAAGAAATGGCCATTATACCCGATCAAAGGCCTTCTCAGCATCTGGGCTGAGAAGGACCGATGGATCTTCCTGGGATTGCATTTCATGTACCAGGTGTAGGGCCCTACGGATGTTGTCCGAGGTTGATCTGGAGCTTACGAACCCGGTTTGGTTGAGACCTATCAAGGCCGGTAGAATGGCATCTAGTCTCCGGGCCAAAATGGACATAAAATATTTATAGTCCGTATTAAGGACCGAGATTGGTCTATATGAACCACAGTGTAAAGGATCCTTGTCCGGTTTGAGGATAACTGAAATTGTTGCGTACACCCAACGGGGGGCCTCCCCTGAGAGGACCTCATTAAAAGCATCCAGGAGAGGTTTATTAATTGGCTGAATTGAGCCTTTATAAAACTCAGCCCCGTATCCGTCCGGACTGGGAGCTTTTTGAGTTTTGGACCTGGAAATGGCCAACATCAGTTCCTCCAACGAAATCTGCCTCATCGGGTTATTTTCCTGATCGGAACTGAGGGTAGGTAACTTTAGGGCCGATTTAAAAAGGAGTTGGTGAGTGTGGGGTCTGTCTCGTGATCCGAAGTGTAAAGAGCTCTAAAGTATTGACAAAAGGTTTGGGATATGTTTTTAAACTTAGTGTGATGAATTCCTGTGATGGGGTCTTTTATCGTCGTAATAGTGGACAGTTTGGTTGTTGGCGGAGCCGATATGCCAGCAGGCGGGAGGCCCGAGGACCAATCTCGCCGTATCTCTGGTGGAGGTATGCCAAGGCCACTTCCGTTTGTTGAAGGCATAAAAAATCTGAAGTTCTTGGTCTGCTTTAGCTGGGCTAGAACCGAGTGATCATCTTGCTGGTGAGCCAGCTGAAGAAACTGCAGTGTCTGTTCAAGCTGTGTTTCTTTCTTTTCGTGCCTTCGCTAACCTGGCTGAGTATTTTATCAAATGGCCTCTCGGGACTGCCTTTGGGGTATCCCATTGTATAGATGATGAAATTTCTTGGGTGGAGTTATCCTGAATTATTTCAGAGATCTTATCACTGAGAAACTCTCTGAACTGTTCTCTGTTCATGTGTCTGGGATTAAATCTCCCGCCTAGTACTGCACTTCTCTAAGCCCAGGTTCCATACAGTGGTAAGTGGTGCTTGATCTGAATGAGCTATGGTGCCCAAAGTGGCCTCAACCAGAGAGCCGAGGTGCTCCCTCTGGGTATAGCAATGGTCTATTCTTGTGTAGGTCCCATGGACCGCAGAATAGGAGGAGTACCCCCTGTCCCTAGGGTGTAGGGAAACGCTATGTGTCCAGCCACCCCACCTGTCCCGTAAACTGTTTAAAAAATTTGTGTGAGGCCTGTTGTCTGCCAGGCTGAGTCCTAGTGGTATCCAGAGCTGGATTTGGGGAGATATTGAAATCCCCTGCCAGGATCAGAGTTCCCCTTGTCAACTCAATTATTTTGTCCAGAAGGAAACGGATTGTAGGGGAGTTTGAGGCTGGAGGGAGATAGATATTGGCTAAGGTTAATTCCTGCTCATGCAGGGTCCCCTGAACTATAATTAGTCTACCAGCCGGGTCTGCCCACTCCTTGACTTTCCGGAAGGGAAGATGCGGTGAGAGTAGTATGGCGACCCCTCTCCTCCTACCCCCGGGCATGGCCGATTGAAGAAAAAAGAAAACCTGTGAGTAACCTTTCCCCTGGAGCTTCCCGTGCTCCTCGGAGGTCAGGTGGGTTTACTGCATGTAAACAATCTCAGCATTTGAATTCCTGGCTAGCGTTATTATCCTAGATCTCTTTACCGGACTGCTCAGACCATTCACAGTCAATGAGTATACTTTCAGGTGTTTATGCGTCATTTGTCTATCCGAGTTAACAGTTTTGCTGTATTAAGCCTTCTAACACATTGAGATTGTACTGTAACCTCTTCCTGATTTTCTACTGTCACGTGACTGTTTACTACATTCCAAAAATACTTCCCCTCTAAAAGGGGAAATAAATATACATTATCTAGCCAGAAGCCCAAAACATAAACTCGAGGGCTTAACCAAGTAACTTCTCCAATGCGAACTTTAGCTATATCTAACACAATGATTAGCTTCAAAGTAAACCTACCCCTTAAATCTCTAAGGGTCAAAGGGTGTTCCTGGGCCGAATGGGCCTTCAAGCTTAGCCAGGGCCACCGAGGCTCTATAGAGACTCCGAGGCAGTGACTGAGCTCACTAGGTATGTATCCCCCTGCCTGTGGAGACCCAGGGGGAAACAACTGAAGGTAAAGGGGTATTTGCAACCCAGCTATTAAAAACCTGTAGGGTGCAATAACTATGTACAATGCCCAAAGCAATGCTAGGGCACGAGGGAGTAATGAGGAGGGAGGAAACAGGATTGTTGGGTCCTGATGCCACTTCCTCAGAACAAAAGTTAAATGACTTCCAAGGGGCTGCTGGAGGGTGTTATTCAGCAGTAAGGCAACTGCAACAGTGCAGAGAAAAAGGGCACTCCTGCAATAGAGGAGATAACCCTCAGGCTCTAGGGTAAAGACCCTTCTAGAGCTTGCCTTGCAGTCAGCCAAAAACATGTCTGGGCTGCCCCACCCCCAGTGGAACCCCCGCCTAGCCAACTGAACTTAAGAACTTAAAATCACCTGTTCAAAGTAGATTAGTGAACTGCAAACAACGAGGGATGTCTAAAGGCATGAATGTTTGGTTATAAGGAAGGGGAAACTCCCCCTGCGCCCCCCGCCAGGGGCCCCCTGCACTATTAACATGTCTAAATTAGGGAGATCAGATGCACCAAACCCCCCCAGCATGCAAACCAGGGTAGAATCAACAAGCACATTTGGTTATAACAGTATTAGTCTGAGAATGATTACCCATCCATAAAGATAGTACACACAAGGGTGAGGGAGAAGGGGGGGATCTAATCTATGATCCTTACCCTTACCAATCACCCAGCTATGTGACCAATGATCATGTAAAATGTACAGCACGTCCCCAAGGGGAGCTTAGAGGGTTCCATCAGATAACCCAGGGGAAGCGTCCCCCCAAGGAAAGAGACCTCCCCATAGCCCGCAGGCAGGGTGAGCGCCAAGCAGGCGAGGGTGGCCCAGCACACACCCCAAACGGAAAGAGGTGAACAAAGACAGCGCCCAGCTGTGTCTGGAAATGGCCTATGAGGTTCAAGGTGGATGGGCGCTTCAGTAAAGATGCCGAAATATTCCCCACCACATCTCTGTGTTCAAGAGGTGCACCCGGATCCAGTGCCCGCCCCCATGAAAGCCAACAGCCGCCCCGGGTGAACACCTGGTCCCTCGTCCTGGGGGGAGTGAACTTCCAGGCAAGGAGGCCATAAACTGCGGTACCTTAGTGGGTACTGGTGGAGAGGAGTAGGGGCCTAAATATTTACTTCTCTGGAGCTGCAGATGCACGCGTCGCGAGAGAGTCCAGTGAGCAGTTTCCGGCTCCGTAACATAGGCTGGATTGCCATTACCTACAGAGGGAGCCAGGAATAGGAGGACCTCGCCATAGTGGCATGCCCGAAAGACTTCTCGGGCTATGGTGCAGACAAAGCCCAAGGGAAGCCTGTGCCCTTCCCCGCCCGTACAGCGCTCACAAAATCAGGCAGAAACAAAAGGCACTTCATGATGAAAGTACTCACAGGGCCCCGTACAGGAGATAAATATTTCTGCCAGGCTGGAGGAAAGTATTTCAGCTGCCCTGCAAAGCCTGGGAGCACCAACCAATGGGGAGGTAGGGCCTATATAGGAGGAAAGGGAGGGAGTGTCTCAAAAGGTTAAACAGAGCCTGAGGAGTGTAAAACTTCTCAGCACCAGTCAAGTGTCCACAGTTACTTGTTGGTCATCAGTTGGAGTGTGTCCCCCAGAGTCGTCCATTAGGTGTGCAGCTTTCCTGTTCATCGTGGAGGGATCTCCATAACGTCACAGCAAGGTGGAGACATCAGCACACAGATTCGTGTGTGGGGACCTCTGCGAGGATCCGGGTCTGGAGGTTCCTTTTTGTGCAACCGACCAGGCTGAGGCAAGTAGATCCTTCTCTAATTTTTCTTTTAGGAGGGGAGGCGAGGTAATCCCCAAGGTCTCTAAAATAGGGGAGGCAGTCAGCAGATCTTGAAAAATTTTTGGGCCCGATTCAGTAAAAACCTTAAGTCTCACTGGGTATAAAATTTGGGCTTTGATATTTCTAGCCTGGAGTTGTTTTAGCTCTGGCCAGAGAATCCTTCTGGCCTCCTGCACTGCTGAAGTGTGGTCATTGTCTATGGAAATTCGGCAGCCAGAGAAGGTTAACAAGCCCGTTTGCCATGCCTTCTGTAATAGCTCTTCCTTAGCTCTGTATGAGGTAAATTTGGCTACTATAGACCGGCGCCTCGCGTCCGGGTTACGGGGCTAGGAGCGAGGGATCTATGCTCCCGGTCCATCTCCATACTGAAATCTGCTGGCAGGTCAAGTAAATCATGGAGGAAACCCTGTAGGAAGGTGATCATGGATTAATGCCTGTCCTCTAAGCCCTTGGTGACCCCGTAGGCCCTCAGATTTTGCCTCCTACTTCTGCCTTCGAGGTCGTCCAGGCGATGGGTGAGCTTGCGATCTCTGGCCAGGAGGTACAGGAGCACACGGTCATGGCTATCGGCCTGCTCCGAAATTTGGGAAGTGCATAGCTCCAGCTGGTCCGTTTTATGACTTATACTACTGATGTTCGCTTTCAGCTCGGCAAGGGACTGGTCTATCTTAGCGACCGTGCGGGCCGTTTGCTTGATGGTAGCAATCAGTTTGGATTGGGGACCCTCGCCATGCTGGTCGGGCTGCAGCAGGTCGAGCGGAGCGTCCAAAGAATCCATTACATCCCCTTGTTCACTTTGGATCAGGGCTTTCAATTTCTGCGTCTGGGTGGGCTGGGGTCTCCCTGGTTTGTTCCTTTTTGTTTTGGCAGGGGAAGACATCCTAGTAAGCGGTGATTGGAGACGTTTATTGTTGGCAGGGGAACGGAGCTTCAGGGTTAAGCAGCCATTAGTGTGCTGACGTCACCGGAAGTCCACAGATGTAATTTTATTGCAAGGCACGAACATTTTCAGATGTTTGGTCTGTGCTCCATTTTAGAAAGCAGTGGTGCAAAGTATAAACGGCAGTCGCAATATAAATGAGTACTAAGTACCGAATGTGCACGTGCACAGTTCAAGATACAAAGTTATATCGGGTTGTCTTTACTTATGAACAAAACTGATTTAGTACAAAACACTGTGTTCTCCACATTTGCCATGTTAAAAGCGCATTAAGCTACTCTAAAGGTGGCATCTAATGGGGAATTAATGCTGGGTGGTTGTAAGCACTCTGCCTTCAGCCTCATGCCACAACACCCCCCCACCAAAAAAATGCATTAATTCCCCATTAGATGCCACCTTTGTTGTGGCTTAATGCTTACTTATGTGCATAACACTGGGTCCTCACCCTGTGACAATTGTTTCTGTACTTTCATCTGTTCTCCACTCCTTGTTCCCCCAACCTGTACTCTGTATTGCTTGTATTGTCTTTTAAGTTTCCTCATTGTTCTCTGACGTGGAGCCCTTGTAAAGGAGTCTAAGACTCAAAGGGTTGTAATTCCGAATGCTCTTAAACAAAAACAAAATAAAATAAAAAATTGTAGGTGTGAGAGGGAGTAGCCCTGTTGTGTGCTCCTATATAGGTTAAATCTAGGGGATATACCCCGATTGGTTCTGATACAGCTTGTGGGTAGGCATACAGTATCTTGATTCCTGCTATAAATTCTTCTGGAAACCCAAATTGTTCGAGGACTATTAACAAGAAGCCCCAGGCTACCTTATTATAAAGGCTTTTTTGGCATCAAGACTCATGATGCAGGCTGATGGGTTTTTTGTTGTTGTAGTGTTTTTTTTTTTTTTTTTTTTGGCGGCTGATTACATCAGTAATATTAAGTGTTCTTTGGACATTGTATGGTGCTTGACTGCCCATTGTAAAGCTTGTTTGATCCAAGTCTATGATGCTGGGTCACAAAGGGTTCAGACGTTTAGCCAGTATGGCCATGAACAATTTATAGTCTGTATTTAGGAGGGCACTAGAATGATAGAAGCAGCAGTGTATGAGGTATTTTCCTTCTTATGGTGTTACCGTTCTAATTTCATGTGGAGGACCCCAAATGTTAAAGACCCTTTTAAGCAGGGGGCATTATCTTCTCTTGGAGTGTTTTGTAAAAATACCCTGTTGTAGCTGTCAGGACCTGTACATTTTGTTTGTTTTTGATTTTTTTATTGACCTTGTATATTTCTTGGTCTGCAATATGTGTTGATCTTACTTCAAGAGGGGTCTTGCAGTGGGTAATTACTTGTAGGACTGCCCCCTGACGTCAGTACCACACAGAAACTTTTGCTAGCAGTGTCTGACGGGGGGGCCGCCCACCCAAAATCACGTGATTGATGTCAGCGTAACACTATATAGTGGGCGGTCCCCATGTCCACCCTCCAGTTCTTCCCGCCATCGACATGTACAGTTGGACCTTCCAAAGCTTGTCGCAGCAGTTTGAACATCCAAATTTCAGAATAGTATCTGTTTTTTTTTTTCTCTTACTATTCAGTTTACTTAACTTTATGTATGTCTTCCACTTCTTGTTACAGAATTGCATAAAAACAAGTGCGATTCTTGCGGCGTCCAGTTACCGAATACAGACCAACATACCCTTTGCCTCTTCTGCTTGGACCTGGACCAAAACGTCAAGGAGTGTGAGGCCTGCTCCCAGTTTAACCAGGCCACACGGAAAAGGTGCCAACAATCTGTCGAAGCCCGTCTCCTCAAGCTAAAAGTGGCGTAGATGGAAAAGGAGCTCGGGAAACTCAAAAGCGCCTCCTCTCCGACAGATTCCCACAAGAAGAAGAGGGACAAGAAAAAACACAGGGACCAGGAGCAGTTCCCCCCTCTCATCCGAAGTCGCTCCCCGGGCACATCGGGTGAGCAGCGGCCCTCTTTCTCTGGGAAGACGAGCACTGCGGCTAAGCCTGCACTCCCTTCCACTGAGCAGACTTCGGCCCCCAACGCTGCCACTGGTAACAGTAACCGTGGGTGCTTTGGACATGTCTGAGGTTTCCGCTACCCTCAGGCCCATTACAACCAAGGGCTCTTAAGTCAGCATGCCCAGCCGATAAGCCATTCGTCGGACCCTCTGACGAATGCCTGGCTAGGGTTAAGTCGGGGGTCGGTGACTCAGACTCCATATCAACCCAGGTCGATAAGTTGACTGCCTGACCCTCCAGTGCTCGCCCGACCGCTTCACGTACATTGGACCTTACTGGTGGTCCTGACGATGCGCTGCCGGTCGTCAGTTGCATCCCGGCAGGGGCGGCAAGAGTCGCCCTGGGGTTCCCTCCATGGTGAGCCTCTGTCTCCTCCTCCGTCAGAACCACTGTTCTCACCAGATCCACAGGATCCAGTGGACGGAGACCTTCCATCAGGAATCCCTGACGAAGGAGCCTCCAAAGGTTTGTTGGTAGCTCCGCCGCCCCCGATAGGGGTGCCAGACCCTGCTCCTCCGCAGCGCCTGTCGGCCCCGTAGTCCCTCCCTTGGGCCATCCTCCGTTGGGGTCTCCATCAGGTTTGCCACCTATGGAGCTACTGTTGGGACATCTGCCTTCGGGCCCTTTGCTATGGTACCCCCCCCCCCGTCAGGCTGTCTGGTGTTGGGGCTGTCATTGGACTATTCTCCATCAGGGCCCCCATCAGGTTTTCTGCCGTCAAGCTGCCCTCTGTCAGGTCCGACGCCGGACCTTTTTTCGATGGGTTATTACCCCAGATATCGTGGGTATCAAATGCCTCATATCCAGTCATCGGGCTGTGCCCATCATTATGCTGCTCCGGGCTTCCATACACATGGAACCCATACTATGGGATCAGGATACCATGCAGGGTGTCAAACGTTCCACCCTCCATCACATCCCACTTCATCTCCTGCTCAACCACAGGTGGACTTCAGAGCCATCTTACAGTCTTGGTTGTCCGAGACAAAATCTCAGTCTCTGAACTAGACAGCAGACAACCACGACCGTTAGAAGTAGGACGCCCAGACCAGACATCTATGGCTGCCTCTTCGGTCACCCCTTGAGCCTCGATGTCAGGCCTGACAAAAGGCTGTACGCAGACCCTGACGTCAGATGTGGCTCCATTAGGGAAAGAGTCAGCCCCTCCAAGTAAGGAACCTGCGGATTCCGATGATTCGGATTGTCATCCTCGGAGGGTTCAGGATGTGGGACCCCTCCTCCAGAGGGGCCGGTCCCTAGAGTTCCCCAAGTCTCCTCCCGAGGATCCCACCTTTGTAGACCTCCTGAGACAGATGGCGGAGGCACAAGGCTGGAAGTCTGATGCTCAAGACCCAAAATGTCAGAGGTTGGCTGAGCATCTAGATTTTCCTGAAACAAGTCTGGTTCTCACCTCTCCTTGGCTGGAACCTCACGAGGATCTGTCCTCAACCATTTGGCAGATGCCCCTCTCTATCCCGGTGATGGCCAAAAAGGCTGACTGGGTTTATAGGACACCGGAAGGAAAAGACCACATCACTGTACACCCAAAGGCTGACTTGGTGGTCATAACTGTGGCCCATGATAGGTCGGCCAAGCCTAAGCACCTTAGTACTTTCCCTCCTGACAAGGAATCCAGACAACCAGACCAGTTTGGGAGGAAATTCTATTCCTCCTCTTCACTAGCCAGTCATATCCTTAATTATGTGGCACATATGCTAGTGTACCAAAAGTCTCTGTTGTGTCAGCTCGAGGCCATAGTCGAGGCCCTCCTGGACTCAGAATCTAAAACCACCTTGGTGAATACCCTCTGGTCTGCCAAGGTGGCAGGACATCATTCACTCAGGACCACCTACAATGCGGTGGACTCCTCCGCTAGAGGCATGGCCACAGCAGTGAGCTTTCGCAGATTCTCTTGGCTAAGAGTGTCAGGTCTGGCTCCTGCTGTTAAGACAGCTATTCAGGATGCCCCCTTCAGAGGCTCTGTCCTGTTTGGCGAGGATGTCCAGGACATTATCACGAGCCTTCAGGATAAAGGCACTGCCCTCAGATCGGTACATAAAATGTATTGCCCGAAACGTCCTTTTCGTCGGCAAAACACGCCAGGCAAAGCCACAACAGTCACCTTAGGCGCCAGTTCAAACGCAGAGCTCCCAACAGTGCCGCCACCCTCCAACCAAAACCCAGAGAGCTTCAGGGGTGGCCTCCCAACCCCCCCCCCAACTCCTGACTTGCTGCCCTCCCTCCTCCTCGTCTATCAGAGGAACAGGTGGGTGGAAGGTTCACAAGGCACCTGAGAGACTCTGAGTCTATCACAACAGATGCATGGGTCATTCGCTAATGAAGCTTGGTCACACTCGAGTTTTGCAGGAAAAAAAAGAAACCTCCAGGGTTTTCGCACTATCCAAGGGCACACATTCCCCAGTTAAGGGAGGAAATCACTGCTCCTCTTCGAAAGGAAGCAAATAGAGCCAGTGCCAGCAGACCAGATAGGGAAGGGATTCTACTCTCACTTCTTTCTGATTCCAAAAAAGACAGAGGATCTGTGGCCAGTACTAGACCTCAGTACCCTAAACCTGTTCATAGAATACAAGAGGTTTCAGATGCTGATGCTCCAAAACCTGCTGCCTCTCCAGTCCAGCTCTGGACATGCAGGATGTGTACCTGCACATTCCAGTTTTTCATCCTCACCGCTGATTCCTCAGGTTCACTTTCGAAGGGGAGCATTACCAGTTCAAAGCCCTCCCCTTTGGCCTGTCTTCAGCACCACGGGTCTTTACCAGGTGTCTCGCGGTTGTGGCAGGAGCCTTGAGGAGACAAGGGCACTATGTCTTCCCCTATCTTGACGGTTGGCTTCTTGCTGCCCTGTCGAGGGAAGGGTTGGAGGAATCTGTCAGCTACCCTGCACCTTTTTGAGCGTTTGATTATTACTGTCAATTACCATAAATGACATCTTGCTCCCTCCTAGCACCTGCAATTTATTGGGGCGGTTCTGGATACGGTCCAGGCTATCCCCCCTTCCCCCGGACAGAGCAGAGACTCTGCAGAGGCCAGCCCAGCTGGTAGCTTCCAACAGACACATTTTGGCCAGAGCGATCCTCCGCCTTCTTGGCCTCATGGCAGCGGCTGTCCCCACGGTCTCCTTGGCCAGACTCCATATGTGTATCTCGCAGTGGACCCTCAGGTCTCAGTGGGACCAGAAGGCAGACGACTTGGACACTTGTATCCTAGTCTCTGGCCCGATGCAGAGAGATCTGTAGTGGTGGTAGAACACTGACAATTTGACCAGAGGAGTTCCTTTTCAGGTCCCTCCTTACTGCCAAACCCTAACCATGAATGTGTCGGGGATGGGATGGGGTGACCATCTCGGGAGTCACAGGACCCCAGGACCTGTGGTCACCTGTGTAACTACACTTGCACAGAAATGTGCTCGAAATGGGAGCAGTTCTGTATGTTCTACAGGCTTTTCAGCATACGATTCAGCAGGACACGCTGCTGGTTCAATCTGATAACGTGCGTAGTGTGTTACATCAACAAGCAGGGGGGCACCCGCTCATATCCTGAATGCAGGGAAGCGATGCGGATCTGGAATTGGGCTGTCCTGCACAAGATTCGCCTCCTGGCAGTTCACGTTCCAGGCATGCAGAACATTCTCGCAGATGGTCTCAGCTGTACCAGGGTGAGAGCGCATGAGTGGGAGGTAAAGCAGGAGGTAGTAAATCACGTCTTCGACCTCTGGGGTCGTCCAGACGTGGATCTATTTGCAGCCCCATCAAACACAAAATTTCCCAAGTTTTGCTCGTTAGATCCCACACATGGTGCTTTCTGGCAAGACGCGCTGTCACCCTGTTGGACAGGGGGGGTTTCTGTATGCCTTCAATCATGAAGTCTTTCTGTATTCTGACTATATGCAGTTAGCCCCAGCACTTGAACTGCTCCGGAGTGGAAAGAGTTAACTCTGTGCCAAGGCATAGAATGTTGAGCTCAAGCTCAGTTTTCAAGCCTCTGTCCCAGGTACTCTTCAGTGTAACGGTGTGATTCTTTACGCTACCTTACTGTGAAGTCGCTCCGGGAATCCTCTCCTTCACTTCAGTTCGGTTGTGGTAAAATCGGTCGGTTTAGTAAACCGCTTCTTTATTTTTTCGGTCTTTACATCTCTGTCCCAGTACAGTAAGTGTATTAGTAGTGGTTTAGCAAGAAATTGTTTTTGTTTTCAGTTTCTTTCTGGTCGGTCCGGTTGGGAACCGAAGTGATTTGTTTCTGTTTTTTGCAGGTATTTTAGTGTGGTTTTTCCGGTATCTCAGTTCCTGAAAAAAACGTTGATTTCTCTGGTTCTTTCATCCGACCCGTGACATCGTTGGAATCGATAGGTTTGGAAGTCGCCTGGCTTGAACGCTGGTAAGGGTGACTTTGTATCTAAAGGCATGTCTGAGAAACCCAAAAAGAAAACCGGGCCCACTGGGTTTCAACACTGCACTGAGTGTGGGGAGGCTTTTGCCAAGGCTGATCCCCACCTCATCTGTGTTTGTCTGAGGTGATCAAACCCCAAAGAAGACTGCCAAATCAGTAGGAACTTTCCTAAGGCCACTGTGGATAAACGTTTAAGTAGGCTGAAGAAAAGGGAGGCCGGAAAATCTGCTGACCTGGATGGCCATCCCAGTTCGGTTCTGACCGAATCAGAGGGGGTGCCCACTGACCTGGGCGATACCCCCTCGGGCAAGAGAAGAGCCGATTCTGCGAAATCGGTTCCTACAAAAAGAAAGCGCAAGTCAGACGGTTTGGATCCCGGTTCCCATGGTCCGACCGTTGACGAGACAGCCAAAGCGACCGCTATTGTGCAGTTGCTTCATCTGGTTCTGACTGAACCGACACAGAGACGGTCAGTTCGGTCGGACTTGTCTGCTTCTGAATATGACCCTGAAGCATTTTATGAGGGCGAGTGGGAAGGAGATGAAGATGATGGCAATGAGGTTTATGAAGACCTAGATGAGCCTGTTGAGCCTGACATCTCCCCAGACAGGCCTTCTAATGTGTCTCCTCCCAGGCTTTCTGAGTCCCCCTCCCACTTCTTGTTTTACAATAAGGTGGCTGAGACTCTCCAGCTTCCAGTGGAAGAAGCTGAACAAGATCAGGAGGAGCCTGACTATGTTGAGATGATGGATGTCCGAGAGTCAAAAAGGGTGTCTATCCCTCTGCACAAGTCCCTGGGGAAACAGACCCCAAAAATATTAGTTTCCAACATCCATACCTCTTGTGGATAAGAAAATGGACAGGAGGTTTGCTCTGTCAGGCCCTGGTACGGATTTCCTTATTAACCATTGCAGCCATGTTGAGGGTAGTGCAAGCTGCAGCCTGTGGCAGGCTAATATTCCTAGTCCCCAAAAAAAAAGATAAGGATTCCAGGAAAGTGGATGCCATGGCAAAGCAGTACTTGGCATCCTCTTTGGAACTCTGGCAATCCAATTATATGACATACACAGCCAGATACCAGAAGTCTAGGAGGGATACGGTTCTGGAGCTGGCTAAGAATGCCCCTCCTCAGCTGTCCAAGGAGCTGGAGCAGGTGGCTGTGGATGGCATTGAAGCTTCAAAGGTCCAATTTCATGCTGCTGTGGACTCGAATGATGATCATTCTAGGGTCATGGCTACATCAATTTCCATAAGATTTGCCTGGCTGAGGTGTACCAATTTATCTCAGGATACCCAGACCAAGGCTATGGATTTTCCTGTCACTGGTAACTCTCTGTTTGGGGAACAAACAGAGACGTACATGAAAAAGGTGGATGAGTACAGGACCACATACAGGAGTGTTGCAGCTAAAGAAAAGCAGACCACTCCTCAGAGGCAGCAATCCGGGGCTGGCAGGGGCAGGCCTTTGTACCAGGCCCAGGCCTCCTCCTCTTTTCAGCAGAGGGGGTTCTTTAGGGGAAGAGGCAGAAGGGGGATGACAAGGGCTCCGTCCTCCTCTGTCTAAGCCCCCTGCCAAACAGACACCCTGATGTGTCAGTCAGGGTCGCCTCCCCAATTCCTGTAGGGGGCAGACTGTCTCACTTTTTCCAGGCCTGAAAGTCTATCACTTCAGACAAGTGGGTCCTGGTAGTAGTGAGCCAGGGTCTTACTCTCCGCTTCAGCAGGTTCCCAAAGTTGAGAGCCAAGGCTTTCTGTCCTTCCTCAGAAGAGGAAGCACAGGCCTTAGAAATAGAGCTTTCTTCTCTACTGCTTCTGCAGGCAGTGGAGAGGGTACCTCTCATTCACAGGGGAAAAGGATTGTACTCCAGGTACTTCCTTACCCTAAAAAAGACAGGGGAGTGGCGACCCATCCTGGATCTACGGAACCTAAACAAACACATACTAAAGCCAAAGTTCAAGATGGTGACTCCTATTTCCACATACCTATTAGGCAGTCCCACAGAAAGTACCTCTGGTTCTAACTGCCCTCAGGCCATTACCAGTTCAGAGCAGTGCCTTTCGGCCTAACATCTGCCCCAAGGGTATTCACCAAATGCCTAGCAGTAGTGGTGGCCTTCCTCAGAAAACAAGGTATCTTACTGTTCCCTTACATGGATGACTGCCTCATAGTAGGTCAGTCTCCAGACCAAGTCAGGTTCAGCTCTAGGGGTCACTCAAAATCTTCTACACTCCCTAGGATTAATCCTAAATCTGGAAAAGTCTGTTCTGGAGCCAGTTTAGTTTCTCACATTGATAGGAGTGGAGCTGGACACTGTTCAGGCCAGGGGCTTCCTTTCTTTCTCAAGGGTCCAATCCCTCATCTCTCTCTGGCTTCCTCTTTTCGTCCACTTGTGTCTCAGCGAGCCAGACACTTCTTGCAGTTCCTGAGCCACATGGCAGCCTGCACTGCAGTAGTGCAAGGGGCAAGATTTCAAATGAGGGATATTCAATTTCACTTAAGGGCCTTTTGGTCTCAGAAAAAAGATCCCCTCTCCAAGTTGGTTCCAGTGCCTCTAACTTTGGTTCAGGCCCTCCAGTGGTGGCTGAAAGAGGACAGCTTGAGGCAAGGGGTTCCTTTCCTCAGTCAGGCCCCCACAGTCACTCTCACCAGAAACGCTTCTCTTCTGGGATGGGGAGCCTACCTGGATCAGCACACTGCTCAGGGGACTTGGTCCCATCATGAGTCTCTTCTACACATAAATCTTCTTGAACTCAGGGCTGTCTTTCTGGCTCTTCAGACGTTTTCGACTTTATTTCAGGGGAAAGTGGTACAGATCAGGGCAGACAACACCACAACCATGTGGTACATCAACAAGCCGGGGGGGGGGGGGCACAAATATAGTCATTAGCTTATTCCCTGCAGGCTTCCCTGATTTGCTGTGCATCTCCCAGAGAAGGACAATGTACTTGCAGATGCTCTCAGCAGGATTTCTCAAGGTCATCACGGATGGGCCCTGAAATCTCTCATTCTTTGGATCATTTTCAAGAGATGGGGCACTCCAGAGATGGATCTCTCTGCAGCCCCGGACAACCATCAGCTCCCTCTGTTCTGCTGCAGGCCCTCTCTACGGGGGTCTCTTCCTCTAGATGCCCTCCTGCTGGATTGGACCAACATGTTTCTCTATGCTTTTCCTCCCTTTCCTGATATTCAGAGTTCTAGTAAAGATCAGGTCCCAACCCTGCACTGTCATTCTGATAGTCCCGGATTGGGCCAGACAGCCTTGGTATCCTCTACTATTGTCATTATCAGTGACAGTTCCCCTGTGCCTTCCCAAACAGTTCAACCTCCTCACCTCATCTCAGGGGAGGATATTGTACCCCAGTCTTCATACACTCAGGCTCAAGGCCTGGTTCTTGAGGAGCTAGAATATGCAGACTTGCATCTCTCACAATCAGCTGTGGATATCCTTAAGGCCAGTCGGAAACCTTCCACCAGGAGAACCTACGATTCTAAATGGAAGAGGTTTGGGTTTTGGTGTTCCCAGAAGCACATCCAGCCAGATTACGCTGATATTGCCACTGCCTTAAATTATTTGGTATATCTTAACAGTTTAGGCCTTCGGCCTACCACTCTCTAGGTGCACTTGGCAGCTATTTCTGCTTTCCTTTTGGCTAGGAAGGGCTCTTCTCTAGTTTCCCCACCCAGTTTTCAAGAAATTATTTAAAGGTTTGGTCCACATCAGTCCTCCCTTCGGGGATCCTACTCCTCTATGGGACCTGAATATCTGTATTGCACAGCTGATGCAGCCTCCCTTTGAACCCCGTTGCTCAGCTGAGCTCAAATACCTGACTTGGAAAACTGTATTCCTGGTTGCTATTACTTTTGCCAGGAGAAACAGTGAGTTACAGGTTCTGTCAGTGGAACCTGATTTCATGTCATTCCATAGGGATAAGCCTAAGGTGGTCCTTCGTACAAGCAGGAAATTCCTCCCTCCCTAAAGTAGTATCAGACTTCCTTCTGAACTAGTCTGTGACACTGCCTGTATTTTTCACTGATCAGTCCTCTTCCGGAGAGAGGAGGCTACACAGTCTTGATGTAAAGAGGGTTCTGAGTTACTACTTAGAATCCACTAAGCCCCATAGAAACGACTGCTCCCAGCTGTTTCTCACTTATGGGGAGGTGGGTAAAGGTAAGCCCGTCACCAAGAGAACTGTTGCTAGGTGGATTGTCTCTTGCACTCAGTTCTGCTACTCAAAGTTGGGGAAAGAGCCACTCTCAGGCCTGAGGGCTCATTCTACCAGAGGTACAGATTGCTTCCGTCACAGCAGTAAGACATACCCTTAGTGGAAATCTGTAAAGCAGCCACCTGGAAGACTGTTCACACATTTACCAAGCAGGGATCAACAAATCCAGTAGTCCCTTGTCCCGGGCTACCAGTCTGCTGACAGGGACAAGCATCAACTGAGCCAGAGACTGTCCCACGGACAACCAGATTAATTCGGGCTGTCTGTTATTTTGTTTTTTTTGTTTATCTACAGGTACTGCATTGTTCAGTTGAGGCCACTAGGTGTTGTCAGGTTGGTAGTCAGGTTGCCTGCTGCCATGGAGTTCACATGAGAGAGCAAGATGGAGAAGAGATGCACCACATGTTTTTCAGGGAGCTGTCATTTTGGAGAAGCACTGGGAGCGGTTTAGTTTAAACAGTGTCGCAGCCTTCCCAGTACCTCCCACCCAGCCATTGCAGTGGCCGGGCCACTTAAGAGTGACAGATCAGTCTGCATGTTGTAAATTGTAGGCTGCCTATCACTCAAGGGTAGTTCACCAATTTCACAGCAGTTGATTGTGGCGGTGAACTGTCGACGGGTAGAACCGCACTCTGTGCAAGTGGTACACATGAAGGCATCTTGTCGGTGGGTGGTCATGTAGAGAGCAGACATGTCTCACACAGTGCTGCTGAACTGACTAAATTTTGCAGCCAGAAAGGTGCATTTGGGGAGCAGACCTATGCCTTAATTTCAGTCTGTCCTCAGTGACACCCTAGTAGCAGAACTTAAAAAGATGCAAAATCAAGCAGACAGATTTAATGTAAAAAGGAAAAGAAAAGTGACTGCAAGAGGAAGGGGATGAGGAGATCTTTGGGGGTCAGCCTGTAGAGTCACGTTGGATCAATTCGACCATAGAATGCAGCAAAGTTGATAACTAAAAAAAAAAAAAAATTGAAAATAGATATATACTATATAAAAACCTATTTACTTTACTGCTGTCTCTGGAAAAGGGTGTGGGATGGGTTGTGCATTATGGTAAGTAAGAGAAGGAAACAAGAGAAAAGAATATATTAAAACATTTCATTCATAAATTATTTTCCTGTTTCTAATGTTCTATACCTACCTGGTATTATTAATAATACAATCCCCACAGCAAGTCTACTTTTGTTACATTAAGTCTTTCTAATTTCCCTCAAAATATAGCCTTCCGACCATGGACTACCACTCCCAACAATGGGACTACCGTTTTTGGTAAGACCAGTTGTCCTGGACAAGTACCTTATTTTGAAATTTGTCGATCCCTGTTACCAAGCATTTCTCCTAGGACATTCAGGCAAGAAGTGATGCTAGGTTTGGTACTGCAGTACTATAGAGCCTGTTCCCAAAATAGGTTCTGTAGTTCCCTCCTCCTTAGGGTTACTGTTTGGTAGTCTGCATATAGTCAGAATACAGCAAGACTTCATGTTGTTTGAAGATAAATTACTCACCTTAGTAATTGTATTTCTTCTAATGGAGTCTTGCTGTATTCTGACTTCTCTCCCTGCCTCCCCTCCTGGAACCTAGTTGTTCTGGGATGTGGGTGGGCAGGTGCAGTGTTGCACCCCAGAGGTGTACCTGGGTGCCTCTTCTTTATTGAGGTTTTTTCTTGTTCCTGTGTTTTATTGTAGTTTATTTATTACCTACTTGGATTCTTTTTGGGGTCTCGACTTGAGTCTTTGGACCCTAAATTTATGTCTTTTGCCCTTTGGCACAAAAGTTGAAAACAATTTCTGGGTTGCTAGTTGGTTAGTATAGGGCTCGTAAGAATCTGACGGTTACACTGAAGATTACCTGGGACAGAGGTTTGAAAACCGAGCTCGAGCTCAACGTTCTATGCCTTGGCATAGAGTTAACTCTTTCCTCTGGAGCAGTTCAAGTGCTGGGGCTAACTGCATACAGTCAGAATCCAGCAAGCCTACATTAGAAGAAATACAATTACTAAGATGAGTATTTTTTTCTTCCCTCCCTTTCCAGTTTTACAGAGTGCTGATACAAGCTTCAAATAGAAGGAGCTCAAATGATTCTGATCGTTCCCTTTTTGGCCTAGACAGATTTGGTTTCCACTGCTTCAACAACTGGCAGTGGAGCCTCCGGTTCCTCTGCCACTTTGTCACGATCTCCTGACCCAGGAAGGGGGCACGCTATTCCATCCAGGTCTGAAGTCCCTTCATCGTAATGCGTGGCTCCTCAAGACATAGTTGCTTCCAGATTTAGAGTTTCCCCTAGGGTAGCTCAGGTTTTGGTAGAGGCCAGAAGGCCTTCTACCAGAACTACATATGCCATGAAATGGAAGCGCTTCTCCATCTGGGCCACCTTGAAGGGTTAGGGCCTTTTTTCGTGTCCCGTTCCTCAGGTCATGGAGCATCCCCTCCACCTTTCTGACTTGGGCTTGAGCTATTCTTCATTGAAGGTGCATCTGGCGGCCATTTCTACCTACCGCATTTTGTTGGAGGGCAAAACTCTGGCTCAATTGGAGGTTTCTAAAACCTTCCTAAAAGGAATCCTGTATCTGAAACTCCCGGTGTGTAACCCTACTACACCGTGGGACCTTAACTTTCTTTTGGAGAACTTGACTTTGCCTCCTTTCGAACTGGCAAGTACACGTGATATGTGCTTTTTGTCCTGAAAAACTCTTTTCAGTTGGTGTTAACTTCTGCTCGAAGGGTTTCTGAGCTTCAGGCCCTAATGTGTAAGGAGCCTTATTTGATTTTTCAGAGACCGGGTGGCTCTGCGCACTAATTCTAAATTTCTTCCGAGAGTTGTCTCCGAGACTACCTTGAATCAGTCTCTTCAGCTGCCAGTATATTACTCTGAGTATACAAATCAGGGGGAGGCAATTTTGCATACGTTAGATGTTCACAGAATTTTACGTTATTACGCTAACAGGACAAAAGATGTCCGAAAAACTAACCAACTTTTTGTTTCTTTAGCACCAAAATAGAAGGTGCAGCAGTTTCCAAGCAATGACCTTCCAAAGGGAGGCAGTATAGCGCAGTGGTTTAAGGCTTTGAGCTGCAAATCTGGTAACATCCTGCAGACCAGACCTGGGTTTGAATCCCACAGCTTCCACTTGCATACTGTGTGACCCTGAGCAAGTCACTTAACTTGCCTGTGCTCCCGGATCGCTCCTGTAAAAAAAGCTTTCAGCTTACTGTGCTATTCCTGGTTAAACAACTAAATAAAAAAAAAAAAAAATGGCTAACTGCATCTGTGTCTGTTACCAGAAGTATGGTAAAGTCCTTCCAGGGCAGGTTAAAAGGACATTCTACCAGGGGTATGGCTGCCTTGACAGCCTGTTTCAGAAATGTCAGCCACTGAGATTTGCATTGCTGCCTCTTGGAGTTCAGTCCACACTTTCACTAAACACTACAGTTTGGACATTACCTCTAGGTGCAGGGCTGGTTTTGGACTGGTGGTCCTCCAGGGACTCCTGTCCTAAGTTTTTGGCTGCTTACTAGCCTTTCAGTTCCAGCCTCCCGTGTTTTCCTGTCCCTTGGACTCTTACTGCTTGGGACTTGGTCCTACAAGTAATTACCTACTGCAAGAGCCCTATCAAAGTAAGATAGTACAGTTATGTAAGAAGTTACCGTAACTGTAGACCTTCGAGAGAGGCTCTTGCAGTTGCTAACCTTTTCCCTCCCCAATTTTTTTTTTTTATTTTTTTAAATCTGTAGTTCCTTTTCCTTGAGCCTTTCTAGGCTCCAGGAGCCTCTTTCCCATTCACCTGTTGCTCCTCTTGGAGGTTTCCGACGGGAGAACTGGAGGGTGGATGTAGGGACTGCCTACTATATAGTGTCACGCTGATGCCCATTACGTGACGTGGGGTGGGCGGTCCCCCGTCGGACACTGCTAGCAAAAGTTTCCATGTGGTCCTGATGCCAGGGGGCGCAGTCCTACAAGTAATTGCCTACTGCAAAAGGCTCTCTCGAAGATCTACGGTTACTGTAAGTTCTTACGTAACTGTACTTTAACATGGCACCTAGTGCTTCTGTCAGCTAGAAATGTGATTGACCACAATTGCACATGCCTGGAGTGTTTAAGGTGCTATGTAAGAAAAATCACACCAGCTAGTTTTCCTTACATATATTATGAAGTAAAAAGTTGTCTGGATAGGGAACAGAGTATTGACAGAAAAAAAATTCCTGTCCCAGTCCGCATGGCTCCCTCAATAGTGTGGCTCCCTCTGTCCCTAACACTTCCTATTCTTGCACTCACCAGGCGCTCAATAGACTGAGCAGGTGTGACTGTCAGTTTTGATTTACTTTTCATTTTTGTTTTTTAAACTGAGTTATTTAGTAAGTCTCCCTCAAGATGTCCAGCATTTCACTCACCGAGAGTGACATGCTGGAGCAACTTGCTGGCTGCCTGCCTGAAGCAGCGTGACTGTGTGGATTTGTGCTGTAAAGAAGCTGACGTGTTGTGAAAAGTGCAGGCATGAATTATGGGCACATAGTTACACAACTGTAGTGTTTCAGCCAATCACAGCATTGAATTTTCTTAGACATAATTAAACTGCTGCTAGTTTGCATACCACTTCATTGCCTAGACCATATGGATTATAACTTTGTACGTTTATCTGCGGAACATATATTTCATACTGGAGTATGCCGCATATGTATTTTGCGGACTGTATTTACATGAATTGGAATATAATATTCCACATTTACATGTGCGTTTTAGTAGTAAGGGGAATACTGAGTCATGGCACATAGTGTGCACGGCAGGAAGTCTAACCTAATGTTCATGTGTGTGGCCTTAAAACGAGGAAGTGAGAAGTTTTAAAGAGCGAACAATGCGAATGTTAGCATTTAGGTGCATTTCAGTGGCAACAGTATGGAATTTTAGTTTTTCCTGTGTTTTTTCACTGTGTGGCATGCCAGTTTTTTTTGAGTGGCTCACTTTACAGAGGGCTCAAGCAGTGATGTACTTAATCTGATGACTTGGGAACAGTGCTAACATGCACTAAAAGTTGCATCCTCTCCAGAAATTACCCTTCTTCCCTCTGCCGTTTGGTCCAAACTGATGCACCTACTGTATAATAATATTTGAAGTAAAGGAACATGAACTGTTCAGAATCTCCCACTAACTATGTTTTGACCCAATAGGTTTTTGTCAACTGATAAACACTTGAATTTTATCTTGGAATGCCCTTTCATACCTTCCCATGTACGAGCCGAGTGGCCATCCAAGCGCTGCAGCCCTACCCCGAAAAACAGCTTTTTGATGACAAGAGTTATAGGACCAAGCTGCAGGTGCTCTATGTAGGGAGTAATATGCTGGAAATAGGATTGGGGGAGTTGGGCTGTCTAACTGTACTTATTTATTAGAAAACCAAGGGCTGCATGCACGAAGTCCAGGTTTCACTGTTTAAATGTCCATTATGTAGACGTTAGCCCTCTGTTTTCTTACAGACTAGCATTGCAGGACTGGGTAAAATCAGCACTTGTTAAGCAGTGCTTCTCTTTAATACCCCTCCTGAAGTGCCGACCTTGTCCATGCACTAGTCCTCGTCCTTTCATGCTGCCAGCAATGTTGGGGACGTGCGGTACGGAGCGGACCGTGGTATTTCGGTCGGGTCAACGGTAATTTTTTAAACAAATATTGTAACATAAAAGGCTCGCTATGGAATTTTAACTACATGGGAGCAAACGGAGTCAGCCTTTCTTGGAGAAGCGTGCAAATGTAAGGGCCATACAAAGGGCTTCAAAAGCTGACAGTGTCCTTTTAAAAGTGAAAAACTGACTGCTAATCATACCGATGTTGGCATACAAAAATGTGGTGTTTAAATTCATTGATGAACTGACTGCTACTATATCTTTCCTGGACTGGGGAACCCCAACCCCAACAGTCTAGCCACTCATGATGCAGCGGGAGAAGAGTATATTGCATCATGAGCTGCTGGACTGTTTGGGTGTGTTCCTAATGTTCAGGAAGTATACAATAAGAGCTGATCAAGGATTTGAAGCAAAACCAGATTTGGTATAATTACTCCATTACCGTGCAGTTCAGTTTTACTAAGAAAAGGAGGAGATACGACCAGCAACATCAGTGAATTTTTGAGACGGTAAGCAATCATAAAATGTGGGTTTTCAGCTAGAAATAATATGATGTAAAAAGGGTTGACAGTGTCCCTTTGAATGAATAGGCTCAAGGGGGGGAAAATGCCAAACTGTTCATTTAAGTGGAATGTTACAGTAAACGAGCAAGGGAGTTCTGTTACTCACCACTATTTGAAAAGACACTAGTCCAAACTGAGAATATGAGAGCCATTTTATTGATTACCCTTAAAAAAAAAAAATGTTAAATGCTTACTTAAAAAAATCATTAAAATTCGAATAAATACTGTAAATAAAAGCTGTACTGTAATTTAAAACTAATTTCTCCACTTTCGAAAACAGTTTATTAATAGTGGTTTGACACTTTGTGCATTTTTGTTAGTGTCCTCTAACTCATGATAGGCCTTAAAGTCATCTGTGCATGCCAAGGTTACCAGTAGATACCGGTGCAGTTTATTCAGGCAGCACTGAAGGTCTGCTTTTGTTAGGCTATCCGTAACCTCCTCGGTTTCCTCCACGTCCTTGTTCAGCATCATTCCATAGTATAGGAGCAGCAATTTCTGAGTCGCTGAAGTCTCTGAAACATTCAGCATCATCGTTTATGCCAACAAACTTGTCAAAATCCCCCTGGTCAAGATGTGCTGGTGCAGTTACAATGTCTGTGTCCTCGGGAAGCAGGTGTTGTATCTCAGTGCTGTTAGTGCTGTCGGCTGTTTGGAAACTGGCTTTCCAGTAACAGTTGACTATGGTCTCCATTCTAGTGTCATTAGGCAGATGGCAGCTAACACTGAGTTTATGTGCAAGTTCATTTGGGGTCACCACACTGCCACTGTTGAATTCTTTTACAGTGTGGTTCAGCATCTGCTTCCTTTACAGTGATTTAAAGTTTTTTATGATGCTCATGTCCATGGGTTGGATTAACAAAGTCGTATTGAGGGCAAAAAAAATTAAATAAAAAAAATTCTAAGATTTCCCATTTCAGTGTGTTGGTGGGCACGGCAGTTGTCCAGCAGAAGTAGGATTTTACACCACCTGCTCCTCATTTCATTGTTAAATGCCAGACACCATTCTTTTTTAAATAACTCTGCTCTCATCCAGGTGTTTCGGTTTGAACGGTTAGTTACAGGTAGAGATAAACGAAGTCTGCGAAATTCGCTCCACAATTTCATTTGCAGATTTTGTGAAATTTGCAGAGCGATTTTGTGCAATTTGCGACCACGGATTGCATGAGTTTTGCAGTAAAAACCATCTGATTTCTCGCGGCCAGCCGGAGCTCCAAGAGGCACGAATTTTCTTCACAGGCAAATTTTAACTTCGCAACATCTCCTCCCACATCACAAAAGCTCCCTCACCTCTCCCATCACTTTACTCGAAGTAGAAGAAGCGATTGCCTCATTAGCTCCTGATAAGGCACCGGGTCCAGATGGCTACCCGTCTAATTTTTACAAGACCTTTAATAAGGAATTGGCCCCTCTTCTTCAGCTTTATGAATATATATTTGAAGCTGAGGTTGTGGACTCCACATTACTAGAAGCCATAATTGTCCTGATCCTTAAACCAGACAAACCACCTATTGATCCCGCAAGTTACTGCCCCATTTCTCTTAAACTGCGCCATTAAGATCCTGTCCAAGATCTTAGCCGAGAGAATTAAAAAGATCTGGATCCATCTTCTCAGTCCTGAACAGGTTGGGTTTGTGCAGGGTCGTTCCCCGGCCGACCACCTTAGGACCCTCTCACACACAGCCCAATCATCTCATACTCCGTCGGCTTTAATCTCCCTAGATGCTGAAAAAGCGTTTGACAGAGTCAATTGGGACTTTTTATGGGCAATGCTAGCAAAGATGGAATTCCCAGCTTCCTTCATACGGTGGATTCAGGTTATTTATAAATCCCCCTCGGCTAAGATCTATTGTAATGGCGTGTTCTCTTCACTTTTTTATCTATTTACAGGCACCAGACAAGGCTGCCCACTTCCCCCTTTTTGTTTAATCTATACTTAGAACCTCTCCTCCATAATATTAAAAGATCCCCTCATATCCAGGGCTGCACGGTTTCACAGCATGAGCTGGTCCTTTCCATCTACGCGGACGACATCCTCCTTCATGTCGCCCACCTAAAAGTCACTAGCACATGCCCCTTCTAAGCACACACACCCGCCTCTCCTATTACAAACTGAATCTAGCAAAATCAGAGGTGCTCCCATTAAATTCCTTCACGCACCACGATAATCTTGCTGGATTTGGTATGAGGTGGTCTCCTAAATCGATTAAATACCTGGGCATCCACTTTACCAATGACCCACTACTACTTAGGAAACTCAATTTAGATGACCTTGTGACCAACATTCAACTAGACCTTCAGAGATGGTCCAAACTCCCTATCTCTCTCTGGGGCAGAATTAACATCATTAAGATGAACGTCCTGCCCCAGATTTTCTACCCTCTTAACTTACTGAGCCCCTGGTTACCCCTTTCATACTTGCAGCGCCTACATTCTACTCTCTCTCAATTTATCTGGCAAAATAAATCTCCCAGACGGGCTTTCTCCAAGCTCTGTCTCCCCAAGGACAAAGGGGTACTTCGTCTCCCTAACCTACTTTTTTACCACTGGGCTTCCCACCTCTCTAAGCTGAGCAGATGGCTGTCAAACAGGGCAGAAGAACTCTCCCCGATTTGGCTCCAAATTGAAAGACAATTACTCGTAGAAGCAAATCTCTGCTCTCCGACCATATTTTTTCTTCCCATCTCAGCACTTCCACCCTCATTATCAAACCCGACCATCCTCACTTCCCTTAAAACCCTCTCTCAGTGCCTGCAGTACCTCAAAATTTCCCCAAAAAGGGACCTGGCACAGCCCCTTGCCTTCAACCCCAATATTCGGTTGGGAGGCTCAATGATTACCTTAGAATGGCTCTCAAACCGGAAGCCGTGGTCGAGGTCCTGTACTCGGACTCCTCCTATCTTCTCCGGATATAATGGCCAAGTTTGATCTCCCTCCGAGGTACATTTTCAAGGTATATCAACTAAGGCACCTCATCAGTGCCAATTTCGGGACGGAGTACCGACGATCACAGGTGGGCCCTTTTTTCTCCCAGGTTCAGGATTTAGTCTCTAAACCCCATGGAATTTCCACTATTTACTCCTACCTGATGGGTCTCAAATTTCCGGACTCCCTCCCAGGCTCTAGGGTCTGGACTTCTCTTCTGCCTAATCTCGTTCCCAACTGGTCATGAATCTGGAAGGATCTACACAAATACCACACTCAGGATAGGTTTAGACTTGTCCAATACCACATGGTAAACAACATGTACTATACACCGGTCAAATTAGCTCGTTTAGGGCAATTACCTCTCCCTCTTTGCACCAGATGTTCGCAATCAGAGGGAAACCTTCTTCACATCTTCTGGCAATGTGAGAAAGTGACCCCCCTCTGGCGTTCCATTCAGTCCAACTTGGACCCTCTCCTGGGTCTTGATGGTCTTTTTACCGCAGAAATTTGTATCCTGGGTATCTATTCCAAAGTGGAGAACCAGGAACGTAGATTTCACATGGCACTTATTTCTATGGTGGTCAAAAGACTGGTACTCAAACACTGGTTGGACCAGCTAACCTTAACATATGCAGAATGGCTGAAAGACCTATCAACCTGCTTTAATATGGAGAGACTCATGGCCAGCTCTCATAGTCGCATGGACCTGTTTCATAAAAAATGGGATAAGCTATACTCGTATCTACATTAGACTCTATTTGGTTCTGTCTCACGCTTTTCCTCACCTATTTTATTACCATTCCTATTTGCCCATGGTATTAGGTAAATGGCACAAGATTTACTGAATATGCACACTCAGGGCAGTTTGAGGGTGGGGAGGGAGGGTTGGGGCAACGGGTGTTTTCTTTTTTTCTTTCTCAGACTCCATATTTCATTACATATTTTGGTCAAAAATGAAGTGTTAACTAAACCTATGGCAGTCTCGATGTTAACCTGTGTATTGGTGTAAGCTTGTAAAACTAATAGTTAAATTAAAAAAAAAAACAAAAAAAACTTCGCAACATCTCTAGTTACAGGCAGACTTCCCAGATAAACCACATTGAAGCATCAGGGTTCCACAGTGTATGAAGATGTAGGGCAGTGGCAGTGGTGAAGAGGTTAAAAAAAAAATGCATTATTTTTCCGGACCTCCTGTATGCACTGTACATGTCCATAAGTGGATTTCAAGTAAAATATAGTGCACAGTTACTAAAACAGGGATAGTAGTGCAATAAAGGCTTACAATAAAAGACAATTTTGGAGGATTTTATAAAGGAAATCAGTAATGCATAAAAATAGAGTGGTGGCCAAAAAATATAGGGTGGTGGTAAAATAATAGAGTGGTGGCCCACCGTGCTAAAATAATGAATGGGGAACACTGAGCATCATGGTTGGCACATGTTAAGACACTTCCCCTGGCTTTTTTTGCTGCCTGCTGTCGCTTTGTTTGAAAATTAGAGTGCCATCTGTAGTGGCTCAGTAGAACATCCCAGTTTTGTCTGCATTAAAAAGGTTCTTATGTGGCTAGTCGGCAAGAGATCTGTGGCAGAACATTTGTAAGCCAGATGTCTGCGGAGGGACTGTCTGCGCATTTTTTTTTTCTTACCATGTGCATGTTGAAAAACTATATTGTACCTCTGTTTAAAAATGACACAATCAGCCATTTGTAGGCTCAAAGTCCTCCCTGCCAATACTCTGGTCCAGATTTATTTGCTTTGGTGATCAGCAGTGAACCAAAGATAGGGAGGTCGGCAGCACAGGCATGTTCGAACCACCACAGGAGTGCATCATCATCATCAACAACGGCATCTTTTCCCTCTCTTGTTTCTTTGAGGGTTGGTGTTTTTGTAAAACACCTCTAGGATAGCTTGCTTGTTCTTAACAGTCCTATAGCTCTGAGCTGCCTGGCAGAGAGCATTTCAGTAGCCAGCACTTTTTCTGAGAGTGTAAACTCGCTTCTTTTGTACAGGTGAATCCATGGCTGGCATGCTGGTAAGTGGTAGCAGGATGCAAGCTGCAGTTTTTTGGGATGCTCAGCAGGGATTTAACAGGTGATTAGCATCAGCTGGCTAACTGCAGGATGAGCAATACCTACCCAGACATGGCCATTCATGACTTAATCACCTGGCATAAACCTGTTCCTGTAAACGGATATAGTAATTCATTTAAATGGGCTAAACAGCATTGTATTCTATATTCAAAGGAAAAAAGGAAATGCAGAATCTAGTTTTGTAAGCGGGCTGTTCGTTTAATAGGTATCCATCTAGTCATTTAAATGGGAAGTACAGTAATAACTTAATTGGGTGCAGGCTTGAAATAATGTCTTCAGTGGTACATTTCTTTTGGAAATGTGAGCCTGATTACATTTCCTGGGCCAGTTGTGCACTTGCACATTGAATATGTTTTAAAATTGCATTTTAATTAAAAACAGACTTTCTGGAAAGTTGTGAAGCACCGTTTATTTTTATTGTTTTGTTTTTAAATCTGAAGCACCATGGTGATCTTTGTAGCTTCTGAAATAAATATCCCCGTCTTACCCCAAAATGTGATGCTTCTAGCAGTCTCTGATGTTGACCAGCTCTTCGCTGTGCCAGAAATCGTAAAGCCCACCTTAAAGGGAAAGTCCCCTCAACCTATTTTCTATATATCTGTATAGTTTGTAGGCATGAACAGTGATTCTCTCGTTTGCATCCCCCTGATTTAATTCTAATTTAAATATAAATGAGGATAATTCACTCTCTTTGTCCTGGTGTGAAAACCTGCTTCACTTCATTGCAAAGGTCATGACCTGACTCACGTAAGGCATCCTGGAATTTTATGATGGTTTGAGTGCAGTAATTATGCTGTATTAGTGGTGTTGCTGTCCTCTGCAGTCCCCGTGTTTTTGTCTCATGCTGACCATGAAACTTTTCCAGAAGCAGGGACATCCTAGACTCCTTGAAGGGGGCATTCCTCAGGTAACTGGTAGTGGAACCCACTTGTGAGGGAGCAGTACTGGACCTGGTGCTGACAAATGGGGACAGTGTTGCTGACGTCACAGTGGAGGGGAACACCTGGGAACCAGTGACCATCGTACGGTGTGGTTTAGTATAAAACTGGGTTTGCACCTAACCACATAAAGACGAGGGTCATGAACTTCAGGAGAGCCGATTTCAAGACAATGGGAGAATGCCTCAGAGACTCCCTGGCAGGGATAGGGATGCTAGGCGGAGTTGAGGACCAGTGGGGGAAAAAAGAGCTATAAATATTTGTCAGGCAGGTTTGCAAAGGCAGGAGGAAAACAAGACCACTGTGATTTTCTAGAGAGCTAGCGGAAACAGTAAGAGTGAAAAAACTAGCGTTTAAAAAAAAAAAAATAAATACAGAACAAAACGACACAGAAAGAGGATATTTTGATTTACTAGGAGAAACAAAGGGAGGCAGGAAGACAGTGAAGAGGGCAAAGACACAAACAGAGGAGAATATTGCCCACTCAATAAAAAAGGGGATAAAACCTTCTTTAGATATATTAGCAAGAAGAGAAAGATCAAAAGGGGGGGGGATAACAAGGATAAAGGGCGAAGGGGGGGTCTGAAGAAGGGGACCAAGGGAAGGTGGAGATATTGAACAGATGCTCTTGTTCAGTATTTGCAGTGGAAGGAGTAGGTAATGGGCCAAAGATAATGAACAGGGGCAGAATTGGTAGGGAGGTAGACACTAGTCCTTTCACAGAGGAGGAAGTCATCAGAGTACTAGAAAAATCAAAAGTTGACAAGGCGATGGGATGGGATTCACCCTAGGATACTGAAGGAGCTCAGAGAGATGTGGGTGGCACCACTGGCAGTTTTGTTCAACTTATGGCTGGATACGAGGTGGTTCCGAGGGACTTGAGAAGGGGCGGATGTGGTCCAACTTCACAAAAGTTGGAACAGGAAGGAGGCAGGAAATTAAAGACTTGTCACCATGACTTCGGTAGTGGGCAAGGTTATGGAATCACTATTGAAGGAAAGGGTAGTGGAATACCTTGAAACAAGTGGAATGCAGGATCAAAGGCCACATGGTTTCACAACGAGGAGGTCTTGCCAGACAAACCTGATTGAGTTCTTTCACTGGGTGACCAGGGATGTGGATCAGGGTGGAGTGGTAGATGAAGCATACCTGGATTTCAGTAAGGCCTTTGACACCGTTTCATGTAGAAGACTGGTGAACAAGCTGGCCTGTCTAGACTGGGACAGAAAGTAGCAAACTGGGTAAGAAGTTTGTTGAGTGGCAGGAATCAGAGGGTGGTGACAAATGGTGTCTACTCAAGAGAAGGCAGGGTGACAAGCAGGGTACCTCAGGTACTAGGCCCGGTCCTCTTCAGTGCCTTTATCAGTGACATTGTAGAAAGGCTAGAATGGAAAGTCTGCCTGTTTGCGGATGACGCACAAATCTGCAACAGGGTGGACACGGGGGGGAGGAATGATTTACAGAAGTTAGAAGAATGATCAGGTGTTTTACAGCTTGGTTTCATGCTAAAAAGTGCAAAATCATGCACTCTGGATACAGAAACCAGGGGGCTACGTACCAGTTGGCAGGGGAGGTACTGGCAACCACCAAACAGGAGCGAGACTTGGGGTAATTATTTCTGGTGACCTGAAAGTAGCCAAGCAGAGTGAAAGGCTAGTAGAGTGCTGGGGTACATAGGGAGTGGTTATCACCAGTAGGAGGTAGTGTTGTCCCTGTACAGGTCACTGGTAAAACCACACCTTGAGTACTGTGTCCAATTCTGGAGGCCCCACCTCCGGAAGGACAGGAATAGGGTGGATGCAGTACAAAAGCGGGCAACCACAATGGTGCAGGGACTGCATCAAAAGCCCTACGAGGAGAGACTAAAAAAACTGAATATGTACTTGCTGGAGGAAAGGAAGGAAAGGGGGGAGCTATAATAGAGACATTCAAATAAATAACAGGTATTAATAAAGTACAGGAAGATAGCATTTTCCTCAGAAAGACTCGAACAAGAGGTCACGCTATGAAGCTGGGGGGAGGCTCAGAGGGGATGTGAGGAAATATTTATGTACAGAGAGGGTGGTGGAAGTCTGGAACAACCTCCCAGTGGAGGTGGTAGGTGCCAGAACAGTCGCAGGATCCCAACATGCATGGGACAGATGCGGGGGGATCTTGGAAGGAGCACAAGGTGTGAGGATGATGAGAGGTTGTACAAGGTCTGCAGTGGCACTGTAAGCAGGGGAACTGGGCAGACTGGATGGGCCAAAAGGGGTCGTTATCTGCTGACAGCTTCTTTATTTTCTGTAGTTTAAACTGTATCTCAGTTAGGAAAAAAAAGTGTTTTGAGAATACAGGGCCTTCAGAAGACATGTAACAAAAAGTGCAATTTCTGCTGTGGTGTGCAGGTATGCATCAACTCCAGTGATGCCATGCGTGAGTGGCTCATGACGTTTGCAATGGAGACTAAACAGGTTTTCACACTAGGGCAAAACAGTGAAGCAACCTCATTTATATTTCCATTAGGAGGACACTTGGGCGTGCAAGAGAGGAAATCATTGTTTATGCCTACAAACCACACAGGTATACAGAAAATAAGTTGAGGGGACTTATCCCTTTCAATCACTCGAAGTTTGAAATGCCCTGAGGATTATCAGGAAAGAAACAGGTGTTAAACAGTCTCCAGAATAGTCAAGTGCTGTTCAGTGTATTTGAATTATTATTACAGTTGAGCTCCCCACTGAATTCACTAAGCAACAAACAGTTTCCCACACTGACATTTTATGGAGATTGATTTGTTTTAGCACAGTCTTGATAACACAACAGATATTACGCCATGCCTCTGTTCATTTCAGCTCTTCCTATGATGACGCTGTAAGGCCTGCTTGACGACTTTCATATCTGTGCTGCAGTTCCAGACTGAAATGACCCCCCCCCTCGCAGTTGAGCCTGCTTCCACTGTTAGTCACGCTGTCCTGGTCCTCATGCTGCTGCTGCCTCAAACTGCACCTACTGCTGCCTGTATCCAAAACAGCAAATACTTGTCCAGGCAGAAATGCAGCCTTGAGTGACACATTTCTATTATTAAAAGTGCCTTTCCTCAGAAATACAGAAACAGTATATTTCCAGCCCTGGGGTGTATTTTATTTGTTAAAGTATATGGCCCTTAACTGGGTGTGACCTAAGCACTGAGGATTGCAGGCAAACATCGCTACTTAAAACTAGTGATTACACTCGGGGAGTTTGGGAAACAAATTAATGCCAAAGCTGCAGTGAATATATGCATAAATAAATCACATACAGAGGAACAAACAAGAAACTGACAAATGCCTCACAGTTCAGTGCCGATACTGTAAATTCTTGTATTTTAAACAGGTACAGCTCACCAAACATAAAATGAAAATAATGCACAGGAAATGTAATTGAGATGTTTAACAATAGGAGAAATTGTGCAACGGTTGAGTGAATCTTCTCTATAGAACCACACTCGCCAGACTGCAAGCTGGCAGCATCGGGGTCTCATGGATGCCATCAGCTTGTACCACTCACATCACTGTACACCCTCACATGGGATGTCGAGCTGTCTCTGCATCGTCTTTATAATGTGGATGGCCCCACCATTTTCAGTTCTCTTTTTGCGTGTTGGACCAGTGCAGACTAGTTCTTAATCAGCCTTTACTAAATGTCAAAGTTTTTTTTTTTGTATTTTTTTCTTACCAAGCTCTTCGTTTTTTTCTCTCACCTGTATGGTGACACTGTCCTTGGCTTTGCTTTCAATTATTTATCTGTGTTTTATGTGGTCATGTCTACTGCCATGGAAGACCACGGTTTTTCAGAAGAGGTGGTGTGAAGGATTAAGCATAGAAGGCTTCTCTGAAATGAAGGAGCATACTTCATCAAACTTTCACCATAAAATATGTGCTCTTTCAGACCATGACCATGCTTAAACCTACTTTTTAATTTTAATAGTTGATTATAAATTTTCTGATAGGAAACTAATTTTTTGATAGACAAGGTTCTCAGTCCTACTAGTAATTTACAATCCACAGTTACATAAAACATCACAATAAAGTTGATCAGATTTAGTTATCTTTCTTAATTACCTAAAAATGTCGACCACCACACTGAGGAGGAAGAGAAGTCGAGGGAACTGACAAATAAAACACTGTCTCCTCATTTTTCTTTTGCGCTACTGTTGTAATGTGTAAAACATATAGAGTGCTGCTGCAAATTGCACCACCTGCACTTGGCTAGACTTACTGTTCTACCCGCCTACCACAACTAAAGTATGAACGTGGGACACAGTATAGCATAGTGGTTAAAATAACTTACCTGCAAACTTGGAGAAATGGGTTTGAATCCCACAGCCACCACTTGCATTCTGTGTGACCATGAGCAAGTCACTTAACTTCCCTGTGCTCCCAGGATGCACCTGGAAACAAGCCTTGGCTTAGTGTCTTTCCTGGCCAAAAATTGCAAAATAAATAAAATGGTACCTGTGGCAGTGCGGAGGACTGGCTGCTGAAGGTGGCCTCTGCAGACCTGGTGGCTCACACAGTGAACAGAACAAGGCAGTTGCTGGACTTGATAAGTGTACCAAAGCTCATTCATACACCTTAACAGAGGTTACAGTATCTAAGCTATGCTGGGCAGGTCTGAGATCAAAGCTTTCTATTCAGAGGATCATTTGCAGTTGGTCACTGTAGGTGTAACTGCTGAGGTCCGACTTGCCTAGCTCCCTCCTTAGAGCCCCCAGGGCTTGCTGTCATCGTTGATACTACTCTGTGAACTATTGCTTGAACTATGTACTATTTCTTGCCCAATGTACAATATTCGTACCTAACTCCCTTTAGTTAATTATTACATCTGCTCCAGAGTTATACTTCAGATCAGTACAGTTTTTATCTGCCTGCGTACTGTGTAATTTATGTGCAATATGCCTAGACCTAGATTTCATATTTAATAGAAGCTACTTTGTTTGTAAATTCATCTCACGCACAGTTCCCTACTGTTGTGCACTGTGTGTAACTAATTTCTGGGTATACCAGTACAATCTCTTGCCTACGTGTCTGTCACTTGTGTTAATGTACAATATTGTGTACCGTTTAGAACGTGTCAGCCCTGAAAAAGGGACATGCTGTCTCAGTGAGACTATGTGGTTATCAGAATTCAGATAAATAAATGAATAGCCACAACCCAGGTTCCTCTTGGACACTCTTCTCCTCCAAGGGGAGGAACACACCGCTCCATTCCCGCCACCTGTGATTGCACGGGCAGCAGTACAGGAGTTATGGTGTAGGGAGGGGAGGACCACTGTTAGGCACTTGGCTGAGATGTGCACGTCTCCAGCCTGGACTATGGTCCTTGTGCCAGTGTTCTCAGGGGTTGGGTTTCGGGGACCACACAAGGTAACAACATCGGGGTGCAGAGACCCGGATGGTCAGTACCACCACCACCAAGCCCTGCCAGTCGTGGGCGAAAAACTGTGCAGTAAATAAATGAATAGCTAGAGGATCATGAAAATGCCCTGATTGCTCAGTCAAGTCTTGTTGCCAGAAGTGACGGCCATAGCCAGAATCCTACTCTAATTTACTGGGCCTCATGGCCAGTGACCTTGCTGATGTACACCCGGGAGGGGGGAGGGGCATTGGTTTGTTCTTGGGAACGCTCCTGATGGACATGTGTATCTGCAGTCATGCTTTCTGAGTGGCCTGCCTGCCTATATTTTTTTTTTCTTGTTCTTTTGGGAGGGGTGCTGTTTTCAGTTTGGAGCAGAATGGCCACACATATATCCTGGTACAAAGAGGAGTAGAGTTGGGACAAGGGGGCTGATTGGTATGGTCTGGTTGTACAGTACCTGGCACATCTAGTCTCTGACCCTGAATGCCAGCCTTATCCTGCCCTCTTCAGTAATGTTCCTCCAGCCCCATACAGCGGCTTGCAGTAGCAGGTTGGATATGGCAGGCCTTTGCCATCTTTACTACAGCCAGCACCGAGGGAGACAACAGATGGCCCTTGGTGTAGTGCAGGTGGGTGGTTGGATTTGATGGGTGACTGTAACTAATTTGGCCAGCTGATGCAGATTTGCATGGTCTGTGTGCATTTACTTTGCCTGTCTGCCAGAGACATTTTTCTTATGTTTTTCCTGTGACCAGGCCTGTCGCAACCAATGATTTACGAGAGGGACAGAGTAGCTGCCAATTGGAGAAAAAGGTAGACCCTGGAAATTGAATTGCTAGCTTGCAAAAATAAGTCTCTATTCAAGGTCCACGCAGCAATATAAACAGGAAGAACAGCCAGTTAAGGTGCCTAGCCAGTGTCTGTTGTTCCTGTCTGTGTTGCCCTGTGGACCTTAAATTGAATTATTTTTGCAAGCAGTTTCAATTTCCAGGGTCTACCTTTTTCTACGGTTGGCAGCTGTTAATTTTCTGTTGCCATTAAGTGTGCATAGTGCTGTAACCTTGTTCACAGCTTGGGCTGTGCATGCATTTGTGTCCTGTGGTCCTTAAGGGGTGGTGGTGTGGACAGGATGTGGAGTTGGGGCTGCTATGGGCCAGCATTGCAGGGATGTTGGGGCAAGTTGAGCAACTGAGTTGATATGGGAAGAAAACTAGAGCTGTTGTGGCTTGGATGTTGGAGTTTGCAATTGAGTTTCAGATCATATCTGTGGCCATTCAGTACGTGAAGCAGTGTGGCATGTAATGTTGTTGCAAGAGATGTTGCTCGTTTTGTGAAGTGGTGAGCATATGTCTTGGCTGGTTTGTAAAAGCAAACTATCAGTGTAGACAGAGAGAAAGTGTGTGTGTGTGTGTGTGTGTGTGTGTGTGTGTATACATGCATGCATGTGCTGTGAGGGCATGATGTCCTAGCAGGGTGAAACAGTTTTGAACACTGTTAAAATGCAGCATTGTGGTGCTGTTTTGGAGGCTTACATTTTGGACCCCAAAAATTAGTTGTGACCCACATCTTTGGTGCTGGTAAGTACATCGAACCCTTGTTTTTGGCTCTCTACTGGTGTTGCTGCTCATGGCAGTGCCCACATTAATGTTCCAGATCATTTAGTATCTGGAGCTCATGTACTGTAGGTAGGGAAATGGGTAGACTAGGTGAGCCAGGCGGTCCTTCTCTGCCTTCAAATTCTGTGCTTCTGTGTGCCATTTAGCATAGCTGCATATGCAAATTCCTCAGTGGATCCTGCAGTCCCCATGACCTCAAGTACACCGGTTTCTCAAACAACATCAGGGTTTATATCATTTTGCATAGAACATTTCTGTGGCGGCATTCAAGATCGCAGCTGCTGTTATGGATCCTTTCTCAGGGACCCTCCGTGGATAACTCTTGACACATCTAACCTTGGGTTGGGTGCCCATCTCGATTCCTTTTGGACTCAATGGCTCTGATCCCCCAAGGAGCACAATTTATATATAAATGTGCTTGAAATTAGGGTGGTCCTGTATGGGCTTAAGGCACTGACTCCATATGTTCACGGAAAAACCCTCTCTGCCACATTATTGACAAACCAGAATGTCATGAAGTGGTGGTGGTGGTGGTACTTCTGTCCCTTGTATCAGGCAGCGATGTGGGAGTGAGTAGTGGAGCACAATTTGCACCTTATTGCAACCTGACAGGTACACAAAATGTGTTGATAGACTCGATCAACTTAATGTGCTGCATCTTACCGGAGCGCCAACTCTGGGAACAGTAATACTGTTGATCTCACCTTTCTAGGCAGGAACTGCAGTGAACCAAGTTAGTTTTTCACTGGAATTTGTATTGCACATATAGGCTGCATTATTCACCATGCCTACTGATGGGAAAAGCTCCGGTAGGGGTAGAATGGATCTTACTTCGAGACACAGCTCTTGCAGCAGGTTACACTATTAGGACTGAAGCCGGCAGGCGTCAGGACCCCACGGAAAAATTCTAGCTAGCTATCTTCAGCGGGGACCGCCCCCGACGTCTGTCCCGCCTCCGTCAGACGTAGTACATAAGGGGGTGGTCCCGCCCAATTCCCCAGTTCTTTCCTGCCGTCGACTTGCTTGTCTCGACCCTTCGGTTCAGTCTGTAGCGTGCGACGCGTGGTTAAGTTCTTTCCTACGGGAAATTCGATTTTCTTCAATCAAGTTTTTCTCTGATGTCCTTTCTGACCTCCGGTCACTCCTCGAAGTGTGCTTGTGGGAAACAGATCCCCTTCAAGGACCCTCACGCGGCCTGCGTCCGGTGCCTAGGCCCAGACCATGACACCCGGGCCTGCTCCTTTTGCCAGGGGTTTAATAGCAGAACCTGGATCCCTCGCCAGAAGGCCCTTCGGGCTTTTTTGCCGGAAGAAAAGCTTAAGACCATGTCTTCCAAGGGGGACTCTTCAAAAAAGGCCCACAAGCACGCTGAAAAACATAGGGAGAAGGCCCCTTCCAGGTCCCTGTCTAGGGCCTCAGACTCACGCAGCTCTGGTTCCAGGTCCGACCGCTCCCCTTCCCGGGCCAGCTCTCAGCCTCCCCCTGCTGCGGTCAAGAAGTCTTCATCCTCTTCTCAGGCCAAGACTGCCAGACCTTCCTCATCCTCCAGGGCCCTGGTCAAGTCTGGGGATCGCCACCATCACCATAAGTCGGGTTCCCACCTTTCTGAACCCGATGTCAGGTTGGCTTCCTTGCCTCCTTGCAAGACCTTGGAGCTTACCTCCCTGAAGAGACCGCAGGACCCGACGCCGGTGCGTCCGTTGTCATCCTCTCGCCTCTCGCCACAGATCCCCGGAGCCGCCGCCGGCCAGACGACCGTCGCCGGCCAGGCCAACGCTTCATCGGACGCCGGTAGGGGGACCAGCGCCCGCTCCTATTGAGAAGAGAACCCCGACGCCTCCGACCGACGTCGGTCAGGAGACCATCACCGAGGAGGAATTGACTCAGCCTGAGGGACCAGACGGCGACCCTGGTCCTGTCGAGACGCCCAGGAACCCTCGCCATTAACCGAGCCCCTGTGGAGCAGACGCCAGGGACCCGACGACTGCCCACCGCCTCGACCGGTTGCCGGCTCTTCCATGGTAGAAGTGAAGGAGCGGTGTTCACTTACTGGTGGGACACCATAAAGAAGGACATGGTTCCCACTCCACCTCCTCTTCTCCTCCTCCTCTTCCTCCTACACCGACACTGGGTCCGGTTCCTGCGCCCTCCCCATCGGGGTCGGCAGGCCAACTACCTCCTCCCCGGGAGCACAGAACACCTCCAAGGGGGAGACCAGACAAACGGAGACCTCTGTCCAAATCCTCTTCCAAGTCACCCAGCCCTAAGAGACCCAGAAGACGCCGACGATCGCCTTCGACGGAGGACACGGGATCAGAGTTCTCAGCATCCAGATCCCCATCTCCCCTCTCCATCCCTTCTCCGGATCCACGCGAGATGCCAAAGTCTCCTCCGGATGACCCTTCATTCTCGGATATTGAGAAACATCCAAGAGAACATGGGATGGGATGCAGAAGAGCTAGACCCCGAAAGGCTATGCCTTGCAAAGTATCTTCGGCAGAAGGACCCCAAGCCTGTGGTGGTGCCACCCTTAGTAGACACTTTCGTGGACGTCACCAAGGCAGCGTGGAAGCGTCCACATTCGCTCCCGGCGATGCCGAAGAAAGCTGATCGCTTGTACAAGGCTCCCAGGGAAGACCAGTACTTGACTCGGCATCCTCAGGCCGACTCTCTGGTCATAACAGCCTCACATGACCGGTCCCAGAGACCGCAACATCTGAGCACCCTGCCACCGGACCCAGAGTCCAAACAGCTTTGGGTAGGCGCACATATGCTTCTGCTACCTGCGCCGTCAGATCCCTGAATTACTTGACCAACATGGTGCAGTTCCAAAATGCCTTATGGGAACAGGGTCTGGATGCGGCTGAGAAACTGCCGGAAGGTGAGCAGAAGGAGGAGATGCTTCAGCTCCTTCGTACGGGTTCGGACGTGGGAACCCAAGTGCTACGAGCCGCGTATGACTCAGGGACTCCTCGCCCGAGCAGCAGCTTCAGGCGTATGCATCCGGAGACACTCTTGGTTGCGCTGCCTCGCTTTACCCCGGACGTCCAGAAGAATATCATGGACGCCCATTCGAGGAGAAGTCTTGTTTGGTAAGCCCTCAGAGAAGATTATTACCAAACTCCAAGAGGCCGGAAGGCGGTGAGGTCGGTTCAGGCCATGTACCGACCCAAGCTAGTTCCTTTGCAGGAACAAGGCTGATTCGTGGGCCGGATGCAGAGGCAACAATCGCCCGCTCCACAACAGAGGGCTCCGCCGCAGAGCCCAGAGGGAGCAAACCGCAGGCCAAGCCAGCGTGATTTCCAAGCCGTCCAGCCAGCGGGACCCTCAGCCGCCACAGCCTGACTTTTCCGGCCCCCGCCTCAAGATCAACGGAAATCATGGTCGGGGTCGATTGCGAACTTCCTGCTGGGATGGCAGGCTATAACCACCGACAGGTGGGTTCTTCAGTTGGTCGGAAGAGGCCACTTTATAGAATTAGCAGAAAAGCCACCCTGAGGCCTCCTTTGCTCTCCGGTACCCCGTCAGCACAAGTCTCTGATCTGGCAAGAAGTACTGCACTCTTGCAAAAGGGGAGCGCTTAAGTACGCCCGGAGAACCAGAGAGACAAGGATACTATTCCCACTTCTTCCTGGTTCCAAAGAAACAGGGGACCTCCGTCCGATTCTGATCTCAGCGACCTCAACATGTCGGTCGTTACAAGAGATTCCGCATGGTGACTCTTCCGGGTCTCATTCCCATGCTGAAGCAAGACGCCTTCTTAACGTCTCTAGACATGCAGGACGCATACCTGCACATCCCTATAGCTCAGGCGCACAAGAGGTTCCTGCGCTTTGAGTTTCTCGACCACCACCTTCAGTTCCGAGCCCTTCCATTTGGACTGTCATTCGCACCCAGGGTCTTTACCAAATGCATGGCAGTTGTGGCAGCGTCTCTAAGGAGACAGGGCCATTATGTGTTCCCCTACCTGGACGATGCTTTTCATGGCCGCCCAGAGAGGCGCTATGCTGACGCGATCCAGAGCACCCAGGACCTGTTCCGATCTCGGGCATCCTAATCAACCAACAGAAGTCTCTCTGTACCATCGCAGAAGCTGCAATTTATAGGCGCAGTACTGGACACCGCTCAGAGAAGAGCATTTCTTCCAGGCACAGAGCCGGAGTGCATCAGATCCCTCATCAGGGAGTTGTCGTCGAACAAGACCGTTCCTGCCGGTCCTTCGCTTGCTGGACATGGCTGACCATTCCTGCAATCCCTTTCGCATGGCTCACATGCGGGTAACTCAGGGGCGCTCAAGGTGCAATGGGATCAAAGGCAAGACCACATGCAGCATCCGTCAGAATCACGAACACCGTGATTCGAGACTGGCAGTGGTGGCTAGACCCAGGGTCACTCTCCACGGGCATCCCGTTTATAGCGCCGTCCCCGGAGGTAATCCTCACCACAGACGCCTCAGGTCTAGGGTGGGGAGCACACCTGGACGGGTGAAGTCCCAGGGTACGTGGACCCCTCTGGAGGTTCATCTCCATATCAGTGTCCTAGAGATGAGGGCGGTCCTTTATGCCCTGCAGGCCTTTCAGTCAGAAATCCCGCCGAGTACTCTCCTGCTTCAGACAGACAAGACGGCGGTGATGTATTACCTCAACAAACAAGGAGGCGCACACTCTTACCCCCTTTGCAGGGAGGCCATGAGGGTGTGGGATTGGGTAATCCAACATGGCGCGAATCTGATCACTGTACATGTTCCCGGGGTGGACAACACGATTGCAGACGGCCTGAGTCTCTCCCAGGCCAGAGTCCACGAGTGGGAACTTCTTCAAGAGGTAGCAGAGGATCTGTTTCTTCGATGGGGAACTCCAGAGTTGGACTTGTTCACATCCCCATCCAACGCAAAACTGCCCAATTTTTGCTCGCTAGATCCAGGGCCTGGTGTTTTCTGGCGAGACGCGTTGTCCCTCTCCTGGGCGGACAGATTCCTCTACGCTTTCCCTCCCTTCCGTTGATCCAGAGAGTTCTTCTCAAACTGCTCAAGGAGCATGCAACAGTGATCCTGGTGGCCCCTTTCTGGCCCAGACAGATCTGGTTCCCTTTGCTAATTCAGCTATCCCGGGAACCTCCGCTCCCGTTGCCATTCAGCTCCCATCTCTTGTCTCAGGAGGAAGGTTCACTGGTCCACCCGGACTTACGCTCACTGAACCTGCATGCATGGCTCCTAGAGACATAGCCATCTTGCGTCACGGGGTCTCGCAGGATGTTGCAGAAGTTCTTTCTGCAGCCAGAAAGCCGGCAACGCATGCGACGTACGCCATGAAATGGTGCCATTTTTGTTTATGGTCGCGAGCACGCGATTTTTCCCCTTTAGGTTGCCCGGTGAGAGTGGTGTTGGACTACCTGCTCTCCCTTTTCTGTTCGGGCCTAGCCTACTCCTCTATCAAGGTGCACCTCTGTGCCATCTCTGCCTACCACCTTCTGGTGGGACATCGCACAGTGGCACAATTAGACGCCTCTCGGGGAATTTTTGAGAGGGGTGTTGCATCTTAGGCCACCCATTAAGGACCCAGTGCCTCCATGGGATTTGCTCTTTGTCCTGGAACAACTCACGCTTCCCTTCAACCTGCCGCTGATTGCGAGTCATGCTTCTGTCGTGGAAAACGCTGTTTTGGTTGCTGTTACTTCAGCGAAAGAGTTTCTGAGCTTCACGCCTCATGCAAAGAGCCTTATTTAGTTTTCCACTGGGACAGAGTATCCTTGACGAATCCAAAATTTTTGCCTAGGGTGGTCACTACACTCGCTCTCAATCAGGATATTGACCTGCCGGTCTACTTCCCGAATTACTCTAATAGATGAGAGGCACTGCTCCACACCCTGGATGTTCACCGCAGCTTGAGGTATTACCTCAACAGAACTAAACTACTTTGTAGTTCAGAGCAACTTTTCGTTTCCTTTTCTGAAAAGATGATGGGCCAACCAGTATCCAAACAGTCCCTGTCTCGCTGGCTTGTCCAGTGTATTTCATACTGTTATATCAAACAAAAGCCCCTCCCGGGTACAGTCCGGGGTCATTCTACTAGGGGTGTGGCCACCTCCTTTGCAGCACTCCGAAACGTCTCCACCTCTGCCATATGTGCTGCAACCACTTGGAGCTCTATGCATACATTTATCAGGCATTATAGCCTGGACATTGCCTCTCGGCGAAGAGCCGGCTTCTGCCTGGCGGTGCTACAGGGTCTCCTGTCCTAGATTCAGGACCTGGAATGTATTTCCTAGCTTCCTCCTCCCAGAATGTTGGCAGCGTTACTGCTTGGGAATCGGTCCTAATGGTGTAACCTGCTGCAAGAGCTGTGTCTCGAAGTAAGATAGTACAGTTATGTAAGAACTTACCGTAACAGTAGATCTTCGAGCAGGGGTGTAGCCAGGGATTTCAGATCTGCACCAAGTGGACTCACTGCTACCCCCGGAGTGTAGCCAGACAATATACAGATGTATACCAGGACCATGTTTGTTGCCTCATTTGGCACAATAAATACAACTTTTGTATCTCATGATGGTGGTTGTTGCCATGCATGGATAAATACAAATGCCCAGAGCCTGTAAAGTTGTATTGTCATTGGGATGCAAAGAGAGTATTAGTGACCAGTCCTTCTAGTTTCGACTCCTATGACTAAAATTACAGAAAGGTTCAGTATTTTCTTTTAGTTTTCATGGAAAAAGGAAGCAGTTCAGAGCCTATTTGCTACCCCCCTTAAATAAAATTGCACACCATGGAGTGCTTGGAGTATGCCTGCCTACACCCATGTCTTGAGAACAGCTCTTGCAGCAGGTACCTTCCGCCCACCTTCCTTGAGGAGGCATAGCTTACGCCTGTACTATCGAGTTTTTCACTGACTTCTGTGGTGGATCTCGGTCTCATTTCGATGTCAGCCCTGCGGCGGAAGTCTCGGGCGGGAGAACTGGGGAATCGGGCGGACCGCCCCTTATGTACCATACGCCTGACGGCCGGAGGCGGGACCGACGTCGGGGGGCGGTCCTCGCTGAAGATAGCTAGCTAGAATTTTTCCGTGGAGTCCTGACGCCTGCCGGCTTCAGTCCTAATGGTGTAACCTGCTGCAACAGCTGTTCTCGAAGATCTACTGTTACGGTAAGTTCTTACGTAACTGTACTTTCTTAATGTAAGACGCCTCTCACTGTTCATTTACAGGGTCCTTGTGCTTAAAATTTGAGGGTATCACTCCGTCACTGTGACCAAACCCAATGCCCCAACTATAGGGGCACCACTTACAATGAACTTTTAGACGGGCAGAAATGTCCCAATGCTGAATCCTGTCCTGGTTGCAACCAAAATAGGATGTTTGTGCTGGATCTCACCATTTTAGTTCCGTGGTCCAGAAGATATTGGAGTTGATGAGAGCCTCCTACCGTAAAAGAGGGTCAGAAGGCTAGGAAAATACCATTCCATCAATTTGTGTGGAGCACCCCAGTGTCCCTAGAGAAGGCACATAATACCCATCTCTCCCCAGTCTCATGGTAAGGACTCTCTCCACGGAAGCAAATCTAAGTCTAAGAGAAACAACTGATCCCTCTAGCCATTAATGCGTATAATAATGGTGGAAGTTAAGCTCAGTCTTGGCAAACAGAGAGGACGACGTGATATTTCTTGGTGAAGTTCTCTGACCATAGGGACCTGTACAATGAGGGGCACCACCTTATAACATTCATATGGGGTTTCTGCTCATTCAGCATGATTTCGGGGCAGTCATGGTAGCACTCAAAATGCTTGTCTTGATACAGTGTGCTGCCATATCATCGCCTGGCTCCATTTTAAACACTTAGTTCATTCTGTGATCGCCATATGGCAGTAGCTGCCCTTGTTTCCTGCATCTTCATTAAACCTTACTTAAGGTTAGCCCACAGTTCTCTTTTAAAGGGTTTTAGATATGCCACTGTTTGTGGGGATGCCCATAGCATATTTTGCAGGTGTCTGAAGGGATGCTGGGCACTTTGCTGCCACAGCTGTGTGTTGCTCTAAATTTGCAAAACGTGACTTTGCTTGGCAAGCTTCATCCAAGGTGCACCTAATCATCTTACCCTACAAAGTTTCCTTACTGTTTAGGAATCTTGCTAGTAAGAGGTTCAGGAGATGAGAGACTGCAAAACTACAACAGTCACCGAGCAAAACTGAAAGAAAATGGTTTGGATTTTTCAAATGGCAGTTTTATGATCAAAACTTAGACTGGATGGGCTAGTTAACAAAGCTAATGGTCCAGTAGAGCCAGACTGTGTTAAAGAAACCAAGGAGCTAGCAAAACTGACAGAAACTGATCCACTGGGTTGTTCATCCCCAGTAATACCTTAAAGTTCCTTGCCTTGTGGAAGCATATAGGAGATTGACTTTACCTTTCGCTGTCTCTCTCTGTCTGTCTCTCTCTCTCTTCCCCTCTCTCAGAGGAATGTGGATTCAGACTACAGACCAATTGGTTTTGGAGATCCACTCCATTGACTGGATGATCAAATTTGACTCCCTTTCCTTATTAAATTCCTTCCCACCTTTAACCACTTCTTGCAATAGCTTTGTGGCAGTGGAGTCCATAAACGATCTTAAACATACAGGAGCAAAAAGCTCCGCTCTGAAGCTTTGCTTAAAGGGTATTTGAGTTTCCTCTATTTGGACATATCCTCATCAGGATATCTGCAGCCCGAACTGTGGCAAACCAATGGTAAGCACCCTTTTGAAAAATCATTTCGTAATAAGCCTACCACATGCTCGTCTCCATTTGGGGAACCTGTTTGATATGGTTCTAGAATTCATAATGTGGAATCGTGATGTGGGTGAAAGGTGGGTGCAACATCAAAAATGGAAAGGGACTTCGGGTAGTCATATCAGATGACCTAAAAGTAAGCAAGCAATGTGAGAAGGTAGTAAGGATGGCTGGGGAGATACTGGGATGTATAGGGGGTGGCATCACCAGTAGAAAACAGGAAGTTGTTATCCCTCTGTACAGACAGTTGGTGAGACCCCATCTGGAGTACTGCATGCAGTTCTAGAGTCCCCATCTCCGCAAGGACATAAACCGAATGGAGGCAGTCCAGAGGAGGGCAACTAAAATGGTGCAGGGTCTGCAACAGAAGCCATACGAAGAGGAACAAAGTCCAAGAGGGTAGCATCTTTCAGAAAAAAAGATGTGCAAGAACAAGAGGACACAATTTGATGGGGGGGATGGCTCGGGCAATGTGAGGAAGTATTTTTTCACAGAGAGGGTGGTGGACGGATGGAACGGCCTTCCTGAGGAGATTATGGGGTCTTCACATATAGGACTCCGCCTCCTGGCGTCAGGTTCCAATGGCAAACTTGTAGATAGACATCAGTGGGGACCGCCCCCGACATCAGGTGACGTGACGTCAGCCCAACTATGAAAGGGGCGGTCCCGCGCCTGCCCTCCAGTTCTGTCCTGCTGTCGCCTCAGTTCGTTCAGCCACGAGTTAGAACAGCGATCAAACAATTGATGTCTTCTCGACCAAAGAAGTGCTCGAAGTATGGAGCTCAAATCCCACACAGGGACGACCTTTCCCGCTGCCTCTTGTGCCTAGGCTCCAAGCACAACACTGAGGAGTGCTCCATCTGCCAGGCCTTCAACCAGGCAACTCGGACCAGGCGCAAGTGGTCCCTCAAATCCCACCTCCTTACCTGACGTCTGGTGTCGATGGAAAAGGAGCTCCAGGAGTTGAGGGAAAGGTAGTCGCCGGCCCCAAGAAAGAAGAAAAGTAAGGAGAAACACCGGGACAGGAGCCCGTCGCCACGTGGGAGGCCTCCAAAAACTGAGTGTACTGCTTCTGGTACCCCATCTGCCTCTTTGGGCTGGGCACCTTCTCCCCCTCCTGCCGAGGTGAGTGGGCAGCCGGAGGTCGCCTCTCTAGAGGTTTCTGTTCGGTCGCCTCTCAGTTTGGCAGATAAGCCACCCCTCGACTCTGTCGAAGGGCGCACGGCCCCTGACAATAAGTCTAGCAGCAGTTTTCTGACCTCCTCTAGCCCAGCAAGGTCCGACCAGTCAGACAATGGATCCTCCGTTGCCCGCCTGGACCCTTCCACTCTCCCGTCGGGCTCCACCTTGGCCACAGACGTTGGCTAGGGTGAGCTGCAGAGTGACTCGTCATCCCTCCGGGTTCTTCGCCCCAAGGATTCGCCACCCGATCCTGTGTTCTCCCTCCCATCAGGATCACTGATTGATCTTTTGTTGGAGTCCCTCCCAGATCTTCCCCCTTCGCCAGGTCTTTTGCCGGCCCCGGACAGGAGTCCATCGCTGGCTGGCGATCCGACCATGGAGCCTCCTCCCTCAGGACCTTCTGGGGCCCTTCTGAATCCCACGCCGTCTAGTGGCGCTTTGGCACCTCCCCTGGTATGTCCAGAACCTTCAGGCGGTTTCCCAAGGCCAGACCCCCATGTCCCGCCACCAGGTGGCCCACCATTGACTCCTCAGTACCCGACGCCAGGCCATGTGTCCCCAATGCCACTGGGATATCCTGGGTACTCCTGTTACTCTCAAGGATTGCCTGGTTACCAATACTCTTCATGGCAATACCCCCAGTACCCAGGCTGCCCGGGCTTTCAGCCTCTTCCACCTCTGGCGCCAGACCGCGAGTCTGCCCCTTCGTGGTGGCAGGATGCCAGAACCCAGCTCCTCATGGAGATTAGTTAGTCAGTGGGGGACATCCCCCTGTTGAGGGGCCCCCCCCCTACTGCCTCCCTCCGGACAGGCATCGGGTGCTCTAGGATCATCTGGGGTGGATCCTTCCATCCCCAGTTGTTCTGAGCCCTCCGACATGGACTCTTGATTCCGAGCCTTCAGACCCTAGGTCCTCCGTTGAAGTTCTTCCCAAGGAGTCCCCAAAATCTCCTCCAGAGGACCCTTCCTTCGGGGACCTTTTACACACCATTGAGGCAGCAGGAGGCTGGCCTTCCAAAGAGGTAGATCCCCAATGTAAGAGACTGGCGGAACACCTGGATTTAGCCACTTCAGATCTCTCTCCCCCCCCCCCCCCCCGATGGGTCCTCATGAGGATCTGGTGACCACTGTATGGCAGCAGCCATCATCCATCCCGGTGGTCTCCAGAAAGGCGGATCGCACTTATTATCCCCCGAAAGGGATTTGGCACCTCACCACTCATCCTAGGGCTGAATCTATGGTGATCACAGCCGCTCACGACCGGTCAGCCCAACCAAAACACTTGAGCTCCTCGCCTCCGGATAAGGACTCTCGTCAGTTGGACCAGTTTGGCTGGGAGATTTATTCCTCTTCCTCTTGCTCCATTTGGTCCCTCAACTATGTCTCTCACATGGTTGCATTCTAGAAGGCAACTCTCTCTCAGAACTGGAAAGGGCCCTTCTGGAGGTCCAGGATGAAACCCTTCATAAAAAGTTACTGGACAAGGTCAGGATTGGCCAAGCGGTCCTTATCTGCCGTCAAAGTCTATGTTTCTATGTATGACCCAGTGGACTCTGTGGCTAGAGCGGCAGCCACGGGGATCTGCCTCCGCCACCTTTCTTGGCTAAGGATAGCAGGTCTGGCACAAGACGTCCAGTCCTCCCTTCTGGATGCCCCTTTCAGGGGTTCCATCCTCTTTGGCGGCGATGCCAAAGATATCACCAGGCTGCAGGAGAGTGGACGCTCCCTTTGGGATGTCTGCTCCATGTACTGTCGGGGCAGAAAAAGCAGCCTTTTCATCTTCAAAGAAGGTGGAATAAAAAACCGGGGTAAGCATCAGGGCAAATGACGCGCCCCCGCATCAGGAGCACAAGTTCCCCAAGTCGGCCTCTGGGACAAAAGCTCCCCTTCCCTCTGCGTCCTGACTCCTTTCCCCTCCTTCCGCTACCTCCATTAGCCAAGGAGGAACCGGTGTGAGGAAGGTTCGGCCTCCACCTGGAGGGGTGGAGGTTCGTCACCGCAGAATCTTGGGTGTTACAACTCATCCAGCAGGGTCACTCAATAGTTTTCCGAGATTCCGGCCCCTCATCCGCCGCGATGGTATTTCTATCCAAGGGATCAGAACCCCATTGTCTCACAAGAGATCCAGGCCCTTCTGCTAAAGAAGGCAATAGAACCCGTCCCTCAAAATCAAATAGGAAGGGGAATTTACTCCAATCTTCCTAGTTCCAGAGAAGATGGGTGATCTGAGACCGATCCTGGACCTTAGCATGCTAAACCTCTTTTTCGAGTACAAGAGGTTTCGCATGTTGACCCTTCAGGGGCTCCTCCCCTTGCTCCATCCACGCTCTTGGCTGTGCTCCCTGGATATGCAGGATACCTACCTGCACATCCCTATCCTCCCAGCCCATTGCTGCTTTCTCCGTTTTACTTTCCTGGAGAACCATTTTCAGTTCCGAGCACTCCCCTTTGGCCTTTTCTCGCCCCTCAGGTGTTCAATGGCGTTTAGCAGGATGCGGCTTTTCTTCACGCCAGGGCATTTACGTTTTCTCGTAACTGGACGACTGGCTCCTCGGAACGCCCTCTCCGTACAGCCTGAAAGAGGCTCTCTTTCACTCTGAACTTGTTTTCTTTTCTGGGTGTCGCGGTCAATCTGCCCAAATTCCAGCTAGTACCATCCCAGTGGCTCCAATTCATTGGAGCAGTACTAGATACAGTTCCAGAGCAAGGCTTTTCTACCATTGGATTGAGCCGAGACTCTAGTTGCTCAAGCCACTCTCGTGGCCCAGGCTCTGTGGATCCCAGCACATGCTGTGCTCAGTCTCTTGGGACTGATGGCAACGGCCATTTCCACAGTGCCCCTCACCAGACTTCACATGAGGGTCACCCACTGGTCTCTCAGAGTCCGATGGGCTCAGAGGATGGACAACATGAACCAGAAAGTCATGATCTTCAACAGCCTACTGAGAGATTTTTGCTGGTGGCACTATCTCTCCAATCTGTCAAGGGGAACTCCTTTCCATTCCCCTGTTCCTACAGAAATCCTCACCACGGACGCCTCAGACTCTGACTGGGGAGCCCATCTGGGGATACACAAGACACAGGAGTCTTGGTCTGACCAGGAGCTTATGCTCCACATCAACGTTCTGGAAACTAGGGCGGTACTTTACGCCCTCCGGGCATTCCAGTCACTTCTGGTACCGGGACCACCTCTGGTCCAGACAGACATGTCCACTGTCTGGTACATCAACAAACAAGGAGGATCTCACTCGTACTCTCTCTGAAGAGAAGTAATGAGGGTCTGGTACTGGGCGATTCAGCATAGCCTTTTCTTGACAGCAGTCCACGTTCCAGGCATAAGCAACGTTCTGGCGGACAGTCTCGGTCGATCAGTAGTCGGGGCTTATGAGTGGGAGTTAAAGCTAGAAGTGGTCGAAGACCTCTTTCTTCGATAGGGTCGAACAGAGATAGATCTGTTGGCCTCCCCATTCAGTGCAAAACTACCCAGCTTTTGCTCGCTCGTTCCCGGGCATGATGCTTTTTGGCGAGATGCACTGTCTCTCTCCTGGACAGGGAGGTTTCTTTTCGTGTTTCTTCCTTTTCCTTTCATTCAGAAGGTTCTGGTGAAACTTCAACAGGAAGGAGCACATGTGATCCTAATTGCTTCTCTCTGGCCACGCCAGATTTCGTATCCTCTTTTACAACAACTGGCACTGGAACCTCCAGTCCCCTTGCTGTTTTCCCATGACCTTCTGACCCAGGAGCAGTGCACCCTGGTGCACACCGAGCCTTCAGTCCCTCCACCTTCATGCGTGGCACCTGTGGACATAGCAGTCTCCTCACAGGTTGCACGTATCTTGGTAGAAGCCAGAAAACCATTTACTAGATCCACTTACGCCATGAAGTGGAAGAGATTCTCTATCTGGGCCCTAGCAAGATGCTGGGATCTCTTTTCGTGTTCGGCGGCCCAGGTGTTGGAGTACCTCACACATTTAACTGAGACTGGCTTTAGCTACTCTTCCATTAAGGTCCATCTCTCTGCGGTGTCAGCCTACCACCTCCCGGTTTAGGGCAAAATCTTGGCTCAGCTGGAGGTTGCCAAAAGTTTTCTGAAAGGCATCCTCCACCTGAAACCTCTGATCCAGAATCCCTGTCCCCCCGGGACCTGAATTTTGTGCTGGAGAAGCTGACCTTACCTCCGTTTGAGCCAGCCTCTAGCTGTGACATGCGCTTCCTTTCTTGGAAGACTTTGATCTAGGGACGTGGATATGTTGTTCAATCCACACTTCTTGGCAGGTACCTTGCCGCTTTAAGATGTGCCGGAAAGTCTTCAAGCTGGCTCCTCTCACCCACCTGGGTTGTAAAACCCTTGACTCCGCCCCATGACGCTAGATCTTCCTTACCGCTTGGAAGCTCGGGTTCCTTCCTTAGCTCCCTTGCATCTCTAGGCCTGGATTCTAAACCTTCGGTTTTACCAAAAATCGTGTTGAAGTTTACACGACTTCAGTCTTGTCCTTCCTTTGCGGCTGCAGTGGATTCTAAATCTACTTCCGGCTTTCATCGGTTCCCTTGCGGGCAGAAGATGTCTCGGACCAACCCGCACGCCACATGTGTCTACTGCCTTGGGCTTGGCCACAGTCTGCAGGCCTGTGATGTTTGCAAGTCCTTTTCCGCATCTGTTTTCGAAGACCGCGCTTCCTGACTCCAACTGGGGCGTCCTGAAAAACGGTTTCCGTTGGTGAAGTTGACGGAGGCCTGTTGGGCGGTGTCCATGACTGCGGGCTCCGCGGAGCAGCTGGAGCGATTAATTGTCCTCGAGGAGGAAGCGGACCAGGCCGCAGCTTCTTCATCCTCAGCATTGGCATTTATTCCGCTCTCCTTGGGCTCCTCCTACACTGCTTCCTCTCGGGAGCTTTGTCAGTCCCTCTCCACCAAGGGAGAAGGGCCTTCAGGGATTCACTTCAGTCGGTCAAAGAAGGACCCGGAAGGTAAGTCTCACCATCGACGTTTGTGGGAGCGGGAGAGATCTCGCTCCCCGGACCGTCCTCTATTGACTTCGGTCGATGATGTGGCCAAGGCCGCTGGCTTTTCGGTGTTCCCGTCAATGCGGTTGAGATATTTCTCGACCTGTTAGACAGGCTGTCGACTGGAGAGGCCGACATCCCTCTTTCACCGGTTCCCCCGATGCCTACCGAGGACTTGCCTTGGCCTCCTGAGCCGAAGTCCTCGGTCAAGGATCCTGTACTGGAGGATGTACAGGTTTCCCCGCCACTTCTTCGACTCACCTTCGGCGACCCCAACGTTCTTGGTCTTCTTCCATGTTGGGCAAGTCCTGCCGGCGGTCTCTGTCCCGACATCATGGAAAGCGGCGTTGCCGCTCTTCCTCATCATCCTCCTCGGAGGACAGGCTCTGGCGCAAGTTGCATCGGCAATATGTGGCTGCAGCTCTTGTTGGCTGGCAACAAGCCAACTCCGTCGCCTTCCCCAGCAGTTAAGTGGCTGTCGCCCGAGCGGCCGAAGTGATCTCTTGCCTTGGTTCCTTGGTAGAGGAACAGACTCTGGTGCCGATTGCTAGGCCGAAACCGGCTGCTCCACCATTGGTGGAACCACCGCCTCCACAGCCGACGACTGGGGCCCCGGCCAAGGAGTCTCGGTCATGTCAGGGCTTGCCACACAGGTGGTCAGTCACCCTCACCCCTGATCAGCCTCGGTGAGTGGAGGGTGGCTCAGGCGCTCGGCAGCTGTTCGCGGATTCCTTGGAGTCAGACTCCCTGTATTCCAGGCCCCTTGACCTGGAATCCTCCGGGGGCTTGTTGGTGGACGAGAGCCCATCCTCATTATTCTTCGGCTCATCTCAGAATCTACTGGGATGCAGCTCGAACCCATGCAGAAACGGGCCAGATATCCCCTCACAGAGATTTTGGACCGAGGGGAATCCCCTACAGAGGCCTTTCCTGTGGCCAAGGCCATTGTTGGCCTAGCCTTGGAGTTGTGGCAGCGGCCTGCCTCCTGTCCTGCGCCTTCGGCCAGGATGGCCCGCAAGTACGCAGTCCCGACTGGTTCCCTCTCCGGTTTTTCGGAGCACCCTCGGCTGAAGGGTTGGTGACCGATAGCTCGCTGCCCGGAACGCCTGGGACGAGAAGCTCTTTGACAAGGAGCCCAAAAAGCTGGACTACTCCGGGTGCAAAGTTTATGCTGCCGCCTCCTTAGGCCTTCAACAGGCTAGCTCGGCTCTACTAATGGCACACTTTTCACATGCCCTTTTGGGCTCCCTGGATGAGGTGCTTCCTCATCTTCTGGCTGACCTTCAAACAATGGTCAAGCAAGTGCGGGATCAGGGAAAGGCCGTGGCCAAGCAACAACTCCAGACTGCTCTGGATATCAGAGACTCTTGTGCCCGGTCAGTAGCGGCTGCAGTAGCCATGCGCCACAGTGCTTGGCTGCAGATCTCGACCTTCACGGCAGATACCCAGCACAAGCTGGCAGACATCCCCTTCTTGGGCACTGACTTGTTCAGTCTCGGGGTGGAGGGCCACCTCCAGCGGATCGAGAAGTCCAGTGCCACCTCCAGCGGATTGAGAAGTTCAGTGCCACCTTGGACTCGGTCATGTCTGCCCAGAAGGACAAAGGCCACCAGCAACAGCGCAGTTCTTCGCCTCTTCCACTTCTGCGCATGACCGGCCCAGCAGCACCAGGAGCAGGACCAGCAGGCTCACGCTTTGCCAAGCCTGCTGCTTCCTCCAACAGGAAGCCTGGAGGGAAGGGTCCAGGCGGCTCCTCGGCCGGCCCTTCCTCCAATCCTGTCCTGTGACGGGTTGAAGGGTGCCGCCCCCAACCTTGTCACTCCTCCTGGTCCCCGTGTGCCGGCTCAGCCACTCTTTCCACCTGGTCTGCTATAACCATGGACTGTTGGGTGTTGAAGTGGTTGGCAGGGTCTGCCTCTGAATCGAGCAGACCTTCCTTCCCAGCCAGCGCCTCGGAGGCTACCAGTTCCGCAGCTTCTCTGTCGGCTTGTTGAGCCGACATAGCTTTGCTCCTCCAAAAGGAGGTGGTCAGCAAGGTGGCGAATCCTCCTCCATGCCCAGGGTTTGTGTCCGGGTACTTCCTGGTCCCAAAACGGACGGGGGGATGGCGCCCCATTCTTGATCTGCACGACCTGAACAAGTTCCTAAGGCCGCGAACCTTCGGGATGGTCACTCTGGCTCAGATCATACCATCCTTGGAACTAGGCATGTGGTTTTGTTCTCTGGATCTCCAGGACGCGTTCTTTCACATTCCAATCCATCCGTCTCACTGGTGATTCCTCCTCTTCAGAGTGGAGGGATCCCTTTTGAGTTCCAGGCCATGCCCTTCAGCCTCTCTCCAACTCCCAGGATTTTCACCAAATGCATGGCAGTGGTGACAGCATTCCTGCGGCGCCGAGGGGTCTGGGTGTACCCTTACCTAGACGACTGGCTGATAGCAGCCCCCTCCAGGTCTGCTCCCAACTTGGGCTCCTGATCAACGAGGCCAAATCAGAACTCGTGCCATCGCTGGTGATTCAATTCATTGGGGCAGAGCTCGACTCTCTTCGAGCCAGAGCCTGGCTCCCGGCGGACAGGGCCGAGGTCCTTTCCTCCTTTGTCCAGTCATTTCTGGTTTGGCAGTTGCGCCCTGCCCGGGACTTCCTGTGCCTTCTGGGTCTCATGGCGGCCTGCACCAGTGTGGTCTGTTGAGCTTTCTGGCATATGCGCTACCCTGCGGTGGGAGCTGGCCCACCAGTGGTCTCAGCGCTCCGGTCCTCTGGACCAGCCAGTAACTATGACCCAGAACATGTGGGACAGCCTGCACTGGTGGTTCATCCCAGTTCATCTGCAGGAGGGTGTCCCACTTGTCCGCCTGAGCCGACTGTCATCCATATGACCGCCTCTTTGGGTTGGGGTGCACATCTGGGGGAGCTCAGGTACCACAGCCTCTGGTCCCCTCAGGAATCCCGATGCCACATGAACCTGCTGGAGCTTCAAGCGGTACGGTAAGCCCTCACTACCTTTGCTACGTTTGTACAGGGTCAAGTGGTTCGAGTCCAGACGGACAACACCATGACCATGTCTATCTCAGCCGTCAGAGTGAGACGCACTCCCTGCCCCTGTGCAAGGAAGCTTTCCGCATTTGGTCGTTCGTGATCAGCCTGGAGGCGGTATGTGGCAGGGCCTCGAACAGTCTGGCCGATGCCCTCAGCCAGATAGGCGCTGCATCTCACAAGTGGTCTCTCCTGCTGGAGGTAGTTCAAGACCTGTTCTCCCATTGGGGCCACCCCTCAGGTGGACCTGTTCACCTCCAGGGAGAACGCGAAGCTGAGGCTGTTTCATGCCCGCCCTCCCCCAGCAGGGCTCGCTGCAGGGGGATGCCTTCTCAGCATGGTGGACCCGGGCCTCTTCTACGCCTTCCCTCCATTTCCCTTGATCCACAGGTGCTTCTCAAGGCGAAGAGGGACAAGGTGTAGGTGATTCTGGCAGCCCCAGACTGGCTTTGCCAGTTCTGGTATCCAGATCTCCTCCGCCTCAGCTCCAGACTCCCGAGGCGGCTTCTAGCTCCCCCAGACCTGATCTCAGTCAGCAAGGGGAAGGTGTTCCATCCAGACCTTCAATCCCTGCACCTGACTGCCTGGTTCCTGAGCGGCTAGAGTTCCAGGCCTTGGGTCTTTCCGACGAGGTTTTTAACATCGTTGAGGTGTCCCATAAGGAGTCGACCAGAAAATGTTATGCCTTTAAATGGAAGAGATTCTCCATTTGGTGTCAGGGCAAAGGGTTGGACCATTCATCCTGCCCGTTGGCTAGCATTTTGGATTACCTGTGGTCCCTTTCTCAGCTAGGGCTTTGGTCGATGACCCTCAAGGTGTACCTGACAGTCATCTCTGCTTACTGGGCGTGGGCCGACAAGCAGTCGGTGGTGCAGGGGAAGGTGGTCTGGCGTTTTTTCAAAGGCTTAGATCACATATCCCCTCCAGTGCAAGAACCACCACCTCAGTGAGATCTACTGCTAGTATTGGCCAAGCTCATGGGCAAGCCATTCAAACCAATGCACAGGTGTGATATCTTCCACCTGTCGTGGAAGATCACCTTCTTGGTGGCTGTCACGTCAGCCAGAAGGATGGGAGAGCTCCAGGCACTTTCCATTGAGTCTCCTTATCTAGTCGTCCACAGGGACAAGGTTGTCCTTCGCCCCCACCCAAAATTCCTTCCGAAGGTGGTGTCAGAGTTTCACCTGAATCAGGTGCTGACTCTCCTGGTGTTCTACCCCAGTCACACCTCTGAGGCCAAATATAGGCTCCGTACTCTGGACCCTAGAAGAGCGCTCGCTTATTATAAGGAACGGACAACTGAAGTTCGGGGAGAGGGTCGCCGGCTGTTTGTCACCTCCGCTGAAGCCGCACCTTGCAGACCTGCAGCCAAGCAGACGATAAGCAGGTGGGTCACCTCCTGCATAGATCTCTGCTATAGGTTGGCGGGCATGGAGTCACCCAGAGGGATAAGAGCTCATTCTATCTACCATACCGCTGCTTTGGTGGCTGCTTCTAGGGACGTCCCTATCCAGGAAATCTGCAGGGCTACTACCTGGAAGTCAGCACACACCTTTATTTCCCGTTACCACATTAACCTAGAGTCACGCCGGGATGCTGGTTTTGGGACCTCGGTTCTCCAGTCCTTATTCTCCAAGTAAGTATAGGGGGCTGCACACCTTGCCTCCCTCCTCCCGGAGAACTGCTAGGAGTCTGCCAAGAAGTGTGGATTGAACATATCCACGCCCCTAGAAATACAGGTTACTCACCTGTAACGGGAGATCTTACTTCGAGAGGGCTCTTGCAGTAGGTAATTACATATAGGACTGACGCGGCAGGCGCAGGACCCTAGTAAAATTTCTAGCTAGCAGTCCTCTCAGGGACCGCCCACATCAGGTGACCGCATCAGGAGACGTCTGTATAAAGGGGCGGTCCCGGACGCCCGCCTTCCAGTTCTTTCCCGCAGTTAGCTCGTGCAGCGCCTCTCGAAAAAGTTTGTGCTTCGTCAGCCCTACCTTTGTTGTTTTTTTACCGAAAAGAATCGTTTTTTCATCTAACGTCAGTACATTCATCGGTGTATGTCATCCCCTACACCCTCCGAGCACAAGAAGAAGTGCGATTCATGCGGCGCCCAACTACCGCACGAGGACGGCCACTCCCTGTGTATGTTCTGCCTAGGCCCCAATCACCCGGTTGAGAAGTGCCAGCACTGCCTCAGTTTCAACGCGGCTACCCGGAAAAGGCGACAGCGATCCCTGGAAGCCCATATTCTGAAGAAGAAAATGAGTTCTATGGAGAAGGAGCTCAAAAAATTGAGGCAGGCGTCCACTTCCCCCGAAGGCCATCGGAAGAAGGAGAGGCACTGGGACAAGGGCTCCTCCACCACGTCTCCCTTGGGAGTCACCGGGACGCAGGTAACATCCACTGCGGGGCATCTCTCCTCGATGTCCGCCTCAGAGGTTCCCGAGGGGGCGTCGGCCCGCCCGTCTGGCTCGCGCTCAGGCCTTGCGGGCGCCTCCGGGCATTTGGAGGCCTCCACCCCGGTTCAGCCACAGGCTCGCAGCCTACCACTGTGGTCGACTCCGGTAAGCCGGGCATCGGCTCCTCTGACATCCGCCCGGAGAGGGCCGGTAAGACGTCAGACCCTCCGGGGCGACGCGTGGCCTCCACTCCACCAGACCAGGCCGATTACTCTACTCTGCCCGCCTCCGGTGATGTCTCTCATAAGTCTGACGCCGGCTCCTCTGGCGCCCGCCCCAAGCCTCACGTCGGCTCGTCCGGCTGGCGAAGGAACCGACGACTGACCCCCCCACGTCTGGGGAACCAGAGTCTCCCCAACTCGACCCTGGGGATCGTTTGCCTCCGTCAGCCCTTCCTCCACCTGGTGCGCCAGACCTGACATCAGCTCCCCGGACGTCGGCTCAGATGACGGTACCTCCGCCGTTGGCCGTGATGTTGGCCTTACCGACTCCAGGAGACATTCCCCTCATTGGAGCCCTCTGGGCTCTCCATTATGTACCCGCCCATGAGGCCACCGGCCGGGCCGTCTGCTCTGGCAGCCCCCGGCTCCCGGGTACCCTCCGTCCTATCAGATGCTGGTGTACCCGGGACCGCAGTATCCGGTGCCACAGTACCCGACGCCACAATACCCGATGCCGGGCTACCCGCAGCTGGGTTTTGGATACACTCCATACAGTTACAACCCGTATCCTTATCCCCCTCCCTCGCGGCTGCCGGTGGACCTGCAGGAGACTCTGGCCTCCTGGTGGGCTGAGGCGAAGGCTCAGCTCACCAAAGAGGTCGAGAGCCGCCTTCCGGCGACTGTGCCGTCCGAGGCGGCACACTCCCTCACCACCTCCGGACTCCAGGGTTCTTCCATCTGGATCCAGAGAAGGGCAGGACACGCTTCTCTGGGGACTTCCCAAGGGGTTCCTTCCTCCCGCGGGTTGAGAAAGGGAGTCTTTCTCCTCTTCATCCTCTGACTCCTCGGACTCTTGCGACGGTTGCTCAGAGAGAGACGATGAGCCACGCTCTCCGAAGCCCAGGCCAGGGACTCCTCCGAAGTCTCCTCCGGAGGATCCTTCTTTTACGGAGTTGCTTAGGAAAATCCAGGAGGTTCGTCAGTGGCACTCCTTGGAACCAGATCCTCAGCGTCTGAAACTCGCTGAACATCTGGATCTGCCCGTGACAGCTCCTACCTTGATGCCACCCTGGATAGAGCCTCACGCCGACCTCGTTACCACAATATGGAAACAGCCGTCGGCCTTAGCCCCACTTCCGTGGAAGTCGAACAGGCTATATCAGGCTCCAGAGGGTGTTGATTTTCTGGATTCTCACCCTCGTGCCGATTCGGTTGTGATTAGCACCGGTCATGGCCGGTCGGCGAACCCCAAGCATCTTGGCTCATCACCACCTGATAAGGAATCGCACCTTTTGGACCAGTATGGGAGAAAGAGTTGCGCTTCCTCCACGCTGGGGATCAGGGTCCTGAACTATGTCGGCCGTATGGGGGACTACCAGAAGGCCATTCTGACTCAGGCGGAAGCCAAACTGGACTCCTTGCCTGACTCCCAAGTCAAGCAGGAGTTGGCTGATCTCGTCCCCCTGCTCGTTCGGCCAGTCGTCACATGCTACGTGCGACATACGACGCAGTGGACACTGCTGGGCGGAGCTCAGCTTTCGCTGTAGGCCTATGGTGTCATGCTTGGCTCTGTGTGTCAGGGTTGGTCCCGGAGGAGCAATCTGCTATCCAGGAAGCACCCTTCCGGAGGTCGGTGCTTTTCAGGGGTGATGTCAAGGACATCATCACCGATTTGCAAGAGAAGGGGACGGCACTGAAGTCTGTTGATTCCATGTACCGTCCCCATCAGCAGCAGTGCCGTCCCTTTCGCAGACGGAATCGGCTAAAGGCGAAACCCCAGGGAAGGCAGGCCACAAAACGCCAGGCCCCCACAGCTGCCAAGCCCCTCCCCCCGCCCAAAAAAGCAGCGGGTGCTTCAGCTGCGGCGCTGCCCCACACCAGCTGACTCCTTTCCTCTCCCACTGCCTCCAGACTTGCCAGAGGAACCGGTAGGAGGGAGGTTTTCCCTCCACCTTCCGGGGTGTGAGAGGATAACCACAGATTCTTGGGTGCTCCAGCTCATAGCAGAAGGACACTCGATAGAGTTTCTTCAGAAACCACCCTGCCACCCCCCTCGGAAGTCGTCGTATTCACGGGAACATCTTCTCTTGGTCCAGGAGGAAATTTCAGCGCTCCTGCTGAAACAAGCAATAGAGCCCGTCCCCCTTCACCTGCGAGGGACGGGTTACTATTCCCATTTCTTCCTGGTCCCAAAGAAGACAGGAGATCTCAGACCAATTTTGGATCTCAGTTCCCTGAATCTTTACGTAGAATACAAAAGGTTCAGGATGCTCTCTTTGCAGAGCCTTCTGCCCCTCCTCCGGCCGGGTCAGTGGCTTTGTGCTTTGGATATGCAGGATGCTTATCTACACATTCCCATTCGCCCATCTCATCACAAATACCTTCGTTTTGCGTTCCAGGAGGACCACTACCAGTTCAAGGCGCTCCCGTTTGGTCTATCTTTACGCCCGGAGTGTTTACCAAATGCCTGGCAGTGGGGCGCCCACCTGTACCAGGGGAGTGCATGTTTTCCCGTACCTGGATGACTGGCTCCTGGCGGCCTCGTCCAGGGAGGAACTCCTGCATTACCTCTCCCTTACCCAACAGGTTTTTGCCTGCCTGGATATTACCATCAACCATTCCAAGTCTCATTTGGACCCATCCCAGAGGCTACAGTTTATCGGGGTGATTCTCGATACGACCACGGGCAAGGCCTTCCACCCTTCAGACCCAGATAAGTCTGTTGTCCAACCACAGGATGGTCTCTGCGAGGTCGGTCCTTCGCCTTCTCGGGCTCATGGCAGCTGCTATCCCGACGGTGCCTCGTGCTCGACTCCACATGAGGATTTCTCAGTGGACTCTGCGCTCCCAATGGGATCAGCTAGTGGACGACCTAGATCACCCAGTTCTGATCTCCTCGCTGATGATTCGAGACTTGCAGTGGTGGATGGTTCGAGAGAACCTGTTTCGGGGAGTTCCTTTCTTTCATCCTCCCCCTCCCAGACTCTACCCACAGACACCTCGGGCGAAGGTTGGGGAGCCCATCTAGGCCCTCATTGGACCCAGGGTTCCTGGTCCAAGCTAGAACAAGCTCTCCACATCAGTGTGCTCGAGCTTCGGGCAGTGTTGTACGCTCTCTAAGCCCTTCACCAATACATCCTTCCCGGCCACCTAGCCGTCCAGACGGACAACATGTACATGGTGTGGTATATCAACAAACAGGGAGGGACTCAGTCCTACCCTCTATGCAGGGAGGTAATGAGGGTTTGGGATTGGGCAACACAACACGACCTTCACCTCACGGCAATTCACGTTCCGGGAGTCGACAACACCCTGGCAGACAAGCTAAGTTGCTCTTCTGCTCTGACTCACGAGTGGGAACTGGACCAAGGGGTCCTAGACAGTATCTTCCAACTTTGGGGAACACCACAGGTCGACCTGTTCGCATCCCCCCTAAACGCAAAACTTCCAGTCTTCTGCTCGCTCGTTCCAGGGCGAGGCGCTTTTTGGAGCGACGCTCTGTCTCTAGACTGGAAGGACAGATTCGTCTATGCCTTTCCCCCAATTCCACTTATCCCACGAGTCTTGCAGAAACTAGCTTCTGAAGGAGAGCGAATGATTCTGATCGCTCCTTTATGGCCCAGGCAAGTTTGGTTCTCTCTTCTACAACAATATTCAGAGGATGCTCCTCTTCCTCTTCCGCTATCTCGAGGTTTGTTGACCCAGGATCAGGGGACCCTGGTCCATCCAGGCCTCAGATCCTTTCAATTGCATGCATGGCTCCTGCAGACTTAGCCCTATCCCGTTTTGGAGTGTCTCCCAAAGTGGCAGAGATTTTGATGGAGGCCAGAAAACCCTCCACCAAATCCACTTATGCCATAAAGTGGAAAAGATTCACTATCTGGGCCGCTTCCAAGAACATGGAACCTTTCTCCTGTTCAGCGGGACTTCTGCTGGAGTATCTACGTCATCTATTTGACCTGGGTCTCAGCCATTCTTCTCTGAAGGTACACGTGACGGCCATTTCGGCTTATTATGTTCCCTTCGCAGACAAGTCTTTCACTCAACTGGAGGTCTCTAAGACCTTTCTCAGAGGGGTCCTCCATCTGAGGCCCCCCATCCGTACTCCTGCTCCCCCTTGGGACTTGAATTTTGTTCTCGAGACACTTACTCTCCCTCCCTTCGAACCTGCAGCTTCTGAGGATTTGAAGTTCCTTTCGTGGAAGACTCTCTTCTTGGTGGCCATTACTTCTGCTCGGAGAATCTCCGAGCTTCAGGCCCTGATGTGTAAAATCCCGTACTTGATTTTTCACAAGGAACGTGTTGCTCTTCTCATGAATCCTAAGTTTTTCCCTAAAGTAGTAGCTGAGTCTACTCCAAATCAGTCCATAGAGTTACCTGCATTTTTCACGCAGTACTCTAATCAAGGGGAGTATTTGCTCCATACTATGGATGTTCACCGGATTCTGAGATACTACACCAATAAGACGAAGGATCTCAGAAAGACTTATCAATTGTTCATCTCTTTTGCTCATAAAAGGGAAGGCAATGCTGTTTCCTAGCAATGCCTGTCTAAGTAGTTGGCTCATTGCATCACTTTCTGTTATTACAAATACAAGACCCTCCCAGGTCAAGTCAGAGGCCACTCCAAAAGAGGAGTGGCTGCCTCAGCGGCTTGTTTCAAGAATGTGTCTGCGGCAGACATCTGCGCTGCCACCACCTGGACTTCCGTCCATACTTTTACTAAACACTACAGTTTGGATGTTGCCTCTCGCCGGAGAGCAGGCTTTGGGCTGGCTGTTTTGCAAGGCCTCCTATCTTGAGACTTGCACATCCAGAACTACCTTTTGGAGTAGTTTTCCTCCTCCCGGTGCCTCTCTTTGTTCCAGATTGCTTGGGATTCAGTCCTATATGTAATTACCTACTGCAAGAGCCCTCTCGAAGTAAGATAGTACAGTTATGTAAGAACTTACCGTAACAGTAGATCTTTGAGAGAGGCTCTTGCAGTAGGTAATACCTTCCTGCCCTCCATTCCCCTAGGCTTTTTCAACTCCTTTTCCATTGAGGGAAATATCCGCTTCTCTCTCGTCCGGCCTCTTTTGGCCTGTGGCGGGAAAGAACTGGAAGGCGGGCATCCAGGACCGCCCCTTTATACTGACGTCGGTCATCTGACGTGGGGGCGGTCCCTCGCCAGGGACTGCTAGTTAGAAATTATTCTGTGGGTTCTGCCACCTGCTGGTGTCAGTCCTATATGCAGTTACCTACTGCAAGAGCTTCTCTCGAAGATCTACTGTTACGGTAAGTTCTTAACGTAACTGTACTTTCTAGGAGTGGTATATGTTGTTCATCCACACGACCCACCCGATCTCCCCAGCTTCGCGCAACCTGGCTTCCAGCGGGCTAGATCTGGCGTCATGGGGCGGAGCCGAGGGTTTTACCACCTGGGTGGGTGGAGGCCAGCTGAAGACTTTCTGACACATTTTAAAGTGGCAAGGTACCTGCCAAGAAGTGTGGATGAACATATACCACTCCTAGAACTCCTGTTACAGGTGAGAAACCTGTATTTCTAGGGACATGGATATGTTGCTCATCCACACTCTCTGGCAGGTATCCTCGCTGCTTTAATTCTTGTCGGAGGGTCTTCAGGCTGGCTCCTCCCACCCACCCGGGTGGTAAAACTCTTGGCTTCGCCCCATGATGCCAGATCTTCCTTACCGCTTGGAAGCTCAGGTTCCCTCCTTAGCGCTCTGCGTTTTAGACTGGATCCTAATTCTTCGGTTTGTCCGAAATTGATTTTGAAGTTTTCTAAGCTTCGGTCTTCTTTTTCCCTCGCGGCTGCGATGGACAAATCTGTTCCCAGCTTTCGGAGGTGCCCTTGCGGGCAGAAAATGTCCAGGACGGATCCGCACTCCACGTGTGTTTACTGCTTAGGCCTAGATCACGACCCGCAGGCTTGTGAGTTGTGCCGTTCTTTCTCGGCCAATGTTCTGGACGATCGCGCTGCCCGTTTGAAGCTCGGGCGCCCCGAGAAACGTCTTCCGCCGGTAAAATCCAAAGAGGCTCATTGGGCGGTGTCCGCGGTGGCTGGCTCGGCTGAGTAGCTCGAGCAGATGATCGCCCTCGAGGAGGAAGCAGCCTAGGCCGCATCTTCTTCCTCCTCGGCCGCGGCATTTATCCCGCTATCTCTGAGTAACTCGTATACAGCTTCATTCAAGGAGCTTTGCCAGTCCCTTCCACGAAAGGAGAGCTCGACATTCTTCTCGCCCAAGAAAAGGGAATCAAAGTAAGTCCCATCGTCGGCATTGTCGGGAGCGGAGAGGTCCCTCCCTCGGCAGCCGACCGTCGACTTCGTCGAGGTTGCGGCTGAGGCCTCTGGCTTCCCGGTGCCCCCGTCAGGCCAGCCTGCCGAGACTCCTGTCGACAGTCGAGATTTTTCTCGCTCCGTTAGACGGGCTGTCGACTGGAGAAGCTGACAACCCTACTTCACCGGGTCCCCCGGTGGATACCAAGGATCTGTCTGCTCCTTCGGGACCACAGTCCCTGGTTAAAGTTCCCGAGCCGAGGGAAGAGCGGTATCCCGCCTTTCCCAGACCCATCCTCGGTCCCCCCAGAGGTCTCGGTCTCTGACCTCTTCTCGGTCCAGCCGTTCCCGCCGACATCGGCAGTCTCGGTCCCGTTACCGAAGTAAGAGGCGACGCCGTTCTTCCTCATCCTCTTCCTCTGGTGAGGAGAGCTACATAAGTTGGGCCGCGCTACGGGATTTGATGTGGCAGCAGTTGCTGTTATCCGGCCTAGCCGACCCCGCCATCAAGTGGCTGCTCGCCGGAACAGTCGAAGCAACCACTCGTTCCAGTCGAGTTGCCCGCCCCAGGGCCGGTTTCTAAGCCGAAACCAGCTGGTCCACCGACTGTGGTGGAACCTCTACCTCCACAACCTAAGTCGAGGCACCGACCAAGAATTCTCGGTCGGGTCATGGCCTGCCCCACAGGTTGTCTGTCACCCTCACTCCCGACCGTCCTCGGCAGGTGGAGGGTGGCTCAGGGCCGAGGCAGCTCTTCGCAGACTCTTCGGAATCCAATGACGATTCCTCCCTGTTCTCCAGGCAATGCGATCTGGAGTCCTCCGGGGGCCAGTCAGTGGACGATAGCCCATCGTCCTTCTTGGGTCTGCTTCGACTTATCTCGGAGTCCACCGGGATGCAGCTTGAGCCCATGTCCAAACGGGCCAAGTATCCCTGGACGGAGATTCTGACCATGGGATTCTCCACGGAGGGCTTTCCGTGGCTGAGGCCATTGTCGGCCCAGCCTTGAGCTTGGCAGCTGCCTGCTTCCTGTCCTGCGCCTCGGCCAGGAAGTATGCGTCCCTACCGCTTTTGCCCGTTTCTTCGACCCTCTGCTGAGGGGTTGGTCACCAATGCTCGCTGCCCGGTAACGCCGGGATGTGGGACAAGCCCCTGACAAGGAGTCCAAAAGCTGGACTTGCTTGCGCGAGGTACGCTATGCCCTCCTCGGCCTCAGACAGGCCAGCTCGGCGTGTTGATGGCACTTCTCCCACGCCCCTCATGGGTTCCTGATGAGGTCATCTCATCTCCACCTGACCTGCAGACCACGGGTCCGCCAGGTGTGGGACCAGGTAGAGGCGGTATGGCAGCAGCTCCAGACTGCTCTGGACATAGGTGATTCCTGTGCCAGGTCAGTAGTGGCCGCAGGCCATGCGACTGAGGGCATGGCTGAGGATATCCACCTTCGGCGAATACCCACAGTTAGCAGACGCCCCTTCTTGGGGACTGACCTCTTCGGCCCTGGAGGAGGGATACTCCAGAGGATCGAGAAGTCCAATGCCACTCTGACTCGGTCACCTCCACCAGAGGGACAAAGGTCGCTGTCAGCAGCAGAAGTCCTTTCTGCCCTCGGTCCCTGCTCTCGACCGCCCAGCAGCACCAGCAACAGGGCCAGCAGGCTCGCACTTGACGTCCCAAACTTAAGCCGACGGCTTCCTCCAACAGGAAGCAAGGAGGTAAGGTCGGAGGTCCCTCGGCCAGTTCTTCCTCTAAGCCTGCCCAGTGACGGGTTGAAGGGTGCCGCCCCCAACCTTGTCTCTCCCCCCTGGGTTCCCCCCATGGGGGGACGGCTCCGCCACTTCCTTTCCGCCTGGTCTGCTATCACCACGGACCGCTGGGTGTTGGAGGTGGTAGGAAAAGGCCTGCCTCTGGAGTTCGAGCAGGTTCTGCCTTTTCGAGCCGTTGGCCCGCCGGGCCGATATCGCCCTGCTCCTCGAAAAAGAGGTAATCAGGAAGGTGGCAGATCCACCTCCAGACCCGGGGTTTGTGTCCAGGTACTTCCTGGTCCCAAAACAGACGGGAGCTGGCACCCCATTCTCGACCTGCACGACCTGAACAAGTTTCTAAGGTCTCGGACCTTCAGGATGGTCACTCTGACTCAGATAATCCCATCCTTGGAACGAGGCATGTGGTTCTGCTCCCTGGACCTCCAGGACGCATTCTTTCACGTCCCAATCCATCTGTCCCATCAGAGACTCCTCCGCTACAGAGCGGAGGGACCCCTTTACGAGTTCTGAGCCATGCCCTTCGGCCTCTCCCTAGCTCCCAGGGTCTTCACCAAATGTATGGCAGTGGTGACAGCATTCCTGCGGCGCCGTAGGGTCCGTAATCATTACCTGCGATTGGTTGATAGCAGCCCCTCCAGACAGGAGGTGGAGCAGTCCAGAGATCTGGCCTTCAGGTTTGCTCTCCAGGTTGGCCTCCTCATCAATGAGGCCAAGTCAGAACTCGTGCCAAAGTAGGTGATTCTGTTCATCGGGGCAGAGTTTGACTCTCTGCTAGCCAGAGCACGGCTCCCGGCGGACAGGGCCGAGGTTCTTTCCTCCTTTGCCCAGTCATTTCTGGTTGGGCAGTTGCGCCCTGCCTGCGCCTTCTGTGCCTCATGGCAGCCTGCACCAGCGTGGTCCGTTGGGCCCGTTGGTACATGAGTCCCCTTCAGTGGGGACTGGCCAGCCAATGGTCACAACGTTGCGATCCGTTGGACCGGCCCGTGACAATGACCCAGGAGATGTGGAACACTGTCCAATGGTGGATCGCTTCAGTCCATCCGCAGGAGCGTATCCCGTCGTCACTCGAGTCAGCTTCGGTCTCTCTCTTGACCGGGACGCATCTCTGATGGATTGGGGTGCCCATCTGGGGAACATCGAGCGACGGCATCTGGTCCCCGGAGTCCTGATGCCACATCAACTGCTGGAGCTCCAAGCGTCCGTCTAGCCTCACCGCCGCCTCCTTTTCTACGGGTCAGGTGGTTCAGGTCCAGATGGACAACACCATGACCATGTACTATCTGAACTGCCAGGGCAGGAGCGCCCTTGCTGTTATGTACAGAAGCTCTCCACATTTGGTCCTTAAGTGCGCAGCCTGAAGGCGGATCTCCTAGCCATTCACGCTGGCAGGAGCCTCCAACACCCCTGGCCGATGCCCTGTCCGGATAGGGGCTGCATCTCACGAGTGGTCTCTCCTGCAGGAGGTAGTACAAGATCTCTTCTCCCACTGGGGCACGCCCAGGTGGACCTGTTTGCCTCCAGGAATACTGCGAGCTGAGTCTGTTCCATGCCCGCCCCAAGTCAGGCTCGCTGCAGGGAATGCCTTCCTCAAGGCCGTGGACCCCGGCCTCTTCTACGCCTCTTTCCCCATTTCCCTTGATCCACAAGGTGCTTCTCAAGGCGAGGAGGGACAAGGCCAGGTGATTCTGGTAGCCCCAGACTGGCCCCGCCAGTTCTGGTATCCAGATCTCCTCAGCCTCAGCTCCAGCTCCCGAGGCGGCTTTCAGCCCGCCTCGACCTCATTTCAGTCAATCAGGGGAAGGTATTCCATCCGTCCTTCAATCCCTGCACCTGATGGCCTGGTTCCTGAGCGGCCAGAGTTCCAGGCCTTGGGTCTTTCCGACGAGGTCCTCAACATCGCTGAGGCATCCCTGTATGAGTCGCACCAGAAATGCTATGCCTTCAAATGGAAGAGGTTTTCCATTTGGTGTCAGGGGAAGGCTTGACCCTTCCTCGACTGCCCCTTGGCAAGCATTCTGACTACCTGTGGTCCCTTTCTCAGCAAGGGCCTTGCCCATCACCCTGTGCACTCTGGTTGTTATCTCTGCTTACCGGGCGAGGCCGGCAAGCAGCCGTGGCACAGGAGAAGGTGGTCGGGCGCTTTTTCAAAGGCCTTGACCATTTCCTCCGAAGCGAGAACCTCCACCTGTGAGATCTACTGTTGGTATTGGCTGCTCATGGGCGAGCCATTCGAACCAATGCACAGGTGTGATCTTTCACACCTGTCATGGAAGACCGCCTTCTTGGTGGCTATCACGTCAGCCAGAAGGATGGGAGAGCTCCAGGTGCTTTCCATCGAGCCTCCCTACCTGGTCTTTCACAGAGACAAGGTTGTCCTGCGCCCCCACCTGAAATTCCTTCCGAAGGTGGTGTCTGAGTTTCACCTTAACCAGGTGTTGACTCTGCCGGTGTTCTACCCCAGTCACACCTCGGAGACCGAGTATAGGCTCCATACTTTGGACCCTAGACGAGCGCTCACTTATTATAAGGAGCAGACGGCTGAAGTTCGGGGAGAGGTTCGCCAGCTGTTTGTCACCTACGCTGAAGCCGCACCTGGCAGACCTGCAGCAAAGCGGACGATAGGCAGGTGAATCACCTCCTGCATAGAGCTCTGCTACAGGTTATGGCATGGAGCCTCCCAGAGGATAAGAGCTCTTTCACCCGCCATACCGCTGCATCGGTAGCTGCTTCCAGGACGCCCCTATCCAGGATATCTGCAGGGCTGCTACCTGGAGTCGGCACATACCTTTTTACCCACTACCACATCGACCCCGAGTCACACCGGATGCTGGTTTGGGGCCTCAGTTCTCCAACTCTCTTTCCCAAGTAAGTATTGGGGTGTGCATCTGCCTCCCTCCTCCCAGAGAACTGCTAGGAGTCTGCCAGAGAGTGTGGATGAACAACATATCCATGTCCTAAACCTTAGGATTACCTGTATTGAGTTCTTAGGAATGGTATATGTTGTTCATCCACACGACCCACCCGACCTCACCGGCTTCGATGCACAACCTGAGCTTCCAGCGGGCCAGATCTGGCGTCATGGGGCGGAGCCGAGAGTTTTACCACCCGGGTGGGTGGGAGGAGCCAGCTTGAAGACCTTCTGGCAAGAATTAAAGCGGTAAGGATACCTGCCAGAGTGTGGATGAACAACATATACCATTCCTAGAACTCCTGTTACAGGTGAGTAACCTGTATTTTCTAGTCGCAGTCACTTCAGCCAGAAGGGTCTCTGAGCTTCAGGCATTCGTCTGCAAGGAACCCTGTTTAATTTTCCGTAGGTACAGAGTAGTCCTCCGGACTAACCCTTCTTTTCTTCCCAAGGTAGTATCAGAAACCACTCTTAATCAGAGTGTAGAACTGCCTGTCTGCTATCCCCAGCATTATAACGGGGGAATACCTGTTGCACACTCTGGATGTGCACCGGATTCTGAGATACTACACAAACTGGACTAAGATTAGTAAATCCAATCAGCTCTTTTTATAGCCTTTGTTCCCCAGTGCCAGGGCAAGGCTATTTCCAAACAGACCGTTTCTAGATGGTTAGCCAGCTGCATCCATTTCACTTACCAAAAACATGGGAAGTCCCAGGGGCAGTTAAGGGTCACTCCACTAGGAGTGTTGCAGCGGCCACATGGTTGTCTGTGGCTTCACTAGCTGCAAAGTTTAGTGCATAGTGGGGGAAGGGTGCTAATGGTCTGACCAGGGGCCTCAGCTACCTGATTGTTTCTGGAAGACTGTGTTGGTCCCACCCCCCCAGCCCTCACCCCACCCACCCCGTCCGTGATTTCCTTTATAGCAGGGTTCTGACATCACTTCCTCAAACGGGCAAAGGGTATGCACCTGTAATAGCAGAAGTAGACATCCAGGAATGGAACAGCAGCGAGCGAAGAGGTGACTGCAGTCTCAGTGGAAGGGAAGTAGCTGCAAATCTAGGAACTTTCATTGTTACTTCTTTGCATTGTTATTGCATTGTGGAAAGGAGGAGAAGGAGTTTGAAAAAGGTTGTGCAATAGCTATTTAGTCTCTTTTTGAGTGTGGATAGGAAGGTTAGGAATATAAAAAGCAGTTGCTCAGTCTATCTAAATGTGCACAACAAAGGGGGTAAGGGAAATTAAGAAAATGTTTTGCGCTGATAGAGGGGGTGAGGGGAGACTTGGGGGGAGTGTTTGGTATGCTGCATCTGGAAGGGTGGGGGGTCTCTGGTGGGCAACGACAACAATGGGTAGGGTGGTAGGCTGCAACAACTGCGGTGCACCAATCTTTCTAAAAATTGCCAGGAGTGGGGGAGGATGTTTAGTGTGCAACCACATAGAGAAACTTAGAAAGGAGATTGAGGGTCTGCAGGAGGAACTAAGACAGGCAAGGCAGACTGGGAGTGGGTTTAGCCCAATACTGGAGGGAGGAAGAATGAGAGATGAGGGAGGGCGATTTAAACCAACAGTGGTGAGGAGAGGGTCAGAAGAAGGGAAGCAGGGACAAGGGGGCCCAGGCCAGGAAGAACGATATCTGGGGAAACCAGGTCAGGAGACAAAAGACAAATGGAAGGAGGAGATAGGGACTTGTGAGAGGAGGCAAAGAAGTGGCAAAAGTCATGGAGTGGAAAGGAGAGAACAGGTTACTATGAAGAGAGAGGGAGCGGGCATTTGTGAAGGGTCTTAAGAAAATAGTTTTGCACTGCTAGAGAGGAAGAAGGTGGAGGAGGGAAATGATGAAATTAGAGGAGTAATTGATAAATGCCTGGACCAAACCGAAGCGGGGGGATGTTCTGCTGGGAGAATTGCAACAGGGGCAAAAGGTGGAAATAATGTACAGGAGGAAGAAGAGGAGTCAGAAAGGAGATAGGGAGATGAATGGAAGCAATCAGGGAGTAAGAGTGGTGGAATTTTAGTGCTGAGGGGCTCGATACTAAGAGGAGTCAGGTGGGGTGGCAAGGGGATAGAGGCATAGTCGCATTTGGGTGGAAGCCATGCCAGGAATGACAGCGGAAAGGTTGCGACAGTCTGTTCTGAAATATGCTAGAAGGGGTAGGGACAAGCCTCATTTAAGTATACATCTTGGGATGAACGACCTGGCTGACAAGACAGTAGATATAGTCCAGAGGAGGTTTGAGGAACTAGGACAATTATGTGAGGGGGCAAGAAGATCAGTAACTTTTTCGGAGATACTTCCAGTGCCCAAGGCAAGCACAACAAGAAAGCTGAGAGTAGAGGAATTTAACAGATGCCTAAGAACCTGGTGTTGTGATAAAGGGTATGGGCTGTTTGGGGACCTGGGAGGACAGTAGTCTCTATGCCAAGGACAGACTACACTTGAGTGAGGAGGGAAAGAAAGTGTTGAAACAGAGAATGGAGGAGTACATAGAGGAAGTAGGGAATTTAAAATAGGCGTAGGGGGTGGCAGTTGGGCAAGAGACATGCAGAGACCACAGGTTGGGAAACCATATGAGCTTAACCCCCATAACCGTGACAGAGGACAAATGGCAAGTAGTATTGGTGATGCTAGTAAAGGAGGGCAGGATGGGAGGGGGGAAAAGGGTGGAAGGTGGTTTCCCTTAATGCTAGGAGCCTTGGGAGGGAAACTGCAGTTACAGATGCTCATGGCAGAGGGAGAGGTGGACATTGCAGCCATCACAGAAACATGGGCCACCCAATACAATGACTGGGAACTGTCTGTCCCAGGGTACAGGTTATTTCGTAGGGACAGGATGATTGGGAAAGGAGGGGGTGTGGCACTATATGTGAGGGAAGGACTGAAGTTGTAAGGGAGGAGGGTAGTACGGAGTCAATTTGGATGCAAATCCAAGATTCCAAGAATAGGATTCTTAGAATGGGAGTGGTGTACTGGCCACCATCTCAGACAGAGAAGTTAGACAGGGAACTAGCAGGACAGATCAGGAGGACCTGAGAGAAGGGTAGTGTGGTGATTGTGGGGGACTTCATGCTAGGAGTGGACTGGAGTACCTCAACAACCAGGAACAGAAGGGAGCAGGTACTGCTGGATGCCTTCCAGGACAGCTTCCTGCTGCAAGTGGTCAGTGAACCAACCAGGTTAGGGAATACCCTTGACCTTATGCTGGCAAATGGGGACTTTGTGAGAGAACTTACAGTGGAGGAACCACTGTGAGGGAGTCACCACCACTCAGTATGGCTCACATTGGATATGGGTAAGGAAGGAATGGAGTCTGGCACAAGAGTGCTGGACTTCAGGAGGGCTGACTTTGGGAGGATGGGAGAAGTGGTAAAAGGGTACCTGGCCAGAATTCAATGTAGTATGGACACTAACCAGATGTGGGAGCCTATAAAGCTGGGGATAGTGGAGGCAACCGAAACCTGCTGCAAGGCCCAGAGCAAGAAGGCTAGGGCTAAGAAACCGAACTGGTTGAGCAAGGAGGTCATGGAAAATGTAAGGAGGAAAAGAGCTGCCTTTAGGTAGTACAAGAAAACAGGAAGAGAGGAGGACAGGGAGGAGTACTTGATGTAATCAAAGGAGGTGACATGGGCAGTAAGGGGAGCCAAGGCATTTACGGAACTCAGGCTGGCACAAGGCATTAAGAAGGGGGAGAAAGACGACTTTAGGTACATCAGGGAGAAAAGGAGCTGTAAGGACCACATAGTAAGGATTAGGAAGGAGGGGCGCTGGGAGGAAGCAGGGTGCGATAAGGCAGAAGCACTAAATGAGTACTTCAGCTCAGTATTTACTAAAGAGAAGAGGGGGTGACACCCAAGGGGGTGGAATGGCAGAGGGGGGGGTGGCAGATGGGGAAATCATGGAGGGCACAGTTCAGGAGGGTTTGAAGGCACTGAGGGCGGATAAGGCGCCAGGCCCAGATGGCATCCACCCCAGGGTACTGAAGGAGCTGGCAGAGGTCCTTGCAGGAATTTTGGCAGACCTATTTAATGCCTCACTACATTCCGGGTGTGAACCTCAGGACTGGAGGATGGCTCATGTGGTGGCCTCCACAAGAGTGGCCCCAAGGATGAACCAGGAAACTACAGACCAGTGAGCCTCACATCCATCTTGGGTAGCTTAATGGAGACTATCCTGAAGGAGAGGCTGGGCCCTCCCTAGAGGCCAAAGGACTACAGGACAGTAGACAGCATGGCTTCACATGGGGCAGATCCTGCCAAACCAACCTGGTGGAGTTCTATGACTGGGTAACTAGGCAACTGGACAGGGGTCATGCAGTGGATGTCCTGTATCTGGACTTAAGTAAGGCATTCACCCAGTGCCACATGGAAGGCGGGAAGTAAGTTAGTAGGCACAGGGGCAGGTGCAAAGCTGGTGAGATGGGTAGGGAACTGGCTTCAGGGAAGGCAACAGAGGGTGGTGGTGGGTGGGGAGCTCTCACACCCAAGGGTAGTGACGAGCGGTGTTCCACAGGGCTCGGTGTTGGAGCCAATGTTTGGGATATTCTTTGCAGACATATCATTGGACATCAAGAGCAAGATCAGTCTGTTTGCTGATGATACCAAGGTAGGAGCGGTGGTGGATGACCTGTGGGAATGGCAGGGGTTGTAGGATGATTTGGCAAAGCTTGAAACCTGATCAGACACCTAGCAACTGGGGTTTAATGCCAAAAAGTGCAAGGTGCTGCATTTTGGGATGAAGAACCCAAGGAGGAGTTACCAGCTGGGGGGAGTGCAGCTATCCCAGACAGAGGAGGAGAAGGATCTGGGGGTGCTCATTACAGGGTCAGTGAACAACTCTGCACAATGTAGGAAGGCAGCTGCAAAGGCCAGCAAAATGCTGGGTTGTATTGTAAGGGGTATATCCTCGAGGAGGTGATTCTGCCACTGTACAGGTCATTAGTTAGACCGCACCTGGAGTACTGCGTGCAGTACTGGTGCCCGTATCTGAAGAGGGACATTAAGTTACTGGAGGGGGTGCAGCGCAGGGTGACAAATATGATCAAGGGGCTGGGGGACTTATACGAGAGGAGGCTGAGGGAGTTGAACATGTACTCACTGGAGGAGAGGAGGGACGAGGGGACATGATTGAAACCTTTAAGTACATGAAAGGAATAAACAAGACAGGTACCGAGAGGCTGTTCAAAGTAACGGAGGGGAGGTACACCAGGGGCCACAATATGAGACTGGAGGGAGGGAGATGAGGAGACACTTTTTTACAGAGAGGGCGGTGGCTGGGTGGAATGCGTTACCTGCAGAAGTGATATCCAGTAGAACAGTGGACTGCTTCAAAAGGGGATGGGACAGGACAAGGGGGAGGGTCAACGAAGGGGAAGGGTGGAAGGGAAGGGCAGCTGCAGAATAAGGGGTGCTAGCTGCATATTTGAGCAGACTTTATAGACCTCTAGGCCTTTGTCTGCTGGCAAATTTCGTATGTTTGTATGCCCACACCTTCACTAAGCATTACAGTCTGGACATTGCCTCTAGGCGCAGAACCACCAGCACAGCAGTAACGTTACCGTCTGCAATGCCAGCGACCCAGGCTCTTGGAAAACGAACCTGGGCTGCTGGATGGTTGAGAACACTGTGGGCGCACACCTCCTTGGAGGAGGGGGGGGGGAGTGATCCTTGTCTTTACTGCAGTACTGCCACTTGGGTGACCACAGGTGGCAATGCCGTGGAGGCAGATCACAGGGAGGGGAGCATCGATGTGCTGACATCTGGGTGTTGGGTGCACTATCTCACACTACTCGGAGGGGGTGGTTAGAAAAACAGCAAAAATCGCTAACCGTGCAGGATGCCATCCTGCACTGCTGACTGAGGCTCTCAGTCCCTCACTGTCACCGAAGCTCTGTCTGGGGGTAAGGGGTGACCCCTAGATGGCCCTTCCTGTGGGAGGGGGCCCACACAAGGAGCTTGGCAAATCCCAGGGATGGCGGGCGACTGAGCTTGGCAGGGCAGAGCAGAGGGCTGATGGGGACTGGTCAGAGTCCAAAGGGGTTTTAAAAATAAAATTAAAAAAATAAAAGGGGGGATGGTACAAGAAGCCACAAAATGTCGCAGTGTTGCAAGAGACCTTTCTCATGTGCTGCTCAGTGGCTCAGTAGTAGCATATCATGTTACCATGGGGGTTGTCCCAAGTTCAGGAGTGAGCCCAAAGAACCTGCAGTTGGGTGGCTGCAGTCAATGGGTGCTGTGTCCTCAGGGCAGCAATTCTGTGGTGGGTCATGTAGTTTAACTCCTGTACAGAGGGAAGCAGTGGGTGGTGAGGCTATGTTGGCAGTCGCCTGGCATTTGAGGGAGTTATTGGCTTGTGGGAGAAGACTTTTGAACTTCCATAATGTTCCTCTGGTGCTCCTTACTGTGAAGGTGGTATACTTTGTGACTGTCATGTCCGCTAGAAGGATGAGTAAGCTGGGAGCCTTCTCAAAAATTTCTGGTTTTCAACCGGTATGCAGTGATTTTATGTAACTGCCCAGAGTTTTTGCTGTATGTTTTGTTTCCTCCTAATCAGGTTCTTCAGATATATTGAATATTCAAAGTGCACTCAAGTATTAAACCTTTTCATCAGTTTCTGCATTAGAACCAGCAAAGCAGGAGCATGTGTAACCCTCTGCTTCTAAAGTTGAAGGTCAAGCTGGAAGATCTGGGAGTCCAAATGTCTTTGTAGTAGATAATTTGACACACATTGCAGGTAATACAGGTGCAAACCTTTCAATATACAGAGTCCGTGCTGAAACAGCTTTTATTTTTTCTGCTTCAAAACCCTTAAAATCCAGTTTGGGAACTTCAGTGGGGGGTGGGGGTTAATATCAGCCATGCGTCACAGAAAAGAGCACCTTGGGAAATCATCCGCCCTCTGCTTGCAATGTGTCACAGGGCAAGCAGGGAGTCTGTGCCGGCATCCTTGGTTCATAAAACTGCTCACTTGGAACCAACATGTTTATGGCTCTAGCCTCTGTTTTAGTATGTTTTGGGGCTCTGTACAGGTTATGGACAGTTCCACAGTATCAGCTGTCAGGACTTTGGTTTTGCATTTTTAGTAGAGGAACAAAGGGAACATCCAGAAGTTACAGGGATGGGACTTCATGGATTCACATTCAGACAAAAAAGTGTTACTACTGGAGGTGACATTTTCCATGAGTAAAGCAGTAAATGCAGCCTCAACATAGCACAGTTGTGTAGGCAATAGACTTAAATTTATATATTTAAAATGAGAATTTATTGTGCTCTTTTCCCAAAGGATTTACAAAATGCACAGGGTGGTGACCTGTATATTTGTTCGTTATCTTCAATATACTTCTACTGTCCACTTCAGGGTTCATTTGAGATATTTATGTGGACACTGACCTGCTGAGTATAAAAAGGGTCAAATGAAAGCAAAAAAATTGGTCATATTGTTCAGCTTAGCCCAGATATTCATAAAACAGCAGTTTAAAACCTCTAACAGTGAGCAGGTTGTCCCCAAGGAAGACAAGTTCTGGTCAGGGACGACATGGTTGTGCCAAGCCTTTAGGAACATACTGCAGTGCAGAGTAAAGCAGCAGCATAATATTAAAATGAAAGAAAACCTAAGATGCAGTTTTATGAGTAAATTTGTTAGTCAGTTTTAAATTACCTTCTCGCCACCGGAGTATGCCATCCACAGCTGCTAAGAGCTCACCGCCGATGTATGCCATCCATAGCTGTTAGGAGCTCGCTGCTGGTTATATTAAAAAGAAACAAAAGTTAAGCTGCAATGTTATGAGTAGGTATGTGAAAGTCCGTTAGGAGTGCCGCCAGTGTGTGGCAGTAAGAGCGGTTCGGGGGTATGCTATTCACAAGATGGCAGCACATGCGTGATACTCATGCATGCGCAGTCTGAGTCAGCAGCCATCTTGTGCATGGCACCCATCACTTCCTCAGTTGTGGAAGAAAAACAAGTGCCCCACTTAGTGGGTGTGTTTATGCGACCAGCAGAGGGGAAGCCCCGCATAAACTCAACCACTGGGCAGTGTCACAGATCCATTCCTGAGGGTCGGGTCCACTGAATTTACAGTGCCCACCCCCTAAGTGCAACCCTTGACAGGGAGGGGGAAAAAACAGGGGATACCCTCTTCGTGTCCTTCTATAGTGCTCGCTTAGTTAACAGTTGAACACTCGCTGCAAAGTCCCAGGGTCCTTGCTATACTCTGGATAAGGGTGTAATACCAGTCTTGAGTCTTGTAGTCAAACATACTAACATGCTAAAAGCCAGCAGAATAGGCCTAACGGTCTTTCGTGTCTGCTCGGTAGCCAGCCCCTATTGGGTGCTAGCTCCTCCTCCCCCCCCTTGCCCCCCGAGAGGGTCAGCCTCAGCTTCAGTATACCCATGCATCTGTCCCACCACCTCTCAAAGCCCTCCACCGTGCCCTGCTCGACTAGACTCCCGGGCAATGCATTCCATGGCTCCACCACCCTCTCAGTGAAGTAATGCCTTCTATGTTCTCCTCCAGCTTCCACCATGCCCCCTGGTTGTGCCCTTCCTTATCCTGAACATTTCTTTGGCTCTGCCCCTATTAATCCTTTCATATTTGAATACCTCAATCATGTCACCCCTGTCTCTCCTCTCCTTCAGCGAGTACAGCCCAAGGACTTCCAGCCTTTCCTCATAGGTCCTTTCACTCATGCCCCGGATCATCCTGGTTGCCCTCCTCTGAACCCTCTCCAACAGTGCTATGTCCTTCCTAAGGTGAGGTCTCCAGAACTGCACGCAGTACTTAAGATGCGGCCGGACCAAGGCATTATAGAGAGGCAGGATCACCTCCCTCCTCCATGAACATGAACCCCTTTCGGTTGTTGCGCAAAGGGGGAAGATTTGGGCATTACAGTCTCTTTGGCATAGTTTTGTAAGCCTGATTTTCTTACCCCAGGAGTCCTTCAGTATCAGTAACTTTAGCAGTTAGCTGGCTAGGTGCAACTGCCCCGGAGGTATGCCTTTAAGATAATTTTATTTAAATGAGCTTTGGGCTATAGCCAGTCAAAAACCGGAGTGGGAGTGAGCTGAGTGAGAGCAGCCTGAAGGTTTCAGAAATTTTATATATTTTTTTTTTTTTTTTTTTTAAACTCCGCTAGACTGAGCAATATTGCCTCTTAGGTGCCTCTCCACTTTCCTTGCTGACAGTCTCCTAGGTCTTATCTGGGTTAAGTTTTCCTCATAAAATCATTTTTATTGTGTGCTCAGTGAAAGTGTTAAGTTTTGGTTAGCGCCACGCTAATTTTATATCTTTAGTGCAATTGTGCTATTTTGACTTTAATTTTAATGCAACTGTTAAGTTCTTGTGCCATTTTTACCGCGGGTGCTTAATTTTGACAGTTCCTCCCGTTTTGAACTTACAGTACTTCTTGAAGGAACCGTCGATTTAGTGTCAGTTGCCTTGTTTTTTTACCTCTGACCACGTGGGCTTTACTGCGAAGCACCAATTGGGAGTTAAGTCTTTGACAGTTGCCTGGGGGTTCTCTGAGGTTTGTCAATTACAGAGAAACCCATATACAGTACAGTGGACCTAAGCGGTCTCTGTCACAGGACTGGCCGGTGGCATTTCAACAGAAGCCTGTGTGCAGTTGACGAGTATTACTGGGCTTTCTATCAAGATTAGCACTGGTATAGATCCCAGTACTACAAAACAAAAGGCACTTTTAAATTAGAGCTTTTAACTGGGGCAGGACTGGCAGGTGACATTTCACAGAAACCTGCACTTGGTTTGTGAGGTCCAGAACTTGGTTTGCTTTGTTTAAATTGACACATAGCAAAGAAACGTTGATTATTATGGCTGAGGATAAATCTAAGGCTTCCGATGAGGGGCCATCTAAAAGTACTAACAATAAATATGTAAGCAGAGGTGCTGAGGAACCCTCCAGATCCCAGCCAAAAAATATAGCTTCCAAAGATTAATTTTTCACAAATTAAAAAATGATGAAAGTGATGAAAAAAGGAAGCTTGATCAAGCCGCTGATGAAGTGGCTAAAAAAGAAACTGTCAAGAAAAAAATGCTCCTGTTGCTCCTGGGAAAGCCAATAGTGAGACAACAGGCAGCTTAAAGCATAAAGAGAAAACAAAACGCATACAACCACAGTCTGCGCAGGATCTTCCATCTGTGGAAGACATGGCAAAAGCATGGCAACTGTTTCAGACCATACAAACGATAGGTCCTATATTTACTGGGGCTGGCAAGCAGTCTTCCACAGTTCTCTCTTCTGTAGACTTGTGAGGGTGATGCAGATGATGAACATTTTTATGATGCCCCTGACATGGATTTTTGAGGGCCTTGAGCCCCATGAGTCCCCAGACCCTCTATTTAGGGACCCCCCCCCCCAAGGTGAGCAGAAGGATCCCTGCTCTGTGTTTACATTTTTACAAAATATGCTAGACACCTTGGGCCTCCCTACGCAGGAGCCCAACCAGGATGTCAGTGAAGGCGAAGATTATAGGGACATGAGAGATCTTTCAACCCCCAAGACCCTGGTCGTCCCTATGTATAATGCGTTCAGAAGAAATACCATTAAAGTGCTTCAGACTCCCACTTTGGTGTCAGGGATTGACAAATGGATCGAGAAAAAACACAGATGGTCTATAACTGGTACTGAGTTCCTGTCTGCACACCCTAACCACGATAGTATAGTGCAACAGGCAGCTTGCGAGTAAGCTGAGGTCCCCTTGTCCTCCGGACAAGGACTCCAAGAAAATTAACTTTATAGCAAAGAAAATGTATGCTACAGCCTCTCTGCTTCTCAGACTTTCTTCCTACATAGCGTTTACAGACAAATATCAAAAAGCCCTGTGGAAGTCTGTCCTGGCCATTGCCCGCAGTGGGTCAGATTTTATGGTGCAGGAGCTGGTGAATATGACAAAAACTGCCTTGAAAGCTACCAAATACCAATTCCACATGGTGGTTGACAACAGTGATGCTGCCTTTAGGGCGATGGCCCACACCATCTCTCTGAGACTCTTCACCTTGCTTAGAACTACCAGTCTAACCACAGACACTGAGACCAAGGCCATGGATTTTCCCTGTGATCAAAACATGTTGTTTGATTACAGAACAACTGACTACATGAAAAAGACTGACGAGTACAAGGCCTCCTGGCAGTCACTCATCTAAACCTAAGCCTACCGCCCTTAAAAATCCCATTCCAGGGCAGTAGGGGCAGAAGTTTTTTTCCCAGGCCTTACAATCCTTGCCCCTAATCTGACTTCGGTCAGTACAAGGGGGTCTTTCAGACTCTGGGGCAGAAGGGGCCAAAGAAGGACCACGTCTACCCAGCCGTCTGCCTCGCAGTCTGTCCTGATGTGTGTGTCCAGGTCGCCTCCCTGCTACCAGTGGGAGGCAGATTCTCCCACTATCTTCAGAACTGATACCTCATTACGTCGGACAAGTGAGTGCTGGTGATAGTGGAGAAGGGTCTGCCACTACAGTTCAGGCAGATGCCAGACCTCAAGCATACCCAGGTGTCAAGACTTCTGTCCCAACACAGGTTCCAGTGTTGGAAATGGAGGTACAAAACCTTCTAGCTCTATGAGCAGTGGAGAGGGTCCCGGCCCACGAGAGGGGCAAGGGCTTCTATTCCAGGTACTTTCTGACACAAAAGAAAACTGGGGAGTGGCGACCTATTTTAGATCTCGGATATTTAAACAAACATCTGAAAAAAAAAAAAAAAAAAAATCAACTTCAAAATGGTCACTCTGTCACTGGTCATACAGTCCTTACAGCAAGGAGACTGGCTAGCCTCCCTGGACTTAAAGGACGCTTACTTCCACATACCCTTAAGGAGGTTTCGCAGAAAGTTTCTGAGATTCAGACTTCCTTCAGGCCACTATCAGTTAACCACAATGCCCTTTGGCCTGTCCTCTGCCTCAAGAGTCTTTACCAAGTGCCTCGCAGTGGTAGCAGCAGCACACCTCAGGAGACTGGGTGTCGCTCTTTATCCCTATCTGGACGACTGGCTCATAGTAGCAAAGTCTTCTTGCCAGGTCAAGGAGTCCCTTTCCCTTACAGAACGCAATCTGAAGTCCCTGGGTTTCCTGGTAAATCTAAAGAAATCTCTCCCAGAATCCTCCCAGCTACTCACCTTCATAGGGGCCCAGCTGGACACTCAGAAAGGATATGCTTTCCTCCTGCAGGAAAGAATTCAGAGTTTCCTTGCAGTGGCAGATTCTTTCGCGCAGGGACAGCCAGGACCAGCTGGACATTTTCTAAAACTCGTCGGACACATGGCTGCAGTGGTCCCAGGAGTCAGGTACAGGATGCGACTCCTGCAAACCTACCTCAGAGTTTGCTGGTCTCAGAAAAGCATCAGTTTTTCTTTTTTTTTTTTTAAACTCTTTATTTTCTGTTTTTATCAGACAAACAGAACATACTTACAAATACATAGTATAACATAAAACAGTACATTGGGCCAAATATTTCACAAAATCGATTCAGGTGATGCATTGCATTCCACCATGATGAGGAGGATTTGATTTGACTGTAGATCCCTCAAAATCACCACTCTCTTATGGTACAAAGTCATCTCTGTGTGACATGATCTATACCACCCATCTTCGCCATTGTACTGCGAATTTTTCACTACATCGGTTTACTATAGCTGTGAGTTTTTTCAACTTATATATTTGGGACATTAAGTCCTGCCATTCCCTGATCGTGGGGGGGTCTCTGGTCCAACCATCTTTTGGTTATTGCTTTCTTAGCCGAGAGTAGACATACCCGAATTAGTTTTCTGTTAGGCATGTCTCTTTGTCCTTTCTCTAGGTCATAAAAAAATAAATTTTCTCTGTTAATTGTATCTTTGTCCCAGTCAAGTCCCTCATGGCTGTTTCTAGATTGATTATGAAAGATTTAACATTCTTACAGGACCAAAAAATTTGGCCATGAGTGGCCGGGTGCTGTCCGCAGCCTCTCCAGCATGCAGATGTCTGAGTTGGATTGTATTTTCCTTGGATTGCCGGGGTTTTAAAAAATCGAATCATATTTTTCCAGGCAAACTCTTTCCAGTGATATGAGCCCGTGACCACTCTCAGATATTTAAGACACGTGGCCCACTCTGTATTGTTTATCTGTAACCCCAAGTCTTTTTCCAAAGATGACTTAGTCTTATTTAAATTATGTTTATAGATTTGCAAGAGAGCCTCATACAGATACGAAATCATATGTTGCAGTGGGGCTATTCCTTGCAGGGCTGTCCTAAAAACCTCCAGAAAGGACGGGTTCTCCTCTCCCAGTTCTAAGAAGGCGGGGAATGTCTTAATGTATGCCACTGCTTGCATATACCTAAATCTGTCTCTGGGGAGTAGGCCATGTATCTCTGCTATTTTCTCAAAAGTCATATCTCCTTTATGGAAGAATTGCAATATTATTTGCAACCCCATCCTGGCCCAAGTGTTAAAGCCATGATCTAGTCTAGCTGGCTGAAAGGTTTGCACGTTTGGAAGGGAGTAAAGTAAATGTTTACATGGGGCAGTCTGTTTGGTAGCCCACAGAGTTCGCCAACGATACACTGTATTTTTCATGTATGGGTAATCCGTGATCTGGTCTATTGGGATAGGTGGCTGACTCCAAAGGATTTTGTCTAGGTTGAATAGGTCTGCCTCTCTTTTTTTTTTTTCTAGCTCACACCACTTTGCATCATAATTTCAATGGAGCCACAAGAAGATTACTCTGAGTTGCGTAGCTAAAAAGTATTTATAGAGACATGGCAGAGCCAGACCCCCCTCCGCCAAGGAAAGCTGCAGTGTCTGGTATTTTACCCTAGGTGGAAGTGAATTCCGTATATATATATCTGGAGATTCTTTTGTTAATTTCCTTAAAGGAGGATGATGGAGGGGTGATGGGTAAACAGTGTGCCAAGTATAAAAATCTTGGCAATATGTTGATTCTTATAGCTTCCACCCTTTCTATTAATGGCAGCAGAACCATGTTGCACCGTTCCAAGTCTGCTGTGACCTGGGTCAGCATCTGGTCATAGTTGAGCCTGATCTATTATACCGTCTTTAGTGCCAGCTGTATCCCCAAGTACCGCAAATGTGGAGTGTCCCACTTAGAAACATAGAATTTGACGGCAGATAAGGACCGCTTGGCCCACCCAGTCTGCCCATTTCCCTACCTACTGGATAAGCTGCAGATCCTAGTTAATCAGCAGCCTACTTCTTCCTACCCCCACCCCCCAGAATTGCCTTATGACTATCCCATGCATGCCTGAATTCCCCCACTGATTTTGACTCCACAGCCTCCTCCGGAAGGCCGCTCCATGCATCCACAACCCTTTCTGTGAAAAATACTTCCTAAATTACCTCTGAGCAGCCTCTCTATCTTCAAATTGTGCCCTCTTGTTCTTGCACACCTCTTTTTGAAAGATGCTACCTCTTGGACTTTGTTGATTCCTTGAGGTACTTGAAAGTTTCTATCATGACCCCCTCTCCCTCCTTTCCTCGAGGCTGCTACTTATTAAGCTCCTTAAGTCTCTCTTCATCGACTTCGGTGCAGACCCTGCACCATTTTAGTTGCCCTCCTCTGGACAGCTTCCATCCTGTCTGTCTTTACGGGATTGGGTCTCCAGAACTGCACACAGTACTCCAGATGGGGTCTCACCAGCTGTCTGTACAGAGGGATAATAACTTCCTGTTTTCTACTGGTGATGCCTCTCCCTATGCATCCCAGTATCCCCCCAGCCCTCCTTGCTGCCCTCTCACATTGCTTGCCCATCTTTAGGTCATCTGATATGACTACCCCCAGGTCCCTGGGAAAATATTTCCTTTGAGGGAAGAATGAATGTGTGTAATTATATACTGCACTATACGTTTCATTAATCTGTGGGCTAAGATGTGGGTGGCCCGAGGTCCTCCCTCATAATACCTTTGCCTAATATACTGTAAGGCCTGTTGCATTTTGATATTCAGTATCTTTCCCTCGTGGCTTCTATTAGGGGGAACCCAGCAGTGTCCCCTGTCTTATATTGTGTGTAGGTCATAGGACTGTTTCTGCAATTTGGCAAGCCGTTCGGTCTGTTGCTTCTTGTGCCTGGCTGCATAACTAATAATATCCCCCCTTAATACGGTTTTTAGTGTGTCCCATAACATTGAGGGACTCACCTCTGGTGAGCTGTCCTCCTGTAGAATCTGAGGTATCCTAGTCTCTAGTATTTCCTTGAACTCTTTTTTTATTAAGTAGATAATTGTTAAATCTCCACGGTTTAAATTCTTTTCCACTCATCTATTCGATTGAAAATAAATTCTGGGAATGATCTGAGGGTACGAATGGCAGAATCTCACCCTTCTAAAGAAGGTGTATATGCTCTTTAGAGATGTGGCATAGATCTATTCGAGTATATATTTTATGCGGTGCCGAATAATGTGTGTTCACGTTTAGTTGTGTTTAAAGTCCTCCATCTATCTACCCACCCCACTTCCTTAAGGTATCTTTGTGCAAATTTTTGTACTTCTGTCCTTCTTGGGGGGGGTTGGGATTGGTGGTATCCTTTTCGTTTAATACCAGATTATAATCCCCTCCCACAATCAAAACCCCTTTTTGTTGCTCTGTTATTTTCCCTAGTAGTATCTTAGCTGTATCAGCATCTGTTCCAGGTGGTAGATATAAACTAACCAACGTTCGCAGAGTTCCCTGATATTTCCCCATCACTATTGCCAGTCTACCTTCCCTGTCTGAGTAAGAGGAGACTAACTAGAATGACACGGAGCGGGGAACCAGGACAGCTACACCTCTACGTTTCCCCTCTCTATAGGAGGAGGCAATGACATGCTCAAATCCAAATTTCCTTAATTTTTGATGTTGTTCTTTGCTGAGATGCGTTTCTTGTAATAATATGAAGGTTGGCCTCTGCTTCTTTAACAAAGACAGAACCTTGTACCTTTTAACAGGATGGTTTAGTCCGTTTACATTTTGAGAGGATATGGTAAGCTTCGTCTCATCCCCCATGTTTAATCAGGGTGGAGACCTCTCTTTGTTTTAGGTGTCTTGGGCCACCGTCCTGTTCGGCAGTGGCAATAATCCCCCTCCTCCACGCCATTCGTCCACCCCCACGGTATGAATGATTATATCCAACTGAAACTCCACCTATCTCTGGTCCTCCCCCTCCATTTCGATGCTTTTTCCACATTGAATTACCCTTCCCATGACTTCCCCCATAAATGTTTTTGACCCATATAACAAACTACAAACAACATTGAAGTCCCAGAGGTGTAAACTTTGTGAAACATAACCTCTTCACCTCCAGTTCAAGAACTATATACAGATTTGTGTGACTTCCAAACCGGGAGGGCTCTACTATCTGCCCCTTGAGTGACTGCATCAGGATGTTTCGTAAGGTGCAGTCTGGAGGAGAGGTAATGGAAAAAAACCACTAAGTCTTCCATTCTGTGGAACCAGAACCACAGAAAGCCCTGAATGGCTAAGAACGTCAAGACCCTATGTAGTATTTATGCTAAATGTAAATAACCTACAAACCACTACCCCCCCCAACCTGGACATATCCCAATTAAAACCGTTTCGAGTTATTACAGGCTGACATTCGTCTGCTTGGTTTCTAATGTCATATAAAAATAGACAAAACAGTTTTAAAAACTCACTTTAAATCCATGAGGACAGGAACTCCCTCTAGTCCAAATCTGAAATGTGGAAAAATGTCCCTTCAGCCCCTTCCTCCTCTTCATAGGCTGGCAGGGATTATCAAGCCTGCCTCATAATGCGTAAGATCACGGCTCTATGAATAGGGTATGTGGCCGTGGTAACGATACCTGCTCTAATGCGCAGGTCCAACAGGTCCACTTAGAAAGCGGAGCTTCAGATAAATGTTTTCAGGTACCGGACTTCAGGTCTCAGTCTGGGTAGTAAGTTGCGCTCCACTCTGTTTCCTCCCCGACTCCTGTAGCTGTTTACGGATATCTGCATAATTTCTTCGATTGGCCCTGTTATTTGTGTGTGCACTCCAGCTCTGGTCTCTCTATATGGCCTCTGACGCTGCCCGTAGGTCTTCCTTGCTCTTGGCGGAAAGCCGTTTCATGAATGCCGTGGGTTTGCATCCCTCTTTTTGCCTCTTGTGGTGAGTCATAGGTTTCAGTTCCCGAATTCCACATGATTTTTAGTCATGCCGGGTATGGGGTAAAGAAGCAGATCTGCCTGGCCTTAAGCACTCTCATGATGTCCCCATATTCCAAGCACCTTTTCGGGATTTCAGGAGGGTAATCCTGATCGAACAGCAACCTTGCACTGTTATACTCTATTTTCTTTGCTGCCCATGCTGCCTCCAGTACTGTTTCTTTATCTCGAAAACTAGTGAATTTCACTACCACCGATCGCGGCCTTGCCTTTGGGTCGGAGGGTGAGCACGCGATGAGCTCTTTCCAGCCGGAATTGAAACATCTCCGGGAGGGGAAACGCATGTTTAAGTAGATCTGTGATAAAATCCACCATCTGCCCGACCTCTGAGCCTTCTGGAAGACCATGAATCCTCATGTTGTCTCGGAGGGAGCATGCCTCTAGGTCCTGGCATTTTTCACTTAGCCACTCTTGCTGCTCTAGTAGAAAGTCTACGGCCTGTTTCATGCGGGCCGCCATGTTCTCGGAGTTGGAAACGCGCTCCTCCACCTCTTGCATTCAGGTTTCCACAGCTGTAAGTTTGGCATTCAGTTTCTTAAATTCCACTTGATTTTGGGAGCGAAATTGGTGTATTTCATGAATGATCGCTTCAAATCTAGATCTGGTTAGCGTCTCCCTCTCTGTATCCGTGTCGTTTTCTGAGGCCTGCTCGCTATGCGGAGAGGAGCTCCCATCGAACTGGATAGTTTGCCCAGACAATCCTCGGTCATCGGGGCATCTCTGAATCATTTCTGCTCAGGATTTCATCGATTTGCTGCCCTCTGTTTTCTTTGGCGACATTATGGTATAAAATTTTAGTATTTATGTTAGCTGATTTAGTAGTTTATATGCCGGGTGGATGTGCAGCGCTAGGATCAGACCTCCACTTGGGTCGATGACGTCACCGGAAGTCCAGCAACAATTTTTCAAAGCTGATACCTGTGATGGAGCAGTTCCTCCAAGACCTGCTGTGGTGGAAGAACCCTGTAAATTTACAAGCAGGGGTACCATTCCAAGCTTCGCTGCCCACTAGGGTGATCACCACAGATGCCTCCTTCTTGGGGTGGGGAGCACATCTGAACATTGCCTCGGTAAGCGGCACCTGGACTGTAAGAATCACAGTTACACATAAATCTCTTAGAGCAGTCTTTCTAGCTCTCAAAGCTTTCACTCCCAGCATAAAAGGGCAGGCAGTTCAAATTCAAACAGACAATACCACTGCAATGTTTTACATAAACAAGCAGGGTGGTACCAGATCAGGAATACTCTGCTCTGTTCGGAAGCTCTAAAGCTCTGGTCTCTAACCTTCTCCTTGGGAGTCAGTCTCTCAGCTATTCACCTCCCAGGCAAACGCAATACCCTGGCAGATGCTCTGAGTCGCATCAGTCACGGCCAGAGCGAATGGACCCTGAACAAGCAAGTACTAGCCACTGTGTTCAGGCGGTGGCGCACACCAGAAGTGGATCTGTTTGCCTCGCCCCGCAATTTTCAGCTTCCTCAGTACTGTTGCAAGGCCCCTGTCCCGAGAAACCTTCCCCAGGATGCATTGATCCTGGACTAGTTAGAGAGGTTCCTATATGCATTCCCTCCCTTCCCCCTGATACTCAGGGTATTGCTGAAAGTCAGACAACAGCCTGCATCGATGATCTTGGTGGCTCCGGATTGTCCCAGGCAAGCCTGGTACCCACTCCTTCTCTGTGTCCTGGAGCAGGCCCATTCGCCTGCCTCCAACTCATTCCTTGCTGACCCTTCCTCAGACAGGAGTGCAGTATCCAGACTTACACTCTCTTCACCGCAAGGCCTGGTTCTTGAGGAGTTCGTTTCCATCCTCTAAGTACTCTGAGCAGGTCCTTAAGATACTGAGGATGGCTAAAAAAAGAACACTAAGAAGACTTATGCAACCAAATGGAAAAGGTTTTCCCTGTGGTGCAAGAGCAAAAAGGTCACCCCCCTTTCAGCTTCAGACCCTCAGCTGCTGGATTACCGGGTACACTTGTAGGCGTCAGGCTTGAAACCATCTTCTCAAGCTACACCTGGCAGCAGTTTCGGCCTACCTTTCGGTGGAAAAGTCAGTTTTTTCCCACACCATATTTAAACAGTTCTTCTTCAAAGGCCTCTTGCACCTTCAGCCTCTAGTCAGGGAGCCGGTTCCTCCTTGGAGCCTGAACCTCTGTATAGACAGGCTCATGAATCCACCCTTTGAGCCAGCGTCCACTGTTCATATCAAGTTCGGGACTTGGAAGACAGTCTTCCTGGTGGCCATTGCCTCTGCCAGGAGGATTTCAGAGCTACAGGCCCTGTGCACTGAGCCACATTACATCATCCCTCACAATGATAAAGTTGAGCTCGGGACAAATAGGACATTTCTGCCAAAGGTGGTTTCAGAGTTCCACTTAAACCAGTCTATTACTCTGCCTGTCTTCTTTACTGAGCAGTCCACTCCTGGCGAGCAAGTGCTCCATAGCTTGGATGTCAGAAGAGCCATCTTTCACAGCTTAGAGCATACTAGACAGTCGAGAGGCTATTCTACCCAGTTGTTCCTCACCTACGGGGATGTAGGCAGAGGAAGACCAGCTACCAAAAGAACTATTTCCCACTGGTTGGTCTTTTGTATCAGATTCTGTTATGAAAAAGCTGGTCACCAACCTCCAGTGGGGCTCAGGGCCCACTCCACCAGGAACATTCCCCTTTTGAATGTCTGGAAAGCAGCTACCTGGAAATCTGTGCACAGCTTTGTGAAACACTACAGTTTGGATGTGCAGACCAGATCTGATGCCAAATTTGGCAGGGCGGTTCAGCAGAGTCTCTTTCCTAAGTAGGTTCTCTGCCCACCTCCCACTGGGTACTGCTCGGTAGTCTGCTAAAGTTGCTGATACTAAAGGACGCCTGGGGTAAGGAAAAAAAAAAATTACTCACCGCAGTAATCTTCCTTCTTCCAAGGGGTCCTTTAGCATCAGTAAGCTCCCACCTTTCCTTCCCTGTTGACCTGCCAGGAGAAGGGCTCTGTTATCATATCTCTTACCAAATTTGGACTTTTATTGATGAGTTTCTAACTAGTGATGATGAGGTTTTCTAGTTCCACTTTTGTGGACATTTGCCTGTTTTTGAATCCTGTTGATTCATTTTTGGGGCACGTGAGCTCGTTTTCCTTAGAAAAAATTCTGAAGCCTTTAGACTCCCTCTCTTGTTTTTGACTGGCTATTGCCCAAAGCTCATTTAAATAAAATCCTGTTAAAGGCATACCTCCCAGGCAGTTGCACCTAGCCAGCTAATTGCTAAAGTTGCTGATGCTGAAGGACCCCTTGGAAGAAAGAAGATTACTGTGGTGAGTAATTCTTTCTTGTCTTCTCCCACTGGGCATGCAGTAACCTGGTTCAAATCCCCACAGACTCTTCCTTGAGACTTTGTATTTCCCCTATCTTTACCCAGATTTCCCATTACAGGATCCTTATTTGATTGTGCTTGATAAGGGGTGCCACTATAAGATACCAGTTTGGATCCCAGATTATTACCAAACATCCCACAATCACACACACAATATAAAAATATCACTCAGACAGGTTTCTTAAAAACAAATGTTTTACTGAAATAATTAATCATACAGTTACAACTAAAAGTTTTAGAAAATTTAGTCACAGAATAACACAAATAAAAGTGAAAAATATACATGAAACAAACGCACTATAAACTTTTATCTTAATTTCTACCTTAAGTTGGTAGTAAATTGAAATCCAGAAGAATAAGTGCAGTCTCTCGTTCTTAGTCTGTCTGTGTTGTGGCAGTCTTGCTTATTGTGTGTTAGAAGCATGTCCTTTGAACAGTGAGCAATCCAGTGGTCTGTGGAGGGTCTTAAATAGGGATGGCTGTCCTAGTCTGTGGATAGCTAGTAGTCTTAATTTTGTTTGGCCAGTAGGTGTCACTCTTGCTTTTTCTAGATTTTTAAGGAATTATTATTTCTAGGGACATGGATATGTTGTTCACTCCACACTTACTGGCAGGTTCCTTGCCGCTTTAAATCTTGCTGGAAGGTCTTCAAGCTGGCTCCTCCCACCAACCCGGGTGGTAAAACTCTCAGCTCCACCCCATGATGTCAGATCTTCCTTACTGCTTGGAAGCTCAGGTTCCCTCCTTTGTGCTCTGCGTTTTAGGCCTGGATCCAAACTCTTCGGTTTACCCAAAACTAATTTTAAAATTTACAAGACTTCGATTTTTATCTTCCCTCGCGACTGCGATGGACCGTCGACTCGGTTCGTTGGTGCCCTGTGGGCAGAAAGGTATCCCGGACGATCCACACTCCATGTCGTGTACTGCCTTGGGCTTGAGCACGACCGTAGGCTCATGACTTGTGCAAGTCCTTTTTCGGCCACGGTCTTATAGGATTGCGCCACAGATTGCAACTTGGGAGCCCAGAAACATTATCCCAATCAGTTGAAGGAGGCCCGTTGGACGGTGTCTGACGGCGGGCTCGGCTGAACAGTTCGAACAAATGATCGCCCTCAAAGAGGAAGCAGCCCAGGCCGCATCATCATCTTCCTCGGTCGTGGCATTTATGCTGTTCTTGTTGGGCTCCTCCTACATGGCTTCGTTCAGGGAGCTTTGTCAGTCCCTCTCCACCAAGGGAGAGGGGCCTTCGGGACATTTCTCTTGGTCCAAGAAGAAGGACTCCAAGGGTAATCCCACCATCGACATTCGTGGTGGCGGGAGAGGTGCCCTTCCCCGGATAGTTGACTCTCGACTTCGGTCGAGGTTGCGGCTAAGGCCACTGGCTTCACGATGTCCCCGTCGGGTCAGCCGGCCGAGACACCCGTCGACGCAGTCGAGATTTTTCTCGACCAGTCAGACAGGCTGTCAACTGGAGAAGCCGACAACCCTTCTTCACCGGTTCCCCCGGTGGAAACCGAGGACTTGCCTGTGCCGGAGTCCCCGGTTAAGTTCTCTGAGCTGAGGAAGGAGCGGGTTTCCCCCGCCCCCTCTCAGACCCACCCTCGGAAACACCGAAGGTTTCCATCTCGGACCTCTTCCCGGGCCAGCCGATCCTGCCGACATCGGTGGTCTAGGTCTCAGCAACGTGGAAAGCGGCGGCACCGCTCATCCTTGTCTTCGTCCTCTTCGGAGGATAGGCTCCTGAAATTGCACCAGCACCATAAGGGATCTGAGATGTGGTAGCAGCTCCTTTTGACTGAATAAGCAGACTCCGTTGCCTTCCCCAGCCATTAAGTGGCTGTCACCAGAGCAGCTGAAACAACCCCTCATTGTAATCGAGGAGCCGGCACCGGTTGTCCGGCCGAAACTGGCTGCGCCACCCATTGTGGTGGAACCCCTGCCTCCACAACCTAAATTTGGGGCCCTGACCAAGGATTCTCGATCGGGTCAGGGCTTGCCCCATTGGTTGTTGGTCACTCTCACTCCAGATCGGCCTCGGCAGGTGGAGGGTGGCTCAGGCCCTCGGCAGCTGTTTGCAGACTCCTCGGAGTCTGAAGATGACTCTTCCCTGTTCTTCAGGCCCCTCGACCTGGAGTCCACTGGGGGTCACTTGGTGGACGAGAGCCCAGCCTCGTTCCTTGGAATGCTTCGGCTCATCTGAGTCCACTGGGATGAAGCTCAAACCAGTTTCAAAGCAGGCCAAGTATCGCCCCTCGGAGATACTGGACTGAGGGTATTCCCCCACAGAGGCCTTCCCGGTGGCTGAAGCCATTGTTGGCCCGGCCCTGGAGCTGTGGCAGCGGCCAGCTTCTTGTCCAGCACCTTCGGCCAGGATGGCTCGAAAGTATGCTGTTCCCACTGGTTCACTCTCCGGTTTCTCGGAGCACTCCTCCGGAGGGGCTAGTGACCGATAGCATTTTCCGGTGCTCCGGAAATGCTCGGGATGTGAACAAGCCATCTGATAAAGAGTCCAAGAAACTGGACTACTCCAGGCGAAAAGTCTATGCTGCTTCCTCCCTAGGTCTTCATCAGGCCAGCTTGGCTGTTCTGACGGCACACTTTTCGCACACCCTTTTGGGCTCCCTGGATGAGGTGATTCCTCATCTCCCGGCTGACCTCCAGACAACGGTCAAGCAGGTGCAGGATCAGGGAAGGGCGGTGGCCAAACAGCAACTCCAAACTTCCTTGGACATAGCTGACTCGTGTGCCCGGTCAGTAGCGGCTACAGTGGCCATGCACCGCAGAGCTTGGCTGTGGATCTCCACTTTTACAACGGATACCCAGCACAAGCTGGCAGACGTTCCCTTCCTGGGTACCGACTTGTTCGGCCCCGGGGTGGAGGGTCATCTGCAAAGGATCGAGATGTCCAATGCCACCTTGGAAACGGTCACATCTGCCCAGAAGGACAAAGGCCGTCAGCAGCAGTGTAAGCCCTTTCAACCTTCAGCCCCTGTGGCACATCCGGCCCAGCAACACCAGCATCAGGGCAAGCAGGCTCGCACTTGGCATCCCAAAGCCAAGCCTGCAGCTTCCTCCAGCAGGAAGCTGGGAGGGAAAGGTCCAGGAGGCCCCTCGGCCGGCCCTTCCTCCAAGCCTGCCCAGTGACAGGTTGAGGGGTGTCTCCCCCAACCTCGTCACTCCTCCCCGGTCTCCCCGGGGGACGGCTCTGCCACTTCCTTTCCGCTTGGTCTGATATCACCACGGACCGCTGGGTGCTGGAAGTGGTAGGAAAGGGTCTGCCTCTGGAATTCAAGCAGTCCCCACCCTATCGAGCCGTCGCCCCACGGGGGGGTACGGGGTCCGCAGCCTCTCTGTTGGCTCGTCGAGCCAACATTGCCCTGCTCCTCCAGAAGGAGGTGATCAGGGAGGTGGCGGATCCTCCACCAGACCCAGGGTTTGTGTCCAGGTACTTCCTGGTCCCAAAACGGACGGGCAGCTGGCGCCCCATTCTAAACCTACATGACCTGAACAAGTTCCTAAGGTCTCGAACCTTCAGGATGGTCTCTGTGGCTCAGATCATTCCATCCTTGGAACGAGGCATGTGGTTCTGCTCTCTGGACCTCCAGGATGCGTTTTCACATCCCAATTCATTCGTCTCACCAGCGATTCCTCTGCTTCAGGGCAGAGGGATCCCTTTACGAGTTCTGGGCTATGCTCTTCGGCCCCTCTCCAGCACCCAGGGTCTTCACCAAATGCATGGCAGTGGTGACAGCATTCCTGCGGCGCCGAAGGGTCCGGGTGTACCCTTACCTGGATGACTGGCTGATTGCAGCCCCCTCCAGGCTGGAGGCGGAGTGGTCCAGGGATCTGGCCCTCCAGGTCTGCTCTCAGATTGGCCTCCTCATCAACGAGGCCAAATCGGAAATCGTGCCAACGCAGGTGATTCAGTTCATCAGGGCAGAGCTCGACATTCTTCGAGCCAGAGCACGGCTCCCGGCGGACAGGGCTGAGATTCTTTCCTCCTTTGCCCAGTCATTTCTGGTTGGGCAATTGCGCCCTGCCCGGGACTTCCTGGGCCCCATGGCGGCCTGCACCAGCATGGTCCGTTGGACCCACTGGCATATGCGTCCCCTGCAATGTAGGCTGGCAGCCAATGGTCACAGCGCTCCAGTCCTCTGGACCAGCCAGTGATAGTGACCCAGGAGATGGGGAATGCTCTCCAGTGGTGGATCATTCCGGCTCATCTGTAGGAGGGTATCCCGTTTGTCCGCCCAGCGCCGACGGTCACTTTAACGACCGACGCCTCTCTGATGGGTTGGGGTGCCCATTTGGGGGAGCTCAGAGCGCACGGCCTCTGGTCCCCTCAGGAGTCTCGATGCCACATCAACCTGCTGGAGCTTCAAGCAGTCTGACTATCCCTCACCGCCTTTGCTCCGTTTGTACGGGGTCAAATGGTCCAGGTCCAGACGGACAACACCACGACTACGTACTACCTAAACCGCCAGGGCGGGACGCACTCCTTGCCTCTGTGCAAGGAGGCTGTCCGCACTTGGTGTCTCATGAGCAGACTGGAGGCGGATCTCCTAGCCATCCATGTGGCAGGAGCCTCCAACACTCTGGCCGATGCCCTAAGCCAGATAGATGCTGCATCTCACGAGTGGTCTCTCCTGCCGGAGGTAGTACACGATCTGTTCTCCCACTGGGGCACACCTCAGGTGGACCTGTTTACCTCCAGGGAGAATGCAAAGCTGAGGCTGTTTCATGCCTGCCCCCCCTCAGCAGGGCTCGCTGTAGGGGGATGCCTTCTCAAGGCCGTGGACCCCGGGCCTCTTCTATGCCTTTCCCCCATTTCCCTTGATCCACAAGGTGCTTCATAAGGTGAGGAGGGATAAGGCGCAGGTGATTCTGGTAGCCCCAGACTGGCCCCGCCTGTTCTGGTATCCAGATCTCCTCAGCCTCGGCTCCAGGCTCCCAAAGCGGCTTCCAGCCCGCCCGGACCCGATCTCAGTCAACCAGGGGAAGGTACTCCACCTGGACCTTCAATCACTGCACCTGACGGCCTGGTTTCTGAGTGGCTAGAGATCCAGGCCTTGGGTCTTTCCGACAAGGTCCTCAACGTTGTTGAGGCATTCCGTAAGGAGTCGACCAGAAAATGCTATGCCTTCAAATGGAAGAGATTCTCCATTTGGTGTCAGGATAAGGGGTTGGACCCTTCCTCCTGTTCCTTGGCCAGCATTCTGGACTACCTGTGGTCCCTTTCTTGGCAAGGGCTTTGGTCAACGACCCTTAAGGTGCACCTGGCAGCCATCTCTGCTTACCGGGCATGGGCCGGAAAGCAGTCGGTGGCGCAGGAAAAGGTGGTTGGGCGCTTTTTCAAAGGCCTTGATCACATATCCCCTCCGGTGCAAGAACCTCCACCTCTGTGGGATCTACTGTTGGTATTGGCTAAGCTCATGGGCAGGCCATTCAAACCGATGCACAGGTGTGATATCTCCCACCTGTCGTGGAAGACCGCTTTCTTGGTGGCTATTACATCAGCCAGAAGGATGGGAGAGCTTCATGCGCTTTCCATCGAGTCTCCTTATCTGGTTTTCCACAGGGACAAAGTTGTCTTGCGTCCCCACCTGAAATTCCTTCCAAAGGTGGTGTCGGAGTTTCACCTTAACCAGGTGTTGACTCTGCCGGTGTTCTACCCCAGTCACACCTTGGAGGCCGAATATAGGCTCCATACTTTGGACCCTAGAAGAGCGCTCTCTTCTTATAAGGAGCGGACGGCTGAAGTTCGTGAAGAGGTTCGCCAGATGTTTGTCACCTACGCTGAAGCCGCACCTGGCAGACCTGCAGCCAAGTGGACGATAGGCAGATGGGTCACCTCCTGCATAGATCTCTGCTATAGGTTGGCGGGCATGGAGCCTCCAGAGAGATAAGAGCTCATTCTACCCACCGCTGCTTCGGTGGCTGCTTCCAGGGATGTCCCTATCCAGGAAATCTGCAGGGCTGCTACCTGGAAGTCAGCACACACCTTCATTACCCACTACCACATTGACCTTGAGTCATGCCGGGATGCTGGTTTTGGGACCTCGGTTCTCCAGTCCTTATTTCCCAAGTAGGGGGTGCGCTCCTTGCCTCCCTCCTCCCGGAGAACTGCTAGGACTCTGCCAGTACGTGTGGATTGAACAACATATCCATGTCCCTTGAAATACAGGTTACTCACCTGTAACAGGAGTTCTAGGAATGGTATATGTTGTTCATCCACACAACCCACCCGACCTCCCTGGCTTCGACGCGCAACCTGGCTTTCAGCGGGCTAGATCTGGCGTCATGGGGTGGAGCCTAAAGTTTTACCACCCAGGTGGGTGGGAGGAGCCAGCTTGAAGACCTTCCGGCAAGATTTAAAGCGGCAAGGAACCTGCCAGTAAGTGTGGATGAACAACATATACCATTCCTAGAACTCCTGTTACAGGTGAGTAACCTGTATTTATTTCCTTATTTTGGTTCTCATATCACCACTTTCTTGCACATTAATAACATTTTCCAAATTAGTGCCTTTGAAGTCCTATTGCCCTACAATATAACACTTGTAAGACGATTCACACCCAGCTGTTAGGAAGGGCTATTTACCAGACCCTGTTTTCCAGGCATCCTGCCTTTGAAGTGGAAGAGTTTTATGATCCTAGGGGATATTTTCTATCCCCTGACAATTTTATGACCCTCTTCCTTTGACTAGCTGACTAGAGAAATCCCCTTTGAAAATGTAATTTTCAGCTTCCTGGCTAGTAGCCGTTTTCCTGGGTGTATATAGGAATGTCACATATTTTGCAAGACCTTTTCTCTCTTCCTGTGACCTTTCAGTAACACTGGGCATTCCTTTTCTTGTGGCATTTAACATACACAAAATTGCATCAAAAAAATAGAATAAGTGAGTGTCTATTACAAGGAAGTAATACCATCGAGAGGTTCCCTTGTCCCCAGAACCTCGAGATGGTATTTCTCCCAAGAAATGGACACTCACCTATTTTTTATAATATATGGATGTGAGTTTTATTTGTGTGGTACCGTGAGGGCAGGCTCCCTCGTAGTGAAAACTCAGACACTGACTGTCTCAGTCTCGTCTCCACCCCTCATTCCGCTTCTAGTTACGCCTGCCCGCCACTGTGTCTGTCTTGAGCATGTTTTGTTTGGATTTCAGTCCTACCTTCATTTGATGTTTTCAGTAGGATTAGCCAGATAATTGTGTTGCAAAGCAGTGGTACTGGAGTGAAGGGACGATTTTCTCTCGATAAGCGAGAGACGGCCACCATGTTTTTCCAACAGTTTTGCCCACCCTTGGAGAAAGCACGTCGAAGCAGGAGGTGCGATTTTCTAAATGTCACCACGCATGCTAAGAGGTAGCCGTGGTGATGTCTGGAACGGGCCTATGGCATTTAAGTGTTTGAAGGTTGCGCTCGGTGATGCTACTATCATTCAGAGCTCGAACGATAATGCCATCGTTGACAACTGATAATACTATCACCTTGGGTACTGTTGTATTACCAGGATTTTTTTATATGGGATAGAATACTGTTATTTGGCCATCTCCATATATTATAAGAATATAACAGAAATAGATGTGCAAATTATGACTGGAAGTTGTCTAGCTCGCCATAGACAGTATGCTGCAGCACTGCAGAAGCACACAGGACAGTGGTCCGGTCATGTGCTTCCACAGTGCTATTCTCAGAATGATGGCATAACGTCTGCAGAGTTCCGTCCACACAGCCGTAAAAAAAAAAAAAAAGTTGGTCAGAATTAAAAACTGCGTGCCAGTTGACCCAGTCCCCCACCCAGAAATGAACTCTGCCACTGTAAAGGACTTTTTTGTATGTAATATGCAAAAATTATAAATAAAATGTTTAAAAAGCGCATACCTTTGGTTAGTTGCTTTAGCCTGTACAGACTGTTTATTTAAAATGTTGGACAGTACCAGGAAGGCAAGCTAAACTCGCATAGCGTAGCTGACATAGCAGCTTGTTTCCAGAGGCATCCAAGGAAAAGGACTGTTTTGGCAAAGTAATACGTGGCAACAAGAAGAAAACATAATTACAACTTTGCATTCCTGAAGAGTATAACAACTGAAGTACACTAAAAAGTTTGAGTACCTTCTGGTACTTAAATTTGCATTTGCTTATTGTCCATGTTGCACTGAGGATATCTAAACTTTCTACGATATGTGTAAGTTTGTATTTCAAAATAAATGGAGAATTTCTCTGAATTGTGTGTCTTTGAGCAAGGGTTTCTTTTTCCAACAGATGTTCTACGTGGAATACGTCCGTATACTTGCCCACCAACGTAAATCGAAATATAAGTGAAACAGTCTCTGGTTCCTTAGATTCAGAAGTAATCTATGGTTAAGCAAGGGTTGAGGGAGGGCATTTGCATTGTAAAACTAGACACTGGAAGTGTAGCATTGTGTGGACAAGCAATATTGAGCAGAGAGCAGTGATGTTAAAATGAAGATGATGCAGAAAGGAAAATAAAATTAAAAGGGAACAGTAGGCACTAAGAACCCCACACCTAAGTGTGGGACTGATTCCAGTTTGCAGTTTGGATGCAAACATCTTACTTACTGTTTGCTGCAGTATATTATATTGTATCTGGCTGATCCTGCTGACTCCCACCCTGACATTTACTGTAATCAGGAATCCCAGAATCCCCTACAGCGGACATCAGGGCTGGGCTGTGGCTGTGACAACTTCAACAGCCTGAGTTACACGTTAGTTTTTACAAGCTTTGATCTTTTGTTTGCTGGTCCCGCGGTCGTTCCAGCCCTGGGAGAACAGAGGGACAAGCAAATAGCTGGTAGGAGCTTAAAAAATATCTGACATGCACTACAGGCTATTTAATCTCCCATGGCTGCAGCCCAGCTCTGACATCAGTCATGGGGGATTTCATTTCACAGCAACTGTCAGCTTGGGAGTTGGCAGGATCAGTCCAATTAGTCTATTACAGTGTAGTAAACAGTAAGTAAAAAACAGGGACTAGCCTACAGTTTGGTGTTTGGTCCTTAATGCAGTAATGTTGATTGTTCCCCTTTAAAGGGACATTATCAGCCTTTTTTTTTTTTTTCCGGCATCCTTTAAACTGGTGCTTGTTGCTTTCATTAAAATTTGCTGTTTGGCCTAGCCTTACTCCCACGGCCTGCCACTCCTGCATATCCCCAAGTACTGATGGCACCAGTGACCCAGTAAACTCATGCATGATCAAGAGGCTATTTTCCAAGCCCTGTGACTTGCATATAAAATTTGAACCTACCATTCCCACAGAGCTCGCTAAAGTAGCTGTTCAGAAATGAGCAGTATTTCATATAGAAGCAGCCTTTTGAAAAATAAAGCCTTAACTCCAGGCATGCACAGCAACACCGATAGTATACAGATGCAAAGCAACTAAAACTGAACCAGAGGAAGCTGTTAGTGGTATTTGTTTTAGTGAATGGGGGAAGTTTGGCCAGCACTAGGGAAATTCCCCTACTGTTTTTCAAGTACAACCTTGGAATCTTTAATGTCCACCTGAACAACTCCTGGAAAAGGCAGACGGGTGGTTTGACATCTTATACGAAGAATAGATAATACTAAGAAGGACTGTGCAGTCCCAGGTAAAGGCTTATTCGTCCGTTGACTTCAGGAAAGAAGTCTCCGCCATTTACCAAGTTGTGACACCACGCTGCCAGCAAAAGTAATTTCACCATCGGGCTCTAGGCCACAGTAGTTTGTAGAATAGCGTTGCTATTTGCTACAACAAGGACCGTGGTCCCAGCAGCCAAGGCAGGACTGACATCCGACATCCATTGCCAACTCCAGGTTCAGCCACTGAACAGCCTGAATCCAGGGTGGGAGGGCACACTATACTGTCTATGGTGACGCAACAGCCCATGGGTTATATGGTGGTGCAGTACTTGCCATTGCGGAATCCTGATTTAGTGATGCCAGCCTGGCAATTACTGCTGTTGAGTCCCAGGTCTCTGAGTTGATAGAGATAGTTGCCTCTGCTGCTGTTGTCACCATTGTGCCAGTATAAGGCCTGCCTATGATGCGGCAGGCCACAGCTTCAGCCTGCAAAACTGAAGACGGGGATGCATTCAGTCTTGTGCGTTTCCTGAAGCAGCTTCTCCAGACAAAACCAGAGAACACAAAGTTCAAATACACTAGAGGAAAAAAGACTTACAGAAGCCTAAATGACTTATTTTTTTAATCACAGCTTGTATGCTCACATTACTTTAGGTTGCCCAGCTGTCACAGAGCCTGTTTAGCCTCCTGTCCCTGTAAATATCCTAGATCCTGTTCTTGAAAGTCCCCCCACCTCTACCATCCCTTCTCTGGTCTGAAGAACTGAAGAGGAAGATTATAATATTGATCTGATAAAAGAACATACCTGGCTAGCTATTATTACAGCCAGTTTGCTCACATTGGTCCTTAATGCAGTAATGTTGATTGTTCCCCTTTATTACACTGTAATAGACTGTAATTGGACTGATCCTGCTGACTCCCTACTACTGCACCGCCCTTTACCTTGGGCTTTCTGGGGTTGAAATCCGCCGCCTGCAGCTGGTGCAGAACGCAGCAGCCCGGGTTTTGACTGGGACAAGTAGGTCCTGTCATATTACCCCGGTGCTGCGCGAACTGCACTGGCTGCCTGTTCGGTGGCAGATCACCTTTAAAGTCATTTTATTGACTTTTAAAGCCCTTCGCGATCAGGGTCCGTCCTATCTGAAAGACCTCCTGGTTCATTACTGCCCTGGTCGATCGGTCCACTCGGCCGACATGGGGTTGCTGGAGATTCAAGGTGGTTTAAAACTTCGGGCAGCAGAGCTTTTTTTTATGCACCCCACTCTTCAAATTCTCTACCGCCCGATTCTGAGTGCACCTCCGTGGAGATATTAAAGAAAGAACTAAAAACCTTTTTATGGAAAATGGCCTTTTTGGAGGATTAAGCTAGTTAGATTGATTGGATTTTACTAACATACTATTTGCCAGCAGATTAAGCCTTACGGTCTATCGAATCTGCTCGAACCTTAGATCCTTAGTTGGGTGCCGAGGCCCTCCCATCCCCTGTGCTCCAGAAACCCCTATCATCCATCCCCACCCCCCTGGGACAGGCCATCATCTGATACATCCACTTTCTGTGTCTGTCCCACCCTCTCTTGAAGTCCTCCACTGTGAATCTCTGAACCAGCTCGCCAGGCAGTGCATTCCAAGGGTCCACCACCCTCTCAGTGAAAACCTCCTCCTCTTCCCCCCCTCACCCTTCCAACTTCAAACCATGCCCCTGGTGATACCTCCCTGCTTTAGTCAAAGATCCTCCATGTTTACTCCTATTTATTCCCTTGAGGTACTTGAAGACCTCAATCATGTCCCCCTGTCTCTCCTCTCCTCCAATGAAAACAGGCAGAGCTCCTCAAGTCTGTCCTCATCGCCAAATCCCCTAGCCCTCATATCATCTTAGTTGCCCTCCTCTGTACCTCTCCAGGAGCTGTATGTCCCTCTTCAAGTGTGGTCTCCAGTACTGTACACAGTACTCAAGGTGTGGTCTAACCAGTCCATTGTACAGCGCAGAATCACTTCCTTGCTCCTAGAGGTGATCCCCCTACGATGCATCCCAACATCCTGTTTGCCTTGCTACGCCTCCTGCACTGCTCAGAGTTATTCATACATGCATCCACCATGACCCCTAGGTCTTTTTCCCTATTGAGGCCTCCGCCTCCCTCCCAGGGTGTACCTGTGTTTAGGGTTTCCACCAAGATGCAACACCGGCACTTGGTGATATTAATAATTCCATGTGTGAGCCCAGCTTTTCAGGGTGTCCAGGTCTTGCAGGGCCAACCTCCCATCTTCTCCCTCAACTACTGCTCCCATCTTGGAGTCATCCGGAAGAGACTCATTTCACACCTATACCCTCCCTGATGTCCGATCGTATGCATTAAACAGGATCGGACCCAGGACCGAACCTGTGGTACCCCACTACCAACCTCTCTAGGGTTCGAGAGCTCCCCACAGACCACTACTCTCTGGGTGCGTCCAGCTAGCCAGTTTTCAATCCATCTGACCATCAAAGGGCCTACTCCTAACCCCATCAGTTTCTCCACCAGACCATTGTAGGGGACAGAGTCAAACGCCTTGCTGAAGTCCAAAGTGTAATTTATTAAGTTTTTATGATGTGTTTTTATGTTTGTTTGTATGGATATTTGTATTCATGTTATTATTTTGTTCAGCGCTTTGATAATTTCGAAAGGCGCTATATAAATAAAATTATTATCACTTTCAGTTGCACAACTATCACAGGGCCTGTTTAGCATCCTGTCCCTGTAAGTATGGGTATCCTAGATCCTGCTCTTAACCCCCCCAAAAAATCCCTTCTCTGGTCTGAAGAGAAGGAAGGGTATAATATTGATCTGATTGAAGAGGATTTTTGAAGAGTGGAGGAAGAAAAGTTTCTAGTCCCACACTCTTCGGGATCCACGGTGACCTTTTACAGTGCGGATACGATTTATTAGTTTCCCACGTCTCCTTCTAAGGATTCTTTTCTTTCAAACCATAATAAATTTGACCCACAAATTTGCTGTTCACCATGGAGAAAGAAGATTCCTCTAAAAAAAATCTGTGATTCTTGGCTGCCCCATCAGCCTTTTCTTTGATTTCTCATATTGTTCTGGCTTAGAAGATGCCACTATGGCTGCATATTTAGGTCTGTTACCTTGCTGGCCGTACCTAGAAAGGCGGACAGTCTGGCCCTATGGGGGGGGATTACTTTACCCAGCCCAGAATGGATTTGTGAATCATTCTCAATAGGCCTAAATGCCTCTGTACATGAGCACTACACTCTCCGATAAGGAATACAGAAAACTAGATATTGTAGGGAAAAGGACTTTGGCCACACTTGGTTTCAGAATTGCAGACTAACAGGTTTACTTGGTAAAATGTCAGATCTGCTTGTGGAAGTCCATGTACAAGAATGTAGATAACTGCTAGAAGGTTAGGTCAAAACTGAAGCTCTGTGGTATGTAGTCCATGGCCTGAACACTGGCAAGCATTTATAGTATTTGGCCTACAATACCTCTGCTTCTGCCAGGGTAGCAGCTGCTGGAATTTATGCACAGAAATTTCTGTTTCTGAGCTGCTGGTCTCTCCCCTGATGTACAGCGCAGTCTGTTATGAAATCCCCTTTTGAGGGGTGTCACACTGTTTGGGTCTTTGGTGGAGGCTACTCTGCATAAACTCTGGGTGGGCATCCCTTTAGACCTTCCGGTTGATCACGTTCCTTAGCCCCCAACTGCCTGGGGGCTGGATGGCATTGGTCACAGGGGCTGGGACTGTTTCTCCTACTGCAGAGAACAGGGCACCAGCAGTAACAGCACCTTACAAGGCTCTGAAAGGTTGTGGTAGAAGCTGTCAACAGAAGGCATCCGTTTCACTTCCTTCTGACTGCCTCCCCCACCTGCTCTGGTTTTCAGGCAGGGAAGCAGTATCTGTGTTCCAATAACAGAACATTACTTCAAGCCACCTGATTGTCCAGTGACAGCACAGTACACTGCTGTGTTGACGTCCAGAGTTCGGAAGCAAGCTGTGAAAGCCATGTTGGGAGGTGGAGGCAGGTCAGGTGTGTGCTGCAGTCAGGAAGGGTTGGTGTCTGGTCTGCCGCACCCCCACAAGCTCCTGTCATGGAGGGAAGCCTACCCCTGACAAGAAGGGGTCGTGACAGGGACAGCAGGCCCAGTCTGGGTATATCCCCAGAACAGGATGTTGGACTGAGGGTAAAAAAAAGCTCTGTGGAAGGAAAAAACTTTGGATAATTTTTCAAGACCCGCCTGCAGTCAGGCTATGTCTCAGCCACACAGATGCCCCAGGCCATGTCACTATCCAGAGCACTTGTCAGTCCTTAGGGAGTAAGTTACGGCTCTGTAGGGGAAACTGATTGTCCAGACAGTGCTCATATCACAACAGAATCTGCCGTCCTACTCTGGTACTTTCAGTACTGAAAAAGACAGGAGGGTATTGTCTCATCGATCCTTTTTGAGTACTGATTGAGCATGTTGCTTACAGAAGGTTTCACATGTACTCTCTGGGGTCGCTCCTTCCCCTGCCGTCTCAAAGGGACAGTATGTGCATGCTGAATATGCAAGATGTTTATCTGCACATAAAAATAGGGTAGTGCTACAGACAGTTCCTGCAGTTTTACCTGCATGACTGTCATTGTGCATTTATGAAATACTTTGCAGTGGTAGCCACTGCTCTTCATCGTGAGAAGCTTTGTGTGTTCTCATATCTAAAAGAGTTGGCTCCTGAAGGGATCTTCTGCAGATCTCACGGTTTGCACAGTTAACAGGAAAAAGGCAATTGCTAGACCAGTTGGGTGTCCTTGTCAAGGTACTGAAGTCCCTTCTCACCCCTTGCCAGAAACTGTAGTACATAGGAGTTGCGCTGGGCACATCTCAACCAGCTTTCCTTTTGGAGGATTGGGCAGTTGTCTTGATAGCAGGTCTGGTTGTTAGATGGGACATGGACTCAGTCAGAATCATGCTGTTGTTATTGGGCCTAATAGCATTCCTGGTTGCCTTGGCCTGCCTGCATATGTGGATTTCCTAATGGTGCTGCAAATTTGTTTTTGTTTTTTTAACTTTCCTAACACCCCACCCCCATCACCGCCTTGCCCCTTTCATTTTGAGGCAACAACTCAGCCCTGTCGCTCGTAACTTGCAGCTTCAAGATCCCCATGGTTGCCTGCAGGGAGGGAGTCTGCTTCCCGATAACTGATTCCATTCCAGGTTGCATGCATGGGGTGGCCAGAGTGTATTTCCATCAGGTATGGAGGTTATTTTCAGCTGGTTTCTCTGAATCCCTTCAGACGTTGGCAGTTACAGGACTCGAGGGGCTGTAGGCACACAATGATGTGCACGTACTGAGCAGAGCTGACATTTGCTCACCTGCTTTGCCTCTCCTGCGCTGCCGCCTGTGCTCCCCCAGGTGCAGGGAAAATTTTACTGAAAAATGTTTGCATAGCAGTTTCTTTTGATAAAAACAAAACCCATTGGAGTAGCAGAAGAAAAATCATGTGCGTCATTTTGAATGGAAACTTGTAAGCAACTGTGTAACGTCTTTAAGGTGAAATAAGATATGTAGCAAGTGATTGCTATAGATAAACAATTTTGTATAGCTGTTGATGAAAATTGTGTAGTTTCTCTGCTAGGCGATCGCAGGTGAACTATTCCTTGCCCAGGTAGCAGTATTACGGCAAAACCAGTGATGCTTCATTCCTGTGATGGCCCATGCTCATTCCCAAACCTGGGGTGTCACAAGCAGTAGCCGATGGGCTGGCCTCTGTCCAGCAATCTAGTGGTCTCAAGCAAACCAGTCTCTTTAAAACCCTGTCAAGGTTTATGAGAACATTCTAGCAGTTGCAGAACAGGCAGCATTTGCTGGTAGGTGTTCCCTGCAGGTGTCCTGCTCAGGTCAGTCTGATCCCAAATGCCTACAACCTTTGGTAGGGTGCCCACTGTGGGTCTGGTACCCGGTGGAACTGTGTATAAATTTGCTGTAGATAAGGGTGGCTCTGTACAAGCTTTAGGTGCTATCCCTACTGGATCAGGAGCAGATTTCTCTAGTACAAACAGTATGTCATTTCCAACCAGAACAAACAAGGGAGAACACACTCCTATTCTATGCTCATGGTCATGTAAAATTTTGGACAAAATCATTATATTGTCTTGGTAAAAACCAAAAGACAAATCACGGAAACCATAGTAATTCATTCAAGTCATGGATCCGTCGTGTGGTAAACAAATTACCTCAGTTTGACATCATTTTTATACAGGCACATCAACAAATATTTTGATGTTTTAATGGTTACCTTTTAGACTGACTCAGTGGCAGGGGGCTGCATATTATGTTGCCATCTCAGAAACAGGCACTTGCATTTGAGCCCTAGAATCCAACTCTGTGGTGGACTGGAGATCAAATGCATTGCAATGGTAAGGCACAGACTTTTTCGTCCATCATTTGCAAACACCAAAAAACTGAGGTTGTGTGGAAAATGCCAATAATCATGGAGTTCTTATAAAGCTTGGAAACATCATGGTATCCCTGTATGATCTTCGAGGCTATCTCTTCCATTAGAAACCTTTGTTTGCTGGGGGGCCGCCCCCAACGATGTCACATGTCAGCGGCCCCATCTCTCCTCATTTCTTTTCCTGCCGTTAATCATACTCTTCAAACCTACTATGGAAACTCTGACCAACTAGCCATTGTCATGTATTATTTTATGACTATGTAAAGGACTGATTTTTTGTGATATCACCACCTCTGCATGCTGACAAAAACTACATTGTTCCAGTGCTGTGAGTGTGGAGAAAAGATTTATAAGGACAACACGCACAAAGTGTCTGCTGTCTAGGCCACTCTCACAACATCAGGACTTGAGATTTGTCAGGGCTTCAATGAAGCAGCCAGGCAGCGCAGAAGAACGGCGATGGAGAAGTTTTTGCTGGGGAAAAAAAATGTAGCAGCCATGGAAAAAGCCCAGGGTCAGAAAGAGGCGTCACCACCCCATCAACTGGCTTGCGCTTATCGAAATCAAAAGACTGCAAAAAGGACCGGTTGTCATCGGGACACAAGCACAAGTTTGCTTCGCCGGCAAGATCTAGATCGCTGTTGCAGCCTTCAGGTACTTTGCCATATTCATCAAGGGTATGTTTTGCAGCAGGCTACACCTGTGGAACTATAGCCACCAAGTGCCAGGACCACATAGAAACTTTTCCAGCTTGTAGTCTTCCAGGGGGCAGCCCACTCATGTCACATGCTGATGTCTCCCTGTCCTACAAGAGTGGTGGCTCCGTGCCCTCCTCAGTTCATTTCCTGCCATTTACCATCACATGTTGGACCTCTTGGAGATCCAGCCAGCTTCAGTCGACTGCCATTTCTTTGAATTTCTGTTGTTTTTCTCTCTTTAGTTTAGCATTACTTTAGTGATTTTTTTTCATTTATGCCAAACTTTGTCTGTGATTGCTCTTCAGTTGTGCCTGTGGTGAGAAGATTCCAGAGAAGTACAGTCACATCTCCTGTGCGCGCTGCCTAGGCCATGACATCCAAGCCTGTGACATCTGCTGTGGCTTCAACCAGGCTGCCAGGCGACACTGCCAGAAGACCCTGGAAACCTTCCTACTAAGCAGCAGGTCACCCGCATGGAGAAGGAGCTACAAGTCAAGAGTTCCTCGGCTTCCCTGGCCCCATCCTCTGGTTCAGCCTCCTCTAAGGCCCGGGACAAATTCACCAGGAAGTATAAATACAGGGACAAGGACCGCACCAAGACCCAGTCCTTCCCGACTCGTTCATGGTCCCCGCTTTGTGCAGTGGGGGCTGTCTTCCACTACGGGAGTGGCCGCCTCCTGCTTTGCATGCCCTCTTCCCCACAAGGCTACCTTTGGCAGCTCCTCCCACCAGTCTCACTTTGGCCGTCTGTTCCTTGGGTACAAGTACCCTACCAATGTCTCAGCCCCTGCTGTTTTGGCCCTTGTCTTCCGCAGGCAATCAGTCAGGCGGCTCCACCGGTTTGATGTCATCTGGTGCTGACACGACACTTCCAAGGGCTCTCCCTTCTCCCTCAAAGCTGACCTCGGCCTCAGGGCCTCTGCTCTCCCCGGCGTCGCCTGGGGCGGTTTCTCTGTTGTTCTCTCCGGGCCAGACAGAGAAGATGCCCCACAGACCTCTTGACTGCTGGGCTGCCCACCCTGACTCCAGCACCAGCCCCTGTGCTCCCTTAGCTGGTGCTGCCATGTGCCCCAATACCAGTCATGGTAGATTTCCTGGCTGTGCCTTCCTTTCTGTGGGATTTTTTGTGAACTCAGCTTGCACCCACCATCACACACACGGGCCTATGGGACCGCGGCATGCACTTCAGGATCCAGTATCCTCTCACCCCCCTCCCCCCCGGGATCCAGAGAATGAGGATAAGTATCGTCCAGACCTCTTCCTTCCTGACGAGGACGACGACGGAGATGCTGGAGACAAAGGAGGCGTTACCCCACCCACACTACCTCTGCGGTGTCATCCGATGGGGAGGAGACCCCCAAGTATATACCACAGTCCCTCCCCCACCCCAGTTATGACCCTTCCTTTGTCTCTGTTCTGAGACAGCTTCAAGCGGCCATGCGGTTCAACACCAAGGACCAGGTCCCTATCTGGCATAGTTTGTTCAGTTACCTTGGCCTGCTGGATGCCCCTTCCTCTGGTCATTCCTCCATTGATGGACCCCTTTGAGGATGCCACCACGGCACTTTGGCATCAACCTAGCTTAGTCCCTGCCATGCCTCTGAAGGCAGGAAGCTATACCAGGCTCCCGCGGGAAAGCCTTTTTTTGCCGAGCAGCCTTAAGCATACTCTGGTAATTAATGCTGCCCACTACCGTACCAAGAGGCCCAAACACCTCGGCTCCCTCCTGCCGGACAAGGAGTCTAGGAGATTAGATTTCATTAGCAAGTGCACCTTTGCCTGTGCCACTTGACAATAAGGGTTCTGAACTATATCGCACATATGGTGTAATTTCAGAACCAGCTTTGGGCTCAGGCTAAGGAGGCAGCAAAAGCCCTCCCGGAGGAACATCGGAAGCAGCAGTTGCTCCAGAACATTGTCAGGGGCCGAAGCTGGCAAGCATCTTCTCTCGGCCTGCGACACCATGGATGCCTCAGCCCGGGAAGATGCAATGGGTATTTGCCTACAGTACCATTCTTGGCTACAGGTGTTGGGCTTTGCCCAGGATGTCCAACAATCTAGCCTAAATGTCCCCTTTTAGAGGGTACAGACTGTGTGGGGTGGACATGCAGGATTTACTGTCAAACCTGCAGACCTCTGACCACACCTTGCAGTCAGTTCATTCCATGTACCACACCAACCAGCCTAGAAGTGGTCAGCACGTGGCCCATAAGCCTAAACCTAGTTCTAAACCTCCAGCCGGGCAGGAGGTGGTAATCGGGGGTCGCTTCTTCCTGCACCTGGAAAAGTGGCAGATCATCACCAGAAATGCCTGGGTCCTGCAGCTCATATAAAACTGCCATACTCTGGCGCTTCTGGAGTGGCCTCCGGAAAATCCCCTGATTCAGTCCTTTTACCCTCCAGACCACATTCCAGTGCTCTGATAGGAGAGTTGCACTTTGCTGCACAAAAGGGCTCTAGAACCTGTCCCAGGGATGCAGCAGGACAGGGAGTTCTACTTTCACTTCTTCCTGGTCCCCAGATGCACAGGAGGTTTCGGGTCCATCCTAGACATCTGACAACTAAACTTCTTCATTCAGTACAAGAAGTTTTTGGAATGGTCATCCTTCAGGGACTGCTGCCCCTTCTCCATCATGGAGATTGGATCTGCTTCCTCACTATGAAAGATGCATACCTGCATATGAAGGTATGTCCTTTCTACCATCAGTACCTCAGATTCCACTTTCAGGGAGTGCACTTCCAGTTCCGGGCCTTGCCTTTTGGCTTGTCCTCAGCCCCTTGGGTGTTTACCAGTGCTTGGCAGTATTGGCGGCAGCCCTCAGAAGGGAGGAGCTAAAACATTGGTTGGACAACAGGACACAGAAGATAACAGTAAACTGAGTCCACTCTGGAGAAAGGGGGGTTACTAGTGGGGTACCGCAGGGTTCAGTACTAGGTCCAGTCCTTTTTAATGGCTTTATAAGTGACATTGCAGATGGACTGGAAGGAAAACAAAAACCCATGGGAAGAGTACACAATGGTGGGGTGAGGTAGTAACAACAAAAATTGAAAGGGACCTGGAGGTAATCCTATCAGATGACCTTAAGGTTGGCAAGCAGTGTGAGAGGGCAGCAGGGAGGGCTTGGGGGATACTGGGATGTATAGGGAGAGGCATCACCAGCAGAAAACAGGAAGTTGTTATTCTTCTGTACAGACAGTTGGTGAGACTCCATCTGGAGTACTGCGTCCAGTTCTGGAGACCCCATCTCTGCAAGGACATAGACAAGATGGAGACAGTCCTGAGGAGGGCAACTAAAATGGTGCAGGGTCTGGAAGAGAAGCCATATGAGGAGAGACTAAAAGAGCTTAATATGTATACCCTTGAGGAAAGGAGGGAGACTGAGGACATGATAAAACTTTTAAGTACCTCAGTGGAATCAACAAAGTCCAAGAGGATAGCATCTTTCAGAAAAAGACATGTGCAAGAACAAGGAGACACAATTTGAAGATGGGGGGTACAGCCCAGGGGCAATGTGGAGGAAGTAGTATTTCACAGAGAGGGTGGTGGATGCATGGAACCACCTTCCTGAGAACGTTGTGGGGTCTAAAACTGTGGGAGAATTCAAGGATGCATGGGACATACATAAGGCAATTCTTGGGGGTAGGAAGAAATAGGCTGGTTAACTAGGATCTGCAGCTTATCCAGTAGGTGGGGAAATGGGCAGACTAGGTGGGCCAAGTGGTCCTTATCTGCCATCAAAGTCTCTCTCTCTTTCTTACCCTACCTGGATGACTGGCTCCTCAAAGCACAGTCCAGGGAACACCTGTTGCAAGCTTTAAAAGTACCACCCACCTGTTTCAGGAGCTGGACATCACAGTCAATCTGCCCAAGTCATTTGTGACCCCTTATCAACACCTCCAGTACATAGGGGCAGTCCAGGATACGGCTCAAAGTATGGCCTTCCTGCCGAAGACAGGGTGAACTGCTTAATGGCTCAAGCCTGCCTGCTGTACAACAGCAGATGTCTCAGCTAGATCCTTCCTCCGGCTCTTGGGCCTGATGGCTGTGGCTATAGTCACAGTGCCTCTAGCCACACTGCACATGAAAGTTCCCGAGTGGACATTGAGGGTCCATTGGGATCAACATACCAACGACCTGGAACAGCTGATCCTAGTCTCTCCGGTTAAAAAAGGTTCTGCTTTGGTGGGTAGAACCCAGCAATCTGCTAAGAGGGATTCCTTTCCTCATTCCATTCTCTCAGCAAATTCCCACTACAGATGCTTCGGGGGTGGTGAGCTCATCTGGGGCCCCACCAAACACCCAGGACTTTCTGCGCCTTCTGGGTTACATGGCAGCGTGCACCTCAGTGGTTCGTTGGGTTAGGTGGCACATTCGTCCCCTCCAATGGGAGCTGGCCGCCTAGTGGACTCAGCGCCATGGTCATTTCGACCAGCTGATCACTGTAACCCAGAAGATGTGGGATGTGCTCCAGTAGTGGACTGCCCCAGAATGGTTGCAGGAAGGGATCCCGTTTTGTCTGCCCCAAGCCGACGGTCGTTCTTACGACCGATGCCTCTCTCATGGGCTGGGGAGCCCACATGGGGGACAACAGAGCCCATGGGTTATGGAGCCCCAAGGAGTCCCGATGCCACATCAACCTGTTGGAGCTCAGAGCAGTCAGACTGGCACTGTCAGCTTTCGCTCCTCAGCTCTGGAGTCAAGTGGTTCAAGTCCAGATGGACGATACGACCATGTACTACCTCAACAAACAGGGCGGCACGCACTCCCGGCTGCGGTGCAAGGAGGCGCTCTGCATCTGGACCCTCGTAAGTCGGCCGGAGGCGGATCTCCTAGCCATGCATGTGGCAGGAGTCTCGAACCAGCTGGCGGATGCTCTCAGCCGCATAGGCCAGACATCCCACTAATGATCTCTCCATCCAGAGGTAGCTTACAGTCTGTTCTCCCACTGGGGCAAACCGTTAGTGGACCTTTTTGCCTCCAGGGAAAACAAGCTGAGGCTGTACCAAGCCTGCCCCCCTCAGCAGGGCTCGCTGCAGAGGGATACCTTCTCGAGGCCATGGACCCCAGGCCTCCTCTGCGCCTTCCCTCCATTTCCCTTGATCCACAAGGTGCTACTCAAGGTAAGGAGGGACAAGGCGAAGGTGATTCTGGTAGCCCCAGATTGGCCACGCCAGCTCTGGTATTCAGATCTCCTCAGCCTCAGCTGCAGGCCCGAGGAGCGGCTTTGTACACACCCGGACCTGATATAACTGAACCAGGGGAAGGTATTCCATCCGGACCTTCAGTCCCTGCACCTCACAGCCTGGTACCTGAGTGGCTAGAGTTCAGGCTCTGGTCTTTCCGAGATTTTCATGCCATGGTGGAGGCATCTCCCAAGGAATCGACCAGGAAATGTTATGCCTTCAAATGGAAGAGATTTTCCATTTGGTGTCAGGGTAAGAGTCTGACCCTTATCCTGCTCTGTGGCTGACATTCTCTACTACCTTTGGTCTCTCTCCAAAGGGGTCTGCAGTCATCGACCTTAGGGTGCACCTGGCAGCCATTTCTGGCTTACCGGGAGCGGGTCGGTAAGCCGACATTGGCACAGGAGACAGTGGTCAGGTGCTTCTTCAAAGGCCTGGATCACATATCCCCTCCGGTGCATGAACCTCCACCTCCGTGGGATCTACTGCTGGTTTTGGTGAAGCTCATGGGCAAGCCATTCGAACCTATGCACAAGTGTGCACTCTCACACTTGTCGTGGAAGACGGCCTTCTTGGTGGCTATCACGTCAGCCAGGACGACATGGGAGCTCCAGGTGCTGTCGGTGGACTCCTCTTATCTGGTCTTTAACAGGGACAAAGTTGTCCTGCGCCCCCACCCGAAATTCCTTTCGAAGGTGGTATCAGAGTTTCACCTTAACCAGGTCTTGACTCTGCCGGTATACTACCCTAACTACACTTCGGACGCCAAGTACAGGCTCCATACCTTGGACCTGGGACGTGCTCTCTCCTATTATAAGGAGCGAACGACGGAAATTCGTGGAGAGGTTCACCAGCTGTTTGTCACCTACACTGAAACCGCTTCTGGCAGACTTGCAGCCAAACGGACCATTGCTAGATGGATTACATCATGCGTAGATCTGTGCTATGAGTTGGCGGGCAAGGAGCCTCCCAGAGGGAAAAGAGCTCATTCTGTCCGCCACACTGTTGCATCGGTGGCTGCTTCCAGGGACATCCCTATCCAGGAAATCTGTCGGGCTGCTACCTGGAAGTCGGCAAACACCTTCATTACCCACACTACCACATCGATCTTGAGTCACGCTGGGATGCTGGTTTTGGGGCCTCAGTTCTCCAGTCTTTCCCAAGTAGGGGGTGTGTGCCTTGCCTCCCTCCTCCCGGAGAACTCCTTGGAGTCTGCCAAACAGTGTGGATGAACAACATATCCACGTTCCTAGAAGAACAGGTTACTCACCTGTAACAGTAGTTCTAGGAATGGTATATGTTGTTCATCCACACGCACCCACCCGACCTCCCCGGCTTTAGGCACACAACCTGGCTTCTAGTGGGCTAAGATCTGGCGTCATGGAGCGGAGCCGAGGTTTATGCCACCCGAGTGGGTGGGAGGAGCCAGCTTGAAGGCTTCCGGCAAGATTTAAAGAGGGAAAGGGACATGCCAGACAGTGTGGATGAACAACATGTACCACTTCTAGAACTACTGTTACAGTTGAGTAACCTGTTCTTTTGGCCTAGCTATTCTACAGGGCCTACTTTCTTAGGCTGTTGGTTTCCAACTACTCAGACTGCATTTTCTGATGTCAGAAGTGCTTGGGACTTGTTCCATAGGTGTGGCCTGCTGCAAGAGATGCTCTCGATGAAAGTAGCACAGTTACGTAAGAACTTACTATAACAGTAGATCTTTGAGAGGATCTCTTGCTGGAGGCCATGCCGTCCCACCCTCCATCCCCCTGGCCTTATGGGTCTTCCTGTCTGTCTCATTCTCCTTAGTGGAGAACCTTCTGCTATTTGTTTCTTGGCGGGGACCTTTGGCTCTTTCTCAGTTCCTCAGCAGGAGACGAGTTGCTTCTGGTCTCTGGCAGGAGAACTGAGGGGGGCGCAGGGGCCACCCACTCTTCTTGGATAGGATGATGTCTGCATGGGAAGCCCCCTGGAAGACTGCTAGCTAGAAACGTTTCTGTGTGGTCCTGGTACCTGGCAGCTATAGTTCCATAGGTGTGGCCTGCTACAAGAGATCCTCTCAAAGACCTACTGTTACAGTAAGTTCTTACATAACCACGACTGTTGACCAGACACCATGTTTGGGGCTTGACTCAGGCACTACTGTACCTACTACAGACAATACGTCACTGTTGCTGACGGGTCCAGGCCTGTCATAGACTCCAGCAGTCATTGCACAGGCAGTACTGGCATTGTTTTTAGATATGATGCATCACATACTTCCAGGCTTACTTATGCAGCCTGTACTGCCATCGACTGGTGTTGCTGCCTCACAGGCCCAGTCAACATCATTGGCTAGATCACAGCATATGCTTCCTCAGCATTGCTGGTGAGACCATCAGTTCCATCATCAACAGGGACATTGACGAGGAGGAGGAACATATTCCAGCTCTCCTGATGAGAGGATTATGAAGCGGGGGAGGGTTATAGAGAACAATATGTAGCACATTCTAGCTCCACTGTATTTTCTTGTAGAGGATTCTGTGGTGTACTTACCCAGATCTCCTCCTGAAGACCCTACCTTCCAAACCAAATAAATTCCCATTAAAAAAAAGTAATGTCCATTACTTTTATTCATTTGCAGAGGTACTCTTGTAAATACGTACATATTGAATATATATTTTTTGATTTTATTGTATGATTTTAAATTGCTATGTACAGTACATTGTAATCTCGTATCGTTATACTCCTTGTGTATCCCCTTCATCCCAGGCGTGGCTGAAAAACAGTCTTTGATCCAGTCCGGTTTCATGGTAAATACAGTGGGCTTTGCTGTGGAATAAGAAGTCTCCACTAAAAAGAACCTGATGGATTTCTTGGAGGTACCAGTACTCCCTCCATTATTGTTCCTCCAGTTTATTCTGCATTGGAGGATGCCACCTTTGCTGCATAGTATGGGCTGAATTCTATACAAGTTGTACCTAGAAAGGTTGACGAGCAGTACCCTGCTCCTGCTGCCAAGCCTTATTATGCTAGCCAGCCTGAAACTGACTTGGTAGTTATAAGGACTGCCCATGACAGATCCAGGCCACCTAAACACATGAGCACTTGGCCCCCTGATAAGGAATCCAGGAGGCTAGATGGGAGGTGCAAGCGCACATGCGCCTTCATATTGCAAACTACCAGGCCCACATGGTAAAGTGTCAGAATAGCATGTGGAAGGCTGCCAAAGCTGCAGCTCAAGTTCTTCCAGAAGGTAAATGCCAAGAATGAGTTAATTAAGTCTTAATTCTGGGGCTGAGGTTGGCAAACATTTGCTACGCTAAGCATATGATGTTTCTGATGCACCTGCCAGGGCAGCTGCCGCTGTTGTTTGCTTGAGACAGTATTCTTGGCTCAGGGTGGCTGGGTTTGTAACTGATGTGCAGCAAACAGTTCTGAATGCCTCTTTTAGAAGTACCAAACTGTTTGGCAGTCATGTGGAAGAGGTGTTAAGGCCTTCAAGTCTCCAAAATTACTTTAATGTGTGTCAGATCCCTGTATCCCACACCTAGTAAGGGTTGTGGCGGGGGATCCTTTCATCTGCGTGCAGCCAGAGGTGACCATCAAGGCTACCGTCAGGCCGGGGTAAGGATGGTGGAGCCTTGCAAAGTCCCCTCCTCCCAGGGGCCCGTTCTAAAGCATCAAAGGTTGGTGGAGCTGGTGACCCTGCCCCCATTGGCTCAGCATGACTTGACTCTGACTACCCCCACACTACTGTTACCCCAGAGGTGGTTGTAGGGGCTGTTTCTCCCTTCATCTGACACAATGGAGGGAGATTACCACAGATGAATGGGTTCTGTAGATCATTACAAAGGGACACGTTCTGGAACTCTTAGAGACGACACCCCCCTTCCCCTGCCAGGAGCACCCTCCACCTCTTTCTTTCCACTTAACATCCAAGATATTGGTCCCTGATGAAAGAAGTGTAGGTTTTGATAAACAGACATGCAACAGAACGAATGTCTTCTCGTCGGAACAAAGGGTTCTACTCCAGATATTTTCTGGACCCCAGATGGACAGAATATCTCAGGCCTGTATTAGATCTGAGAGACCAAAATTTCTATGTAGAATACAAGAAGTTTTGCATGGTCTCCCTGCAGGCTTTGATTCCCCTGTTGCAAACAGGAGACTGGATTTTTTTCCCTGGATATGAAGGATTCATACATTCATATCTAGATCAGGCATCGTCACAGACAATATCGGATATGTGTACTGGAAGGGGAGCACTGTCAGTTAAGAGTATTGCCCTTGCCTTGTCTTCTGCGCCACTGACTGGTCCTCACAGACTGCTTGGCAGTGGCGACAGCAGCCCATGGCTGGGAAGGCATGTATGCATTCCCGTACCTGGATGATTAACACTTAAAAGCCAGCTCCAGGAGCTAACTCTTGCACACCGTATCCCACACAAGGCAATTGTTTGATGACCTCTGGGCTACAGTGAATGTGCTAAAGTCAATATGGTCTCCTTGCCAAAAGCTGCAGTACAGAGGTGTTGTCTTGGACACAGCAGGGCTAGGCGTTCTGCCCCTGGACAGGGCAGAATGACCGATTGCTGAAACACACCTGTTATACATCAGTCATCAAGTCCCAGTCAGAACATTTCTGTCTCCTAGGACTCAAGGCAGTAGCCATTGTAATTGTGCCACTGGCCCACTTACAAACCGTATTGCACATAAATGTCTTGGAGACAAGAGCTGTCTGTACAGTCTCCAGGCTTTTAGGAGCATCAGAGTCTGGGTCATCTGTTAATACAGATGAACAACATCAAGTGTCCTGCATTACATAAACAAGGGGGAGGGGGGACTCATTCCTATCCCCTGTGTTGGGAAGCAGTGAGAATGTGGTACTGGGCACTGGAACATAGTCTAGAGCTCTCAGCTGTGCATCTCCCAGGTGTCCAAACTGTCTTAGCAGACAGACTAAGCAGGTCACAGTCCCAGGTGCACGAAGAGGAACAGTTGACCTCTTTGCAGTGTGGAGTCATCCAGAGTTGGACCTTTTTGAGTCCTCACACAGTGCAAAACTGCTGCATTTCTGCTAGCTTGCTCTAGGGCCTGGAGTTTTTTTTTGTTGTTTTTTATTGTAATGAGACGCGTTGTTTGTCTCTTGGAAAGGGAGGATCTTCCTGGATATAAAGTCTCGACCACTCATTCACACTAATGGGAGTACGCCGGAGGCGCTAGGACCCAGCGGGAGCCAAACTTTTTCAGGAGGGATGGAGCCACGAGGGAGCGACACGGCGAGCCAGGCCCACGTAGTACAGACTATCTTGGCGTCGACCCTCCAACCACCTCAGTTCCTTTTTTCCCGCCATAGAGTGCGCTTCAGTGACTATGACGCCCGCCCGCCAGGAGTCAAACTACAAACTAGCAACTTAGTTTTCAGTTTTGTTATTTTGTCTATTATTATGAAAATTACCAATTACATTTTAACTAATTTCTTTCTTGTACAAGAAAGAAGTCTTCAGCCCTCTGTTGAAGGAGTCGACTGAGTTGGGCAGGTGACGGTTGGGAGACTTTGTATGAAAGCTGTTTAGCGGTCTGGTCCACCACCCTCTCGGGAGGGGATTTGACAATGGACGGTCCAGTGCTGGGGCGGTCCCCTGAAAGCATAAAAAACTGTCCCATTCTCGGCACCGTTCAACTCGGGTTCTTCTTTGACCCACTGGTTGAAGAAGACTGCATCACTTGAGAGTCGCCCTCTGAATGCGTTACGCTGTGGGCGGTCGGTGGTTGGGGTCAGGGACTGTCTCCGCCTTTCTGGGAGTCTCCAGTTTCTGTCTCTGACAGCCGGCTTCTTCGACACCAGAGCCCCTCTCCGCCTACTGGGGGGCTTCCGATGAACAGTTTCATCATTGGGCCGCTCTTATGGAACAGTGGGCTCAAAGGTTGTCCCGCCTGCCCGAACCAGCCAGTCCGTCACCCGGGGCCTTCGGGTCTGTCTGTTTCGGATTGGCAGGCAGGGCGGTTAGGACTTCCTGGTCATGCGGTGCTTTCTTCGGTGCTATCGACTCTGCACCCCGGTGTCTATCCCCCTCATATGGCTGCGGCACAGGAGTCCACATCGATGCCTTTATCTCCTGCCATTTTTCATTCTTTTCCTTCAATTGCAGTTCACAAACTTCTCTGGTGCCAAAGTCCTCTTCAGTGCCGCGTGTGGTGTCTGCACCATATGCCCCGTCGGCGCCGTCCTCTGTGTCGGGAATGGTGCCGGCGCTGTGTGCGGTGCTGCACTTCTTGGACGGTGCTGGGGTGGGGTCGGCGTCGTGTGCGGTGCCACACCTCCAGGCAGTGCCAGGCACGGTGGCACGTTTTCTGTGTCAGTGCTGGGGATGTGTACGGCGCCACCTATTTTCCAGAGGTTTTTTTACTCCAATTCTGTCTCCTCCTCTTCTTTCTCCTGGTTTTCATCCCTTTCCTGTCTGTACAGTCCCTTCTGGACTGTCAGATTATTTTAACCTGATCTGGATCTTCGGCTGGGTGGTGATGTTGATTCCGATCTGTGGGCAGGGGATCAATCCTCCTGCAGAGCCTGTTGTTAAAGATCTTTCCTTTAAGTCTCTGCTTAAGAATATTAATTCTACTCTTTCTCTCCAGACCATAGAAATCGATCCTGGGAAGCTTCTGCACCTCCAGTATCTCCCTGTGGATTTAACCCCTCTGGTACAGCCCTCTTTCGAGACTCTTTCCCAGATGGTGTGGAAGAATCCAGCTCTTATTCCGTCTGTGGCCAAGTCCATAGATAGAAAATATGTCCCTCCCAAGGATCGCCCCATCTTGGCATCACAAGCCTTTGCTGAAGCCATAGTGGTCCTGGCAGAGAATGATAAGGCTGTCCTCCCTCAGGAATCCGCAGCCCATCCTATAAACAAAGAACCTTTCAAGATAGACACCTTGGGTAAGAGAGCCTTTGCTGCCTCAACTCTGGGCATGCGTATTGCTAGCAACCAGGGTTAGTTTTCTCTGTAAGAGTATGTTCTTTGACACTCACTCAGAGCAACGGTAGAAGCTCTGCCCGAGTCAGAGGTTAACTGAGAGCTACTACAGACCATAAGTAGAGGTATCGAGTCCAATAATCAACAAATTAAGGCTGCAATGGATGCTTTCGATACCGCTTCCAGGGCGGCAGCCACTGGCATTTGCACCAGTCGCCATTCCTGGCTGCGTACTTAAGGCTTTATGAATGATTCCCAACAAAAAGTTATGGCTTTACCTTTCAACGGTATGTATCTGTTTTGGGCCTCAGGTGGAGCAAGCACTAGAGGCCACTCAGACGACTAGGTCTGCCATTAAGACAGCTAGACCCCCGCTCCCTCTCGAGCAGGTGGGAACAAGCGTCAGTCCTTCCGTGACAAAAGCAGAGGAGGTTTTAACAGAAACCAAACCCCTCAACTGCAAAAGAAAACGCAGCAGAAAGCACAGTGCCCAAAAGTGCCCAGTGCCACCTTCTGAGTTTCCGGCCCAGGTCTCACCTCAGCTGTCCGAGGGGGACTGTTCTTCGGCAGAAGGATGCCGTCTGACTCAGTTCTACAACCAGTGGAAATCTATAACATCGGACAAATGGGTCCTCAGGATAATCCGCAAGGGGTACTCTCTCAATCTGTTGGAAACCCCTCTAGATCATCCTCCCAAGCTGCAGCTCAGGCTGTCTGTGGCACAGTCTGACCTTCTTGCTTCCGAGTTGCAAGGCCTTCTGAACAGCAGGGCAGTAGAAGTAGTTCCGCTGGATCAACGAAACACAGGTTTCTACTCCTATTACTTTCTGGTTCCAAAGAAAATTGGCGGCATGCGCCTTATTCTCTATCTCAAAGTTAAACAAATTCTTCCACAAGGAAAAGTTCAAGATGATATCACTTGGTAACTTGCTACCTTTGATTCATCAACATGATTGGCTAGCCTCCCTGGACATGCAGGATGCCTACCAACACATTCTCATACACCCAAAGCACCACAAATACCCAAGGTTCGTGGTGTTGGGTCAGCATTCTCAAGTCAGAGTCCTGCCCTTTGGGCTGTCCTTGGCGCCTTGAGTTTTTACAAAGTGCTGTGCAGTTATCGCAGCACATCTAAAGAAAATCTGAATCCAAGTATTTCCATATCTGGATGACTGGCTTCTTGCAAGCTCCTCTGGGCAAGAGACTCTGGAGGCCGTGGCCATGGCCTCCGACTTCCTCACGTCCATAAGTTCCTCTTCATAGGAACCCTTCTGGACACTTCCTGCGCGAAAGCTTTTCTTCCGGAAGACGGAAGGAGCGATGTCCTACAGATGGCCTGCTTCATCAGAAAACACAGCTCAGTATGATCTTTCTCGATGCAGTGCATGCTGGGTCTCATGGCATCCTTGGTGTTCACTGTACCTTTGGCTCTTCTCCACATGAGAACGACTCGGTGGATGCTCAGTACTCAGTGATCCCCAGTCACTCACCCTCAGTCCTTTTTCATCAAGGTGACAGAACCTCAGAGGTCACTTGCCTGGTGGTCTCAGGAGGACAACCTTCTGGAAGGATATCCCGTCACCCCTCTGGATCATCAGATCTCCATTACCATGGATGCGTCCCTGATGGGTTGGGGAGCTCACTGCCAAGATCTCCACACCCAGGGCACGTGGACTCTGGGCGAGTCAACGCCACATAAAGATTCTGGAAATGAGGGCCGTCCTCTATGCAGTCCAGGCTTTGAAGGACATACTCTGTCACAAGACCATTCTCCTTCAAACAGACAAGGCAGTGATGTATTGCATCAACAAACAGGGCAGTGCACACTCTTACCCATTATGCAGAGAAGCTGTGAGAGTGTGGGACTGGTGCATGGTGCACAAGGCCCTGATTCAGGCGGGCTGTCTGCCAGGAGTACAAAACTAACTGGCAGACTGTCTCAGCAGAACGGAGGCAGATCCTCACGACTGGTCTCTCGATTTGACTGTCGTTCAGTCACTCTTCGAAGAATGGGGAACTCTGGGCCTGGACCTTTTTGCATCCCCACACAACGCAAAACTGCCTCTCTTCTGCTCCAGAAATCCAGGACCTGACGTTTTTTATCTGGATGCATTCAGGCTGCAGTGGACAAAATGCTTTCTGTACACATTTCCACCTCTTCCACTAGTTCAGAGAGTACTGCTCAACTTGGAGGCACAGGGGAGCAGAATGATTCTCATTGCCCCGGTCTGACTTCATGAGATTTGGTTTCCTCTGATCAACAGGCTATCAGAAACCTTTCCGAAACCGCTTCCCCTTCAGACCCAGGGCCCGGTAGTTCATCCCAACTTGAGGTCTCTTCACCTCCATGGCTGGCTCCTGAGGAGATGGAGGTGAACAGGTTTAATGTTTCTCGTAGAGTTTCAGATATTCTTTTAGCTGCACACAGCTAAATGGAAGTTTTTCTCTATCTGGTGTGCAAAATCCTCTTGGAATCCTTTTTCCTGCCCACCAAATAGTCTTGGAGTATCTCTTAGACCTCTCAAACACAGGTCTGCAATACTCCACAGTCAGAGTTGATCTTTGTGCAGTTTCAGCATATCATGAGCCCATACTCTCTGTCTCTGGCTCAGCTACCTGTAGTTAAGAGGTTTAAGGGCATTCTGCATACCAGACCTCCTATTAGATGTCCAGTTGCAGCCTGGGACGTTAACCTTGTACTAGACATGCTCACTCATAAACCTTTCGAGCCTCTAGCTACTTGAAATTCCTCATTTGGAAAACAGCCTTCCTGATTGCCATTACTTCAGCTCATAGGGTATCAGAAATGCACGCTTTGGTCACAGACCCCCCCGTGTACTGTATTTCACAAGAACAAAGTAGTTCTTAGGACTCATCCTAAGTTTCTGCCTAAAGTTGTCTCAGAATTTCATCTAAATCAACCTTTTAGTCCTTCCGTAACCCTTCATTCTCTGGATATAAAGAGAGCTTTGCTGTTCTATCTGGACAGAAAAAAAGAAATTCGCAAGGCTCAGTAACTGTTTGCCTTCTTCAGCATGACCCGGCTGGGTTAGCCTATTGCTATCAGGTGCATTTCAGCGTGGTTGGTGGCATGCCTTCGCCACTGTTACTCCATGGCACAGGTCAAGCTGGAAGGCAGAGTGTATGCTCACTCAACCAGAGCAGTCGCGGCATCTCTGGCAGAAATTTGTAATGTACCCATTGCAGACATTTACAGTGTGGCTACCTGGAGCTCCGTGCACACTTTTGTTAAGCACTATACCTTGAATGTCCATGCCAGACAGCATCAGTCCTTTGGCAGGACAATTCTTAATGGACTTCTGTCCTAAAAAGTAAGCTCCCCTCTCCTGCTGCCTGTCTTGGGGGGATTATTTTAGCTCAGTACTCTCCCATTAGTGTGAATGAGTGGTGGAGACTTTATATCCAGGAAGATATGGAAATTACATACCTACCGTAATTCTTGATCTTCTTGGACGAAGTCTCCACCATTCATTCACACGCACGCTTGCCATCCACTGAGCTCACGTCTCTGTTTATGGTCTTCACTCCTTCAGTCTTTGGGCTGTGAAGACTTGGTTTTTTGACCCTTCTTACACGGGTCATTTGGACTATCTTGTGTCCGATTTTTAGGTTAGTCCTCTCTAGGTTACTTCGCGCACCTCCTCGGGGGAGAAGAAGGTACTGAAGTGGTTGGAGGGTCGACACCAAGGTAGTCTATACCGCCTAAGCTTGGCTCGTGGTGCAGCTCCCTCGCGGCTCCATCTCATGATGGCCTTCCTGAAAATGTTTGGCTCCCGCTGGGTCCTAGTGCCTCCAGCATACTCCCATTAGTGTGAATGAGTGGTGGAGACTTCATCCAAGAAGATAAAGAATTACTGTAGGTACGTAATTTCCATTTTCTGTATGCATTTCCTCCCATTCCATTAATACAGAGTATGTTACTGAAACTGTAGATAGTGGGGCAATCCTCATTGCACCACTATGGCCTAGGCAAATATGGTGTATGCTGCTCCAGCAACTAGCAGTAGAGCCTCCAGTATCGCTGCCTCTGTGAAGGGGCCTGTTGTCACAGGACAAGGGGTCTCTGGTCCATCTGGACCTGAAGTCCCTGCTTCTGCATGCCTGGTTTCTGAAGAAATTGCCATTGCACGGTTTGGTGCATCATCTGAAGTTGCTGACATGTTGGTTGTGGCCAGAAAGTCTTCCACCAGACATACATATTCTTTGAAGTGGAAGTGTTTCACTTTGTGGGTCGCTTCCAAACATCTGGACCCCTTCACCTGTTCGGTATATGTGGCATTGGAATACTTGTTTGTCACTGTCAGATTCTGGTCTGCAGTATTCCTCACTTAAGGTGCATTTGGATGCGATAGCAGCTTTTTTTGTGCCCCTATTGGGCACATTGTTGCCCAGCTGGAGGTCTCCCATACATTTTTGAGAGCTGTTCTGCACATAAAACCTCCCATTCATGATCCGGTTCCACCTTGGGACCCGTATTATGTTCTTGAAAAACTTACTTTAGCTCCTTTTGAGCCAGCTGCAAGTTGTGGCTTACGCTTTCTGTCATGGAAAGCGCAGTCACTTCTGCTCGAAAGGTTTCAGAGCTACAGGCTCTTACATGTGGACCTCCTGATTTGATTTTCCACAGAGTATCTTTGCGTACTAATCCTAAGTTTTTGCCAAAGGTGGTGTCTGAATTTATATTAAATCAAATCTGCTTTCTGTTTATTTTCTGGAGTATGTCAATCAGGATGAGGCCTTGTCCATACTTTGAATGTGCATAGAATGCTAAGATTCTATGTGAATCGCACCAAGGACTGCAGAAAGTCCTTACAGCTTTTTGTTTCGTTCACCCCTGGGAAAGTGGGCAGTCCTGTGCCAAAATGGTGCTTGTCCAAATGGCTAGCACATTGTATAGCATTCTTTTATAAGTACGGTAAGGAACCTCCTGGTGCAATTTGTGGAATGGCCGCTTCAGTTACTCGTTTCAGAAACGTTTCTGCAGCTGACAGCTGCACTACAGCCACATGGAGCACTGTCAACTCGTTTACTAAGCATTACAATCTGGACATTATTTCTCACAGATGAGCAGATTTCGGTCTTGCTATTCTACAGGGCCTGCTGTCCTGAACCAGACTGCTCCAACCTCCCAGTTACATATGGGACTGTGTGGGACTCGTTCCAAAGTTGTGCCCTAATACAAGAGAGATCCTCAAAGAAGATACTGTAGCTTACCATCACAGTAGATCTGAGAGTGTATTTTTTCCATTAGGTCATGCTAGCCCTTCCTCCCTCCCTCCTTCTTACCACTTTTCTAATTTCCATCCATCCCCCTTTTTGTAATTTGTAGGGGAATAAGGCATCCGATTTCTGCCTTGGGAATTACCATAGCTGTTATATCCGGCGCCTTTACTCACCTACTGAGAGGCACTGGTATGATCTCCTGGTTCCCCAAGAAAGGAGGTTTCCTGGGCACAGTCTTCGACACGGAACTATGGAGAGATAGGGTTGTCCACGTCTATGTAGACACTGATGCATGACATCGTGGGTGGCCCCTGGCTAGCAAAGGTTTTTCTGTGATCCTAGCATTGACGTGGGTATAATTGCAAAGATGTGGCCTCATGGAAGAGATTCTGTCAAAGATCTACTGTTGTGGTAAGTACATACCTGTTCTTTGTGACAAAGGTACAGTTCTACTCATTAGGGTATGGTGTACTGGTGGGTAATCACACCTTCTACGTGACTGAGGTGGTTAAGAGCAGTGTTCTTTAACATGTATTTAAAGAGCCACTGAAGACTCAAAGAAAACTTCAAAAAGCACAGTAATTGGGTACAATTCTGCCTACATTCCATTTATATTTTATATATTTCTCCTCCTCATTATTTGTTACTAAGGAAATTCAAGTTCAGGTTTATTGCAGGAAAACTCCATTGAGCAAGCTCATTCACAAGGAGGTCCTGAGACATTTACACCGATAAAGGACATTACGTAAAATATAATACTTGATAGAGCAAATACTATTACATGTATTCAAGGTGTGTACTTAGTTCAAGCAGGATATTACATAATAGGGTATAACATCGGAAAACAATAGACAGTGAGAAGACATACGGTACATAGTGTGCAAGCACTACAAGGTAGCGTGACAGCAGTACAAGGCAGGGTAACTGGTGTTTGCAGTAAATACTTTTAGCATATTGAGCAGCGACAGGCAATATAGGATAAATGAGGTAGTCACAAAATTTGCATGACTATGTCATCTTTATCCCTTCGAGTTTCTTTAGAGTCCATCTGCCTCTATAACTTACTCCCTACTTCGTCATAATCCTCTGTTGTGACATCACTGTCTGTTGCCATGAGAGTAACTGATGTCACAAGCAGTTCTCTGTGACTTCAGGTAGGGAGAAAGCAGCAGGAATAGACACAATCTTCAGGAACAAAGATCGTGTTTTCATACCGATGACCTCAGTAATAAATAATGGGAAGGATGAATATAGCACTAGTGGGAAATACAAGCTGGACTGTCTTTAAATATTAGGTTTTGTTGAAGTTCTTCTGAAAGTGTCACCAGCTCTTTAAATTATTGGAATCTGTGACTGCAGTGCTTCAGCAGGAACTGCATCTGTCCTGTGGACAACCCATTCTGTTTTAGCTGTCCGAGTACCTAATTGTTGATGACATAGACTGGTGGATTTCCTGAGCCCTGATTTAGAAACTGTAATATTCAGTTGGTTAAAACTGTGTTAAAGTTCTAAGTGGTAACATGTTGATGGAGGTGATATTTCATTTACAACAGTGAGGGGGGATGCAAGCAAGCTTATCATGCATACATTTTAGTATTAAGAGGGGGGGTCACTGTTGGAGGGGCTGTTCTTTGGCTGGGACATAATACACACATAGAATTAGAATTATGTATGGGTAACCATAGACAAGGATGTGCTTCCATCGAGGGATTCTGATAGCGTAGCAGAGATCTTGAGAGAAAAGCTTGAAAGGTCCCTGATTTTGTCACAGCTTCAAGATGGAAACACAGGCCAAGTTAGGGATGTTTGGCGATGCATTGTATGTGAATTAATAGTATGGGGTTTAAAACATTTAAAAAAAAAAAAAAAAAAAAAAAAGGATTGTCCCCCGAAGATAGAAACATAGAATTTGACAGCAGATAAGGACCGCTTGGCCCACCTAGTCTGCCAGTTTTCCTACCTAATGGATAAGCTGCAGATCCTAGTTAACCAGCGGCCTACTTCTTCCTATCCCCACCCCCCTAGAATTGCCTTATGACTGTCTCATGCATGCTTGAATTCCACCACTGTTTTTGACTCCACAACCTCCGAAGGCCGCTCCATGCATCCACAACCCTCTCTGTGAAAAATATTTCTTCAAATTACCTCTGAGTCTTTCCCCATCTTCAAATTGTGCCCCTTGTTCTTGCACACCCTTTTTTGAAAGATGCTACCCTCTTGGACTTTGTTGATTCCCTTGAGATATCAACAGTAAATACATGTTTAATTTTTGATCATTGGGAATGGAAGACTAGACAGAACTGCCTATTTTCAGCCACTTCCTGGGGGTGTGGGTGAGGATACTGCTGCAAAGCAACTGAATTGAACCAGATTAAGCTGTTGGTGGTATGTTTTTTAGTGAACTGGGGAAATTTCCCTGCTCTTTTTGAGATGTACCATGGGATATAGAAACATAGAAACTTTGACAGCAGATAAGGACCACTTGGCCCACCTAGTCTGCCCATTTCCCTACCTATTGGATAAGCTGCAGATCCTAGTTAACCAACAGGCTCCTTCCTACCCCCCACCAGAATTTCCTTATGTCTGTCCCATGCATTCTTGAATTCTCCCACTGTTTTTGACCCCACGACCTCCTCAGGAAGGCCGTTCCATGTGTCCACCACCCGCTCTGTGGAAAAAATACATCCTCGCATTGCCCCTGAAACTCATCCCTCTCTGTCTTCAAATTGTGTCCCCTTGTTCTTGCACACATCTTTTTCTGAAAGATGCTACGCCTGGACTTTGATTCCCTTTGAGGTACTTGGAAAGTTTCTGTCATATCCCCCCTTTCCTCAAGGGTATACATGTTAAACTCCTTCAGACCCTGTACCATTTTAGTTGCTCTCCTCTGGACTGCCTCCATCCTGTCTATGTCCTTGCAGAGATGTGGTCTCCAGAACTGCATGCAGTACTCCAGATGGGGTCTCACCAACTGTATATACAGAGGGATAACAACTTCCTGTTTTCCACTGGTGATGCCTCCCCCTATATATCCAAGAATCCCCTCCGCCATCCTTACTGCCTTCTCACATTACTTATTTACCTTTAGGTCATCTGATACGACTACTCCCAGTTCCCTTTCCATTTTTGTTGTTAATACCTCCCCCCACCATTGTGTACTGTTCCCCTGGGTTTTTGTTTCCCAGGTATATTACTTTGCATTGAATCTAAGCTGCCATATTTTTGACCATTCCTCCAACCTTGCCAAGTCCCTTCTCATCCTTTCTACTCTCCCTTGTGTATCAGCCCTGTTGCAGATCTTTGTGTCTGCAAAGAGGCATACTTTTCCTTCCAGTCCCTGTGCAGTGTCATTTATAAAGACATTAAAAAGGACTGGACCCAGTACTGACCCCTGCAGTACCCCACTAGTAATCCCCTTTCTTTGGAGTGGACTTAGTTTACTATTAACTTCTCTGTGTCCTATTGTCCAACCAATTTTTTACACAGGCTACCAACCTGGGACACACTCCCAGGCTGGCTGATTTGTTTATTGATCTTTTGTGTGGGACTGTCAAATGCCTTGCTAAAGTCAAAGTAGGCCATGTCCATAGCCCCTTCCTGGTCAACTACTTTGGTCACCCAGTCAAAGAACTCTTATTAGATTAGTCTGACATGACCTTCCCACTGTGAATCCATGCTGCCATGGGTCCTGTGCCCCGCTGGCCTCTAGGTACTCAACAATTCTTTCTTCAGAAGTGATTCCATCATTTTCCCTACCACTGAGGCCAGGCTAACATGTCTGTAGTTTTCCTGCCTCTTCTTTGCTCCCACTTTTGTGAAGGGGAATCATATCCACCCTCCTCCAGTCCTTAGGTACCACACCATCCTCCCATGATTTGTTAAAAAGGGTAGTCAGTGGTGTCGCCAGTTCTCCCCTTAGTTCTTTTAGAATTCTGGGGTGAATACAGTCAGGCCCCATTGCTTTGTCCACCTTCAGTTTTAGGAGTTCTTTCAGAACCCTTTCTTCAGTGAAAGGACTGGTATCGACTCCCCCATCCAGAGTGCTTCTATTGATTGGATTAAGTACCTCCCCTTCCTCCTTTTTTGTGAATACTGAGCAGAAGTATTCATTCAGTATCCCTGCTTTTTCACTGTCCCCTTTATTAAGCCTCACTATCCCTCCTTTGTTCTTTCTTCGCTCTCTAATGTATGTATGAAAGGTTTTATCTCCCTTCTTAACTGAGTTGGCTATATTTTTCTCAGTTTGGGTCTTTGCTATTCTGACTGCCATTCCTGCTTCCTTCTGCTTTAACTGGTACAGTTCTCTGCCCTGCCCCTTCTGTGTTTCCTTATATTTCTGAATGCTATCTTTTTCTCTTACCTTTCTCCACCACCTCTTTTAAGAACCATAGTGTTTTTTACTTTAATTTTGATTTGTTTATTTGCTTCACACAAAGGCTTGTTGCCTCTGTAATGGCAGTTTTGATGTTTCCCTATTGTTCCTCCACCCCTCCTTCTTGCCTGTTTGCTAGTGCTTTTCGAAAAACATTTAAGTAGGTTAAGGGAAAGGGAGGCCAATAAGTCCGCTGACCCGGATGGCCAGCCCGGTTCAGTTACGACCGAACCTGAGAAGGTGCCCATTGACCTGGGCGATACCTCTTCGGGCAAAAGGAGAGGTGACTCTGCGGAGTTGTTTCCGTCAAAAAGGAAACGCAGGTCAGCCGATTCGGATCTTACTCCCCATATTCCGACCACTGAAGAGATTGTGAAAGCGAATACAGTAGTCCAGTTGCTTTGCCCGGTTCCGACCGAACAGATATCTGTTCAAAGACAATCGGGTCGGTCGGAAATAGTTGCTTCTGAAATAGATCCTGAAGCATTTTATGAGGGCGATTGGGAGGAGGATGAAGATGAGTTTGAAGGCCTAGATGAGCCAGTAGAGCCTGACATCTCCCCAGACAGGCCTTCCAATGTTTCTTCTTCCAGGCTTTCGGAGTCCCCCTACCATTTCTTGTTTTACAAGAAAGTGGCTGAGACTCTTCAGCTTCCAATGGAAGAGGCTGGACAGGATCAAGAGGAGCCTGACTATGTGGAAATGATGGATGTCCCAGAGTCCAAGAGTGTGTCTCCCTTTACATAAATCCCTGGGGAAACAGACACAGAAAATTGTTGTTTCCCACATCCATTCCTCCTGTGGATAAAAGAATGGACAGGAGGTATGTTTTGTCAGGCCCTGGGACAGAATTCCTTACAAATCATTGCAACCATGTTGGGGTAGTGCAAGCTGCAGCCTGTGACAAGGCTAACATCCCCCTAGCATCCCCCCCAATAAGGATTCCAGGAAAGTGGATGCTATGGCAAAGAAACAGTATTTGGCATCCTCTTTGGGACTCGGGCAATCAAATTACATGGCATATACAGTCAGATACCAGAAATTGTGGGATACGGTTCTGGAGCTGGCTAAGAATGCCCCTCCCCAGCTAGCCAAGGAGCTGGAGCAGGTGGCTGTGGATGGTATTGAGGCATCCAAAGTGCAGTTCCATGCTGCTTTGGACTCGAATGATGTACATTCCAAGGTCATGGCTATATCTGTCTCCATGAGGAGATTTGTTTGGCTTAGGTATACCAATCTGTCACAGGATACCCAGACTAAGGACATGGATTTTCCTGTAACTGGTAAGTCTCTGTTTGGGGAGCAAACGGAGGCTTACATGAAGAAGATGGATGAGTACAGGACCACCTACAGGAGTGCTGCAGCCAAAGAAAAGCAGGCCACACCTCAGAAGCAGCAATTTAGGGCTGGCAGGGGCAGGCCTTTTCACCAAGCCCAGGCCTCCTTCTCTTTCCAGCAGAGGGGGTTCTTCAGGGGAAGAGGCAGACATGGGATGATCCGGACCCCATTATCCACTCAGTCTAAGCCCCCTGCCAAGCAGACACCCTGAGGTGTTTGGTCAGGGTTGCCTCCTCTGTTCCAGTAGGGGGCAGGCTGGCTCACTACTTCCAGGCCTGGAAGTCTATTACCTCAGACAAATGGATCCTGGAAGTAGTGAGCCAGGGACTTGCTCTCAGTTTCAAAAGGTTTCCAAAAATGAGAGCAAAGTCTTTCAGTCCTCTCTGTCCCTTGGAGACAAGGGCTTTAGAGGCAGAAGACATCTCTCTACTTCTTCAGGCAGTAGAGAAGGTACCTGTTTGTCACAGGGGAAAAGGACTGTATTCCAGATACTTCCTTACCCCATAAAAGACAGGGGAGTGTCGACCCATTTTAGATCTAAGATACCTGAACAAACACATACTAAAGCCAGAATTCAAGATGGTGACTCTGGGAATAATTCTTCCCTCTCTGAGACCAGGAGACTCGCTAGCCTCCCTGGATCTCAAGGATGCCTACTTCCACATACCTATCAGACATTCCCACAGAAAGTACCTCAGATTCGAGTTGCCCTCTGGTCATTACCAGTTCAGAGCAGTGCCTTTCAGCCTAACATCTGCTCCAAGGGTGTTCACGAAATGTCTAGCAGTAGTGGTGGCATTCCTCAGGAGACAGGGTATCCTTCTGTTCCCATACCTGGACGACTGGCTCATCGTGGTCAATCCTCAGACCAAGTCAGGTCAGCTCTAGAGGTCACTCAAAAGCTTCTGGACTCCTTAGGATTCATTCTGAACCTAGAAAAGTCTATTCTGGAGCCAGCCCAGCTTCTTACTATTATAGGGGTAGAACTAGACACTATCTTGGCAAGGGCATTTCTCCCTCTTTAAAGGGTACAGTCCCTCATCACTCTGGCTTCCTCTTTTCATCTTCTAGTGTCTTGTCCAGCCAGACACTTTCTACAGTTGCTAGGCCGCATGACAGCCTCCACTGCAGTGGTGCAAGGTGCAAGATTTCAGATGAGAGAGATTCAGTTTCATCTCAGATCTTATTGGTCTCAGAAAAAAGACCCTCTCTCCAGATTGGTTCCAGTGTCTCAAACTCTGGTTCAGGCTCTCCAGTGGTGGCTGGAGGAGAACAGTCTACGACAAGGTGTTCCATTCCTCGGTCAGGCTCCTTCAGTGATTCTCACCACAGATGCCCCTCTACTGAGATGGGGGCCTCACCTGGACTAAGCTTACTGCTCAGGGAACCTGGTCTCATCAGGAGTCTCTTCTGCACATAAACCTTCTCAAACTCAGAGCTGTCTTTCTAGCACTTCAGACGTTCTCAACCACTATTCAAGGGAAAGTGGTGCAGATCAGGACAGACAATACCACAACCATGTGGTACATCAACAAGCAGGGAGGCACTCTGTCCTCGGTCTTGTGCACAGAAACCAAGAAAATATAGTCTCTAGCTTATTCCCTTCAGGCTTCCCTGATAGCTGTGCATCTCCCAGGGAAAGACAACATTCTAGCAGATGCGCCCAGCAGGATTTCTCAGGGTCACCACGAATGGACCCTGAATCTTCTAAATCTTCTGGTCATTTTTTAAGAGGTGGGGCACTCCAGAGATGGATCTCTTTGCAGCCCCGGACAATCGCCAACTTCCTCTGTTTTGCTGCAGACCCCCTCTTCTGGGATCTGTCCCTCAAGATGTTCTCTTGTTGAACTGGACAAGCAGGTTTCTGTATGCTTTTCCTCCTTTCTTCTGATATTCAGGGTCCTGATCAAGATCAGGTCTCAGCCTTGCAAAGTGATTCTGGTGGCTCCAGACTGGGCCAGACAGCCATGGTACCCACCCCCTATTATTGTCAATGTCTGTGACAATACCACTGTGTCTTCCCAGACAGTACAACCTCGCCTCTACACAGGGGAGGATACTGTATCCCAACCTTTAGACTCTTCGACTCAAAGCCTGGCTCTTGAAGAGCTAGAGTATGCTAGCCTTCATCTTTCCCAATCAGTTTTAGACATTCTAAAGGTTAGTAGAAAACCTTCTACTAGGAAAAACTTACAATTCCAAATGGAAGAGATTTGGTTTTTGGTTTTCTCAGAGGCATATTCAGCCAGATTCAGCTGATATTGCAACTGCTTTGGACTACTTAGTGCATCTTAATGGTTTAGGCTCAGGCCTACTACTCTCAAGGTACATTTGGCAGCTATATTTGCTGGGAAGGGCTCTTCCTCAGCATTTCATACAGTTTTCTAGAAATTTTTCAAAGGTCTGGTTCATATTAACTCTCCTTTTCTGGAACCTACTCCTACTGGGACCTCAATATTTGTATTGCACAGCTTATGCAGCCCTCTTTTGAACCTCTATCCTCAGCTGATCTGAAGTACTTGACTTGGAAAACTGTATTCCTGGTAGCCATTACTTCTGCCAAGAGAATTGGTGAATTACAGGCCTTATCAATGGAACCTGATTTCATTTCACAGCGATAAGGTGATCCTTCAAACCAACAGAAAGTTCCTTCCCCAAGGTGGTACCAGACTTTCACTTGAATCTGTCTATGCCATAGCCTGTATTGTTCGCTGACCACTGTTCCTCTGGGGAGAGAAGATTACACAGTCTTGATGTAGAAAGGTCCCTTAGTTACTATATAGAACACACTAAGGCCCATAGAAATGACTGTTCACAGCTGTTTCTCACTTATGGAGAAGTGGGAAAAGGTAAACCTGCTACCAAGATAACTATTGCCAGGTGGATTGTCTCCTGTATCCAGTTCTGCTATTCAGAGTTGGGGAAAGAGCCTCCCTCAGGCCTGAGTGCTCACTCCACCAGAGGTACAGCTCTTTTGGTCGTAGCAGCTAGAGATATACCCTTAGTGGAAATCTGTAAAGCAGCTGCCTGGAAAACTGTCCACATATTTACATTCAGTCAAGAAGTTATGCTAGGTCTGGCACAGCAGTGCCGCAGATTCTGTTCCCAAAATAGGTTCTGTAACTCCCTCCTCCAAGGGGGTACTGCTTGGTAGTCTACATATAGTCAGAATACAGCAAGACTTCATGTTGTTTGAAGAAAATATTACTCACCATAGTAATGTTTCTTCTGATGGAGTCTTGCTGTATTCTGACCTCCCCTCCTGGAACCTAGTTATTTTGGGATGTGGTCTGGCAGGCACATTGCTGTGCCCTAGAGGTGTACTTGGCATACCTAATCTTGTCTGAGGTTTTTGTTTTCACTACCTGCTTGGATTCTTTTTGGGGTTTCTCGACTTGAGTCTTTTTACACCCGCAAAAACATGTTATTGCCTTTTGGCACAAAACTTTTACAACAATTTCTAGATTGTTAGTTAGCATAGTGCTCATAAGAATCTGACGGTTACACAGAAGAGTACCGGAAACAGAGGTTTGAAAACTGAGCTTGAGCTCAACATTCTATGCCTTGGCATAGAGTTAACCCTTTACTCTCTGGGGCTAACTCCATCTAGTCAGAATACAGCAAGACTCCATTAGAAGAAACAACATTACTAGGATGAATATTTTTTTCTTCTAGCCCGTATTTATTTCCATATGTAACGAGAGCTAATCATATATAAAATAGATCCCTTTTGTCATTGTCTGGTGTTTGACCAAGTGAGATCAAAAGATTCAGTTTTCGAAAAATGAAAGGGATGTCTCCTGTTTTTTTTTTTTTTTGTTTGCTGTTTTCTTATGTAGTTTCTCTGCTGCAGACCCGCAGGGGAGATCTGGTGTCAGGGAGGACGTGCCGCAGCAATCAGGCCATCATGGGTCCTGTCAGGTCCCAGAATGTTCCTCCATTTTCTTCCACATCCGTGCAATGTGCGGGGAGGCGGTCTCCACCTCCGCAGAGGCAGTCAATCGCCCTGGACGTGGGCCAACCCCTTACGTGGCTGTTCGCTTGCGCCTACCTCCAGCCACTGCTAGGTGTCGGCCAACAGTGTGCAACACAAATCCCTCCCCAGTCTGAGGAAGGAGAGCAGTCTTCCAGATGCTCTATCCTTCCTCCCTCAACCGACCAGAGTCCATTCCCGAACCCAGGTCGCCGGTGTGGCACAGTCTTCTGTTTTCTGGCAAACAGCCCTCTCCCCGAAACAAGGTAATGAATTGTGTTGTACCATGAAAGAGAAACTCTACTCTTCAGCATGCATTTTCATAAATGTTTCATCAGTTACAATGTACTAGAGATTTTTTTTTTTCATTTTCAGTGTCCTTTCCAAGGTTTACAGCACATCTTGATAGTGTATCCAAAAAAGTCTCTGAAAGAAGTGGTTACCTGTCTCCTGTTACCTCACAGTGCTTTTGTCTATGGCATCATAGTACACACCATGACAACAGACTGTGATGTCAGACAGCAGTTGAGAGGTAATCAGGGAGAGGATTCATTTTCAGAGACTGTGAACTATCTGCAATATTTGGTAGACCAACAGGGAAAAGTAGAAGACCCCCCAACAATTAGAAAACACTATAGTGAAACATAGTTGCTATGAATCTAGTGGTTAGAAACCTATAAATTGACTGCAGATAAGGGCCACTTGGCCCGCCAAGTCTGCACATTTTCCCTACTTACTGTAACACCCCCTGACGAAGGCTTATGCCGAAGCGCTGGGGTAGGGCTGTGTACCACTCCCTGTAATTAAATTGCATTTTATGGAACCTGCATTGGAGCATACTTTCTTTTTTGAGTGCTGTGCATGTGGAACTTGGTTTATTTTGGGGTAGTAACCCTCTGCTAAAGCACCTCCCCTGCTCCGCATGTCTCGCGGTATCCACCTTGTGATTCCTGTAACACCACATACCCTACTTGATCTCCGGCATAGCCCTCTCTCCCTCCCCTAACCTCTAAGGTTCCCTTATGCCTACCCCATGCATTCTTGACTCCAGTTTGTTCCCCCCACCACCTCCACCTCCGCTGGGAGGCTGTTCCTTCTGTGAAGAAGTGCTTCCTCATGTTTACCCAGAGTCTACCCTGTCCAGCTTCATAGCATGCCCCCTTGTTGTTGAGCATCTTTTTTTCTGAAAAATACTTCCCTCCTGTATCTTATTTATACCTGTGAGATATTTGAAAGCCACTGTTGTAGAGTTGGCAGGATCTAACCTGATGGTAAAACACAATGCAGGAGACAAATGTGCAGAATAAGTTTATTACCCTAACAGTATGCAGAGAACAGTCTAGATAGGCAGTCTTACCAACTGGGAGCTCAAAACAGTCACACACCTGGTGTGGAAGCATAAAACCCAAAGGACTTTGCCGGGTACATAACATTATATACTGCTGATAACAAAGTCCCAGTACCGGAGTAACAATCTCATATGCATAATAGAAATTGCGTGTTTGGCTTTCCATTGGTGAATACATTGAGTGTCTCTCACCCAAGGCCGTGAGGTGTTGCACTTGCACAGGATACATTATACTGACTATCTAGCTTTGTAAAACAATAGAATACTTCTTGTATTATTGCTGGATCGTAGCATCATGGCTTCATATCATAGGTGGCACGCTAAGACCACAAATATGTTTATTAGACTTGTAATATAGCAATTGTCAGTAGGTGGCATACTAAGGCCACAAATGTATTATTTGCTAAACAGTAATACAATAGTTCTGTCAGTACATCCTAGCAACATTAGTAAACATTATTATCCCTTCTCTCTGTTATGATAGGAAATGGTGGTCCACATTAGGGATGACAGGTCTACATATCTTCCCGTTGTCTTAGTAAAGAGGCAACACTAATAGGGTAGTAGGGTAAGTTACATTGTTGAATGAGATTCATACAGAAACTTTAATTGAGCACAGTGTTTCAGAGTTTTTCTTAAACAGAGTAAGGTTATAATAAGAAAAATAATTAAAAACACTTGAATGACTACAAAACCTTTGAATGTCACTTCTAACTAGGTATTAGACAATGCAGTGCTGAGGTCACCGTCATGAAATAGAGCATTTAGAGAATCACCTGCCTTAGTAATATTACTGATATTAACTAAATGTGTATCCTTCCTTTCTAATAAGGATTTAAGATTCAGGGTGAGGGGATCAATATGCACATTAGAAAATTGGTAAATACTGTGCAATAGCATACAGATAGTCAGGGTCACTATCAGTGTAATCATGTTCCAGGGTGGGATCTGGGATGATAACCACATGGCCAATGATAGAATGCTCTTGAGGCACAAAGCAAAAGTTTGGCATGGGAATATTCCACAGGAAAAAGTCTGGTGGTTTGTTACAACACGGTACTGTCCAGAGTTGTAAGTCACATGAGCCTGAGGAAGGCTTCACTTCGTGAGCTGGATAGGGAAGGTGATGAAAGTGTTCGTCATTCGGCTGGTGTGGAGATGGAGGTCTTCTTGGGAGGCATTCAGGATAGCTTGATCTGTAGAAAGATTTGCAGAAAAAGTGTAATTATCATGTGGGTCATCAGGAAACTCTAATGACTAGTTCATAGAGTCAGGCGATTAACTACAAACTGGCACAGATACATCACATCTGCTGAGATAGTGATAGCCTCTTTTGGCACAACAGTCTGTATGTGGGGCAACCCAAGAGTTGAGATGAGGATAAAACACCAGCAAAGGAGGCAGATTAATCAGTTCTCGTTAGATGCTGCCCTCTAGATGTCCCACGGAGTGGATGACTGCAAGCTTATCAAAGACTAAAGAATCCTTGTCAAAAACCGGAAGAGAAACTGCGAATGTAACATACATAGTGTCCCAAATACTGCAGTGGTTTGTAGTGTAAAAAGGTCCTTGATTTGAGTGTGGAGATGAGTAACATAAACCAAATTTCATGCAGTAGCTAAAGAAAATGATACTGTCTTATCCATACACTTGATCGTACAGGAAATGGATTTGCAGTGAGGGCAATACCATTTAGCCATACGCTTATCTTGGATCAAATCTGGGATCCTCCCAGATTCCGGATCCTGGAAAAGATTTGTGATAAGCGTTAAGTGCAAAACTGCTATATGCTGAACGTATGATTTCCCTGCCAACATGTTGTTCTTGAACCTCTTTATTGTTTAGAAGAACCAGCTGGTTGTTGGTTTTGGGTCTCATCAAATAAACGTGTAATATCATGCATGTTATACACCGTGAATCTTTCCTCTTGTGCGACACCATCTATACTGTGTAGCATGGGGGTTACCACATCGTTGGCTAATTTGGAATTGAAAACATTGTTATGTCTTTGAATTTTGGCCAGATCAGCTCAGTTACAAATTGACGTTCCAGAGCCAAATATACCTGTAACAGTGCCTGCTATGCCTGCTGCACCCAGCGCTCTTTTTAGACATTTAGGCCTGAACACCCCTTGGTGTTCAGTTGAGTGATGCCCAACTGCAGGGTCCTGTGCCCATGCTTGATATGCTGCCATTAAACCTAACATCACAGAATGAAAGTGAGACACATTGGTTGAGGAACAATGACCAAATTTGGCCATATTCCAATGTGTGAGATTTAGAAATACGGATATATGCATGAACTGAACATTATTAATCAAAGTCCCAGGGATGGGTGTTGCTGCCAGGTGACTTTCAGGGCTAGGCTCCAAAGTAGGGCGTTATAGAGGTTCATCTTTGGTTCTTGGGTCACTGTAAGAAAAAGTGCAACTTAAGCAAATGTGTGGTTAAAACAGATGTTACATATTGTAATGGTATGGAAATGTGTGCAAAAGTCTTTCTTGATCTTTACTGTAAGGTTGTAGAGGCCTGTATGCTGCGGGGTAACTTGGCATATACACAAAGTTCCATTAGGGCAAATATGTGTGTTAGGCCAACCTTTAAAAGTTCCTTTGGCAAAGTGGGCTACGTTGCTGTCCATCAAAGTTATCGGTTTTCCAGTTGATCTGTAAAGTGGCATGTGGTGGTGCCACCACCATAGCACTTAAGTAGGCATCTTTTCCTTCTTGAACGGAAACCTGGGTAGATGGGAGGTCAGTTGTCATGCCTGTACTTGGTTGGAGGAAGGAGCATTTAAACAACATTTTCAGTATTTTTAATCTCCTTTGAAAATCTTCAGTTGATTGGCATGGTAACACTTGTCCACTTGTTTCCTGGCATCAGTGACATGCACTTGGTAAACAGCTGGACTCAGTTTGTTGATGTCAAATGGACCTGGCCATTTACTTACAAATGAATGTGCAGGAGAGGAAAATTTTAGTACCATGACTGTCACCTACTTGCCAGTTGACATCTTTGATGTTTTTATCAAAGTACAGCTTGGACTGCTGTTGGGCTTGGCCCAAGTCATTGGCTGCAAACAGATGGGTTTAGACAATGTTGTTTCTCAGTTGTGACATAAATGTCTACTGACACTTTGTCTGCAGCAGGAGCTGTGAGATCGATCATCAGATGCTTTGGTAATCTCGTGTGTACCAGTCATCACCTCAAAGGGTGGACATCAGGTTGATGCAGATGGGGTAGCTCTAATTGCAATTAGGAGTAAGGGCAACAGGGTAACCCAGGCTTTTCCATTTTCAGTTACAGATTTATATAACATCAGCTTTATATATCTGTTGGCTCTCTCTACCTATCCTGATGACTGAGGATGTTATGCTATGTGAAACTTTTGGCAGACTCCCAATAACTTCAAACTTTCCTGCATTAGTTCTCCTGTGAAAGTAGTCCTTTTATCAGAGTCTACCTTAAGAGGTAGTCACCACCTGGTAAATACCTGTTCTGCCAGGATTTGGGCAGTGGCTTTTGCCATAGCGGCCTTACATGGGAAGGCCTCTACCCATTTTGAGAATAGGTCACTGATCATTAGTGCATACTTATTGCTTCTGCTGGTGAGGGGCAATAGTCCAATGAAATCAATTTGAATTTCATTCTGAGAGCCAGAGTGCCTTTGCAGGAGGACTTTGACGTTTTCCTTGCCTAGAATAGGGTTGTTCAGCATATACGTATTGCAGTTATCCACATAATGTTGGATGTCTGTTATGCCAGGCCATCAGCCCATGGTTTTCTGTCTTTGGACTGTCTTGTCCACCTGTAGGGGTGTTGTGTACCTGATGGCTGACTTCTGATCGAAGTGCTTTGGGGATCACCCGAAGTTTTTGATCACCTGAGTGATATAGGACCAATTTTTGATCCTGAGACAGATGGAGGTTTTCAGAATGTCTTTTGAATGGGTTATTCACGGACATTACTTTTTCTATTTCCTTGGAGAGGTATTTATATACCTCTTTTTTTCATCTCTGGATCTGCCAGTTGCAACTCTTGTCAAATCCAAAGGGATCACTTTGTTTTTCTTGTTTGCAGCCACTTATTCGTGTTGCAGTGGGAGGCATGGACCGATCGCCCCCCCGGCACCATCTTTGGCTAAAGTGTCAGCTCAGTTGTTATATTCATGGAAAGATTCAGATCTGGATTGGGCCTTGATGATGTGACTGTATAGCCGGAAGATGAATTGTTCAGCAAGGCTGCTGTGAACAAATAGATCCCTGTGTAACCCATAGGCAGTGCTATTCTAAAGGCTACCAGGGCTGGATCTGCTGCAACTGCCTTGGAGACCCCCTGGAAAAATAAGATGAGCAATGCAACATTACCACTGTAACCCAACTAATAATATGCACACTAGCCAGGTTAAACATGAAAAAAGATTCAGGTTTATTTAGGGGAAGTGAACAAGGGAGAGGTGTGAATCTAGCAGAATGATTGGTACTCTGATTAAATTCAGGTTGGTTAAACATGCACTGTGACCACCTTTCAAACAGTTCCACAACCCTGGGTATGCAATATGTCATGCAGGCTAGCCTGAAATGTTGCCGGGGTGGCCGACATTGCAGCTGTTGGAGCCCTCAGGAAAGAAAACTGTTAACATGCGCACAACCCAAATATTTGTAATCACGAGCCAGAAGGCTGTCCTTTGCACTAACCCAAAACATACTAACATACTAAAATGCCAGCAGAATAGGCCTAACGGTCTTTCGTGTCTGCTCGTTTGGTCAGCCCCCACCCTGGGAGCTGACCTTGATGCCTCCTCACCCTCTCTGGCTTCTCCCTTCCCAGTCCCGGATATTCCCGCTGCACAGGACTTTGCTTCCAGAATCCTTCCCCTGTACCTGTCCCGCCCCCTCTTGAACCCCTCCACCAGTCCCCTGGGCAGCGCATTCCATGGCTTCACCACCCTCTTAATGAGGAGCACCTCCTCCTTTCTCCCCTGAATCCCCCTCCAGTTTCCACCCATGTCCTTTAGTTGCCCCCCTTCCTTTGGAGCATCCTGACTGCTCCTCCCTATTAACCCTTCATGTACTTGAAGACCTCTATCATGTCCCCCCCTGGTCCCTTCTCTCTTCCAGTGTGTACATATTTAGCTCTTCGAGCCTCTCCCCATAGGTCCTGTCCCCCAAGCCCCAGATCATTGTGGTAGCCCTCCTCTGGACCCTCTCCAGGAGTTCAGTGTCCCTCTTTAAGTGTGGCCTCCAAAACTGCACGCAGTGCTCTAGGTGCGGCCTCACCAAGCAGTTATACAGGGGGAGCATCACTTCCTTCCTTCTGGAGGTGATCCCCCCCCCCCCATGCAATGCATCCCAGCATCCTGTTGGATGGTACACAATGTTAAACAAACAATTGGATGGTACACAATGATTGTTAGTGTTGTTGCAGGGAGTTACCCTGGTTTGTACTCATGCTACCAGAATCCGGATGCAGGACAAGTGAGATGAAGACCTTGTGGTGTTTATCAGGAAGGCCAGGGGAAGCAAGGCCAACACGACTCACCTCCTGGTGGTCGCTACCTGTTAGGTGGTGTTGAGCAGGAGGCCAAATCCCCAAGCGGGTCTTTCGCCAAGATGGCCTCTGAATCGGGAGTAGCAGCCTAGGCAGGATGAACAGTTCGTGATTCTCTGCTGGTGAAGCCTCCAGCTGGCGTACAAGGTTCTGCCATGGGGAACCAAATTGACCCACGAAACACATTCAGCACATTTAAATGAATTTCTTCTCTAAGCCACAGTTCAGATACAGTCCGGTTACTAATTACAGCTTCACTGCGCAAACCTTTCAATCTGAGGCTATTTCTTTCTTCAGATGGGGCCAGTCTCTTCTGGAGCAAGTCTTTGGTCCAAATCCGAAGTCACAACAAATGTCTTCCTTCTGCTGCAGATCTAAGCTGACAATCAGAAAGGTCCAGCTTCTGCAATGGGCAGTTCAAAGCAGCAGAACAACGTGGCAGGCAGGCCAGCAGAGTCTTCCTGCCAATTCCCCTACACGCCTTCTGAGAGCAGCTGCTCAAAAGCTCGAGTTGTTCACCGTTCAACCTCCAACTCTTAACTGATTCACTGCTTCAGGCAGTTCTGGCTATTTCCTCTGAAATCCAAAAGGTTCCATTGGCTGAGGGAACTGTCAGTCACAGTATGGGCTCCCCCTCCAGGTCCATTTGGGCGCCAGCATTCAAAACTACAGAATTTTCTTCCCACAAGTCCTATAGGGACAGTCTCCATTTTAGGTCCCCAGTGGTTTGATAGGTTCTGGACTTCCAGTACTTGGACCAAATATGGTGGCTCCCATACAGATGTTCAAGCTGCAATAAAAGCAGGTTAGACAAACCTCTCTGACTTTACTGTAACAGTAGTTAGTAAATAATCACAGTTCCTAATAGGGCTCCCTCTGCGAAAATAGCGACTGTAGAATGGAGCAGAATAACAGACTATCTGGTCGCAAGCCTTAATTACTCTGGCCTAGCCCAGAGTAATTTCTGAACACAGCTTAGCCATTTTCTTAGAGACAGGCGCGGAGGCTTGCTAAGGCACTCCATGCAGACAAATAGAACTACTGAAGACAGGACACCAGCCTGACAGTGGGCATTTAGGAAGCACAGGAAGACATTATAGTAAACCCCAATTTGTAGGGGGGGTTACACCTGTAGGTGTACCTCTTGAAGACGTGAAGTCATGGGCCTTCCAGAAAGGAAGAAATTGTCAAAGAACTGCACACCCAAGATGAATCGGAGAAGAGGATGGTGTCGTCTTCTGCTTTTCCATCTATGATCTCCAAGACAAAGGCCACAGCAGCAAGTTCAGCATACTGGGATGACTTGATGCACTTCTGGACACCTCAAAGGTGTCATCAGCTGGAACCAGGACCAAGACCCAAGTTTGCTGTCCCTCTTGATAAGAGGAGGATCCATCTATGAAGATGCAACGTAAGGCATGGTCTTTCAGAGTGTTCTCAGTTGCTGGGAGGAATGGTCCTGGTTCTGGCAGGGAAGGTGGCTGTAGGTCACACTCATGTGGATCTTCTTGGTGCAGGAGACCATGTGCCAGAATGGATGGTATTTTGGCGGGAAGCATAGCGATGTCTCTATCCTGCAGGAGTAGAGACCAATGTGTGACTCTGGTGTTGGACATATTGCTGTCCTTGATTCTGTCTGTCAATAGGAAGTTGGTTGGTGTATGGTTGGGGTGTGCAATATAATAGGGCAAAATCCTGTTAAGTAGGTGAAGTGTTTGACAGCCCAGAAGGTTGCTAGTAGATTCCTTTTGCAGAGGGAGTACTTCTGCTCTACCATGGAGAACATTTGGGAAGTATAGGCAATAGGTCTCAAAGTGCCATTGACCTTTTGTTAAAGAACTGCTAACATACCCACCTCAGAGGTGGCAGTCTCCAAGTGGAATGGGAGGACTGGGTTGGTATCGACCAATGCTGGGGCAGAGGCCAAGGCCTTTTTCAGAGATGTGACAGTAGTGGTGTGTTCTGGTACTCACTGCCGGGGGACATACTTCTTCAGGAGCTCATACAGAGATGCGGCCTTTTGTGCAAAATTGCAAATAAAGTCCCTGGAGTAGTTGACCATACCCAGAAAACATCTCAGAGTTGCCACACTGGTTGGTAATGGCAAATCTTGAAGGCCTTGGATCTTGCCAAGGCAGGGCTCCTGCCCTCACCAGTTATGCATAGACCCAGAAACTAACTTCTGGCTGACATAACTGTACCTTTGCAGGATTGCATTTGAGGCCTGCCTTCTGCAAAAGGGAGAAGAGCTCATCTAGGAGCTCCAGGAGTCTTTTCAAGCCAGTTGTGGCCAGAAGGTCATCCACGTATTGTAGAAGATCTTCTGGTGTGGAGAAGCCATCTATGGCATCTCTCATGTGGATGTGGAACAGTGAGACTGTTATGGAATGCCTGTGGGAGACAGTTCCATGTGTACGGTCATCCTTCAGATGTAAAGGCAAATCTGTATTGGCTCTCGGGGGCCAGTGGTAATGACCAGAACCAATTGGAAATGTTCAAGGTGCTGAACCTGGTGTTCAGGCTTTAGAAGTTTGAGCACATTCGGGGCCGAAGTCACAGTTGGTGCACAACTAGGGGTGACTTTAAGTCTTCAGTAGTCAATGGTGAGGCTCCAACTATTTTGGGGGTTTCTTTACAGGCCAGGTAGGAGAATTGACTGTGGATACACAAGGCCTAATGACCCCTTGTTTTAGAAGGCAGTCAGTGGTGTCCCTCAGAGAAGGTATTGCCTGTGCTAGAAATTGATACTGCCTCTGGCATTGTGGATCATTACCAATGACTTGGATGAGTGTGTCCATCCTTCCACAAACAAAGGCCTCACTATGCCTTTCCAGGATTGGCTCGAGTTGAGGAAGTAGCTCATGTTGGTGTAGCATGATGACGTCATACTCCTTATCTTTGATTTTTACTGCCTGCTACCACATGTGAGTCAGAGATGAGAAGCATGTGGCCTTGTCCTGGGATCTGGAGTAATAGCCTGTTGGCTAAATCCAGGATACATCCATGATGTGCCAGGAAATAGTTCCCAAGATACTCTGGTGGTGATGTACGACTGAGGTCAAAATGGTGTTGCACCTCCAAGGTACCAATGATAACTGGTATGGGTTTGGATCTGTAGGTTGTAACTACGATACCTCGAAGGTTTGAGCGGAAGTGGCTCTTCCTGTAGACCATAGAGACAACTGCAGGTCTTGTTGATGCAGCACTGAGACAGCGGCACCCGTATCTAGAAGTAGTTAAAGCTGATGGCCCCCAACCAGGCTTCTATACATGGGCGGCCAGATTCATTCATCACCAGGGTGGTAATTCGTACCGGGACCTGACACTGTCAGTCCAGTCTGTCCTCCATTTCTCCAGTGGGGTCCACCTCTCTGAGTATCGGAGTACCGTCATGGTATGGAGACTTTTTGGCTTCCTCCTTCTCTGGCTTCTCCTGGTATGGAGGTGCAGATGGGACAGTTGCTAAAGGGATGGCGGCAATTGGTTTTTGTGGGAGGGTGGTTGATAGTGATTTAACTTTGGCCTGGAACTCCTGGAGTAGATTGTTTTCTTCCAGCAACTCCTTAGAAGTGCCAGACTGCTGTTTTTGTCCATCGTTCCCCTTCTCTTTCTGCTGCTGCTCCTTGTGTCATCGCTTACTGTTTCCTCCTTTGGTTTGATAGGTTTGTTGGGTGTCCTTTTGTTTACCTTCCACCACATACTGTGTGGATAGCTCAATGCTATTCTGCACCGCAGCCACCTTGGCCTTGGAGACGGAGACCTGCATGCACATAGATCTGGTATGCGCGCTCCACCCTTTCCGTGATCTTAATGAAAAGTTCTGTCCTTGGGAAGACTGAGGCCTGAACCTTCTCTCAGAGGCTCGGCAACATGTTTCTCAATCAAATTTTTGTACTCAACTGAGTCGTGCTCAGCATTCTTATCGGCCAAACCTTTTCTAGTACGATCGTCTGTTCATAAATGGCTGTCATACTGGGCTGGAGCTTTCTTGGCAAATTGCTTCACTGTGTGGGCCAGCATCACACCGACCAGATTAGGATTATGCGCTGCCAGGAGCTTGGCGGCAACTTCTTCAAACTGGGCCATTGGATGTTAGCGTGTCATTTCTGGCAACTTAGCCCAGAGCATAGCCTTGACTGTTTCAAAACCTGCACTCTGTGCTCATCCAGAAGGCTGAACATGTCTCACTGATTCTGAACTTTCTCCAAATGGCAACTCAAACTATTGCCAGAGGCCATTCAACCTATTTTGTCCACAATGTTTTGGATGGCCTGTGTGGACTGCAGCATATTTGGGGTGTATTCTGGCTGTGCTGACATGGACTTGACCATCGCCTCATCCATAGCCATGGCCATCCCCTGAGCGAGGTTGTTTTGACCCACCTTGTCTTTTAGCAAGTTGATTATGGCTTGGCGGATCGCCGGAGAGCAGGCCTCTGCTACACCTGCCTTTGTAATCGCCTGCTCAACCTCTGACTTGTTGGACTTGCTCAAGACGGCAACCGGAGGTGGGCGAGACCTCATCCCTCTGGCATCCCAGGGTCCACCATCTTGGAAATTGCAGTCATTGCCTTCGTTATCCGTCAATGATGCCAGGTCGATAGGCGGGACATACTGTAAAGCTTTCACATGACCTTTCAGTATTGCCAACTGCTGACATAATTTTGCCAGTTTTCTTCGACACATACAATGATCTATTCTACCTTCATGCTGTCCCTTGCTAACATGATTTTGCAAAACTTTGTGCGCGGCGCCAACTTCACAACTTTCCTTGATCTCCCTGTCCGATGTGTTCACACTTACTTCTTCCAGCAGCTCTTCCTTTCCATCTCTCAAGGCATCGTTTGTGTCAGTTAACACTTCATTTAACTGCAGTGCCTACTTCTTAGCCTGCTGTAACATTTCACAATCCTCTCTCAACCTGGTCATTTCTCTGTCCTTCTCTAGTCAGTGAGTACAGTGTTATGCATCTCATTCTGCGTTACATTCCTAAGACTTTCAATTTCCTGTTCCCATTTTCTGCGTTGCTCGCCCACTTCTCGAGATTTGGAACCCATTTCCTCTTGCAAAGCCAGGACCTTTGCTTCAGCTGCCTATAGGGCTGCAACCATAACCCCTTTTTGATCATGTTTCTTGACTGTAGGGTTGGTTTCCAGATACAGCGAACAAACATGCTGTATCGGGTGGGCATCAGACTTAGCACTTAGTGCGAAATCGCCCCAACTTCTGTGGGAGGCTAAAAAGTTTGAGATGCCTAGCTTAAAGGGAAGGTCACCTCAGCTTTTATTCTGTTTCATTGTGTAGTTTTGGACCTGCACAATGACTGGCTCTATTGCACCCTGCTAATTTCATCAGGATTTAAATGTAAATGAAGGTACTTAAGTCTGGTGTGGAAACCTGCTTAACTCCACTGCAGATTTATGTAAGGCTCCTGGAATTTTATGATGTTTTGGTGCTAAAGCCTGCAGCAGTTACACTGTATTAGTCATTGCTGTTGCTGTCCTTTGCAGTCCTTCTGTTCTTGTCTTATGCTGGCCATAAAACCTTTCAAGGCATAGTAAGTGACCTGCTGTTTTCTGCAGTTTAAAGTGTATCTGAGTTAGAAAAAAATGCTTGTAGAGAATACAGGGACTTCACAACACATGTAACAGAATTGAGTCAGAGTATAACTTCTGCTGGCTTGTGCGTGTACACACATCAACTCCCATGATACCTTGCATGAGTGGGGTCATAACCTTTGGAATGAAGACAAACAGTTTTTCACACCAGGGCAAAACAGCGAAGCAACCTCACTTATATTTAAATTAGGAGGGTGTAAGAAAGGGAATCATTGTTCATGCCTACAAAACTACACAGGTATATAGAAAATAGGTTGAGGGACTTCCCCTTTAAGTTCAGCGCTGATGGCCATAGTGAAAGTTCAGTCTCTTTCCTGCACTAGCCAAGGAGCCCAAAGTACTGGTCAACTTTGCACTCTCCTTCTAGCAGGCTCTGACATTTTTTTTAAACTTAGTTGCCTACGGACAACCCTGACCCTAAATTTGGTTGCCCGGCGCAAGTTTTTCCATCATCCGGGAATTATTTTTGACGCAGACTTAATCTATGTTAGAGTTGTCAAATTTAGTGTTATTTGATATGATTCTGGTTTGAAATCAGATTGATGCTGCTGCAGCTGGCAGTTTTAAGTATTTTAAATGCTGAGGACTCTGGAGGAGACTAGACTCCACAAATCTCTCCCCTCTTCTCCTGGCTTCAGCACAACAGCACTCAGATCAGCAAAAGGGCCACCTCCTGCCTGGCTGCATTTTTCTTTTCCAGCTGTGTATACTGTGGATCTGCTTAGACTGACTCAGTCAGAGCCTTTTTTAAATTAGCTTTTACCGCTGTGGTCAGGGACAAGGGTGCCTTTGTTGACCTTAAGCCTGCCCCAGCAGCCACTGACTAGTCAGTCACATACTTACACAATCCTTCCCTAACTACTTTGGCGCAGCCCTGACTTTAACCCTCTGTAGTAGTCTGTCCAGACTCTCACCTGTCTGTCTGTCACACACACTCTACCCCTTATCCTGCAACAGGCAATATTCAGTGACGCAAATCACACTCAGTGACTTAGAGCCTTTTCGGTATTTTTTTCTTTATTTTTTTTTTTTAACTCAGTCAGTCTTCTTTCTTTCCCCACCCTTGATCACTTTTCAGCTCCTGCCTCCCTCCCCAGTCCAATTGAACACTCTCCTGATCTCTCTCCAAGAGTTACACAAGTCAGAACCTGAATCTGCCCCCCCCCCCAATCTGTAAGACCAGCTTTGTGCTGACCGTCCCCACACACAAGCGCCAACAATTGAAATGTCAGGACAGCACTCTCACTCTTAAAAGAGCTTTTCAGATTTTGTGCTGCCTTTTAAGTGTTTTTTTTGTTTGTTTGTTTTTTTTTAATTAGATTCCGCTCCTTCCGGGCAACACAAAATGCAGATCAGTGATCAGAACTCGCTCCAGCTCTAAGGACTACACCAGGGCAAATGGCGCTAATGCAGGCTTCTGATTGCTTGTCCTACAGAATGCAGTCTGGCGCTCAGAATATGGCTGCTCCACACTGGTTGCCAACTTTGCCCCCTCCTCCTGTTCCATTGGATGCCTACTGATGTCTGTTGTGGCTGCAGAGAGACTGACGGGAGAGGAGACTCACTGACTGGCTGCACACACCACCACACTTGCACAAGACCGCCCTGGATCACCTGACCTCCCAATGATGGCTCACATGATGTTGGTTCGTTCCCCTAGCAGTCCTGGCGACAGCTCCTGCTCCTCCAACAAGGCCAGAGACATCGGCGGTGCACCCACCCCCACCCATTTCAGCATTTGTGGCAGAGTAAAATCCAGCGTATTTGCAAAATTAGCAAAAACGGTATGTTGCCTGTCGGGCATTTAAATCTAGCAGTCTGGTTGTCCAAATGGAGGTTACTATTCTGCTGGGAAAGAGGATTTTTCCTAGCCTGCCTTCTAGGCAGTTACACGTCTGGGCTACAGAGTCCTTCAGGTTGTTCCACTTTAGAACACGGGGCGTAAGTTCGAGCACCTTCATTTTATGCCATCCTATTCAAGTGTGGAGAGCCTGAAAGTTTGTTCGTATTTGTTGAACAAGAGAGCACAGGTTCAAAACACTTTTTTTTTTTTTTTTTTCCACCATTCCCCAAATTCTCCAACACCTGCTTCTCTCAGCTGGTGTAGTTTTAACCAATCCGGTCCTGCTACAGTCACCAGTTTGTAGAGTCGGCAGGATCTAACCTGATGGTAAAACATCACACAGGAGACAGATGTGCAGGATAAAGGTTAATTACCATAACAGTATACAGAGGACAGTCTAGATAAGCAGTCATACCAACTGGGAGCTCAGAACAATCATACACCTGGTTTGGAAGCATAAAACTGAAAGGGCCTGGCTGTGTACATATTTTATATTGCTGATAACAAAGTCCTGTTACCGGAGTAATGAGCTCATATGTATAATAGAAATCTCGTGTTTGGCTTCCCATTGGTGAATACATTGGGCGTCTTGCACCCAGGGCTGTGAGATGTTGCACTTGCACAGGATACATTATTATGTTGACTATCTAACTTCATAAAACAGTAGAATACTTGTATTATTGCTGATCATAGCATCATGACTTTGTACCATAGGTGACGCGCTAAGACCACAAATATGTTGTTAGACTCAACAATATAGCAATTGTCACTAGGTGGCATACTAAGGCCACAAATATATTATTTGCTAAACAGTAATACAGTAGTTCTGTCAGTACATCCTAGCTACATTAGTAAACATTATTATCCCTTCTCTCTTACGATAGGAAATGGTGATCCACAGTAGGGACGGCAGGTCTACATTATCATGTTCCCATTTTCCCTCCTTTCTTTCAAGGTGTACATATTGAGGTCCTTACTTCATAGGGTCCTCTACCCTGTCTATATCCTTCTGGAGATGTGCTCTCCAGAACTGAACACAATACTCTAGATGAAGTCTCGCCAGTGATTTATACAGCGTATCACCACTTCCCTCTTTCTGCTGTTGCTACCTCTCCTAATGCACCCTAGCATCCCACTGACTCTTCCCACTGCCTTGTCACACTGTTTGGCCACCTTCAGGTCATCCAGTGTGATTACCCCCAGGTTTCATTCCTGTGTGGTCGTCAGTAAACCCCCCACCACCACCACCAATCTTGTACTCTGCCTCTAGGTTTCTGTGCCCCAAGTGCATGATTTTGCACTTCTTTGCATTGAAACTTAGTTGCCACACTCTTGACCATTCTTTAGGCCTTCTTACTTAGATCATTATTCATTTTTCACACACACACCCTGGAGTGTCTACCCTCTTGCAGATTATAGTGTCATCTGCAAAAAGGCATACCTTCCTTTCTAGCCCCTCTGCAGTGTCGTTTATAAAGACATTAAGGAGGACCGGCCCCAGTACTGATCCTTGTGACACCCCGCAGGTCATCCTTCCTTCCTTCCTTGGAGTGTACTCCGTTCACCACCACCCTCTGTCGCCTGTCCCCCAGCCAATTCCTTACCCAGTTTACAGGTTTTGGAGCCACTCCCATGCTGCCCAGCTTGTTTACGAGTCTCCTATGTTGAACAGTGTCGAAGGCTTTAATTGAATTCTAGGTAGGCCACATCCACTACTTCACCCTGATCTATTTCCCTGGTCACCCAGTCAAAGAAATGCATCAGATTTTTTGACATGACCTCCCCCGGTGAATCCGTGCTGCCTCTGATCCTGTAAGCCGCTGGTTACAAGATATTCCACAATCTCTTCCTTCAGCAGGGATTCCATTATTTTCCCCACCACCAAAGTCAAGCTGAAGGGCTTGTAACTGCCAGCTTCCTCCGTGTTACCACTTCTGTAAAGTGAGACTACATCTGCTCTCCTCCAGTCCTCCGGGACCACTTCTGTTTCCAATGAGTGGTTGAACAGGATTGTCAGAAGTGCAGCCAGCACCTTTCTGAGCTCCTTCAATATCCTTGGATGCATCTTGTCTGGCCCCATTGCCTTGTCCTCTTTCAGATTTGTGAGTTGTTCTTTAGGACGGTCTCCTCTGTAAATGGACTAGTGTCCATTTCCCTTCCATCGATGCTCCTGTCTCTTATGTATGGTCCCTCATCATCCCCTTCCTCCATGAACACTGAACAAAAATATTTGTTCATGATGTCTGATTTTTCTTTGTTCTCCTCCATACACTCCCCCCTTTCCCTCCTTAGCCTTACAATCCCTCCCCTGGTCTGTCTCTTTTCACTTACATACCTGTAAAATGTCTTGTCCCCTTTCTTTACCACCTGGACTGTTTTCTCCCCCGTTTGTGCTGTTGCACTCTTGACAGCTTTCCCTGCCTCCATCTGGTTCTCGTTGACACCCATGCCCCCCCAATCTTTGTAAAGTTAGCCCTCCTGAAGTCCAGGACCTTTGCCTTTGTTCCTTTGTGTGGGTTTGATTCTGGCTTGGTACTAATATTGAACCATACCATGTGACGATCATTGGTCCCCAAGTGATCACCCACTGCAACATCTGAGTGCTGTCCTCGTTGATGAGTACAGGGTCCAATATTGCTGCTTTACGAATGGGCTTTCTGCCTTGTTGCCTGCAGAATGCTCCCTGCAGGGAATCTGGGATGTCCCTGCTCTTAGTTGAAGTTGCAGCTGGGATACTCCAATCCACATCCAGCAGACTGAAGTCCTCAACCAGCAGTACCTCCCTCTTAATCGCCATCTTTTGGATGGCTTCCACCAGTACCTTCTCCGTCTCCCAACCCCCCCAGGCTGTAGGTCTGTAGATCACACCAGTGCAGATAGCAGTTCCATTCCTTGTCTTTTGGGTGACCCACAGTGCCTTCACCCCTCCCTGTATTCCTTGTGCCTCTCTTGCTTTTATGCTATTCCTTATGTAAAGAGCCACTCCTCCCCCTTTCTTACTCTCCCTGTCCTTCCTGAACAGAGTATAGCCCAGTATGGCTATATCCCAGTCTTTGTGCTCATTGCACCATGACTCGGTAATTGCAACAATGTCCAGTTCAGCCTCTGCCATAATGGCATACATAATACAGAAGTTGATACCAGCCCATTTACAGAAGAAGGGGTTCTGAAAGAACTCTTAAAACTGAAGGTGGACAAAGCAATGGGGCCTGATGGGATTCATCCCAGAATTCTAAAAGAACTAAGGGTAGAACTAGTGACACCACTGACTACCCTCTTTAACAAATCATGGGAGGATGGGGTGGTACCGAGGACTGGAGAAGGGCAGATGTGATTCCCTTCACAAAAGTGGGAGCAAGGCAGAAGCAGAAACTACAGACCTGTTAGTTTAACCTCAGTGGTAGGAAAATGATGGAATCACTTCTGAAGGAAAGAATTGTTGAGTATCTAGAGGCCAGAGGGCTCCAGGACCCAAGGCAGCATGGATTCACAGCGGAAGGTCATGCCAGACAAATCTGATAGATTTCTTTGACTGGGTGACCAAAGTAGTAGATCAGGGAGGGGCTGTGGACATGGCCTACCTAGACTTTAGCAAGGCATTTGACACAGTCCCACAAAGATTAATATACAGGTTAGCCAGACTGGGAGTGGGTCCCAAGATGACAGCCTGGGTAAAGAATTGGCTGGAGAATAGGACACAGAGAGTAATAGTAAATGGAGTCCACTCTGAAGAAAGGGGGTTACTAGTGGGGTACCGCAGGGTTCAGTATTAGGACCGGTCCTCTTCAATGTCTTTATAAGTGACATTGCAGAGGGACTGGAAGGAAAAGTATGTCTCTCTGCAGATGAGACAAAGATCTGCAATAGAGTTGATGCACAAGGTGGGGTGGAAAGGATGAGAAGGGACTTGGCAAGGTTAGAGGAATGGTCAAATGTATGGCAGCTTAGATTCAATGCTAAGAAGTGCAAGGTAATGCACCTGGGAAACAAAACCCAGGGAAGAGTACACAATGAGGGTGAGATACTAACAACAAAATGGAAAGGAACCTGGGGTAGTCATATCAGATGACCTAAAGGTGGGCAAGCAATGAGAGGGCAGCAAGGAGGCTGGGGATACTGGGATGCATGGGAGAGGCATCACCAGTAGAAAACAGGAAGTTGTTATCCCTCTGTACAGACAGTTGGTGAGACCCCATCTGGAGTACTGCTCAGTTCTGGAGACCCAATCTCCATAAGGATATAGACAGGATGGAGGCTGTCCAGAGGAGGGCAACTAAAATGGTGCAGGGTCTGCACCGGAAGACATATGAAGAGAGGCTTAAGGAGCTGAATATGTATAGCCCCTGAGGAAAGGAGGAGAGGGGGACATGATAGAAACTGTCAAGTATCTCAAGGGAATCAACAAAGTCTAAGAGGGTAGCATCTTTCAAAAAGAGGTGTGCAAGAACAAGGGGCACAATTTGAAGATAGAGGCGGCTCAGAGGTAATTAGGAAGTATTTTTTCACAGAGAGGTTGTGGATGCATGGAGCAGCCTTCCGGAGGTTGTGGAGTCAAAAACAGTGGTGGAATTCAAGCATGCATGGGACAGTCATAAGGCAATTCTAGGGGGTGGGGTTCGGAAGAAGTAGGCTGCTGGTTAACTAGGATCTGCAGCTTATCCAATAGGTAGGGAAATGGGCCTACTGGGTGGGCCAAGCGGTCCTTATCTGCCATCAAAATCTATGTTTCTATGGCCACAAGGTCCAGGATTTTATTTCCCGGAGTACGAGCATTTGTGTACACGGCCTTCCAAATTCTTTTACCACCCTTCTTGTCAGCCCCCATTTTTCCCTTTTGCCTAATCTCCTTACCTCCTCTACCTTCATTCCCATGCCTCTTAATGTCTTCCATACTGCTTTTCCTGCTAATAGGCACCCTTGGGGATTTCCATTCCATAGGGTTTTCCCTGTTGACTACTTCAGCTTGCTGGGGGTGGACAGTTTGTCTCCCTGGTTCTTTCTGCCACCCTCTAGGTTAGTTTAAATGATTGCCAGTGTAGCATTTATACCACTCACTGAGGACTGCAGTTCCCCTCCTGGATGGATGCAGGCCATTCCCCTGTGAGAGGTCTTTATCCCTCTTGAATGGCTAGAGTATTTTGTTTCTTAAATTGCAGCTCAGGGAGACTCATGATAAACCTAGAATGTAGCAAATACTACTAGAAAAACACTCTGCTATGGATCATACAGATTGCTGGTTAGACCAGATGAAGTGAATGAGAAGGCATCCAAATAAGGTTAAAATAACTCTTTATGAAAGAACTGTAGTTCCAAATGGTATAAAATCATCAGCACTTCAAAATCAGGCTACTGCCTCTTGCATGTTAATGCAGTCAGTGGAACAGATAAGGGGAGTAAAGAAGTACTTTACTACCATTTTTGCATGATTTACTACCACTTTCTGATTTTAGGAATTTGTTTCCCACCCTGCACATTTACAGTATGTTGGTATATGTTCATATTTGGCAGCACCATACAATGGTGCCAGCTATGTATTCACGTACTCAGAGCATTTAGTAGAGGTGGTGGCAGAAACGGCATCAGTTCTGCACAATGCAGGAGACCGTTTCTGAAGTGTCTCAACTGCTGGCCAGAAGGGCAGTTGCAACACAGAAAGTTTTCAAAATAGGGTCACAGCACTGTACTTCAGTAAGTAAGGAAGTATGTGGAGATACCACAGCAGTATCAGACAATGAAAGTCAGTGACTGCAGGCACCCAGTAAGTTTGAAACTTCATTTATCCATGGGGTGGGGGAAGAGTTTCTAACTTTCTCATGGCAGGCTTGCAGACCAGTACACAGACTGGGTAAGCACCCAGCCGAGTCTGACCCTTGTGGGGTTTGCATCCCAGAGGGGCAAAGGTTTTGCCTCTCCCTTAGTACTCAATCTCTCTCTCTCTCCTTGCAGGCCTGGAAACCAGTACATGAACTAGGTGTGCACCCTGCCATGTCTGGCCCTTGTGGGGTTTACACCCCAGGGGGACGAAGGTTTGCGCCTCCTTCTCTACCTCCTCTTCCCTTTCCTTTCGGGACTTGCCTTGGGCTCTAGTCGTGCTCATGCCTAGTTTTTGGAATATCAGTATTTATTTTCATATGTGTAGGTCTTGAACACATAATTCCAGCTGTACGTATCTGTTCATTTTATTATTTTAAATAACTGTATGATTTCTTTTACAGTATCTTTATGTATACATCAGTTGTACTTACTCATTTCCCCCTGCCCCCAGGACGCATCTGGAAATTAGCTATTTTGGCTCTGTATGCCTTTCCTGGTGAAACTTTCTAAATAAATAGAGTCTGAGACTGAATGGTATTACTACCATTTAAGTGAAAATGCTACCAAATGACTGAAATTGGCAGTAAATACATCCCAGTCCAAAACATCTGGACCAGTGAGTGCAGTGCTCTATACCTAGCCTACTCTTGTTAAGCAGTAAAACCACGTCTGGTTGGCTGGCTTTCCTGCCACTCACAGAAACATAGAATATGCTAGCAAAAATAGGCCCAGCGGGCCTTGTCTGCTCACTCTACCTGACCAGCCCTTACTCTGAGGTGTTCAGTATCAATCCATCTTGTATTGGGTTCATCTAGTGAGAGCAGCAACAGCTCCATATACATAGTACTGTCTGGTGCAAACTTTCCCCATCATTACAGAACTTTCTCATTATACAGGCAGAGGAAAACAGTTTTGCTTGCCATGGCTACTTCCTGAATTGATTTTTTTTTTTTTTGTGGCACCATCAACAGCACAAGTAAATAAGTAGGTCTGGAAATTTTTTTTGTAACCAAACTCTGACCCCCATAATGTAATAGTCCATTTTATAAATTATATCAGATTCTCCTTAATTCAGGCAGCCTCACTAGTTGAAACACATCATGTGACTGTTCATTAATTCCCAATACATGCACAATCTGTCACCAACCTAACATAATCCACCTAGCAACAACATAACTACACAAAAATAGAACCTTTTTCCATTTTATCAGCACAATAACCCACTTTAGGACGTTCATTTCTTGGGAATGAATCTCTTCCCAAGCGCGCTGAAATGCATCTTGCCTTCTAGTTAACCCACGGCATGCATCGGTTCTTTAGAAATGCACGTTCCTTTGGAGGTTATTGCTTACACATACTTAAGATAACTGCATAAACCCCAACAACAGTTACCATTTTTCTTTTACAGGGCAATCCATGGAGTACCAAAATATTGATTATATGTTATGATTTCCTTTAGACATCCGTATAAAGCAAGAAGACCCTGACCCTGAAGAATGGCAGCTCAGTGGAGATACAACTGTCAACACCAGTGATTTGACCCATTTAAGAGTGCAGGTAGTGGATGAAGAAGGGGACCAGCAAAATCAAGAAGGAAAAAGGCTGCGACGAGTGGCATGTACCTGTCCTAATTGTAAGGATGGTGCAGGGAGGTATGTAGCAGTAGGAATTTAGTATCAGGACATTTCCAGCGGTTGCATAACCATCCATTGTTCTAACCACAGGGGAATTATGACGTATGATGGAAAGCAAGGTACCTTATGGCCGTAGGGTTGGATTAGCAAATGTGTTTTTATATTTTTAAAATGAAAGCTTTTATTGCTAAAACTCTTAATTGTTCTATTATACATGAGGGGTTGCAATCATTAATGCTACTCTGAATGCGCCGGCCCGGTGGCGCTGAGGGTTGGGGCACTGGACGCCACACCTCGCGCCACGCAGGCGACCCGGGTTTGGGAACTGATCCGGGCCGTCAGGGGTTGGCAGGGGAGAGGGAGGATCGAGCGTCCGATGACTGCTCTCCTGTCTCTGGGGTGGGTTATGAGGCTTGCATCGCTCTGTAGCGGTGACTGGCGGAAGCCAGTCGCACTACAGTAGCATGCAAATTAGAGGAGGAGGAGAGTGGCAGGCATCAGCACTATGTGCTCGGACGCCATTGCACCGCTGGCTCTCCATAAGGGAGGAAAGAGTAAAAATGCAGACGGCGATCTTCGCGGCTGATGGTCGTGCCGTTGCACCCCAAGTAGTGACCTTAGAGAGGCGCATACCCAATGTGGCGCAAAACAATAATGGCTGACCCATTAGTGCGAGGTTCGTGTGGCCCGTGTATGACCTAGACACTGGGGTACAGGGGCGGAGAGATAGTGGGGGCTGCTCTGCCAGGGAGAAAAGATAAATAATAAAATAAAAAAGTTACTCTGAATGCACCATTTCCAGCCACAGTTTAATAATTTGTTTTGAATATTTATACAGCAAAGGCAGATGAAGTACCAGTACATCTCCTTTTCCTGGTGCATCCCGGTAGTGGTGGTGGTCTGGATAGCGTGAATAAATATTCTGGCTCTGGAGCGCTTTTTCAGCAGATGTCCGTTACATTGCAGTTTATTTGAATGTTAGTCAAATGTTGCTGTACATTCAATTATTGTCCCATTTCTGAACTGGAAAAGACAGGTCGTCTTCTGGGAGATCTCTCATCAGGTCACACCTATAGAACTTAGCCATCCGGTGCCAGGATCACACAGAAGCTTTTTCCACAGCAGTGTAGTAGGGGTCATGCCGACATCGTACACATATGTCCTTTGCCCTACATAAGTGTGGGCGGCCCCACTCCCTCCTCAGTTCTTTCCCCTTCAACGACCTACGCGCACAGACTTCAGAGATGCTAAGTTGTTCAACTGACCGCCAAAACTTTTTTTTTTTCACTTTCTCTGAATCAGTTTAGTTAGAAGTGATGATTCTTTATTGTGTATGTTGAGAACCACAGTCTCGTCCGCTCTTTGCTGTCGCTGTGGAAAGAGGATTTCTTCTACTGACTAACACCACCTCTGTGTTTGCTGCCTCGGGTCTGGCCACATCACCCTCACCTGCGAACTCTGCCTGAAGTTCAACCTCACCACCCAGTGATGCTGTAAGAAAGCCCAGCAGAAGTTCTTCATGGAACAGCCAGTAACCCAGTTGGAACGGGACTACCACTGCCGAGTCGCCAGCTTCATCTTCAGGCTATCAAGGCCCGGGATAAGTCTTCGGGGAAACATTTTCACCAGTAAAAGGAATCCTCCGAGGACAGTTTTCCCCCTGGAAGCGCTCCTGCTCCCCGTTGGTTTTATCTTCCTGTTCAGGGACTGCACTGTCAACAGCTTCGGTTTCAATGTCTCCAGCTGCCCAGGCCTCCTGTTCCTCCAGGTTACCCGTGTCAGTGAATTCCACTAACCTTTCTTCAGCTGGTGAGGCGCTGTCGACCCCCAGGTTGTCGGACCATGCCCCGCCTCTGCGATCTTCCGAACCACAAGGTCCACAGGTGCTGGGCTCCGTCGGCTCTGCCACTCCAGGCAGTCTCCCTTCAGCGCTGGGAACTGTCCTCCCTCTGCCACAGCTAGCTTCAAGGACGTTTCCCTTTCCTGCCATCAATCTCCTACTGTGCTTGCTTCTATTACCATAGCCTTGGTCCAGCATCTCATTTCACAGCCGGGCCCTTTATCACCACTGCTGTTGGAGGCTGCTTCAGTGTCGATGCCAGTCTGCCTTTCTCGACCAGCCCCTTCACGTGCTGACTGTGTCTTTGTCGTCGCCACCAGTGTCTGACGAGGTCAAGGTGGAGTACCATCCGGCTCTCATTTTCCCTGAGGAGGAGGTGGATAATGGGGCTGCTTCTCAAACAAATCTATCTCTTCTCAGAGTGAGGACTTGGTTAAGCATACCCCAAAGTCGTCCCCCCCCCGAAGAACCCCTCCTTCAACATAATGAAGCAACTTCAGCAGGGCTAGAAATTTGTTTTAAAAAGTGGTTTACGGATTACCTGTTCCCTAGATTTGGTATTCCGTCCCAGAAAATGGTATGCCACACCATTTTTTTGTATACCTGCTAGAAAATGTCACCAACCATCAATGTACATCCTTGTCTGACTAAATAAAAGGCAAAAAACAAGTTCTAAAAATTCTC